>CM019720.1:46347328-47621078 GCA_009760885.1 Achatina immaculata | reverse complement strand
CACCAGTGAGATCTGAGAAAAGACTGGAGTAACACCAGTGGGATCTGAGCAAAAACTAGAGTAACACCAGTGGGATCTGAGCAAAGACTGGAGTAACACCATTGAAAATCAGGACAAAGACAGGAATAACACCAGTGACAATCAGGACAAAGACTGGAGTAACACCAGTAAAAAGCAGGACAAAGACTGGAGTAACACCAGTGACAATCAGGACAAAGACTGGAGTAACACCAATGACAATCAGGACAAAGACTGGAGTAACACCAATGACAATCAGGACAAAGACTGGATTAACACCAGTGGGATCTGAGCAAAGACTGGAGTAACACCAGTGGGATCTGAGCAAAGACTGGAGTAACATCAGTGGGATCTGAGCAAAGACTGGAGTAACACCAGTGACATTAGAGCAAAAACTGGAGCAACACAAATGACATCAGGGCAAAAAGTGGAGTAGCACCAATGACAACCAGGGAAAAGACCGGAGTAACACCAGTATTACACTACATCCAGAAACAAGTAAAATGGTTTGCTGCCAGGCAGTAAACCACACACACACACACAATATATATATATATATATATACACACACACATTAGGAACTGTAGGAAACAGAGAAAGAGGCCGCCCACGCAAGAGATGGAGTGAGGAAATTACAAAAATCTTAAACATCCCTCTATCCGAAGCAAAAACTGCCCAGCGCTATCAAGACGTCTATTTGTCCTCTCAACACTGAAAGGTATATAAGAAACGAGACAAGACAAGACTAGACTTTGAAAAGAGAAAAATCAAAATTGTGACTAAATATCTAAACATCAACTGCCTTTAGATCATGCAAAAGAAAATTTATGTGAGACTCTGTGCAAAAATGTGTGAGATTTTCAAGAGAATTGTGTGACAACAGAGATACGTATCTCATAACGGCTCCGCTTGGCTTGAAAGATATATATATAGCACAAGAAGGAGAGACTAATTACCAGAAATAGACAAGTGTAGCCATAAAGAATCTGAAATTCTTCAATAATGAACTGCTGAAACAGAATTGCAGCTGCCGATCACCCTCCATATCGCAATAATAATTCCATATACCAAAATACAAGCCTACAACGAGAAATGCCCCATAGAAAACCACAGCGCAGAAATTCAAAGTTTCGTTCTTCTTCTTCTTCTTTCTGTCTGGTGTTCTTTGCAATCGATGCAATGTGCTGGATTGAGAGTGGGTTACGGCGGTTATTATTTCAGTCACACCAAAAGAGTAAAAGGGAAAGAGGGCTAAAAGGGAAAGGGGGCGTGTAGTACTTCTTTAGCAGGCTCCACCACCGTGGGAGACTATGATGATCTCAGCCCCGTTAGCCAGGCTAGGAATGTTACAAGGGGGGTACCAGCGGATAGGTGGGAAGCGGTCTTCTATACTTCGCCAACCGTGATGCTACTATGTCATCTATGGGCCACTGACTTCCAGTTCTTACAGCCACTGCACTCACTCCGTAGCATCACTTAGCCGATCATACTCACGACCAGCCCAACAAGAGAGCGCTGACAAAATGACTATCCATCAATGAACTGTCTAACAATACGACGTGTGTAAACAAAATCTAGACGGGGCTTACTTTGAAAGTAACTTATGACGCGCTTAATTAGAATAAAAGGCCCTGGATTCCACCCAGCCTCTAAAAATGGGTACCAGAGAAATCTGAGAAGGTAATGTAGCCAGGCGTGATACTGACCACATCACACTTTCATGTGTCGATGGTGTTGGAAATAAAGGCCTAGCACTGTGTTCCAACTATGCCTTAATTGCACGGAAACGAGGATTTTACCTTTTACCTTTTCCTTCCAGAACAACTAAGTGATCTTTGCTTTTCGTCAAAGATATTAATGAAATCTGTTGGCAGATATCTTCATGGGATAACTGCGTCACTAAAAAAAAAAAAAAATTACTCCATTGATCACGCATTCTAATTACGTCCTTTTCTTGTATACTGCACTGCACGTTACACAAATCAGCTGTATTGATCAGCTAGAGTGTTACATATACGTAGTCTCTATAAAAAACGTAATTTTTTTTAGTAACTTGAAAAGGAGGGAAAATCTTACCTGTTAGGAACCAAGAAAACGGTCTTCTGTGAATGGAAGTGGCTCTCGTAGAATAAAGCACTCACACTAAACAAAAACAGGGTCGAGCTGAAATCATCTGGGGCTTTTGGCTCTGTGTATATTGACTCTGGCTCCCGAGTTTCGGTTCCGTTTGCAACAGTCGTATGACCCTCGGGCTATTTCCAGCTCAGACATAAGCAGTTCATCTTGTTGGTGTTTGCCTTCGCATTGTCCACCCCCATTGCTGAAAGAGAAACATAGAAACTTGTTCTCAACCAGTGGTCCTCAACTTGCTGTTCGAAAAGTTACTTATACGGTTAGTTTCAGTAAAATATCATTTATCAAATTATAATCCTTCAAAAAATGACGAAAAAAGAAATAAAAATAAGATTTTTTTGTTGTTGCTTTATAACGAGATGAACTTAACACCCCACCATATAGGACAATAACTAAAACAATGTTCTAATAAAATACAAGGCACAGCCTATCTATCTATCTATCTATATATCTATCTATCTATCTATCTATCTATCTATCTATATCTATCTATCTATCTATGCCTCCTTCCACACACACACATACACACATGCTCTCACAAACACCATGTAGTCTTTAAAGAAATTCTGTGACAGGTCCTTGACCTCTTACCACTACAATAAACACGCTTCTTACGCCTGTACCAGGTAGGCATAGAAAAACACATTAATCAATCTTGACCTTCCCCCCTCCTTTCCCTCTCAAGATGTGTCAAGTGGAGGTTTACAGTCCGGTAAAATTACAAGATGGGGGTCACAGTGGAGGTTTACAGTCCGGTAAAATTACAAGATGGGGGTCACAGTGGAGGTTTACAGTCCGGTAAAATTACAAGATCGGGGTCACAGTGGAGGTTTACAGTCCGGTAAAATTACAAGATGAGGGTCACAGTGGAGGTTTACAGTCCGGTAAAATTACAAGATTGGCACCTAACTGGAGAAGTGATTAGTGGATTAGTCACTAATCTCAAAGGTCAGTGGTTCAAATCCAGCCGAGGGCGCCAGTGTCACTTAGATGTAAAATTAGGTACTTGACTTCTTCTGAAGCATTGAAAGAAAAGGCGGGCTGGCGTGTTGGTGCTGACAACATCAGCGTCTAGCGCGTCGATGAAGTCCAGGAAAAAAAAAAGAACATTAGTACTGTGTTCTCCAGGTGCCTTTACAGCTTATTAGAGCCACCTCGGTCTAGTCTGAATGAAACTTACAAGATGGCGGTGACAGATATAGTAGCATCAATGAGATTATGAAGTATAGAAGGTTTTTTTAACATTAATTTTATGCTCGTCGTCACCTCCGCAAGTTCGCATTCTTCGCACTGCTTTTTAAATTTTAAAATAATAATATTGATAGTAGCGCTGGTAAAATGCTGTCTCTAACGTGATAATACTTCTTCTTCTTCTTCTTCTTCTTCTTCTTCCCTGGAACTGTGAGCTGGTGTTCTTTGCAGTCGATGCAGTGGAGATGTGTCGGCTTGAGAGCGGATATTGCCAGCTATTTTTTCAATCTCTGGGTGTAGCTAAAAAACAGGGAAGGGGAGGGTGAGTGGAATACTTCTTTAATAGACTCCTCCACAATGGGGCGGGGGGGGGGCCTATGGTGACCCTTGCCAGGCTAGGCCTGTTAGCTGAGGAGGGGTGGTGGGGGGTACCATCAGAGAATAGGAACGGAGTCTTGGTCAGCTGTGGTTCGCCAGCCTTGACGCCAGCGTGTCACCTATGGGTTGTTTACTGTTAACACGGACAGGGTCTTCGCCCCTTATCCTCCATTCAAAAAAAGTATATGCAGTATAATTGCTTCACGTACCGCACAATCATCATCATCATCATCATCATGACCGCACAATAGATGTCCTTTATTATTGTGTTAGGAGTGTCTGGTTTACGTTCTAGAGGGAGTAACTTCTTTTAAAATGGCTGAAATAGCCCCCCCCCAAGAATGTAAAGATTTCAGAACCGCTAATTTTAGTCCTACATCCCAACAGATACTGGCCCGCTTATTCTGACTGAATCTTGAATTACTTATCTCGTGTTCATTGAATCAATGTCTCATCTCCGCGCTGTAAAATCTCGTTTATCTCAGCTCCTGCTTCCATGAGTGGGAATATTTTCCGTACAATGACGTCACCGCGTCAAAACAAAAACGGAAGTGGAAAACGAAATGTATTCCCATGAGTGTCACTTGAGAGTTATGTTCTGTAAGGGGGGAAAAAACGCATTTTTTGAACACACCGACAGGCAGGGAAAAAGTGTGTTCAAAAAATCAGCAGAGGTACATGGCGTTAGACGGAAAAGTGGAGTGCACTATCTATCTATCTATCTATCTATCTATCTATCTATCTATCTATCTATCTATCTATCTATCTATCTATCTATCTATCTATCTATCTATCTATCTATCTATCTATCTATCTATCTATCTATCTATCTATCTATCTATCTGTCTATCTGTCTATCTATCTATCTATCTATCTATCTATCTATCTATCTATCTATCTATCTATCTATCTGTCTATCTATCTATCTATCTGTCTATCTATCTATCTATCTATCTGTCTATCTATCTATCTATCTATCTATCTATCTATCTATCTATCTATCTATCTATCTATCTATCTATCTATCTATCTATCTATCTGCCTGCCTGTCAGTCTATATGTCTGTCTGTCTCTGTCTGCCTGCCTGTCTGTCTGTCTGTCTGTCTGTCTGTCTGTCTGTCAAGCTAAGTGTTTAATTTTTCATCTGTCTTTTGCGTTTTTATCTGCAGTTTTATGTTTGTGTGTGATCCTTGAAAGAGGCTTTTGCGAAATATTGAATTATTCTAGGTTCTTCATTCATACGTGGTCATCTCACCTCCTGCCATTCTTATTTCTGACCACTTCCCTCACTTTTTCTGTCTTTTAAAACTGCACCATACACTACTGTCTACCTTCATTACTATCAGTTCGTTTAATGTGATGCTGAAACCGTACTAAACTGAACTGAACAGACTACAATTCATAGCTTAGTTTTACCTAGCATGTAGATAATTAGAAACAGAATATTTGAAAAGAACGTTCTGTTTTAATAGCAAATTTCAGCAAATTAAAATTGTTCAGAGATCGAATTCCATACTCCGAGGCAGAGTTACATCTCTGACCGTTTAATTTTGAAAATTGACTCCTCATTGATGAACAGTCTCATAGCGCCATTAGAACTTAGAAGAAGAAAAAAAAATACTCACTTTCAAGAAAAACAACTAGTTATCTGGGCATCTAGTCTGATAGACCAAGTGTCGATGCTTGTAGAGCAACACTTGTGCTGACAACTCACTACCAAAAATAGCACTAAGATGGACACCACAGGGGAACAGAAGTAAGGGTAGACCAAAAGAGACATGGAGAAGAACAACAGAAAGGATGTTGAGCAATAGAGGACTCACCTAGGCAAGAGCAGAAAAAAAAGGCGAAGGACAGGCATTTGTGGAAAACCCTTGCGGAAGCCCCATGTGCCCTGGGCACTTAAGGTTCAGATATATATATATATATCGAGGGTCCCAAAAGTAAGTTTACAGGTTATTTAACGTCCATAAAGGTGATATCAGACCAATGGGCATGACTGGAGAATTTTTTTTTATATTCGTCATTTGGCAACGCTATGCTAGATGGCAGCACAGTGCAGCACCATCTAAGCAGCATCTCTCAGTTAAAGATGGAGAGTCAACCGGAACAATGATCCTAACAGGAGATTCGTGCTGTGATAGGAAATCTGAACGCGAAGCAGATGCCAGCTGGGAAATTCATTGCCAGTTTGGTGGAAATTTGTAGAGGACAGTGAGGAGCCAGCAGCATGTGGCAAAAAGCAAAAAAAAAGGTGTACAGAATTTCGAAACGGGCGAGTGACAACCAATGACCTAGCGCGGAGTGACAAACCCACGAAAGGAGGTACGGCATCGAACAAAAAGCACGTAGGTCATACGCTATTGAAGCGCAGACGAGTGACTGTGGACGAACTGATCCGTGACTTGAGTCAATCACGTGGAAAGTGTCCAGAATGATTGTGCTGTTGGGATTTCATAAGTTGTGTGCACGATGACTTCCACAGGGCAAGAAGAATAGTATATGTCCTGCCATTCCTGCAACAATATGCTATTCACGGCCAAGAGTTTCTGGAACTGTCACTGGTGACGAAACATGGGTTCACCATAGCCACCACAGCATCAAAATGTGCAAGCATGGAATGGAAGCACCCAGGCCTTCCTGCGAACCAAGAAATTCAAGGTCGTGCCGTCTGTTAGCAAAGCGATGGCTACCCTGTTTTGGGATCAGAAAGGCGTGTTTGTGGTCGATTTCCTATAAGGGGGAGCAACGAATAATACAGCTGTGTACGGTGCAACACTGAAACATGTACGAGCTGCCATCAGACGTTATACTCCTGGGCTGTTGACAACAGGTTTGGGTTCCTCCACGATAAAGCTCGCCCACACACAGCAGCTTTGGTTCGGGAACTGCCAACATTTTTCGATGGGAAAATCTGGATGGTCCGCTGTATTGATATCTGGCGCCGAGTGATTTTTACCTCGTCCTACCTCTCAAGGAACTTCTTAAATGACCACATATTTCAGAGCTACGAGGATGTCCAAACAGCGGTGACACACGGTGGCTCTTTGTCCAGGACATCACATTTTTACGAGGTGGACATAAGAAACTTTTTCTTCCTTAGACAAATGGCTCGGTCGAAATGGTAGTTATTTAGAAAAACAAATTATCTATCATAAAGTACGATATGTTACATCCGAATAAATTGTGTATATATGTACTTCTACGAACTCCTTGTAACTGTGAGCTGTTGCTCTTTGCAGCCGATGGTGTAGAGGTGATGAGACACAGCATCGTATCGGCGTGGGAGCGGGTTATGGCAGATATTTTTTCAGTCCCGGATTAAAGCTAAAAACCAGGCGATGTGCAATGCTTCCTTAGCAGATTCCATCACCATGGGAACTATAGCGATCCCTGCCCCTTTAGCCAAGCTAATCCTGTTACTGGGGGTACCACGGAGAGGTGGGACAGGGTCTTGGTCAGCTATGATTCGCTAACCCTGACGCTGGCATATCAGATATGGGTCGCTGATTGCATCATCGGACAAGCGTCCCCAACCCCCCCCCCCCATTATATATATATATATATATATGAGTATATAAATTAGGTTTAAGTTTTTGTTGCGCAAGTAACCCAAACTCTGCTGCAACTTTTCTGAAACATTTCATATGCGGAACTAAGCCCTTTTGGAACTCTAGTGACCAGTGGTTCTTACTCTTGGGTCCACGCCCTACAGAGGGTCATCGGAAAGATTTTTTATGCTGCCATCACTGGGTTCTGTGTATTGCTTTATTTATAATGAGGGGTCCACAGCTATTCTCGAGCTTGATGGGGAGTCAACGGCCAAGAACAGGTTAAGAACCACTGTATGATAACAGAAGGACTGTTTTATTTTTCTTTAAAAGTCAGTGTTTTAAATTGTACGGCACAGTATAAAATTATTCTGGAATGTGTCTGACATCTCCGAAATATGTTTAAAACTACACTTTAAATAAGACAGACTAACATCCAAAAAAAAAAAAAAATCATGGATAGATCCTTTGCTGATGTGAGACGCAACGAGACAGACAGACAGACAGGCAGACAGACAGGCAGGCAACAGAGAGAGATTCAATAGGGCAGAGGAAGAGGAGAAGGAAGAAGATGAAAATAGGAAAGAGATATCGGGGACTGGGAGTTGGGGGTGGGAGTGTGGGACAGAAGAAGAAAGAAAGAGAGGTAGGCAGACGTAGGTGGACGAAGGAAGAGAGAGAAATTAGGTTGGGGATGATAGAAGGAAAAGAGAAAGAGATGGGGAGAGTTAGATAAAGCTGATTTTGAGAGGTGAATGGGAAAAGAGAGAGTGAGATAAAAGTATGGAAGAAGAGAGGTTACTTGGGCAAGAAAAAAGAATTTTGGGGATGGAAGAAGGAGAGAGAGATGGGGGAAGAAGAAAAGAGAGAGTGATGAGGGTAGAAGAAGAGAAAGTGACAGGGACAAGGAAGAAAGAGACAGAGGGGGCGGGGAGATGGAAGAAGGGAGAGAGAGATGGGGGAAGGAGAAAAGAGAGAGTGATGAGAGTAGAAGAAGAGAAGTGACAGGGACAAGAAAGAAAGAGATAGTGGAGGCGGGGAGGTGGAAGAAGGGAGAGAGAGATGGGGGGAAGGAGAAAAGAGAGAATGATGAAGGTAGAGGAAGAGAAAGTGACAGGGACAAGAAAGAAAGAGATAGAGGAGGCGGGGAGGTGGAAGAAGGGAGAGAGAGATGGGGGAAGGAGAAAAGAGAGAATGATGAGAGTAGAAGACGAGAAAGTGACAGGGACAAGAAAGAAAGAGATAGAGGAGGCGGGGAGGTGGAAGAAGGGTGAGAGAGAAAGAGACGGGGAAAGAAGAGAGAAGCGCGGTTGGGGATGAATTGAGGGAGGCAAAAGGGAGAGAGAGATGGGACAGGAAAAAAGAAAGGGAAAAACAAAGAAGAGGTGGAATGGTAGAAGGAGAAGAAGAAGAAGATGAAGAAGAAGAAGAAGAAGGCAGAGAGACAAACGGACGGAGAAGGATAGAAGCTATGTCAGTATCCAATTTCATTATTTCACCGCATGCCGCAGGTCTCGTTGATCTAACGAGAAAGACTCTAGGAGATGTTTGTCTAAATATTTTGGGAAGATCTCTATCAGCGCAAATTCTTGGTTCATATCTCAGATGCCAGATTTAAGACAACTGTTCTCATTTGCAGCGTATTTATTCTTGTTGCTTCCCTTTTTTCTGTCACTGAGTTTTGTCCACTGTTTTATCTATTCCTTCTATGATTCTTTAACAGCTGCAGTCTTCAGCGTGTGTAACAGTGAATGTAGTTTACGATTATGTATAGCTGATCATCTTATCTGATCCTTGTATTCAAACTTTTCCTTTCCTACTCCTTCTTGGATACCAGAGTACTGGAGTGGTTAGTGCACTAGGCTGTCGTGATGAAGGTTGATGGTTCAAGTCCGGTCGAAGATGCCCAAACAACCTAGTTATATAAGTCTAACACTAGCGTTTTCTGTTATAGTAAAGACGGCCAGGCATAATGCTGGCGGCGCCATCCCCTGGTGAGCAGACAGGTCAAGGGAAGTACAGAGTGAGGGAAAAGTCTTTGCCTGGTTTCAGACATTTGCCTATATTACGCAAAAACTATGAGAAATGCATAGAGTTTATTTGTTTGTCTGTCTGTTTGTTTGTCTATCTGTTTGTTTTTTCTTCTGACTGTCTGTTTGTTTATCTGTCTGTCTGTTTATTTGTCTGTCTGTCTGTTTGTCTGTTTGTTTTGTCTGTCAGTCTGTCTGTTTGTTTATGGTCTGTCTGTTTGTGTATTTGTCTGTCTGTTTGTCTGTTTGTTTGTCTGTCTGTTTGTTTCTTCTTCTGACTGTCTGTCTGTTTGTTTTTTTATTTGTTTGTGTGTTTGTTTTTTGTTTGCATATTTTACCATAGCTCATAAAGTTTTATTTTCACTTTATCCGTGTACTTCAACAGCCGCTACGTTTATTGGCTGGAAGAATGTTTGAAGCGATACTCGATCTCTTGCCACGTGCTCTGCCTCAATCTCTTTACTCAGCGCCGCGTTAAAGCATCCATTATCCTTGCTTTTCAAAGTTCCATTATCAGAAACAGGTGAACTGAACACTTTATCCTTAAACATACCTCCAGAAAAGAAAGCCAAGACGGCTAATGCCGTTTAGGCGTGGTGGGCCAATATCTTGAACCATCTCTAACAAACGGTGAATTTATTCCTTTGAACCACATCAACACTCGGGGTTTTTCTCCTTCATGGACGCCATTGTGATACCCGGCATCATTTTGCCGAGTAAATTCGTTCGTGTTAATTCTAATAATATTTGATTGGTATACTTAACAATATACTTACTTGGTATAATTAGTGACAATGTGAAATCAATGCAAGAAAAAACAGATACCCTTTCTTCAACGGCTAGTAAAATAGGACTTGACATTAACAAGGAAAAAACAAAAATAATGAAACTTGTCATTAACTATGAAGGAAAAATGTACATAGAAGGAACAGCTGTTGAAAAAGTAAACCAATTTGCATATCTCGGCAGCTACACAGACCAGGATGGTGCACACCAGAAAGGAAGTTTGAATTCGAATTGCAAAAGCAGCACCAACCTTCAAGAATCTTGAGAACATATGGCATTCAAAAGTTATAAGTACAAAAATCAAGTTAAGGTTATTCAATTCAAATGTAATATCCACCCTCATTTTTGCATATGAAAGCTGGAAATCAATTAAAGAAATAGTTAAGAATTTAGACTCTTTGAAAACAAATGCCTAAGGAAAATACTCGGTATAAAGTGGAACGAATTTAAGAACAACGCAGAAATAAAACAGATGAGCAAACAACAACCTGTCTCATAGGTGATCAGAAAAAGAAGATGGACATATGTCGGTCATGTACTGAGAAGAAACAACCAGAGAATCCCAAAACAAGCTTTCAAGTGGAACACAAAAGACCGAAGAAAAAGAGGTCAACCACGTGAAACTCTTAAAGAGGACATTGTTAAGAGAGGCCAGTTTAATGAGAATAACATCCCTTGATGAGGCTGAAAAGCTCGCCGAAAAAAAAAAGGAAATCTTGGCAAACTACCTTGCGAGCCCTATGTGATGTTTAACGGCACGAGAAGGATGTAAGATGTAAGTAGGATACTTAACAATGGAAAAAAATTAGGTAATTATTCCTAAGATAATTTATATTTCTAAGTTGCCAGGGTTTCTTCATGTCTTCATGAACATACTCTGTTTAGAAGCACCTAGTTTATATATATATATATATATATATATATATATATATATATATATATATGTTCAGTTCTCCGAGAATTTCTCTTCCTCTCTGTTCTGCCTCTTTCTGCAAGAGTCTAACAATGTTTGACGGGTCCGGATTACTGGCATCTTCACTTTGACTCTTTCTATGGATAGTACAATTCCTACATGAATATCTCTCTCCCTCCCTCCCCCCCCTCTCTCTCTCTTAGGTCGAGTGTGTGGGAAGAATGAAAGATGGAGTGATGAAAGGCAGAATGTAAGACAGGCCTGCATGCCCAATTCTTTACCCTTTAAAAATAAAGAATAAAGATTCTCTCTCTCATTCTCTCTCTCTCTCTCTCTCTCTCTCTCTCTCTCTCTCTCTGAACCTTAAGTGCCCAAGGCACATGCGGCTTTCGCAAAGGTTTCCACAAATGCCTGTCCTTTGCCTTTTTTTTTCACTCTTGCCCAGGTGAGCCCTCTATTACTCAACATCTACATGGATATATTTTTACTATATTCGCCTTCTTTGTATCTATCGAGTTTTAATTTAAATGATATGAGGACGCTGGTACTGGTTTTAAGTACATGCAACAGTACGAGACATGCCTGTACACGTTGGTGGTCATTCTACGTGATATATTCCATCAGTTCATTTTGGTGGCTTCTTTTTTCATTCTGAAACCACGTTAGACTGTCCATGGTTTGTATTTTCTTTCTTTCTTAATCTTCACCTGCTCCCTTTCCATTTATCTTTCCTGCTGTTATGATGTTTTCGAGACGTCCTCTTCTCCTTATATAGTTCAGTCTCTAGATCGAGGGGAAAAATAATCCAGATCTCTCTCCATCTTCTCTGAGTATACGGAACATCTCCAGACTCGTTCTCCCTGGTATCAGCATAGCCGAGCTTCCTATCGCGTTCTTAACAGGAACACGACCTATCTCCTGACTTTATCTCCACCTAGTGCTTGTAGATGATCTGGTTTTTCAGATGTATGCTGATAACCATTCACATTGCCAGACCCCTAGTCGACTCTAGCCCTGAGGTCGTTGGAATCTTGTTCTGAATTTATTTCAAGGCGATGGAAATAGGAACACGACAGGGCTTATCTGCTTGTTAACCCAGTCAACGTTTGGGACATTCAGGGGCGGGAGCATACTGGACTAGAGTGGGGGTGACTGTGCAGGCAGAGAAATGAAAGTGTACAGCTATTTTAATAAGAGCTGTAGGTTAATGAGGACAAGTGGACAGACAGACATATAAATAGACAGACAGATAAAGACAGACAGATGAATAGACAGACAGACAAGATGGATGGATGGATGGATGGATGGATGGATGGATGGATGGATGGATGGATGGATGGATGGACGTGAGAAAGAAGTATGAGAGAGAGAGAGAAGTGAGAAAAAGATGTATGACGGAGAAATGAGAAACAGTTGTGTGTATGTGTGTAAGAGAGAAAGAGAGACAGAGAGACAGAAAGAGAAAGCAAGAAAAGAATGTGTGTTTGTATATTTCGCACACACGGAGAAATCTAACTGAGACAGGCAAATAATATGAGAGACACATAAAAATCAGAGACGATAAGAAAATATAAACTAAACAATACATAGGTTTGTTACAAAGAAGATAGCACACAGACATGAGATCGATCGATCGATCGAATGATTGATTGATCTTTATTTCCAAAGGGTTAAGAATTGGGCACGCAGGCCCTTCTGACATTCTGCCCTTTATCATACAACTTTCACTCTGTTCCAGACATTCTACAAATATGCTGCTCATATAACCAGCATAACTAACATTGGAAATCTGAGAGACATAAAATACAATTAAAGTATAACATTCACATTTCATTCTTATCCGTGCACTCAATACAGATAGTAGCTACGTACATATATAAATGACTACAGAAGAGAAAGAGAGAGAGAGAGAGAGAGAGAGAGAGCAGAAGGATTGAAATGGGGCAAAGAAAAAAGAAGCAATCAAACCGATGATATGAAAGTAACTGGACCAGAATACCGCTGAACTAACATCAGGAAAGTGTTGATATCATCTTCAGAAGTATTCATTTGTAAGCATTTATGTAAAAATAACAATTCTTAAGCATAAGACAACAGTATTTATGTAAAAATAACAGTTCTTAAGCATAAGACAACAGTATTTATGTAAAAATAACAATTCTTAAGCATAAGACAACAGTATTTATGTAAAAATAACAATTCTTAAGCATAAGACAACAGTATTTATGTAAAAATAACAATTCTTAAGCATAAGACAACAGTATTTATGTAAAAATAACAATTCTTAAGCATAAGACAACAGTATTTATGTAAAAATAACAATTCTTAAGCATAAGACAACAGCATTTATATACAAATAACAATTCGTAAGCATAAGACAACAGCATTTATATAAATATAACAGTTCGTAAAGCACAAGACAACAGTATTTATGTAAATATAACAGTTCTTAAAGCATAAGACAACAGACGTTTAAAAACATAGACATTTGAAAGGTGAAACACACAACCCATTGTCAGATAGATGACTATAGTTAGCAAGTTTATTTATTTATTTCTGTAAGTCTATGAACTGATAAAAATTTGTTTATCAGGGTTCATTTCTCTATGGTACAGACCAGTGATTCTCGAGGGGTGTGGGGGGGGGGGGGGGGGGAGGTTGACGACTCCCCGGGGGGAGAAATTTCAAATCTAAATAGTAGGATTTTATTTATTTATTTATTTATTTTTTTGAAGGAAGGAATATTCCTATTGGAAAAAATCCCTATCTAATTCCTCTCTTGGGGAAAAATCCTCCTCTCACAGTTGAAATTCCTCTGGGGAGCCATCAGCATCTCTGTTGATAATCGCTGGAATAGACTATTGATAGCAATAGCTATATATTTTGGTTTTGAATATTTCTGATGCATGCATCAGCATCTGAAATCTGATGAAGCTGAATGAAGCGTTATGAAAGTAGAGAGACAAAGGGGAAGGGTATCAGATAACCTGCATGTCCGAATTTTAATTCTTCTTGGATCATTCGGTTTTCTCTCTCTCTCTCGTTCTCTCTCTTCTTTCCATAGTGTCACGACATGAGGTTTATTGGTTTATGGTTTGGGTCATCATCATTGCACTCCGGACATGTCCATAGATGCTCAGATTCCTCCACGCATTCAGCATATCCATCAGCGTCCTGCAGCTATTAGTGCCTTTCCTGTGCTGTTCGGCAAGTTGTCTCTCATGTACAGTGTGCCTCTCGTTCCTGGCCATGCCGATCTGTATTCCCAGCTCTTTCAGGCTAAGGAGCGATGTGGATTCGCTGCTCTCGAAGTTCTCCATTATTTCCTGTCTCTCTCAGCGCGTTAACGCTATCAGCTCGATCCAGTGGCTGTTTCATCTGCGATGATGGCAGAGCCAGCCAGCCTATCATCTCTCCCATTTCCCCGGATGCCCACGTGCCCGGGGACATAGATGAAGCTGACCCTGCGAATCGCTGATTTCTGCAGTGACGCAAGCCACTGCCTGCGAACAGAATCTGTCTCTACCTCCTGGATCACACTCACTGAATCCATGTCATGCCGTGTTTTCCCCCTGGCACTTGATTCCGCCTCGTGCTCTGTCTCAACTCAATGTCATTTCGCCTTCTTGCCATGAATGTATGGTGTATGGTGTGTGGTGTATGGTGTGTGGTTGCTTGTCCGTTCATTTATTATCCATTCTCTTTGGTTCAAACCATCCCCAGCCCCTGGACAGGTAAAAACATCCCCAGCCCCTGGACAGGTAAAAACATCCCCAGCCCCTGGACAGGTAAAAACACTCCCCAGCCCCTGGACAGGTAAAAACACTCCCCAGCCCCTGGACAGGTAAAAACACTCCCCAGCCCCTGGACAGGTAAAAACATCCCCAGCCCCTGGACAGGTAAAAACACTCCCCAGCCCCTGGACAGGTAAAAACATCCCCAGCCCCTGGACAGGTAAAAACATCCCCAGCCCCTGGACAGGTAAAAACACTCCCCAGCCCCTGGACAGGTAAAAACACTCCCTCTCCAATTTTCAACCCTTTTTTGTGTGCTTTTAACTCTTGTTACAATTACATTAAGCAGCCCCTACATTTCTGAAGCATCTTAGAATTTAATGTTGGTACACATCTTGTTTTAATAATGAGCTGTTAATCTTGGCTTTCACAGCAGGGGGAACATTTCTGAAGCTTGACCGAGGGACGAAGTTAACGCGTGGCCACGACCCCTCCACTGTTGTCGTTCAAGGAGAATTATTGGTCCAGGTCAAGTTTCCAGATCTGCGGAAAATCCATGACCACCAACCGGCAGGGCATCTAATGATGGTGATGATAATAGTTCTTTATCTTTATCTCCTCATTCCTTCTCTCTCTTTCTCTCTTCAAAATGGAAACAAAACTACCAGTGCTGACCGCACACGAGTGAAGAACAGCAGTTACGGTTTCAATATGTTTTATCATATATATATATATCCCCGGCTATAAATAGAATCTACTTTACCACCGCACGTTGTGGTCTCGCCCCTGGCATTCATCCCCCTTGCTGTTTACCCGTTGCCAGATGCGCTTGCACTTTATATATGCCAGTGTTTCAGACCAACTGGAAGCTAATTATTTAAACCTGGGTTTTCGTGAAGCCAAATGCTGTACAAAGAAAAAAACAATTCGCTGAAAGGAACGCTCCACTTCAGAATACCGTAGTTTTAGTATTATTGTTTTCGTTTTTTGTCATTTCATTATAGCAGTGAGATGTACAATTATAGTTTCAAGATAAGTTACACTTTGTAAGGAAGTTATATTACTAATTTATTCGCATTTTTATTCAGAAACAATATATTTTGGAATGCGTTTTATTATCTATTGTTGAACTTGCACGCACATACCACGCAGAACCGTTATTTATCTGGCATTAGTCCTCTTATGCCTCTAAATATTTAAATTCCAGTTTGGCCAAAACCACTTCAAACCGGCAGATTTTACAATGAGTGCTTTCATACTTCGCGGGTTTGAGCACAGCCTCGTAGACAAAAACCTGTCATTTCAAAAACAGCTGAAATAAAATGTGGTTGTGATAGGTAGTTTGTGAAGAGTGAGTTAGATTATGGTGCGCAATTTGTGAAATGTTAATTAGATTGTGTGTGGTGTTTCCACATTTCTAACTGCGAGGTGTTTTTATTTTATTTTGTGTTTAGTAATTGTGGATTTTTCGTGGTGATATTCAAAACGTGACACAAAATTTCTGCACACATCGACGGTATCTATGAACTGTACATCACATATAGTTTTAGTATACCGTATATATAATTGTGGACAGTGAAACTTTCATTCAAAGGTGTTTAAATTCAAAGATCCTTTTTTTTCTTCATTCACTAATGTTGTTTTTTTTTCTCTTCTTCCTAATGCACAATATCTACAAATGAACCAAACCTTTTAGCGCCATCTGCTGTGAAGATCTGAAGTGGGAGCACCAGAAGCAAACCTGGAAAAGTCATAATAGATAGTACAGTGTTTCTCAATCTTCCAAAGTGGGGGATAGCTCTCACCCCTATGACCGTTGGAAATGACCAGGGGAGGGAGGGGATCAGTAGTTTGGAGGGCGGGGGGCGTTGAGGGAAAACGAAGCAGCAGACGGGGTAGGGGGGGGGGGGTGCGGGTAGTAATACCTTTCTTTTTAGCACTTCTCAACCTGCTATTGAGAAACTTGTGTCCCCTGCATGAAACTCATACATCACGTTAAGAGCTGAGAACATGAGAAAATAACGCTGTAGGTGAGTTATAAATGTACTCCTTCATGTTCTTATATAAACTGTTTTGCTGGCTGAAGTTTATGGTTGTGTAATGTATATCCTGGTTTGACAGGCCATTGTACGAGTAGTACACGGGGGAGGCAGGGAGGGGGCGGCTTTGAGGATGTGGTCTGGGAGAAAAAGAAACAAGCCTGGGAAACACTGATGATATAGTTCATATATTGCCCACTGATCTACAAGACGCGCGGTATATTACTTAAATGCTACCAGAAACCTTTGACATAGAGCCCGTGCTCGGCATACCTTGACTAGCCCGTACGTCTCTGCCCCTTTAGTGATGCTCCCTGCTCCAGTGTAACCCATCTGCGTTTCATTAGCTCTTTGAACACTGCTAACCCTTCTCGTACGGCTTAACTGGCATAGATTACTCCCGTCACAGTAAACGCTGTGGGGGGAAACGTTGTGCGTTTTCCTTACGGGTTGTATTTTTGGTGCTAAATGTGTTTTGAGTATTATTTCCCTGACAAATGTACTATGTTTACACCTAGGCCATTATGTTGACAGTAAGGCTTGAACAGCTTGTCTGGTGTCTGTTGGTTTGTCTGATTTACCCGTTCGTTTATCCGTCTGTCCGTGGCTGTATGTGTCAAATGATTCTATCTATCTATCTATCTATCTATCTATCTATCTATCTATCTATCTATCTATCTATCTATCTGTCTGCCTGCCTGTCTGTGTCTGTCTTGTATCCATCTGCCTGCCTTCCTGTCTATCTCTGCCTGTCTCTATCATCTGTTTGCCTGCCTGTCTGTCTGTCTATCTGCCTGTATGTTTATCTGCCTGTCTGTCAGTGTCTGTCATCTGTCTACCTGCATGCCTGACTGTCTGTGTCTATCTGCCTTTCTGCCTATCTGTCTCTATCGTCTGTCTGTCTGCCTGTCTGTCTATCTGCCTGTCTGTCTGTGTCTGTCATCTGTCTATCTGCATGTATGTCTGTCTGTGTCTGTCATGTGCCTATCTGCCTGCCTGCCTGTCTGTCTCTGTCGTCTGTCTGCCTGCCTGTCTGTCTGTCTCTATCGTCTATCTGCCTGTCTGTCTGTCTCTATCGTCTATCTGCCTGCCTGTCTGTTAATTTTGCGGAATTCATATTCAATGTCCATAATAGCGTGAAAATTAAGATATAAAAGGCATGACGTGGACGGGGCCTGCATGCCATGTTCTTTAAGCTTTGAAAGTAAAGTTCGCTTGATGTCTTCTGCTTGCTGTATGTCTGTCTATATGTATACATATCTTTATGTCTGTACTTATTTACCTGTCTGTCGGTACGTCCCTCCGTCTGACCGCTTGCTTGGCCGACTGTCTGTTCGCCTGTCCCTGCTGCTGATCCCTCCTTTAATCCAGGTAGACGTGCCAGCATACCTGCCTGTCTCTCAGACTACCTCAGAATCAAAGAACGACAACCAAATATTTTCATACAAATGTACACCTGTTGAGTACTCGCAAGCTTGTTATTTGATTTTCTTGTTTAAACTCTTATTTTCTACCTCATACTTTATTTTTGCTTATTTTTTCTTAATTATGTCTGTATTTCAATTATTCTTACTTTTTTTCTTAATTATGTCTGTATTTAATTTATTATTGTTTCTTTTTTTTTTCTTAATTATGTCTGTATTTCATTTATTATTGTTTCTTGTTTTTTTTTCTTAATTATGTCTGTATTTCATTTATTCTTGCTGCTTTTTTTCTTAATTATGTCTGTATTTCTTTCCACGTCCTTTGGCCGTTTTGGTCGCAATGTCTTAGATTCTCTGTTCATTGCTTGTTGCTAAAGTATTCTTTTCTCTTCTTCTTAAATCCCCAGGGAACTGCGAGCTGATGTTCTTTACAGTCGATGCTGTGAAGTTGTTGAGGCACAGCATCAGGTTGGATTGGTAGTGGGTTATGGGGGTAATTTTTTTAGTCCCTGAATGGAGCTAAAAACTAGGGGATGTGCTATGCTTCTTTAGCAGACTCCACCACCGTGGGGTGTATGGCGATCCCTGCCCTTTTAGCCAAGCTAGGCCTGTCACTAGGGGGTAGCAAAAAAGAGTTGGGAGGGGGTCTTGGTCGGTTTTGGTTTGACAACTCTGACGCTAGCATGTACAATAAGGATCGATGACTGCCAAACTGGACAGTGCCAACCCGCTGTTAGTGAATTGACAGTGCCAACCCGCCGTTAGCGCGTTCACAATATTTTCTTTTTTTTTTCTCCTATCACTTTCATTTATTTACCTTTCTTTGAACTTTCAACTCCATCTCTCTCTCTTTTTCTCGGTCTGTCTGTCTGTCTGTCTGTCTTTCCACTCCCTTCTCTAATTTCCTTTCTCTTCCTCATTCACACCTCTGTCATGTGATTCTGCTTCTTCTTGCTTTA
The DNA here is from genome assembly GCA_009760885.1 of Achatina immaculata. Lineage (NCBI taxonomy): Eukaryota > Metazoa > Mollusca > Gastropoda > Stylommatophora > Achatinidae > Lissachatina > Lissachatina immaculata. The sequence goes on along the minus strand of CM019720.1, from coordinate 47,601,922 downwards.
AAGTCTAAAACTAAGGTGTAATTAAGGTGTAACTAAGGTTACTGGGCTCGGGACACATTAAAAAATTTGGCCTATGGAAACACACACACATTATATATATATATCCTTCAGGAAATTGAGAAGTGGAATTTTTCAACTTCTGGTTATGAAATGTCCACAACACAAAAAGGAATGGATGAATAATTATGTCAGTCCTTAAGAATAGTAAAGAGCAAAACCTCTATCTTAATGCGAAGAAAACTAAATTGATGACAACTGACAAAACAAACAAGGCAGCTGAAATATGTATCAATGAGGAAAAACTGGAAGAAGTGGAGAGTTTTGAATATTTTGGATCACTACTAACTAATAATGGAGGTACAATGAGGGAAATTAAAAGGAGAACATCTATCCTCTTCAGAAAGTAAAACAAATAAAGAATCTGAGGAGAGGAACAGACAGAACTACAAAAATAAGATTTTTAAGAGCACGCATTTTCCCCATCGCAACATATGCCTGTGAGACCTGGACACTTAACAAAACAGCTGAGAAACACATAAATGCCTTTGAATGTAAATGCTACAGAAGAGTTCTCCAAATATCGTGGACACAAAAAATAACAAATATATCTATACTACAAAAACTTAATATTGAAGATGGCTGGCTAGTAAAGAGTATTAAAGAGAGAAAACTTAAATATTTTGGACACATTAAACATAATGATAATCTAGAGAAAACCGTCTTTGAAGGGTACATAATGGGAAAAAGAAAGAGAGGAAGACCTAGGCGAAGATGGCTGCAAGACATCGTTGATAATCTGCAAATGGATGTATCAGCAGCAGAACATCTTGCTTACAACAGATAGGCCTACAGGAGAGCTCTTAGGGAAGCAAAGTTCCACAAGGGACATGCATATGAACGACTGCAGATCGCACTTAAACGTATGCCGGAGATTTAAGAACTTAACTATGGTCTTCAAACATATCTATCAAATGAAAAGATCTCCATCTTATCTCCCCTTTACATATTATTTTACACTTTTATCTGCTCGAGATGACATTTCTGTAGTTGTTTATATTAGCTGATTATATATTAATCCTTAAATCATGGCCACATACGTATATTAAAAACAGCTTTCCTGGAAAATAAATATAATCTGTGCTAACTGATTGTATGGCTGTTGCTAACAGTTTAGGTTTTCCAAAAACACAGATTTTACGTCGTTGGATATTTCGAGAGGCCTACAGGAGAGCTGTTGGGGAGGCAAAGTTCCGCAAGGGACATGCAAATGACTGACTGACTGTTCTATTTTCCCAGTGTTAAGAGGAGAATGTTTTCTGCACCCGGTATGATGAAGGTGTTGAGGCGCACTTCGTGCCGGATGGTGATTGGATTACTCTCTCTCTCTCTCTGGTCCATGTCAGTCAGACCTTCGTCGTCACTTATTTCCGCAACCGTCTTTCCTTTGCTGTTTCTGTAAGACGTATGTTGGACCGTGCTCCATTCCACTCTTTTAGTCCGTTAAGTATCTTGTTTCTTTGTCTTCCTCTGTAGCTTCCCCTTTCCCCCCACCCCCACCCCCCCCCCAGTTTGATTCTGACTGGATTACGAAAAAAGGGGGGGGGGGCGCCGCAAGGGGATATTTTTGCAGGCCTCCTGAGTGCAGCTAAAGAAGAGGGAGGTGCAGTACAGTACTTCTTTAGCAGCGTCACCACCATGGCGGACCGCAGCGATCCTTATCCCGCCGTCCAGACTGAGCCTGTTACTTGACGTATCAGAGGAGAGCTGGGACAGCCTCTTGGTCAGCTATGATTGGCGAACTCTGGAGTAATCTGTCAGCTGCCAACAGCTGCCTCCACAGCTGCACAAAATTTAAGAAAATGCAACATGCAAAGATGGCTGTAGTATGTTGCAGAAATGAATCTACAATGGCATCCACAGTCAGAAAAAAAACTGAGGTGAAAATGCTTTTGAGATGGAAAGAGGCCACGAAGTTTATCTTAACTGGGATACCAGGGTATGTGCAAGATATAGGGCAGAGATTTTCCCAGCAGCAACAGGACTGGAGAAAACTGGAGAAGAACAGTACGACGTGAAGAGTGTATTGGACGTTGAATCGTTAAAGAAAGGAAACGAGGGGCCAGTCATCTCGAGACAGCGAACGCTTGTGGGAAGAGATTGGATATTGCAGCACAAATAGTGTGCGTTATTTCTGTGGCCGATTACGCCAAGAAAGTATTTGTAGATTCAGTCTTGGGGAAGGTTTCTTGGCGAAAAATTAAGCTTAGCGGGTATTATTATTACTATTTACTGTGTAGATTTTAATGGCACCTGGCCATTTTGAATATTAAAAGTACTAGGACGAGATATAAAAAAGTAACCGCAAATCAAGGGATGTAACCAGTGCATGAAAAGACTCAAGGACTAGTCAAAGACAATTTCATATGTTTTTCATTGGTTATGTCCCATGATTTGAGGTTTCTTTTTTTTCTTTCCTGACAGGTCTTTGTATATGACAGAACGGCTTTAATTGTGCACAACGACAGCCCTGCTGATTGTCTGTTTACTTGCTGATTGTTTACTTGCTGATTGTCTGTTTACCTGCTGATTGTCTGTTTACCTGCTGATTGTCTGTTTACTTGCTGATTGTCTGTTTACCTGCGGATTGTCTGTTTACTTGCTGATTGTTCTTTAATTTGCTCATTACCCATCGATGTGCTGATGATTCCCCGTTTACTTGCTGACTGTTCTTCGATTTGCTGACTGCCCATTGACTAGATTTTACGTTTTATCCTAATTTTCTGCTCTCAAAATTCTTAGAATGTTTAGTCTTATGTAACGTGGTTGTAGGATTGTGGAATTAATTTTCATACTCATATATGCTATATGAATACTGTAATAGAGTGCACTGATTCTCTGATGCTATATGAATACTGTAATAGAATGCATTGCTTCTCTGATGCTGTATGAATACTATAATAGACTGCGTTGATTCTATGATGCTTTATGAATACTATAATAGACTGCATTGCTTCTATGATGCTATATGAATACTGTAATAGAATGCATTGATTCTCTGATGCTATATTAAAACTTTAATAGAGTCCGTTGATTCTCTGAAGCTATATGAATATAGAGTCCGTTGATTTTGTGATGCTATATGAATACTGTAATAGAGTGCATTTATTCCCTGATGCTATAGGAATACTATAATAGAGAGCGTTGATTCTATGATGCTATAGGAATACTATAAATGAGAGCGTTGATTCTATGATGCTATAGGAATACTATAAAAGAGAGCGTTGATTCTATGATGCTAACATCATCATCATCATCATGTGCCATGTCTGGAGGCGTCATCAACCATGTGTCCCTCCACAGTTTCCGGTCTTTCATGTTATTTATCAGTTCTGTTCTTCTTCTCCCATGTCATTTTGTCGAGCCATCTAAGATTTTCTCTCCTGGTCTACCTCTCCATTTCCTGTCTCCTGTTTTTCCTCGTTTTCATGACATTTTCTGTCTCTCCCCTTCTCATTATGTGACCAATAAACCCAGACTGTCTCCCCCATTGTGTGTTTATTAAGGTTCATTTCTCACTGGCTCTCCTTAGGCATTCTTCATTTATTATTTTGGCTGCCCATGGCATTCTTAACATTTCATTTGTTTCTAATGCTCTTATTGTTGCTTTTGTCAGTGACCATGATTCGCTCCCACCTTATAGTACTGGCTCGGTGTAGCATTTCAAGACTTTTTTCCTAGTATCTATTGGCAAAGATGGACTGGCACGCAATAGATTTCATTTTCTGAAATGCTACCTTTACCCGCCATATTCTGTTTTTGACCTCTGTGGTACGCCTACCATCTGACGTTATCGTTGTACCAGTGGTACTTGAATTTGTGCACTTGTTATTCCTTTGATTTTTTTTTCTGATGCTGTATGATGACATATAGTTTAGTCCACTCGCTCACTCACTCACTCACTCACTCACTCACTCACTCACTCGCTCACTCACTCACTCACTCACTCGCTCACTCACTCACTCGCTCACTCACTCACTCACTCGCTCACTCATTCACTCGCTCACTCACTCACTCATTCACTCACTCACTCACTCACTCATTCACTCACTCACTCACTCATTCACTCACTCACTCACTCACTGTCACGTGCTCACGTATATATACTCATACATTCAAAATAAAGCCACAGCTTTAAATTACGTAGATCAGAATTGATCTCTTTTTTTAACATTTTAGTTATGACTTTCAATACATTTTTTTTCTGCGTTGAATTTACGATGCCGTATTTTACATTCTTCTTCTTCTTCTTCTTCTTCATTCTCTCTAGAACCACGAGCTGATGTTCTTTGCAGCTGATGTAGTGAGGGTATTGAGGCACAGTATGATGTCGGATTTGGAGCGGGTTAGGGCAGCTATTACTTCCTGAGTGGATCCAAAAAATAGGGGCTGTGCAGTCTTTAGCAGACTCCACTACCATGGCGACTATGACGATCCCTGCCCCGTTAGCCAGACTAGGCCTGTTACGGGGGGTACTAAACGGAGGGGTGGAGTAAGCTCTTGGTCAGCTGCGGTTCGCCAACCCTGACGCTGGCATGTCAGCTGCGGTTCGCCAACCCTGACGCTGGTATGTCAGCTGTGAGTCGCCAACCCTGACACTGGCATGTCAGCTGTGAGTCGCCAACCCTGATGCTGGCATGTCAGCTGTGAGTCGCCAACCCTAACGCTGGCATGTCAGCTGTGAGTCGCTGATTTCCATATCGCCTTACATCTTTCCAGATATTTTTATGCATTTCTATTTGCGATAGTATTTTGTGATTGTTTTTTTTCATATGTATATGTTTCGTGTTTTTATGTGTTGTGTTGTTTCTTTATATGATTTTAAAAAAAGGCTTATGCCGAAATACTGGACTCCTGTATGTTCTTCAGGTATATGTACTCATCTTACTTTCTGTCGTTCTTATTTCTGCCCACTTTCCAGTTTTTTTAAAATATAAAACCGAACCATATACCTCTATCTACTTTCAATAACTCTTTTAAAGGTGAGACGGGATACGAAGCAATCATGATTCCAGCGTGCAGATACATACTACAAATACTGGCAGGTACAATTCCGAGTATGCAAATTTATGAATGCACGTTTCGTTTCAAAGAGTTTGCAAGATTTCTTCTCCCTTGCTAATACTTCACAGTTTTGGTGTTCCCTCGGGCGTCCAGATGTCTTTTACATTTCAAATAACGTTACTGGAAACAAAGTTTTGTCCGGGCAAAGGTAGTTTATCGCGTGCCATCTCTCTGTGCTCTTTGCCAACTCAAAAACGCGCTCTGAAAAGCTCAAGAGGAAGGGACAGAAGTCCACGAGATACTTCCGTAATAGACAGACACACTTATCCCTTCCTCCCCCTATAAGCGTCTACGTGCACATACACTCTAGATAGGGTTTTTTCTGGTTTTGTACTAAAGTAGATCAGTGGGGTTTTGTTGCCGTTAAGAGTGGGCACTTTAAAAGCATTCAAGTGTTGCCGGGGCTTCGTACTGAAACAGCATGTACAACAGATGAGATATGAGCAAGTGCAAGTGTTAAAATCAGATTATAATGTAAAATTAAAAGAAAAAGGCACTACCAGTCTGTAATAATATATTGTCATCATCATCGTTATCATTATCATCATCATTAAGTGCCGTGTAGACAGGACTTGGTGGTCATGCTGCTCTGAGGATCTCCGTCCTTGATTATTTTCCATCAGGTCGGTTCTCTATGTCCTGTAGCATTTGCAAGCCATAGGGGCGTGAAGTGTTAGTGCCTTCACATTTCAAGGCCACTACAGTATATGAGACAGAGGCGCCAGCACCTGTCCTCGCTGCTTTTGCTTTCCTATGGAAACCCCAGGCACCCATTTTTTTTTTTAGAGGTTGGGTTGACCCCGATGCCTGTCGGTCCCAGAAATTTCCGCTCGAGTGCGAAATCAAATCAGTGACCTTCTGCTCGGCAGGCTAGTGCACTATCCACTGGGGCACACTATCAGGTCAGATCGATGACTTCTTATTGTGCCATCGATTTAGACTCTCAATATTTTTTTATCCTCATGACGTTTCCTACATCTCTTCCCTTTTATCTTTCCTGTTGTTGTTACGGTGTTTTCAAGCCCTCCCTTTCTCATTATATGTCCAGTGAATGATGGCCGTCGTTTTCCTTGTAGATTTAATTAGTTTCCTTACTGCGTTTAATGCTGTTAGACATTCCCTGTTTTCCATCTTAGTTGTCCTCGGTGCTCTCTACAATCTTCTAAGAAACCATATCTCTGTTGCATCTAATGATCTGTACATTGATCTGTTCATTGTCCATGACTCTCTTCCATGGAGTAGGATGTACTCAACGCAGTGATCGCGTTAGGAGTTTTTGAAGCCAGTACAAATGTACCTGTCTTTTACCTTGCAGGAAGCATTTTCCTCGGCTTTTCCCAAGACAAAATTACCGATATATTTTATACATGTTTAAACAATAAATAAGTAATAAATACATTGTACAAACATCAGCGGAAATTAAATGTTGGTGGGAAATTTTATTTTTTATCTTATTTGCTGAGAGATTTAACCTTTACAAAATGCTCTTATGCTGAACCAAAGTTAACACTGACTGATTCTCCTCCAGTGCAGATTGAGCATCTTCAGTCTACTGGCCTGATTATTCTACATTCGATTTCGCTGGTTGCTTTTCTCTTTCTTTTCCTCTCTCTCTCCCTCTCTCTCTCTCTCTCTCTCTATCTATCTATCTATCTATCTATCTATCTATCTGGTCCATGCCAATCAGCGTTGGTAGTCACTGATTTCCACAACCATCTCTTCCTTTGCTCTTTCCATAATATGTCTTTTGCACCGTGTTTTCAATGCCATTCTTTTAGTCCATCAAGTATCTTGTTTCTTTGTCTTTCTCTGTCTTCTTTTCCTCTACAGTTTTCCTGTTGTTACTATGCAATCCAGTTTGCCTCTTCTTAAAACATGCCCTACAAAACCTGGTGTTCTGAATTTTGCCGTAATTTCTCTCTTTTCCTCAGCCTCGCTTTGAAACTCTTCATTTGTTTTCTTGACAGCCCATGGTATTCTCATCATTCTTCTTAGAAACCACATCTCCCCCCACTTCCGGTATATTCTGAATGCTCTTTGTTACTGACCATGCTTCGCATCCATATAATAATACGAGTTGGATGTAACACTGAATAGAATAAGTCACTCTTTCTGGTGTCCATCAACAGAGCTTTATTACACAGTATGTTTTTTTTAAAATTTTCATAAATGCTGACTCCCAGGTTTTTAATAAAATAAACCGGTTACGACGTCCTCCAAAAGTTTCTATTTTTCCCTTTTTTAATGAGTAATTTACTGGTAATTTTCGGGTTAACACGATCACTGTCTGTGTAGCTTTTCCTAATTCTTGTTTTCTCTAATTTGCAGTGACAGAGATGCAGTGCACAAGACGTTTCTAATTTGTCTGACAGGTGTTCTGGCTTGGCATATTCTTTTTTTTTTCACAGGTGCATTTTCCATCTGATGTTACTAGCGTGCCCTGATGTTTAAATGTGCGGATTTGTCTCAGTATTGTTCCGTAAACTGTAATAGTTCATTTAGACAGGTTTTTGTTTTTAAATATCATCGTATTAGTGATATAACATCTAATAATTGCTGTAGGTTCTTTTTTATTTTTGACTGCTAGAACCGTGTGGCAGAGAACGCGTCGTAAACAACCAACGTTTGACAGGAACTATCAGCAAACATTCTCTTGGAGGGATGCTGCGGCATGCGGCGGAGCATATATCCGGTTGTCTCGAATGCAGTGAAGCCGGCGTATGAAGTTTGAACTTTGAACTTTGAACGATATCACCTGCATGTAGGAAACTGTTCATGTTGCAGCCCGCAACTCGAATTCCTAGTTTATTCCTGCTGTTGGTCTCATGATGCTTTCACTGCACAATGAGATTAAATCTGGTGAGAGGACACAACTTTGCCTAATTCCTTGCTTTATTGGCTGCTGGTTCTAAGGACTGCAAACGTGCCACAAATAGCCTCTGGCAGTCAAGTCCAGCTTCTGGCCTTCCCGTGGCAGAACTGTTTAAACTGACAGGAGAAGGGGCGAGGGCGAATATCTGGCGCCTGAAAACCAGTTACTTAGGGTAGATGAGTGGCACGTTTGGTAGCTCATCTGCCGCTGTTGGCGAGATCTTCAGCTGCCGTGCGTGGAGCGGTGCTCCTCCCGGCCAATGAAGAAATTTGCAAATGAGGTTGCCGCGCAGCATGACTGCGGAAAAGGTGGTAGAAAGGATAAAGCGAAGCAAACAGTCAAATCACGGCACCTCTGGTCTGGAGGTCGGCCACGTCCTGAGTGCAGTCATATCGGGTGAAATGCATGAACCGGCTTGTCCCAGAGGTTAAGACACTGCTGGCGAGACTCTTCAAATGCCGCGCGTGGAGTGAAGCTCCTCCCGGTTAAGGAAGTAAATGCGGAAATAAAGGTTGGTGTGCGACGCCAATGGGAAAAGGTGGTGGAAAGTGAAGTTTAACCGGTATGTCCAGTAGTATCGCCACGAGAGCTATACTACGGCACCTCTGCTCTAGAGGCGGCCCACGTCCGAAATACACCTACACTGGTGAAATATGCCTAAACCGGCACACACAAGGGGTGGAACTTGATGGCTAGACATGTCATGCCACCTCCGCTCTAGAGGTCGGTAACGGCTGATAAACACCCACACTGGTGAATTTTGCCTAAACCGGCTCACACCAGGGGTGAATCTTGAAGGCTATGCATGTCACAGTACCTCTGCCCTAGAGGTCGGTCACGTCCCAAACACGCCCATACTGGGATAATGCCTAAATCGGCTCAACCCAGAGGTAGAAGTCACTAGTGGCGAGGATTCGTCCTCCTGGATAAAAGCTCCATCCTGGTCACAACTAGGAAGGGTAGCGGCCACGACCGCAAAATGCTGAAGTCGGAGACACTGGACCAGGGAAGTCTAGATAGGCAACCACCTCTCACCCGGCGGGGATGCTTGCGTATCCTAATCACGCTGAGGTTTTCCGGTGAGAAAGTCCAACCCTGGACTGGATGGGCAACCACCTCTCACCCGGCGGTGATACACGGGTATCTCAAAACACGTCGAGGTCTTCCGGTGAGAAAGTCCAACTCTGAGCTGGGTGGGCTACCGCCTCTCACCCAGCGGGGATGCACTTATATCCTAAACACGTCGAGGTCTTCCGGTGAGAAAGTCCAACCCTAGACTAAACTGGTGCAATGAAAACCACGGTGTCACGCAATCCCGCTTCCGAGACCCACCAAGAATACAGGCTAAATCACTGTAATACTCCGAACCCTTTGTGGTCCTCTCGTGGATCTCGTGTGGTCTGTTTTGGACCACACAGGGGACCACGGGACCTAACGAGGACTACAGGCGTGAATTCAGTAGGTTCACAGTGCGGTTTTTGGTGGTAGAAGTGAACGAAGAAGAAGAAGAAGATTGGCTGCTAATGCATGCTGTGGAGAGGAACAGACAGAACTACAAAAATAAGATTTTTAAGGGCATGCATCTTTCCCCATCGCAACATATTGCCTGTGAGACCTGGACACTTGACAAAACAGCTGAGAAACACATAAATGCCTTAGAATGTAAATGCTACAGAACAGTTCTTCAAATATCATGGACACAAAAAAAGAACAAATATATCCATACTACAATAACTTAATATTGAGGAAGGCTGGCTAGTAAAGAGGATTAAACAGAGGAAACTGAAATATTATAGATACATTAAACGTCATGAGAATCTAGAGAAGACCGTCTTGGAAGTAATGGGGAAAAGAAAGAGAGGAAGACCAAGGCGAAAATGGATGCAAAACATCGTTGATAATCTGCAAATGGATGCATCAGCAGCAGGGCATCTTGCTTACAACCGAGAGGCCTACAGGAGTGCTGTTGGGGAGGCAAAGTTCCGCAAGTGACATGCAGATAAATAACTGACTGTTTGTATGATATTTATGTAACAAAAATGTGTGATTTGCATTGTATGATGTTTGTATATCGATTAACATATCGAACTCGCTGGCATGTATAACGTTTGTGTATCGAACTCATTGACAATGTACGGCTGGTGGTTAACATTCTAAGGGTCTAGATCCGTGCTAGAACGTTGGTTGAATTCGCTCGCCATTGTCTTCAGTTAGTCTTAGTTTTCCCAGTGATCTTCCCGGCCAAAAACCCTGTCTGATATTGATAGCTGTTGATGCTAATAAGGTCATATTTATTACTCATAGATTTTTTTTTTCCTATCCTAACTTACACCTGGAGTTCCCTTTGTCTGTCGCAATGGAGTATGTTTCTGCAAGCAACAACACATAATGAATGGTTGTTGTTGTTGTTGTTGCTGTTGTTTATTCCCCCCCCCCCCCCCCCCCCCCCCGCCCATGCAAAGCAACCTTGAATTCTATCATCCTGATTTTGTAAATGTTTTGCTTTTCTGCGGTGCTGCCATTTGCCGGAAAAATATTTGCACGCGCCAGAAAACAAAAACAAAAAAATCCATGAGCGAGGCAGAGAAAGGCCGAGAGAGAAGAACATTAGCATCTAAGCTGGGGAAAAACAAAACAACAAAAAGATCAATAAGGATTGAGATCTATGAAGAAGAAGAATGGATGAATGCGTGGATATAGAAATAGAAGACATTTCTTCATGATGACTAAAAAGACAACTGAAGCTTCTACAGGTCGGGTTGCCTCGAAATTTTGTTTTGAAATATGTTAAAAATATATATATATTTTTTAGTTCACAACTCTGTAATGTTTTCAGTGAAAACGGAAATGAAGGGCAGTCACTCTAAAGCAAGAAGACATAAATTACAGTTATCCACCGGAAGGGTGAATCGACCGCTACCGGAATTATGACAAGAATATGACAAGTCAAAAATGCATTATAAAAAATGCAAAAAATGTTTCATGTAATCTATCTCTGTCACTGAATATCAGAAAACCAGTGCTACCACTGCTGTTATATTAAACCTATCTTATTCTATGGACACTGAAGACAGACAGAGATATATGGTCAGTTTTACAACAAGACAGAAATAGTGAGGAAAGTAGGCAGACGCAATGATAGAAAGTGAGATGAACACATATCTCTTATATCTCCTATGGACATTGAACGGACCAGTACGAAGATCATTCGAGGGAACAGAGACATGGTTTCTTAGAATATTGTTAAGAGCACATTTGATAGGTAAGGAATCTATTTTTTAAAAGGCATTCAGCATTCATTTTGCAGTATATGAAATAAGAATCGGAAGACTTTAGAACAAGATACCCCTAAAAGAATAACAAAGGAAGCGCAGAAAGGAAATGGTGGGCAGTCTGCTGTGATGGTATCATACAAAACTCATCAAATGAACTGAATGAAAACTTCAAGAATTGAGATCTGTGAAAAAGAGGGAAAAAAACAAAGGAGAAAAATTAATTACGTGGTGATGATGGTGAAGACAAATGCAGAGATAAGGAAGATGAGCACACAACGACCTGTCTCATCAGCGATCATACAAAGGAGATTGAGTTATATCGGCCACGTGATGAGAAGAAACAATCAGAGAATCCCCAAAACAAGCTAACAAATAGGATACAACAAGACAAAGGGAAAAAAAGGGGCTCGGCAGCATGAAACTCTAAAGAGAAAACTGCCAAGGGAGGCTAAATTAGTGGCCAAAAGATTTCTTGACCGGACTTGGAAACACACCGAAAGCAGAAAAACATGGTGGACTAAATGTGAGCCCTATGTCAGGTTTAATGGCACGGTTAAATATAAGACGGTGCGCAAAGATATAAGATGGTGCGCAAGGATATAAGGTGGTGCGCCTGCATACAGAAATGACAAGCATCGCCTTGTGATCTACATTTTTTTATTTGCTAACTTTTGTGCACACATTGATTTATTCAGTCTGCCAGTTTATAAAACAAGAGTTAAAAAGTCGCCTTTTTTGTGTTAAAGAATACATTTATTTATAGAGCATGCCATCCAGTAAACGTCCAACGGCTAACTATTCGCGCTGTCTTTCGCTGCGAGGACTAACTTTTACAGTCTGAAAAAAAAATCAGTCTACAGCATTTATTCGCCTACAACAATTAGTTTCTGGTCATCTCTGTATCTCGCACGTATTTATTCCGCAACATGATCTAATTTCTGAGTGTCCCTACATCTCTCACATATTTATTCTACTAACCAAGTTTAGTTTCTGATCATTCACAAATGTCTCACATATTTATTCTACTAACCAAGTTTAGTTTCTGATCATTCACAAATCTCTCACATATTTATTCTACTAATCAAGTTTAGTTTCTGATCATTCACAAATCTCTCACACATTTTTATGCTGTAGATTGTTAATGAAAGTAACAACATCAGACAAACTGAGAGGACTACAGTGGACCTTTGATACAGTACTGAGGGATCTTGCCTATACAGATGACATTTGTCTGCTATGAAATAGATACAAAGACGTAAAAAAAAAATTAGTTAGCTCAAAATGCTAGTAAAATAGGACTAAAAGTAAACGTATGAAAGACAAAGTTTGTGAAACAAAATGTGAACGGAAGCAATGTATTGAGAGTAGATAATAAAATGGCGAAAGAGGTCAAGGTCTTTGTATATCTTGGCAGAGGAGTAGCAGAAGACTGAGGAAACGACGAGGATATCAACAACAGGCTAACTAGAACAAACCAGGCTTCCGCAATCCTGCACAAGATATAGAAATCCAAAAAGCTTAGCACGAAAAACGAAAATCAGGATATTTAAAAGTAATGCCATAAGTGTGTTACTTTGCGGAAAAGAATGCTGGAAAAAAATCAGAACTACAGAAAACAAACGGAATTCCCTCCAGACTAAATGTTTACGTAGGATTAGACGAATATCTTGGCCAAATAACACATTGCTGGCAGAAATGCAGATGAAGGCGGTGGCTGGGGCAAAGGTGGAATCAACGGAGAAGGGTAGGCGTTTGTGGAAAACCCTTATGGAAGCCTCTCGTGCCTTGGGCATCTAAAGGTTCTGAGAGAGAGAGAGGGGGGGGGGGAGAGAGAGAGAGAGAGAGAGAGAGAGAGCGGGAAAGAATTTCCTATGGTATACACATTAGTTATTTTTTAACGACCTTAAAAGCTCAGACAAAGCTGAAACAATTTTCAAGGGAAAATTGCTTAACTTTTTCCATTCTGTCCTTTTAGAAGTAGAAATATGTTCTATGAGGGAATTTAAATCTTTACACAATTCAGTAGTCTTACATCTTACATCCTTCTCGTACCGTCATAGGTCACATAGGTCTCGCAGTGTGTCTCGTCATGAGTCTCTGTTCTCTGCGAGCTTCTCAATCTCATCAAGGGGTTTGATGTCAGTCATCTTAGCCTCTCTTGTCAGTTTTCTCTTTAGGGTCTCTTGAGTTACTCCTCTTTTTCTTGCCTCCAGATATTTCCCATTTGGTGGCTTGCTTTGTGATTCTTCTCGCCACGTGGACCACATATGCCCACCTTCTTTTCTTGACCACTGCTGAGACTGTTTGCTGCATGCTCATTTCTCTTACCTGTTTTAGTCTTGAATTCGCTCCGTTGTATACAGAGAATTTTTTCATGGACATTTGTTTTCGAATGTGTCCAGGTATACCGGCCCGTTTATTTCTTGTTTTGAAACTTTTCACAAAGATTGGATTTTTTTAAATTTAGGAAAGCTACATGACCGTCTCGAATCAGGCCGGAGGCACCCCAGTCACCCAGCTGTAGAAATGGGTACCTGACTTCTTCTGGAGTTGGGGAAAGAAAGGCAGCCAGGCGTGATACTGACCATATCACCCTCTAGTATGCTGACAGGTCAAGGAAAATATGGACACTAACACCATATCCCTATGTGCCTCTAAGGCATGACAGGATTACCTTTACCTTTTTTTTTACATGACCGTCAAATATTGCAAGACAATTTTATTGAACGCAAAGGTGAAAAAAGAAGCTACAAATATGAGCTTAAATATAATCTTATAAAAGATCTGAAGAGTTGGAAACTGGTTCTGTGTTACATGTGTCTAGAACTCCTGCACGTTCTGCAGAAGAATTTAAATATTAACACCTGTCACGCCACGAGACCAAGAAAACTAAAAACTCAGCCAGCAACTAAGGAACAAACGAAATAAACCATGCACTGATTCGCGTTAAGTCACGAGCCACTATCTTGGCCAGGATATCGAATGTCGTCAGTCTTAGCCCTAGAAAACAAAATGTTGTCCATAGACACTAGAAAGATGCGAAATAATTGTTTCACGTGACTGTAGAGAAAAAAACAGGTCAGTTGACTTTCCCATGGAAACCATGGATGCTATTATGGGGCATGATCTCCTCCTCCTTGTTGTTGTTGTTGTTCTTCTTCTTCTTATCCTCCTCCTTTTCTTCTTCTTCTTATTCTTATTCTGCTTCTTCTTCTTCTACTCTTCCTCCTCCTCCTCCTCCTTCTTCTTCTTCTTCTTCCTCATTTTCTTCTTCTTCTTCTTCTTTCTTCTACTTCTTCTTCTCCTCCTCCTTTTCTTCTTCTTCTTCCTCCTCCCTTCTACTCCTTCTCCTTCTTCTTCTTCTTCTTCTTCCTCCTTCTACTTCTTCTTCTCCTTCTTCTTCTTCTTTTTCTTCTTCTTCTTCTTCTTTTTCTTCCTTCTACTTCTTCTTCTCCTCCTTCTTTTCTTCTTCTTCTTCTTCCTTCTACTTCTTCTTCTCCTCCTCCTTTTCTTCTTCTTCTTCTTCCTCTTTCTACTTCTTCTCCTCCTCCTTTTCTTCTTCTTCTTTTTCTTCTTCCTTCTACTTCTTCTTCTCCTTTTCTTCTTCCCCTTCTTCCTCTTCTTCCTTCTACTTCTTCTTCTCCTCCTCCTTTTCTTCTTCTCTAGCGTTCAATGTCACGTGCTGAGCTATCTAGGCAAGGAGACTGGCTGTTTCTATAAATCTCACCTTAAGTAGGAGTCTTTCTTGTCAGCCCCCACGGTTGTTCATCCATATTCTTGTCCTGTGGGTAAGGTTTAAGCTCTTAGATCACTATGGAGAGAGCAGCTGGGGGTGGGGGGAGGCGAAGATGCTGTCAGATTTGGCAGTGAACGAACAAATGCTGATATGACAAGGTTGGCGAACCATAACCGATAAAGATCTTGCTCCACCTCTCCATTTTGTATCCCAGTAACAGGTATACCCTGGCTATCGGGGCAGAGATCGTCACAGTCCCAATTAGAGTAGAGATGTCCTAAGAAGAACTGCATACCCCCTGCTTTTTAATTCCTCTCTCTCTCTCTCTCTCTCTCTCTCTCTCTCTCTCTCTCTCTCTCTGAACCTTAAGTGCCCAGGGCACATGGGGCTTCCGCAAGGGTTTTCCACAAATGCCTGTCCTTTGCCTTTTTTTTCTGCTCTTGCCCAGGTGAGTCCTCTATTGCTCAACATCCTTTCTGTTGTTCTTCTCCATGTCTCTTTTGGCCTACCTTTACTTCTGTTCCCCTGTGGTGTCCATCTTAGTGCTATTTTTGGTAGTGAGTTGTCAGTCATCCGGAGCACAAATCCCAACCATCGCCAGCGATTTTACCACTCACGGGATAAAAAAAATATTCGCCACGACCATCTTCCAGGCCGACACGATGCTGTGCTTCAACAACTTCGCCGAATCAGCTGCAAAAAAACTCCAACCAGTTCGCAGTTTCAATGAGATTCAAGAAGAAGAAGAATGCAAGCTTGTAGGATGTGTTCTGGGATCTGGGGATCATTTTGGCACGTGTAGAGTGGAGTCTGGGCTGCCCTCGGCTTTTGTAGATGAGCTTGTAATCTGTACCACCGTATTTGAAGGTTGTCGTTCAGTCTAGATTCCCCCCCCCCCCCCCCCCCCCCCCCCCCCCCCCCCCGGAATATGCTAACATGTTCAGGAATGAATGAAACATTAGTTTGACTGTTCTTCATTGATTTACGTTAGATACAAATCTATATAGATTTCACTGTTTCAGTTCTCTCCTAATATCAGGCTCAACTAAGGAACAAACGAAATAAACCATGCACTGATTCGCGTTAAGTCACGAGCCACTATCTGGCCAGGATATCGAATGTCGTCAGTCTTAGCCCTAGAAAACAAAATGTTGTCCATAGACACTAGAAAGATGCGAAATAATTGTTTCACGTGACTGTAGAGAAAAAAACAGGTCAGTTGACTTTCCCATGGAAACCATGGATGCTATTATGGGGCATGATCTCCTCCTCCTTCTTCTTCTTCTTTTCTTCTTCTTCTTATCCTCCTCCTTTTCTTCTTCTTATTCTTATTCTGCTTCTTCTTCTTCTTCTTCTTCTACTTCTTCTTCTCCTCCTTCTTCTTCTTCTTCTCTTCCTCATTTTCTTCTTCTTCTTCTTCTTTCTTCTACTTCTTCTTCTCCTCCTCCTTTTCTTCTTCTTCTTCCTCCCTTCTACTCCTTCTCCTTCTTCTTCTTCTTCTTCCTCCTTCTACTTCTTCTTCTCCTTCTTCTTCTTCTTTTTCTTCTTCTTCTTCTTCTTCTTCTTCCTTCTACTTCTTCTTCTCCTCCTTCTTTTCTTCTTCTTCTTCTTCCTTCTACTTCTTCTCCTCCTCCTTCTTCTTCTCTTCTTCTTCCTCTTTCTACTTCTTCTCCTCCTCCTTTTCTTCTTCTTTTTCTTCTTCCTTCTACTTCTTCTTCTCCTTTTCTTCTTCCCCTTCTTCCTCTTCTTCCTTCTACTTCTTCATCTCCTTTTTCTTCTTCTTCTTCTTCTTCTTTTTCTTCTTCTTCCTCCTACTGCTTCTTCTCCTCTTCCTTCCTTCAACTTCTTCTCCTCCTCCTTTTCTTCTTCTTCTCTAGCGTTCAATGTCACGTGCTGAGCTATCTAGGCAAGGAGACTGGCTGTTTCTATAAATCTCACCTTAAGTAGGAGTCTTTCTTGTCTGCCCCCACGGTTGTTCATCCATATTCTTGTCCTGTGGGTAAGGCTTAAGCTCTTAGATCACTATGGAGAGAGCAGCTGGGGGTGGGGGGAGGCGAAGATGCTGTCAGATTTGGCAGTGAACGAACAAATGCTGATATGACAAGGTTGGCGAACCATAACCGATAAAGATCTTGCTCCACCTCTCCATTTTGTATCCCAGTAACAGGTATACCCTGGCTATCGGGGCAGAGATCGTCACAGTCCCAATTAGTAGTAGAGATGTCCTAAGAAGAACTGCATACCCCCTGCTTTTTAATTCCTCTCTCTCTCTCTCTCTCTCTCTCTCTCGCTCTCTCTGAACCTTAAGTGCCCAGGGCACATGGGGCTTCCGCAAGGGTTTTCCACAAATGCCTGTCCTTTGCCTTTTTTTTTCTGCTCTTGCCCAGGTGAGTCCTCTATTGCTCAACATCCTTTCTGTTGTTCTTCTCCATGTCTCTTTTGGCCTACCTTTACTTCTGTTCCCCTGTGGTGTCCATCTTAGTGCTATTTTTGGTAGTGAGTTGTCAGTCATCCGGAGCACAAATCCCAACCATCGCCAGCGATTTTACCACTCACGGGATAAAAAAAAATATTCGCCACGACCATCTTCCAGGCCGACACGATGCTGTGCTTCAACAACTTCGCCGAATCAGCTGCAAAAAAACTCCAACCAGTTCGCAGTTTCAATGAGATTCAAGAAGAAGAAGAATGCAAGCTTGTAGGATGTGTTCTGGGGTCTGAGGATCATTTTGGCACGTGTAGAGTGGAGTCTGGGCTGCCCTCGGCTTTTGTAGATGAGCTTGTAATCTGTACCACCGTATTTGAAGGTTGTCGTTCAGTTTAGATCCCCCCCCCCGGAATATGCTAACATGTTCAGGAATGAATGAAACATTAGTTTGACTGTTTCTTCATTGATTTACGTTAGATACAAATCTATATAGATTTCACTGTTTCAGTTCTCTCCTAATATCAGGCTCAACCGTCTTTATTTAACACTAAATATCAGACTCAAGCTTCTTTATTTAACACTAAATATCAGGCTCAATCCGCTTTATTTAACTCTAAATATCAGACTCAAGCTGCTTTATTTAACACTAAATATCAGGCTCAAGCTTCTTTATTTAACACTAAATATCAGACTCAAGCTTCTTTATTTAACACTAAATATCAGACTCAAGCTTCTTTATTTAACACTAAATATCAGGCTCAAGCTTCTTTATTTAACACTAAATATCAGGCTCAAGCTTCTTTATTTAACACTAAATATCAGACTCAAGCTTCTTTATTTAACACTAAATATCAGGCTCAACCGTCTTTATTTAACACTAAATATCAGACTCAAGCTTCTTTATTTAACACTAAATATCAGGCTCAACCGTCTTTATTTAACACTAAATATCAGACTCAACCGTCTTTATTTAACACTAAATATCAGGCTCAAGCTTCTTTATTTAACACTAAATATCAGACTCAAGCTTCTTTATTTAACACTAAATATCAGGCTCAACCGTCTTTATTTAACACTAAATATCAGACTCAAGCTTCTTTATTTAACACTAAATATCAGGCTCAACCGTCTTTATTTAACACTAAATATCAGACTCAAGCTTCTTTATTTAACACTAAATATCAGGCTCAACCGTCTTTATTTAACACTAAATATCAGACTCAAGCTTCTTTATTTAACACTAAATATCAGGCTCAACCGTCTTTATTTAACACTAAATATCAGACTCAAGCTTTTATTTAACACTAAATATCAGGCTCAACCGTCTTTATTTAACACTAAATATCAGACTCAAGCTTCTTATTTAACACTAAATATCAGGCTCAACCGTCTTTATTTAACACTAAATATCAGACTCAAGCTTTTATTTAACACTAAATATCAGGCTCAATCCGCTTTATTTAACACTAAATATCAGACTCAAGCTTCTTTATTTAACACTAAATATCAGGCTCAACCGTCTTTATTTAACACTAAATATCAGACTCAAGCTTCTTTATTTAACACTAAATATCAGGCTCAATCCGCTTTATTTAACACTAAGTGTGACTGACTTTAGGAGTTTCTAAGGGGAATTTTCACGAGCCAGTGGTAGCCTTTCGCAGTGTAATCCTCTCCAGGGATCTCTTACAACTGAATATACCTACCTACAGAACCAAACACACTACAGCACACGGTAAAACTCTCCGCGTTATTAAGAGAGAACTGAAACAGGTTGGCTAGCAAGTTTTCCGGAAACCGATACTGAGGTACCTCTCTTTTACCTGAAGGAAATAACGGCGAGTAGTTTATTGAGATCAGATATACGTTTTTACAAACAGGAAACAATGAGGCTTTGGAGCAATAAAGAGATAGAGCACAGCGTCGTGTGGTTAGACTTTGGAAAAAGTTGTGCAGGTAGTTAGTTTATTGGGCGGTCATTGTGAAGATAATTCTGCATATAACACATGCGCAGTTGTGTCATGAGATTATATGTGGCGAAAGTCCACCATGGTGATTATATGCTGTTCTTGTTTCGCATAAGTACCGTTTTTTTTTCTTTCAATTTTCTGCATTCCATTTGTTTTCTCATTACTGTTGTACATAGTGATTTTTGCGTGTGCGCGTGCGCAAAGAAAAGCTTAAGAACCGAATGTGCCGGACAATCGATGTCCAATCTGGGCAAAGTTAAGAAAAAAAAATTTAAAAAAGGTGTATAGCAAACGAAAGTAAATCTAGAGCTTTTAACTACGGTTAACTGCCATAGTTTTTCAGACGAAAACATTCTTCCGTTAATACACCGTTCCGTAGCTCACTTTTTAAATTTTCTTTTTACGTTAAATGGTGTTTTCGGAAAGGGAAATAACTCTTTCATGTTAGAATTATCCATCATTAACATTACCTAAATTTCATTATACCGCCTGTCAGTTAAAAGGAAATTTCCTTAGTAATGAAAATAAAATCCATTTCTTGCCGTTGTGCTCAGACTTTTCTGTTTACACACACATACAAACATCTTATGTTCAACAGTCATAGAAGCCTAATTTCTATTCGCTGTTTTTCAACAGTTTACCTGTAAATGAACATTGAATCCATAAATACACATCTCACAAACCTTGCTTAAGTAATCGCAATAACCAGATTTCCACATGTTTTTTTTTGCAACTTGTGTTTAAACAAAAGCTGAAAGTTTATGTTTCAGTGGTAATTACAGCGTGATTTGTAGCGTTCATGTCAAGGAATATTGAATACAGTGTTTCGTTTCGTTTTGGTATTCGGACTGGCTTCATCGCAGGTAGGAACATTCCCTCTGTCTGCTCTTCTGCCTGTTCCAGTTACCACTTCAGAGACGGGTGTGGTAGGCAGCATAGACACTCCAAGCGCCAGGGATAATTTCCTAGGATTTCTCCTAGGATTTTGTCCTCCTGACAGCGGCCGTTTGCTCTTCTCTTTTAGCGATTTCCAACTGTCACAGAGTTTATGACTTACCCTTTAATGCGCAGGGATGCTCAGTCCCACCACCCAAAGACCAGAAGACAGCCCCACCACCCAAAGACCAGAAGACAGTCCCACCACCCAAAGACCAGAAGACAGTCCCACCACCCAAAGACCAGAAGACAGTCCCACTACCCAAAGACCAGAAGACAGTCCCACCACCTAAAGACCAGAAGACTTTATTACTGGAGGATTCGCGAGAGGAAAAAAAATCTAGTAAGATTCGAACCCGCGACCTCCACCGCCCCAGGCAAACGTCTAACCACGCTGCCTTGAACATTGAATATGATAATATTATAGCACTTTTCATTCCAGAATAGAAGTAAAACAATCAGGTTATTCTATAATTCTCATGGTTTTTTTTTTCGTAATTACAATCACGTTTACTTCACATCTGCTTTCAACACTGATCTTACAGTCCACTCAAAATGTTTCAGCTTTCGTGGCCAGGCAACGGTTTTCGTTTCTAGGATTTCCGAGAGAAAAATTTCTTGTGAATGAAAAGATAAACCAGCTAAATTTATAGATGTTTACAATCACCGTGCTTTATTTTTTTTTGTTCGAAATAAGAATATTTTGTTGCTATGTATGTGGCATGTCTTGTAGATTTTTGGAAGCATCATAAATTCTGATAAAAGCTTCATCTTTATTATCTGTTAATTTAAAACGCCGAGATTATTTAAGACTTTCGTGATCATAACACATTTTTTTTTGCTGCATAATGTAGTACCCGTAGTATGCTTTGGTAGGCAGTTATGGTAAAGCTGTTGTTGTTGTTTTTTTTTTTTTTCATTTATGGGAGACTCATAGATCGCTGCAAAGTTTCAAAGTAAATGTTCTGTTATTGTTATTATTAATATCATACAGTAAACACGTTACAATTAGCCTTAACGCTTCTGCTATTAAACAGAAATCCAAAGATCGTTTAAAAAAAAAAAGTTAATGATAAACACAGCCGCCATGATTTTACAGGGGAATGACCAGAGGCCTTTGTTATGTCATATACCATCATATGAGCGTAGTAATATATAATATTATGTGTTATGTACTATGCATTATGTATTGTATATTATATGTTATATATCATGTATTGTATAGTAATCTGAACTTGAATCTCCAAAGCAGAACAGAAAACCAAATGGACGTTATTAATTTTTTGTTCTAATAATGTTCTTTCCACGCCGTTTAAATTTCTCGCCGTGAGAACAGAGTCAAAAAGAAAACACAAAAAAACTACAAATTGTTCACAGTTGGATCAAAGTCTGTGCTAATTTCTCTTGTGCTCAGAGCGTTTTTTGGGGGGCCATTTAAGTGTAATGAAGGCCTAAGACGGCCTACAGTTTCATTTTTTCCTGGACACTTTACTAAAAGGGACTCTTTCTTACGGAGCTGTGGATCCTCACTTCCAGTCCCACGTGTGATCATACAGGCTTTGAACGAATGCTACTGCTCGTTCGAACAGAGAATCCAAGCCGCAGCTCTGGTAAACCCCATCCTAAGAACAGATAGATAAGATGGGTTCTAAACAACTGATTACATTGTCACTCGTTATTGTGGCCGTTCTGATTCAGATATGCAGCTCGAGGGTGTTTTTCAGAAGGCCGTCTTCCTACAACACCTTCATGAGGCAACTGACAGTGAACTTCGAGAAGGCCAAGGTCGAAACGCTGGGTGACATCTTCAAGAGGCACGTGCAGCAGCTGAGGCACACTCCCAACAAACAGGTGGAGCTTGTTTTCTTGATTGACAGTTCTGGGACAGTTGGAAGATACTACTTCTATGAGGAAATCAGGTACGTAGAGGGAAAACAAAAAGACTTCACTAAGTTTACTTCACGATCTTTGGTAAATAAATAAATTTTAACTATATTCTCTGCCGCTTCTGACCCACCTCATTTCCGACTGAATCATCATCATCAACATCATCATTATCATCATCATCGTCATCATCATCATCATGTGCATTTTGTTTGCAATGAGTCTTATGTTTCCCCATGGTCTTCAATATTCCTCTCTCTCTCTCTCTCTCTCTCTCTATCTCTCTCTCTCTCTCTCTCTCTCCCAAGGTCCCTGCTAATAGGCGTGGGATATCATGTCCTTCCATAACCCTCCATTCCTTGTGCTCTCAACAAGCTTGCCACTGACCATTTCACGTGCCTGGGTGACAAACTATTTCTCTTTGTCTACCTCTGTCTTTGCTATCTTCGATCCTCCCTGCTTTCACTTTTAAGTAGTGCAACACCTTCAGCCAGTGTTGCCCCGGACATAGACAGTAAGATTTCTCCTGTTTCAGTTTTTGTTGTTGTTGTTTAAATGAAAAACTTGAATCTCGGATCCACAATTTCTCGAGCAGTTATTACGACGCAGATTTGAATAAAACTGACGCATTTGTTACGTATATTCTCTAACAAAGACAGCAGTTCAGCACTGCCATTAAATTTCGTATGCTACTTTCAAACGATATAAATGACCCATCTATCTGCAATGGCCCAGCTGTAAGGCGATAGAAGATGCATTCCAAGTGTATTGGCAGCTGCTGTATTATGTTTATTTCGCTGTTAATGCCAAGCTTTTCCGTCCATAAGTACAAAAGCTAGGTAAAACTATATATCGTTTTTGTCATTATTTCAATTTATTGCTTCCAAAAACAAACAAAACAAAACAAAAATCAGTATTCATAACTAAACAATGAAATTACTGAAGGGCCCAGTTGCTTCTTGCTGCTTCCCACTTTAGAAGAACGTTATCTAATTCTGGTTGTTAACTCTTTCACTGCTGAATTTATTATAACAAACTGTAAAGCATATTATAACAGACTGTTAAACAAATGCACTCTGGAGGAAGGTCTGCCACAAGGTTCTGCTCTTAGCTGCACCTTGTTCTTAATCTTTATAAATGACCTCCCCGACTTGTTGACCACCCACAAAGCCATGTTTGCCGATGACCTTGTCATATGGACTAGTGGAACAGACCTGCAGATGGCTGCTGAGAGACTTAACAGAGCCCTGCTCACCATATCAGCTACTGAAATTTCTGGAAGTTGAAGATCAATGTTAGTAAAACTATACATACAAAATTCACTCTTAGCAACAAACTAGCGAAGTCTGAACTGAAAATAACTCTTGATGGTGCTCAAATCATGAAAGAAAAAAAATCCAACAAACCTTGGTGTGAAACTAGACAGAAAATTGAACTTTAAGAAGTTCATGGATGGACTAGCAGAAAAAGCATCCAAAAGACTAAACTTACTCAAGCGGCTTGCAAGTACATCCTGGGGTGCTAACAAAGTAACACTCAGACAACTGTACACTGGATATGTTAGATGTATAACAGATTACAACCTCCCCCTACAGGTCACATCATCAAAGAGCTCTCGTACACAAGTAGACAGAATCCAGAACCAAGCCGTTCATTTCATTTGTGGGGCAATGAGATCAACACCCACAGCTGCATGTGAAATTGATGCAAACATAGAGTCATTAGATATAAGACGCGAAAAGTCAACCATTGACGCAGTAGAAAGATATAAACGCAAGCCCCCAGACCATCCTAACAGAACAGTAGTTGATAAATGGAAGCATAATAATAGGACGTTGATAAATGGAAGCATAATAACAGACTGAAACTGAAAACTCCAGTGCACATAGCAGAACAATTAAACACAAGACACAAACTTCCAGAAGACAGAGAAGAACTTACAAAAGTGCCAGACATCCCATCAAACAAACTACACACTTCCTCAAACTAATACAAGACTCAAGAACAAATTAGTGAAGAAATCATCAGATACCAATACCCTAAAGCTATGTGCACTGGATACCATAGAATCCTGCCCCAAGGACTGGATCCATGCATACACTGATGGGTCAACGTTCAAGGAAACAGACAATGCATGATATGGGGTACTCATAACGTTTCCAAACAAGACAACAAGTCACATTTCTGCTCCTTGTAGATCTCGCTGCTCCAGTTATTGTGCAGAGATGCAGGCAATATTAGCAGCCCTGGCAGCCACCACCACCAAATACAAAAACAGTGCCTCTCACCCAAAAAACCTTGTTATTTTTTTCAGACTCCCAGTCTGCTCTCCAGGCCCTTGAAAACTGGATACCATCAGCTGATCACATTACAACTGACATACTCAGTACAATAAACCAACTCGCCTCCTGTAACATCAAGATCACCCTACAGAAGATACCAGGGTACATAAATAACAGAGGAAATGAACGTGCTGACAGACTAGCAAAGAGTGGAGCCACCATGTCACAGCCCCACATCTCCACCAACATGAGAATAGCGTTTTGCCCCGGACATAGACAGTAAGATTTCTCCTGTTTCGGTTTTTGTTGTTGTTGTTGTTGTTGTTTAAATCAAAAACTTGAATCTCGGATCCACAATTTCTCGAGCAGTTGTTACCACGCAGATTTGAATAAAACTGACGCATTTGTTACGTATATTCTCTAACAAAGACAGCAGTTCAGCACTGCCATTAAATTTCGTATGCTACTTTCAAACGATATAAATGACCCATCTGTCTGCAATGGCCCAGCTGTAAGGCGATAGAAGATGCATTCCAAGTGTATTGGCAGCTGCTGTATTATGTTTATTTCGCTGTTAATGCCCAGCTTTTCCGTCCATAAGAACAAAAGCTAGGTCAAACTATATATCGTTGTTGTCATTATTTCAATTTATTGCTTCCAAAAACAAACAAAACAAAACAAAACAAAACAAAAATCAGTATTCATAACTAAACAATGAAATCACTGACTGGCCCAGTTGCTTCTTGCTGCTTCCCACTTTAGAAGAACGTTATCTAATTCTGGTTGTTAACTCTTTCACTGCTGAATTTATTATAACAAACTGTAAAGCATATTATAACAGACTGTTAAACAAATGCACTCTGGAGGAAGGTCTGCCATAAGGTTCTGCTCTTAGCTGCACCTTGTTCCTAATCTTTATAAATGACCTCCCCGACTTGTTGACCACCCACAAAGCCATGTTTGCCGATGACCTTGTCATATGGACTAGTGGAACAGACCTGCAGATGGCTGCTGAGAGACTTAACAGAGCCCTGTTCACCACATCAGCTACTGAAATTTCTGGAAGTTGAAGATCAATGTTAGTAAAACTATACATAAAAAATTCACTCTTAGCAACAAACTAGCGAAGACTGAACTGAAAATAACTCTTGATGGTGCTCAAATCATGAAAGAAAAAAAATCCAACAAACCGTGGTGTGAAACTAGACAGAAAATTGAACTTTAAGAAGTTCATGGATGGACTAGCAGAAAAAGCATCCAAAAGACTAAACCTACTCAAGCGGCTTGCAAGTACATCCTGGGGTGCTAACAAAGTAACACTCAGACAACTGTACACTGGATATGTTAGATGTATAACGGATTACAACCTCCCCCTACAGGTCACAGAATCAAAGAGCTCTCGTACACAAGTAGACAGAATCCAGAATCAAGCCGTTCATTTCATTTGTGGGGCAATGAGATCAACACCCACAGCAGCATGTGAAATTGATGCAAACATAGAGTCATTAGATATAAGACGCGAAAAGTCAACCATTGATGCAGTAGAAAGATATAAACGCAAGCCCCCAGACCATCCTAACAGAACAGTAGTTGATAAATGGAAGCATAATAACAGACTGAAACTGAGAACTCCAGTGCACATAGCAGAACAGTTAAACACAAAACACAAACTTACAGAAGCAGAGAAGAACATACAAAAGTGCCAGACATCCCATCAAACACAAACTACACACTTCCTCAAACTAACACCAGACTCAAGAACAAATTAGTGAACAAATCATCAGATACCAACACCCTAAAGCTATGTGCACTGGATACCATAGAATCCTGCCCCAAGGACTGGATCCATGCATACACTGATGGGTCAGCGTTCAAGGAAACAGACAATGCATAATATGGGGTACTCATAACGTTTCCAGACAAGGCAAGAAGTCACATTTCTGCTCCTTGTAGATCTCGTTGCTCCAATTATTGTGCAGAGATGCAGGCAATATTAGCAGCCCTGGCAGCCACCACCACCAAATACAAAAACAGTGCCTCTCACCCAAAAAACCTTGTTGTTTTCTCAGACTCCCAGTCTGCTCTCCAGGCCCTTGAAAACTGGATACCATCAGCTGATCACATTACAACTGACATACTCAGTACAATAAACCAACTCGCCTCCTGTAACATCAAGATCACTCTACAGAGGATACCAGGGCACATAAATAACAGAGGAAATGAACGTGCTGACAGACTAGCAAAGAGTGGAGCCACCATGTCACAGCCCCACATCTCCACCCACAAAGCCATGTTTGCCGATGACCTTGTCATATGGACTAGTGGAACAGACCTGCAGATGGCTGCTGAGAGACTTAACAGAGCCCTGTTCACCACATCAGCTACTGAAATTTCTGGAAGTTGAAGATCAATGTTAGTAAAACTATACATAAAAAATTCACTCTTAGCAACAAACTAGCGAAGACTGAACTGAAAATAACTCTTGATGGTGCTCAAATCATGAAAGAAAAAAAATCCAACAAACCGTGGTGTGAAACTAGACAGAAAATTGAACTTTAAGAAGTTCATGGATGGACTAGCAGAAAAAGCATCCAAAAGACTAAACCTACTCAAGCGGCTTGCAAGTACATCCTGGGGTGCTAACAAAGTAACACTCAGACAACTGTACACTGGATATGTTAGATGTATAACGGATTACAACCTCCCCCTACAGGTCACAGAATCAAAGAGCTCTCGTACACAAGTAGACAGAATCCAGAATCAAGCCGTTCATTTCATTTGTGGGGCAATGAGATCAACACCCACAGCAGCATGTGAAATTGATGCAAACATAGAGTCATTAGATATAAGACGCGAAAAGTCAACCATTGATGCAGTAGAAAGATATAAACGCAAGCCCCCAGACCATCCTAACAGAACAGTAGTTGATAAATGGAAGCATAATAACAGACTGAAACTGAGAACTCCAGTGCACATAGCAGAACAGTTAAACACAAAACACAAACTTACAGAAGCAGAGAAGAACATACAAAAGTGCCAGACATCCCATCAAACACAAACTACACACTTCCTCAAACTAACACCAGACTCAAGAACAAATTAGTGAACAAATCATCAGATACCAACACCCTAAAGCTATGTGCACTGGATACCATAGAATCCTGCCCCAAGGACTGGATCCATGCATACACTGATGGGTCAGCGTTCAAGGAAACAGACAATGCATAATATGGGGTACTCATAACGTTTCCAGACAAGGCAAGAAGTCACATTTCTGCTCCTTGTAGATCTCGTTGCTCCAATTATTGTGCAGAGATGCAGGCAATATTAGCAGCCCTGGCAGCCACCACCACCAAATACAAAAACAGTGCCTCTCACCCAAAAAACCTTGTTGTTTTCTCAGACTCCCAGTCTGCTCTCCAGGCCCTTGAAAACTGGATACCATCAGCTGATCACATTACAACTGACATACTCAGTACAATAAACCAACTCGCCTCCTGTAACATCAAGATCACTCTACAGAGGATACCAGGGCACATAAATAACAGAGGAAATGAACGTGCTGACAGACTAGCAAAGAGTGGAGCCACCATGTCACAGCCCCACATCTCCACCAACATGAGAATAGCTAAACACATTATACACAACAACTGCAAGCAGCAGTGGACGGACAGCTGGGCCAGTAATCCAACTGCAATATCCCTATATACAAACCTGTAAAAGCCTAACCTCGGAGACCACATCAACAGCTTATGTCGTAGAGACCAATGCACAACTTTCAGGTTGAGAGCAGGAATGAGTAAAACATTAAAGCTCATATGCTTTTGTCAGTACTCGGTGAAGGCAGGGGTTTATGTATGGTCTAAATCGGTGACCTAAGCTGGGTGGAAACGTTTAAGTTTCAAGAAAAGAAGTCAGTGGAGTGATGGAGCGTAGCAAGAATGATCTTTGCCCGCGGTCGACGAGAGCCTGAAGCGACCGATTTAACTTTGGCTGAGGTTTTGCATAGTATCTGAGTGTACTGATAACCCAAGCCTGTGGCACAGTATCTGAGTGTATTGATAACCCAAGCCTGGGACACAGTATCTGAGTGTACTGATAACCCAAGCCTGGGACACAGTATCTGAGTGTACTGATAACCCAAGCCTGGGACACAGGATATGAGTGTAAATATAACCCCAGCCCAGGACACAGGATTTGAGTATAGAGATAACCCCAGCCCAGGACATAGGATTTGAGTATAGAGATAACCCCAGCCCAGGACATAGGATTTGAGTATAGAGATAACCCCAGCCCAGGACATAGGATTTGAGTATAGAGATAACCCCAGCCCAGGACACAGGATTTGAGTATAGAGATAACCCCAGCCCAGGACATAGGATTTGAGTATAGAGATAACCCCAGCCCAGGACATAGGATTTGAGTATAGAGATAACCCCAGCCCAGGACATAGGATTTGAGTATAGAGATAACCCCAGCCCAGGACATAGGATTTGAGTATAGAGATAGCTTAGCCTAGGGCACAGGATTTGAGTGTAGAGATAACCCCAACTTAAGGCACAGGATCAGTTCTAAGGATTGTTATTGCCGGAGGTAGGGTGGAGGATACGCTCTCCATTCCAATGGTGTGCGTCTCAAATAGCCTCTGACAGTCAAGTCCAGCTCCTGGCCTTCTCGTGGCAGAACTGCTTAAACTGACAGGAGAAGGGGCGAAGGCGAATATCTGGCGCCTGAAAACCAGACGCTTTGGGGTAGATGAAAGTCATGTTTGGTAGCTCATCTACCGCTGCTGGCGAGATTCTTCAGCTGCAGTGCGTGGAGTGGGGCTCCTCCCAGCCAGTGAAGAAAGTTGCAAATGGTGTTGTCGTGCGGCACCACGGTGGAAAAGGTGAAAGAAAGGAATAAGCGAAGTAAACGGTAGTAAAATCACAGCACTTCTGTTCTGGGGGTCGGCCACGTCCTACGTGCACTCATATCGGGCGAAATGCCTGAACTGTCTAAGACACTGCTGGCCAGATTCTTCGGATGCCGAGAGTGGAGTGAAGCTCCTCCCGGCCAAGGAAGAGTATGCGAAAAAGCAATCGGGGTTGCTGTATGGCGCTGATGTAAAAAGGTGATGGAAAGGAAAAAGTGAAGTTTAATAGGTATGTCCAGTAGTATCGCCGCGAGAACTACCCATACCACGGCGCCTCTGCTCTAGAGGTCGGCCACGTCCAAAATACACCCATACTGGTAAAATATGCCTAAATCTGCTTATACCAGGGGTGAAACTTGATTACTACGCATGTCACGACACCTTTGCTCTAGAGGTCAGTCATGTCCTAAACACGCCCATACTGGGATAATATGCCTAAACTGGCTCAACCCTGGGGTGAAACTTACTAGTGGCGAGGATTCTGTCCTGGTCACAACTAGGAAGGGTAGCGGCCACGACCACAAAATGCTGAAGTCGGAGACACTGGACCAGGGCAGTTTAGATAGGCAACCACCTCTCACCCGGCAGGGATGTATGCGTATCCTAATCACGCTGAGGTTTTCCAGTGAGAAAGTCCAACACTGGACTGGATGGGCAACCACCTCTCACCCGGCGGTGATACACGGGTATCTCAAAGCACGTCGAGGCTTTCCGGTGAGAAAGTCCAACTTTATGCTGGATGGGCTACCACCTCTCACCCAGCGGGGATATACTCATGTCCAAAACACGCCGAGGTTTTCCGGTGGAAAGTCCAACTCTAGATCAAACTGGTGCAACGAAAACCACGGTGTCACGCAATCCCGCTTCTGAGACCCAACAGGAATACAGGCTCAAGCCGTGTGATACTCTGAATCTCTTGTGGTCCTCTCGGGGACCACACGGGGGACAACAGGATCTATCGAGGACCACGGGGGTAAATTCAGTAGGATCACAGGGCAGTCTTGGTGGTAGAAGCGAACAAAGAAACAGAAGAAGAAGAAGCACAGGATCGACTGGTTATTCATTACCAAAGGTAGCACTGAGATGGAAACCTCAGAGAAACTGGAGTAAGGACAGACCAAAGAAGACATGACAACGGAGAGGATGTTGAACAATAAGGGCCCAGCTGGGGAAGAGTGGAAAAACAGGCGAAAGACAGGAGTTTGTAGAAAATCCTTACGGAAGTTCCATGTGCCTTTGCACCTAAAGGTTCAGAGATGAACTAGAATCAATGTAATGTACTTCTATACTGAAGTTTACTGATGTGGTCACTAGAAATAGAAATCTTCTTCCACTGAGTAAAATTTGTCAGTATTTGGATTTTTCGTAACCAGCAGACGAAAAGTCGTGGAAAGGATCAGCGAGAGAGAGAGAGAGAGAGAGAGAGAGAGCACAAACATTGATGTGTCATGTGCAGACCTATTAAACTGGTCGTCATATCATTAGGTGCACGAAACTGGATTAAACTGTCAGACTCCAAAAAGTGGCAAAATAATTGTGTTCTTGAACGTGCAGGGTGAACACAAAGTCTTTACTCATTTTCAAACATTTAATACACAAAAACTATGGCAGGTAGTTTTTTTTTTTTTTGGGCCGATTTCACCTCAACTCAGAAAGTTTTTTTTCAAATTAATTGTATTCGTGCTTCAACATTTGCTTCGTTTATTTCCCGGAGAAAGTCTAAACCATACTTTATTTCTTGCCATGTGTTCTCCAACATCTCGTCGCTAAAGCATTCAATATCAGGAACAAGTGAACGGGACGCTTTGTCCTTAATAAATTTCCATTTGAAGTCAGGAAGAATAATGTCAGTGAGCGTGATGGCCATGGACCATCCTTCCCAGACCACCAGTTTTGGAAAGTCTGTATTCAAGGACGTTAGTTCTGCGGTGCACTATTTTCTTGAAATACCACTCATGGCTGAAACACTTCTAATTGAGGGAAGCTCCAAAATGTCCAGGTAAACGTTTGATGAAATGATGGAATCTGTAGAGAAAAAGGTCCAAGAACCTTGTTGTACGTTAGACTGCCTCAAACATTCACTTTCTAGCCAAAATGTGTAAACTAGCAAAAAAGTAGGAACAGCTTTATTACTTAACGTTTACAACGATGTTTACAAGAAAGTAATAAAGCTGTTCCTATTTTTTCCCTGGTTTATACATGTTGGTATCACAGCTTTACTGCAGTGCCTCGTGTATAGTCATATACTTATACGTTAATTACTGTGTCACTTTCTAGCCGTCCTTTCCCTAACTCAGTTCCATAACTCTTTCCCTACCACAAATGTAGCTCTGCTTAAAAACAAACAAACAAACAAATAAACAAAGCATCTGCCCATGTAATGCCAAGAAATTCTCATTTCTGTTTAGCATAGTTTTTAAGATATGGTTTTGTTTTATTCAGGAATAGATCTCCCTCTATTTCATCAGAGTCTAATAAGAAAAGGAGAACTAGATCTCATTGTTAATTACTGTTTCTTTCTACTTTCACTCTCTGGTGACAACGCTTTATGATCTTTTCTTATTAAATGACATTATTATTATTATGTACTCCACAAATTTTCTGAATTCAACATTCATCAAACAGCCGTGCTAGAATCACTGTAATGTACTTCTATACTGAAGTTTACTGATGTGGTCACAAGAAATAGAAATCTTCTACTGCTGAGTAAAATTTGTCAGTATTTGGATTTTGTAACCAGCAGACGAAAAGTCGTGGAAAGGACCGTGTTCTTGGCGAAAGTTTGTCGTCCATGCAGAAAGACTTAAAGAGAGACATTTTGAAGGAAAACGTGTCCAAATTATAAATGTGTGAGGTTTGTTATCGAAGTTTACCGACGTTTGCTTTCTACTTTGGCCAAAGTCAGTGATGGGAGACCAGTACTCGGCTTTTTTTTCACGAGGCAAATTATAGTTAATTCTGACAGAAAAATAGTAAACAGAACACTGTATATGGCATCGAGAAGACAGTTTAAAGATTCAGTTGAAGACTTTATAAGACTTATTACCAATAATAATAATAATAATAATAAACTTCACTAGTGACTGAAGAAATCCCAACAACCAGCCATTGAAACGAGTGAAAGATTTCAAATACCTAGGTAGCACAATATCATCCTCAGGGAAAATTGACGTTACGCTGAAATTGAGAACAGATGCAATAAAGTGAATCAGGTCATTGGACTGATGACATCTTTACTGAAAAATAAATACATCACAACTGAAACAAAAAGAGAACTGTACAACACAGTTTTTTTTGTTTTTTTTTATGCCGCAACTCTGTGTTTTTAATGTCAGACATTGACACTAACAGTCAAAAACTAAATGAAAATCATCACGTAAGAAATGAGAATACTAAATGTGACGAGAAGAGACCAAATTAAAAAAATGACACCATCAGGGCAAAAGGCTGGAGTAACACCAGTATTACACTACATCCAGAAACAGCAAGTCAAATGGTTTGGCCATGTTACATGACTACCACCAGACAGTATATCACTAAAAACATTCATGCTAAGACTTGTGGGTAACAGAGGAAGGAGCTGTTAATACAGGAGATGGAAGGAGGAAATTACAGAAGCCCTAAATATCTAAGTATATGAAGCATATCATGATGACTAGCTGTCCCCTCAGCACTGAGAAATATATTGGGGAAGGAGACAAGATGAGACAATAAGACATTAAGAAAACAAAAACAAATCAGCAGTAGACTATTTTTCATTAAGATATTCTCAGTAAAACAGTCAGCAGAAGACTATATACCATTAATATAACCTTAAGAATACAAGAAAAAATAGACAACAGAAGACTATATGCCATTAACATAACATTAAGAATACAAGAAAAAATAGTCAACAGAAGACTATATGCCATTAACATAATCTTAAGAATACAAGAGAAATAGTCAACAAAAGGCTAAACAGTCATTTGCTGATGTATGGCTGCATTTAGGACTGGCTATGTGGCCACTGGATGATTTGGCCATATGTTGGCCATTACAGGACAAAGTTCTACGCCTAAGTACAGCTCACTATTATTGTTGTAAAATGAATAGACATGTTTACTGTCACTTTAGAAATACTAATAGAATGCAGCTTACCACAGTAATTATGTGGAAATTAAACACAAAATATGAATCACAACATATTAAATAAAGAATCATACTGTAATAACTTCAGTAACATACTGTATATACACCCACATGCATACATTCTGCACTCACCAAATTATGATGCAGTGTGCTTGCTCATCTCCTTTTCTCTCTTGTGGTGTAGAATTGCAAATGTTTGTGCATTAGTCACAAAATGAGTCACATAACACAATAAACATTTCCAAACTGAGACCATAAAGAAGACAAGAAAAAAAATTTAGTCAGCAGATTAATACAACCTTAAAGAAATTTTTTTTTTAAAAGTTGTCAGTAGATGGCAGTATAAAAGGTAAAAAATACAGGTAAAATCCCCATTTCCATGCCTTTAAGGCATACTGGGGATATGGGTTTATATTTCCAAGACCTTTGGCACATGAAAGTGTGATGTGGTCAGTTTCACACCTGGCTGCATTTACCTTCCCAGATTTCTCTGGTACCCATTATTAGAGGCTGGGCGGACCCGGGGGCTTTTTCTGGTGTGATGGTGCCAAAAACAAAAATTCCCACTTCTGGGACTTGAACCTGGTACTTCTGGTATGCAGGAGGCTGTCTACTGTAAAGAGTGGAACAACAACACAACTCCTTCAGATCATCAGAGGAAATCCCCCCCCCCCCCAGACAAGTGTTTTGGCCCTATTAAACTCCTGACACTCTAAGAGGGGTGGGCCCCTCTGGGTCATTACTCACAGAGGTCTTGTGAATTTTTGCTTTTTTCATCCCGGGATTGAGCTGGCACTGCACTTTGAAGTGCGTCTTTAACGATTTATCTACGGAGGACTGGATTATTAGACCAAGCGTCTAACCACTCAGCCAACCAAGCCACCAATATAAAGTTATATACCTTTAATAAAACAATAAAAGGAACAAAAATAGCCTGCAGAAAACTATGTGTATAAGATACCTTAGTCTTGAATATGTATATATTAAGCTCAGGCAATAATGAATCAAATAATTCCTTTTTTTTAATGACATCTTCATTGCTTAACTTGATGAGATTTACATTATTGCAGATTTGTACGGAATCTTTTAGCAGACTTTACTGTTGATGTTAATGCCACCCGAGTGTCAGTGATAACATTTTCATCACCGCATAAAATATTTCGGCACATCGACTACCTCACTCGTCCTGATGATAACAACCACAAATGTAGGTTGTTGAATGAGGATATTCATCATGTGGACTATACACCTGGTGGTACGCACACACTTGGTGCATTTCTGGAAGCCGAGGTAAATTCCTTTTTTTTTTTTCCTTGTGTATTTTTTGTAATGATAAATATTATAAATTTAGTAATATAACGGTTTTGTTAATATTCTTTTCAATATATTAAACTAAAACAAATATTAACAACATAAAAAATACTCTTGTAGCAGTGCACCTCACTTATATTCTCAACATTGTTTGAAGTGCATAATACTGATTTCCAAAACATTGTAAGAAATGCACTAGATTGATATCTTCAGCATTATGGGAGGTGCGCTATGCTGATATCCTTAACATTGTAGGAGGTGCACTGGACTGATATTCTCAGCATTATGGAAAGTGCACCATACTGATACCTGTAACATTGTATGAGACACACTGGATTGATTTCCAAAACACTTCAGGATACACCCCAAACTTGTATCCACAGCGTCATAGAAGATGCACCACACTTACATCATCAGCATTGTAGAAAGGGCACCAGAGTGATATCATGAAGACTGTAATAGATGCAGGTGACTTACATCTTCTGTGCTGTAGTGGCTGAAAGCAGCGATCATGTTAACTGGCAATTACCGGTAAATTACCAATTAGAAAAAAAAAACCTAAACTTTTTGAGGTTGTCAGTTATTGTAAACAGTAAACCTGGTAACCTAGTAAAAAGCAGCTAGTGAAATCATTTGGAGGATAATTAGACCAGTAGGATGATGATGCCAAATCTGCATGGAGGAGAGTCAGCCAGTTTTGACTTTGATTCAGCCTGTGAGCATTTTGTAAAGAATAAATCTCATTGCAAATAAGGTTATTAAAAAAAAAATTTTCCACAAACACTTAATTCCCGGTAATGTTTTTAATGTGTGTTTAATTTTACATTAAAACTATAAGCTACCGTATGTTGTATGACAAAACTGGTTTTTCGGAAAGTACTTCATGCAAGATAAAAGACTGGTACAGCTGTATCAGTTTAAAAAAACTCCAGCGCAATCAGTGGGTGGAAGTGTGATCAAATCAGGCTGTAACTTCAACTTTTTTTTTTTTTCCTCAGTAATAAAGACACATATACCATTCAGTCATGTCGTGTGATTTTGTCGTATTACAACATTTCTACAGCTGTACCACTGAAATTCATCATTTGCATTTTCAGAAAGTGCTGAAGTCAGCTCGGCCTGATGCATCCAAAGCCATCTTTCTCATGACTGATGGGTACTCCAATGGTGGCGATCCCAGGCCAGTGGCTAACAAATTGAAGAGAGAGGGAGTAAAGATATTCACTTTCGGAATCAGGGATGGCTTTATTTGGGAGCTGCAGGACATGGCATCTGAGCCAAAGAATGAAACATGCTACATACTGGATAGTTTTGAGGAATTTGAAGCTTTGGCTAAGAGGGCTTTACATGCTGGTTTGTAAAAGTGCTATAGTATGATTTTTTTTTTTTATATATATATGAACATTTCGTTTTTGCATAGAATCATATTTGGGTGAACAATTTATGCCGTGTATTTCATGCATTATGTCTAATTATACGCTGGTCAACACACATTTTGATGCCCAAATGTTAGACCTGTTTCTGGGTATATTTGACCTGTTGATCTTTGGCTCTTTATCTGCATTAATTCTCTGTACCAGGGTTCTGAAGATTTGGTCATGTGAAATGAGTCTCCTTATCTTAAGTCTGCTTGGTCTGGCACTTTCACATCCCCTCATCTAATTTTTGTTTTCCACTTCATCTAATTATTATTTTTTGCCTCATCTAATTATCCCCCTAAGGTAAATGAGCCCAAATTAAGCCAGTAAGGCACATAGGGGATATGGTGTTAGTGTCAGTATTTTCCTTGACCTGTTGGCACATTAGAGGGTGACGTGGTCAGCATCACGCCTGGCCGCCTTTGCCTCCCCAGCTTCAGAGGAAGCCATTTCTACACCTGGGTGACTAAGGCGTCTCCGGCTGGACTCGAACCCCAGACCTTCGCCTTGAGAGACTAGTGCACTAACCATTTCACCACCCATATGCCCCACCTAATTTATAGTTTTACATTTACTCTAAATAATCTCACCATGAACACATCCACCGTGATTTTCACAGAAAATGACACCTTTCTCTATATTTAGCTTTCACTGCTGTTTAAACTTATAAATTCCCAATAATGGAACAGACTATATGGATAGTTCTTTCAATTTTTTTGTTTATAAAGATACACAAAGAGATAATACAGAATAACAGTTGAATAGGTATATTAAGATTTGAGCATAATCTTTCTTATATTTCAGAAATGTTGAAACAGCATTCGGTTTTATTCATAATATTCAGTTAGTTCGATAATTGATAATTATTACACCACAGTAAACCTGTCTCGTCCGATTGTTATCATAACAAGAAGATCATATTAATTCACTTGTGGTTTCAGATCTTCAGAGTGGGACCTATATTGAGCAGAGTGTCTCAAAATGTAACCAGCTGTGCACAAAGGAGGGTCTGTGCTGCCATGAAAATGCAACATGCTCATGTGGGACATATACTGGAAAGTATGAATGTCTTTGTAAACCAGGATATTATGGAGCTGGTCGAGGAATGGCTGGGTGCAAACGTAAGCTGTCTCTCTCTCTCTCTCTCTGTGTCAATATATATATATATATACATATGTGTATGTATATATATGTATGTAAATATATGTATATACAGGGTCCGGCATAAAGCATAGCTGGATTTAACTGACGTAGTGCGCAGAAACTGAGTACCTGTGAAAAAAAAAACATGACGTCAGGGATGAAGCAGACAAACGGTCATTTTTAACAGTGGCTTCTTGGCAAACATAACTTTGAATATTCACCATTGAAACTTATTTTAAAAGTGGAGAATTGTCTATTACTGCACAATGAAAGTTTTGTTGCCATTTTGAGTTGCGTCCCTGTGATAATGTTCCCGGTTGGAGGACAAAGCAGTTTTGAGGTGGGTCAAAAAATTTAAGGAAACCACTAATTGCCTTAATAACATGTCTACTGGTCGTCCAAGAACTCCATAGACACCTGAATGAATTCAAGAAGTCCGCAACGCATTGCTGAGAAGCCCTTGGCAATCAGCTGATTAGGAATGCTTTGGCACCTGGCATCCTCTTACTGTTAATAGTGATCTTTATGTGCAGATGCTAACTGAATACTTCATTCCAGACTTGGCCAATAGAAATAAGAGACTAATATGGTTTCAACAAGATGGAGCAACTGCCCACACAGCCCGTCAGTCCATGGCCATGCTGCGACAAGCATTTCCCAATCGTCTTATTTCCAGATTTGGGGATATTCATTGGCCGGCAAGGTAACCAGATTTATCGGCCGCAGACTTCTTTTTGGGGGGGTATCTCAAGAACACGGTGTATGCTAGTCGACCACAGTCAGTTGCAGACCTAAAAGATTGAATCCAACACTGCATTCAAAATATCCCTTTGAACATGTTAAATGGTGTTATGTAGGAATTTTCCAGATGCCTGGCTGAATGTATCAAATGTAATGGCGGTCATCTAGCAGGTGTAATTTTCAAAACTTAAATATGATTGTCAGTAATAATAAAAATATCCACTTTTCTGAGTTTCATTTCACTTTTTTTTTTACCAAAAACATGTATAGCGGTTATTTATTTTTAATTTTAAAAATCCAGCTATGCTTTATGCCTGATGCTGTATATGTATGTATATATGATGTATATATGTATGTATATATATGTATTTATGTATATGTATGTATGTGTCATGGGAGACTTCAACACCAAAGTAGGAAAAGATAACACTGGTGTCAAAAAAGGTAATGGGGAAAGAAGGAATTGATAAAATAAATCAGAATGGAGAAAGATTAATTGAACTGTGCCTAACAGAGGGTATGGTCATTGGAGGAACAATATTTCCACACAAAGAGATACATAAAACAACATGGATATATCCACATGATAGAACCAGAAACCAGATAGACCATTTTTTTGTGTATTAGAAATCAATTCAGAACATCTCTGATAGATGTAAGAGCATATAGAGGTGCAGATGTCAACAGTGACCACAACCTGTGTATAGGGAAAATAAGACTAAAATTGAAAAGCCAACACAAGAAATCAGTACCCACAAAGATAAACAACTACAGCCTACAGGAAGAAAATACTAACAGTAATTTCAATCTGAAACTTACCAATCATATCGCAGCACTCGGTGAGGTTGAGGAGATAGATTAAGATGAATTATGGACTTATGCACAACCATAATCACAACAGCAAAAGCAAGTGCTGGACTGCAAAAAAAAAGAAAAAACAAATGGAAAAGCATGGATATTGGAAAACACATGGAAATACATACATGAAAGACAAGCAGCCAAACTACCCAGTTGAATGTAAAGACATATCTTGGAAAAGATTTGGTAAAAGCAACATACAAAGAACAATAAAGTAAAAAGTTCAGCTAGAAGAGATAAAAGAGAATACATAGACAATATGGCGAAAGAAGCAGAGAAAGCAGCAAAACCAGGAGACAGCAAAACTCTGTATAACACACAAAAGAGTTTAACAGGTACTATTTCATCAAAGGAAAGGCCAGTATTTAGCAAAACTGGCTCCCTAGTAACATCAAGTAAAGACCAAAAGCAAAGATGGACCGAACACTTCCAAGAAACACTTAATCGACAACACCCAAAAGAATTGATAAACCTTGAAACCAATTTACCAATCCCACAGATAGATGTTAGCCTAGATGAAATTACATTGAATGAAACTGAAACAGCAGTGAATCTAATAGCTAACAACAAAGCTGCAGGTGAAGATAAAATAACAGCCGAAATGTTAAAAGCTATTAACAATGACAACATGAGCCGACTACGGAGAATGTTTAATAAAATTTGGAAAGAAGAAAAGGTACCGTCTAAATGAAAAGGAGGAATCATTGTTAAAATACCGAAAAAAGGCAACCTTAGTGGATCCAATAATTGGAGAGGGGTAACCTTTCTATCAATTGTGTCAAAAGTATTTTGCAAAGTCATTCTGAATAGAATTAAAGATATAATGGATACTGCAATAAGAGAAGAATAAGCAGGATATCAAAAAGGGAGAAGCTGTCTTGACTAGATCTTTAAGAATAATACTTGAAGAACATATTTAAAAGCAAAAACCCATTAATTGTGAACTTCATAGACTTCAAAAAGGCATTTGATAGCATACACAGAGACTCACTGTGGAGAATTTTAAGATTATATGGAACATAAATATATAAAATTAAATGGAACTATTCTAAATCAGGTGCAGAAATTCAAATACCTTGGAGAAATGATAACTTCAGATGGGAAATGCAGAACAGTAATTAGGAACAGAATAGGCTAAGCAAAGACTGCATTTCAGAGAATGAGAAACATGCAACACATCCTTATCATTGAATATCAAATGAGTCTTAAAATGCTATATTCTCTCTATCTGAACCTTAAGTGCCCAGGGCACATGGGGCTTCCGCAAGGGTTTTCCACAAATTCCTGTCCTTTTCTTTTTTTTTCTGCTCTTGCCCAAGTGAGCCCTCTATTGCTCAACATCCTCTCTGTTGTTCTTCTCCATGTCTCTTTTGGTCTACCCTTCTGTTCCCCTGTGGTGTCCATCTTAGTGCTATTTTTGGTAGTGAGTTGTCAGTCATTCGGAGCACATGTCCCAACCATCGCCAGTGTCTTTCCTCAATAATTGCTGTCACTGGCTTCATCTGCATTTCTGCCAACAAGATGTTATTTTTTATGATGTTTGGCCAAAAGAATAGGACCACTGTACCCTACCATGCATGATCGTAAAAGGCGACTAAGGAGGGTTCGACATAGGGCCAGCAACCCTATTTGGTAAAAAAACTATCCAGACTGCTACAGAAACAGAAGCAAGGGAGAAAACAAATGCAGGTGGAAGGAGAAATGCTTATCAGGAAACTGAGCCCATGAAGGTTGTGGATGAAAGAGAGCCCAAACTAGTAGGCATAAAATCTCTTGATGAGGTTGAAAAACTTGCTGAAAATGGGAAAACTTGGTGAGCTACCATGTGAGTCCTATGTGATGTTTAACGGCATGGAAGCATGTAAGATGTAAGTAAAATAATTATTTTTAGAAGCTTGACCTCATTTCATTCACTACATGGCAGCACAGTACTACCCTGAATGTTATTCAGGCTTAATGCTGTGGATAGGGTCAAAACCAGGTTAGCTCAAGTAACTTACGGTGAAAACAGGAAGGACTATGTGATAGATGAAGGAAGAAACAAGATACTTCACAGACAAAAAAAAGTGGCATGGAGCATGGTCCAAAACATATCTTATAGACAGAGCAAAGGGTAGATGGTTGTGGAAATCAGTGACAATCAACACCTGACCGAGAGAGAGAGAGAGAGGTGAAGTGGTGGATGTCCCATAGAGTGAAAAATCATGAGATGATTAGCCTCTGTAAAAGTTTGAAATTATATAAGAATGATTAATGTGTTATTTTTGGAACTGTAAACCATGTAAGTAAAGGCACAACATGACACTGATGAGTACTCTTTAGTTAAAATGCTTACATTCTTCTTTAGTTTGCCCCCCTGGAACATATAAAAACTTCACTGGTCTTGGAGACTTGGATACCTGCATGCCTTGTCCAGATGAGCATCAGACAACTCCTGCAGGCGGGGTGTCTGTGCAGCAGTGTGTGTGCAAAAGAGGCTATCGTAGCTTTGGTGATAAAGAGTGCACAGGTAGGTTTTGTAAATATGCTGACTTGTATTCTTTTGTCATAATGTGGAATCATAATGGGAAAAAGAAAGAGAGGAATATCAAGGTGAAAATGGCTACATGACATAGTTATGATCTGCGAATGGATGTATCAGCAGCAGGTCATCTTGCTTACAACCAAGAGGTCTATAGGAGAGCTGTTAGGGAAGCAAAGTTCTGCAAGGGACATACAAACGACAGACTAATATTCTTTTATTTTATAGTAAAATCTAGGCAGAAACCTTGAGGTTTTGTATGTAATAAGGTACAGTTATAAAGAAAATGAAAGAGATCTTAGAAACTGAATATGTAAATATGGGAGAAGAAAATTCAACAGGACAGCTAACATGTGAACTCCAGAAGGACTACTTAATCACATATAGACAGCACAGTCACTTATATAAGGACAGCACATAATCACATAAGGACAGCACACTCAACTTTTCATCATAAAACACCCCCAACAAACATATGCTACATTTAATGGATATGAAGTCTTGAATTTTCATCTATGGAGTTGTAGCTTTAGTTCCTAATTCATTAGAAAGTACATTTTTTAAGAGAAATTTAAACCTTTTTCTGCATTTGAATATCCTCTTTTAACACATCATAAATCATTCAAATTTAGTGCTGTGTTTAACACACACAAAGGCCAATGGGCCTTCGTACACATGTAAAGAGGCAGAGCATAGTGTATCTGCGCTACAACCGTCTAATACCCAATTTAGAATTTTTTAGCAGAATTGATGTTAATTTTGACTTATCCTCATATATAAGAAAGTCATACCCTAAATAACAGCACTTACATTTCTTTGCAAGTTTTTTCTGTTAAAACATAGGTCAGAAGAAGGTGTGGCATCATTAACCATATTCATTGTTGTGTTTTAATCACATAATTTGGATATATTACAGCAGCTCTTTTTGTCGTATAATATTTTTTTTTAAGGAAATAGAAATTTGTTTTGTGCGGAACTTGCAGAGCTTGTTTTATGCTGTGAAGCTTCTCTCTGTAATTAATTCTGTTAATATATAAATATTGTAATTGGCCACACCAGCAACATATCATTTAGTTTTTTGCAAACTCTGGTTTTCTGCACTTTCATCTTCTGTCTTTAATTTCGTCCCTCATTTCCTCCTCAAAGTATGCAGTGCCCCTCTGTATTGGAGCTACCCAGGTAAAACAGCCTCCTTGCCATTTCTTCTGTCTCACTCTCTGTCTCTCTCTGTATCACTCATTCTTTGTCTCAGAATATTTCATACAGAATACTCCATATGTTTTGCATTATTTGAATGTTACTGAGTATTGGAGTGGAACTACCTGGTCACAGAATGTAGTTTGAACCCTTCTCACGCTGATTAATGTGTATCCTTCCTGTGCTAGTATTCCGCTGTCCTGAGCTGTCGCCACCCAAGTTTGGCTACTTTGTCAACAATGTGTGCAACAATGTGTTCAATGCGGCCTGTGGATTGCGATGCCAGCATGGCTATGAGCTGCGTGGTAGCAGCCTGCGTATCTGTCAGGATGATGGGACTTGGTCGGGGCAGGATGCTGAGTGTATCAGTAAGTGGATTTAATGTGTAAACTGCTTTCATTTAGGTTGGCACATCAATAGGTTTAACTGTGCTATTGTATGTTTCATCTTTCTCTTTTACTCATGACACATTTAGGTTGGCACATCAATAGGTTTAACTGTGCTATTGTATGTTTCATCTTTCTCTTTTACTCATGACACATTTAGGTTGGCACATCAATAGGTTTAACTGTGCTATTGTATGTTTCATCTTTCTCTTTTACTCTTTACTCATGACACATTTAGGTTGGCACATCAATAGGTTTAACTGTGCTATTGTATGTTTCATCTTTCTCTTTTACTCTTTACTTATGACACATTTAGGTTGGCACAAAAAATAGGTTTAACTGTGCTATTATATGTTTCATCTTTCTCTTTACTCATGACACTTTCAGTTCAGATGGTACCATTTCACAGTATCATTGAGTGCTAAATATGATGTGTAACTTTGCACTTGAAGTAAAGTTCCTAATTGTAACGCTGATTTCT
Source organism: Achatina immaculata (assembly GCA_009760885.1). Classification (NCBI taxonomy): domain Eukaryota; kingdom Metazoa; phylum Mollusca; class Gastropoda; order Stylommatophora; family Achatinidae; genus Lissachatina; species Lissachatina immaculata. Next base: position 47,558,319 of record CM019720.1, on the reverse strand, counting down.
CTTCACAGATTGTTATTCATTTTAGTGTAGAAATAAAAAAAAATTTAGTGTAAAATAACTCATGCTTCTTCATATTCTTCATATATGAAGATTAGGGTTGGGATGCATTTTTGCAACTCTGTTTCTCTGATTTTCATCCCCATATTCTTTCAGAAGACAATTTTTAGTTGGGTGAATTTGTCCATTAGAGGTAAGGACAAAAGATAACAGTCCATTTGCACCTAATAACAGAAACATTGCATTCTGATGATAGTTATCATGTTGATAATGGAAAAAATTCATCTGGATTTATATGTCATTTTTATAATTAGAAAATAGGGAAGGGTATGTGCTTTCTACGATCAGAAATTCTTGCTTTTGGTTAAAGCTTTCAAGTTCAGACATATTCAGTGGACATAAAAGAGCTAATGATTTTTTTTTTCCTCTTTTCAGCATTTAACCTAGGCAGCTTTTTAATCTTTCTTATATTTCTCGTATTTAAAGTATGAAAATGAAATGCTGCTGACTGTATTCATGTTGTTAATTCACAGTGAAAACTTGTCCATCGCTGCCTCCACCCAAGAATGGTCACATGATTTGTTCAAGTGATGATTTCTCATACTCATCTGTGTGTCGGTTCACTTGCAATGCTGGCTATCAGCTTGTAGGTTCAAGAAAGAGAAATTGTTTGGCTATAGCTCACTGGACAGGGATAGCCACCCGGTGCAGGGGTGAGGATGCATTTTTCAACATTGTGATCTCTTTATTTGCTTATTCCTTGCACTTAGATAACCTAGAGTTCAGCTTAAATGAAGCAGTAAAAATCCAGAATTTAGCATAAATGAAGTAATTAAAACCTAGAATTTAGCATAAATGAAGTAATTAAAACCTCAAATTTAGCATAAATGAAGTAATTAAAATGTAGAATTTAGCATAAATGAAGTAGTGAAAACATAGAATCCCACAAAAAAAAAACCTAGAATCCCACAAAAATGAACTAGTAAAAGAAAAACCTAGAATTCAGCTTAAATGAAGTAACAGGAACTTACTTTTTATGATACTAGAATTTATTCATGTCTGGGTAAATGTAAATGTAAACACTGATGCCCGGAGTCCTGAAACTATTTCAGCGTGAAAGGATGTTGAAATGATATTCTACTCATCTAAGATCTTGTAGAATAGTATATTTAAACATACAAACCACTGTAAAATGTGCAGTTCTTATATGTATAGTTGCATGTTACAAATGGTTAGTCATAATTTGTTTATCTGTTAATTACTGCTGTACGGACTGAAACTGATGTTTCATTTTTGAAAATTCTAGAAATCACTTGCCCACCACTGGTTGAAATAAAAGATGGAACGATCACCCCTTCTTCATGTACCTCAAGGGAGGTTGTGTTTGGCACCACTTGCCAGATTTCTTGCTCATCAGGGTACATGCTGAAAGGGCCACACACAAAGCAGTGCACTCCTGATGGTACCTGGATGTCAACGGGAGAAGGTGTCAATCAGTGCATTGGTATGTGTTCATTTTTTTTATCTTAATGTGGATAGGTGTGCACAGGAAATAATGAATTATGATCATTCTGGACATGTGAGAGATACCACCTCTGAGACACAGAAAATAAATAATGTAAAATTTGACCTACATCATGCTTTCATGTGCTGAGAGTCATGGAAATACGGGCCTAACGCTGTATCCCCAGTGGCATGGAAATTGGGATTTTACTTTTACCTTTTACTGAGAATTTGTTGTTAGTGTCAACATTGTCAAAATATTAAAGAGAGTTGGAAAAGAATAGTAAAAGTCCTGCAACCTCTTTACCATGTGTTATAAATTAACTCATGCAAGCAAAAGTGATTTCATCCTGTGCATCATGAGTTAACCGGTCATACAACTTAACATCCATTTACATACTTGTACTATTTAAATTGAGTAAATTTGTTGTAGCGGTAACCAGTGAACATTTTAACTGTGGTCTGTGCTGTTTGCAAGCAGTGGGAAGCTAATGTAATTGCTGCTAGAATCATGGAAGCAAACTACCTTAACTACTCTCCGTGTCATTTGCTGTAACCATTTCCTTGCAAAAGAGGACAAAAATGGCATATAGGAAACTATTTTTAATGTGTTGATCAGATCTGATTTTGAAATAAACATGTGTATGATGTTGTGGAGAAGGTAGGTGGTGATGATGAAAACACAGATAGAATTGATGACCATTTATACATAATTTACAAGACTAGAATCAATTTTTTAAAATGTTGGTCAAATGAGAAAAAAGGGGTTAAAACAAAATAACAATGCCAAGGCAGTTTCAAAAACAAGTGGGGTGTTGGAACTAGAGAAAAATATAAGAGCTACAGTTAATGATTTTCTGAAAATCATCATTATCATTATAGGAGTTGGTGGATGTTCATAATCAGTATTTGGAAAGTGTAAGTTTATTATGATGTAATAATATGGTTTTACTTGTGCTTTGTATTCTAGGGTGTTATTTTACTGACTTCATTTTGAATTACATATGTTGTGTAAGAGTTTCATTTGAACTCATTCAGTTTATAACAATTCCTGGTTGGCTGAGTGGCTAGGTCCTCAGTCTGCTGATCTGGTGGTGCTAGGTTTGAAAGTCCCAGCAATGGGGAGTTTTTTCTGGTACTACCTTACCAAAAAGGCCACAGGGTCTACCCAGCCTTTTAAAAATGGGTACCAGAGAAATCTGGGAACATAAATGTGGCCTGGCGTGATACTGACTACATCATGCTTTCATGTGCCTATGGTCTTGGAAATACAGGCCCAGCACCATATTCCCGGTATGCCTTAATGGCATGGAAATGGGGATTTTACCTTTTTACACAGTTCTGCCCTCTATTCATAGTCTATTTGTATATTTACCTCTATGTTTTAAAAGAAAAATTCATGCAACTTGAAATATCATTGCATAATATTGTTTTTTTTTTAACTTAAATTATTTTGTGCACATAATTTTCGGTGAATGGTCTCATTAAAGTTTGTTCATAATTTGTGTGTGATGTTCAATCCTTGTGTTTGAACACTTATCTTTGAACCTTACAGTGATCTTGGTAATGTGATGAAACCTTTCTGTAGTCTTAATCACATGTTATAATATTACTGTAATCTTAATAACCTGATGAACTTTCATTGCCGTCCATCCTCTTTTCTCCCACTGGAGCATAAGGCATCAGCAAAGATTCCCCAACCTGTTCTGTCTGAGCAAGTTGGGATACTTCAAACCATGTCTTTCTAGAGAGTTCCTCACATCTTTCATCCCTACTCATCATTGATGGTATCACTACCACAGTCCCTCGCTGCTTTGCCAAGGCTTGACATGTAGACTCCTTTGCTGATGTTTCTGTAGCACTTCATTTTTTTTTTTATTTGGTAGGTGACTGGCCCAACGTGAAAACCTCCAACCTGGAGAACCAGTGTGTCTGTTTTTTGTCTGTCTCCTCACCATTGACCTGCTCATCATGGGTAACCCTTCTGTTAGCTGTGCCTTTGCTAGTATAGCTCTTCTTATCATCAAAACACGCAACTTCTCCACAATGAGGAGGATATGCCACAGTGGAAGTAGTGAACTTTACAGCAACTTTAACCTCATGATGGAAGTTTACTGTATTCATGATCACTAATGTACAGTCATGTCTGCATTGTTATTTTATTATCTGGCAGATGAAACACCACCTGTGCTGGACTGCCCTGAAAATGTGGAGGTGGAGGCCAATGAGTTCGAAGACACAACAGAAGTTGTATGGACCGCGCCAGTGCCGGTTGACAACTCGGGGTTCAGGCCTGTGTTGACCTCTGACCCGGTAGTGACACCTGGATCAAGATTCTCAATTGGCGTAACAACAGTTAGTTACAAAGCGGAGGATTTGAGTCAGAATGTTGCTAGATGCAAGTTTTATATACATGTTGTTGGTGAGTTGAAGTAGTTTCTTTTATTTGTATGGGAGAACATAATTGTATTATAACTACATTACTTATGATTAATTGTGGATTCTTATTATGAAAATAATTATGAAATATAAGTGGCATAGATTAAAGCAGTGATCACATTAACTAGCAGTTACCAGTAACTGGTTTAAAAAAAAAAAAAGAGAAAAAATCAAAACTTCTGGGTTGGTGCACTAGTCTTTCATGCCAAAGGTTGGGGGTTCGAATCCGGCCAGAGGCACCCCAGTCACCCAGTTGTAGAAATAGGTACCCGACTTCTTCTGGAGTTGGAGAAGGAAAGGCGGCCAGGTGTGATACTGACCATATCACCCTCTAGTGTGCTGACAGGGCAAGGAAAATATGGGCACTAACACCATATCCCTATGTGCCTCTAAGGCATGACAGGGTTACCTTTACCCTTTTTTTTTAGTAAAAAGCAATCAGTGAAGTCAGCTGGGGGATAATCAGGACAGTTGGATGATGATGCTGACTTTGTATGGAGGAGAATCAGTCAGTTTTGACTTTGTTTTAGCAAGTGAGCATTTTGTAAAGGTTAAATCTCGTTGCAAATAAGATAAGAAAAAAATAGTTCACGTGAACATTTGCTTTCCTGTGATATTTGTAAAGTTTGTTTAATTTTACATTACTGATTGTTATATTGAGAAAACCTTGGATTTTAGAAAGTACTTCCTGCAAGGTGAAAGGTAGGTATAATTGTGCTGTTTCTAAAAATCCTAACATAATCACTAAATTAAAGATGTTCATAAGTTATATCATGGAAATTAAATGAAGACATAGAATAAAGCTATTGATGAGTTATGGACATTGAATGGAGACACAGACTTATTCATAAGTTAAATCTTGGACATTAAATGGAGACATAGACTAAAGCTGTTCATAAGTTATATTTTAGACATTAAATGGAGACATAGACTAAAGGTGTTCATAAGTTATATTTTAGACACTATATGGAGACATAGACTAAAGCTGTTCATAAGTTATATTTTAGACATTAAATGGAGACATAGACTAAAGCTGTTCATAAGTTATATTTTAGACATTAAATGGAAACAGACTAAAGCTGTTCATAAGTTATATTTTAGACATTAAATGGAAACATAGACTAAAACTGTTCATAATTTGTATCTTGGAAATTAAATGTAAACATAGGCTAAAGCTGTTTATAAGTTATCTCTAGAACATAAAATTGTTATAATTACGAAGCTGTATTGTGATTTCTACCAATATTCACAGACAGGACTCCACCGACTGTAGACAGATGTGTCTCTCCACCACCCATCGTCTCGAAGAAGGAACAGACTCAGGTTGTGCTGGAGCAACCTGAGTTCTCGGACAACTCTGGCAAGCCCGTGGAGTTGGTATCATCGCATCAGCCAGAAACACTGTTCCCATGGGGGACCACTACAGTAGAATACAAGGCTTTTGATACATCCAATAACAACAGCACATGCACCGTTGATGTGGTTGTTGTGCGTAAGTTGAAAGTCCTTTTTTTTCTGCAAGAAAGATGTCAATGACTCAAGTTCAGCTGGAGGTACCTCATTAACCATTTTGTAAAAATTATGATTACAAACCAAAATAATATTAAAATTTTTAAAAAAATCCCAGTAGTTAAAGGCACATAGCTCAGTGGTCTTACTTTATATGTTTCAGACACTTATGGACAGATCATGTTAATCTGCTGGAACATTTTGTTCTTTACATTTGACTGCGCATGAATCATCAGTTGATTATTAGAACCAAAAACCTATGTAAGGTCTGTAAGATTATTGTGATACTTTGAGGCTGTGTATGAGAGACAGCCATTGTTATTTTGGTGCTAACACCTTACACTGATGAAAAATGGCATTATCATCAGTGCTGAATGTATATGAAGTTTCTGTGGTAAACAAAAATATTAATAAACTTTTGCTAAGATCATAAAAAATGCCCAGACAAAGTGTGCTGTAGTTCTTATTTAAAAAAAAAATCCTATGTAAATTGTTACAGTAATCAATAATTTTATGCTGAAGCTTGTAGCCATAATTTGTATAGAAAAAAAATGGCTTTACAGACATATCAGTGTTTATAAGGTTAGTTGCACATTTTGCTTAAGAAGTTCAAAAAGAGAATGTCTAGTAATAAACAGTCTTGGACAAAAACTCTGTTGAGGGCTATGAAGTTTATGGAAAATGTGGCTTTTTAGTTGTTTTTTTTTTCCAGAATATTACTTGCCAAATTATAGGCACATCTTATACATCATTGCATCTTGAACAGTGGGAAATACCGTATTATTCTCAGTTTAGGCCATATATGAATATCTCTTGCTAAAGTGTACATATTTATTGTATTTGTTATATTAAACTCTTGTTATGCCTAAATGAAACTGCCATTGTAAAGTTGCTTGTATTTAACTTTAATTCTGGCTGTTTTTATTTCAGTAGCCTGTTGGTGTAGGTTATCTTATCAAATATCCATGTCTTTCTGTAGTTTTGGGAGCAGTACTATTAATTAATTACTGATTATGATATTACATTTTTTAATTGTACAGGGTTATTCATAAATCCATGAAACATTTAAAAAATTCTCAACAAATAAAATATGTAATGGATCATCCCGGAATTTCGCATACCACTTCTTGTTACTGTTGAAAACAGGTGATGCCTTCTGGAATTCTGCTTGAAATCATCACTACACAGTCACAATGGACGAGGTTTTGCATATTCCAAAACACAGAAGTGACTGCTCACGTTTACTGAATGCCATATTTGCTACTGCTGTTGCCTAGTGGCAAACCGCAGGAGTTATATGCATGGGCTTTTTAAAAAAAAGATAAAAAAAACTTGAAGAGTTTCTCTCTCTTCTCTCTCTCTCTGAACCTTAAGTGCCCAGGGCACATGGGGCTTCCGCAAGGGTTTTCCACAAATGCCTGTCCTTCGCCTTTTTTTCTGCTCTTGCCCAGGTGAGCCCTCTATTGCTCAGCATCCTTTCTGTTGTTCTTCTCCATGTCTCTTTTGGTCTACCCTTACTTCTGCTCCCCTGTGGTGTCCATCTTAGTGCTATTTTTGGTAGTGAGTTGTCAGTCATTCGGAGCACATGTCCCAACCATCGCCATCGTCTTTCCTCAATAATTGTTGTCAGTGGTTTCATCTGCATTTCTGCTAATAAGATGTTATTTCTTATGGTGTTTGGCCAAAATATTTTTCTAATTCTTCGTAAACATTTAGTCTGGAAAGAATTTCTCTCTCTTGGTGTAAGAATAATCATGATCCGTTACGTAGTTTATTTGTTGTGAATTTTAAATGTTTCATGGACTCATAAATAACCCTGTACTTTGGCTGTCCACAGCTCACCTTTGTGTAATACCTGAGCCACCAGCCAATGGCAATTCAACTTGTGAGGATGGGGAACTGGGAGTTCTTTGCCGCATTTCATGCAATGAGGGCTTCGCTTTTGCTGTGCCACCAGCTGAAGAGTATTTCTGTGATTATGAAGATGGACGGTGGATGCCAGAGAATATGTTTCCATTTCCTGACTGTGCTGGTAAGTTTTGTCTGGCTAAACTGATCAAATAAATATTTAATAAACTCCTCTATCATTGCAATTTTTATAGAAGCCCTTCTTCGGCTTTATGGTCTTTTTTTATGCCTTTCACCCGCTACTCTCACATTTATAGTAATTTATATATGTATGTATGTATGTGTGTGTGTGTGGTGTGGTGTGGTGTGTGTGGTTTTTTTTTAGAGAGAGAGATTGATTGATTGATTGATCTTTATTTCAAAATGGTTAAGAATTGGACATGCAGGTCCATCTGACATTCTGCCTTTTATCATACATCTTTCACTCTACTCTATTCCAGACATTCTACAAATATGCTGTTCATGTAACAAACATAATTAACATTGAAGCTGAGAGACATAAAATAAAATATAACATTTACGTTTCACTCTTATCCATTCACTCAGTACAGAAATAACTACATACATATATAGATGACTATCTACTAAACAAAAATTTCGGGGCTATTCAGAATAAACAATTACAGTAAGCAAGAGAGAGAGAGAGAGATAGGAAGAATACAGAAAGTATCATGGGCAGCAAGAAAATCGAATGAGGAAGTTCTGAAAGAGGCACAAGAAATAAGGAAGTTATAACGAAGATCAGAAAATGACAATCCAGATTTGTGGGTCTTGTTTAAAGGAGAGGCGGGATAGAGCACCTAATGGCAGCGGGGAAGATCGAAAGTAGAAGAGATAGAGGTAGACAGAAAGAAAGAAAAGGTGTTTGATGGTTTGGTATCCTCTTATGGGAAATACTCAATGAAAAGCCTAATGAGATCGAGGGTGTATGGAAGGACACAATACCCTATGCCTGTCAACAAGAACCTTTGAGAGAAAGAGAGAGAGAGAGAGAGATGTCATAATTTATACATAAAATACATTTAAAGACATGTAATGATAATAGTTATTTCAGTAACAAATAACATAATATCATTTGCTTGCAAAGGCAGAATATATACATTAATCTCTTGCAATGACCATTGCAGCGTCACAGATATCAAATGATATCATCCAGCCAGCCACCATCACTCTCACTGGAGACATTGTGTGCAAGGACAAGCTTCTCATTGAGCGAATTCAGCAGGATCTTGAAAGTAAAGTGGAAGATAAGGTGAGAAAACTGCTGAAGTAAGCTCCCTTGACTGATAAATTTGTGACAGCGTTTTCAGGAGATACAAGTCCCAAAACATATTTTAACACTTTAAACAAAATTTGCAACAAAAAAAGTTGTTAAAGTACTCATCATCATTGCATTTTGTAAAACCACATGTGTACCCCAGTATTCTTCTTGAAAGAGGAATTTCATTGGAGATGCATCAGCATTCTTGAAAATCCTTATAGATTGGAGGGTGTTGGGAACAGTGAAAGCCTACATCCATCAACCCAAGAAGCTACATCACTGTTGATTCAGCCACTGAACCCTTCAACACATTACATCTATATCTCAGCAGTCCCCTGTGTTTTTTGGGCCTTCCCCCCCCCCCCCCCCCCCCCCCGTCTTCCATATGGCATCCTTAATGTTTCCAAAAACTTGCTTTTGATGCTTCATGCCTCATCCTTCACTGTGCCCATCTCCCCATATGATCTTCCCACAAGCAAATCTCCAGAGCATCTATCAGAAATGTGTAGCACTGCAATATCTATTTATTAACTGTTAAGGTTTATTCCTATATTTGTTAGTATCTTCTTCATGTTGGAAAATACGGCTTTCATCTTTCCTGTTGTTGATACATACACATATGTAAATAAATTTCCCATAGTGAAAGGTATATCTACAGCATATTAATGCATGAAATAGATCAGGATGGTGACACCAGAAAGGAAGTTAGAATTGCAAAAGCAGCATTGACCTTCAAGAATCTTGAGAACATATGGGATTCAAAAGTTATAAGCACAAAAACCAAGTTAAGATTATTCAATTCAAATGTAATATCTACCTTCATTTATGCATGCGAAAGCTGGAAATCAACTAAAGAAATAGACAAGAAATTAGACTCTTTTGAAAACAAATGTCTAAGGAAAATACTCTGTATAAAGTGGAACAAATTCAGGAACAATGCAGAGATAAGACAGATGAGCAAACAACAACCTGTCTTGTGGGTGATCAGAAAAAGAAGATGGACATATGTCAGTCATGTGATGAGAATAAAGAATCAGAGAATCCCAAAACAAGCTATCAAGTGGAACACAACAGGGTGAAGAAGAAGAGCTCATCTACATGAAACTAAAAAGGACCTTGTTAAGAGAGGCCAGTTTAGTGGGCATAAGATCCCTTGATGAAGTTGAAAAGCTTGCCAAAAACAGAAAAATTTGTCAAACTACCATGTGAGCCCTATGTGATGTTTATTGGCATGGGAACGATGTAAGATGTGTGGTTAGCATTTGAAAAAAAAAGTATATGTGAGAGAAAGAAACATGACAAGAGAATTGCCTGGAACTTGAACAATAGGATCTGGTTGGATGAGCAGCCATCTAGCCACAAGAAATAGTACAACTATCAACTTGGCCATCTAACTAATGCCTCAGAAAAAAAAAGTTGCTTGTGTAGCTGTCGTTAATGCAGCTGAAATTGTGACAGGTTGTGATGCAGAAATTCTACCACTTAAATTCAATCTCTTGCAGGTTCCAAATTGGAAACACAGACATACACACATGACCATATGTAAATGTTTGTGTCTCAAACTGGATACTTGTGGGCGATTGAAGTGACAAAATTTCTATGTCATAACCTCATTTCTTTACTGGGTGTCACAAATTTGGCCATACTAAAGCTTCGGTTACTCTTGCACCTCTTTTTAGAGGTTTTAAATGGCTGAATGGATTTTGTTTTTACTAGCAAAGCACCTGCTTGTGGTTTTCTGAGTCCCAGGTAATTGTCTTATCATTTTTCTTTCTCTCACATCTAATGTACTTTGACTACTACTTTTTGAATGCTAACCATACAGCACTGTGCTAAATCACTTTATAGTTATGGCTTATAGTTTGGATCATCATCGTTGATGTCTGTAGGTGCTTGGATCCTACCCTTAATATATCCATCAGCATCCAATGTGGCTGATAGTGCCGGTTCTTTGTTAGTTAAAAGTCCTCTCACACGGCCCATATGCCTTTCATTCCTGGCCATGCCAGACTGTACTCCCAGCTCTCTAAGTCTGAGCAGCGATGTAGATTCATTAAATCACTTTCCTGTGTGAAAGTTTCATGATTTCTCAGCTGAAAAAAAAATGTGTATCTTTTACACGTGGTGTTTGTAAACATGTCTTGTTATCATAGGTGGAGAAAGCTGTATTTGTTTTGTTTTTTTTTGTTTCTCTTGTGTATTTTTTTGTTTGTTTATGTTTTGAAACCATGGCATAAAGTTCTAAACATTAGCATTATATATATATATATATATCAACAGCTGTCAAGTGTTTGTGAGAATGACCTCAGCTGTAGTGTTGGCTCACTGACATCTATATGTGAAGATGAGGAAGGTGAATATGTTTTCTTGAGAAAAAAAACACATGCATAATGTTTAGGACAGTGTTTCCCATTCTGTATGTTCATTGTGTAACTACTAGAAGAAATTTAATGGTTCTGTAAAATTTTTTCTATGCATATGTTTTCAAGTATTAAAAAAATGTGTTTGGAAGAAATTAAAATGTTTATAAAATGACAGCTATTTATGAAATGTATATGACAGCTATATATAAAATACATGACAGTTATTTATGAAAATATATGACATCTATTTATGACAATATATGACAGCTATATATGAAAATATATGACAGTTATATATGAAAATATATGACAGCTATTTATGAAATGACAGTAAAGAACAGTTTGTAGTTACCAGAGACAGCTCTGTGATTTTCAGCTTCTAGATGAAAACTTTTATACTTCAAAAAATCCTTGGGGTTTTTTTTTTTTTTTTTCTGTTTTAGGCTGATATTTTAAACAAATTTGTTTCCCCCAATTGTTCTCATACAATTTTGTTGATATTCCATCAAAGTGAGTTGGGGGATGGAAGAGGGAAAAGGCGTTGTGTCTCCGTTTGCAACATTGTGACCTCTAGGTGAATATGGCTTATGGGATGTTAGAACCTGTTCAGAAATTAATTTATATGCAAAGGAAAGGTAAAGGAAAGGTAAAAAGTAAAGTTCCTGTTTCCATTGCCATTAAGGCATACTGGAGATACGGCATAAGGCCAGTATTTTCAAGACAATTTGGCACATGAAGGTGTGCTGTGGTCAGTATCATGCCTGGCCACATTTACTTTCTCAGATTTCTCTAGTACCCGTTTTTAGAGGCTGAGTAAACCCCGGGGCCTTTTTTGGTGTGGTGGTACCAGAAAAAAAAAGATCACACTGCTGGATTTTGAACCAGGTACCAATGAATTACTAGACTGAGCACCTAACCACTCAGAAAACCATACCACCTATATGCTCATTGGTGGAGCATAACTGAAGATGAGAAAATGTAACAATTCATTTTACATATATTTCTGCACACTATGCACAAAGTAAGTAAACTGCCATACTTCACAGTATAGGTATACCAGTAAAATTGGGACCAAGTTGCTCATTGTTTCTATAATTATTTATTTATACTATGATTTTATCTTTCAGGCTTATGGTATACAGACATTTTTAATTTTGTTTTTCATTTTTACTCTAAAAAAAAAAAACAGATTTCAATAAGATTCAGAATATACCAGGAATGAAGAGAAAAAGAAGAGCAGTGAGTGAATATTCCGAGAGGGCAAAGGAAAGGAGAGGCACACCACGGAAGAAGTCTAGGATAGCCTTTGAGTTTAAGTTAGAAGGTAAATGTGTAACACTGTTTGACATTTCCTTGAACTGAAAAAGTAAGCGGTGTATTTTAGAATCTGAATTCCACACACTATATTTAGAATCTGAATTCCACACATTATATTTTAGAATCTGAATTGCATACAGTATATTTTACAATCTAAATTCCACACAGTATATTTTAGAAGCTGAATTCCACACAGTATATTTTAGAGTTTAGATTCAGCATAATATATTTTAGAATATAAACAATACACAGTGTATTTGGCTTTTTTTTTTTTTTTTGGTGTATCCTTTGTTTTGTTTATTGATCACTGTTGATTTTTCATTCAGAAAGAGAAGTTTGACCTCCAAGAAACTGCAGGCAGGAGTTCTCATCAGTTGATGCCATGAAAATGTTGGAAATTGAGCAGTGTAATGAACTAGGATTATGGTGGCTAGCTGGGAAACCCATGATGTACCCAAATAAAAAAACAAAGCAAGATTTTTCACAGACCAAGGGCACAGTGCAGGTCCTGTCTCATCAACTAGGTTGATCCTGCTACTAGAAGCACCAAGGAAAAGATGCATCAGGGTTTTGGCAAGTTTTGGTTTGTTCACCCTGATAACTATGTCAGTGCCAGACCACACCTTTTACTTCCATCAGACTGTGGACGATTGCTGGCCTTACTTGTTTTTGCTTATCAGCTGTCACTGCATCTTCGCATTCTTGCACCATTATTCACGGCTGATGTCATGGACCTCTCAGGGATCACTATGACGGGATATCTAATAATCTCATGTTTCCCAGTTATCCATACATGACCAGTTTTTTTTTTTTTCAGGGTTATGATATCTGGTTTTTCACCACATTTTAGGCTCATGTGACTTCTTTTTTGAGCTCTCTTAACTCTTTCACTTCTGGGCTAATATCCATGCTGTGCCAGAGTATTACTGTCCACAGCACAAAAAGGAGTGGAAAAACTAATTATGTCAGTCCGTAAGAACAGTGAAGAGCAAAACCTCTATCTTAATGCGAAGAAAACTAAATTGATGACAACTGACAGAACTAATGAGGCAGTTGAAATATGTATCAATGAGGAAAAATTGGAAGAGGTGGAGAGTTTTGAATATCTTGGATCACTGCTAACTAATAATGGAGATACAATGAGGGAAATTAAAAGGAGAACATCTATCGCAGTTCAGAAAATAAAATAACTAAAGAAGCTGTGGAGAGGAACAGATAGAACTACAAAAATAAGATTTTTAAGGGCATGCATCTTTCCCATCACAACATATTCCTGAGAGACCTGGACACTTAACAAAACAGCTGAGAAACACAAAAATGGCTTTGAATGTAAATGCAACAGAAGAGTTCTTCAAATATCATGGACCAAATATATCCATACTACAAGAACTTAATATTGAAGAAGGCTGGCTAGTAAAGAGGATTAAACAAAGAAAACTTAAATATTTTGGGCACATTAAACATCATAATAATCTAGAGAAGACCGTCTTGGAAGGGTACATAATGGGAAAGAGAAAAAGAGGAAGACCAAGGTGAAGATGGTTGCAAGACATCGTTGATGATCTGCAAATGGATGCATCAGCGGCAGGGCATCTTGCTTACAATTGAGAGGCCTACAGGAGTGCTGTTAGGGAGGCAAAGTTCCACAAGGGATATGCAGATGACTGACTGGCCAGAATAAATATTGATGAGAAATTTTGGTAGAAAGAAACTGAGAGGAATTTACTATATTTTTAAAAAATATGGAATAGGTTAGAAATTTGCTACTTTTCCTTTCATATAAACTTTGTCTAAATATTGTCCTGAGCATTGATTTGCAAAAGTGTACAGTATCTACCAACCCTGCCAGTGTCGTTTTGAAGTGAAAGAGTTAAAAGAGATCTGCCAGTTATACAGTGGGGATTTTGCTGCTCTGAGCTTATTTATATGTTACACTTGGTATAAATATTTATATTGAGGTGCGTTAATTCTTACATCTTACATCCTTCCAGCGCCATTAAACGTCACATGGGCTCGCATAATTGTTCGCCAAGATTTCTTGTCTTCGGCGAGTTTTTCAACTCATCAAGTGATTTTATGCCCTCTTTTATCAATGTCCTCTTTAGAGTTTCATGCTGTCGACCTTTTTTCTTCGGCCTGTTGTTCTCCACTTGATAGCTTGTTTTAGGATCCTCTGATTGTTTCTTCTCATCACATGACCGACATATGTCCATCTTCTTTTTCTGATCACCCATGGTTGTTGTTTGCTCATTTGTCTTATCTCTGCGTTGTTCTTGAATTTGTTCCACTTTACCAAGTATTTTCCTTAGGCATTTGTTTTTGAAAGAGTCTAATTTCTTGTTTATTTCTTTAGTTGTTTTCCAGGTTTTACATGTGTAAATGAGGGTGGATATCACATTACTGTAATATATATATATATATATATATACACATACACACACACACAGATATATATATACATACACACGCACACTCACACACACAGAGATGTACATTAAATGAAGAATATTACATTTCGGAGAGTGTGTTTAAACAAAAGATTTGTTAATTTTTGTTTATAAATAAGCAGGGTCACTAAAGGGTAGTAAAGAAACAGGTGGCAAGCAGTCCCCACAGTTGTCAGAATCTCTGATTAAGATGCTTGCTGCCATTCAGAAAGAAGCAGGGTATGGTGACTTTGACCTCACAATTGGAAACCAGACTCTTAAGTTTTCAGAAATATCATATAACCCTGACCAACAGACCTACCGCTGCTCTGAAGGAAGTATACTAGTCAATGGAAGCTGCGGTCAGTACATAGATTATATGTGTCAATTGTTTTTTTTCCATATTTGCCTCTTTCACAATATGAGAAAGTGTTGGTATATGTTTGTTTTTTTAAAAAATATATCACATATATTATTTTAACATCTTTTTTATGTGGCTTCATTATACATAGTCATTTCTAAATACCTTTTGTTTGTGTGAAATAAGTGCTTCTTTGATACACCACTTGAGGCTACTGCTAATATAAAAGTATCTAATGTAAGTTTTATTACTTCACAAAGTACACAATATAAAATCCTGTGTAATGCAGCATATCCTTTTTTTTTCAATTAACATTTGAAATATCTGAACACACTAAATTTCAGAATAACAAATACATTTAAATAAAGGGTTAAAAATATCACATAGTGGGAAAATAAAAGCATAGCAGAATGATTGTGGTCATGTATTAAATGATTCTTGAGCAAGAGTGCTCAGAATTTACTGGAAGCAGTGGAGATGTAGTTCCTAAGATGAGTGATGAGAATACCAAGGACAGCCAAGAAAACAAAGGAAGAGGTTCTAAGTGAGGCTGGGCACAAGGAGAAATTATGGCAAAATTCAGAACATTACAGTTCAGATTTGTGGGACATGTTTTGAGAAGGGGCAGACTGGAACACCTAGTGACAACAAGGAACAAAGGGACAGAGGAAGACAAAGAAACATAATACTTGATGTACTGAAAGAGTGGTACAGGGTGTGGTCCAACACATATCTTATAGAAAGGGCAAAGGATAGATGGTTGTGGAAATCAGAGAAGACCAAAGCTTGATTAGCATGGACCAGAGAGAGAGAGAGATAAGATGATTGTAGTTTCTTTTTTTTTTCAGTTATTGTGTTTGCATTGATTTAAATAAATTTGTACACATTTTTGTACAAGCCGGACGTATTTTAAGGAGCTGACCATGTCCTGGAAACAACGGCTTAATATTCATTTTTAAGCTGTTAGGTTTTCTTGTGGTGGTTTAGTGACTTCTGCAACACATTATTTCTGGTTGGGGTTTTTTAAATGCTAATATTCTTGTCTGTTATTGTTTATTTATCTTCTTTTTCACCAGTGAACTGTCCAGTTGGCACATTTTTCCATGTCAATGAACAGTGTGAAGGTTGCCCAGTGGGAACTTATCAGCCCAGGGAAGGACACAGCAAATGCTTGAAGTGTCCGGACAACAAGTCAACAGCCAAATCTCATTCCAAAAGTGAACAGGAGTGTTTAGGTTAGATATGTGTGGCAGTATTTACTTTTTTTGTTCACAGATGCTGTCAGGAGCTGGCTGTAGAAACGGTTGGGATGTTGATTTGTCTTGCCATCCTCCTCACATACCTTTCAGTGTCTAGGGGCCAGGTAGAGGTCTTGATAGGGCTCGGCAGTTTACTTCATATAATGGAGTATTTAAGGGTTCAGTAGTTTCTGACCTCCACATCTTGCATATGACTGATACCCAGTATAGTAGATTTAATATTTTCTTTCCAGTACTGCAATACTTTTCTTGTCCTGAAGAGTTGTATTGATTATCACAGATGATGATATATGTCCACCCAATTTCATGTCTGTAATGTTCCCTTCTGTGTCCACCCAACTTTGTGTCTGTAATGTTCCCTTCTGTGTCCACACAACTTTGTATTTGTAATGTTCCCTTCTGTGTCCACCCAACTTTGTGTCTGTAATGTTCCCTTCTGTGTCCACCCAACTTCATGTCTATAATGTTCCTTCTGTGTCCACCCAACTTCATGTCTATAATGTTCCTTCTGTGTCCACCCAACTTCATATCTATAATGTTCCTTCTGTGTCCACCCAACTTCATGTCTATAATTTTCCTTCTGTGTCCACCCAGATTCACATCTATAATGTTCCTTTATGGAGAACTCTTTCTGCTTCTTCATATCTTTTGTAGTCTGCAGTAGTTTCATTGTGAATCTCAGTTTATGCTGTGTTCATTTACAGCTCTTTAACTTTCCTCTTTTATCAAGATATGGCAAGAATTAATAAATTTCCATAGTATTTATTCCCCCCCCCCCATTTCATCTGTTGTGGAATCAGGTAGTTTCCTTATGTGATTCATAAGGTTGACTTTTTGTGATTTCCTATTTTCCCTTCTGATTTTTTTTTTCTGTACAGTGAATGCTCTGTAGTCAGATATTCTTAATTTTCAAGGGTATTTTCCTCAAAGCCAGTGTGTCAGGTGCCATTTTTCAAAGCTCTGTCAACTGGAAAATGCTGGTGGTGGGCCTCCAAACCAGTCTTTAGATATCATTTTCCTGTTACATGTACTTCTTTCTTTCTCTCCACCCCCCCCCCCCCAGTTCCTTATTTTTTTTACAGTCATCAGTACATATATCTGGTGAGGTTGTTAGGAGATGATCTGTATATGAAAATGGTAAGAAAATTATTCTTCAACAAGTTTCAGATTTTGTGTTTCATTGTCCCTCTTTTCATGATGACTTTGTCTTTATCTCATCTTGCATCCATTTTTATCCATCTGTTTTCTGACATAGTTTTGTATCCATATAGTTTGAGCTTCATTTCTTTACATAGATTTTTCACTTGAAAAATATTAACTTAGCTGATGTAAAACTTATCAGACTTTTTTAGTAAATGTATATATTACAAATAAACTTCATGATGTAAATATACACAATCTAATTTAATGCAGTTAAATTAATATCAGCTTTTCTTATTCAGCTTTCCAGATTGCTACAGACAAAGATGGTCACCATTCAGACAAAGTTGACCAGTGATTCTGAGTTATTACAGATCATCTATTATCATCCCTCCACTTCTTTGTTCATCTATTTGTTGGTCTCTTCTCAGTGTTATCTCATCAGTATATGCAAGCTTAGTTTGTTCTCTACCATTCTTCCCACAAGTGATTAGAGTAATCCACCTTGTCATCTTGACAGAACTTTACTCACTCAGTGGTCCAGAGCTATGATATTATATGCTATAATAAGCTGGAGGTAGTGTAGCTACAAAAGGGGCAACAGAAGTAAGATTGATGAAAAGAGGGGCAGGGGGAATATACCTGAGATACCTAAGTCACCTAGGTTGGGGTCTGTAGTGTGGGGGCTACAACAGATAGAGAAGTCTCAAAATTGAAATTGACATTTTTAAAAATAAAAGTGTCAAAGTAAATAGATCTTTTTATGATAATGGTTAAACTTAAGTTAATTTTACTTTTCTTCACCTGTCAGCACTTTGTTCACCTGGCACATATTCACCCACTGGACTGGAGCCTTGTGAGACTTGCCACATTGGATATTTCCAGCCAGACTCTTCCGCTCAGTTTTGCCATGCATGTAATCATGGGATGAGTACACACAGAAGAGGAACTCGTAAGAAAGAGGACTGTGCAGGTAAAAAAAAACTGCCTGCCTCTTAGTGGAGTGAACTTTAGGACAGCATGTTCTGCTGGATTTATGCCTTAATATTTAAAGCTTGATTTTAGTATTAATGAGTTTTATGTGTTTCTAGTTTCCTTCAGGTTTGTTCATGATTTATAAATCTTTTGTATTTTTGTGAAAGGTAAGACCAACAACCCAAGAAACATGGAAGAAAGAGGAATTATTTTTACATGTGACATCATTACCAATGTCTGCTTAGTGAGCATCTGAGTAAATTGACAAGAAGTAGTTTACCTGCACGCAAGAGACAGATGTTGTTCTAGGAGAAAATGACCAGAATCGTAGATAGTCTTCGTGTTTTAATTCATAGAGAAATTCAATTTTGTATTGGTTTACTGCTTTTTTAACTTCTTAAGAGGACAGTATGGAAGGTAATATTTCACCTCTTTTAGTTCATTGGTAAGAGTAATATTAATTGGTAAGAGTGGTATTAATTGGTAAGAGTAGTATTAATTGGTAAGAGTAGTATTAATTGGTAAGAGTAGTATTAATTGGTAAGAGTAGTATTAATTGGTAAGAGTAGTATTAATTGGTAAGAGTAGTATTAATTGGTAAGAGTGGTATTAATTCGTTGGTAAAAAAGTGGTATTAATTCATTGGTAAAATTGGTATAATTCATGAGTAAGAGCGATATTAATTCATTGGTAAAAGTGGTATTAATTCATTGGTAACAGTGGTATTAATTCATTGGTAAGAGTGGTAGACTAAGTATTATCTTATCCTCAGAGATTTGTCCACCTGGTTATGTCAGTGAAACAGGTCTTGCTCCCTGTTTCCCATGCCCTCGCAATAGTTACCAGCCCAAACCTGGTCAGATGGAGTGTTTCCAGTGTGCAGAAGGGGGCAGCACCACACATACAGGGAGCACATCAGCGGATGAATGTATTTTCCGTAAGTTAGTGTTTTGTTTTAGACTTTTTGACAAAATATTCTTTATACAGGAAATATTTACAAGAGGAATTCTCAGTTAAAAACAGAATTGGTATCTTTGGTATCTGAATACCAAATGATAAAAGGAGATCAGAGAAACTGTGGATCTGTCCAGAGAGCTGTTTGTTATGATCTTATTTATTCATTAATAATTTTTTAAAAAATCATTTCCACTTGTACTCTGACTGAACAGTTAATGAATTTAAAAATCAAGTTTTGCTAATCATTCAAGTACAGTTTGGTTTTCTTATAGTTACAGACAGGAGAAAACATTTCTTCTAATTTTTTTTTTTTAAATTTTGTTTTTGCAGTTCGATAAGCATTTAAAAAAGAAAGAAATTAAGCTTGTCCCAGCACAGTTATACTATTTTGCTGCAGTAGCTGTTGTGGCTGGGTGTCTTGAGTAAATTATTAGAGTGTGTGACAAATGGACAAATTGGACAGGCATCTCAGGCCTTTAACATATTATCAGATATATGGGAAATCCTCCCATTCTTTTCATGAACCTCAAGCTCAGAATCTATACATCCAGTGTACACTCCATTTTATTATATGCAGCTGAAACATGGAGATCAGTCAAAGAATTGAAAGCAGATTGAAAGGATTTGAAGGAAGATGTCTCAGGAAAATATTAAGAATACACTGGGAAGAATGTATGACAAACAAGGAAATAACCAAATGAATGGGCATTGAGAGCATTACTAAAGAGGTCAAAAAGAAGATGGAAGTGGCTGGGCCACATACTACAAATGGAAAAAAAAACAAGACACCCCTATACCATCTTGACTTGGACACTTCAAGGGAAAAGTAAGAGGGGCAGGCCATTAGAGACATGGAGATGCACAAGACAGGAAGAACTAAGAAAGTGGGAAGGACAAGGTTTGAGGTATCCCGACTTGCTCAAGACAACATTGGATGGAGAACTTTTGTTGATGCCTTATGCTCCATTGGGAGTGCAGAGGACTAATGATGATGATAATGATGATGGGAGAAATGGGACACATCAGACTCGGAAGCCTTATAATAGCTAAATACATCTAACATCCTTTTTAATGGTTTTGAGATGTTTTTGTGATTTTTGTTTGAATTTGTGCCAGAAATAGGAGTCTTGATTGTCTTCCTTAGCATTTATTTTATTTTCTTCTGCTTTGAGATAGTTGTGTAAATACTCATAGCAGCTGTTTCAAAAATTCTTGTCGTACACATAATATGTTGCCAAACATCTTTTTTTAATCCACAGGTTGGTAAATTTTATATGATGTTTTTTGCCATCTTTAATGTTGATTCTACTGCATCATTTGTATGTTTATAACAGAAAAAAATATTTTTGTACTTAAAACTGAGTTAAAAAGTTACTCTGGTAAAACAACAACTGACGTAAGAGTATGAGAATTAAAATAACTATATTTGTAGCAGAGAAATTATGATGTTTTTTTTTTTTTCCCTAAGATATTTGCTTAAACGTGGGATATAAATTTTTGAAATTATTGATATTCCGATGTGATGGCATTCACAATTTGTAATGCATTCTTTCTCTCCTCCTCTTAAGCTCTCTAAAAAGCCTAGGGCAAAGTTTCTTTCTGTGACTGTTTTTCTGTAACGTATTTTCTTTCTCTTTTCTCCACAAAGTGGGTTTCTAGTCTAATACAAAATCTATCTTAAGTTAGCTTATTTTTCTTATTTAAAAAAATATGATTGTTATTGATACTTGAGTGTGTTATTTTTTTTTTTGCAGTGAAAATTTAATGTCACAGTTCTGTTCCCCAGAAATTATTACACAACTCAAAATTTTGCTGTTCCCTCATGTCTTATTGCTGGCATAATCTCTTCTTCTTCTTCATTCGCTTCTACCACCAAAACCGCCCTGTGATCCTACTGAATTTACGCCTGTGGTCCTCGTTAAGTCCCATGGTCTCCCGTGTGGTCCCTGGAAGGACCACACGAGATCGCCGAAAGGACCACAAGAGGTTCAGAGTATCACAGGGCTTGAGCCTGTATTCTTGGTGGGTCTCAGAGGCGGGATTGCATGACACCGTGGTTTTCGTTGCACCAATTTAGTCTAGAGTTGGACTTTCTCACCGGAAGACCTCGATGTGTTTGGATATCAATATATCCCCGCTGGGTGAGAGGTGGTAGCCCACCCAGGTCAGAGTTGGACTTTCTCACCGGAAAACCTCGACGTGTTTTGAGATACCCATGTATCTACTGCTGGGTGAGAGGTGGTTGCCCATCCAGTCCAGTGTTGGACTTTCTCACCGGAAGATCTCAGCGTGATTAGGATACGTATACATCCTCGTCGAGTGAGAGGTGGTTGCCTATCTAGACTGCCCCGGTCCAGTGTCTCTGACTTCAGCATTTTGTGGTCATGGCCGCTACCCTTCCTGGTTGTGACCAGGACGGAGCTTTTGTCCAGGAGGACAAATCCTCGCCACTAGTGACTTCCATCCTTGAGTTGAGCCGGTTTAGGCATATTATCCCGGTTTAGGCATATTATCCCAGTATGGGCATGTTTGGGACGTGACTGACCTCTAGAGCAGAGGTACCGTGACATGTGTAGCCTTCAAGTTTCACTCCTGGTGTGAGCCGGTTTAGGCATATTTCACCAGTATGGGTTATTTTGGACGTGGCTGGCCTCTAGAGCAGAGGCGCCGTGGTATGTGTAAGCTCTCGCAGTGATACTACTGGACATACCGATTAAACTTCACTTTATCCCTTCCTTCACCTTTTCACATCGGCGCCACTCAGCAACCCTTACTTCTTTTCCGCAGTTTCTTCCTTGACTTGGAGGAGCTTCCGAAGAGTCTCGCCACCAGTGTCTTAACCTCTGGGTTAAGCCAGTTCTGGCATTTCACCCGATATGAGTGCATTTAGTACGTGGCCAACCTCAAGACCAGAGGTGCTATGATTTGACTGTTTGCTTCGCTTTATCCTTTCTACCACCTTTTCCGCAGCGGTGCTGTGCGACAAACCCATTTGCACCTTTCTTCATTGGCCGGGAGGAGCACCACTCCACGCACGGTAGCTGAAGAATCTCGCCAGCAGCGGTAGATGAGCTACCAAACGTGCCTCTCATCTACCCTAAGTGTCTGGTTGTCAGGTGCCAGATTTTCGCCTTCACCCTTTCTTCTGTCAGTTTAAACAGTTCTGCCACGAGAAGGGCAGGAGCTGGACTTGACTGCCAGAGACTGTTTGAGACGCACGCCATTGAAGCTGAGAGAAAATTCCCCACCCCACCTACGGCAATAACAGTCCTTAGAACCAATGGCATAATGAATCATGTGCCTTAATTCTTAGAACTTCATTGATGAATAAAATTTCTATTGAGTGATGTTATGATTGCATACAACCACATACAAAAGCAAGAATTTTGTTAGAAAAAAATATGGGCTGGCAAATCCCGCCCAAAAATAATCCATACATCATCATCATCAAGAAAAGTAATAACTAATTTTTTTAACAGATAAGTAATGTCTTGCCATTACTTGATTTTTAGTACCTCACTTTTAACATTTTAGCACCTTTCTCACAGTATCAGAGTTGTTATTGATTGGAGTTTATATCCCCAAAGCCGTCTTCTTTTTTTCCCCCTGCCATTACACAGCTGCCGACTCAATCGAGATGCAGTCAGATACTGGAGTTAAGAAAGGTGGACTTGATCAGGGGAAGCTTGCCTTCCATCCTTGCTTTGAGGAGATTTGTCAGAATGGTGGAACATGTGCCGTTACAAGTCCTACACATTTCACGTGCATCTGTGCAAAAGGTTTCACAGGTATGCATTATTTCAGAAATCACTTTCGTTACCAGAGCTAAAAACGCGGGGCCTTCCTGTTTGAACCAACGCAGACATTACATGGCCGAGCGGCTATCTTCATATCGGGGGGGGGGGGGGTCCCTTCATAAAATTCATTGTAACAAACAGACTCCTTCATCAGCACGTGTGTATCTCATATTAAAATAAGTGGAAATGAGAGAAGATTCCATAAATGAAGTTATTTATCATTTAAAAAAAACAAAGAATAAAAACAACTGGTATGACAAGATGGAACGATTTTTTGGCGCTAAAATTATTTTTTTAGGACTGAGCACTAAAATCAAAGTTGTACATACCTTAAATGTGCCAGAATCCAATGCAAAATATGTAGGTCAATACAGAAGCATCGATATATGGGGATGCTTTTGATATCCAGTAAATCTAACAGGTCTACAGCTGTGAGAAACACATTTATTAAGATAGGGCTAGTCGATCAGTGTGACCATTCTGCCAACCGATCTTGACAAAAAAACTTGAAAATTACACTCCAGTCCTCCATTTCAAGATTTCCTTCATCATCCAGTGTGACAGGATGCTAAACACTAGTTTAACTTTGGATTCAGAAGAGTTTTGGCTAGTTAAATGAAAAGTTACATCGAGTTTTCAACGAAAAAAAAATCGGAAGCCTTATAGGATGGCCTGGGTGCAACGCATAAACAGCAAGCAACCCTATAGGCCAGCCTGGTAGCAGAAGAGTTGTTTCAGTAATGCTAAAAGTGGGTATGGTACTGTGTTTATTTATAGTACTGTGTTTATTTATGGTACTGTGTTTATTTATAGTACTGTGTTTATTTATGGTACTGTGTTTATTTATGGTACTGTGTTTATTGTTATGAAAAATGTTATTTGAGGAGTTGTTTGAAATCTGTTATTGTTATTAAGTGCCACATGAAACAGCATTGCCTATCATGTTTCTCCATCTTGTGTGATCCTTGGTGTTTCCGATTGGCTCATATGCTTTTCCTTTTCCATACCACTTGGTCAGTCTACAGAGATATTTTTTCTCCTTTTCCTCCTTCTTCTTTTGAATTTTCCAGTCATTACTAGTTTCTCCAACACATGTCTTCTCATGACTTGTCCATGAAATTTTGGCTGTCTTCTTGTTATGAAATTTCTTTACAGAGCTCTGTTTTCCTGTTGTCCAGGGTATTTGTTGCATCATTCTCCAAAACCACATCTTTGTTTGCTTGAAATATGTTTTTTATTGAAAAGTTTTTAGACGTTTCAGTATGCTTTCTTTAACATGTTTTGTTTTTATATCATTTTGATTATTGGCTCTTATGATTCAATTCCCATTCTCTTGTGCCTTTCCTTATGTGTTATAGATGCTTCTGTGTGTTAATGTGCAAATTGTTTTGTTCTGGAAAACAGGTTTTTCACAAAAATTACAGTGCCATAGAATGTGTTGGCAGTGCTTTTATTGCATCTGTTTAATATGTTCTTTATTTGCTTATTTCATGTCCATTAAATACTTGTCTTCATTCATGTTTATGAATTGTTCCAAGTTATTTTGTGGGAGTGGGGGTGAAAGAGGGTGAAGAAAGGGATACTTAATTAAAGAAACAGAGGAAGGTAGAATGGCAGAGAAAAAAGACAGGGAAAAGTTTACTTCGATTTCATCATGTAAATTAATGTGAAAAGCACCAAAAAAAAAAAAAAAAATAACAAGAACCAGTGGCAGAGCATTACATGTTCTCCAGATAGGTTCTTAGATTTTTTGAGTTTGGTACTTTTTAAAAATACCTTTGTAGTTGCTTTATTTTGTTGTTGTTGTTGTTGTTGTTGTTGATGATGTTGTTGAGTCTACACCACTGAGTATTTTGTTTCTCTGTAAATCAACAAACTGTTTTCCACATAATAAACATTTGTAAAATACTTGTGCCTGTCACATAAAGCACAAAGATTTTTTGAAACTGGTAAAAGTGTACCCGTCATTTACTTTGCATTAAGTGCATTCTGAAATAACGGTTTTGTAAATACAACATTCTACACTTTATACTCTTGTCAGTGTAACATTCTGCACTTTATGCTTTCTTGTCAGTGTAAAATGAAACTCTCTTTATAAAAATTAGTGGAAAGTAACTGTTCATATGAATTTTTTTTCCTGTTTACAGCAAGATTTAATTTTCACAAAATACTCATATGCTGAAATTTAAAAAAAACCTGGGGGCCCATTGTTTGTTTTGATGTAACAACGAGGGAAAAAATTGGAAGGAGTGGAGAGTTTTGATTACCTTGAATCATTACTAACTAATAATGGAGATACAATGAGGGAATTTAAAAGGAGGATATCTGTTGCTCTTCAAAAAGTAAAACAACTAAAGAAGCTGTGGAGAGGAGCAGACAGAACTACAAAAGTAAGATTTTTAAAGGCATACATCTTTCTCATTGCCTGTGAGACCTGGACACTTAACAAAACAGCTGAGAAACACATAAATGCCTTTGAATGTAAATGCTACAGAAGAATTCTTCAAATATTATGGACACAAAAAAGAACAAATATGTTCATACTACAATAACTTAATATTGAAGACGGTTGGTTAGTAAAGAGGATTAAAGAGAGAAAACTTAAATATTTTGAACACAATAAATGTCATGATAATATAGAGAAGACCTTCTTGAAAGGGTACATAATGGGAAAAAGAAAGAGAGGAAGACCAAGGTAAGGATGGCTGCAAGACATCGTTGATGATCAGCAAATGGATGCATCAGCAGCAGGGCATCTTGCTCACAACCGAGAGACCTACAGGACAGAGCTGTTAAGGAGGAAAAGTTCTGCAAGAGACATGCAAATGACTGACTGACTGATTGACTGACTCATATTCTGAGCCAGAGTCAAAACTGAGTGACTCTTCACCAAGCAAATTGAGTGTCATCAGCCTACTGGTTGCATTTTACTAAGTTTTTAATAATGTAAACTAATTATGGTATCTGACGACCTCCAAAAAGTTTTAATTTTTTTTTTTTACTTCTTTAATTTGTAAATTTACCACTAATTGTTGGTTAATGCAATCGCTGATAAAGATTATATTGATTGACTAGGTACTGTTTGCGATACTGTTCTTGACTTGTGTGAAGCAAAACCGTGTCATAATGGAGGGAATTGCTTGTCAACACCTGGGGGATTTCAGTGCGACTGCTTGAAAGGGTTCTCAGGTAAAGTGGATCATGGCTTGAGACTTCTGCTTTGTCAGGGAAGTACCCAAATCTTGAAGATTCATAACTATGGAAGGTCAACATATCTGCTGAAAAAATATTAACACTTTCCTTGTTTGTCTGAACTTGAGTGCTCTTTTTCTTGTTTGTCTAAATTTGATTGCTCATCTCCAGTATTTCAGTTTCATATTTCATTCCATTGCTAGGTTAAACAAAATTTTGTTGTTTTTTTTTTCTTCTTTTGGTCTTGGGATCTCATTTTATTCTGTCAAAGTTCACTCTGTGGTACATTATTTCATGCAGAAAGTTCAGAATTTCTTGCTTTTCAATTTTCATTGAAAATTTTTGTTTGCTTTATTCTTTTATTGCTTTTGTCTTTTCCATTTGCTTATTTTTGGCTTTAACATATCTTGGTCACTTTCTTTTTCTCAGAAAGAAAGTGATATAATTTGTCTGTTTATTTTTTATGTGTAGATATCTGTATGAAACATAAAAGTCTGCATGTTATGTCTTTGTTTTAGCTATATAAAAAAAAAAAATCTATACCCCATAGCATTTGCATTGTACAGGGATATGAAGCGTTAGTGTCTTCACGTTTCTAGACCACTACAGTAGTTGAGGTAGAGGTACCAGCATTCTCGCTGATTTTGTTTTACTAAAGAAACCTCAGGTAC
Source organism: Achatina immaculata (assembly GCA_009760885.1). Lineage (NCBI taxonomy): Eukaryota > Metazoa > Mollusca > Gastropoda > Stylommatophora > Achatinidae > Lissachatina > Lissachatina immaculata. Next base: position 47,531,244 of record CM019720.1, on the reverse strand, counting down.
GCATTTTTTGCCAATCGGTCTGAAAAAAAAAAAAATGGTCATGTGAGCGCAAACCTGAACTGGGGACCCTTTGTTTGGCAGGTGAGTGCACTAATCACCACACCACCAATGACATATAGCCTGTAGGTGTGAATACATAAAGACTTCCGATAATATTTCTTCTTCATTTTAAGTTTGTTATCTGGTTTTCTATATTTGTATCCTTCTCTCTGTAGGCACTAACTGTGAGGTCAACATAGATGAATGTGCCAGCTTTCCTTGTGTAAACAAGGGCACTTGTGTGGATGGTATCAACTCCTTCACATGTAACTGCCCTGCTGGGTACACAGGTATGGCATCAACGTACCTGTTTCATTGATTTACACTTTGGGAAGCCCCTTTGCAAACAGCTTAGGAAGAAACTTGTTATTTTACATGCGTCTGGTCAGTCATATTGCAACTATGCTTTATGGTTTTATAATGATATAATTAGTATATTTAGTTTTATTTATTGATTTATTAATTCCCTCATTTATTAATTAGTGAATGTGGCTGTTCTGTAAATGAATGGAGCTATACTATTATATATCGAATGCAGTTATGCCATTAGTGACTGCAGCTGCACTATTAATTAATGAATTTAGCTTTGATATAAATGAGTGCAACTGTACTATTGCTTAATGAATTCACCTACACTTTTAATGAATGCAGCGATACCTTTAATTGACATATGCAACATTGATATTAATGAATGTAGGTATACTGTTAATAAGTTTAGCACTGGTGTTTATGAATGCACTTAGACTATTAACTAATGAATTTAGCTTTGATATTAATGAATGCACATATGCTATTTACTTAATGACTTCACCTATACTTTTAATGAATGCAGCTGTACTATAAGTCAGTGAATAGCACTTCAACAGTGATGTCTGCAGGATTCTTTTCCATTTATTAACTCTTTGTATACTGGGTGTGTTTCCCTCAAAAGACCAAGGGGGGTAAATTTCACAATGTGAAATGGGATGGTTGTCACATTTAAAAGAATGACAAAGGCATAATCTGATCTGTAGTATGAAGTATTCTACCTTATTTTGAAGAAGAAAAAATGTAATTTGTTTTTCAAATAAAATTTTTACCATTTTTATACAACAACAAAAAAGAGCTAAGAACTGAGAAGAAAGAATGGAAAATGAAGTAATAAAATAAATTTTTTGTCACTTACCCATCAAGTTAATCCACTGTAGTTGGTCATATAATTCCATAATGAATAAAAATGTACACAAACATCTGTTCTTTAACATATCTTACAAAATTTACATGAAAATATGCACTAGTTATGCATTCACAGCAAACTAAAAACACCAAGTGGGTAGGTAATATTTACATGAAAACAAGTGGGCGGTCGTTGACTAATATTTACCAGAAAACAGGCCATTGTGTTTTGGTTTTTGTTTTTTTTTTTTAATTTGAAGCATTCTACAACATTTAATTTTTTTAATTACACAATCTCCAGCATTAATTGTTGTGATATTACAGCTAGTACTAGCAAAAAGCTGAGAAGTAGTATCACCAGCTACCCTTCTAACACATTTTGCTGCTGGACCAAAAAAAACACGAAAAATTCTTTCAATCACTGCCACGTGTGCCGAAAATTTACCATTTCTACTACTACATTCTCTACACCACAGTCTAGACAATTTTAAATTAAATTATGAGCTTGTAATGCAGAAATATGCTGCTCTGGATGAAAGAAACTAGCACTGGAAGCCATATTTGTTGATAAACAAAGGCCTAGCGACGATAAACTTTGAAAAACTCGCTTTAAATGAACAAAGAATCGCTCTGTTTCCTGCTCAAACCACGCGCTTAATGTGGACAACTGAATTCCGGAAGGAAGTCAACTGCTGGTTTTAAGATACTTTGATTATTTTCAAAATTAGAGAGCCACAAACCATCATCGCGCCTCGCGTCTATAAGTAGTTCGTAATAGGGATACAACCACGCAGGACACGTGTCCAAATACCCAAAGAGTTAATTATTCTGTCATAATTAGCATGGTTAGAATCATGCTTCTTAAAGAGCTGGTACACCTGACTGACAAGTCCAGCAGTCTAGTTTTTAACTGTTTACATTTTGATAATATGATAGTGAAAGATAGAAAAATTAGACAAAAATGTGCTTGTTAATGGAGTTTTTTTTTATAAACTGTTAGGAGATTAATCTATATGTATATATAATATAGAGCAATATAAAAGAAAGCGGGAACAAAATTGGTTGAAAAAAGGTTTGTTTTTTATTTTTTACTTTCAACACAGTAACAATTTTTATATTTCCAGTTGACACACCTGCTTGTTTTTATACTTTTTTTCTTATCAAATTTGCTTCCTGCAAGTGCAAAGAAACTGGATCATGCTGCACAAATATGATTTGCTGCTATTCTGATAACGTCTGTCTGTCTGTCTATCAAGTACCATGTTTGCTGTTATTGGCAGCCATAATTCTCCACAATTCTCTATTTTGTGTCGCCTTTATGAGTTGTTGTAATGTATTTCATGCTATCTTGCCTCAGCCTCTTTTCCCCTCTAATGTTCCTGTTGTCACGATGTGTTCTAGTTTGCATTTTCTCATGACATGTCCTACAAATTTAGACTGTCTTTTCCTGACTGTTGTAATTATTTGTCTTTTCTGAATCTGACTGTCTTGAAATTTCTTCTTTTTTTCTTGCCGTCATGGTGTCCTTAACATTCTTCTAAGAAACCACATTCTTGTGGCTTCTAGACATTGCTGAATCTCTTTAGTAACTTGCCCAGGCTTCACATCCGTAGACCAGAACAAGCTCTGTTGTAGCATCGGAGCACCCTTTTCTTTGCGCTCAGTGATAGTGATTTGTTGCACAAAATTACTTTTCATCTTTTGGAACATTATCTTAGCTTGGGTTATTCTGCTCATTATCATCATCATTGTACCAACCTGGAGGTGTTGGCAACCAGGTCTCCACAGTTTCCGATCTTTCATGTTATTCATCAGCTCTGATGTTGTGCTTCTCCCATGCCATTTTGTCAAGCCATCTAAGATTTTCTCTCTAGGTCTACCACTCCCTTTCCTGCCTCCCATTTTCCCTGTTATCACAGTATTTTTGATTTCCCTTCTTCTCATTATATGGTTGATGAACCTAGATTGCCTCCCCTACAGTATGTTTATTAAGGTTCATTTCTCATCGGCTTTCCTTATGCATTCTTCATTTGTTATTTTAACTGTTCACGATATTCTCAACATTCTTTATAGGAACAGCATTTCAATTGCCTCTTATGCTCTCGTTGTTGTTGTTTTTTGTCAGTGACTATGATTCACTTCCAGACATTTATAATGTCTGTCAAATCTTGGTAGAATTTGCAGTGAGTGAAGCAGCTTAGCAAAAGTGATTCTTGTCATCTTCTGCCAAAAAAAAAAGCTGAAATCTTTCAGCTTCAGAATCATCATATAAGATACAAAAAGCCATTATTTATGAATTATTATTATCATCATTATTATCATCACATCTTAGCCCATAATTTTTACTTTATGAGAAAAACCTACTGTACCCAGTTTCTTCTTATGCAGTTGTGATCTGTCTTTTACTTAGGTAAAACTTGCAGTGCACCTGTTAATGACTGTGCTGATGGAACTTGCCAGAATGGAGGAACATGCAAAAATACACCGTCCGGCTTCAAATGCACCTGTGCTGTCGGCTACTCTGGGGAAGTCTGTGAGGTTGACATTGATGAGTGTATTTCAGCACCTTGTTTGAATGGTGGCAGTTGTAAGGATTTGCCTGGAAAATACAGGTATTGTTGAAATCTCCATGATCATTTTTCTTCATTGCAGCCACATGCGTGGCTTCTTGGAAAAAAATTAGAAATACAATAACTGCATCTGTATGGTTTCATTCATAGTAAAGTTATTATATAAAGCTTAATATCTAGATATAGTGTCATTCCTGGGCAGGTGTGTTTATTGTGATGTTGTTTGTTTATTGTGATGTTGTTTAGGTGCCTTGGGGGTTATTATTCAGGTGGTCTTGAAGTTCAAATATGTTTACTGCATCATATTAACAGTAAACATGTGTTGTTGTTTTGTTTTTTTTTGGTGGGGGGGGGGTGTGAGGTTTGCCTTTATTAAACACAGCTTCTGTGACAAAGTTCTTTTTTTTTTGTTTAACTAATTTAGAACATTTATCCAAGCAGTTGCATGCTCATACCTGCTTCGTTCATTCTTATTTTCTTTCCTCTAATCCAGTAGTTCCCAACCTGGGGTATGTGTACCCCTGGGGGTTCAAAGCAGGATGTTAGGATATACAAGTAGAAGTTGGATACTGGTGGGACAACAGATAAATATGTTGTCAAATTAATTCAGTGCTATGTCTATTATAGTAGTAACAAAAAACTAAGGGGTACATAAGCAGAAGAAGATTGAGAACCACTGCTCTAACCCCCTGTGATTGGGGCCACTTTTAAGAATGTCATCTTTAGAAAATGTAGACTGCTGGCTTTCTCTTGCCTTATGTTAGCTAATTTTATTCACCATTTAAATTGCAGCTTTCTTTATGTTCATTATTTGCTTCAGCTGCCAGTGCAAAGGAGGTTACACAGGAATAAACTGTCAGTCAGATATAAATGAATGTGCTGATAATCCCTGTCAGAATGGAGCATCATGTGAGGACCTTGTGGATGATTATAAGTGCGTCTGTGTTGATGGTTACATTGGCAAGAAGTGTGAAAAGGGTGAGCTCAGTCTTTTGTAAAGGCTTGTATGTTAGGTGGTAATGTATCACAATATAAATAAATAAATAGAATAGCAGTTAGAGATATGAAATATAAGAGACAATTTCTAGTTTATATTTTCAGCATTAGTCTCTTTATACAGAATGAGTTTATATCTTTAAATTGGATGGTTATTTAGTTTGTGTTTCTATTAGGAATATTTCTCATTCATGCTTGGCCACGTCTGGTATGTACCATATTAGATTAGACTCACAACTTACATTGTTTTCTTCTTTTAGAAATGGCTCTCCCTATTAGATTTTTAAGTTTTAATATTAATGGTTTAAGGAGTAAGTTAGACAGCATAATTTCACTCATACACAAGTACAGACCTGATTTCATCTTCATACAAGAAACACACACTGAAACAAATTACCAAGTGAAGCAGATAGTAACAAGACTGGGTTTAAAATACTCATGCTTTAGTTTAGGAACAGTTCACACAGGAGTTGCTATACTACAAATATCACATGACTGGGACATAGTACACCACAACAGACCAGTTATTGTACAGATAAAACACAAAAACAACACATAAGATACACACACTTTAGTTAATGTCTACACTCTGGCCACAAGAACATTCTAACCTTAATTCTATGAAGAATTAGCAAAAACACTATCCACTTTTATAGTGGTTGTAAATAATAATAGCAGGAGGCTTTAACTGTGTACTATCCAGCTTTGATTTATTTTGGGGGAGAAAGGGGGGGAGAATGATGTCACAAACACAGGGAACCAGTCCAGATAAAACCATCACAGCTTTCCATTTTAGAAAGCATCATACAAGAATGTGATCTGATAGATACATACAGAGACATCCAACACCTGATGGCAGAGAGTACACACGTGAAAATAAAACAAACCCACATGTCAGACTTTCAGCTAGGTTAGATAGAATATATGCATCCAGAACTTAGTTAACCAAACAAAACATTGACAGCGCACTAAAACTTCACAGACTACAAGGCAGCACTCACAGAAGTGAACACATCAGCGACTGCCGCCACCACAAACACTAGAAGGTTCCCCCATTGGAAGTTTAATAGTTTAATAATAACTTGTTGAACAACCACTGTTACGTAACCAGCATAACACAACTTATAGAAGACTACGTTCAAGATGCCCCAAACGAAGATCTAGCAGAATACTAAATACTAGATCGTACTGAAAAATACAGTTAGAGAAAGAATGCAAACATTAGCTGCCTACATACACAGAAAGTCAAGGAAAGAAGAAACTGTATTGGAAGAAGCTATCAGACTAACAAAACAAATAGATGCCAACACCCCATAAATCCACGAGCTGAAGGAACAGCTAGAACAACACAGATAACATAAATACCAGGGTGCAATGCTCAGAACAAAACTACAGTCCGTGACACAAGAAACCCCAAGTAGACATTATTTAGCAGTAGAACAAAACATACAACGTAACAAGCAAATACACAAAATTATTAACAGTCAGAGACAAGAACACACGGAGAACAGTAAAATATGTGAGGCCTTCCACGAATTCTACAGCAATCTGTACAAGTGTGAGGACCAGTCATCATCAATACAAGATAAATTCCTACACTACAGTCTGAGGACAACAAACATATCTTACATCAACCATTAACACTAGGGAACTTAGAAGATGCATTAAGCAGCTTCCAGTAAAATCAAATCACCAGGACTGAATGGGCTTACTGCTGAGTTCTTCCAGAAATTCTTTCCACTATTGGGGCCTTTACTGCTTAACTCTTTGTATGCTGGGGTTTTTTTTCCCTCAAAATACCAAGGGGGGTAAATTTCACAATGTGGAATGGGATGGTTGTCACATTTAAAAGAATGATAAAAGCATAGTCTGATTTGTTATATGATATATTATACATTAGTTTAAACAATAAAAAATGTATTTTGTTTTTCTAATAAAATTGTTAGTATGTTATTAGTATACAACAGAAAAAGAGCTAAGAACTAAAAAGAAAGAATGGAAAATGAAGAAATTGGAATAATTTTTTTTTCACTTACCCATCAAGTTAATCCACTGTAGTTGGTCATGTAGTTCCATAATGAATAAGAATGTACACAAACACCTTTTCTTCACAAATCCTCTAAAATTTATATGAAAACATACACTAATTATGCATTTACAGTAAACTAAAAAACCTATTGGGTAGGTAATATTTACATGAAAGCAAGTGGGAAGCGACCAATATTTACCAGAAAACAGGCCATTGTGTTTTTTTTGTTTGTTTTGTTTTTTTTTAAATTTAAAGCATTCTACACCATTTATTTTTTTAATTTACACAATCTCCAGCATTACTTACTGTGATATTACAGCTAGTACTAGCAAAAAGCTGAGAAGCAGTATCATCAGCTACCCTTCTAGCATGTTTTGCTGCTGGACCAAAAAAAAAAAACCTCATCCTTTGAATCAGCGCCATGTAGGTCCAAAAATTCAAAATCTCTACTACTGCATTCTCTTCGCCGCAGTCTAGACATTTTAAAATTAAATTTTGAGCTTGTAATGCAGAAATATGCTGCTCTTGATGAAATAAATTACCACTGGAAGCCATATTCACTGATAAACAAAAACCTAGCGACGATAAACTTAGAAAAAAAGCCAGTTAAATTAACACACAACTGCTCTGTATTCAACTGAAACATGTGGCTCATGTTGAGAAATGGATTCCAGAAGGAAGTGCAACTGCTGGTGTTATGTATACTTTGATTATCTTCAAAATTAGAGAGCTACAAACTGTCATCACGCTGTCCAGAACATAGGGTTCTGAGGGATCCATAATCCACGCACGACGCGTCACAAAGCATACAAAGAGTTAAAGTTCTCAAGGAAGCCTTTGATAGAAAAGAACTTCCTTCCATTCTCAATCTTTCATACATAACCCTTGTATGAAAAAGTGAATCTGACAAAATTTGGATAACAAACTACAGACCCATCCCACTACTAAATGTTGACTACAAAATCTTAAATAAAGCACTAACAATAAAATTAAAACTCTTCATGCACACATTGATACATGAAGACCAACAGAGCAGCATTAAAAAAAAAAAACCACACGCATGCACGTGCACACACACACATACACATGACAAGAACAGCCAAACAGCAATCTTGTCATCAGACCATGAAAAAAGCCTTTGATACTTTGATAGGGTGTCTCATTCCTTTCTAATATTATACACAACAATACCATCACAAACGAACAAAACACAATGGAGAAGCATAATAGAGAAAATTAAAAATAGATTAGATTTAGTTAGTTAGTTGATCCTCTCGGGCCAAAGGCAGCGCATAGGTCGGAGGAGAAGGCTCTCCATGTCTGGCGATTCCTTGCTAATTGCTTTAGATCTTTAGTGTTTCTGATGAGCATTGTTGAACACTCCTTGGTGATAAATCTTAGTGTGTCTTTGGGTCTACCCTGCTTTCTTTTACCCTCTGGTGATCACGTAAATGGTTGGTGTGGGAGTCATTTATTTATGGTAGTATATTGAATGTTAGGATGTAAGATAGATAACTTATCTAAGAATTGGAACATTTGTATAAAATGAGTTATCTTCTAAAATAATCAGCTGTTTGTGTGTAGAGTCCATCTGCTTTGTCTTGGGTTGCGCGAGGGTCACGGTTAAGGTATGACAGGAAAAAGGTCAAGTAAGAGAGAAATCATATGACTGAGGGACTGTTGTGTTTTGTGTTTCGTCTGAGATAGATGTAGATTAGTCTGTTAGAAATGTTGTTGTTTAGTGAATTAGGATGTTCAGATGGCAACAGTAATCTGGCGGAACATATATCATGGAGATGTCCAGTCTTGTGTCCATGGATTTTGTTGATGCTTTTGTCATTCTCGTCATATTGCTCATCATCACCCCGTGCATCATTAAAGTCACTTCAACAGTAAAGTTGCTGCTTCTGTATTACTATTTCCACTGAGAGAGAATGAACCTGGGAGCAAATAAGTCTGTGAAGTGGAAAACAAAACAGACGCAAAACAACGTAGAATAGTCGTAGATTAAATGAGATAAAATATTAACAGTAATTGATAAAGTCAACGCTTGTTGTTGTAAACAGAAAGAACATTACTCCAGTGGACAATAGTGGAAATTTACAGAGAGATGAGCAGCAAGTTTACATTCTACATCAATACATAAGCAGACAAGTAGAAGATACAACCCCAGAAGATCCTGCTTTATTTCATCCATTCTAAGTACATGGTCGATGTAGTTCCAGCAACGTCTTCTGATAAACTTTGATACATAGTCTTGTTTAGTTTCTTGTCTTATTGATGTAACTGATCTGAAATCGTGCCAATAGATATTTAGCAGTCTTCGAAGGCACTTATTTTCAAAAGCATCTAGTCTCTTTTCCATTGCTGGGGATGTTCTCCAACTCTCACAATCATAGGTTAGTACTGGCACTACACAGGAGTTGAAGATCTTGAGTTTTGTGTGCCTACTGAGTTGTTTTGATTTCCAGATGTTAGTCATCTTGTTGAAAGCGTTTGACACTAAAGCAATTCGGGTCATAATTTCTGTTGATATGTCTCCCATGGGTGTTAATTTGCTTCCTAGGTATGTAAAACTAGTGACTTTTTCAGGAGCTTGGCCATGAAGTTTAATGTTGTCTGGTTTGTTGGTGAGATCAAAAACTTTAGTTTTTGCTGAGCTGATTTTGAGGCCAATTTTTTTAGAGATATTTTGGGGTCGGTTTGTTTTCTCTTGTGCTTCAGCATGTGTGGAGCTCAGAAGTGCTATATCATCTGTGAAGTCTAGGTCTTCCAGTGATTTGTTGTCAATCCATTTGATGCCCAGGGATGTATCTAGCCCAGTGTATGTTGCTAGCCCAAATAGCATTGGTGACATGACGCAACCTTATTTTACACCTGTTTCCATCGGGAACCAGTCAGAGTTGCCAGATTCTGTTCTTACACAGCAACGTGAATCATCGTAGAAGGCTTTTATTATGTTTACTTATTTTGGCGGAAAGCCATAGAGTGTAAGAAGTTTCCACAATGTGAGTCAGTGGAGGCTGTTGAAGGCTTTTTGGAAGTCCATGATTAGATTTATACAAATACAAAACAAACCACAATCTTTGGTAGGAGCATAATATTCAACACCTTCATCACACCTAAACTGATTTACACAGCAATCATCTTCCCCCTACTCACAATAGTACTCAAAGAAATTAGCACACTAGTCAGAAAATTCATCTTTAGAACACCATACACAACATCCAACAAAAAACACTGATGCAAGACAAGAAACGAGATGACATCGCACTACATACATGGCAACAAAAATACAAGCACTAAGAATTAAATACATAGGAAGCATTATCAGAGAACCACAAAAACATGCACTACTGCACTATTATATAGGACTTGGATTCTAACCTTTGTAGAATCACCAGTACACAACCTCACCGTTTTGGATTACTGCCTCTGTTCTACAAACAATACATACAAAACTTAACAAAGTGTGAACACTTACTACACACAAATCTTCTGATATTTACAAACAACTAGTTAGAGAACAAGAACCATCACTACAATTTAGAATCAAAAGGGGATACATCTACTTCATCATAATCCATACTCAGACATTCCAAAACCTACACATCCAGGGATTACACCCAAAGCTAAAGAGATAACATACAGACTGCTGTTTAACATGACGCCTCTAGCAACAACAGTCATTCAGTCATTTGCATGTCTCTTGTGGAACTTTGCCTCCCTAACAGCACTCCTATAGGTTTCTCAGTTGTAAGCAAGATGCCCTGCTGCTGATGCATCCATTTGCAGATCATCAACGATGTCTTGCAACCATCTTTGCCTTGGTCTTCCTCTCTTTCTTTTTCCCATTATGTACCCTTCCAAGGCGGTCTTCTCTAGATTATCATGACGTTTAATGTGTCCAAAATAAACAGCACACAATATAAATAAACCAAGTGGATGTAAGTTATACAGGGAACACAAATAAGAAACTGAGAACCACATTTATTTTAGATGCAAAACAGTATCATGAGCACTATATCTTGTCACAAGTAGAATAGAAACAGAAACTAAGCAGAAAAGAAACATAGCAGTCATGCTGAACACAATCCCCAGCATGACACACATGAGATGTTGATAATTTTGCCGTCTGATTTTAGATGCCTCGTATGGGCTTGTAGGAACAAAAGCAAAATACGACAAAAGAATATTTAATGATGACATTTTCCTGCACATTTTCAAACAAATGTTGCGGAAATTTTACTCCAGCACCCCTCCCTAGATAAATAATTCATCATAACACTACTGCACTGCACAACTAGAACAAAACTATGACATGACAGGCATCCTTATCACGCCACAGGTCTATTTCAGATGAAGATCCTTTGTGCCAGTATCAAGCAGATCCTTTCAAATTCTTTACTCAGACGCATCATATGTTTTTCTTTTCTTGTCCGTACAAGATAAAAGAACATTATCTCCCTCGTATCTTTCATAACCTCTCCCCCCAAATCCTCTTTATGTACCTCCTTTTTAGACCTCTTTCATTCTGTTTCCTGCCTGGTGATGCCCACCTCCCAAAAAGGAGCGGCGATAGCCATCGGGCATAGTGACCTTCACAATACCACCTAAATCTGACCAAATATTTGAAATAATGATGTAATCTGTGTGTGTGTGTGTGTGTGTGTGCATGTGTGTGTTTTTTTCACATACACTCCAATCAGAATTGTATCTTATTAGCATACACCTCATTCTCATTACAGGTTCATATGTTTAGTTCAGATACCCTTTTATCGTGTAACCGTGCATGTATATTTATGTACAATTCCATTTAAAGTTGTTTAAGTAACATGTTAAAATTTTGTTGGAAATAAAGAATTTAATATATATATCTTTAAATTGCTGGCATTAAAGACAGTTCAAAGATTCTTTCAGATGTCTAGGACTCATCAGACTTACAGGCCTCATATATGACTCATCAGACTTAAAAACTATATCTGATATATAAGGCCCAAAAGGCATATAGGGCTCATCAAACATATAGAGCCCATCAAGTGTATAGGGCTCATCAGACATAACAGAGCTGATCAAACATACAAGGTTCATCAGACATACAAGGCTCATTAGTCAAACAAGGCTCATCAGACATACAAGGTTCATCAGACATACAAAGCTCATCAGTCATGCAAGGCTCATCAGACATATGAGGCTCATCAGACATACGAGGCTCATCAGACATATGAGGCTCATCAGACATACGAGGGTGATCAGATATACAACGCTTATCAGACATAGAACGCTCATCAGACATATAATTTTCAGCTCAAGTCAGTAAATTCTGTTGTTTAAAATTAACAAATAATACAAAATCTTTTTTTGTATTTATTTTGCATAACACATTATTGAACTTCAGACTTTTCTTTCACTCATTTTTTTTTCTTTTTTTCAGCTTTGACTTCACAGTACCAATTAGACTTTGCTACCCCAACTACCATGGATTATGCACAGCTGATCATAGACCAGCCAATGAGCTCGGTTACTGTTTCCTTCTGGATGCGAACCTCTGATCGGGATCACCAGGGCACACCGTTTTCTTATGCAGTTCATGGAGAACCCAATGCGTTCACTTTTACAGACTATCAGAAGTAAGTGATCTTTTTTTTTTAATACGTGTAATGTCTTATTTGAGTGATGTATTGATATTTCATTTATGTAAGTGTCGGATAATATATCATGAGTTTAGAGATAAATACAGAGGGGTGAAGATGTCCTCCAATTTGGCAGTCAGCAACCCCAAGCTGTCATGCTAGTGTCGGAGCTGGCAAACTTTAGACCCAGTCTCACCTCTCCATTGGTACCCCCAGTAACAGACATAGCTGTGGCTAAAGAGACAGAGATCGCCGTAGTCCCCAGGGTGGTGGAGCCTGCTAAAGAAGTGTTGTACACCCCACGCTTGTTAGTTCCACTCAGGGTCTGAAAAAAAAAAAATAGCAGCCATAACCTGCTGTCAAGCCAACACAGTGATATGACCCAATATCTTCACTGCATCAGCTGCAAAGAACACCAGCCCAAAGGTCCAGGAAAAAAGAAGATGAGATAAATATGAGAAATAATCGCTATTCATCAGTTGCCTGTTTGGAGTAACACATGACAGTAACTCATTTTATAAAATTATGAGTGAAGCATTATTTTAAAATGATTCATTGCTGACGATCAAGAGGTTTGCTCTCTAATAAGTTCTCTTTATATGAGGCAAAACCTGTCATGCATTTTGACTAAGAAGAAAGTGCAAGAGGACATTGATCAGTAGGGTAACAAGATGCCAAATGAAATGTTGAACTATTCTGACATGTATGAATAGACATATCCAAATACATACAAGACCATGATCAGCATTCAGTATCTTCTGCCATGGAATCAGACCTTGACAATGGAACCAGTGTTTAGGGCATGGCAGAGATGAAGAAAACTGATATCAAGATAAAATGAATAATTTGTAGCCAGCTTTGTTACTAGTTTTGTGTAGCAAATACTTATATCTTAATTAATTATCTCCAGACACCTCACAATATGGACAGTATGTCTATTAAGACTGAATGCTTTGTGTGTACAGAACTTACTGGGCACTTTTTTGGATCTATTTCCAAAGTTTTACAGACAACCACATTGACAAGATCTGAATATAATATCTAGATAATTTTCATTGTGTTTGAAAGTATAGTAGTGACAGAAAATGAATATACTTGCTGTGAAATGATGATGATAATGATAATAATAATCATAATAATAATAAGAATAAGAGGGAGAAAAGAATTCGTTAGTTTATTTACCAGAATTGCTTAAAAATAATTTATTTTTATATATATATCACAACCAGCAGAGTGATGTAGAAATTGCAGTTTATTTCTTCGCTTTTAGTTTCATCATATTTAGCACTTAGTGCCTGTCTCAGTTGAAGTAGTAACATACAGTAGTATAATAAGCTGTCTGAACAAAGTTTGCCTTAAAGTAAAGTATTTTGTGACTTTAAGTCTATGTATCTGAAGGCAAAATAAAGTGACTCTATAGAAGTGCATATTCTGCATCCTGGTATGATTGAGATTAGTCTATTTTTTCATTCTTATTTATGCAAATCTCAGTGTGAACTTGATTCTTAATGGAGAAGCAGTGCCAGTTGGGCTGTCGTTGAATGATGGTTTTTGGCACCATGTGGTCATTACCTGGTCCAGTGTGAGAGGAGACTGGAAGATTTATGTTGATGGTGTCCTCAAAGATCAGGGTTATAATCTGTCTACTGCCAAACCTATACCAGGTGGGTATGGTAGTTTCAGTTACTGCTGCAGGTTCATATGTGCTTTTGATCTCTTTCTTAATGTATCCTTCAACATGCAGAATCTGATGAAACCAGTTCTGTGGTGATTTAAATGTTCTTCTTTTACCTTTTACATAATGTTCACAATCTGGCATCATCACATTATAGTTCCAGCTTTTTTTTCAGTCTAAGCAGAGATGCCATGTCACAAGAAATCTTCCTGCCTAATGAGGATATGCCCACTAGATCTGTTATCTGCCCATCTCCTGCTGCAGACATAGCAAGCTTAGATGGCTGGTCTGATCTTTCATTTCCAGAATACCAGTGTGCTTTTGGGGGTGAAGGATGAAAATGATTTTACAGTTAGATGGCTGCAGTTATAACTTGGCCGGTTCTAAGGACTGTTATTGCGTCTCAAACAGCCTCTGGCAGTCAAGTCCAGCTCCTGGCCTTCCCGTGGCAGAACTGTTTAAACTGACAGGAGAAGGGGCAAGGGCGATTATCTGGCGCCTGAAAACCAGATACTTAGGGTAGATGAATGGCACGTTTGGTAGCTCATCTGCTGCTGTTGGCGAGATTCTTCAGCTGCCGTGCGTGGAGCGGTGCTCCTCCCGGCCAGTGAAGAAAGGTGCAAATGGGGTTGCCGTGCAGCATCACTGCGGAAAAGGTGGTAGAAAGGATAAAGCGAAGCAAACAGTCTAATCACGGCACCTCTGGTCTGGAGGTCGGCCACATCCTGAGTGCAGTCATATTGGGTGAAATGCATGAACCGGCTTATCCCAGAGGTTAAGACACTGCTGGCGAGACTCTTCGAATGCCGTGTGTGGAGTGAAGCTCCTCCTGGTCAAGGAAGTAAATGCGGAAAAGAAATAAAGGTTGCTGTGCGGTGCCAATGTGAAAAGGTGAAAGTGAAGTTTAATCGGTATGTCCAATAGTATCGCTGGCCTGGGTGGGCTACCGCCTCTCACCCAGCAGGGATGCACTGATATCCTAAACACGTCGAGGTCTTCCGGTGAGAAGGTCCAACCCTAGACTAAACTGGTGCAACGAAAACCATGGTGTCACGCAGTCCCGCTTCTGAGACCCACCAAGAATACAGGCTAAAGCCCTGTGATACTCTGAACCCCTTGTGGTCCTCTCGTGGATCTCGTATGGTCCTTTTGGGGACCACACAGGAGACCATGGGACCTAACGAGGACCACAGGCGTAAATTCAGTAGGATCACAGTGCGGTTTTGATGGTAGAAGCGAACAAAGAAGAAGAAGAAGATAACTTGGCCAATTTTATCTGTTTAATTAAAGCTTACATGAGTTTTTCTGAGTATATTCATTGGATCATTAATTGTATATGCTGCTTACTTACCTATGCATATAACATGTAAGAACATGTTCTTACATAACATATGTCTGTGAATCCTGGACACTTAACAAAACAGCTGAGAAACACATAAATGCCTTTGAATGTAAATGCTACAGAAGAATTCTTCAAATATCATGGACACAAAAAAGAACAAATGTATCCATACTACAAGAGCTTAATATTGAGGAAGGCTGGCTAGTACAGAGGATTAAACAAAGAAAACTTAAATATTTTGGACACATTAAACATCATGATAATCTAGAGAAGACCATCTTGGAAGGGTACATTAATGGGAAAAAGAAAGGGAGGAAGACCAAGATGAAGATGGCTGCAAGACATCGTTGATGATCTGCAAATGGATGCATCAGCAGCAGGCCATCTTGCTCACAACCGAGAGGCTACAGGAGTGATATTAGGGAGGCAAAGTTCCGCAAGAGACATGCAAATGAGTGAATGAATGCAACATTGAGTATGTTGTTCCACAGAGATAAGATGAACAGAATAAGATTTTCTTTTTAAATGTGACACTTCCAGCTCTTTTTTCATTATATGTTGTTGGAGTCCAGAGACTGGTATCAAAAGATCCTCATTGAAATAGGCTGTGTAAGGTTTAAACATAAAGAAGACAGCAGAATCTTGAGAAATTTATGTATGTGAAATACATAGATATAAAGGGATAGAAATGTTACAGAACCATTGATCCCTAATTTTCAGTATGGCAGCAGTGAGAAGACAGAAGCATCCATGAAGTAAAGATGAATGAAAGTGTATGCCATGGTTGTTTATAAAATTTTAAGATCTAATGAGAGAGGGGAAAAGGAAAGGAAAAATAAGTGATCAAATACACATAATCACCATCAGTATTTTCAGCATTTCATGACCTTCTCAAGAGTTACATGTTCTTACAGACTAGTGATTTATTCTTTAATCCCTGAAAAAGGCATTTTGCTGAAATATTGCTGATATTTTAGTTGATTTAATTAAATTGTTTCATTTTTATTCTCCTTTCTCATGAGATCCCACTGTCTTGTAAAGCTGCAGCCATATTTACTCCCATCATATGTTTTGTTCTTTTGTTATAATTATATTCACAGTCATCCCTAAAGAAGCACACTTCTAAAATGTTAGTGACAATAATCAATCAATCAAGTGCCATGCCGCGTGGTGTAGGCGATCATTTCTCTCTACAATTCCCTGTCTTTAGACTTGATTATGAGATCTGCTGGTGACTTTCTTCCTAGCCACACTGACAGCCCATCTAGTAACTTCTCTCTCTGTCTTCCTCTATCTCTCCTATCTCTGTCTCTCTTTCCCTTAATTTTTCTAGTTTCCACAATGTGTTCCAATTTTCCTCTTCTCAGAAAATGTCCTACAAATCTTGCTTGTCTGCCTCTGATCTTTGCTATAATTTGCCTTTTAACTCCAGCCTCTCTTAAGACTTCTTCATTGGTTTTCTTAGCTATCTGTGGTACCTTCAGCATCCTCCTTATGAACCACATTTCTATGGCCTCCATTTCTCAGTGTACTCTCTTATTCATGGACCATGCTTCAAATCCATAAAACAAAATTGACTCAATGTGACATTTAAGTACTCGGAATTAATTATTTAAGATTCTGAGTGACAATAAGTATTTCTTAAATAATGTTCGAGCTTTATGTAACTTTTCAGGCAAGGGTACATTTGTGGTTGGACAAGAGCAAGATTCTTTCGGAGGCAGTTTCAGCCCCAGTGAGACATTTTTGGGGTCTCTGACCCACCTGAATGTCTGGGACCAGGAGCTGACCCTGCAGGACGTAGAGAAGCTGAGGTTCAAGTGTGAAAATTTCAATGGCAACATCATAGCTTGGCCAAATGTGCAAGCAGCAGTCAAAGGAAACGTGAAAAGCAGCACTTCATCTTTCTGCTTAGGTAGGTAGGAGAAAAAAAAAGTTCTAGCCAGTGTGTGCCAGACTGTCACTCTTATTATTGCTTTGTTTTGGAGAAAACTGAATTTGGTCTAGTCTGAGAAAAAAAATTTGGTGGGGGGGGAGTAGATTGCTGAGACTACACATTTGGTATTTCTGCATTTGCTTCTACCTATCAGCATACTTAGACTGCACCTGTGTAGTTTTGTAGTAGCTTGTTTAGCTTCACTTTATGTTGCAGTTGGCTATATATACTATACAACTTTCTTAGTTATAATGACATTGATAAGTTGGCTTGTTCTCAGTTCTATCATATATGTTTTACATTTTCATTTGACATTGTAACACTGCTTGTTTCAGTGGAAATTCAGTGGAATTAAAAATATGTATTGAATATTCTTAATGAGAACATAAGTGTAGCCATTTTGATTTCCCAGTATCCATTATGGACTTTTACTATAAGCAGTTAGCATCAACATTTTGATATTTATGTATGTAAGGTAAAGGTAAGGTAAAGGTAACCCTGTCATGCCTTAGAGGCACATAGTGTTAGTGCCCATATTTTCCTTGAGCTGTCAGCACACAAGAGGTTGATGTGATTAGCATCACGTCTGGCCGCCTTTCCTTCCGCAACTCCAAAATAAGCCAGATTTAAACCCCCAACATTTGCCATGTGAGACTAGTGCACTAACCACTTCACCACTCAGATGCTCATTTATGTATGTAACCAGTGATTTTTAGTTTTGCAAACAGCAGCTGTTTGGATAGTCACAGCAACTGGATAGTTGTAGGAATATGTTAAAAAAATTGCAATAGATTTTACTGATATTGTATAATTTAGGGGTCCCCCCCCCCTGCTCACTAAAGGTGTTAATGAAGTATTAAGAAGAGTGGCAGTTACTATGAAAGAAAAGGAAAAATAAAACTATACAATAGTGATTCTTAATCTTTCTGTTTTGGCCATGGACTCCCTTTCTAGCCTGAGAACAACTGTGGAACCCTCATTAAAAATAAAGCAAAAAATAGAACCCAGATGATGTTAATATTTCATTTTTTAAACTGAGCCAATCAGTTTGCTTGTCTGTGGCCCCCTAAAAATCCTTCCATGGACCCCATGTTGAGAACCACTGTTGTAGAGTTTGATGATATGATCAAAACTTTTCTTTATGATAATAGTTAAATGGCAAATATTATAAGATACATACAGAAAGTTTATGTTATCTGTATGCTCTGTATAACACATTCATAGTTTTCATATGAATATGTACCATAAAAAGCATATAAATTTGTAGTAAAAAAAGAATGTGTACTTAAGATGATATCTTTCATTTCTTCCTTTTAATTTTCTTCATTTTTTGTTGTTTTGTCTCCATTCTGGAAAAAGACCTTTGCTAACGACATCAGGCCGTGCAGTTTTATCTTTCATCACAAAATCCACGTTTGGTCTTCCTTTTTTTATTCTGCTTTTCATGTATTACATTATTATGCTAGGTTCTTTTTTTTTATATTCCAGAGTTCTGGTTGCATTTAGTATACTTTGATTAATTTCTTTATTTTTCCCCATGTCTAAAGATTTCAATCAACTGTGTCATTTCATAACTCTTGTAATTCCTTATGAAGATATCCATTATTTGGCAACATATAATTAATTAATGTATTTTCTGCCATATAAGACACACATTTCTTTTGAAAAAAAAAACTTTTCCATAAATCACCTTGCGTATTGTACTCCAATGGTTAGTTTTGGGTAGGCTGCCATGCAAAGGTTACTGGTCCTAAACCGACACTCAAATGCCCATATTTAATACACCAGTCTCTTGGCCACCTAAGAGTGAAATATATATGATTATCTTACATCTTACATCCTTCCCGTACCGTTAAACGTCACATAGGGCTCGCATAATTGTTTGCCAAGTTTTCCTGTCTTTGGCGAGTCCTTCAACTTCATCAAGGGATGTTATGCCCACTAAACTGGCTTCTCTTAACAATGTCCTCTTTCACATGGTTGACCTCTTTTTCTTCAGCCTGTTGTGCTCCACTTGATAGCTTGTTTTGATATTCTCTGATTGTTTCTTCTCATCACATGGCCTACATATGTCCATCTTCTTTTTCTGATCACCCATAAGACAGGTTGTTGTTTGCTCATCTGTCTTATCTCTGCGTTGTTCTTGAATTCGTTCCACTTTATACCAAGTATTTTCCTTAGGAATTTGTTTTCAAAAGAGTCTAATTTCTTGTCTATTTCTTTAGTTGATTTCCAGCTTTCGCATGCATAAATGAGGGTGGATATCACATTTGAATTGAATAATCTTAACTTGGTTTTTGTGCTTATAACTTTTGAATTCCATATGTTCTCAAGATTTTTGAAGGACAGTGCTGCTTTTGCAATTCTAATTCTAACTTCCTTCCTGGTGTCACCATCCTGGTCTGTGTAGCTGCCAAGGCATGCATATTGGTTTACTTCATCAACAACTGTTCCTTCTACGTATATTTTTCCTTCTCAATTAACGAGAAGTTTAATTATTTTTGTTTTGTCTTTATTAATTTCAAGATCTATTTTGCTAGCCAAGAAAGACAGGGAATCTGTTTTTCCTGCATCGATTTCACATTGTCACTGAAAAGAGTTATGTCATCTGCAAAATCAAGATCTTCTGTTTGGGTCCCATGTGCCCAATCAGTGCCAGTTTTACCTGTACAACATCTTTTCATTATAAAGTTTATGGCAATTCCAAAAAAGCAATGGAGATAATATACATCCTTGTTTCATGCCTGTTTCAGTCTGAAACTATTCGCTCATTCCTTCTCTGTTTTGACTGCACAAACATATCCGTTGTAGAGATCTCTAATGATGTTGACAGTTTTAGATGGTATTCCATATAGTCTTAAAATTCTCCACAGTGAATCTCTGTGTATGCTATCAGATGCATTTTTTAAAGTCCATGAAGTTCAGGATTAATGGTTTCTGCTTTTCAATAAGTTCTTCAAGTATTATTCTTAGAGTAAAGATCTGGTCGAGACATCTTCTCCCTTTTCGAAATCCTGCCTGTTCTTTTCTCATTGCAGTATCCACTACATCCTTAATTCTATTCAGAATCACTTTATAAAACACCTTTGACACAACTGATAGTAAGGTTACACCCCTCCAGTTATTGCAGTCACTGAGGTTGTCTTTTTTGGGTATTTTAACAATGATTCCCTTTTTCCATTTAGAAGGGACTTTTTTCTTTTTTCCAAATCTTATTAAACATTCTTTGTAGTTGGCTCATGTTGTCACTGTTAATAGCTTTTAACATTTAGACTGTTATTTCATCTTCATCTGCAGCTTTGTTGTTAGCCATTAGATTCACTGCTGTTTCAGTTTCATCCAGTGTAACTTCATCTAAGTTGACATTTAGTTGTGGACTGGTAAATTGGTTTCAAGATTTATGAATTCATTTGGGTGTGGTCGATTAAGTATTTCTTGGAAGTGTTCAGCCCATCTTTGGTTTTGGTCTTTACTTGATGATTATAGATATTTAAAATATGTTTGCAAGCTAAAATAATATTAAAATATAAAAAAAGAGATGGCCAGGAGCACGGTGCTCGATAGCCGTACCTTATTTGTGGCCAGACACTTATTAAAATACTCTCGTTATCTCTCTCTCTGAACCTTAAGTGCCCAGGGCACATGGGGCTTCCGCAAGGGTTTTCCACAAATGCCTGTCCTTCGCCTTTTTTTCTGCTCTTGCCCAGGTGAGCCCTCTATTGCTCAACATCCTTTCTGTTGTTCTTCTCCATGTCTCTTTTGGTCTACCCTTACTTCTGTTCCCCTGTGGTGTCCATCTTAGTGCTATTTTTCTCGTTATCTACCATAATATTTTGTTTCTTACTGTTGGGCGTGAAGGAACTATCAGTTGAATATAAAAACAAAACAAACAAAAAAAAAAACTCCATAAAATTAATAAAATTATCACAGCACCTCAATTCAGTAAAACAAAGCAGCTCTTGTTATTTTGAAACTAATGCTTTACACAGTCCAAAAAAAAAAATGGCATTATCATTCATCTCATATGTACTAGGTATATAAATTTTCAACGGTAAACAGTAAAAATAATAGAACCTTCCTATAATGGTTCAGATGTCCAGATCAAAGTACATGTATACCATAGTTCTTATTTATTTTAAAAATAAAAATACTCGGTAAATTTGTTAGATAATAAATAGTTTTATGCTGAAGGTGTAGCCATAATTTGCATCAAGAAAGTGGCATTAGCTGCTCCTGTTGATATACCAGTGTTTATAAGATTAGTTGCATGTTATGCTTAAGATGTTCATTAGGAGAATATCCAGCAGCATGCGGTAATGGACAGAAAGCATACTGAGATAGGTTACGAAGTTAAGGAAAACATAAGAGTTTTTAGTTTTGTTCTGGAATATTACTTACCAAATTATAGTGCATTTTTATATGATTGGAAATGCAGTATTTAGTTAGTTAGGATCACCATCATCATCTGTAGGTGCTCTCATAGATTTGTTTGTCCCCTTCTCAGAGTTATATCCCTCAATATTATAGAGACTGATGCAGCATATGAATTCAGTCTGAAAGCATGTTTTTTTTTTTTACAAGAAGATGATATACCAGTATTTTAACACATGCATGCCAGATTTGACTGCTCAGTTGCACAGTATCTTGCCTGCACAAATGTACTACCCGTCTCATCAATGATCAAGTAATTCCTTCACAGTAATTATAAAGAATTAAAGCAGTTTAAAGTGCATGAAGGAAAGGCATTAGAACTTGCATGATATGAACATTGAACTATTTTTTTTTTGAATTGCATATTGTGGGGTTTGGGGGGGGGGGGAGTGTTATAATTTGTTATGACTATTGGTGGAAACTATTTTCAGATCTAATATTATAATTATCTTCAGCTTTTTTTTTGTTATTTTTTAAAATGAAATCTGTTATTATGATATTCTATGCAGATTGAATTGAAAAAAATAATATTTTGAGATTTAAAAAAAAAGAAAAGAAAAACCCCCCCACCCACACAGACACACTCACACAAACAGAGACACACAGAGAGACACAGATACAGACTGAGAGAGAGAGAGCACGTGTTACAATTATTTACTGAGACTGAAATAATTCTAGTGGTAATGACACAAACAATTAATACTTTGATGATGAATCAAACAGCATTTAAAATATCTTTTACAGTATTCACAAAGTGGACCCACCAAGTGAACTGTTTAAAAAAGAATTAAATTAAAAAACTAAATTCGAATGTTGCACCAATAAACACACACAAAAATTCATTACATAAGGACAGATCCTTAAAAGTGCCAACAGGGTCATAACTTTTATAGCCAGAATGCAATATGTATTTCGTGAGCTTGTAATAATAGTTGTTTGTTTATTTTTTTTACTACACATAATATTCTGTTAAATGGCCACATACTGCTAACAAAATGTTGTCTGCATAGTTTTAACCTGAAGGCACTGTTTGGCAATCATAATTTCATTCCCTTTCATGCTTTTTTCAGATATTCTTATCCCGCATTTGCAAGCATTGAGAGAAATCTCCAGCATGGAAGATTTGTTTCTATACTCACCATAATGGTACCACAAGAGGAAATGCCTTCTCTTTTTTTTTTTTTTTTTTCTTTTCTTTTTGTAATAACTGGACAGTGTTGGTATTACTTTAGAAGGGAGAAGAGGGTGCACGTGTTTCTTGGGTAATGGGAAGATGACTTTTCTGCAGATGTCATCACTTTTTTTTTTTTTTTTTGTGTTGAAACAATTGATTTGTCACCACAGCAAACAATAGGTTTATTTTTTTAATTTTTAAATGTTGTAGTTTTATCAGTGTGGGTATTTTTGTATTTTTGAAGTTTTTATATTCTTAGCATGGTGCTACTGTGCCTAAAACACATAGATTTTTTTTTGTTCCATATATCTGTATGTTAGTTCTTTTTAACTCTTTCCGTGCCTTTGGTCGTTATAATGACGCTTCCGGTTTCCCGTTGCTTACCAATGGTCATTATAGTGATCATTGTTTGTTTCAATAAAATAAGTGGTGGAACATTTAGATTGTACATATTTCGTCCGCGATTCTGGTGACACTTTCAAAATGGTGAAAGAGTGCCTAGTTACGAGCGATGCCGAGCGAGAAAAAGGACGAGAAGCATGGAAATTTTTCAATTTTTGACGATGTAGGTAGGGGTATGGACATAGCCTATGGCCACCCCGCTGCTCTTAAATGTTTTCTAAGTAGACCTAAACATATTTAGATGACTGGAGAAGTAGTTAGGAGTAGTTAGGAGGTTAGTTCAGACATTCATTCAGTGAGAATGCAACACAGAATCACAATACGAGATCAACAAGTAGATCTACACATCTCATATGGTAAGTAGTGGTAAGTAGTGCAGATCTAGACCTCGCCGATGGTGAGCTGGCCACAATCAGTGTCTAAAAACATCACATTACTTCTTTTTTCCTAAAAAACTCTGCATTTATGAAATTTTCATTCATTTAGCTATACTTTGAAACATAATAAGTATACGGAAGTACATGGAAATACTGTTTTCCATTCCATTTTATAACTATACCCCCAACCCTATCAAGACCCACGTTTTTACTCTGGTAAGCAACTACACCTCCGTGTTTCTACCTCAGGCATGGAAAGAGTTAATTAGTTCATTTATCAATATGTTATGCCCACATTTCAGAAAAAAAAAATTGCAGTTAATATTTGCAAGAGTGTATTACCAATTTGGGGTGTGTAAAATAGACATAATTAAAGTGTTCCTTTTCATACATGTGAGAGGTTTCATTTGGAGCTGTATAAATTAGAAAAATAAAACATATGATTTGTAAATCTTCACTTTAACTCAATCTGTACTTGGGGGGGGGGGGGGGGGGGGGGGTTTACAGAAAATGACCAAGGGGGGAAATTTTATAAAGTGGAGTGGAATGGTTGTCACATTTAAATGCATCACAAAAGCAAAGCCTGATATGCATTATGACATATTATATATTAGTTTAAACAGGAGAAGTTGTATATTGTTTTTCTAATAAAATTGTTAGTATGTTGTTAGTTTAGAACAGAAAAAATAGCTAAGAATTGGGAAGAAAAGATGGAAAATGAAGAAATACAAACAATGATTTTCTCACTTACCCCACTGCACCAATATATCAGAAATGAATAAAATTATACACAAACACCATTTCCTCACAGGAAAATATACAGTAATTATTTATTTGCAATAAACTGAAAACAACAAGCAGGCAGCTAAAATGTACATGAAAACACAAGTGGGCTGCAGCTATAAGCTTAAAAAAAAACCTTAAAAACAGTTACATTTTAACACGAAATCACACTGAATTCAATATCCTGCATGCCTCTTGGTCAGTTCTGACAAAGAAAGAAAGTAGGACAACTAGGCTTGCCAGATTTTTAGGCATAGTGAGGTTAAATTCAAAATTAGAGACCAATGCGCTACATGACGATGGTAATCTGAAGAATAACCCATTGATGCAAAGAACGTCGACTGGTAGACAAATAGTTAATGAACTAATCAAAGGGAAAGGGTGTCCATTAAAGTGGAAATTGAATGTAACACTGAGAGAGAGGGAGGGGGATTTTGAATTGTAAGGATTGGAAAATGATTTCATAAATAATCACAGTTCAGAAACACTCTGTGTACATCCTGACCACATAACAGATTGAGGCAGACTGAGAATGAAACAAAACGAGTTACCCAAAACAAGTTTAATACAAAATGCGCACAGTGAGGTGTTTCAAGGTTTTAAAATTTCTTTTGGTTTTTACTTATTTGTCTGGTCTGTTAAATCCAAAACTCGTATCATGGTCTGTTAAATTGAGGACTTACTGTAGATGTAGAGAAGATGTAGACAAAGAATATTATGATGCCATAACAATTGGAGGTTATGAAATAACAGAGATTAGATATGCTGATGACACAGTATTACTGTCCACAACACAAGAAGGAATGGAAAAACTAATTATGTCAGTCCGTAAGAACAGCGAAGAACAAAACCTCTATCTTAATGCAAAGAAAACTAAATTGATGAAAACTGACAAAACAAACAAGGCAGCTGAAATATGTATCAATGAGGAAAAACTGGAAGAAGTGGAGAGTTTTGAATATCTTGGATCACTACTAACTGGTAATGGAGATACACTGAGGGAAATTAAAAGTAGGACATCTATTGCTCTTCAGAAAGTAAAGACAACTAAAGAATCTGTGGAGAGGAACAGACAGAACTACAAAAATAAGATTTTTAAGGGCATGCATCTTTCCCATCACAGCATATGCCTGTGAGACCTGGACACTTAACAAAACAGCTGAGAAATGCATAAATGCCTTTGAATGTAAATGCTACAGAAGAGTTCTTCAAATATCATGGACACAAAAAAGAACAAATATATCTATACTACAAGAACTTAATATTGAAGAAGGCTGGCTAGTAAAGAGGATTAAAGAGAGAAAACTTAAATATTTTGGACACATTAAATGTCATGATAATCTAGAGAAAACCATCGTGGAAGGGTACATAATGGGAAAAAGAAGGAGAGGAAGACCAAGGCGAAGATGGCTGCAAGACATCGTTGATGATCTGCAAATGGATGCATCAGTAACAGGGCATCTTGCTCACAACCTAGAGGCCTACAGGAGTGCTGTTTGGGAGGCAAAGTTCTGCAAGGGATATGCAAATGAATGAATGAATGGTGTAGATAAAAAATGTGTGTTATACACCTTAAGCACAGAACACTACTAGAGCTAATTACTTTATCAAAGTCATTATTTATGTCCTCTGTTTTAACAAATTTGAAAAAAAAAGAATTGTTCTGGGAATCATATTACTTTGGTTGCAATGCTAAATGTCCCCTATTTTAAAGCACGTCCTAAATTCTCATCTTTATCGCTGTGGGTTTGGAGATACCCAGAATTTTTAAATATTATCTTAATGGAAATATTTTGCTATTATGAAGGAAATGTATTCTGTAAAGAACTACAGGTAACCCAGATTGGCACATTTGTAAATAAATTTTTAAACCTAACCTACTGATTAAAATTTTGGGTTCAAATTTAAATTTAACTTTGCAGCCCTCCCCCACTTGAGCAAGTGTCTTTGTACTTAGAAAAGGTGGTCAGACTAAGTAGCCAAAGATATAATGTACTCCCCTGTGCCTTGCCTTAATGGCATTAACTATCATTAAGCCAGTTTTATAGCAGAATTGGCTAGAATAAGATTAAGGGAATCTACAACTCACTGACTTTTCCTTGAGGGCAAGTGTGTTATTTGCTGCTTGACATTTATGTTCTTGATGTTTTAAATTTTATTTACAGTGATAATTCTTTCTTTTCATTTTAGTTTGATGTTCATCACAAGCACTACCCTTTACACTTCCATAGACTAATTAAGATAAAAATAAACTTATTGATATCAAGAATAAAGAATGTTATTACATAAGTGATTATTACTGTTCATGAACTGACCTGGAAATAAGTACAAGGACTGAAATGACTGGAAAGATTTTGTCTGTGACTTATGCTACAGAGGAGGGGCTATGGGCATTGAGTGATTGATTGATTGATTTAATATTAGTATTACTTGTTGCACAAAATAGTATTGCAGATATTGTGGAAAATAAGTAACATAACCCAGAAGAGCACAGAAAAATCACCAAAACTCTGTACTGATAATGATATTATTAACGAGAAAACATTAGGTTCAGATGCCAAAGTGTTTTTGATTGGAGGGAAATATCCACACCAAAAAAAACAAAGAAAGAAAGGAAGGTGATAACATTAGTTCAAGATCATTAACAATATCAAGAGATGGAGAGATATCTTGTTCATTATGTCTCTTGATGTGGTCTAAGTACGAGCATCTCATCTTTCTAACTTTGATGGTGTTTACAAGCCAGTTTTCTATGACACCTAATCCCATTGGTGTCTCTATATTTGATTTTTTTTTTGCTTCTGTCCATGATATTCTGAGTGCCCTTCTTTAATAGTTTTTTTTTTTTTAAATAGTTCTCTTTTCTAGTGATTTGTAAAGTATCCCATGCTTGCCATGTGTATATTGTCACTGGGAATATGTAAGCTCTTGGTAAACATAGCTTTAATCAGACTTATAGTTCTAAAAATCTTAACAATCTGTGACTGTTGCTTTATGCCACAAACATTCTGTCATACAGTTCTAGAATGGATTTCCATTTTGTTTTGTGGACTCGTGTACTTTTCTAGAGTAAGCTTTTCTTATTTGAATAAATTGCTTTTATATACATTAGTGTTTTTTTTTAATGTGTTGAGAGATTAATTTATATGTTTTGTAACATTAAGATTTATCAGCAAGGAGTAGTTGAGTCATTAATAAAAAAAAAGTAGTTTTAACAAAGTTTAAGCCTGGAAAAAAGCATGGAAATGCTTAGAGCAAACTCGAGTGTGCTACAAGTTGAACAATATTTTTTCCTGCAGTCTTGGTTCACAAGTCTTGCCAGATGAAAAGAAGTTTTGCAGTGTTAATGATGAAATTGGACTGCAGAAGGTTTAGGAAAAATTATTACTTGCATAAAATAAGCATAAATAAGTACAGAATACTGAAACTAAATGCAAAATCAGTGTAACTTTTTTTTTAAATGGCACACTTTTTTTGGGAAGATCTTGCACTATGTAAACCCACCTGCTCTTAATTAACTCAGTGCCATCTTGTGACTGCCTTGTAAACATGTCATATCTTCATCCAGATTAAAAGAGGTGCTGCACTAGAGTTTGAAAAAACTCTGTGATGAGCCTGTATTGAATAGGGCAAAAAAAAGCTGCAGACAAGTAAATAAGTTACACATTACCCTGAAGCCTTCATTAGTTCATTAAATAAGGGAAAGTTTAACTTTGCAAGTAATCACTTTCTGGTAATGGACATCAGCTTGAAAAATATCAGCAAAGGTAAGTGGCTTTCTAGTTTTACTACCATTTATACTGTATCTGTATTACTACTAAAACCGAGTTAAGATTATTCAATTCAAATGTAATATCCACCCTCATTTATGCAGCAACTAAAGAAATGGACAAGAAATTAGACTCTTTTGAAAACGAATGCCTATGGAAAATACTTGGTATAAAGTGAAACAAATTCAAGAACAAATGAACAGATGAGCAAACAACAACCTGTCTCATGGGTGATCAGAAAAAGAAGATGGACATATGTCGGTCATGTGATGAGAAGAAACAATCAGAGAGTCTCCAAACAAGCTGTCAAGTGGAACACAACAGGCTGAAGAAAAAAGGGTTCGACCATGTGACACTCTAAAGAGGACATTGTTAAGAGAGGCCAGGTCAATGGGCATAACATCCCTTGATGAGATTGAAAAACTCGCCGAAGACAGGAAATCTTGGCGAACTACCATGCGGGCCCTATGTGACATTTAGCGGCACAGGAAGGATGTAATGTGAAAATGTATTACTACTCTGGCAGGTAAGATGTTGGTTCATAGTATTTGACAAAGTAATATTTAGTTACCGTTTGAATATAATGTTTAGCACTATGGCAGATATTATCCTGGTATCCTATATTCTTCACAACTGTAAAAAGATAATTCATTGTGCACATATACAGGCACGTTTACTTCTTCATGTTAGAGTGTGATAAAAAAAAATGTATTGGCCAAATGGATGAAAATGCATTTTCCATCACAATATCAGTGACTGAGACATGACCGTGCATGGTAACATATGCCATAATGCTGTATACTTTATATTGAGGATGTGCTTGCCTGAATCATAATCTCGTATATACACATGCATGCATACATGCAGTGATTTAATAAATGGTTTTACTGTTAAGTATTCTTCATATCCAACTACACTGTATTGGGTAAATTGAAAGAGAGAGGTGAGTATTCATGTGTATGCATGGTTAAGCTTGGGTGTTCATTTACTGCTGTTGTTGCCACAATGTGACGTCATAGCACACCAGTTTATAGTTCCAGCCATTTGTTGTATACAGTCATATTTCTGATAAATTGAAATAAGGTATTATCTGATAATAAACTTCTAGTTTACCCTGTTTAAATGGCTCTCTAATGAAATATCAGAATTCAGGCATAAAACGCCATCTTTTAGTAATGGCATGTATCTGTGTTAACACCCATATATTTGCACATGCACAAAACTGCCAGTATTTTTTTTGGTAAGTATTCTTGTAAATAAATAAGACTTAATGATAGACAAATGCCCATTATTCATGTTATCTTTTGCTGTTTATCCAACAGACTGTCCCACCCCTACCAATCCACCGAATGGATTTGTCACTTTCACTCAGACTACACCAGGCTCACAGGCCAACTATGACTGTGATTCAGGGTATGGTATTGACGGAAATCCTAATCTCAGATGTCTAGCATCAGGACACTGGGATGAGCCACCTCCAGCATGTCCCGGTGAGTTGTAGCAAAAGTTTCAATTAACCTTGAAACATTTCATTTTAAAGATGTAAGATAACAAAGGTAAAGATAGCCAATTATACTGTGGAGGCACTTAAGGAATATGAATGTTAGTGCCTGGATTTTCCTTGACCCATCAGCACACAAGAGAGTGATGTGATTAACATCATGCCTGGCTGTCTTTCCTTCCCCAGCTCTAGAAGCCAGGTACCTATTTCTGTAGCTGGGGACTGGAGTACCTCTTGGCCAGGTTTGAACCACTGATATTCGCTGTGAGAGACTAATAACCTTAATAATCACTAACCCTAAAAAAATATGTCCTGTCTAAGTTTAATTGAGGGAAGATTTAAGATTTACTTCAGTTAGGTGAGATTTCAGTTTAACCCCTGTGTTTCATGTAATGGCATTTTTTTCCTCTCACAGAAGATGATTTGAAGCAGACAGATTATTGTTATTGTTATGTATACTGGATCACCTGGGCAGTTGGTAGGGAGAAAGTTCCTTATCCATGTTGCACTTTTCCCACTCTCAACATGGCAGTCAGCTCTAGAGAAAGAACAAGGCCTATAAGCAGTGATCGTGTTAACCAGATTTATAGAGAGAAAAATCAAAAGTTTTGGTGGTCACTGGTTACTGTAACAGTTTATATTATCAAAAACCTAGTACTAAGCAACCAGTGAAATCAATTGGAGGATACTTAGACTTGTAGACTTCATGATACTCATTTGCATGAGGAGAATCAGCCAGTTTTAACTTTGATACAGCATGTTGTAAATAGCAAATCTTGAAGCAGATAAGGTAAGAAAAATTTCATGCCAACATTTAACTCCTATTGATATTTGCAAAGTTTGTTTAATTTTACACTGAAATAAAAAGATAAGACACAGAATGTTGTGTTGAGAAAACTGGTATTTCAGAAAGTACTACAAGCAAGGTGAAAGACAGGTATAAGTGCCATCACTATCTGTAAGTCAAAATAGAATTCAAGGAGATATCAGAAGTTAGATAGGTTAAAAAACCTCACCAGCGGAGAATCAGGGACCCTAAATCTGGATTTTTTAATTAAGATTTACTTACATGGCCTCTGACACTGTCGAACACCCACACAAGGTAATGAGTTTGACAGGAACTGCGATACTGCTTAGTGACATGCAGCAGAAATGAATCAGAATGACATATTTTAACTCTCTCTTTACTGGATGGTTTCACATCAAATGACCAAGGGGAGAAATTTCATAAAGTGGAATTGGATGGTTGTCACATTTAAATGCATCACAAAGCCAAAGCCTGATATGCAGTATGACATACATTAGTTTAAACAGCAAAAGTTGTATATTGTTAGTATGTTGTTAGTATAGAGCAGAAAAAAAAAGCTAAGAATTGAGAAGAAAGAATGGAAAATGAAGAAATTCAAACAATGATTTTCTCACTTACCCCACTGTACTGGATCCAATATATCTAAAATGAATAAAATTGTACACACACCATTTCCTCACAAGAAAATATACATTATTATTCATTTACAATAAACTGAAAACAACAAGCAGGCAGATAATATGTACATGAAAACACAAGTTGGCTATAAGCTTAGAAAAAAACTTTAAAACAGTTAAATTTTAACTCAGAATCACACTGAATTCAACATCCTGCACACCTCGTGGTCAGATCTGACACAGAAAGAAAGTAGGACAACCAGGCTTGCCAGATTTTAAGGTATAGTGAGGTTAAATTCAGAATTAGAAACCAACATGCTGCATGTTGATCATAATCTGTAGCATAACCCATCGACGCAAGACACATGGACCGGTCTGTTATGAGTTAATGTACTGGAAAAATGAAAATATCTGTATCATTACAGATTAGATGTCATATATGTGGGTTCTCAATGTTACACATTACAGATTAGATTTTTATGTGTGGGTTCTCAATGTTACACAGAAATCCTGGGTTATCAGGTAGTCACCACACAGAACATAACTGTCAAACTATTGGAGAAGATCATTGCCAGAATGCTATTCCACCATCTTTAGAGACTACATCTCCTTCTACCTGCTATAGGAGGGTACTGTATATGCAGAGAGACCTGGGCCAGTGCAGTGGGTTTTGCCTATGATGTGTATGAGGGATTTCTTTCAGATATTGAAATGTGCTGCTGCAAATGACCTGAAAGATGTGTACAGTGGGGTACCTCTGGATGGTTCAGCTTCTTGAACTCAAAATTAGTTCTACTCAACTGGATCTGTACAGCCATTTTCCAGTGGAAGGCAGTGTTGAAGTGTAACAGCTGGACCTCGGAACCAATAGCGATACACCCCGGCATACCACAGTGCCTTATCCCCTGTGCTTTTCAATGCATACACTCAGAAGATCACGGGCAAGCAGATCTCGGAATATGGAAGGACATTGTCACATGCTGAAGGTGTCTTGGTATATTGACAGGGCCGAGACCAGGAGCAGATTGCTAGAGAACTCCAAACAGAACTAGACCATATTGGTGGGCGGTGCAGTAAAGCAGAGACTCTGATTAGCCTGACAAAGGCAGCTGTGACATGGTTCTGTCTGATTAACAGGATAGTCAACTCACCAACACCAACAATGAGCCTGTGCTAAGAGATTGTAGAGAGGACATATGTAATGAAATACCTTGGAGTGCAGTTTGATTGGAGCCTTTCATTCAGGGAGCACATTGATTATGTGGTATTGAAGGCTAGGGAGGGCCTAGCCACAATGAAGGTAATGGCTGTGGCAGACTGCAAGCAACATCATCTCATTCTGTTGTACCAGGGACTTGTCCTTGTTGTGGTTGAAATATGCCCTGGCAATCCTTACTCTCAGTCAGACTCGGAGAGACTTGAAAAAATACAGAATGAAGCAGTGCGAATAATATTTGGGTGCACAAAAGACACATTGTGCAGGGCTATGAAGTATCTTCTTGATTTTCCAACCATGATGGACAGAGCAAGAATTTGCCAGGCAGGTGCATACCTCCAAGTCACTGCAGACACATGTCACCCATTTCACACTGAGGTCATGAGTAAAAAAGGCACCAGATTAAAAAGAGGAAAATACTGGATGGGACAAGCAGAGGACATTGTTCAACAGGTCTGTCCACGTGAAGACATAGAACCTGGTGAAGAATGGGTTTTGATGCCAACGGACTGCTGTACTTCCTTCTCAGTATGTCTCACATTAGATAGGGAGTGCAGATAGCAAAACCCATTGACTGTGGAGACAGAGGTTCAGGCCTTGATTGCCAAGAACTCTTCTGAGTGTGTTGTGGTCATCTACGCAGATGGGTCCGTTGTCAGATGGTGCTTGAACTTTTATGGAGCAGGTTGGAGGGAGGACAATGATAATAGACAGCGGTGCTTTTTGCTTTGACCACAAGTAGCCCGACTATGGAGGTCATGGCACTAACCAAGTAAATGGCATGGCTGGAGACACAGACCTTCACCCAGGCATGTATTCTCAGCAGCTCAGTGAATATGCTCAGGAAGATTGAGTCGGGTTGGGTGCGGAAGCACTGATTGGAGTCAGTGAGAAGTTCACAGCTGACAAAAATCTGTTTCATTTTTGTGCCAGGTCATGCGGGAGTGAGAGGTAATGAACAAGCAGACAAACTTGCTGGCATGGCTACAGTGGAGGGTGGACAGACAGTGGACTGGGCTTCTTCTTCTTCTTCTTCTTCGCATTGTCTGTCTATACCTGCAGTCCTGTCTCTTGGATAAATTTCACTGTTTTTTGTAATTCATGTATGGAACTGTAGAGCTTATCTTCTTTAGTGGTTTCTAATGAGTGGACTGGGCTGATATACTGAATGTACTCAGAGAAGTTAGTCAAATCATCTGATTTAAGCAACATTTCTGAATCTGCAACCATGAACAGATTTCTGGAACATAAATGTCAAAATGGAGTGGCCTGATAAGAACACTGCAGTGAGAAGCAAAGAAAACTGGTTAATCAACACAGAACTGGTATTATCAGCCACCAAACACTGGTGGAAATATTGAAGATGAGATTGAAACACTTGTGGACTAATCATCCAGTGTGCAGTGAGGATGATCTATCAGCTAACTAACCAACACAGAAATCCTTCATTGGCAAATCTCAGGTCCTGTCACAGCTTTCTACCTTCGTGTCAGAAGTCAGGCCTGAGTTGCTTGTTCTGTCATTTCTTGAGTTGAGACCAAGCTGAATTTACAAAGCTGATTAAATCTGACTGAGGCCTAAATCCAGTCTGGTGGTACTGGGTTCAAATCCCACCAGTGTATACACCAATACCAGAAAAGACCTCACTGTCCAACTGGCCTCTAAAAATGGGTACTAGAGAAATGTTGGAAAGTAAATGCGCCAGGCGTGATACTGACCACATCACATTTTCGTGTGCTGATGGTCTTGGAAATATGGGCCTAAACTCGTGTCCCATATATTCCTGCGTATAAATTCATTGGGACCTACTGTTATATTCTTTTTTTTTTTTTTCAGCTGTCAACTGTGGTTATCCAGGCTCTGTGGTGAATGGATATGTCCTTGGCAAAGACTATAGTTTTAACAAGACTATACGCATTAACTGCAGACCTGGCTTTGAACTAGAAGGAGAGTCTGCTGTCCTGACCTGCACAGAATATGGAGACTGGAGCCATGAAAAGCCAAAGTGTGTTGGTAAGATAGATCTCATATTTTTTTTTATGACTTCATAGTAAAAAATTTTATTATTTAAATTACAGCCAAATTATAACTTAACATATGTTCACTTAAATAAACCTGCTGTAAACTGTAAAGGGCCTATCTCTGCTGATGGTCCTGAGGAGCTGCCTCATTGCACTCAGAGCATGGCCCATGCATGTTTTGCTTTTGACTTCAGGATGTCCTTCAGTGTGTTTAGAGAAATCATTCCAGTGGTGTGTTGGTTGTGCACCGCATGTGATCTAGCATTTAGCTGTTATTTGCATCCACTGCTTTTGGCTACATGTAACTCAGTGAGTCATGCTGTGGAGGTAATTACTTTGCAGTTGTTCCTCGAGTTGTTGTTTGATGAATTTGTGCAAGCCCAGTTTGTCCATTTTGATGAGGCCCCTCCCTCCAGTTTGGCCCTTGCTGGTAGTTGGCCAGCCTTGTCATTTCTGTCAACTCCAGCATGACCTGGACAGTATACCCATGTGATGTTTTAGGTGTGCGATTTATCAGTTATTTCTAACCATTCACTTCTTATGTTCCACTTTTCTCAGTAAGCTTTGAGAATCAGTAATGATGGTGATGCAGTGTTTACATTTAAACATGTGTTCTTCAGAAATGTGTTTGTATTTACATGCTGTAATCCATCCAACAAAAAAAAAAAAAAAATTGACTGAAAAAGAAAATTAGTACTTGTTAAATTCATTACTTCATTCATTCATTCATTTGCACGTCCCCTTGCAGAACTTTGCCTCCCAAACAGCACTCCTGTAGGCCTCTCGGTTGTGAGCAAGATGGCCTGCTGCTGCTGTGTCCATTTGCAGATCGTCAACGATTTCTTGCAGCCATCTTCGCTTTGGTCTTCCTCTTTTTCTTTTTCCCATTATGTATCCTTCCAATATGGTCTTCTCTAAATTATCATGACGTTTAATGTGTCCAAAATATTTAAGTTTTCTCTTTTTAATCCTCTTTACTAGCCAGCCTTCTTCAATATTAAGCTCTTGTAGTATAGATATATTTGTTCTTTTTTGTGTCCACGATATTTGGAGAACTCTTCTGTAGCATTTACATTCAAAGGCATTTATGCATTTCTCAGCTGTTTTGTTAAGTGTCCACGTCTCACAGGCATATGTTGCGATGGGAAAGATGCATGACATTAAAAATCTTATTTTTGTAGTTCTGTCTGCTCCTCTCCACAGATTCTTTATTTGTTTTACTTTCTGAAGAGCAATAGATGTCCTACTTTTAATTTCCCTCATTGTATCTCCATTATTAGTTAGCAGTGATCCAAGATATTCAAAACTCTCCACTTCTTCCAATTTTTCCTCATTGATATATATTTCAGCTGCCTTGTTTGTTTTGTCAGTTTTCATCAATTTAGTTTTCTTCGCATTAAGATAGAAGTTCTGCTCTTTGCTGTTCTTATGGACTGATATAATTAGTTTTTCCATTCCTTTTTGTGTTATGGATAGTAACACTGTGTCATCAGCATATCTAATCTCTGGTATTTCATAACCTCCAATTGTTATGGCATCGTAATATTCTTTGTCTACATCTTCTCTAACATTCCTCATTATATTTTCAGTATACAAGTTAAATAAGTAGGGTGACAATATGCACCCCTGATGGACCCCTTGTTTTATGTCAAACCAAGTTGTTGTTTCACCATTTATTCTTACTGCTGCTTGTTGGTCTAGATACAGCAGTGATGTTAATTGTATCAGATGTGTTGGAAATCCCATTTTTTCCATTATTTCCCAAAGTTTCTGGTGTTGTACACAATCAAAAGCCTTTGAGTAGTCTATAAAGGATAAATATAGATTCACATTAAACTCTTTGCATTTCTCTATTATTAATCTTAGATTGAATATATGATCTCTTGATCCTCTTCCTTGCCTGAAACCAGCTTGGACCATATTGACTTCTTCTTCTATTTTCTTACAAAGTCTACCCATTATTTCTTCTTCTTCTTCTTCTTCGTTCGCTTCTACCACCAAAACCGCACTGTGATCCTACTGAATTTACGCTTGTGGTCCTCATTAGGTCCGGTGGTCCCCTGTGTGGTCCCCGAAAAGACCACACGAAATCCACGAGAGGACCACAAGGGGTTCAGAGTATCACAGGGCTTTAGCCTATATTCTTGATGGGTCTTTGAAGCGGGATTGCGTGACACCGTGGTTTTCATTGCACCAGTTTAGTCTAGGGTTGGACTTTCTCACCGGAAGACCTCGGCGTGTTTAGGATATCAGTGCATCCCCGCTGGGTGAGAGGCG
This sequence comes from Achatina immaculata, assembly GCA_009760885.1. Taxonomy (NCBI): domain Eukaryota; kingdom Metazoa; phylum Mollusca; class Gastropoda; order Stylommatophora; family Achatinidae; genus Lissachatina; species Lissachatina immaculata. Next base: position 47,494,492 of record CM019720.1, on the reverse strand, counting down.
GTAGCCCACCCAGGCCAGAGTTGGACCTTCTCACCGGAAAACCTCGACGTGTTTTGAGATACCCGTGTATCACCGCCGGGTGAGAGGTGGTTGCCCATCCAGTCCAGAGTTGGACTTTCTCACCGGAAAACCTCAGCGTGATTAGGATACGCAAACATCCCCGCCGGGTGAGAGGTGGTTGCCTATCTAGACTTCTCTGGTCCAGTGTCTCCGACTTCAGCATTTTGCAGTCGTGGCCGCTACCCTTCCTAGTTGTGACCAGGATGGTGCTTTTGTCCAGGAGGACGAATCCTCGCCACTAGTGACTTCTACCCCTGGGTTGAGCCGGTTTAGGCATTATCCCAGTATGGGCGTGTTTGGGACAAGACTGACCTCTAGAGCAGAGGTACTGTGACATGCATAGCCTTCAAGATTCACCCCTGGTATGAGCCGGTTTAGGCAAAATTCACCAGTATGGGTGTATATCAGGCGTTGCCGACCTCTAGAGCGGAGGTGGCATGACATGTCTAGCCATCGAGTTCCACCCCTGGTGTGTGCCGGTTTAGGCATATTTCACCAGTGTAGGTGTATTTCGGACGTGGCCGGCCTCTAGAGCAGAGGTGCCGTGGTATAGCTCTCGTAGTGATACTACTGGACATATTAGTTAACTTCACTTTCCACCACCTTTTTCTATCGGCGCCGCACCGCAACCTTTATTTCTTTTCCGCATTTCTTCCTTGACCGGGAGGAGCTTCACTCCACGCGCGGCATTTGAAGAGTCTCGCCAGCAGTGTCTTAACCTCTGGGACAAGCCAGTTCATGCATTTCACCCGATATGACTGCACTCAGGACGTGGCCGACCTCCAGACCAAAGGTGCCGTGATTTGACCGTTTGCTTCGCTTTATCCTTTCTACCACCTTTTCCGCAGTGATGCTGCGCGGCAACCTCATTTGCACCTTTCTTCATTGGCCGGGAGGAGCACCGCTCCACGCACGGCAGCTGAAAAATCTCGCCAACAGCAGCAGATGAGCTACCAAACGTGCCACTCATCTACCCTAAGTAACTGGTTTTCAGGCGCCAGATATTCGCCCTCGCCCCTTCTCCTGTCAGTTCAAACAGTTCTGCCACGGGAAGGCCAGGAGCTGGACTTGACTGCCAGAGGCTGTTTGAGGCGCATCTGCAGTCCTTAGAACCTCTACCCATTATGATTTTTAACAGAATTTTACTGGCATGACTAATCAGGGCAACAGTTCTGTAGTTTGTGCATAATTTCAGGTTACCCTTTTTTGGCAGTGGTATGAATATAGTTCTTTTCCATTCTTTTGGCCAAATACCTGAATGCCATATCTTTTTTGCACAGTGCATGATAGATTGTTGCACACTCCTTTCCTCCTGCTTTAATAAATTCAGCTGTTATCTCATCACATCCTGGTGATTTACCATTTTTCAGATTCTTTATTGCCCATAAAACTTCTTCTATTGTCGGTTCAGGTTCTTTCTCTTCCAATAATAATTCACACTGTTGATTTCTGTTTCCACAGTCGGTTGTTTCATACATTCCTTTGCAATATTCCTTCCATCTTTCTAGAATTTGCTCTGTCTCTGTCAAGGTATTCCCCATCTCATCACAAATTACATTTAGCTTAGGTGTGACATTTCTCGTCAATGTCTTCATTTCTTTAAACATTTCACTATCTCTTCCACACTTCTGATGTTCTTCTATTCTTTCACAACAATCTTGTATGTATTGTTTTTTGTCTTTTCTTATGTTTCTTCGTACTTCTTTTGTTAAAGTTTTATATTTCTCTTTGTTGTTGTTTGTCACTTTCCATTGCGTCTTCATTTCTCTACGTTGTTTTATCAGTTCTAGTGTACCTGCTGTAATCCATCAATTCTTTTGTGTTTTCTTTACTGGAACCATGTCTTTAGCTGTTGTTATTAAGATATCTTTGGCATTCATTACCTACCTTACTTAAATTTTATTATCCCTTCAAGGTCTCTTACAAAAAAAACTTCAAAATTTATTGCTACCTTGTCAAGACTCATTCCACCTGAGTGATTACTACTAAGGAAAATCCTCATTCATACTTTTGTCTCCTCACTGTAGCAAACACTTCTTTGTAAAATTAAGATTGTGTGATGAAGCAAAATAATAAACACACAGGCTGTCTCTTTCCTCTTCTCACTGTGCCAAAAAGCAAAGTTTATGAAAATTATGGTTTTAGATATGTGTTTCTGCTTTTTTTAATAATTATTTTTTGTTTTCCCTTAATTTATAAAACTTATTTCATTTTTTTTTTACAGCAATCCAGTGCCAACTGCCTGAACTCTCTGAGAATACAGTTGCTGATACCAAAGCAAAAAAATTTCCTGCTGGGTCGACGGTGAAATTCACTTGCAAGCTTGGTAAAGTAGTACTAAGTTTGTGTAATTTGTTAACAAAAATCATCTGTGGCTCTTGTCTTTAATTTTTTTTTCTTATTTCAGCCTAGTTAAAAAAGAAAGGTGTAGCCCTGTCGTGACACATACCTACAGACCTGGTGTTAGTGTCCATATTTCCTTTGACCTTTTGGCACAAAGCAGGGCAGCTTCAAGCCTGGTCTCCTTTCTTTCTTCGGCTCCAGAAGGAGCTATATTAAGGCGGCCTCCAGAAGAAGGCATTTGGTTCTATTTTGTACAGCTGGGTGACAGGGATGCCAGAGGCTGGACTTGAACCACTGACCTTGCCATGAGAAGTGCTGCAATCTAGCTGCTGCACTACTCATGTGCCATTTCATGAAGAGATAAAATCAGAAATGATTGTCATCAGGGCTAGTGCAAAGGAGTAACACCAGCATTAAACTATATTCAGAAAAAAAAATCAAATGGTTTGGCCATATTACATGACTACCACAAGATAGTATAGCATCTCTCTCTCTCTGAACCTTAAGTGCCCAGGGCACATGGGGTTTCCGCAAGGATTTTCCACAAATGCCAGTCCTTTGCCTTTTTTTTTCTGCTTTTGCCCAGGTGAGCCCTCTATTGCTCAACATCCTCTCTTCTCCATGTCTCTTTTGGTCTACCCTTACTTCTGAAGCCACTGACAGCAATTATTGAGGAAAGATGCTGGCGATGGTTGGGACATATGCTCCGAATGACTGGCAACTCACTACCAAAAACAGCACTAAGTATAGCATAGAGTAAGCTAAAACAGAAGGAGAGGCTATCCACACAGGAGGTGATAGGAAGAGGTCTCAGGGTTAAATGTTCACATCAGGTTATGCAGGTCCCAGCTTCAGATCTCATCAGATGTGGCAAGGAATTCTCTGGCTGCCGGGACCAAGCGTCCATGTGCATTGTTGCACACATTAAAAATCCTTTGGCAGTAAAAATCACAAGATGGCCACTACCTGGGCAAAATTATAGGAAAAAATCTACTACAGAGACTGACATGGATGCTTGGAGTCTCAGTGCTGACACATTCTGGGGTGTTGGAATGGGTGGCCGAGCAGATAAGAGGAATGTCTTGACTGTAATGAAGCCATTTCCAAATAAAACAAGCAGTAACTTAAACTTTAAATGTACCTTTATATGAAGCAAACTGCTGAATGCTGTCAAGAAGTTTCTTTGCCCCTTTGACATATCAAAGCATTTGAGGAAAGAGACAATTTGATACAAGACAGTTGCCATGTAGTGGCACATCTGCACGTTTTTTTCCCAACTGTTTTGTATTTGTTGTTTTTGTCTTGCGTGAAGTAAGGAACAGTGGTTCCAGCATTATCTAAGACTGAGCAGTCAGGCAGGTAATGGTTAAGCTCTATTTGGATATTCATATGTTGGATGTGATATAAGATAATGTTGTTGTATTTTATTGACGTTATTGTTTAGAATTATGTGTCAAGTTTGTAGTCAGAATATTGTTGTCTGATTAAGATTTGTTTCAAATTGTTATTGCTGTTTAAGTTTCTCTATCCCACTATTTCCCGTGCCCTGTAATGCTCATCCATGTGTTTCTGTAGTTTATATGGATGATTTGTTCAACTGTGTTGGAAGTTACGGCTGTGTGCACCACTTACCTAGATCCTGCTTAACAGAAGTCAAATTTGAGTGTCCTAGGATCTGTTACTTTACCAGATTGATGCCACTGGAATTTATGAGCCTCCACTGCATCAATAATTTTTGGTAAATTTTGGTTTTCATTAGCTGTTATCCGGAACATGAATAGTCAGGTAGCAGGATGTGGCAGCTACTTTTTTTTCAGTCCCTGAGTAGAGCTGAAAAGCAAGTGGTGTGCAGTACTTCCTTATCCAGCTCAACCTCCATGGGGACAGACATGATAGTGATCCCTGCCCACTAGTCACACTAGGACTGTCACTGGAGGTATCAATGAAGAGGTGGGACAAGGTTTTGGTTGGCTGTGTTTCACCAGCCCTGACTAGTATGGCAACTGTGGGTTACTGTCTACCAAATCAGCCAGGATTCCCCCCCTCCTCTGCTTGTCTCACAAAAACAAATAGAACCATCAGAAGCAGTGTAACAGAGCATCTTTTTATCTTGTTTCAGTGATTTTTTCAAAATGTATTTTCCCAGGCAGTCTTATGCAGACTCAGCATGATTCAGTTGTGTGTCAGAAAGATGGGTCATGGGACAGAAGTGTCCCATCTTGTGATCTACAGAAATGTGGCACTCCACCTATAATTAAGAATGGGCAGCCTTACACTTCAAGAGCAGAATACAATGTAGGAGATATTGTCAGGTATTATAAACTAATGAAGAATATGATGTTATAGATGGTATGCAAGTTTCTAGTTTGTGGTTGGTTTATTTGGTTTTGTAATTTTTGGATATCAGGCCATGTAAAAGCATTTTCATGATTGACTGATTTTATGCCATGTCAGTAGGCATGATTGATTGATTGTGTTATGTCGGTAAGCATGATTGATTGATTGTGTTATGTCAGTGGGTGTGACTGAATTATTATGTGATGTGTTAACATCACCTAACCATGTTAACCTGGTATTTGCAATATGTTCATTTGTCTTTCCCTTCCTGACTTCATGAACCAGTTGATATATTTTTCCCTTCAGTTTTCCAATGGCTTGGATTTTTAAGCTGTCTTCTCATGATTTTGTCCAAAGAATTTTGTTTTTGTTTTTTTTTTTTTTCCCCTGTGATTTTAATCAGAGTTTTGATGTTTTGAAAATGTCTTAGAACTTCATTTTGATTTTTATTGTATTGAGAGATGTCTGCTGCATCTTTCTCCAAAACCACATCTGTTACAGATGTTTTATTTGTCTGTCACACGTTCAGACTTCTGGTAGTGAAGTTAGCCCTGTTTCAGTAGTGGTAATATAGACATGTGAATAGTTCCTCTTGGAATCACTTGATTCAGATAGTGGCTTCCGTGACTGGATTGGCTTCAATATACTGCAGTTACGTAACCCCCATTTCTGTGTGATTTTTGTTTTTTTCCTCCACAGTGTGATTGAGGCATTGAAAATATTGTAACAACAGGAAAAACAAAGGGAACAACAGCCGGGGGTAGGCCAAGAGAAATGATATTGGATAGTCTGACAAGATGGTGTGATAAACCCATATTATGCTGGATGATTAGTCTTCTTTTGGAGTACAATTTTTTCATTATAGAAATTACTTCTTGTTGTTGGTCCTAAAAGACAACCTAATTTCCTCCGTTATACAGTAATAAAATTCAACAAGACTCCCAGGCATACAACTCCACAGAAGAATATTGATACAACAGCTTAACTGAACTTGGCAGTCTCCCAATATAAACAAAACTTGTCAAACGGTGATGGTTTCAACAAAGCCTGTGATGTAGTTTTATATCAGACAAGACAAGTTTATTAATGGATAGAATGAAGGGTGAAATTGTGAGGATGAATAAACATCACTGCCACAAGGCAAGAAACAGAATACAATGACAGAAAAAAACTTCCTGGCAAGAGAACAACTTCACCATACGGAAACAGAGCCATGGTTAAAAAAAAAAAAAAAAGAAAATTACATACTTACAATTCACAATGAATACAACCTCACTTCCAACTTCCCAAAAAACTGAAATAACTCAAAACATTGACTAACTCATAACTATCAACTTGGCTCTGACCTAACCCATGCTCTGGCTATCTCTTGCTCTTCTCAGAGTCCCCTCGCTATGCTTTAAATTAGTTTTTTAGTCTCAGCTACAGCCCCCAACTATCCCGTGAATTCCACTACTCATTCTAAGCTTGCTCTATATTTCAGTACAAAATATTTGTGGAAAACTAATTTTCTCTAGTAAACTAAGTTACAGAAAACGTCTAAATCATTTATCACGAGCTTTTTTTTTTCTAAATTCATGGGAGCCGTAAACAAGACACTCAGGGAGGAAGTACTGTAGGTATTCATACTTTACCTGATTATGACCCTTACAATAATGGCTATTCTGCCATAGTGAGAGGAGATCACCAACTGAACTGATGGCCTGCATGAAGGATTGGGTACTATGGCGATACATAATAGCCAATGCCATTTGACATAGCACTTGATGATGATGATGATGATGACAGTGTGATTGTTCATCTAAGTTTTATTTATTTTTTAATTTATTTTTTAAAAACTTGCATAAGTTGTTGAATGAAACTGCATGTGTCCACCATATACCTCACAACATAAATTATCTAACAAAAGTGCTGGTTTGTGGTGTTCTGTTTCAGCTGGGGTTTTTTTCATAAGTCTTCAAGCTTATTTTGTACTGAAATTAATGTTGAAAAATCTGTATATATATATTTTATATTAACTCTTTGTATACTGGGGTTTTTCCCTCAAAATACCAATGGGGGGTAAGTTTTACAATGTGGAATGGGATGGTTGTCACATTTAAAAGAATGACAAAGGCATAATCTGATTTTTAGTATGATATATTATACATTAGTTTAAACAATAAAAAATGTATTTTGTTTTTCTAATAAAATTGTTAGTATGTTATAAGAATACAACAGAAAAAAAAAGAGCTAAGAAAGAATGGAAAATGATGAAATTGGAACAATGTTTTTTTCACTTACCTATCAAGTTAATCAACTGTAGTTAGCCCAACATTTCCAAAATGAATCACAATGTACACAAACACCTTTTCTTCACATATCCTCCAAAATTTACATGAAAACATACAATAATTATGCATTTACAGTAAACTAAAAACACCAAGTGGGTAGGTAATATTTACATGAAAACAAGTGGGTGGGTGGCGACTAATATTTACCAGAAAACAGGCCATTGTGTTTTTTTTTTTATTTCAAGCATTCCACAACATTTAATTTTTTAAATTACACAATCTCCAGCATTACTTACTGTGATATTACAGCTAGTGCTAGCAAAAAACTGAGAAGTAGTATCACCAGCTACCCTTCTAGCATGTTTTGCTGCTGGACCAAAAAAAAAAAAAACATCCTCATCCTTTGAATCAGCACCACATGGATTCGAAAATTCAAAATCTCTACTACTGCATTCTCTTCACCGCAGTCTAGATGTTTTTGAATTAAATTTTGAGCTTGTAATGCAGAAATACGCTGCTCTGGACGAAATAAACTACCACTGGAAGCCATATTTGTTGATAAACAAAAACCTAGCGATGATAAACTTTGACGATAAACTAACACACAACCACTCTGAATTCAGCTGAAACATGCGCCTCGTGTCGACAAATGGATTCTAGAAGGAAGTCCAACTGCTGGTTTTAAGTATACTTTGATTATCTTCAAAATTGGAGAGCTACAAACTGTCATCGCACTGAACGGTGAATGGACTTCTGAGGGGTAAAAAAACCACGCAGGACGCGTCACAAAAGATACAAAGAGTTAAATTCTACAGAATCAAATACAGGGATATGACAATAGGCTTAAATTCATCTCTTCAATGAATGTAAATAATTTTGTAAAATGTTAAAAGGCTGTCATCACTGCACTCTGGACAGGCCTGTAAGTGCTTTCATCTACTCCTGTGACCAAAAAATAAGTGCTTTGATATGCTCCTGTGACAAAGGATTTCAGCACAATGCATATACTCATCGGCACAGGCAAGAACGCTGATGAAAGCGCCATTAGTGAGCTGGGGGCAGAACTGATGACCTTTAGTCCAAGAAGTCATATTGAATTCATTTTGATCATTCGCACTCCCATGTAAACAAATTGTTTCATTTTTATGAAAAAATGTTTCATTTTAGACTACCAGCTGCTTGCTAGATTTCAAGGTTGCTAGAACCAGCAGGTGATTGCCAAAGTTAGTGTTCATACATTTTCTTGGTTATTGAAAGAGAGAGCAGAGCATATATGGGTGTGCCCCAAGTGCAGTGATGCTACTTCCTAGATTTAAGATTCAGTGTTCTCTTATTTATGCGTCATTTTAAATACACATACCTAATATTTTTGTTTACGAGTTGAAAATATATATTTTCACAAGTATATTTTTCTTTTTAAAAGGTCAGATTATTTTGTTATTATTGTGTGCCGTGCTGGATAGTATTGGTGATCATGCTTCTCCATCTTGTGCTCTCTCCCCCTGGTGTTTCCAATCATTTCAGATGCTTGTCCTTTTCCATGCCACTCGATCAGTTCCTTCTGTCTGTCCAGTGCCGCCACACTAACATGCACCGGCAGTCATGCTTTTGCACAGTTCTCTAGTCCGGATGTTAATTATGAGCTGGACTGGTGTTCTTTCTCCATGCCACTTTGTCAGTCCATCATCTTCTCTCTTTGTCTGCCTCAATCTCTTTTGTCCTCTGTCATTCCTGTTATCAGATATTCCAATCCACCTGCTCTCATGACATGTCCTATGAATTTGGATTGTCCTCCCTGAACTTTGTTATTGCATGTCTCTCTTCTTCTGCCTCTTTCAAGATCTCTTCGGTTGGTGTTTTTCACCATCCATGGTATCTTTATCATTCTTTTATGGAACTACATTTCCTGATCAGTTTATTGAGATTTTTCTCGTGGGTTTCCAGTTTTCCTTGTTTCCTTTGAATTTACCAGCCATTAACAAGTTCTGTAACTTGTGTCTTCTCATGACATGTCCATGAAACTCTACCCTTTTTTTTTTTTCATAATTTTAAATAGTTTTTGTTGTTCTGAAACTTCCTTAATGATCTCTTCATTTGCTTTTTTTTTTTTTTGAGGAGGAGGCCATCCTTCTATCATGTACGTACACCAGCTGGCCTCTATTCATGTGAATGTCTAATGAACAACAGCAGATCAAAACAGATACCCTGCTGCCCTTTTTAGGTAAAGGCTAGTGGAGAACAACCAGGTACAAACAAATGTAAGGCAAAGGAAAACAACCATACAGCCATTCTCTTGTCAAATCATGCATCACAAGGCTATGAATAAAAGTAACTACACAAAGGGGTGCTCCTGGAGCAGTCTCTCACCTGGTGGCTTTCTTGATATGTTTTAGTTCATTAAAAATGCTTTAATAGCTGAGGATTTGTCTCATAGTAGTGCAAGAAGTAAGGGTAGGCCAAAAGAGACATGGAAAATAACAACAGAGAGGATGTTGAGCAATAGAGGACTCACCTGGGCAAGAGCAGAAAAAAGGCAAAGGACAGGCATTTGTGGAAAACCCTTGCGGAAGCCCCATGTGCCCTGGGCACTTAATGTTCAGAGAGAGAGAGAGAGAGAGTGCAAGAGTATTACATTGATTTGAAGATAGAATGCAGATTAATTTGCTTTTGTTTTTTTTTAACAGGTATGAATGTGACCGTGGCTATGAATTCGACCCAGATGTAACAAACGTTAGAAGGAGCATAGCATGCCTGCCCACAGGTGAATGGGAACCAGAATTACCTGTGTGTGGGCCTGTTAAGTGTCCAGATCCTCCTCTTTTACTGGTTCTGTTACCAGTGGGGATGGGAGAACATTTCTTTCTGAAGTGACCTACAGTTGTCTTCCTGGATATATACCCACAGGAAATAGCACAATAATGTGTGACGCAACGAGAGACTGGAGCAGAGGGAATTTCAGATGTAATCTGGTAGACTGCAAAGAGCCACCCACTTTAAGACATGGATTAATTAGCCCCAGTGGCTATACTAAATTTGGTGCCATCATCAATTATCAGTGCTTACCAGGGTACACAATTGTAGGAGACAATGCCAGGCGGTGTGAGGAGAATGGGAAATGGAGTGGCCCTGATCCGTCATGCCAGCCGGTGTCTTGTGGCGCCCCTGCTGAAGCTGCAAATGGACAAGTTGTTTTTAGAGATACAACTTACCAGAGTGCAGCCCAGTATTTGTGTGATCCAGGCTATATGCTCCAGGGAGCGTCTGAAATTATATGCGATGCTTCAGGCCTGTGGGTACCAGAGATGCCCACTTGTGAACCTCGTCCTTGTCCGCAGCCAGCAGATATTAATTTTGGTTCATTCATTGTGTAAGTGCTAAAAACTGTATCATCATCATCATCATCACCTTCCCATCATTGTCATCTCTTATATATACTCTTCTTAAGATTTTATTTTCATACATCTTTCATAAACAACATGAGCAGATAATTTCTTGGGACAAAAATGTTCCATCATGTGAGCAACACTCATAAGATTTAACAAGATCTATCGATTTTACTGCTTATATAATGCAATTAAAAGTAATGGTACGAGTTGTGAATCAGTGTCTTTACATATGGTTGTTAAATCATAAGTGTTGAGCACAAACTGCTGACTAGTGTCGCCATCAGCACGAACTCTGTAGCTATAAGCATCGTTCCTCTTACTTCCCAGAGTCTTAACTCTGGTGCCCATTTTTTTTTCTTGAGGCTGTGTGAACCTCAGGAGTTTCTTTGCAAGCCACACAGATTCCCTGCCTGTAGGCTTGATTATGAGATCTGCCGGTGACTTTCTTCCTAACCACACTGACAGCCCATCCATTAACTTCTTTCTCTCTCTGTCTTCCTCTGTCTCTTCTTCCCCCAATTTTTCCAGTTGCTACAATGTGTTCCAATTTTCCTCTTCTCAGAAAATGTCCTACAAATCTCGCTTGTCTGCCTCTGATCTTTGCTGTAGTTTGCCTTTTAACTCCAGCCTCTCTTAAGACTTCTTCGTTGGTTTTCTTAGCTGTCCTTGGTACCTTCAACATCCTTCTTATGAACCACATTTCTATGGCCTCCATTTATCATTGTACTCTCTTATTCATAGACCATGCTTCACATCCATAAAACAGAATTGGCTCGATGTAACATTTAAGTACTCAGAATCTTGTTTCCATTGATATGGATCTTTAGACATGATGCCATTGCTTATTTGTATGTTAATACACAGTGTATAGACTGTACTCAAGACAAAGCCTTTAATTCATAGAAAGTTATAGGAAAATTGCATTTTATAATACACAATATCAGTGCGGCTAAAGTACTGGAGATAAAGTTTGGATCAAAGCAAGTATATAAATCAGTAGTCAGACAAAGGTCTTTATGAAATTTAAACTGGTTTATTTAAACTGGTTGTGCTAAACCAGTCAGTCAGTCAGTCATTTGCATGTCCCTTGTGGAACTTTGCCTCCCTAACAACTCACCTGTAGTCCTGTCAGTTGTAAGCAAGATGGCCTGCTACTGATAACTCCATTTGCAGATTATCAACGATGTCTTGCAGCCATCTTCATCTTGGTCTTCCTCTCTTTCTTTTTCCCATTATGTACCCTTCCAAGACTGTCTTCTCTAAATTATCATGATGTTTAATGTGTCCAAAATATTTAAGTTTTCTCTCTTTAATCTTCTTTACTAGCCAGCCTTCTTCAATATTAAGTTCTTGTAGTATGGATATATTTGTTCTTTTTTTGCGTCCATGATATTTGAAGAACTCTTCTGTAGCATTTACATTCAAAGGCATTTATGTGTTTCTCAGCTGTTTTGTTAAGTGTCCAGTCTCACAGGCATATGTTGCCATGGGAAAGATGCATGCCCTTAAAAATCTTATTTTTATAGTTCTATCTGTTCCTCTTCACAGTTTCTTAAGTTTTACTTTTTTTGTGTGTTAAAAAAATGGTGACTACAACGATAATTTACTTTTTTTGTGTTAAACCAGTATAAGTTATTTAGTTTGAAGTGCTTTTAAAATTACAACTATTCTAATTTCACAGTGTTTGAAAGACATTTTTTTCAACACCTGTTTAGTATGTATAAAATATATTTTGCCTTGCAACACCTGTTAAAATCCAAAATCCTGTCCCAAAACACCAAAATAAGAATCTGCAAAACTATAATAAGACCAGCCATCATGTATGGACCAGAAACATAGAGTACAACAAAGAAAGATGAACAACAATTGCAGATCTTTGAGAACAAGATCCTAAGAAGGGTCTTTGGGCTGATAAAGGATACTAACAGTGGAAAATGGAAAACCAGAAAGAACACTGAACTGAACAGCTTATTTAAATCCCAACTAATTATAAATGTCTTGAAACTGAACAGATTGCACTGGCTGGGGCATGTAGAAAGAATGGAAGAGAACAGACAAATGAAAATGATGTATGCACAAGAGATGAGGGGAAACAAGACCAAGGGGTAGACCAACTCAGAAATGAAAAGACAACATAGGTGAGGAGTTAAAAGAAATTGGTGTCACCAACTGGAGAGAGAAGATTAGGAATAGAGAGAAATGGAGGCGAACTTTATTTGCAGCAATGAGCCATAATGGCTCTGAAAGCTTAAGAAGAAGAAGTTTTAGTATGTGAATCTATCTAAGCAATTTGAGTTAGAAAAATCACCGTTATAACTTATGTCTCTGAGTGGATTGTGTAGCTGGCACCTCTGGAAGATGTATGTTGTGCTGTCTGGGTCTTGTAGATCTGTTGAGCAAAGTTTCGGTTTGCGGTACAGATACAGTAAAATCCCATTATAGCGAACCTCATTTATAATAAAGCCTCGGTAATAATGTACCAGGTCTGCAGGTCCCAGCTGCACTCATATATACATATCAAGGGATGAGTGAATGGTTCCAGATTGAAACAGGTGTGAAACAAGAATGTATACTGTTGCCTTTACTTTTTGAGATTACAATAGACTTCATAATGAAAAAATGCTGCACAGGTAACACAGGTATTGACTGGGTACATGGGACCCAACTAGAAGATCTTGATTTTGCTGATGACATAACTCTTATCAGTAATAATGTGAATTCCATGCAAGAAAAAACAGATAGCCTGTCTTCACTGGCTAGCAAAATAGGACTTGAAATTAACAAGGACAAAACAAAAATAATGAAAATTCCCCTTAATCAAAATGGAAAAATACACATAGAAGGGACAGATATTGAAGAAGTCAATCAATTTGCATACCTTGGCAGCTACATAGACCAGGATGGTGACACTAGAAAGGAAGTTAGAATCAGAATTGCAAAAGCAGCATCAATCTTCAAGAATCTTGAGAACATATGGAATTCAAAAGTTATAAGCACAAAAACCAAGTTAAGATTATTCAATTCAAATGTAATATCCACCCTCATTTATGCATGTGAAAGCTGGAAAACATCTAAAGAAATAGACAAGAAATTAGGCTCTTTTAAAAACAAATGCCTAAGGAAAATACTTGGTATAAAGTGGAACAAATTCAAGAACAATGCAGAGATAAGACAGATGAACAAACAACAACCTGTCTCATGGGTGTTAACGGCACGGGAAGGATATAAGATATAAGAAGATATATATATAAAATTCTTGATATAGCAGATTTTTCCATGCAGAATTATACTTTTTGCCAAATGGGCAATTTATGAAGGTAGCATTGATCATAATCCAAATCTGTCATTGTATTTTACCTAATTGTCCTTATGTATTTTTTAACTTCTTAAAGTTCTGGACGGTTTGTGTATGGCGCAAGTCTGGAGTATATCTGCAACACTGGCTACCGGCTTAGGGGAGAGAGCAAGCTGGCCTGTGAGAAAGATGGAACCTGGTCGTCGGCTGCTCCGACCTGTGAACAGATACGGTGCCCTGTTTTGGATAACCCAGAAAACGGTACTGATTTAAACCGGAATTAATATGTTTCCTCTCCACAGATAGCTCTTTTTGATCATCTAGATCAGAGTTTCTTAGTGGGCACTGTACATTTCCTCTTCCATGGATCTGTGCCAGATTTATAAAGACCATGACAAACAGATGTCATTTTTTTTTTTTTATGATATGGGAAGGAGGAGCTACAAAGAAAAATTGTATTCCATGTAGCCATCTAGATTAAAGTTCTCAATGGGAGCTGTATGATAGCCCCTCTCTCTCTCTCTCTTTCTCTCTCTTTCCACATAGTGGACTCTCTTAGCATCATCATCATCATCATCGGTATTTGAGGGACTGGTTGATAAGATGATGCAGAGGTTTCATCTCCAGCAGATTTTTTTTTTTTTGGATGTGCAGCCATTATTTTCATATCTTGTAACTTTTGGGGGAAAATTTATAACAGCAGCAGCAGCATTTCCCATGTTTTCATAAGCTGAATCTGATCATTGAAATAGCAGGAAGAAGTTCTGGATTAATTTTATTTCTCAGTTTAGATTTGACCAGATTTGTGGTGCTAAAAAACTCTCAGCATCTGCATTTGAATGTGATAGTATTAGGGCTCAGATAAAACACATGCACAAAGTTCTTAACATGGATTGCATCAAGTGGCATTTCTGTATTGTTTTACTTCACTTCAGACCTCTGTGTCTTGTTTATTAGCCCTGTCAACTGTTTCGATTCTTTTAACTGGTATTCTGCTTTAGTTAGTGAGTTTTCAGGTACGTTTAAATATTTCATTACTTTACATATTGAAGAGGTGTCCTTTGTTAGTTGCAGAACATTAATTACAGAGAAGAGAGATGTATTTTTCAGTTTTTCCACATTCTCAGGAAGTTTTCATTGCTGCTGTTTAAATCACACAAGAAAATCTAAACACTGACTTCTTCTCTTCATTTGTTATATATTAACTATTTCATTTTGTAATTTTTCCATTTCTGACCTAGATTAGCAGCCTAAATATTGCTTTTTGATGTAAATTATGTGGTACTCAATACCTCTTGTGAAACACTGAGAAGATGATGTAAAATTGCAAACTGCAGAAAATGGCACATGCATTTCCATTAAATAAGGGACGGAACCTCCTAATTAAGCTTTGCATATACCCAGTTAATGAAATACCAAGTCCAGTTTCATCTCAGTCAATATATTCTTAAGTTCCTGCGCAATAAATGTCACATTTGTCCAGTTCTATAAGTTCAAGATAACAAGTATGACATGTGTACAGAGATCATTAGCATGAAGTGAGTGAGTCCCAGAATCAGCAGTGGCAGGTCTGGATCAATGTTGCTAATTTGTAATACTTGAAAGAACTGAAACATTTATTTATTCACTGAGAAAATGTTAATTATGGAAGATTTACTCAAAATTGTTTTTTTTTCTGTTCCTTTTTTTTTTTTTTTGATTTTGGGTGGACTGTAGTGAAATTATCCAGAATTATCCAGGTCCAATTTAAAATTATCAACATTTATAGCTAACATCAAGATGAGTATTTTCATTATTTGGATAGGACCAAAATTATCTACATCTAGATATAAAATATAGATGAGCGAACAACAACCAGTCTCATGGGTGATCAGGAAAAGGAGATGGATATATTCTGGTCACTTGATGAGAAGAAGTGATCAGAGAATCCCAAAACAAGCTATCAAGTGGAACACAACAGGCTGAAGAAAAAGAGGCAGACCACGTGAAACTCTGAAAGAGGACATTGATAAGAGAGGCCAAATTAATAGGAATAAAATCCCTTGATGAGATTGAAAAGATCGGCGAAAACAGGAAAAATTAGTGAACTACCTTGTGAGCCCTATGTGATGTTTAACGGCACAGGAAGGATATAAGAAGAAAATATAAAATAACTAGATTGGCAACCCTGCAAATAGTGACAGAGTTGAAAGGCAAACAAAAAATTTTTTTTATTATTTGACTTCAGTTTTGCAGGTTTGAATTATAACATACATATACACACATGATGATCAATGCATGCTTTCCATGTGATTTAAATTGCTGTTTCACGTGAATTTCACATAACTTAATAAATGTGCCCATTAATTACTTGACTTAAATATAGCCTAAATCTGCATTCAGTGACCCCAAGCATTTCATTATGCAGGCAAGGTTACAGTTGCTGGACAAACCTTCTCCAATATTGCTGGCTACACCTGTAACAAAGGCTTTAAATTAGTTGGAATTGATGCACGGACATGCCAGGCAGACGGCACGTGGAGTGCTGAAGCCCCTAAATGTCAGTCCACAACCTGCGCAGTGCCAGACCAATTGATGAATGGAAGAACTGATTACAAAGATTTGTCTATAGGATCTATTGTTAGGTATGATTTATCTATTTGTAGATGCAGTTTTTATTTTAAAAGGTAGGTCTTTGGTCTGTTGATAAAACTGATTAGGTGTTGATAGATTCCTTTGTTGCACTCAAAGTAATGTGTGTAAAAAGTCATCAGTAAGCTCTTGAGAACTACACTTTAAATCATTCATTTTTTTTATGCTTTTGAATATGTTTTTATCTCATTAAAATTTTGTATAGATTATAAAGGAAAAAAAAACAAGACACCTCTGTACTGCCTTGACTAAGACGCTTCAAGGAAAAAGAAAGAGGAGCAAGCCATTGGGGACATGGAGATGCACAATGTAGGAAGAACTAAAGAAAGCGAGAAAGACATGGTTTAAAGTGTTCCAACTTGCTGAAGACAGGATTGTCTGGGGGAACCTTTGGGTGATACCTTATGCTCCATTGGGAGTACAGAGGACTTATGATGGTTATAAAGAGTATATGAATATTTCATTGTAATGAGATTTAGCAGTGTTGTATGGTTAGCACTAACAAAAATAGGCCAAGCACTTTCAATGTGAGAAAAATAAAAAAATGGCAAGAGGACTACCTGGGATTTGAACCATGGTCTCTGGACAAAGCCACAAGAGACAGCGCATTATCCACTTTGTCATCTAATATAACACCTCCAAAATAGGATGTCTCATGCATTAAACTTTACTTCAGGGCAGATCTTACATGATTTAATAGCAAATGTGACAGATTACTTGAACACTGTCACCATTCATTTGACACGGCTGTTTGCCCATCTAACAGATCATAGTCATTTCTTGACTGTTCTTGCACAGTTGTATCATGCCCTTTCTTCACAGATGGTGACATCCCTCATTTATTATTTGGCAGTTCACAGATAATTTGTGCCAGTCGTCCAGTGTACCATATTGTTCACTGCAAACAAATTAGTGGCCTTCAATGTGGACAAATTATGGCCAACCCTTATAAATTTGGCAACATAGCATCTTTTTAAATGTGATATTGGTTATGCAGTTGTTGGAGTAGAGGTATAGATTGCATTCATTTGGAATGAGTCTCAGTTAATCTGTTAAGTTGTACATTATGCTTCTCCACCATCTTCCAGCTGAAAATGATTAGTTCTGTTTTATATGTAACATTTTTATATGTAACGTGCTGCAGTCCATGTAAAGCTGCATACAGCTTAACCTGCTGTCAATCAGCCCTGTTGAACTTCTATCAGATCTGCAATAATAATCTCTCTCTGAATGACTGACTATATCAATGTAAGGCCCTCCTGTCTCTGAATGACTGACTAAATCAATATAAAGCCCTCCTGTCTCTGAAAGACTGACTAAATCAGTCTAAAGCCCTCCTGTCTCTCTTAATCCCAGAATCTGTAAATGACCAAGACCAATGTAAGACCTTTCTGAATGACTGAATCTCTGAATAACTGAGATTAATGTAAGACTTCCGTGTCTCTGAAATACTGGTCCAAATCAATGTAATACCTCCGTCTATTCATGAATGATCATCTGAATGTGTGATCTCTACAAAGTATCCATCTCTCTCCGACTGACCATATGAGTGCACTTTTAAAAAAATGATGTCATCTCTTTATGTTTTTTCCAAAAAATCTTTTTTCCCTTTTCACAAATATTAGCATCAAGAATATGAGGATTCTGTCACATATTCATGTGTTACAAACTGAAAAGAGAATTTGTACGAAAATGTGAATCATCTCTCATATAGATAGGTTCAGATCTATGGTGTGAAAAAGATTTCATGTTGTCAACCCATTGTTTCTATATGTGGAGCTATCACTGTTGACTACTACCTGTATGGAGACCAGAATATTCTGGGAAGAATAAATGTACCAAAATATGTTACACTGTAAGCTAATTATACAGCCTCATTCAAATATTACTTTATCCTCTGTTGTAGTTCACTGCTTTATTTTTAACTTAGTATCTGTTTCAAAATCTTGTTTTATATGCAATATTAATAGTGGATCAAGGACAGAAGGCAGATTTTGCAGTCAAATAACTGAGTCATAGTTTGTGACTTACTAAAGGAAATTTCTAGAAATCTTTTTTCGTTCATTTTTTCTCTTATAATGATGAGTAGACAGGTGCACATGGTACATAAAAAAAAAAATACAATCAGTTAGCTCAGAAAAATGGACAATGATCTGGGAGAAAATGTTGGTTTTGAAATGAGAAGCAGAACTATCGCAATTATCTTGTAAGCATTTATGTTAAATTAGACACTGGGTACTGATATACACAATACGGTGCTGTTCAGAATTCCAACATTAGCTCCTGTCCTGACAATGTTTCGTTCATTTGACAAAGTTTGGTTTACTTTATCTTCTTCTTCTTTCGCTTCTACCACCAAGACCGTCCTTTGATCCCACTGAATTTATGCCTGTGGTCCTCGTTAAGTTCTGTGGTCCCCAAAAAGACCACATGAGATCCACTGTTATCAAAACATGTCTTAAATTAAGGAAATTTTGTTGCAAATGAATTTAAATCAAAGTAAACAAATAAGTTTAATTGAAGTAAAGATAGTGGATTACATGATTTTCATATGTGAATTTTTTTTTTGGAACAACAACTTTTTTTTTCCTTTTTAATTGATATTTTTAAATCAATTTTCTCAGATAAAAAGTTCCTATAACAAATACAGTGGTACCTTGGGTCATGAACTTAACTCGTTCTTTGACTCCGTTCACGAACCAATTTTTCCCATTAAAATGAATGCAGATCCAATTAATCCATTCACCTGCCTCAGAAACATTGGTGTTTTTTTTACTTTTTTATGGATTTATGTGTGGCAAAAATATATAATATAAAATACACATTATAACATTACCTTTGAGGTTGATAGTTGCTGGCAGATGGTAGAGGAGGAGGAGGAGGAAGACTACTCTTTTGAAGGAGGGTCCCATTCCACAATAACGTGGGGCAACTGTGTAGGTATTTCTGGTGCTTTTTTCTCTTTTTTGTAAACCTGGGAAATGGTTCGATTGCTGGCTCGGTGGCTGGTGTTTTCACAAGATAACGATCCAGAGACATTTGTCTTTTTCTTTGTTGGATAATTTTCTGAAAATGGGACATCATATTGTCATTTAAAATGTCCACTGCTCTGCTGGTTACAGTTTTGGTAAGGTGCATTTTGTTCTTTAAGATCGTACAGGTCGTAGATTTAGCCATGTTGTACTGCTTGGCGAGATCAGAAACATGAACACCATTCTCATGTTTAGATGTTCATAGCACGCATACCTGAGTACAGCTGAGGCATTGTTCATGGGCCAAGTCAAAATTTGTTCGGAAATTGTGTTTGTGGGCTGATTTGTTCATGACTAGAGGCGTTCATGACCCGAGGAACCACTATATAGCCAAAATTCAACACGAAATAACTTGAAATTTCAAAGTTATTCTTTTCTTGCACTCCGGCAGTGTCAGAGTTGTGGAAATTATTCACATAATTCTCCACTTTTGCAGTACACAGACCAGATGTGAAACCTTGAAAGTGTGTTATTTTTTTAAAAATGTCTTCAGATCACATTTAAATGAGATTAGGAAAGCCAACTATGTCAAAGATATTCCAGATGGGCAATTTGTGGTGTATATATGTTTCCATAATTCATATTCATGTATATTTTATTCCCACAGGTACTCTTGCAACAAAGGACACTTGCTTGATGGAGACTCTATCAGAAGATGCCTTGATAATTTGGATCTGAGTGGAGAAAAGCCAAACTGCAAACCGGTGAATTGTGGGAATGCTGGGGAGCTGAGCAATGGCGTGGTGACACTGTCTGATAGAGGAACATTTTTTGATGCGGTGGCCACATTTTCTTGCAATGTGGGCTACACACTGAGAGGAGCTGCTACAAGAACTTGTGGGTCTGATGCAAGGTGGACTGGACAGAATCCTTACTGTGCCCCGGTGGAGTGCTTCAAGGTCTCTAGTTTTATTTCAAATGGACGAGCAAATTCAACAAGTTCACTTTTTGGATCTGTTGTTGGGTACACCTGTAATGAAGGATACAGAGTGTCTGGATCAGCTGTAAGGAAGTGTGGCCCTGATGGAAACTGGGATGAACCAATTCCAACTTGCGTTGAAGTTGAATGCCCTCCACCAAAGATAGCTTTCGGATATGTTTCAAGCTTTTTAAGAAAATTTGGAACAAAAATTACGTTTTCCTGCAGGGAGAACTATCGTCTTAAAGGGCCGTCAGAGAGAACCTGCCTGGGAGATGGTCAGTGGAGTGGAGAAGATCCAGAGTGTCATAAAATCAAGTGTGAAGTTCCAGAGAAGGTTCCAAACAGCAAGTCCACAGTTTTGAATGAAACAGCAATCAGTTATGAGTGTGATGTTGGATATGTCTTGACTGGCAAGCCTGTGAGAGTCTGCGGACAAGATGAAGTATGGAGACCAGATGCCCCTTCCTGTCAAATTGTCACTTGTGATGATATGTCTTCAGCCCTTCTTGATAATGGGCATGTTAACTACACTTCAAATAAATTTGGAGACTTTGTTTCATATAAATGTGATACTGGATACAATCTGAGAGGGCTGGCAAAGAGAGAGTGCCTCTCTAGTGGTAAATGGGATGAGACCCAACCCATCTGTGAAATTGTGTCTTGTGGACACCCAGGAGTTTTACTTAATGGCAATGTGCATGAGGGAAACCATACTTTCAACTCCACTGTAGAGTTTTCATGTAATCCAGGGTACAAACTTATTGGTATGACAAGTCTTCTGTGTAAAAGTGATGGCAGCTGGGAGGGTGCATTCCCATCTTGTGAAAGAGTGTTCTGTCCAGCACTGTCCCCAGTAATTCCAAATGGAAACGTACTTGTGTCAGCATTAACTGTTGCTGGTACAGCAGAATATACATGCAAAACTGGCTTCCAGTTGGTAGGAGATGCCATCAGAGAATGTCTTCAGACAGGACAGTGGTCTGGGAAAGAGCCGTTATGTGCTGATGTGTTCTGCTCCCCACCAGCACCAGTACAAAATGCCATAATGGAAGGAGACAAATTTGGCTTTGGTGATGAGATCTTCTATACCTGCTCTGAAGGCTACCATCTCTCAGGGCATTTTGTCCGAGTGTGCCAACAGAACGGCTCATGGTCAAATGCACCCCCAGAATGCCACCCTGTGACCTGCCCAGAGCCAAATTGGACAGAGAATGGTCAGTTCCTGGGGGAGTCTGGTACTTTCAAATCAGTAATCACATATGAGTGTGATGATGGATATGAACTAGTAGGCAGTTACGAACGCATTTGTCAGGCCAATGCTACGTGGTCAGGGACAGACCCTGAGTGCAGAAGAGTCTCATGTGGTACACCTCCAACCATAAACAATACAGTCATAGATCAGACAGATAATCTTCTGTTTGAAGCCAAAGTGGTGTATTCTTGCATAGAAGGATACACACAATCAGGTCTTGACACAACTGAATGTCTGTCTAACAGGTCATGGTCATTTTTTGATTATTCTTGCACAGTTAAATCATGCCCTTCCTTTACGGATAATGACGTCCCTCATAGTGTATTTAATGTCACAGGTTTCACTTATAGAAGCACTGCATCATTTTCATGCCAGGAAGGCTATTTATTGGTTGGCAGTTCACAGATAATTTGCACTTCTCAAGGAGTCTGGAATGCCAGTCTTCCAGTATGCCAGATTGTCCAGTGCAACAAATTAACTTCCTTGCCACATGGACAAGTTCTGGTCAGCTCTAATGACTTTGGCAGCACAGCTTCTTTTAAATGTGATATTGGTTATGCAATTGTTGGAGCAGAGGTTATAGAGTGCCTGAGTTCTGGTCAGTGGAATGAGTCTCAGCCAGTTTGTCAGATTATATCTTGTACTCCTCCACTGTCATCCATTCCAAATGGACAGCTCAATAACCCCAGGTCAGACTACTTCTACAAAAACACAGCATCTTATAGCTGTGATAGTGGCTATGAGCTAAGTGGCCATAACCTGTTGACATGTCTAGAGACTGGTAGTTTTGATATTCCACCTCCAGCCTGTATCAGGATTCCTTGTCCACCGCCAGACAATATTGAGTATGGGAACTTTACAACATTTAAAAATGACACTGTTGTCTATGAGTGTTGGGAAGGCTTTGAGATGATAGGGAAACCAGCTTTGGAGTGCATGCTTGGAGGAAACTGGAGTAGACTTGCCCCATTATGCCAACCTGTTGTGTGCCCTAAGCCGCAGGATTTAGAAAATGGCAGGGTTGAGGGAAATGAATTCACTTTTGGACAGAACATCACATACCATTGTGATCCAGGTTTCCAGCTGGAGGGAAAGTCAGTTCATGTTTGTTTGTCTAACCGCTCCTGGAGTGAACAGATACCCAGCTGTGTCCCCATCAGCTGTGGGAAGCCTTCAGAGGAGTTTAAAAATGGTATCATACTTGGTTACTTCATTTATGGGGAAGGTGCCGAGTATATATGTGACCCAGGCTTTGAGGTTGAGGGTGACAGCTTCAGGCTGTGTCAGGTCGACGGCACCTGGAGCGGTGTATCTCCTGTTTGTAAGCGGCTTAACTGCTCTGCTCCAGATGACATACAGAATGGCCTTATTGTTGGAAACTCTTACAGTTACGAGGATTCTGTCACATATTCATGTGTAGAGGGTTACGAATTGAAAGGAGAATCTGTAAGAAAATGTGAATCATCTCTTATATGGAGTGGTTCAATCCATGGTGTGAAAAGATTTCATGTGGTCAACCCATTGTTCCTATAAATGGAGCTATCACTGGTGACTCATACCTGTATGGAGACCGGATCAATATATCATGTGTTAGTGGATACAAACTGGCTGGTAATGAGCACAGAATATGTGAGTCTAATGGAGTGTGGTCAGGTAATGAAACGGTCTGTGACCAAATATTCTGCTCTCTACCTCCACTTGTCGAAGGCACCACAAACAATGTCAGTGTAGGAGTGGATCTTTACCCTGTACACTCTGTAATTGCTTATGATTGTGGTGCAGGCCACATAATGAATGGAACTGGTAGAAAGACATGTGAGCCAACTGGAGAATGGTCTGAAAACCATTTAGACTGCTACCCTGTGTCCTGCTCAAGAATTGAGAACATAACACATGGTACGGTTAATGGTGATTCATATACTTACCTCTCTGTTTTAGAAATCACATGCAACCAGGGATTTCAATTAGTTGGGAATTCATCCCTTCAGTGTACAGAAAATGGAAGCTGGAGTTCAGAAATTCCTTACTGTTCAGTAATTGTATGTCCATCTATTCTCATTGAAAATGGAAAGTTTTTCATAAATTCAAATGAAACTTCAGGCATCAGTATCACCAGAGATGTGTTGATCTATGGAGATATTGTTACATTTGAATGTGATGAAGGATTTGAGGTGCATGGCTCATTGAAGAGCCAGTGTCAGTTGGATGGGACATGGTCAGTTACAAATACGACATGTACACTTGTGAAGTGCTCTGAACCATCAGGAATAGAACATGCTGTGTTGTCAAAGTCACATCTAACATTTGGAAGCACCTTAACAGTTTCATGTGCTACTGGTTATGATTTGATTGGTGAGTCTGAGCTGACCTGTGGAGCTGATGGTAACTGGGAAGAACCATTGCCCAAGTGTGTACTCCTTGCATGTGGCTCACCGCCGGCTGTGCCACATGCTGTCATTGTAGGTGACAGTTTCAAACAAGGCCAAACCATCACATACAAGTGTAGAGCTGGCTTTGATCTGGTTGGTAATAGTCTCTTAACATGTGGGGATAACAATGCTTGGTTAGGCTCTCTTCCAAAATGTGTTGATGTAGACTGTGGTAAGCCCCCAGAATTTCCATCATCCACAGCCACTGTGCACAAAACAACTTTCAGAAGCAAATTAGAGGTTAAGTGTAATAAAGGCTACATCCTCCAAGGCAATGCTACTCTCCTGTGTAGTGCTGATCGCAGCTGGAAGCATGATCCAAAGCTGTCGTGTGTTCCAGTAGACTGTGGTAAACCACCATCACTTTTACACAGTTCTTTTTCAGTAGCCACAACCACATTAGGCAGTGTGGTTATATACAGTTGCAATAAAGGACACTTCATGGCAGGGGGTAGCTCACTTGTCTGTGATGAAGATGGCTCTTGGGTGTATGATTACCCCGTATGTTCCCCCATGGACTGCCTAGAACCACCATCAGTTGACCATGCAACATATACCTCTAATGGAACCCAGTATCTCAGTGTGGTTACATATAGCTGTAATGAAGGGTACACTCATAGGAATACAAACAGAACCTCTATTGTGTGTGGAGACATGGGCACCTGGCAAGGAATAATGCCAGTCTGTATCATTGTGAACTGTGGGGCTCCACCTTCTGTTCAGCATGCCTCCTATGTCTTGGATGGCAACAGAACAGACTACCTGTCTAATGCTATCTACCACTGTGAACTGGGCTACAAAAGTGAAGAGGAAAACTTGTACCTCACTTGTAATGCCTCAGGCCTTTGGGAAGGTCCTGCTTTTGCTTGTGAGCCAGTGGAATGCCCAGAGCACCCCAATATCTCAAATGCAGAGAATTACAAAACAAACGGCACAAAGTTTGGTGACTCAGCTTCTTTCTCATGCTCTAAAGGTTATATAAATGCTGGCCCAGAGTTTGTAGTTTGTACTGAGACAGGGCAGTGGACTGAAAATTATCATGCCTGCTTGCCCGTAGAGTGCCAGGAGCCACAAGAACCAGAACATGGAAGTGTGGAGTACAGCTCCACAGTATACACATCCACCGTTGTCTACTCGTGCTCGCCTGGATATGTCATTACTGGCAATACAACCTCTGAATGCTTGGACTCAGGGCTGTGGTCTGCCAAAGCTCCAAAATGCTCTGCAGTTGATTGTGCCACACCACCACTGATTCAGCATGGCATAGTGTCACATACATACACAACATATAAACATCTTGCACATTACTCATGCAATACTGGCTTCATTTTAAATGGGTCTGACACTTTGGTTTGTGCAGAAAATGCATCTTGGACTGGGGTAATTCCTTACTGCACAGTTGTAACCTGTGAAGCACCTGTACGTCAGCCTCACAGTCAAGTTGTATTCACAGACTTGACGTACCAGGCCATAGCTACTTACATTTGTGAACGGGGCTTCAAACTTGTTGGGGAACCCTCTGTATCTTGCACTGAAAATGGCACATGGTCTAGAGAACCACCGGAGTGCGTCCCACTAGACTGTTCACACCCTGTCCAGATAAAGCATGGGCAAGTCAATGTTTCAGGCTCCACTTTTGGTGCCTCTGCCACCTACAGCTGTGATAAGGGCTATGTGATTGATGGATCCAGTGTGATTTTCTGCAATGCTGATGGTGCTTGGAACAGCTCTGCCCCAACCTGCAAGATTGTTGACTGCAAGGTCCCACCAAAAATTAAAAATGGAATCGTGCTTTTCAATGCCACTTTATATTCATCAGCAGCCACATACCTCTGTGATGAAGGCTACAGGCTTACTGGGGCTAATGCTTTAATTTGTAGAGAAAATGGGCTTTGGGAAAGTGAAATAAAATTGAGCTGTGAGCTGATCACGTGTCCTAAACCACCATCAGTGCCAAATGGCCAGGTCACTTTTAAAGAACTGAAGTATGGCTCTAAAGCATTTTACACATGCCATAAAGGATATACTCTGTCTGGGTCATCTGTGACCCACTGTGGAAGTAATGGAGAGTGGGATCAAAATCCTCCAACATGCAATGAGCCAAAATGCCCAGCCTTAGTTGATATTCCCAATGGATTTGTGAAGATGAGTGGATCTCATGCTGGAGCAGATGCAAATTTCACGTGTTCCACTGGGTATGTTATCGAAGGAGAGAGCAGGCTAGTGTGTCTGAAAAATCAGTCTTGGTCCTCGGCACCACCAATTTGCAAGCGAATCAATTGTGCACCACCACCAGTCATCGCCAATGCCATCATCATTGCAGATACTGGAAGAAATATCTCATCTGAAGTCACATACTCCTGCATAAAAGGTTACCAGATGGTCAACAACAAAAACAATGAGCTCTCCATCATTTGCCAAGATGACGGAGACTGGTTTGGCAAGATTCCTTCATGTGAGATTGTTGTGTGTTATGAGCTTCCGCCTTTGATCCCTAATAGTACATATGTCACCACTGGTGATACGTACACCTCAGAAGCAGTGTACACATGCAGTCCTGGTTATACATTATCGGGCAGTCCAATCATGAAATGCAGTCATGAAGGCCTGTGGTCCACGGATAATCCTCCAAAATGTAGTCCAATTTCATGTGGGGCACCACCCAGATTTGACAGGTCTTCATATAATGACACTGACTTTACCTTTGGCCAGTCTGTCAGCTATATCTGTGACCCTGGGCATGATCTTATAGGAACATCAGTGAGCATCTGTCAGCTGCATGGCAAGTGGTCACCTGTAGCCTTTGAATGTAAAGGTGAGGTAATGATAATATTACAAATGTCCAAATTTATTTGTTTCACATATATATATATATATATATATATATATATGTTTTTATGTGTATATATGTATATAAGTCCTGTAGCATTTGCAAGCAGTAGGGGGTGTGAAGTGTTAGTGCCTTCACATTTCTAGGTCACTACAGTATTTGAGGTAGTGATGCCAGCACCTTGCCTCACTGCTTTTTGTTTTCCTAGGGAACCCTCTCCTCCTCCTCCCCCCCCCCTCCAGGTACCCATTATTTGAAACCGGGTTGACCATGATGCCAGTCAGCCTGAAAAAATTCTGCTCAAGTATGAAATCGAACCAGGGACCTTCTGATCGGCAGGCAAATGACCTAACTACTATACCACCACGGCTTTATATTTACTATTATAACAGTTATATTATTATGATTCATGAAAAAATATAATAAATATAAATAAATAAAATAGAAATACATAAAATAGAAATATAATAATACTTTCTGAGATAAAAAAAAAAAATTAATATGAATCAATGCATTTACTACATTTTTTTTTTCACTTCCACATTTGTAAGTACAGCGTTATTATCTTTATGTCTGTAGTAATGATCAAAGCTTTAATATTTTCACTGACTTAAACAAAATAATACCAGTTTCTTCTTTCTATGTTACTATAGAGAGTAAGCATACAGTAAATTCTAGCTTATTTTTTTTCTGTTACTTTATGTTACCAGTATATTTTCTTACTGCAGGGTCTACCTTTTTTTTTTTATTATTGATAATGAGATGTATTTTGATATTTCATCTTATTGGAGGTGAATTTGATCCTTTCATGAAGTTACTGATAAGACTGTAGTGGTGTTATGTAGCTATTAAGCAGTGATTTGAAAAACTATGAAGTGATTATAGAACTGAATCTTGTACAAAAACAAATGTAAAAATTCAGAAAATGTAAAATGACAAGTTTCTGAAAGCAGCTTATAGTATTAAATTCAAATCGTATGATATTGATTTATAATTTGGAATATGGATGAACTTTTGCAGATAATCAAATCATTTTGTATCATGCTTTCACAGTTTTTATGTTAATCTTGTTTATATAGTATCTGTGACTATCCATTCATCACCTTCTCATCCATTATTGTGGATAATCAAAAGCTGATAACATATTTTAAATGACAGAACAATTTTCAGTACATAGATTTAGCATACTGAATTGTTCATGATGTGGGCATTTAGTCACAGATACTATATAAACAAGATTAACATAAAAACTGTGAAAGCATGATACAAAATGATTTGATTATCTGCAAAAGTTCATCCATATTCCAAATTATAAATCAATATCATACGATTTGAATTTAATACTATAAGCTGCTTTCAGAAACTTGTCATTTTACATTTTCTGAATTTTTACATTTTTTTTTTCAGAATATTTCTGGTCCTCTTTCTAGTGCCTGAAAATATGAAGTCTTTGTATTTCATGGTAAAAAAAAACAATGGTAAAGATAGCCC
Organism: Achatina immaculata; assembly: GCA_009760885.1. Taxonomy (NCBI): domain Eukaryota; kingdom Metazoa; phylum Mollusca; class Gastropoda; order Stylommatophora; family Achatinidae; genus Lissachatina; species Lissachatina immaculata. The sequence goes on along the minus strand of CM019720.1, from coordinate 47,466,211 downwards.
TGTCATGCCTTAGAGGCACATAGGGGATATGGTGTTAGTGCCCATATTTTCCTTGACCTGTCAGCACACTAGAGGGTGATATGGTCAGTATCACGCCTGGCCGCCTTTCCTTCCCCAACTCCAGAAGAAGTCAGGCACCCATTTCTGCAGCTGGGTGACTGGGGCACATCTAACTGGATTCGAACCCCTGACCTTCACCACGAGAGACAGTGCACTAACCACTTCACCATTTAGACACCCTTGTATTTCATGCTTTTATTTATAATGAAGTTAACAGATTTTAATAACTTAATATTGTATATATATATTTTTTTTTTTTTTTTAACAGTTCGACACTGTGACCCAATTATTGAAGTCCCTCAGAATGGCAAGATTATTACTAAAGATGATACTGGCTTGTATGCCGTAGGATCACTTATTGAATTTGCATGCCAAGAACAGTTCACTCTTGTAGGCTCACGCTCCATGAGGTGTTCAGAGAGTGGTGAATGGGATTCCAGAGCACCACAATGCATATATGTCATCGGTATGTTCATATGTTCCATGTTGTATCTATTTACAAAGTCCTTTTTTTAATACTTCAGTTTGAAATGTTTCCAATGCATTGATTACAGATAAATTTGAAACAGTGGTTAAGGGAATGCTAAATATTCGTATTAATATTATCAGTTACTGAAAGTGGGAATAAGCATACATATGCTTTAGGTTATCATGAAAGATGAGAAACTCACTATAATAGAAAGTTAAAACAGCTATATAACTGCTGCCTCATATAAATAGCTTATAACTCAGTGATATGATCATTGGCAAGTAGGAGGCGCTATAATCTCTGCCCCTGCTGCATTGTGGGTTAGGCTGTTTTCAAAGCCAAAGGCTAGCAGAGTCCAGCATAAATAAACCAACAGAAAGCAAAGGAAAAGTACTGTTGTAAACTGTAGAATAATCATGCCTAGAAAGAAAATCAACAACAGAGTTACTCAGAAATGTCAGGGACCAAGATCTGTGTAGGAGTATGAACTTCACAGCATGGCTTGTGATGATGATAATGATATAACTTCACAGAACTTCTAAGAAAGCACTGTTACACCTAATCTTGGCCTCCCAGTATCCTGGTCTTATTCTGTCCAAATGTCATTTTAAACTTCTAATGGTCTCTAAAACTCACTCTCAGGTCATAACTCACAGAACCTTGTTTTTATGTCACTTTTTTCTTAAAACTGATTTTGTTTTTTTTTCCAGACAGACAGTTACCCTTGTGGGAACAGGAGAACTCTAAAACTTCTCTTCTCTGTTATTATCTTCATCCTCTTCTGAATGGATATGTTTTGCTAAAAAAAAAACAGAATCATTTTTCTGTCACAATCAGCATACATTACTATGCTTCCATTTTCTGCCTCCATTCTTGCATGATCAGTGCAGTTTGAACAGTCCTTTTCCATCTTATCAAGTATAATAGTAATGAAGCTTTTTTTACAGCAGTTGTTCCAGGAAAAGATTAGTGAAATTGTAAGCCTTCCTCAGCAAGGTTTTCAACATTCTTCACAGCAAGCACATTTCTTTACCCAAAAGGGTTGGCGGTTTTCACCACATCATACATATCATTCACTCAGAAAGGAATCAAGTTAATAAAATGACTGTTATATAATTTTTGACTCTTATTAATCTGTTCCAAATCAGCATTTAAAGTATAAAATATATGTGTACATATGTGTGTATGAATTACAAAAATAAGATTTTTAAAGGCATGCCTTTCCCATCGCAACATATGCCTGTGGGACCTGATCACTTAACAAAACAGCTGAGAAACACATAAATGCCTTTGAATGTAAATGCTACAGAAGAGATCTTCAGATATCATGGACACAAAAAAGAACAAATATATCCATACTACAAGAACTTAATATTGAAGAAGGTTGGCTAGTAAAGAGGATTAAACAGAGAAAACTTAAATATTTTGGACACATTAAACGTCATGAGAGTTTAGAGAAGACTGTCTTGGAAGGGTACATAATGAGAAAAAAGAAAGAGGAAGACCAAGGTGAAGATGGCTGCAAGACATCGTTGATAATCTACACATGGATGCATCAGCAGCAGGCCATCTTGCTTATAACCAACTGAGAGGCCTACTAGAAAGCTGTTAGGGAGGCATAGTTCCATGACTGATATGTGTGTGTGTATATATATATATGTACTTGTTATGTGAAAACATATATGTGGCGTGTGTCTCTTTCTCTTTCAGTCTCTCATGTTTTAGTATGTACATCAGACCAAGCAATCACCACTCAAGTGTGCCTTAGGATATATTTCAGGGCAGCAACAAGCTCTGTCCACTTCTCAGAGACTCCAGGCAGCCTGTACGTGGTGCCTCAGCTGTGATGTATGCTGTTCATCTCTTCTTCTACTGTTCTTTTGTTGTTGTTGTTGTTTTTTTTTTATTACTTTAACAGAATATAATTATTTGCATTCTTCATGTGTTCTTCTTGACATCTTAGACTGTTCTTGTGGGGTTTTTTCTGTTTTTTGTTAATGAAGTTAGATGACCAACTATATCATACTTGAGGTGTTGGCAATCATTATTATCTTCCGCGTTCGTCTTCCAGATCTTTGCTCCGAGACACTACAGGCGGACAACGTGCTACCACCACCACCGGGTAAAGTTACCGGGGATGAGATCATTGTCCAGTGCCAGACAGGTTATGTATCAAAAGGTGACATGAGATCAGTATGCCTGCCAGACAACACCTGGTCATTGCCTCAAGGACGATGTGAAAGTAATATTCAGATTTCTTATTTTGTTTGTTGTGTATATTTTTTTGCTCTAGGTGTAAATTACTGCATAAGAATTGACATTCATGATACTTTCATATTTGACACAGATGTCACAAGTGAATGTTGTAAGTTAACTTAACTCTTTAAAAAAAAAAGAGCTCTGTAATCTCTATTATGTATCAGATTGTAAATATTAACTATTAGAAAATAGCTCAGTAATCTGTTATTATCAAGGTATCAAGAAAATTGTAGATAATAGCTGTTAGAAAAGAGCTCTGTAATCTGTTGTATATCATATTTAGTGTTAGAAAGAGTTCTAAAATCTGTCATTTATCATCATCCTGTAGACATTAACTGCTATTAGAGAGCTCTGTAGTCTGCGGATGTTAACTGCTAGGAAAGGGGTCTATACTTCACTTATGTGAGCTTTCAGAAAACTTTATTGGTAATAAACAATAATTAGTGTATAAGTATACAACTGTACATGAGGCACTGCAGTAAAGCTGTGATACCAGAATGTTTAAACTAGGAAAATTGTAGGAACAGCTTTATTACTTAACGACTACAAAGTTGTGACGTTGTGGCTTGAGGCGTAATCATACAAAAACATACAGGATGAAGAAATAAAGAGAGGAGATAAAATATAGTGTCACATGAATACTATTAAAAAACAAAATTAAACAGAGTACTTAGCTGTAAATTGTAAGGTGTGGCATGTCCGGCGGTGTGTGTCAGGAATGGATTTAGTAGAATGTGGAGACTGTTTAAATGGAGACCTGTGATATGTGGTCAGTGGGTTGTAACTGGGGGTGGTGGATGGGAAACTGGGGAGGGGAGAGAGAGTGATACAATGTTGACCTAGCCAGGAGAAGTTGAAATAGATGATTGGGGAAAAGGGGTTGCAGAGTGATACTGTGAGGAAGTTTGACAAGTAAGAAGGGGTGGAGCTTAGTGGAGAGGTACTGTAATGATTGAAGAGAATGTTAAGTGTAGTTGAACAGCGAATTTAACCCATGTGGCTCCAGCATCCCATAATTTTTAATGCAGTGGTTCTCAAGCGCCAGGCAACTTGTGTCATATGCGTGACATTGTTTGATGGCTGTTACCAGAAAATCAGATTTGCCTCTGTGGTTGGGGCCATTGAAATGATTTGGGACTGGTTTCGAAGCATGCTGGGCAATGTCGTACAGATGTTTTTGCATGCGGTCCCCTAATCTGAGGCCAGTCTCACCAATATATATTATCCTGCATCTTTTGCAAACAATGACATATATCAAATTATGGGACTCGCATGTGAATCCCTCATGAAGACTGAGGATAGTTTTGGGAAAGGTGATCATTTTCGTTTCCCAGACTACCGGGCAGGTAACGTAGCAGGGGTGGTTACATTTTCTGGTGCCTACATATGTAAGGCTCTGCTTCAAGTGGCTGTGGACAAGGATGTCATTAAGGTTTGGCTCACGTTTGTATGCCAACGGGGGTGGATCAGAGAAAATGTCGCAAGTGTCGAGGTCCAGTTGGATTAGTGGCAGATGACGATAAAGAATTTTCTTAACCATCTGACCATGCGGGTGGAAAGGCAGTACTAACTTAACTCTGTCAGATGGAGTAACAAGCTTTTTCCTAAATGCTACTTTGTAGCTCACTAGTTGGATACGGTTGAAGGCTTCATGAAGGACCTTTTCTGGGTAGTGGCGATGACAGAAAAATTCTAATAATTTGTTGGACTGATCTATAAAGTCCAAATTATCCTGACATGTGCGGCGAAGACGGAGGAGTTGGGAGTATGGGATGGAGTTCTTACAGGCTTCAGGATGGGAGGAGGTGTAAAGCAGATAGGTGTGGCTGTCGGTGGGCTTGTAAAATACAGAGGTGACAAGCCTGTTTTTGCCAATAGAAATTTTAATGTCTAAAAAGTTGACAGACTTGTCAGACATTTCATAAGTGAATTTTATGTTGTTATTGAGTGAGTTGGCAAATTCAGTAAATTTTTTTAGCTCTTCCTGTGGCACACTTGTGATTCCAATGCCATCACTGATGTACCTTTTATAGAATTCTGGAAGTCTGCCAGTGTAGGTTTCCCATAATTTGGCTTCCAGAAAGCCCATATATAGACATGCATAACTGGGACCCATTTTTGTTTCCATGGCAACACCACTGATTTGCTTGAAGTATTCGCCGTTGAATTCGAAAGAATGTAGGTTTAGTACTAGCCGTGTAAGTCTGATTATGGTGTCAGTGCTAGTGGTGGGGTGAGAGTCTTTGTCAAGAAAATAGCAGAGTGCTAAGAGTCCATTCTCATGAGGGATAGAAGTATATAGGGAGCAGACATCAAGGAGAAAGATGTGATAGGTGTGGTGTTGAGAGAGTGTGATCGTAATAAAAACCACTGCCCTATTCATCTATAAAACTTCTATCTTTTACTTTTAGAGTTTTTGTTTTTTTTTTCACTTTGTTTATTTACTTTTGTCATCATCATCATTTGCCACCAGACCAACCAATCATTACTCAAGTGTGCCTTAGGGTATATTTCAGGGCAGCAACAAACTCTGTCCACTTCTCAGAGACTCCAGGCAGCCTGTATGTGGTGCCTCAGCTGTGATGCATGCTGTTCATCTCTTCTTCTACTGTTCTTTTTTTTTTTTTCTTACTTTAACAGAATATAATTATTTGTATTTGGAACAGGCTTTAATTATTATTCACTACTTTGTCTTGCAGGAGTTTCATGTGGTAAACCAGTGGTAGCAAATGTTCAGAATACAGTAGTACTTGGCAAGAGCTACAACTATGGTGACTCGGTTACTTTTCTTTGTCGCTATGGCTACGTGCCGGTAAACAAACCAATCCTCACATGCCTGGAAACAGGAGAATGGGATGGGAAACCAGAATGTACTGGTATGTTATGGTGCTGTTTTGTTTGTTTGTTTTTTTTTTTTACTAAAAAAATGTATAATAATATCCCTGCATGTTATGTTGATAAACAGAGTATTGAAAGACAAAGGTAAAATCCCTGTTTTTTCATGCCATTAAGACATATTGGGGATACGGTGGTAGGCCTGTATATCCACGACCTTCAGCACGTGATAGTATGATGTGGTCAGTATCACACTTGACCACATTTACCTTTCCCAGATTTGTGGGGAAGAGATGTGACTCAGAGTAACTATGAATAGGAAATACTTATTTCGTTGTACATGAAGTGTAATATGGCGTTGTGACTGCTAAATAATAGAGTTAACCGCATTGTGGACTAATTCATCAGTTATAAACCATATGTACGTAGCACTTCTTTTTTCTTCTCTACAACATTGTGCTGCGCTCTATTAGATGCTTCACTGAATATTCAGTGCCATTACTCTTTGATGTGGATGCCTTCCAGATCACTGTATGGACTCTCATCAACAGGTGGCCTTTCATCAGTGTGTATGGCCTCTCATCACCATGTGGCCCCTCATCACTATGTGGCCCCTCATCAGTGTCTATGGCCCCTCATCACCATGTGGTTCCTCATCATTGTGTATGGCCTCTCATCACCATATGGCCCCTCATCAGTGTGTATGGCCTCTCATGACCATGTGGCCCCTCATCAGTATGTATGGCCCCTCATCACCATGTGGCCCCTCATCAGTGCGTATGGCCTCTCATCACCATGTGGACCCTCATCAGTGTGTATGGCCTCTCATCACCATGTGGCCCATCATCAATGTCTATGGGCTCACCTCACCATGAGGTCCCTCATCAATGTCTGTAGCCTCTCATCACTTTGTGATTTGCTATGATGCCTGCTGTCTCCATATTACATTTTTCCCCAACACAGAAATCTTACCCCCCCCCCCCCCCATACACATTAGTATTGAGAGTGCTCAGTCTGTCATATATCAGAAGTCAGAATTGTTGATAAAACATAAAACTGTTATTATATTATTCTTCATAATACAACTGCTTCTTCTCAGCACTTGAAGTTGCTTGCAACTGCAGCTGACATTCCTGCTGTTTCTGTGATTGTTGGAGTTGAGGCTGTCTTATATATTTTTTTTTTTACATGAAGGAGTCTGCTTGCACCATAAATCTTTGCATTAGAAGTCATACGATAGCAAGATAGACTATGAATTAACACGTAGTTTAAATTTGGGAGATAAAGATAAAAACAGACAGATTTGTGTGATAAATTCTTTATGCTGAAAAGTTTTGTTTGTTTGTTTGTTATTGCTTTGTCTCTCTGAAACTATGTGGAGAATGCCCCCAGCAGATGAAGCAGTGAGGAGTTGTAGCACACACATCATACTGAATGGGAAGTGGGTTATGGCAGCTGTCATGTGAAATGGGTTATGTGGAGTATCATGTGGAGTGGGTTATGGCAGCTGGCTTGTGGAGTGCATTATGGCAGCTGGCATGTGGAGTGGCTTGGAGACCCACAGCTAAAAGACAGAAAAAAGGGTGCAGTGCTTCCCAGCAGGCTCCACTACCATGGAGACCACAGTAGTCCCTGCCCCATTGATAAGACTGAGCATGTTACTGGGAGAGCCAGCAGAGAAATTAGGAAGAATCTTGGCAGAGATGGTTTGCTGGCCCCAACATAGTCATCTTGGCCCCACACTGTGAAAATAGAATGTGTTAGTTTGGCGTTATAGATCTTTACAGTTTTGATACATACAGTTAGCAGCTGTGTTTTTTATGACTAAAATTACTTTGTCCTGTTTTGTTTATCATCATCATCACCATCATCATCATCGCAGATTGGTTTACTTCTTCAACAGCTGTTCCTTCTATGTATATTTGTCCTTTGTGGTTAATGAGAAGTTTCATTATTTTTGTTTTTTCCTTGTTAATTTCAAGTCCTATTTTACTAGCCATTGAAGACAGTATCTTGTTTTGTTTACAGTTAGTTTAAATTCAACTTGTCTTACAGAAACAAAATATTTGAAGACACACTTATTACTGTTCTTTTATGAATACTATTCTTTTGCAGCTCATTGCAAGCATGAATGTCTCAATGGAGGATTTTGTACAGGACTCAATCGTTGCAAGTGTATGCCCGGTTGGGCAGGGAACAGATGTCAGACAGGTACCTGTATGTGTTTTTAATATGTATGCATGATCTGTGCTGAAAATCCGAAGCTCCAGTGCCAAGATTTGTTTTCAATAGATAGATAATCTCCTGGTGGTATAGAATCACGTCTCCTGATTTCTACATATTCTTGTGTTTTCTGGGCACTTTTAGTCTGAAACCCAGATCAGAGGTGGAGTGTTCAGTTCCCTGTCATCTAACGTCCTTCCCGTGCCATTAAACATCACATAGGGCTCCCATGGTAGTTTGCCAAGTTCTCCTGTTTTCGGCGAGCTTTTCAACCTCATCAAGGGATGTTATGCCCACTAAACTGGCCTCTCTTAACAATTCCCTGTTCAGCGGGGTTTAAAGGTTCTAAGCTGTGATGGTCTGGTTGAGAATCTCTTTGCCATTTCCTCTGTTTGGAATAGTAATTATCAGAGATCAGAATGGGCACTGCAGCTTGAGTCTGAAGTTCCAACAGTTTATTATAAAATCAAACAAATCTAGTTCTTGATTGATAATGCATAAATTCAGGCCACTTGCTGTACTTGTTGTAAGTACCCTTTTGCAAGCTTTCATCATAGTTCAGCAGAAATTCGTTCATTACGATTTTGTTCATTTTATGCGGGACTGCCCAGCCATTCCTAGCCCTGTTTATTTCACTTTCTTTCAAAATCACGCATTGTATATCACATGACTGGTTTTATGATGTCACATGATTTCAGTCTAATTTTGTTCAGTTTACGGTTCTGTATTTTTTTCACATGGATATGTCGATATATAGAGAAGAATAGGGCATATCCTACGGACAGAAAAGAAAACAAATAACAAAGTGCTAAACCAACTAGAAGTGAAAAGAAAAATATGGAAAATCATAAAAACAAGACAGCTAAGATATTGTGGACACGTCAAGAGGCATAATACTATACTGAAGACCCTTATTGAGGGCAAGATCGAAAGGTAAAGAACAAGAAGATGACATTGATATAGATGGGTGAACAACATCAAGAGATGGACATGGACAAGCTTGGCTGAGTGTTCTAAGAAGACAAGAAACAGTGCAGAGTGGCAATTCATTGCAGTCAACCTTCTGTGGGGAGATGGCGTGAAATGATGATGATGATTTTTTCATATCTCTCTCTCTCTCTGAACCTTAAGTGCCCAGAGCACATGGGGCTTCCGCAAGGGTTTTCCACAAATGCCTGTCCTTCCCCTTTTTTTCTGCTCTTGCCCAGGTGAGCCCTCTATTGCTCAACATCCTTTCTGTTGTTCTTCTCCATGTCTCTTTTGGTCTACCCTTACTTCTGTTCCCCTGTGGTGTCCATCTTAGTGCTATTTTTGGTAGTGAGTTGTCAGTCATTCGGAGCACATGTCCCAACCATCGCCAGCGTCTTTCCTCAATAATTGTTGTCAGTGGTTTCATCTGCATTTCTGCTAATAAGATGTTATTTCTTGTGGTGTTTGGCCAAAATATTTTTCTAATTCTTCATAAACATTTAGTCTGGAAAGAATTCAACTTGTTTTCTATGGTTTTGGTGATTTTCCAGCATTCACTTCCATAGAGTAGTACACTTAGAACATTACTCTTAGATATCCTGATTTTCATATTTATGCTTAGTTTTTTTTATTTCCATAGAGTCTGCAGCATTGCAAAAGCCTGGTTTGCTCTAGTAAGTCTGCTGTTGATGTCCTCTGTGCTGTCTCCATTTTCTACTACTCTGCTGCCAAGGTATACAAATTCGTTGACCTCCTCCACTAACTTGTTATCTACTCTGAGTACATTTCTGTTGTTCACATTTTGCTTCATTAACTTTGTCTTTCCTACGTTGATCTTTAGTCCTATGTTGTTTGCATTCTGAGTTAGCTTGTTTATTTTATCTTGCATATCTTTGTGACTGCTTGATAATAGACAAATATCGTCCGCAAAGTCAAGGTCCTCCAGCACTGTGTCAAGGGTCCATTGTAATCCTCTGCGTTTGTCTGATGTTGCCTCCTTCATTAACCAGTCTACTGCCAAGATAAATAATGTTGGTGATAGTACACATCCCTGTTTCACTCCTGTTTGTACCCTAAAGCTGCTGGAGGTATGTTCTCCACAGATAACTTTGCACTGAAAACCCTCATATAGGGCTTTGATTACATTAACTATTTTATGGGGGAGGCCATGCCATCTTAGGATTTTCCACAGTGCATCTCTGTTGACACTGTCAAAGGCTTTCTCAAAATCTATGAATAATGCATATGTTGTGCTATGCCACTCATTTGCCTGTTCTAATATTTGTCTAAGTACAAATATGTGGTCTATGCATGATCTTCCTTTTCTAAATCCTGCCTGCTCTTTCCGAAGTTTTTCCTCAAGTGTTGGTACAATTCTGTTGATGATTATTCTGCAAAATACTTTACTGGTGAGTGGCAATAGGGTAATGCCTCTCCAGTTCCTGCAATCTCTGAGGTCACCCTTCTTTGGTAGTTTTACTATAAGCCCAGTTTTCCACTCCTCTGGGGCTTTTTCTAGAACCCAAATTTGTTGTAATATCCGGCAAAGTTGTTTTGGTGTTTCTGTTTCTTCTGCTTTCAACATCTCAGCAGTCACTTCATCTTCACCTGGTGCCCTGTCTAATTTTAGCTTCTTTATCGCCTCCTTTACTTCATTTATTGTTATTGGTCCTGTATTGATGTTTAGTTCCGTTTTTGCTTCAGGTATGTCTATTGTTTGTGCTGCTTGTGTTCTGTTTAGTAGGGTGTTAAAGTGTTCCCTCCATCTTTCAATTTTTTCTCTTTCTCCACTGACCAGTTGTCCATTTTGTGTTCTTACTGCACTTTCACATCTTGTGTTGAAGTTACCTGTCATCTGCTTTGTGATTTTATATATGGTTTTCATGTCATTTGTATATGCTGCTTTCTCTGCTGTTTCTGCTAAGTTGTCATAATATTGACGTTTATCTTAACGGCATGATTCCTTCACTTCTTTGTCTTTTTGTGCATAATTACTTAAAACTCATTCTTTAAGCCGTTGTGATTTGGTGTTCAGTAATTTTTTCTTGATTTCTTTTCTTTGCTCTATCTTTTCCCATGTGGTCTCGCTTATCCATTCCTCTTTTTTCCTTTTCCGATATCCCAGCACCTCTTTTGCTGTTTCCTGTAGTGTTTTATTGAACTCTAATATGGACATTTCTGCTTCATCTTGTAGGACACTGAAGCGGTTCTTAAGTACTATTGAGAATTCATTTCTTGTTTTCTTGTATCAAAATGTATCTTTCTGTGTTCTCTGATTTTGGCTTTCTTTAATTTTAGTTTTATTTTTGCTACCAGAAGGTTGTGATCACTTCCTACATCTGCTCCTTTCCTTGCTCGCACATCTTGTAGTGACCGTTTCCACTTGTTGTTTATTAGTATGTGATCGATTTGGTTTTCTGTGGTTTTATCTGGTGACCTCCAAGTCACCTTATGGATGTTTTTATGTTGGAAAATTGTCCTTCCGATGGTCATCATGTTTTCTTCACAGAAACTGCACAGTCTTTCTCCATTTTCATTTATTTCTCCGATTCCTTCTCTTCCCATGATTCTTCTATCTTCATTTCCTTCACCTACTTTTGCATTGAAGTCGCCAAAGATGAGTAGCATATCATGCTTTGGTATTATTTCTACTGTTGCTTGGAGGCTGTTGTAAAAATCTTCTTTTAATTCCTCTTCAGCTGCTTCTGTTGGTGCATAACAAACTATAATAGACAGCTTCGTGAATCTTGAGTTGAACCGTGCATATAATAATCTCTCATTTATTAGGGTCCATTTCAGCAATGCTCTTGATGCTTCATTTGTTATAATCAATGCTACTCCTCCTTCATGAAGATCTTCTTTACCTGACCATATTATTGTATCTTCTGTGTGCTGTGTTGTTAATTTCCTTCTGCCTTGTCCTGTCCATCTTGCTTCTTGTATTCCTAGTATGTCTAGTTTGTATCTGTGCATTTCCTTGACGGTTTCTGGTAGTTTTCCAGTCTGGTTTAGTGTTCGTACATTCCAGCTGCCTATTTGCATCTTGTGTTTAGGTTCCAGGAGGTCTGCAGTCGGGCTGGGGACTTCCAGTGGCTGGCTTTCATCCACAACCTTCATGGGCTCAGTTTCCTGATACGCATTTCTCCTTCCACCTGCATTTGTTTTTTCCCTTGCTTCCGTTTCTGTAGCAGTCTGATAGTTTTTTTTACCAGATAGGGTTGCTGGGCCTATGCTGAACCCTCCTTAGTCACCTTTTACGATCATGCGTGGTAGGGTACAGTGGTCCTATTCTTTGCAGATCCCAGGTACCACACAGGGGATTTTTTCATACACACACACACACACACACACACATATATATATATATATATATATATGAATTGGAACCCAGATATATAGTTCTGAAGTGGAATACAAGAAAAACAAGCTTTTCCACAAGCTCCACCCACTTTGGGAGCTGTGGTGAGCCCCATCCCATTAGCCAGGCTGAACAAGCTTCTAGGATTCTAGGAGACCCAACAGAGATGTGAGAGAGAGGGTCTTGACCAGCTCCAGTTCCCTAATTCCTAACTCTAGTAGTGTGATATGGTCATACCAGCAGTTATCATTGTTCACAGTCTCATAAAATACAGAACTTTACTCAAATCATGAGTAGACAAACGCATAAAACAGAAAGACTAAAAACTGAACAAGTTCAGAATATGCAGGCTTGATATAATCCCATCTTGCATTATAAACATGTTGTTTTTATTATCTGAAGCTGTCTGCATCCTGCCTTGTCTCCATGGAGGTCATTGTGTTGCCCCATACAAATGTGGCTGCCCAAAAGGATATCAAGGATCACGCTGTGAACATGGTATGTAAAACTGAAAAGAAATCATAGGTACTGAAATATTTGACATTAATACCATCTGTTCTTCTTTCATTTTCTAGTTTGGCATTGCTTAAAGATTTGGAAAATAACATTAAATTCACAAGATGGTCTTACTATATTGATCAACGAATGAGTCAAGATTTTCTTTTTTTTTTCATTTCAAAACAGTACTTCTGGAGAAAAAATTAGGATCTGAGACATTAAGTAAGATTATTGTAAAGGACTAGGTTAATGAAGTGACAGTCGTTAAAGAAGATTGTTATAAAGGACCAGGAGATTGAACTGACAGACATTAAGTATAATTATTATAAAGGACCAGGTTAATGAAGTGACTGACATTAAAGAAGATTGTTGTAAAGTACCAGGTGAATGACGTGACAGACATTAAAATTATTGTAAAGTACCAGGTTAATGAAGCGACAGACATTAAGTAAAATTATTGTAGAGGACCAGGTTATTGAAGTGAAGACATTAAGTAGGACTCTCATAAAGGACTGGGTGAATGAAGTGACGGACATTTCAGAGACAAGTAAATAATGCACCCGAAGTGAGTAGATCCCACACTATGTAACTCTTCATTAGCTTCCTCCAGTGGAATGTGCTTAGAATGATGATGATCATTCAGTATTTTTTTCTTTGCAGAGATTTTGATGCAGATCAAAATATATTAAGAAACAAAGACATTAGTCCCAGTGAGGCAGGAACCAGAAATATCAAAAGAAGATACAAAAGAACAAATGATAGCCAGAAATAAGAATTGAAATTTTTCCTCTTTTTTTTTTTTTTTTTGATAGGTTGTCACAATTTATCATTATAATTTTCTTACAAGATAGCTTTTATTTTGTCTTAAACAGAAATTAGCAAATGGATAAAGCAAGAAATTAAAATTAGCTGATTATATAGTGACGACAATCAGCTGGGCTGCCTTGGTCCAAAGGCGTCAGTTCCTGCCCACAAGGTTATTCATTGGGTACTCAACAAACCAAAACTATGGTGAGAAGAAAAAAGAAAAAAGTTGCTTCTAAAATATCTGACTTCATGGTGAGATAAACTGGATCACTCCACACACAAGGCTGCCAGTGCATAAATGGTTCCTGCTTCTTCTTCTTCAGTCTCTCATGAAACTGCAACCTGGTGTTCTTTGCAGCTGATGCAGTGAAGATGTTGAGATGCAGCATCATGTCATGTTGGGAGTGAGTCATTCAATTCCTGAATGCAGATGAGGAACACATAAAAGCCTGTGAATGTAAATGCTACAGAAGAGTTCTTCAAGTATCATGGACACAGAAAAAAGGAACAAATATATCCATACTACAAGAGCTTAATATTGAAGAAGGTTGGCTAGTAAGGAAGAGTAAACAAAGAAAATTTAAATATTTTGGACATATTAAACATCATGATAATTTAGAGAAGACAGTCATGGAAGGGTACATAATGGGAAAAAGAAAGAGAGGAAAACCAAGGTGAAGATGGCTGCAAGACATCGTTGATGATCTGTGAACGGACATATTAGCAGCAGGGCATCTTGCTTACAACCAAGAGCCCTACGGTAGAGCTGTTAGGGAGGCAAAGTTCTGCAAGGGACATGCAAATGACTGACTGACTGACCGAGTGCAGCTGAAAAGCAAGGAGGTGTGCAGTACTTCTTTAGCAAACTCCACCACCATGAAGACTATGGGTGTGCGGTACTTCTTTAGCAAACTCCACCACCATGAAGACTGTGGAAATCCCTGGCCCATTAGCCAGGTTAGGCCGGTTAACTGGGGGGAAGGGGAGTTACTAACAGAGAGGTGGAACAGGGTCTTGGTCATCTGTGGTTTGCCAATTCAGCATGTCAGCTATGTGCCATTTATTGCCAGATCAGACAGTGTATTCACAGCCCAGATAAATAGGATGTCATGCACAATTAAGCCTCATGTGATAGGGGCATTTTTCCTCAGTCACAGCGAGTGAACAGAAAACAAGTAGACTCTGTGTGAAATAAGGAGCAGTGTGTTAGTACCTCCATGTAATCATTTTACAGTTGGTGAGGTTTTAGCTTTCATCAGCATTGTGTTTAAGCAGAGACCTAGGCAGTAAATAATACAGTTGTTAAGATCTTGAAAACTGCTTACTAATCTTACACTGGCCAGAATGAATTAACTGGTCCTAATCTGTCTTAGAATTTTAATTTCCTTTTCACTATACCAGTGGTTCTTAACCTGGAGACCAAGGACCCCCAGAGGGTACACAGAAGGATTTTTAGGATCGAGAGACCGGCAGATGGATTTTGCTCAGTTAAGAAAAAAAATATCAGCATCGTCTGGGTTCCATTTATTGCTTTATTTTTAGTGAGAGGTGTACAGCTGTTCTCAGGTCGGAAAGGGAGTATATGACCAAAATACGGGTTAAGAACTACTGCCCTTACATATAGAGTAATAGCCTTTTATCTTCAACACTGAAGATTGTATCAAAGGTGAATGTCAAATGTTAGTGGAAGTTAATGAGCACTGTTTGGCTAAGATGCTAATCTTACAACTAACATGACCAGTATTTGATTGGCAGAGCTGGCTATTGTGGCAAACCATGTGTTATCTGTATGAGTGTAAATGACGGATGAGTTTACCCAACATTACGTGCAAGATGGGCTTATCCAGCATTATGTGCAAGATGAGTTTACCCAACATTACATGCAAGATGGGTTTTACCTAACATTATGTGCAAGATGAGTTTACCCAACATTACGTGCAAGATGGGTTTATCCAGCATTACATGCAAGATGAGTTTACCCAGCATTACGTGCAAGATGGGTTTACCTAGCATTACATACAAGATGGGTTTACCCAGCATTAGGTGATTCTTCAGTGTCTTTGTGAGTTTTCAATGATTTTCTCCTCACTTTGCAGCAATATGTGCCAAACCATGTGAAAAAGGTGGCAGGTGCTTGCGGCCTAACAGATGTCAGTGCCCTTTTGGAGTCCATGGTGCCTTCTGTGACAGGTAACTCATGTTCACTAACAGCCACTGCTGTTGCTGATCTTCTGGGTCTAGAGATGCTCACTATCAGTAATCTTACATCCTTCCCTGTGCTGTTAAACATCACATAGGGCTTGCATGGTAGTTCACCAAGTTTTCCTGTTTTTCGGCGAGCTTTTCATCCTCGTCAAGGGATTTTATCCTACTGATTTGGCCTCTCTTAACAATGTCCTCTTTAGAGTTTCACGTGGTCGACTTCTTTTTCTTCAGCCTGTTATGTTCCACGTGATAGCTTGTTTTGGGATTCTCTGACTGTTTCTTCTTCATCACATGACCGACATATATCCATCAATGATCACACTAGGATTTTTCAAAATTGATACAACTGTGCTCGTCTTTCACCTTGCGTGAAGTTCTGTCTGTAATATCAGTTTTGTCAGTACAATATTTGGCTCCTTATACTTGTAAATGTAAAATTAAACACACTTCACACATATTGCCAGAAATTAAATTTTCATTTAAATTTTCCTTCTTGTCTTATTTGCTACGAGATTTAGTCTTTACAAAATGCTCACATGCTGAACAAAAGTCAAAACTGGTTGATTCTCCTTTGTACAAATTGATCATCATTGTCCTACTGGCCCAGTTATCCTCCAGTCGATTTTGCTGGTTGCCTTTTACTGGGTTTTTTTATTATATAAACTGGTTACGGTAACTGAGGATCACAAAAGTTTTTCTCTTTTTTTTAATTGGTAATTTACTGGTAACTGCCGGTTAAGTGATCACTACTCAGTATTTAACAAGACAGTGGTTAAAAATGAGAGGAGTGACTTTTTTTTTTTTATGTTACTGTTGTAATGTTTTGAATTTTATTTTGTTAAGTTATGAAACAACACGTAAAAAAGAAATAAACAGAGAAGGCAGACATTATGTTAGAGAAAGCAAAGTTTTTACAGCATTAATAAAAAAAGTTAAATTGTTATGACATTGCATTTAGTTACTAATATAAAGCTGCTACAGCAATTTCTAATCACTTTTGTTATTGCAGCTTTACTGCGGCGATCTTTTGCGCGAGTTTTTTTTTTTTAAAGCATCATTTTACTAAAGAGCTTCTTCCGTTGTTCATTTAGCAAAAAAGTGAGCCGAGTTTGACTTTCATATTTCGTTTTCAAGTTTGGCCCTCATTTCATCCTCAGATAATACTGCACACGTATACAGAGTCACTCTCCATGTGATTCATTCTTTTGTCATTTCTTCCAAGTTCTTGTTCCTGGACTGAAAACTCTCTCTTTGATGACATATCAGTATCTTTGTACTTCGGTTTCAGCCTGCTACATGGCTTTCCTCCATTCCATGAGTTCGTCAAGTAAAATTTGTTCTGGAATACAGCTGTCATCTGTTCTTACTACTTAACTTCCAGCCACCTAAATCTTCTAATGCGTAACATTGTCATGATGGATGGAAGCTAAGCTCATTTTTACTCAGTAATCAATGTACAGAATTACTTTTTCTCTGCTCAGTTCTCATTAGCATTCTTTTAGTTCTTAGATATCGTCCTTGCCCTATTTTGATAACAGTATGTTTGATAACACATTTGTCATAGTCATGTATGATAGCTAATACTTCAGCCACAGAAGAAATCTAAACATGATATTTGAAAATTAATGAAACCTTTAAACAATCCACTAAAGAAGACTGTATGCTTCACTGACTGCTAGAAGCAGTACAGACAAAAATGACTCACTAACACAGGAAATTATATCACAGCTAAACAAACTCCAAAACTCATCTATAGTTCTACGGTGGCTCCCTTCACACTGCAGAATAAGTGGAAATTAAAAGAAACAGACACCTTCTCCAAGGCAGGGAGCAAACTGGAACAGATTTACCAACCAGAAATATATCAGGAAGCAAAAACCATTATCAATGAACTAAACACCAGCTGGAGAACAAAAGTTAAAACAGAATCAAAACAAGACCCCATTCATCAACTACAGAGATACCAGCAAACCAGTCTTTCATCCAAGAACAGAACAGTGCAGGTTTGTAAGCCACCTCTTTCATCTCAAAATATCACACACAGATGAGTGTTCCTGTGGCTTTGGCACCAAAACACCAAAATATATCCTGCAAACCTGTCCAATCCTGAGCACAGATCTGGCCCGAGGGAGAGGAGCTGAAAGAAAAGCTGTGTGGCTCCCACTCAAGCCTGGGGAAGACAGTGGACTCTGTTACTTTTAGGCCAACAGGGCTGCAGATTTAGAGTGACAAATCTTCCTAGAATGCCAAGGCTGAAGAAATGAAAGCTTCAGTGTCGTTTAAAATTACTGTCACTAAATGTGCACAACTCTTGTCTGGGAATAAGCAAAATATAGTCAGATAAATATGCCAAGTAAATGACTGTTATTGACATCTTTTTTTTTTTTTTTTATTCATGGGAGAAGATGCAGAAAACAATCACAATATATACAATATTAAGTGTACAGGTTGTAATCTGTCAAAAATGATGGGAGAACAAAAGAAAATGTGTTAGCTCAAATTAGTTATTTTTCCCCAATTACATACGTTCTACCATTCTTAAATGTACCAAAAATCTCAGAATTTTCTGATTATTAAAAAAAAAAAATGCCACCTGAATGCTGATAATCCATTGATACGTTTTTGACCTCTGCTCACCACATCTAAAACCTGTGTGTAAAATAAAACCTTGGCAGCAAACCACAACATCCTTCCTCTACTGTGAACCTGTGATGCAGACAAACTTGTGGTATTACTGTAACTTCACAGCCATGTTTACTTCATTATCTCCAGGTCACTGCCAGAACATAACAGGATCACATAAAAGCAGAACTTTACCTCAGAGGATCATCATAAGGGGGCCCAAGTTGTGATGTGTATGCAGTTGATGTCATTTTTTATTATTTTTATTATTATTGTTTTGTGTAAAACTTTCACCTTGAGACCAACACACTGTACAGGATTGCCTGGCATTTACATTGGAGAAATCTGCATCAGCGTTCATTAGTGCTCATTATAATGCTGTACTGATTATGCTTTTTTTTTCCTTCATCAGCATGTACTGTATATATAATGGATGTAATTATAAAGGATTAGGGATCAGATCCACCCAACTAGTCATTACAGACTTTTGTTAGAAGGTCTCAGAGCTGCATCAGCTTGTTTTGCTAAGTACATGTGGACTGTATTTTGCTTCAACTTTCATATATATATATATATATATATATCTTACATCCTTCCTGTGCTGTTAAACATCACATAGAGCTTGCATGGTAGTTCACCAAGTTTTCCTTATGTGTATATATATATTTGGAACTGATTAAACAGACATAGTCAACCACTATGGCATCTGGTGTAGCAAAGAGAAATGTGACTTTTTTTTTTCTGACACTGCAGCTGTGCCAGTAAGTTTTACAGTGCTTTTAGTCACCTCTCTGTTGCTTATACAACCTTTATAGTTTTCATTTATTATTTATTGCACATTTAGCTTTCAGTCCATTCAAATTGTGTTTAAATGAAAAGTAATTTTCCCATGCTGTTTAAATAGTAATTTTTCACACTATAAATAGAAAGTAATTTTCATTTTGTATTTAAGTAAAAAGTAATTTTCCCTTACTGTATCTAAATAGAGTGTAATTTTTTAACACTGTAGATAAAAAGTAATTTTTCCCTCACTGTATCTAAATAGAATGTAATTTTTAACACTATAAATAAAAGGCAATTTTTCATACGATAGATAAAAAGTAATTTTTCCCTCACTGTATCTAAATATAATGCAATTTTTTAACACTATATCTAAATAAAAAACACTTTTTTTAAACTACAGATAAAAAGTAATTTTTCCCCTAAATCAAGTATCCAAATAGAATGTAGTTTTTTTAACACTATATCTGAATAAAAGGCAATTTTTCACACTGTTTAACAACAGTTTGGGGTGGGGGGTTGGGTGCAACATTTGGGGTAATGTGTTCAGAAAACTAAATACCCGACATCTCGGTAAAATGACAAACTTTTCTGAGGTTTCCATTAGGCACATGGACCTGGCAGGATTAGTTAGTTTGCTCTGAAAGTGGTCAAAAACCAGTCTTACATGTTTTAGAGTTACACTTACTATTTATCACTGACCCTGCCCGTCTGTTTGAAAAAAAAAAGACGGGTAAAAGTTCTCAGATAATGTGTTTTATTTAATCAAGCATAAGAGGCTTATTTTCATCTTGGTTTTTTTTTGTGTGTTTTTCAGCAGCATCTTCAGGCTTAATTTTATAGATGAAAAAGATGATTGGGATGATGTTTATTTCTAAAAGCCCACCATTGTTATAAAAAAACTGGCATATGGCCCGTTAGGCTGTATTGTTCTGCACGTGTGTGAACACGTACAGGAAGGAAAGGAGCCCTGGAGATACAAGACTTACAACGCAGCCAGTTATAGAAGCCAAAGGGAGTTAGTTTACAAACTATTAAGATTAGTCATTCGGTGAAGGAATGTTTGAAACAAAAAACTAAAAAAAAAAAAATCCCTTTTTATTCTTATCTTCAGCCAATCTGTTATTTGCCTTTTGTCTTGTGACGTTTTTTAATATTTACCTCCAACAGTTAAGATATATGCTTTTGTTTTCAAAGACAATCCAGACAACACAGAATCTCCATGTCTTGACCATCCGTAGAAATTGCATGTTTTAATCATCACATAGAGAAGCTGGGGGGGGGGGGGGAACCACTGAATATAGCACCTTCAGATCATAAAGAAGCTGGGGGGGACCACTGAATATAGCACCTTCAGATCATAGAGAAGCTGGGGGGGACCACTGAATATAGCACCTTCAGATCATAGAGAAGCTGGGGGAGCACTGAATATAGCACCTTCAGATCATAAAGAAGCTGGGGGAGACACTGGATATAGCACCTTCAGATCATAGAGAAGCTGGGGGAGACATTGAATATAGCACCTTCAGATCATAGAGAAGCTGGGGGGGACCACTGAATATAGCACCTTCAGATCATAGAGAAGCTGGGGGAGCACTGAATATAGCACCTTCAGATCATAAAGAAGCTGGGGGAGACACTGGATATAGCACCTTCAGATCATAGAGAAGCTGGGGGGGGAACCACTGAATATAGCACCTTCAGATCATAAAGAAGCTGGGGGAGACACTGAATATAGCACCTTCAGATCATAGAGAAGCTGGGGGAGACACTGAATATAGCACCTTCAGATCACAGAGAAGCTGGAGGAGACACTGAATATAGCACCTTCAGATCATAGAGAAACTGGGGGGTGGGAGGGAAGGGATATTGAATACAGCACCTTCAGATCATAGAGAAACTGGGGGAGACACTGAATATAGCACCTTCAGATCATAGAGGAACTGAGGGGTGGGGGAAGGGATATTGAATATAGCACCTTCAGATCATAGAGAAACTGGGGGAGACACTGAATATAGCACCTTCAGATCATAGAGAAGGTGGGGGGGAAGGGATATTGAATATAGCACCTTCAGATCATAGAGAAACTGGGGGAGACACTGAATATAGCACCTTCAGATCATAGAGAAGCTGGGGGAGACACTGAATATAGCACCTTCAGATCAAACAGTTTATTTTCATACTGATTTCAAGGTTTTTATTACTAGGATCACTGCACTGAAACAGATATTTTTACAAACTTAAGATCATTGCAAAGAAAAAGATAAAAAGATTACTGTAAAGAAAATGATAAAAAAAAACTTAAGATCACTGCAGAGAAAAAGATTTTTAAAAAAACATAAGATCATTGCAAAGAAAAGGATAAAAAAGATTACTGTTCAAAAAATGATAAAAAAAACTTAGATTGTTGCAGAGAAAAAGATTTTAAAAATGTAAGATCACTGCAAAGAAAAGGATAAAAAAAACTTATAAAATATAAAAAGACTTAAGATTACTGCAAAGAATTAGGATGGTTGTTTAAAAAAAAAAAAAAACCAAACATTAGATTCATCTGACCAATTCTGAGATCAGATTTATAAGGCTTAAAACTTTGGCTTCTTTGTTACTACATTTTTTTAGCTTGTACTTCATAATCTTAAGTGGATGGGAAAGGATTTGCCTCTTTATAAGTGTTTCTATTGTTTAATCAATATGTAGTATAGTTCACAAATGATGGCTTTTGGACATTGTAGGAAACCAACAACTAACTTTATGTTGTTTTTTTTTTTCTCGGTATAGGACAGCATAAATATTTAAATATGATTTAGCTGAAAATGCTGTCTTGAGCATCTGTAATGTTTTATCACACTTTAGAATTTTTTTTTTTTTTAAATGTTTTTGCCAATTACAAAAATCTGCTTAAATGACTTTTCTCAGAATACTAATATCAAACATAAAAAAAGAGTTGTTTTTAAGACTATCTTATGATACAAATATCCAACATAAGGGGTTTTGGCAGTTCTTGAGTCACATACGAATAAACTCTGTGACATTAAAACAGAATAAACATGAAACAAATGCTTCCGTCTTTTTTTTTTTTGTAACAAGCAATTTAATTCCATGATTGCATATGTGAAAGGCAAATGAATAATAAGTTGTACAGTCTGTAATACTACGATTCTTACAGGTTTTCCTGACAGAAGAAAGGAATATCCTATATTCATAAGACACATATATCAAAGAAGGTCCAGTAGGTAAATCAAAAAATCTGAACATAGGCCATGTCTTTTGTATGCAGGGGAACAAAACAAAACAAAACAAAAAATGGTGCCCTTGTGGAAAATCCAATACAAATATTGTGGCCAAGGTTACTCCAAAAATAAACATCATGGTATAAAGTAGAGCACTGAGATGCTTGGAATTAGAATGGAGGATTGTGTTATCTTGTGTTCTCATATAAAGATGTGTGATAAAATAAACATGGTAAAAACAGGAATGTGCACTTTCATAACAATAAAGAAATACTGAAGGAACGTTTATATGGAATCCAGAAATATTAGAAATTAGTATAAAACAAATGTTAAGAAGTCAAAACAAGTTAGGGGTATCGGCCATTAACAGTAGGAAAATATATTTCATGAATTTAAATGCCAGTGATTAAGCTGTCCAGTTCACATTCACAAGTAACTGGTTTCTTCAACATACAACCAAGATGCCTCTGACTGGTTTCTTCAACATACAACCAAGATGCCTCTGACTGGTTTCTAGAATGTACTTCAAGACACCTATGATTGGTTTCTAGAACATACTTCAAGATGATACTTATCTTGATACTTCTGATTAAGCTAGACCAGTTCACATTCACAGGTAGCTTGCCTCTAGAATGTACCTCAAGATAACCTGTGACACCAAAGCAAGGTATGAACTAGCTTGTTCATATGTTGCAGCTACTCTTCGATTTCTAAACTCAGTCTTATTAATGGGTATCTGAGTGACTTTTAAAAAAAAAATTTTTTTTAAAACAATTACTGGTGAAATCTAAATACAATTTTGAAATGAATGCACTGAATGCCTGCAGACAATGGTTGTACAGATATACAGGGTGGGCCAGAAGCGACTTTATCATCACATTATTTTTGTCTTAACTTCTTTTTAAGAAATTAATTAAGAATTACTTTACCATAACATTAATTTGGTTTTTTTAAAAAAATTATTCATAAACTTTATTATTTATTTACTAGCAGTGCACTTCACTGCACTCTATGATGGCAGGCAGAGGATTTCAGCTGTGGATACAATGGCCACGATCACTGACTTGTAACAGTCACTGCCAGAGAAGGAAAGGAATAGCAAACTACCTTCTTATACTGCCAAGGAACCCTATCATGGCCTGTCTGATGGAAGGCATAGTGCCCATCCTCAGGTGGACTCAGGACATCATGGAACTCTGAGTATGTCACTGCAAGATGTTGGTCAACCTGCTCAAGACATCATGGAACTCCGAGTATGTCACTGCAAGATGTTGGTCAACCTGCTCAGGACATCATGGAACTCTGAGTATGTCACTGCAAGATGTTGGCAAACCTGCTCAGGACATCATGGAACTCCTGAGTATGTCACTGCAAGATGTTGATCAACCTGCTCAAGACATCATGGAACTCTGAGTATGTCACTGCAAGATGTTGGCCAACCTGCTCAGGACATCATGGAACTCCTAAGTATGTCACTGCAAGATGTTGATCAACCTGCTCAAGACCTCACTACATTCAGGGAAACAGTGAGAGGGACAATGTTGATGATGATGATGACGATGACATTTTATTTAGCTGAAATATAACTCTGTTAACAGATTAATATTATGGTAAAGTAACTTTTGGCCAGTTTGTACTGTTGTAATAAAGCTCTGAAGCTTGATGTTACAATCAGAGAAGTCCATTACAATACTGATTCTGAAAACATCTGAACCAAAATCTCTACATACTAAGCTGAGAGATGTTACATATTAAGCTGCATGCTTCATTAATGCGCCTGGACACAACAATCACAGCTTCAGTAACTGACAATGTTTTCATTAACCAAAGGTGGCCTGATTGGCTGAGGTGTCAGGCACTCGTTCTACTAAATCCAGTGGTACTGGCCTCAAGTCCCAGCAATGGGGATTTTTTTTCTGGCACCGCCACAACAAAAAGGTCCAGGGATCCATGCAGCCTCTGAAACTGGGTACCAGAAAAATCTGGGAAGGTAAATGTGGCCAGGTGGTGATACTGACCACATCACACTTTCATGTGCTGAAGGTTTTGGAAATATGGGCCAAACAACATATTCCCAATAAGCCTTTAATGGCATGGAAATGGATATTTTTTACTCGTTCAACAAAAGTTTTCATCCACCAAACTGAGACACTATGTCACATTACCAAGCTCGCAGAAGGGAAAATTGTGTGTCTCCTTCAAAAATCCACAATAAATGCCATTTTCCCCAAGTCTCAGTTAAGCTGCTTTTACAAGATTTTGAAATCTTTACTTTCACAAGACACTGAAAACTTGGGGACCTGCCTGTCATTTAAAAATTTCTATGCATGTTACAGTTTTGTATAAAGTTAAATAAAGTTTGGAAAGGTGGTATAAATAAAGCAAACAATGCCACATTATGCTTCCAAGTTAATCTCATTCAGAACTTAAACACTTTCATAACAAAAATTTACAAAGAAGTTTGTCCGTGTTGGCTTATTAAGCACAAGAAGTTTATTTTAATTGTCTGTTTGTCCGTGTTGTCTTATTAAGCACAACAAGTTTATTTTAACTGTCTATCACTCTCAAGGTCCTTGCTGGCAGGTGTAGGATATCATGTCCTTCCATAACCCTCGGTCCGTTGTGCATCTCAACAGGCTTGTCACTGAGCATTTCTCATGCCAGGATGCCAAACCATCAAACATCTTTTCTGTCTGCCTCCGTCTCTTCTGCCTTCAATCTTCCCTGTTGCCATTAGGTGCTCTAATTGTCTAGTATTATTAGATGCTCCAATTGTCTAGTATTATTGGGTGCTCCAATTGTCAAGTATTATTAAATCTTCACTTCACTGTCTTAACACCTGCCAAGAAGCCTTATTTTACTGTCTAGTTCATGCCCTAATAGTACCTGACATAGATTCTTAACTTACTGTCCAGTACATGCCATAGGGCATTTGAGTGGTGAAGTGGTTAGTGCACTGGTCTCCCATGGGGAAGGTCAGGGGTTTGAATCCAGGCAGAGGTGCCTCAGTCATCCACCTGTAGAAATGGGTGCCTGGCTTCTTCTGGAGGTGGGGAAGGAAAGGCAGCCAGGTGTGATGCTGACCTCATCACCCACTAGTGTGCTGACAGGTCAAGGAAAATATGGACACTAACACCATATCCCTATGTGCCTCTAAGGCATGACAGGGTTACCTTTACCTATTTTTTTTTCCTTTACATGCCATAAATTTTTAATTCAGTCCAGTACCTGTTTAAAATCCTAATTTATTGTCTAGTACCTGCCATAATTTCTTCATTTATTGTCTAGTACCTGCCATAAATTATTATTTTATTGTCTAGTACCTGCTATAAATTCTTTTGTTCTTCAAAACCCACCTTTAACCCTTATTTTATTGTTAGGTGTTTACTCTAAATCTTTTGCTTTAGTTATAAAAATCCACTCACTTCATTCCTTACATCAGTGACTGCTTCTTGTTTCCAAAACATACATTCTTGCCCTTTCTTAAAAATTTCTATGCATGTTACAGTTTTGTATAAAG
The DNA here is from genome assembly GCA_009760885.1 of Achatina immaculata. Lineage (NCBI taxonomy): Eukaryota > Metazoa > Mollusca > Gastropoda > Stylommatophora > Achatinidae > Lissachatina > Lissachatina immaculata. The sequence goes on along the minus strand of CM019720.1, from coordinate 47,440,376 downwards.
TTAAATAAAGTTTGGAAAGGTGGTATAAATAAAGCAAACAATGCCACATTATGCTTCCAAGTTAATCTCATTCAGAACTTAAACACTTTCATAACAAAAATTTACAAAGAAGTTTGTCCGTGTTGGCTTATTAAGCACAAGAAGTTTATTTTAATTGTCTGTTTGTCCGTGTTGTCTTATTAAGCACAACAAGTTTATTTTAACTGTCTATCACTCTCAAGGTCCTTGCTGGCAGGTGTAGGATATCATGTCCTTCCATAACCCCCGGTCCGTTGTGCATCTCAACAGGCTTGTCACTGAGCATTTCTCATGCCAGGATGCCAAACCATCAAACATCTTTTCTGTCTGCCTCCGTCTCTTCTGCCTTCAATCTTCCCTGTTGCCATTAGGTGCTCTAATTGTCTAGTATTATTAGATGCTCCAATTGTCTAGTATTATTGGGTGCTCCAATTGTCAAGTATTATTAAATCTTCACTTCACTGTCTTAACACCTGCCAAGAAGCCTTATTTTACTGTCTAGTTCATGCCCTAATAGTACCTGACATAGATTCTTAACTTACTGTCCAGTACATGCCATAGGGCATTTGAGTGGTGAAGTGGTTAGTGCACTGGTCTCCCATGGGGAAGGTCAGGGGTTTGAATCCAGGCAGAGGTGCCTCAGTCATCTACCTGTAGAAATGGGTGCCTGGCTTCTGGAGTTGGGGAAGGAAAGGCAGCCAGGTGTGATGCTGACCACATCGCCCTCTAGTGTGCTGACAGGTCAAGGAAAATATGGACACTAACACCATATCCCTATGTGCCTCTAAGGCATGACAGGGTTACCTTTACCTATTTTTTTTTCCTTTACATGCCATAAATTTTTAATTCAGTCCAGTACCTGTTTAAAATCCTAATTTATTGTCTAGTACCTGCCATAATTTCTTCATTTATTGTCTAGTACCTGCCATAAATTATTATTTTATTGTCTAGTACCTGCTATAAATTCTTTTGTTCTTCAAAACCCACCTTTAACCCTTATTTTATTGTTAGGTGTTTACTCTAAATCTTTTGCTTTAGTTATAAAAATCCACTCACTTCATTCCTTACATCAGTGACTGCTTCTTGTTTCCAAAACATACATTCTTGCCCTTTCTTGCAAATATCTAATCAGTACTGTTTTATTTTTCTCCTGTTGCTTTCATCACCTTTGTTTCAAAATGCTTCGGTGTAATCACAAAACAAACTAGTCAGTTTCAGCAACTATTTGTTTCCATTAAAGCCATGTTGGGAGCTATAATTTACTTGATTCTGTTTCCTTTCTTGCGAATTAAGCAAAAATTTGGTGTCCACTAAAGACTCTCTGAACCGTTAGGTGTCCAAGGCACATGGTGCTTCTGCAAGGCTTTTCTGCAAATGCTTGTTTTTCACCTTTTATTTCTCCCCCCCCCCCCTTATGTTTTACAATATTCAAAATTATCAGTCAAAACTGATATACTAAAACAGTTAATAATTCACAGAAACACTTATCTATTTGATCAAATGATGTGCGCTCCAACATTTTTCATATGTTCTTATAACCTGGTTCTCATGTCCGTCTCTTGTTCTAGGCAGCTTTCAGAACAGACTGATACAGTCCTGACGTTCCCTCAGTAAACTGACTGGTCTTCAAGTTCTTGTTTTATGCTCCTCTTTTTTTCCTCATCGGAGCTTTTTTAAAAACAGACTGATATATGCATTCTTGATTTTATGCCTATTTTTCCCTCAAGAGAGCATTCCAAACAGACTGACCTTCATCGTCTTGCCTGTCTTTCCCTCTAGAGAAGATTCAAAGCAGACAGATCTACATATTCTTGATTGTACTTTTGGTTTTCCCTCTAGAGAACATTCAAAACAGATAGATCTACATATTCTTGATTGTATGTTTGTCTTTCCCTCTAGAGAACATTCAAAACAAATAGATTTACATATTCTTGATTGTATGTTTGTCTTTCCCTCTAGAGAACATTCAAAACAGATAGATCTACATATTCTTGATTGTATGTTTGTCCTTCCCCCTAGAGAACATTCAACACAGATAAATCTATATAATTTTGATTGTATGGTTGCCTTTCCCTTAAGAGAACATTCAAAACAGACGGATCTACCATAAATGACTTGCAGTTTGAGCTAGCTGACATTCACAGACTCAGTTCTTTTCTTAAACCTGTATCCTTTGATTTTCTGTCTAAAGCTGATTGTGGAAGCAGAAATTTTGTGCAGAAAAGCTGTGGTCTCATTTGATTTTTCTTTGGTGGTCCCCCTCTCACCAACACCTGGTGGATGGTCAAAATTAACCTTCAGGTGACTTCGAGACTGGGGATTGTTTGATTTATGATAATGATGATGATGATTGTTTCCTTTCCTGGCCTTTCTATCCTGCTCCAGCCAGTCTATGCTGGAACGGAGGTCTTGGCCATCAGCACTGCCAGACACAGAGTCATCCAGGGATGCGTACGATGCATGGATCATTGTGCTGTGACCGGGGTCACAGTTTGTTGCATTTGGCTTCACATGACTGAGCTGCGGATGGAGCAGACCTGAAACCATCAAGGATGATGACAGCCCCGCATGGACTGGGTGATTGTTGTCCAGCTCCAACTTGTCCGGCCGTGGTATAGATCCAGCAAGGTGACCATTCAGGCATGCTGGATGAAGAATGATCCCATTTGTGATATTTGAAGTCCGGATGTCACCATTTTCTGCGTGGTTGGAAGGTGAGCCATTCCCCAAGCAGTTACTGCTGAAACTTAGCCCAGAACTGCATGAGAAAAATGAACTGCTCTTGCATAAGCTTCCAGGACTAAGGCTAGAGCCAGTCATGGTACCACTGAAAACCTTGCCCTTCTGACCCATTTCTGGGGTCAAGAAGGGGGTGGGTGACGATGCTGAAAGAACTGGATCGGGGGATGGAGAATAAAGCTGTAAAGTTGAAGAGGCTGGAGGCATATCAAGCAGATGGGTCTTGTGTTCAGGCAAATGCCTCATAAGGCTGAAATCACTAGGGCAGTGATGTATGTCACCCAAGGGCTGTAATGTTGAGTATGACAAGATCTGCCCACAAGTGAGTGATTTACCAGGATGGAATGTCTTCCCTTGTAAGGCCATGGTTTGCTCATGCTGGATTTGTTTCTGGCTAGCATCTGAGGCATCTCCATTGCTGACAAATGGATGTTTGCTGCCAAAAACATCACAAACATGTGTTGATTTCTTGCTATGTTCCCCTGAGAAAAGGCATGATCTACTGTCACATTCTAACCTACAAGGCACTGCACTTCCTGCTAAAAATGGTACATTAGTCACTGCACTAAGAACGTCATGGTCACATCTGGTATGATTGAAGCCTGGGAAGCCACCATCAGCCTGACCCAGATCTTCACCCTGCCCCTGTAGTCCACATGTTGGGTCCAAAGAGCTCTCACCATTGTTGCAAAGCATCAAGCTGCCAGTCTCTTTACCTTTGGCCACAACATAAACCCCAACATGCAGAGAGTCTGACAATGCCATGGGTACTGCCGCACCCCGGAGATTGCTGGAGTGAGGCATGACAACTCCAGGGAGCTCTGAGACAATGATGTCAGGTTTGGATCCTAAAACGAGAATGAATTCTGTCATGAAGTGGTAGATGTATCGATACTCCTCCTGCAGAGATACAAAAATGCATGTGATGAGCTGTGTATTTCAGACATTTTTCTTATGAACAACAGACAAAATGTATTCGTATGTAAAGAAATCCATTATTTTCTAAGAGAACATTCAAAACAGACGGATCTACCATAAATGACTTGCAGTTTGAGCTAGCTGACATTCACAGACTCAGTTCTTTTCTTAAACCTGTATCCTTTGATTTTCTGTCTAAAGCTGATTGTGGAAGCAGAAATTTTGTGCAGAAAAGCTGTGGTCTCATTTGATTTTTCTTTGGTGGTCCCCCTCTCACCAACACCTGGTGGATGGTCAAAATTAACCTTCAGGTGACTTCGAGACTGGGGATTGTTTGATTTATGATAATGATGATGATGATTGTTTCCTTTCCTGGCCTTTCTATCCTGCTCCAGCCAGTCTATGCTGGAACGGAGGTCTTGGCCATCAGCACTGCCAGACACAGAGTCATCCAGGGATGCGTACGATGCATGGATCATTGTGCTGTGACCGGGGTCACAGTTTGTTGCATTTGGCTTCACATGACTGAGCTGCGGATGGAGCAGACCTGAAACCATCAAGGATGATGACAGCCCCGCATGGACTGGGTGATTGTTGTCCAGCTCCAACTTGTCCGGCCGTGGTATAGATCCAGCAAGGTGACCATTCAGGCATGCTGGATGAAGAATGATCCCATTTGTGATATTTGAAGTCCGGATGTCACCATTTTCTGCGTGGTTGGAAGGTGAGCCATTCCCCAAGCAGTTACTGCTGAAACTTAGCCCAGAACTGCATGAGAAAAATGAATTGCTCTTGCATAAGCTTCCAGGACTAAGGCTAGAGCCAGTCATGGTACCACTGAAAACCTTGCCCTTCTGACCCATTTCTGGGGTCAAGAAGGGGGTGGGTGACGATGCTGAAAGAACTGGATCGGGGGATGGAGAATAAAGCTGTAAAGTTGAAGTGGCTGGAGGCATATCAAGCAGATGGGTCTTGTGTTCAGGCAAATGCCTCATAAGGCTGAAATCACTAGGGCAGTGATGTATGTCACCCAAGGGCTGTAATGTTGAGTATGACAAGATCTGCCCACAAGTGAGTGATTTACCAGGGTGGAATGTCTTCCCTTGTAAGGCCATGGTTTGCTCATGCTGGATTTGTTTCTGGCTAGCATCTGAGGCATCTCCATTGCTGACAAATGGATGTTTGCTGCCAAAAACATCACAAACATGTGTTGATTTCTTGCTATGTTCCCCTGAGAAAAGGCATGATCTACTGTCACATTCTAACCTACAAGGCACTGCACTTCCTGCTAAAAATGGTACATTAGTCACTGCACTAAGAACGTCATGGTCACATCTGGTATGATTGAAGCCTGGGAAGCCACCATCAGCCTGACCCAGATCTTCACCCTGCCCCTGTAGTCCACATGTTGGGTCCAAAGAGCTCTCACCACTGTTGCAAAGCATCAAGCTGCCAGTCTCTTTACCTTTGGCCACAACATAAACCCCAACATGCAGAGAGTCTGACAATGCCATGGGTACTGCCGCACCCCGGAGATTGCTGGAGTGAGGCATGACAACTCCAGGGAGCTCTGAGACAATGATGTCAGGTTTGGATCCTAAAACGAGAATGAATTCTGTCATGAAGTGGTAGATGTATCGATACTCCTCCTGCAGAGATACAAAAATGCATGTGATGAGCTGTGTATTTCAGACATTTTTCTTATGAACAACAGACAAAATGTATTCGTATGTAAAGAAATCCATTATTTTCTAAAAGAAAATGCCACCAAGAACACAGAATAACCACACTGGGAATATGGCTGCAAGAAGTACAAGAACGAACCAGAATGATTTCATAACTTTATTTCTTAAAAAAAAAAAAAAAATGTGTATCTATAATGACATGAAATTCTATTTCCTACAAAGTTTTCCACAGCTTTTGAATAAAATGTTAAACAATCTTCTCTATTACAGATATATTTGTTGTAACATACTACTTCTCTATTACAGATATATTTGTTGTAACATACTACTTCTCTATTACAGATATATTTGTTGTAACATACTACTTCTCTATTACAGATATATTTGTTGTAACATACTACTTCTCTATTACAGATATATTTGTTGTAACATACTACTTCTCTATTACAGATATATTTGTTGTAACATACTACTTCTCTATTACAGATATATTGTTGTAACATACTACTTCTCTATTACAGATATATTTGTTGTAACATACTACTTCTCTATTACAGATATATTTGTTGTAACATACTACTTCTCTATTACAGATATATTGTTGTAACATACTACTTCTCTATTACAGATATATTTGTTGTAACATACTACAATTTTATAAACAGTGTTAATTTTAAACTGACAGCCCCCTGTAAAAAATCATGAAAGTCCTGATTGCAGAAGACCTAATGGTGATCAGGACTGTCCTAACTCCAGGCTGCAGAATACCCAATGGTGATCAGGACTGTCCTAACTCCTGGCTGCAGAAGACCTAATGGTGCTCAGGACTGTCCTAACTCCTGGCTGCAGAAGACCTAATGGTGATCAGGACTGTCCTAACTCCTGACTGCAGAAGACCTAATGGTGATCAGGACTATCCTAACTCCTGGCTGCAGAAGACCTAATGGTGCTCAGGACTGTCCTAACTCCTGGCTGCAGAATACCTAATGGTGATCAGGACTGTCCTAACTCCTGACTGCAGAAGACCTAATGATGATCAGGACTGTCCTAACTCCTGACTGCAGAAGACCTAATGGTGATCAGGACCGTCCCAACTCCTGACCGCTGTAGTCCACATGTTGGGTCCAAAGAGCTCTCACCACTGTTGCAAAGCATCAAGCTGCCAGTCTCTTTACCTTTGGCCACAACATAAACCCCAACATGCAGAGAGTCTGACAATGCCATGGGTACTGCCGCACCCCGGAGATTGCTGGAGTGAGGCATGACAACTCCAGGGAGCTCTGAGACAATGATGTCAGGTTTGGATCCTAAAACGAGAATGAATTCTGTCATGAAGTGGTAGATGTATCGATACTCCTCCTGCAGAGATACAAAAATGCATGTGATGAGCTGTGTATTTCAGACATTTTTCTTATGAACAACAGACAAAATGTATTCGTATGTAAAGAAATCCATTATTTTCTAAAAGAAAATGCCACCAAGAACACAGAATAACCACACTGGGAATATGGCTGCAAGAAGTACAAGAACGAACCAGAATGATTTCATAACTTTATTTCTTAAAAAAAAAAAATGTGTATCTATAATGACATGAAATTCTATTTCCTACAAAGTTTTCCACAGTTTTGAATAAAATGTTAAACAATCTTCTCTATTACAGATATATTTGTTGTAACATACTACTTCTCTATTACAGATATATTGTTGTAACATACTACTTCTCTATTACAGATATATTTGTTGTAACATACTACTTCTCTATTACAGATATATTTGTTGTAACATACTACTTCTCTATTACAGATATATTTGTTGTAACATACTACTTCTCTATTACAGATATATTTGTTGTAACATACTACTTCTCTATTACAGATATATTTGTTGTAACATACTACTTCTCTATTACAGATATATTTGTTGTAACATACTACTTCTCTATTACAGATATTTGTTGTAACATACTACTTCTCTATTACAGATATATTTGTTGTAACATACTACTTCTCTATTACAGATATATTTGTTGTAACATACTACAATTTTATAAACAGTGTTAATTTTAAACTGACAGCCCCCTGTAAAAACATCATGAAAGTCCTGATTGCAGAAGACCTAATGGTGATCAGGACTGTCCTAACTCCTGGCTGCAGAATACCTAATGGTGCTCAGGACTGTCCTAACTCCTGGCTGCAGAAGACCTAATGGTGATCAGGACTGTCCTAACTCCTGGCTGCAGAAGACCTAATGGTGATCAGGACCGTCCCAACTCCTGACTGCAGAAGATCTAACTATCTACAATTTTACCAAAAGGTAGTCTTCCTGTTTTCAAAAACTGAACTGCAGATCACATCCATGACCTCCTTCTGGGCAAAGACACTCCTGACTGGCTGATGTTATTTATAGTCTGACAACCACTCCTTACATGGCTGATGCTACTTATATAATGATAACCACTCCAGACATGGGTGATGTTATTTATATCTTGATAACCACTCCAGACATGGGTGATGTTATTTATATCTTGATAACCACTCCTGACATGGCTGATGTTATTTATAGCCTGATAACCACTCTACTGATAACCACTCCTGATATAGCTAATGTTGCCTGTGGGCCCAAGCAGATGTGGGAATGTCCTGCCTGCACTGAAGCCTTTTTCCTGAGCAGCGAATGAACATGGAAATTGCTAATGAAGGAAAAAAAACTATACTCAGCAAAGCATCTTCTATTAATAGCCTACATGAGACAGTTTCAATACAGTTTTATAAGAGAAAATAACCAGGGGGGAAAAAAAAAATAAAGGTGACAAAAAGAAATAAGACTCTGAACAGGATTAAATCAGGATGTTTGTTGATGACCGGATGGCACTTACTATGCTAGGCACTAGCTGTGGGCGGTTTTTGCGGACAAGACGCACAGCATTGAATACATCCACTTCCCTCTCTGTTCTGACCTGATCACAGCATACAGACACCGCACAGTATACACCCACCCGGCTGCTGCCATCCCTGAAAAAAGACATTAGAAGTGACACAGCTATCAAATTTTATATAGTAACATTAAGTATCTAGTACACAGCTATCAAATTTTTCAAAGTAACATTAAGTATCTAGTACACAGCTATCAAATTTTCCATAGCAATATTAAGTATTTATTACACAGCTATCAAATTTTGTATAGTAACATTAAGTATCAGTACACAACTATCACATTTTCTATAGTAACATTAAGTATCTAGTACACACAACTGTCAGATTTTCTGTAGTAACATTAAGTATCTAGTACACACAACTGTCAGATTTTCTGTAGTAACATTAAGTATCTAGTACACATATACAGTAGAGTCTCCATTATCTCATCTTCATTTTTCCAACATTACGGGTTACCCTACTTGGTCATGGACAAGTAGACAAGACACTATTTCACATCAACAGTTTAGACTTCTAAGCTAATCAAAGTTATGTTGCAGACACATTCAAACACATAACTAAATTGGCAACATTGCTTCCAACATTTCCACCTGTGGTTGACCCAACGTCATTAGTCTGTGTTTCTAGTATTCATCATCATCATCATTGCCTGTCAGTCCCTTGGAAGTACAGGCCATGGATAAAGTTTCTCAAGTAGTCCTTGCTCTTGGATTTGTTCTATACTTCCTTCCATGTGTATCCCTTGTCTCTGACCATTTTCACAATTTCCCTTCTCCAAGTAGTTCTGGGCTTTCCCTGATTTCTATTTCCCTGTGAGTTTCAAGTCAGTGCCTGCCTGTTTCTAGTATTATCAGAGGAATAAAAGTTACTTTCAGCTTCGGAGAAGTCTTGTTGAGATTCATAATTCATAGGAACTCTACTTTCGTGAATCTGTTTCGTTACCAAAAATGAAAAGAGAAAGAAAATGGTTGTTTCATGGGAGAAAAAAACTTGAAGCTTTGAAGTAACTGGATCATTGTGAGTGAATGCAAGAGACTGCATACGAATTTGGTTTTGTGAGAGACAGTGTTGGGAACAAAACTGTACAATTTTGTAATGCATATTTGATGTGTTATTTTTACACGCTGCATAAAGTGTTACAGAGTACTTCTTTGTAAAATTTAAAACAATTTGTTTACGCTGCAATTCAGTATCTTCATCATCAGTCCTCTGTACTTTCAATGGAGCATAAGGCATCAGGCAATCCTGTCTTGAGCAAGTTAGGATACCCCAAACCATGCCCTTCTCACCTCCTATAGCTTCTCCTGTACGGTGCACCTCCATGTCCCCAATAGCCTGCCCCTGTTTCTCTTTCCTTGAGGTGTCCAAGTCAAAAGGCAACATAGGAGTGTCTTGTTTTTTTCCATTCATAGTATGTGGCCAGCCATTTTCATCTTCGTCTCTCTCACAAATGTGACAATTCATCTCAGGTTTTCAGCATCGCTGTAGAACTTCTCTTGGAAAGAGGGTGGGGTCTGGCCAGGTCCTTCGCCTGAGTGGGCTGTGTAGCTGGCAACTCTGGAGGATGTGATGTGGAATGTGTTACTCCTTGCTGCTGGCACACAGATCTGTTCGGTCAATTTTCAGCTTCTGTTACATGCTGTGTCTCAGCCAGCAACGTCCTATTCTCAGTCAGAAGATTATCACTTGGTCATTTCTTGAGAGTTTATAGTATTCATCATGTATTTGCTGTGGGATGTTTTTTTTTCCATTTGTCTTTATATATGGCTTTTAGTCTGTTTTTTTTTTCTTATGTTATGCTTCTATCTGCCTGTTGCAGTCTTCTTTCCTCTTTTGCAAGTCTGTCTGCCTCTTCATTTCCTTGGATGTTGCAGTGGATGGTTATCCACTGGATGACTGCATTATTGAATATAGTGCACGCTGATGATTTGTTTCCTCATTAGAATATAAGATATTTCCTTTCTGGATTAAAATGTCTTCTTCTTCTTCGTTCACTTCTACCACCAAAAACCGCACTGTGAACCTACTGAATTCACGCCTGTGGTCCTTGTTAGGTCCCGTGGTCCCCTGTGTGGTCCAAAATAGACCACACGAGATCCACGAGAGGACCACAAGGGGTTCAGAGTATCACAGTGCTTTAGCCTGTATTCTTGGTGGGTCTCGGAAGCGGGATTGCGTGACACCGTGGTTTTCATTGCACCAGTTTAGTCTAGGGTTGGACTTTCTCACCGGAAGACCTCGACGTGTTTAGGATATCAGTGCATCCCCGCTGGGTGAGAGGCGGTAGCCCACCCAGGCCACAGTTGGACTTTCTCACCGGAAAACCTCGACGTGTTTTGAGATACCCGTGTATCACCGCCGGGTGAGAGGTGGTTGCCCATCCAGTCCAGGGTTGGACTTTCTCACCGGAAAACCTCAGCGTGATTAGGATACGCAAACATCCCCGCCGGGTGAGAGGTGGTTGCCTATCTAGACTTCCCTGGTCCAGTGTCTCCGACTTCAGCATTTTGCGGTCGTGGCCGCTACCCTTCCTAGTTGTGACCAGGATGGAGCCTTTTGTCCAGGAGGACGAATCCTCGCCACTAGTGACTTCTACCCCTGGGTTGAGCCGGTTTAGGCATTATCCCAGTATGGGCGTGTTTGGGACGGGACCGACCTCTAGGGCAGAGGTACTGTGACATGCATAGCCTTCAATATTCACCCCTGGTATTAGCCGGTTTAGGCAAAATTCACCAGTATGGGTGTTTATCAGGCGTTACCGACCTCTAGAGCGGAGGTGGCATGACATGTCTAGCCATCAAGTTCCACCCCTGGTGTGTGCCGGTTTAGGCATATTTCACCAGTGTAGGTGTATTTCGGACGTGGGCAGCCTCTAGAGCAGAGGTGCCGTGGTATAGCTCTCATAGCGATACTACTGGACATACCAGTTAAACTTCACTTTCCACCACCTTTTTCCATCGGCGCCGCACAGCAACCTTTATTTCTTTTCCGCATTTACTTCCTTAACTGGGAGGAGCTTCACTCCACGTGCAGCATTTGAAGAGTCTCGCCAGCAGTGTCTTAACCTCTGGGACAAGTCGGTTCATGCATTTCACCCGATATGACTGCACTCAGGACGTGGCCGACCTCCAGACCAGAGGTGCCGTGATTTGACTGTTTGCCGTGATTTGACTGTTTGCTTCGCTTTATCCTTTCTACCACCTTTTCCGCAGTGATGCTGCGCGGCAACCTCATTTGCAAATTTCTTCATTGGCCGGGAGGAGCACCGCTCCACGCACGGCAGCTGAAGATCTCGCCAACAGCGGAGATTAAAATGTCAAAATCTTTATCAGTACAGCTCCCCTCTCCTTTCTCCTCAAAACTCATTGATAAGATAGTCATTCAAGTGACTGTCTGATGTGTCCTATATACTAAGTAAATACATTCAAGTGACTGTCTGATGTGTCCTATATGCTAAGTAAATACATTCAAGTGACTGTCTGATGTGTCCTATATGCTTAGTAAATACATTCAAGTGACTGTCTGATGTGTCCTATATGCTTAGTAAATACATTCAAGTGACTGTCTGATGTGTCCTATATGCTTAGTAAATACATTCAAGTGACTGTCTGATGTGTCCTATATGCTTAGTAAATACATTCAAGTGACTGTCTGATGTGTCCTATATGCTTAGTAAATACATTCAAGTGACTGTCTGATGTGTCCTATATGCTTAGTAAATACATTCAAGTGACTGTCTGATGTGTCCCATATGCTTAGTAAATAACTGCTGAATTCACAACCATCAAATGATTCTGTTCTCTGCCACCAGACTTCAGATCTAACTTAACTCTTACTTAGACAAAACACAAATAGGTTGTCGGTTGCTGCTTCGCTTCTGCCAATCAGCCACATGTTCCATCACAGCCAGTAAAGATCGTGATTGTATTCCTGCACCTCTACGATGTCCTTGACCTCTTTCTCCCCCCTTTGCCCCACCATTAACGTAGATGTGACCTTGGTGTATGCCATCATTGAAACTGCTGCTGCGAGAAAGACGGCTGCTGTCATTACCACGCTGTCCCACGCTCAATACTTGGAACATTTTGACGATCACCTCATCCTGCCGAAGTTCACATCCAACTAAATTGTTCACGACCTGAAGAAGAAGAGAAATGAACAGTTATAGCATAAAGGCAACTATTCTTCATGTGCTGGCCTGCCACTACAATGACACCCTTCATGCTGTCTGAAACACCACGTCTGTATCTTCCTCATCAAAACATGAATGGTCTTCATAAAACCAAGAATTTCACAGTTTCATTATGACAACCAACACTGATTACAACTTAGCACAGAATGTCACAGATTAGAGTAGGACATCAAGGCACAAGAATATATTAAATAAAACTGTTTTAAAAACTCTTAAAGCAGGAACAGAAATGACTCCAAAGCAAACCATCACAAGAATTCCATCCCTTTATAGCTAGTTATCATAGGAAATAGCTGGACTGAAATTTACAGCCTGGAAATGTCTTCTTCTTCTTTCTCTTCTGTCTCTCTGAAATACTGAGCTGGTGTCTTTGCAGCCAGTGAAGACGTTGAAGTACAGAACTGAATCTGTTAAAAGTTATGGCAGCTATTTATTCAGTCCTTCAGTGGCGCTAAAAAGCAGGGAGTGTGCAATACTTCTTTAGCACACTCCACCACCATGAGGACTATGGCAATTTCTGTCCCATTAGTCAGGCCAGGCCTGATACTGGGGGTACCACTGGACAAGTGGGACAGGGTCTTGGTCGGATATGGTTTGTCAACCCTAATGCTGGCATATCAGCTATATCCGCCAAATCTGACGGTGTCTTCCCCCCCCTTCCCCCCCCCCCCGGAAATGTCTAAAAGATGATATGATTCAACATTTAGATATCTGTCATGCAATACAGAAGAGCAAACAGCAGAGCACCTCCTCCATGAAAAAAAGAAACTGGATGGAATGATCTACACAAGAACTATACACAGAGATGAAAGCCTGTGGTGAACTGCGTCCTCTCCAAAATACATCTTGAGTTTACTAAGAAGCTGTGATGAAGAAATGAAAATGTAATAATTCACAATAACTTTTCTGATAAATGAAACAATTTCTGTGCTCACAAACCCTTCTACTGGCAAACTAATAATGAACTTCCTTTTGAACTGAGATGGCATTTCTTACAGTATTAAAAAAGAGGTCATTTCTGATAACAAATGAAAGCAACGTAATGATTTTTCTCAAGACTTTACAGTCCACCAGTGTCCAACTTTAATCAGGTAATAAATACACAGTAATTTAGGTATGGTAATATTGTATCCTTAAATACTGATGTTCCTTTTCTGATTCTATGAGACCATAATCACATTATTTTCCCTATTACAGTATTTTCTAATTTTACTATTTGCTATAGAAACCTGACATGATTAATTCTTTTTCCCTCTTTAACAAATAAATCACCAACAAAGCTGCAGTGGCATCTACAAAATAAATTCTGTATAACAGATTTTTTTTGTTTATGTGCAGTAAAAGATTTACAAAGTAACCAACTGCCTGCATTTGGCACAAGGAAAAGAAAAACATTACATGCATTATTTGTCACTGAATACCTTTTTAGTAAACTAGTCACACTTCCTGAAAACCAGCCACCTTTAAAGTGGATTTTGAAAACCACTCATTTTTAAACTGGATCAAGACAACCAGTCATTTTTAAACTGGATCATGACAACCAGTCACGTTTAAACCGAATTATGAAAAACCAGTCTCCTTTGAAAGTGGATTATGAAAACCACTTATCTTTAAAGTGGATTATTAAAAAAACAGTCATTTTTAATCTTCATCATGAAAAGCAGTCACCTTTGAACTGGACTATGAAAACTAGTCACCTTTAAACTGGATTATGAGAAACCTATCACCTTTAAACTGGATTATGAGAAACCAATCACTTTTAAACTGGATTATGAGAAACCAATCACCTTTAAACTGGATTATGAAAATCCCAGTCACCTTTAAACTGAATTATGAAAAACCAGTTACTTCTGATGCCACTAATCATCATATACTAAAAATAAAAAACAATAAAATATATATCCAGTATGATGTCCTGATGAGTAAAATTGTTATGAATGATAAAGTATTGTGTGTGAAACACATTTTTCCATGATGCAAACAAGAGAACTTCAAATATCATGGGCACAAAAAAACAAATATATCCATACTACAAGAACTTAATACTGAAGAAGGCTGGCTAGTAAAGAGGATTAAACAGAGAAAACTTAAATATTTTGGACACATCATGAGAATTTAGAGAAGACCTTCTTGGAAGGGTACATAATGGGGAAAAGAAAGAGAGGAAGACCAAGGTGAAGATGGCTGTAAGACATTGTTGACTGCAAATGGATACATCAGCAGCAGGGCATCTTACAACTGAGAGACCTACAGGAGAGCAAAGTTCTGCAAGGGACATGCAAATGACTGACTGACTGATACAGGAGAATACTATCAGATGAAAAGTTCAGAGTCCAAAACAAGTTGTAGAGAACTGATTATAAGATATGTGCACAGATAGTTGGAGAATCTGAGACATGTGATGGTGATGCTGGTGATATACTGGATCACATGTATATGCTAAAGCTAAAATATTACTCTAAAAATTGGCAGAAATATGCAGATATCATCAACCAATACTTTCAAGCACTCTACTACTGTTTTCTCTTGTTATAGAAACAACTGTCCTGTTTTATCTCTCTCTCTCTCTCTCTCTCTCTCTCCCTGCACAAGTGACCACACTCCACGGCAGCACATTTATAATCCTTACTTCTGTTTTGACTATCTTCAGATCTGCAGATACATTCTTTTACAATCAGTCTTAAAGCAATAAGAAAATGTGAACACGTCTTTACTATGCTCAGAATTGAGCGAAAAATCTGTGATTACACATGACTCCACAACACCTATAAAACTAAGCCAAAGAGCAAATGGCCTCTACATTCATATTATACATTTTCTTAGAACTATGAGCAAGCTAGTCAACACCAATCTTCTTCTTATCCATAAGGCTGCATGTCTGTAGCCCCAACGCCCATGCCTCTAGTCAACTCAGCTGTACAAGTGGCTACCCTATATCATCAGTGCTTGGGAAAATCCCAGGCAGCAGAGCAAGGCACACCAGCCTGCACAGCATACATGACTGTCAGTACATGAAACTAAAATATGACACCACATAATTTCTCACCAACAATGGACTTGGCAGAGACTAAAGTGGAAGAATTTGTTCAAAGTTCAAAATTCACTCTTGGCTTCACTGCATTTTGAGACAACCCCATTTACAAATATTCTCACACAGAAGCATCACTAACAAAAATTCTCTATATTCATGGTGCATAAACACCTGTAACCAGTACAAACACTTGTAACCTGCACAAACACCTGTAACCAGCACAAACACTTGTAACCAGCACAAACACCTGTAACCAGCACAAACACCTGTAACCAGCACAAACACTTGTAACCAGCACAAACACCTGTGACCAGCACAATCACTTGTAACCAGCACAAACACCTGTAACCAGCACAAACAAGTAACCAACACAAAATCAGTAAGCATTCCTCTCCCTAAACATATTAAAAAAAAAAAAAAGTAGCATTACAGGTTCTAGAAAAGTTGGATTAGTAACAAGAAACAAGACAGGCTGTGCATGTCAAATATGCAACCAAAAGAAAAATGAAAAGATGCATGCCCAAAGATGTGGTATTATTACTTCTTATTTCCTGTAAGTATTGAAATGCATTCACATATAAAATAACAGCAAAATTTTAAAAAATTCAACTATTATGTTTATATTATAACCATGTCCACCACAATGTTATGTTTATAAATCAATCTATAAGGGTCTGTGGCAATGTTATGTTTATAAACCAATCTATAAGGGTCTGTGGCAATGTTATGTTTATAAATCAATCTATAAGGGTCTGTGGCAATGTTATGTTTATAAACCAATCTATAAGGGTCTGTGACAATGTTATGTTTATAAATCAATCTATAAGTGTCTGTGACAATGTTATGTTTATAAATCAATCTATAAGTGTCTGTGACAATGTTATGTTTATAAATCAATCTATAAGTGTCTGTGGCAATGTTATGTTTATAAACCAATCTATAAGGGTCTGTGGCAATGTTATAAGCATTACAAACATATACCAGTCCATGACAATTAAATTCCTATACACTAGTCTATGATTTAAAAAAAAAATTAAACAAGTCATCAGATTTATAAATTTCAATAACAGTGATAGATTTATAAATGAATCTATATGAGAATTAGATTATAAACCTGTCAATAACAGTGTTAGACTCTTAACCCCAACCATGACAGCATCTGATTCATAAACTGAACTATGACAGAATTAAATTTATAAATTTATAAACATAACAGTATTACATGTATAAACCATCTTACTAAAGAGCTCAGCAATTATATTAATATACTCTGACCTATTACTATTTCATTGCTCAAAGATGCTGGAACAATTCATTTTTTACTAATTATATGTAAAAGGCAAAAAAAAAAAGGTAATCTTGTCATGCCTTAGAGGCACATAGGGATATGGTGTTAGTGCCCATATTTTCCTTGACCTGTCAGCACACTAGAGGGCGATGTGGTCAGCATCACACCTAGCTGCCTTTCCTTCCCCAACTTCAGAAGAAGTCGGGTACCCATTTCCACAGCTGGGTGACCGAGGTGCCTCCGGCCAGATTCGAACCCCTGACCTTTGCCATGAGAGACCAGTGCACTAACCACTTCACCACTCAGACAGTGAATTATATGTGCAGCCTCAATTTCAGAGGAAAACTTCAAAGAATTGTGAAACTACCAAACTAGCCTGGTCCATCTGGCATGTATTTAGATAAGTTTATGGAGCAAAGAGGATGACAGTTTCTTAAGTGTCATAAATGACATGCTAGCATCAGGGTTGGCCAGCCATACCCAACTAAATTCTTGCCCCAACTCTCCGTTGGTACCCCCCCCCAGTAACTGACCTAGCTTGAATAAAGGGGCAGGGATCACCAGTCTCCATGGTGGTGGAGTATGCTAAAGAAGTACTGCACACCCCCCCCCCACCCAGTAACTGACCTAGCTTGAATAAAGGGGCAGGGATCACCAGTCTCCATGGTGGTGGAGTATGCTAAAGAAGTACTGCACACCCCCCCTCCCTTCTTTGTAGCTTCACTCAGGAATTGAAAAGAAGTAGCTGCCATGACCCATTCCCAATCCAAAACATTGCTGTGCCTCAACACTTTCTTTGCGTCAGCTGCAAAGAACATCAAGCTTGCAGTTCCAGGGAGACAGAAGGTGGCAAAGGAGATTATGTGTGGATCTCTCTTTCTCATCCATTATGCATCTACACATTCATATACATTTTGTGTGTGGATCTCTCTTTCTCATTCATTATGCATCTCTACATTCATATATATTTTTTTTTTATTATAAATCCAGTCTGTATGAAAACTCAGACTTTACAAACTCCAAGAAATTCCATGCAAAACCTGCGGTGGGACGAATAAAACTTATAAAACTAGTGTTTGTGAGCATTCACAAGTTATTGCAGGCTAGGATAAAGAGTGACTAAACAAGAAGTTTTCTTTTGCTTGGTGAACACCAGCCATGGAAATATCGGTGAAAGCACTTGAGCAGTGAAGTGGTTAACACACCCATTCCCATCATGGCAAAAGTTGGTTGGTTGAATCTGGCTGGAGGTGCTTGGTCACCCTGCCACAGAATTGGGTACCTGGTTCTTTCTGGAGATTGGAAAGAAGATGGCCAGGTGTGATGCTGCCCACATCATCCTCTTGTGTGCTGACAAGTGAAAGAAAATACTAGCCCTGACATAATATCCCCAAATACCTTTACAGCACGACAGGGTTTCCATTGCTGCCCTAGTATTACTATTATTGCCTAAATGTACAGTTTTAACTCTACTGAATAGCCATGAGTTCCTCTCTCCTCCGGTCACCTTTCTTTCATATCACTGTTCTGAGTCAGGAAACTGAGAAAAGTTCATAATTCTCAAAGATAAGAAAGTGCTGGCCTCTCTGATGTCATTAGTTTCAATCTTGGTCAGTTTTTGTTTTTTTATCTGTAATATACCGGCTTTAATTGAGTTTTATAGTAATCTCCTTTTACATTTTTGTTCTCTCTCTCCGTCTGCTTCACTCTGGCAGACTGTTTACTTCAAAAGTTCTTCTTTTCCTCCTTCCTCTCGTCTCTGTCGAACTACTGCTGGTAAAAAGTAAAAGGTATTCATTTCATTGGTATTTTTCAGAAAACTGGCTAGAGATGGAGAAGTAATTTGTTTGTCTATTATTTAGCAAGTTGGCTAGCAGGAAGATCAATATCTCATTCTGTCTTATATCAATAATTCAGTAAGCTAAGTGGCATGAGTGATTATCAGAGACCTGGGTGGCTCAGTGTAAGGTCCCCATCAACTTCCCTATGACTCATGAGTTTGTAGTACTCTCACTTGGTGGTTATACTTCTGAACCAAGTGGTTCCCTCAGTGATGCCAAGCACTCTTTTGGCAGATTGGATAACAAGATTTCCAAGCTTCTTGGATACAAAGAAAAGGAGGATATCTGTGCATGTTGCATATGACACGGATCCCAAAGCATGTGAAAATCACAAATATTTATACGTGTCACCTTCAGCCCTGGCAAGACACTCCTCTAAAACAGCGATTCCCAAACTTTTTCAGGCTCCTGTCCCTTTGAGTGCTAGGCCACATGGCTAGTGCCCCAGCTTCTTCTAACACCCCCCCTTCGACAATCTGTTTTCCCCAACAGTTTCCCTGGATCTTCCCATCATTCCCTGGGTCACCTACGGATCATGCTTGGAACCATTAACACCTACTCATACACAAGAATCTGTCAGGACAGGAAAACCAGATGCACCGTATACTGTAAGCATGTATATGGGAGGGGGGGGGGGAACATTCTCATAAAAAGTCAGGCCCACATAATTGGTGTAATCTATCTGAGTTGGCAGACTGTGAATGCAGGCAGCAAAACATGCACAAGTGATCACTCACAAATTAATTATTTATTAAGATGGTCAGCCAGGGTGATTCAGTAATTCCTCAGCTAGGTTCAGTGTGGACTGATGTAATCAATACCTACACACCCTCCGTGTGGCTTCCACCAGAACAGGTCAATACTAAACAATGCTGCAGTAACAGATCTAGCTATGGGACTGTTTAAAAAAAAAGGGGGGAGGGGGATTAATTACAAACAATGTGTTGGTATCTGAAAGGCATCCCACACCAAAGAATGGCTTTATGAATTACCTGGAAAATAGGTTGGACATGGGAGGTGAAAAAAAAACAAAAAAACCAGGCAAACAATGTGAGTTAATGAAAGGATATGAGGGAAGAATTTTTAAAAAGTAAAAAAACATGCTAGTGCCTTCCAATGTTTTATGTTTTGATGTTTGATTTCAAGTGCACCACAGCTGATTAAAATGCATGAAATAATAATGATGTTTTAGTGCAGCATACACAGTGCTTTGCTGGAGTACATGAATTCAGTATTTCCAAAAATAATATAATCAAACCATCCAACAGCAGACATTCCAGGCCATTTCTACCAACCAAAAGAAAATACAAAAGTTTAAGTCATCAAACAAACAAAACAAAAGAAACAAATCATAATTTAACGAAACAAAAACTGAGTTATCTTTTAGGGAGCAAAACCCAAACAAATAAATATATTCCAAAAAAAAAAAAAGAGATGTGAGAGTGAACACATGACAGGATGTGAACACATGTTTACCATCACATCCTCCCTGATGCGCATGGTCACCTGCGCAACGAGGTGAGGGTGTCTTTTGGGCTGTGGATGGAACAAATTCACACGTAACTCACAAAAATATCTACTCAGCTTTCATTCACACAAACAGTCAGCATTGTCATGTCACTTGCCAAGGGGAACTACCTGAAGAAATTCAAAGACAATATTCACCTGTATGATGTTTACTCACATACACATATGTGATGACCACTCTGACAACTATCATTTATGTTTTTTTTTAAGAATTCACATATTCTGTGACACTTACTCTAGAGCAGTTTTCTCAAAAGGGCCATAGGCAACTCTCTGGGGAGGAATTTTTTCTAAGGGTGGAATAAAAACTCCCCTTGGACTTTAAAATAATTCTTTCTCAAGGACCACACCAAAAAAGGCCCCAAGGACCACACCAAGAAGACCCCAATTACCACACCAAAAAGGCCCCAAGAAGCACACCAAAAAGGCCCCCAATGACCACATCAAGAAGGCCCCAAGGACCACACCAAAAAAACCCCAGGGACCACACCAAAAAGGCCCCAAGGACCACACCAAAAAAGCCCCAGGGACCACACCAAAAAGGCCCCAAGGACCACACCAAAAAGGCCCCAATGACCACATCAAAAACGCCCCAAGGAGCACACTAAAAAGGCCCCAAGGAGCACACCAGAAAGGCTCAAGTAGCACACACAAAAAAGGCCCAAGGACCACATCAAAAAGGCCCAAGGACCACACCAAAGAGGCCCAAAGGACCACACCAAAAAGGCCCAAGGACAACACCAGAAAGGCTCAAAGAGTACACCAAAAAGGCCTAAAGGAGCATACCAGAAAGGCTCAAGGAGCACACAAAAGGCCCAAGGACCACACCAAAAAGGCCCAAAAGGAGCACACAAAAGGCCCAAGGACCACACCGGAAAGGCTCAAGGAACACACCAGAAAGGCTCAAGGAACACACCAAAAAGTCCCCAAGGAACACACCAAAAAGGCTCAAGGAACACACCAAAAAAGCTCAAGGAGCACAAAGCTCAAGGAACACACCAAAAAGGCCCAAAAGGAGCACATCAGAAAGGCTCAAGGAGCACACCAGAAAGGTTCAAGGACCACATCAAAAAGACCCAAGGACCACATCAAAAAGACCCAAGGACCACATCAAAAAGACCCAAGGACCACATCAAAAAGGCCCAAGAACCACACCAAAGAGGCCCAAGGACCAGAACAAAGAGGGCCAAGGACAACATCAAAATGGCCCAAGAACTACACCAAAAAAGCCCAAGGACCACACCAGAAAGGCCCAAGGAGCACACTAGAAAGGCTCAAGGAGCACACCAAAAGGCCCCAAAGTAGCACACCAAAAAGGCCTCAAAGAGCACACCAAAATGGCTCAAGGAGCACACCAAAAAGTCCCCAAAGGAGCACACCAAAAAGGCCCAAGGAGCACACTAGAAAGGCTCAAGGAGCACACCAAAAAGGCCCCAAGGAGCACACCAAAAAGGCCCCAAGGAGCACACCAAAAACGCCCCAAGGAGCACACCAGAAAGACTCAAGTAGAACACCAAAAAGGTCTCCCTTCACCACACCAGAAAGGCTCAAGGATCACACCAAAAAGGTCCCCAGGTCCACCCAGCCTCTAAAATGGGTACAAGAGAAATCTGGGAAGGTAAATGTGACCAGGCATGATACTGACCACATCACACTTTCATGTGCAGAAGGTCTTGGAATTACGTGCCTAACACTGTACCCCAATATGTCTAAATGGCATGGAAACAGGAATTTTTTTTTTTTATCTTTACCCCAAGGAACCATCCGTCTCCCAATTGAAAATCCCTGGTCTAAAAAAATTGCTCGTTGCTTTCTTATCAATGTAACAACATAAGAACTTAAGGAAGGCCAGAAGAAATCTGCAAAGTGAGAGAATAGGAAAACAAACAAAACACATACTCAAGCATATACAGACATACATACTCTTTCCTTCATAAACTCTTCACCATCTCCCCTCCATTTCTCTCTAAAAACTTCTTGATTTTGATATTCTCCTTCATGACTCGATGACAAAAAAAAGTTAACTCTTTTTAAATCCTAGCAAATGAAAGACGGGCCATCAGAAGAACAAGTGGAAAAAGAAGAGAAAACAAACATCTGCAGATAACAACAGATAATGCTTGTGCTGCTGGAAATTACAGAATTTACACTCAAAATGTTCTATAAGCTAAAAGGTTCTGAATATCCTGAAGAAACTGATCTGGCAAACTGACTTATGAAGTGTGACAAATTATCAGCACTGAAAAATGGAATTAATTTTTCACCTTTCTAATGGCAAAAGTCCTGGTCACAATGCTGGCATACCTCTCACAGCTCAAATACCTCACACTGATTGGTCCAAAACAGGCAAGTTGTTCTACAGCTTTTGGCCAAAAACGAGGGAAATTCTGGAAAAAAAGTGCACAAAAAATACATTAGTCTATGAAATTATAATTATCTCAGTTAACAATGGCAAGATTCTCTCTGAACCTTAAGTGCCCAAGGCACATGGGGCTTTCACAAGGGTTTTCCACAAACGACTGTTTTTTGCCTTTTTCTGCTCTTTCTTGCTCAACACCCTCTCTGTTCTTCTCCAAGTCTCCTTTGGCCTACCTTTACTTCTGTTCCCCTGTGGTGTCCATTTTAGTGCTATTTTTGGTAGTGAGTTGTCAGTCATCCGGAGCGCATGTCCTAACCATCGCCAGCGTCTTTCCTCAATAACTGCTGTCAGCAACTTCATCTGCATTTCTGCCAACAAGATGATATTTCTTACGGTGTTTGGCCAAAATATTCTTCTAATTCTTTGTAAACATTTAGTCTGGAAAGAATTCAGCTTGTTTTTTATAGTTTTGGTGATTTTCCAGCATTCACTTCCATTCATTCATTCATTCCTTTGCATGTCCCTTGCGGAACTTTGCCTCCCAAACAGCACTCCTGTAGGCCTCTCGGTTGTGAGCAAGATGGCCTGCTGCTGCTGCATCCATTTCCAGATCATCAACGATGTCTTGCAGCCATCTTCGTTTCGGTCTTCCTCTTTTTCTTTTTCCCATTATGTATCCTTCCAATACGGTCTTCTCTAAATTATCATGACGTTTAATGTGTCCAAAATATTTAAGTTTTCTCTCTTTAATCCTCTTTACTAGCCAGCCTTCTTCAATATTAAGCTCTTGTAGTATAGATATATTTGTTCTTTTTTGTGTCCACGATATCTGGAGAACTCTTCTATAGCATTTACATTCAAAGGCATTTATGTGCTTCTCAGCTGTTTTGTTAAGTGTCCAGGTCTCACAGGCATATGTTGCGATAGAAAAGATGCATGCCCTTAAAAATCTTATTTTTGTGGTTCTGTCTGCTCCTCTCCACAGATTCTTTATTCACTTCCATAACTGCCAATTTAATCAAATATTTATTATTTTCTTTCAAAAGTCCCGATAAATGCTTCCCTCGTTTGCTGCTTTGTCTTAAGATTCTCTTTCTTGTTTCTGCATCAACTGTGACAGGGACACTATAAATTTTTCATTATTGTTCAGGGAGAAAGGAATGGAATGTTGCTTCTTAAATTTCCTATACCTCTTCAGTTCATGGGCTACAAGCCATGGCAGTTATAGAACTCATAACATTCTTTGTTCTTTTGTATGTCTATTTGTGGCTACTGGAGCAATTGTAACGTGATTATCCTTAACGTATTTGTGGTTACTGGAGCAATTGTAACATGATTATCCTTAATGTATTTGTGGTTACTGAAGCATTTGTAATGTGATTATCCTTAACTAGCACTACGGCAACTCATAAAGCATCAGATACGTGGTGGTGGTGGTGGTGGTATTGGGGGGGGGGGGAACGATTGATATGTTGCAGCAGTTAGTGGGATTCTGGTGGAAGGGCTTGTGGTACGAGAAGCCTAGAAAAAAAAAGTGTTGCTATTTTTTTACATACTGCTCATTCACCCATACAAATGGGTTTCAATTGAGTAAGCAAATCAATTATACCCCGTGGTGTCTTGCAGAGTAGCAAAACAATTCTCTCCAATTCATACAATCACTAATCAACCTTAATAGCACATTCTAGCTTTGTTTTCTGCCATTAACCTTGACTTCTACAGTTCTTGCCCAAGTTCTCTCTGAACAGCCTCTTTGAGTCTCCTCTGCACCAACTTTCTTTGCAATGGTGTCAGAGTCTTTTCAAAGCACATAACTTAATCTACCTTTTACGATAATCAGCCAAGCAAGTCTTTCTGCTTGCTTTGGGCAACCTGATCTTTATTACTTAAGATTTCTGGCCAGAATATTTTCAAAATTTAAAAAAAAATGTGCAACTCTTTTGGTAAACACAGACTGATTGCATTTTCAGACCTGACTAAGGATTCTCTAATCAAATCACTTTCACCGACAAAAGATTTCAAACTATGTTTAGTACTCACTCACTTTCATTCTCTGTGTCTTCACATAAGCTTGGACTGACATTTATGTGAATATTTTTCTATATCCTCCATGCACAGACAGATGTATGTACTGAGTATGCTTCTTACATTCCTTTCTGACAATCTTCCATTTATGAAGTTTTTTTTTTTTCATTTACACATACTGCACTTTTACTGCAGACCAAACTTGAGCATGATGGGAGTGGGACTTTATCAGAATGGCAAAGTCAGACATGAGAGGGATGGGAGCAGGACCTGTTGATGAGAATGGAAATCTGACTTGAGAAGGATGGGAGTGGGACCTGAGCAGTATGGAACTGAGACTTTGATCAGAATGGCAGTCAAACTTGAGAAGAATGAGAATGGGGCGAGCAGAATGGGAGTAGGATTTGATTAGAACTGCAGTCAGATTTGTGCAGGATGGGAGTGGGACCTGATCATGATGGGAGAGAGGTTTCAGAATGGCAGTCAACCTTGGAGAGGATGGGACCAGAACTTGATCAGGATGGGAGTGGGACTTGAGTTCATTTGATGAATCTTTATTGTTTCTTTTCTTTCTTGAAATATTTCCCAGCCAATTGTGGTAATAAGTCCAAAAGCTACATGTTGTGCTATAATGAAGGTGGATGAAGACTTGTACAATAAAACCTGGGCTTCTATTGATAGTAGTTTCATGAGCTTCTGCCAACTGCCTGTCTTATGAGTTTCCACTGATAGTCTCTCATGAGTTTCTACTGATAGTCTCTCATGAGCTATTGACACTCTGCCTCATGAGCTTCTATTGACAGTCTGTCTAATGAGCTTCTATTGATAGTCTGTTTCATGAGCTTCTAGTCTGTCTCATTAGCTTCTATTGGCAATCTCTCTCATGAGCTACTATTGATAGTCTGTCTCAAGAGCTTCTATTGATAGTCTGTCTCATGAGCCTCTGCAGATAGTCTGCCTCATGAGTTTCTGCTGATAGTCTCTCTCATGAGCTTCTGCTGACAGTCTGTCTCATGAGCTTCTGCAGATAGTCTGTCTCATGAGCTTCTGCTGACAGTCTGTCTCATGAGCTTCTGCTGACAGTCTGTCTCATGAGCTTCTGCTGACAGTCTGTCTCATGAGCTTCTGCTGACAGTCTGTCTCATGAGCTTCTGCTGACAGTCTGTCTCATGAGCTTCTGCTGACAGTCTGTCTCATGAGCTTCTGGTGACAGTCTGTCTCATGAGCTTCTGCTGACAGTCTGTCTCATGAGCTTCTGCTGACAGTCTGTCTCATGAGCTTCTGCAGATAGTCTGTCTCATGAGCTTCTGCTGACAGTCTGTCTCATGAGCTTCTGCAGATAGTCTGTCTCATGAGCTTCTGCTGACAGTCTGTCTCATGAGCTTCTGCTGACAGTCTGTCTCATGTGCTTCTGCTGACAGTCTGTCTCATGAGCTTCTGCTGACAGTCTGTCTCATGAGCTTCTGCTGACAGTCTGTCTCATGAGCTTCTGCTGACAGTCTGTCTCATGAGCTTCTGCTGACAGTCTGTCTCATGAGCTTCTGCTGACAGTCTGTCTCATGAGCTTCTGCTGACAGTCTGTCTCATGAGCTTCTGCTGACAGTCTATTTCCTATATTCTATGGGTAGTCTTACATCAAGAGTTTCCATGGAGAATCCTATCTTATGAACTTCTATGTGATAGCCAATCTCACTCGCTTTTATGGAAAACTTTTATCTTCAGATGTGATTTATACTCCAGTTTCTCTCCAAGGAAGGATGAATCAGAACATAAGGAATATTCAACACCTCTACTATCCTTGGTTTAAAAGCTACTGAACTTCAAAAATGGACACGGGCTGAGATCAATCTCAATCTCTTCTTAGCTAATGTAAAATATTTAAGAAAAATAGTTATACATTCAAATACCTGACAGAACTAAGTCTTGTTTTCCTTCCAATTCAACATCTTGTCCTTACTGTTCTTATACAGATGGTCTAAAGAATGAACGAATATTACGCTACAGTATTACAGTAAACATTAGCCCGAAATATTCTCCCAGGATTACACAAGGGAGACAAATGTCTAGGATGACGTGCCAAGAGTTCCCTACCCTCGAAAACTTCCGTGGATCGTTCATCAGCACAAGGGAGGTAATCTTGAAATCGTACATCATCCGCCAGAAGTCGCCGGTTGTTTTCTTTAGTGGCCACTGTGTTACCAGATACGAGTTTTCCGACTGATAACCCTGTCAGATAGGAGGAGACAACAGATGGCATGCGGGTAATGGTACTGAGATTATTTTAAATGACAGATACAAACCCATCCCATCAATAAGTTATCGCCCGTGTACTCCGACGCTTTTAACAGTTGCATTCTCACGAGTTTTATTACAGGATGAAAATCAATGGCCGGGCTTGTCCTTAACAACCCATCTTCAACAGTCGCCAGCCAAACAAAACTATCGCAAATGTTTCAAATTTCACACATTTTCCAAATATTTACACACTTCTCCGCCAATCTTATATCTTATATCCCTCCCGTGCCATTAAACGTCATATAGGGCTCGCAAAGTAGGTCGCCAATTTTTTTTCCTGTCTTCGGCAAGTCTTTCAACCTCATCAAGGGATTTTATGCCTTTTAGTTTGGCCTCTATTAAAAACGTGCTGCCATCGTTCTCACATTCCAGAATCCAATCTTTGTCACATGTTTGGGGCCGACGAATGAGCTCCTCGGAGTTGGCATCCCTGATGCTCGGTTGGTTTCTCTGCGAGTTTCCGTAACGATATCTTTTTTTTCCCCATCTGGAGTCGCCTCTAGATTGGTCCCAGGATAAGGCTGTTAGCCTTAGGCCCAACTCCCGGTACAGGATATGTGACAGATCAAGCGGAATTCCGCTGATTTCTGCATGCCGGCTTGAGCGTCCGCCATCTTGCACGTCACACCGAAGTCTCCGCCAATAAGAACACAACATTATGAACAAGCAACTGTGCCTCTGTGCTTCATGGTTTCATAAACGGTAACAAAGATCTTTGGATAACATTTTCTGGGGCCAACATATGCAAGTTTCCGCTTCAGGTGGCTGCTACCTCCCCTGTAGTCTGGGAAATGAAAACGATCACTTTTCCCAAAACTATCCTCACTTTCCATGAGGGATTCACATGCTAGTCCCGTAATGTGACATATGCAAAAGATGTTTGATAACTTATACTGGTGAAATGATCTCAGATTAGATGGCGAATGCAGAAAGATCTGTCTGAAATCACCAAGCATGCTTCGAAATCAGTCCCTAATCATTCAATGGTCCCAGCCACAAGGCAAATCTGATTTTCTGGTAACAGCCATCAAACAATGTTACGCAGATGACAGAAGCCGCCTAGCGCTTGAGAACTGCTACATTCAGGAATATGGGACGCTGGAACCACATAGTTTGAACTCGCAATTAAGTTACACCTAACATTCTCCTCTCGCACAAGCATATTCCCTCTGCCCCAAATTTCACTCCTTTCTCACTTCATATTTCAAACCCTCCTCATGGCATCAGATTACAACCCCTCTGCCCCAGCTGTAATCACCTATTCCACTTCCTCCCGGCTAGATTACCATTATATCACTCTCTTCCCTTTCTGCGGTTTTTCCCTCACCCCCTTTACGACCCACCTATCACACATTACAAGTCTCCACTGAAACATTCTCAACACTCCACCATGCGCATTTCTGGACACAGCCTCTTATAAACCACAGCCAAATGCTCCATTTATTCTTTTTTTTCATTCCTACTTTTTACGTAGCATTCATGTGAATTCATATTTTATCTTCTTTCTCTATTTCTTCGTCCTGTGTGTTTTTGTATGATTAAGGTTCACGCCGAAACATCACAGCTGTGTGCTCGTTAATTAATAAAGCTGTTCCTACTTTTTTTCCCCTAGTTTTTACATTCCATCATCTCTGTAATCTTTTCCCGTGAACATGGCACAGGGAGACTTCTCTGTCAATGTACGTAAGCTCTTTAACGCGTTCTGTCCTTTCCACAGACCCGACGCATGAAAAGCCGATTCATTAACGAGTCGGACAGTAACGTTAATTTTTCACGGAATCGATGCCCTAGCCATCCATAAAGAAGTCACGGCGCCTTTTCTGCATGGCAGTTTGGCTATCTGTGTCCGCTTACTGTTATTAGAACAACATTTCTGGAGTTGTGTACCCTGTCTCGGAGGGCCCTGGCTGTTGACACTGATGCAGTAACACGCCAGGCCGGATCTAGCATGACATACACATGGGACGTGGCAGAGAGATTAGGCGCCATTTTCTATAGCCGCGTTTAACATCCAGTTGATGGAAGCTGCCTCTAAGGCACTTTACACTGGCTAAAACAAAAATAAAAACGTTCAGAGGAGGTGCTGGTGATGTTGCTTCGAGACTTTCAAATTTGTAAACAACTCGTGTAACTCAGTCGACTTTGAAAGACAATGCATTTTTCTGTTTTTCTTACAAAGACGATACCAAAAAAGCTAAGTGTTTAATATTTCATCTGTGTGTGTGTGTTTTTATCACTTGCGTGTGTGATCCTCTGAAAAAGGCTTTTTTGCCTAAATATTGGATTGTTGTATGTCCTTCATTTATGCGTGGAAACATGGTGCTCCAGATGGTCTGACAAACATACACGGTTTGTAAGGGGTTTTATCTTTCGCTAGCAATGAACAAAGGATGATATCATCTTTCGTTAACAATGAACAGAGGATGATTTTTACCTTTCCTTAGCAAATGAACAAAGGATGATTTTTGGAACTTCAATGCTTATTCTTCAGGTTTTCTTTATTGTTTATTTTCTTTCTGAATAATCGCTTCCATTTTCCCAAACATGAGGACAATGCACGAACGTGACTTCTCAAAACCCGATTATGAGAACACGGCATAAACGTGACTTCACAAAACCCGATTATGAGAACACGGCATGAACGTGACTTCACAAAACCCGACTATGAGAACACGGCATGGTGACTTCACAAAACCTGTTTATGAGAACACGGCATGAACGTGACTTCATAAAACCCGATTATGAGAATCCAGTCACTACAACAACGCACGAACGTGACTCAACAAGATAGTCACTAGAACAATACACAAAAATGAACCCATAAAGCACAGTCACTAGAACAATACACGAACGTGACTCCACAACGTCTAGTCACTAGAACAATACAGGAACGTGACTCCACAACGTCTAGTCACTAGAACAATACACGAATTCATAAAGCCTAGTCACTAGAACAATACACGAACGTGACTCCACAAAGTCTAGTCACTAGAACCATACACGAATTCATAAAGCCTAGTCACTAGAACAATACACGAACGTGACTCCACAAAGTCTAGTCACTAGAACCATACACGAACGTGACTCCACAAAGCCTAGTCATTAGAACAATACACGAACGTGACTCCACAAAGCCTAGTCACTAGAACAATACACGAACGTGACTCCACAACGCCTAGTCACTAGAACAATACACGAACGTGACTCCACAATACTTACATCCACGTAGACAGCGTTGATGAAATCCGTCCCACAATCTCCGCAGTCAGCCGTTGTCAGGTACGGTCTTGCACATTCCGCTTTAAATAAAAATAGAAATATCAGTTAAACTTGCTCTAAAAATCTGCTACATTTGCTTCCATAAATATCTTGCACAAAACTATTCACGTATAACACTCGGGTCGCAGATGAACACTTCACGCGTTACAAAAAAGTGACGCGCATGCAAATCAAATTTTCTGGTCACGCGAAAACCCAAGATTTCAATACAGAGTGACTCCCTATTTACGTAGTTTCCACAAACGTAGATCTGAACTTGCGTTAAAAAAAAAAAACGACGCGAGTAAACAATCTGTGGAATTCTATGGAACAAACTGGTTACGTAAAATATCGTATAAGGCAGTGTTTCCCAACGCCGGGCCTATATCCCACAGGGGGTTTATTTGAGTGTTTAGGGAGGGGAGGGGGCAATTAGAATATATTTATAATATACTTTTTCAGAACTTGGTTGACTATTATGCTGTCGTGGGAGCGGGTAGGAGAGAGAGGGGAGTCATCAAAATCGTTGAGGCTTTAGGTGGGACATGACCAAAGAAAAGGTTGGGAAACACTGGTTTAAGGTATATAATAAAACACGGCTTCGAGTTATGCAGAAAAGACATCTTGTGGAACGATCCACTGTTGAGGAATTTCTGTAAACATCAAATATAGTAGTGGCATGAAAAGGGACTTGCAAAAGAAAAAAAAAAAAAAACTTATCCAGCTTTGGCACGCAGCCCCCATAGAAGGTTGGCCACTCGTTGTAGAGCACCATTCAAAAATACCCAGACCCCAAGTTTTAAAAAAATTTGTAACCACCACTGAGACGTGAATGCGACAAATGAATTTAATACACCCTCCATCTCTACAGATCCTTCTCCTGCTTCCCGTTCAAAAGTGCTCATTTTTAATTAATGCAGCAGTTGTGTGACAACCAAGAGGCATACAGGAGTGCTGTTAGGGAGGCAAAGTTCCACAAGGGACATGCAAATGAATGAATGAATGAGCTGTGTGACACTTTTTTTTCTAGTGATCACCTCTACTCTATCTCCTTCTCTCTCTCTCGCTCTCCTCTCTCTCCTTTTCCCTCTCGCTCTCTCCTCTTCTCCCTCTCGCTCTTTCCTCTCCTTCTCTCTCTCTCGCTCTCTCTCCTTCTCCCTCTTTCCTCTCTCGCCTTCTCTCTCTCACTCTTTCCTCTCTCTCCTTCTCCCTCTCGCTCTTTTTTCTCTCTCCTTCTCCCTCTCGCTCTTTCCTCTCTCTCCTTCTCCCTCTCGCTCTTTCTTCTCTCTCCTTCTCCTCTCGCTCTTTCTTCTCTCTCCTTCTCCTCTCGCTCTTTCTTCTCTCTCCTTCTCCCTCTCGCTCTTTCTTCTCTCTCTTTCTCCCTCTCGCTCTTTCCTCTCTCTCCTTCTCCCTCTCGCTCTTTCTTCTCTCTCCTTCTCCCTCTCGCTCTTTCCTCTCTTTCTTTCTCCCTCTCGCTCACTCCTCTGTCTCTCTCTCCTTCTCCCTCTCTCCCTTTCCTTCTCTTTCTCCCTCTCCCCCTTTCTTTCTCCCTCTCCCGTCCTTCCTCTTTCTTCCCCTCTCTCTCTCCCCTTGTCTCTCTGATCAGAAGTAAACTTCGCTGAGAACATGTCACCGTTAAGTGTAAACCTGGTCTCCCAGCACCCCACGCCCCATGGTAGGAACGTAGTCAAGCCGGCCTGCTGCCCTCATGTTGCCTATAAACCAGATGGGATTTTAAAGTGATTATCACCAGAAGAAGGGAGGTTATACATTAATAATGACACTGAAAACGTTAAGTGCCAGAGGTCTCACAACATACAAACCTTATTTCATAACACTTGTGGAGACAGAAAGGGTGTTGGTGTATATGAGAGAGAGAGAGAGAGAGGGAAGACCCTTAGAATGGAGACAAATGATAAGAACCACATTCTCCTGAGACGTGCCAGCGCGGGGGAAAAATGGACATTCCTGAATGAGATCTGGTATCAACGGCTCCCAAACTAGGAACTCTTGGGGAATGTGTGAAAACTTATATAAGGACCAATGAATTATAAAGTATATTATGCAGAATACTAGAAACATGCGAAGGTTTTTAATGTAATACCTAGCGGCGTTGCAGTGAACTACCCCTTCTATTGTGGGGGTGGGGGCGAGAAAGGGTGGGAACCACTGTATAATGATGAAATAGTACAGAGTAGTAAAATTTCGCCTGAGGAAAGATGATGAGAACACAAACAAACAAACAAAAAAAAAACAGTCAGTATCAGCGGGACTCCAAACGATGGAATCGACTGTGCCAGGTGCAGGATTAGAATAACGACCATGAGTGGCTAGATATACGAGCATCACAACATCTCGATTATAAACTACCAAGTACTGCCAAAACATCATGACTATGAGCTGTTACACTTAGTCAAAACATCTTGATTATGAACTGTCAAGCGTTGTGGGGGAAAAAAAACCCAAAAACATCATGATTATGAAATTCAAGTTGTGTCAAAACATCATGACTACGAACAGTCTAGTTTTGTTAAAAATAAAAAAATAAATAAAAAAATATATTTCTAGAGACAAATAATAGCGACAAAACCTCTGCAGAAGACAAGATTAGTGGACATCACCGCTCAACAGAAAAAAAACTAGAAACAGATGAAGTGAACGACCGGCACATAACACAAACAAACTGTGAGTACAGCCAGTGCACACAAAGAGAAGATTATGAAATGCCCTGACACAAAACATATCTGGCTTTGAACTAATTCAAAAGCTGCAGAAGAATTCTCGGAGATTTTGCCTTAAAACGCAAAACTTGTTATTCTGTGTCTCATGTATTTTTAACCAGCAGATGCTACACTACGTCCCACCGTAAGAGCTTATGTTACTCAACATGGCGTCACATTTCGGCAATGAAATCTCTAGAGTATTCCAGCGCGGAAACTTTACACGTCCAACAAACTGATGTCTTGTGTCCAACTCTTCATTCAGCTTATACAAAAATATATCTATATAATCGTGCCATTAAAAGCGCTGCCATTGTGGTGTGTCTCTAAGTTCACATTCTCCGTATTGTTTCTCATTAAACCAATGTCATATTTCTCGATTGTTTGTCTTTGTATTCTTTTCTTCCGTATTGATAGTAGTTTCACGTGCAAACATCATCATCATCATCATCATATTGTACTCTTTTTGTTTCCCTCATTATGCTTGAATTGGCACTGACTGAACGGATTAGGTACCGATAAATTCACTAGTAACCTTAAACTGTTATAAATAAAACAAATAAAACTCATCAAACATAAAACACCACTTTCAAATGCGCCCTCTTTCATTTTCAAGGGATTTTGGGAGGGGGAGGGATTATGGGGAATGAAGACAGAAGGAGACTGTTCTGTGTCATGTATGGAGAGAGAGAGAGAGAGAGAGAGAGATGTCAGCAGACTGATCAAGAAGCTTGAAAAAAAAAATTAAAGCGTTTGAACTGATCAGAAACACCAAAGACCGCACAAGATACAGAAGCATGATCGTCGAATCTATCCTGCGCGGCACGTAATGAATGAATGATAGATATGATAAAGTACCGGGCTGATCACGAAACTTAATTTATACAATGACCACAGCACAAAGATCAGCTATCACTTCTCTATACTATTTTTTAGAAGGCAAACCAAACAGCACTACGCTCTATCACTTTTCTATACTATTTTTTAGAAGGCAAACCAAACAGCACTACGCTCTATCACTTTTCTATACTATTTTTTAGAAGGCAAACCAAACAGCACTACGTTCTATCACTTTTCTAAACCAATTTTTAGAAGGCAAACCATGCAACACTAAGCTCTATCACTTTTCTATACTATTTTTAGAAGGCAAACCAAACAACACCTAGCATCATTTTTCTATACTATTTTTAGAAGGCAAACCAAACAACACCTAGCATCATTTTTCTATATTATTTTTAGAAGGCAAATCAAACAACACTAAGCTCTATCACTTTTCTATACTATTTTTAGAAGGCAAATCAAACAATACTAAGCTCTATCACTTTTCTTATACACCAGAAAAAAACTATTATTCAGTAAACATATACGATATAACAGATGGTTCAAAGTTATTGTGCTCTTGCTCTCTCTCACTCTCTCTCTCACTCTCTCTCTCTGAGATATATTACACATGTTACAAAACAGTAACCCCTCCCTTCTTATCTCTCCCCTTTCAGCAAAATCTGTCCCATTTCAATATATGGCAAGGAGGGACAGACCATCCTGATACTCTAGAAAGAAACACAAGAAACGACTTACGTGGAAGCATCATGATGTCCCTGCTTTTGCTACGATTCTCAACTCTGTGGCCACTGGCGCAATCTCCAATACTCAGTCGGGGTACAATGGAATGTAGAGTCTGAGGAAGGCCAAACATGGAGAAAATATTGACTGTTTTATCTGTTTGGTAACCAGAGAGATCTACATGTGTTGAAAAGAAACAATGCTTGGTGTCATTTTAATGACACGTTCAAAACTAGTTAGTTCCTTCCAAGCATACATCAGTCTTTGCGTTCGAGGGAAAACAAAGTGTCTTTTCTGCGTATCGTCCTGCAGGGTACACTATGTTCACGTATGTCTTGTTACCAACAGTTGTTACTGTGAGAGTTAAACAAATGTAAACGTAGCTCAGTGGTTCCCAGTCGCCCCCCCCCCCCCCAGCCTCCAATGACATATTTAATGCCCCCCTCCAAAAAAAAAGAACCAAAGGTTATTCGCTCAGTTTATTCCGTTACCACCTATTGCTCCCTCTTCCTTCATTGTCCTACCTCGGATCTTCCCAAAGATCCAGTGAGGGCAGTACTGCCTACTTTGCGAACCACTGATGCAACCCTTATCATGTCACAAAGGTACTGTGGGAAGGGGGGGTATGCTATTATTACGCCCTTGTTTTCCTTGGCCTGACAGCAACACGTCTAGTACCCAAAAGAGGTATTACGTGTGTTTGTGCCAGGCGAAACATGACCCTGATGTTATTGTTATTAATATTATTATTTACTTTATTTTCAATCTTGTTAACGATATTACAGGACTACTTGTGGCTGATGTTTGCTTGCCTGCAATATGTTGTGATAAGAAAGCGTGGAATATAACGGCATCTGATGAGGAAGGTAACTACGGCTGTTTTACTCCATTTACTGCGTGGATTAAAATAAAACTTTGATATATCCTCTACACATAGATTCTCCCTCCCCAACTGGACAGGCTGTATTATATCAACAGCCTGTTACACTATGAGGAGCCAGCACTGGTTCTCAACCCTCTTTGATTTACTGATCTTAACGACAGCTTCATTCAGGCTTCCAGAAGATCACCATGAGTGTGCCTCGCGTTTTTTTTTTCAATACCAGAAAATGATCGAAGCAGATTAGCATCTGGCTTAAGTGGACCTGGAGTAAAAAGCATCTGGCTTAAGTGGACCTGGAGTAAAAAGCATCTGGCTTAAGTGGACCTGGAGTAAAAAGCATCTGGATAAAGTGGACCTAGAGTAAGAGGCACCTGGGTTAAGTGGACCTGGAGTAAGAGGCACCTGGGTTAAGTGGACCTCGAGTAAGAGGCACCTGGATTAAGTGGACCTCGAGTAAGAGGCACCTGGGTTAAGTGGACCTGGAGTAAGAACCACCTGAGTTAAGTGGACCTAGAATAAGAGGCACCTGGCGTAAGAAGCACCTGGATTAATTGGACCTTGAGTAAGAGGCACCTGGGTTAAGTGGACCTAGAGTAAGAGGCACCTAGGTTAAGTGGACCTGGAGTAAGAGGTATCTGGGTTAAGAGGCACCTGGGTTAAGTGGACCTAGAGTAAGAGCACCTGGGTTAAGTGGACCTGCAGTAAGAGGTATCTGGGTTAAGAGGCACCTGGTTTAAGTGGACCTTGAGTAAGAGCACCTGGGTTAAGTGGACCTCGAGTAAGAGGCATCTGAGTTAAGTGGACCTTGAGTAAGAGGCATCTGAGTTAAGTGGACCTAGACTAAGAGGCATCTGAGTTAAGTGGACCTAGAGTAAGAGCACCTGGGTTAAGCGGACTTGCATTAAGACTATCTGGATTAAGAGGATATGAGTCAAGAGGACCTGGATCTGAAATCAGAAAAA
Source organism: Achatina immaculata (assembly GCA_009760885.1). Lineage (NCBI taxonomy): Eukaryota > Metazoa > Mollusca > Gastropoda > Stylommatophora > Achatinidae > Lissachatina > Lissachatina immaculata. The sequence goes on along the minus strand of CM019720.1, from coordinate 47,404,139 downwards.
ATGGTTTTGGAAAAGTTTCAATAGAACATATCTAAAAAAAAAAACAAACTAACCAAACGCTACTAGCTTAACACGCTATAACACGGATAAGTCATAAATGTGTATGCAGGATGGGATTTTTTTTGTACATTTTCTTTCAAATATGAGCGTTTATCTGTCACAGTCTCTCTCTCTCTCTCTCTCTCTCTCTCTCTCTCTCTCTCTCTCTGAACAGGATCACATTCAGTAAGTGTTCTTACTCTAGCTCCATTTAACCCAGGTGATCTTACACTAGGTCCACTTAACCTAGGTGCCTCTTACTCTTGGTCCACTCAACCCAGGTGCCTCTTACCATAGGTCCACTTAACCCAGGTGCCTCTTACCATAGGTCCACTTAACCCAGGTGCTTCTTACTCTAGGTCCACTTAACTCAGGTGCTTCTTACTCTAGGTCCACTTAACCCAGGTGCCTCTTACCATAGGTCCACTTAACCCAGGTGATCTTACTCTAGGTCCACTTAACCCAGGTGCTTCTTACTCTAGGTCCACTTAACCCAGGTGCCTCTTACTCAAGGTCCACTTAACCCAGGTGCTTCTTACTCTAGGTCCACTTAACCCAGGTGCCTCTTACCACAGGTCCACTTAACCCAGGTGCCTCTTACTCAAGGTCCACTTAACCCAGGTGCTTCTTTCTCTAGGTCCACTTAACCCAGGTGCTTCTTTCTCTAGGTCCACTTAACCCAGGTGCCTCTTACTCCAGGTCCACTTAACCCAGGTGCCTCTTACTCGAGGTCCACTTAACCAAGGTGCTTCTTTCTCTAGGTCCACTTAACCAAGGTGCCTCTTACTCAAGGTCCACTTAACCCAGGTGCCTCTTTACTCTAGGTCCACTTAACCCAGGTGCCTCTTACCCAAGGTCCACTTAACCAAGGTGCTTCTTTCTCTAGGTCCACTTAACCCAGGTGATCTTAGTCTAGGTCCACTTAACCCAGGTGCCTTTTACTCAAGGTCCACTTAACCCAGGTGATCTTACTCAAGGTCCACTTAACCCAGGTGCCTCTTACTCAAGGTTTTATATTTTTTTGACAATGAGAAGTTTGCAAGCTTAACTACGCTTACTGGGGGGCTGAGTGTGACCGAAGAGAGAGCACTAAGCGCTTTGTTCAGATGGAAACAATCTGTTCTCCCAAATCAGAAAACGGCAAAAAATGGGTAGTCGGTACGCCGTATTACACTGCAGACATGACTGTCTGTACATTAAAAAAAAACTCTTACCTCTATCATGCCTTCTTCTTCTTTTGTGTCCCTAGAACTGTTCTAAAACAGCCGATGCTGTGACGATGTCGAGCCACAGTCATCGTGTAGGTTTGGGACCGGGTTATAGCAGCTTTTTTTTTTCTCGGTCCCTTGTTGCAGCTAAAAAGTAGGCTAGTGTGCAGTACTTCTTTACCAGACTCCACCGCCGCGGGGACTACAGCGATACCTGTCCCGTTGCACAGGCTAGGCCTGTTACTGGGTTGGGGGGGGGGTACCAACGGAGAGGTGGGACAGGGTCTTGGTCAGCTATGATTCGCCAACCCTGACGCCAGCATGTCCCTTGTGAGTCGGAAGCTGCCCAAACGGACAGGGCACTTAAGGGATATGGTGTTAGTGCCCATACTATCTTGACCTGGCGACACGTGACAGGACGCTGTGGTCAGTATTACAGCCGGCCACCTTTCTATCTCCATCCCCAGAAGAAGCCGGGTACCAACTACCACAGGTGGGTGATTTGAGATGGCATAAGCCACCGGCCTTCAAATGAGAGGCGAATGCACTAACCCAAGTGTCCTCAGTGGGTTAAGATAAAGCAAAATGCAGCGCGAAAATGAGTTTCCTGAATACGGGACTTCCCCTTATATCTCAAGTCAGAGAATTAAAAAAGAAAAAAAAAACTAAGTCCCGTTACATTTGCAAGTGGTATGAGTGTGAAGTGGGTCAGCACAACATTTGAGGTAGGGATGCCAGTACCTGTCCTCGCTCCTTTGTTTTCTGTCTCTTTCCCTCTATCTCTCTCTTATTTCTCTGTCTCTCTCTTTGTCATCTTCTCTCATTTTCTCTCTCTCTCGGTGCATCTCTCTCTCTCTCTGTTTCACTCATTTTGACTCTCTCTCTTTCTCTTTTTCATCTCTCTCTTATTTCTCTGTCTTTCTCTTTGTCATTCTCTCTCTCTCTCTATCTCTCATTGCCTCTCTCTTATTTTAGTTATTTAAGTTATTTTAGACTGCTCTTACAGACACCGAATACAGTTACTCTAACTGTTTATTCTGAATAGTCCCGAAATGTTTGTTTAGTGAATGGTCATTTATATATGTATGTAGTAGTCATTTATATATGTATGTAGTTACTTCTGTAATGTGTGAACGTTTAAGAGCGAATCGTAAATGTTATATTTTATTTTATGTCTCTCAGCTTCAGTGTTAATTATGTTTGTTACATGAACAGCATATTTGTAGAATGTCTGGAATAGAGTGAAAGATGTATGATAAAGGGCAGAATGTCAGACGGGCCTGTGTGCCCAATTCTTAACCCTTTTGAAATAAAGATCAATCAATCAATCAATCCTAACGAAGTCCCCGGTACCCATTTTTGTGGCTGAGTAAACCCAGGTGCAGGTCGGTCCAAAAAAAAAAATGTCCGCCCGAGGGAGAGATGGAACCGGGAACCTTCTGATGGGCAAGCCAGTGAACTAACCACTACTCCCGCAAGGCAAAGACAGAGAAGGTGAATAAAAATGCAGCCAGGCACTGGGGCCACCAACAGTACTCTCACCTGGAACTCCTTCTCCAGCCTCTGATGTTTGGAGTCGCCACCGTGCGCGTAGTGAACCTGGTAGGCGGCCGGCAGAGTATCGGCGGGGTACACGGTCAGCCCACACTGTAGATACATAGCCACGGCGTTGTAGATCTGCTTATACTGGCTCTGGAGAACATGAAGAAAACATAACTTTCCAAAATAAGCAAAAATGCGCTGTAACTTGGTTTGTTTACTGTGAAAATTTGGCGGCACACCCCAAGCTCTGTCGCGGGATACTACTGTGCCGCAAGATACTACTGTGCCGCAGCATACTGTTTGAAAAGTATGGTCAAGCCAAATGAACAGGGGCCGATATGTAAAAGCTTGTCCAGTACGTTTCGCCCGGGACAGCAACGATCCAGATACAATATATTTCACAGCCTGTCTCATAGCTTTTTTTTTATTTTCTACATTTTTTAAAAACTCTCTAACAGTGGCTTGTAATTTTTAATACAGTCTGTCCTACTATCATTTTATGTATTTTTGTGCGCTGCTGGAAAGATTCTTCAGCTACCGTGCGTGGGGTGAAACTCCTCCCGGCCAATGAAGAAAAATACGATTAGGACTGCCGCACGCCGTCGTCGTGGAAAAGGTGATGGAAAGGTTTAAGTGAAGTAGCCAGTAGTCTTGCGGTCAGAGCTACGCATATCACGGCACCTCTGCTCTAGAGACCGGCCACGTCCTATATACACCCAAACTGTTCCAAATGTTTAACCGGCTTAAACTAAGACTCGGCTGGCGAGATTCTTCGGCTGCCGCGCGTGGGGTGAAATTCCTCCTGGCCAATGAAGAAAAATGTGATAATGGTTGCTGCGTGACGCCACTGTGAAAAAGGTGAGGGCTACTCACACCACGGCACCTCTGCTCTAAAGGCTGGCCACATTCTATATACACCCATACTGGGGCAATATGCCTAAATCGGCTTAACCCAAGGGTGAAGCTTGATGGCTACGCATAATCACGGTACCTCCGCTCTAGAGGCTGGTTACGTCCTATATACATCCATATTGGGATAATACGCCTAAACCGGCTTAACTCGAGTTGAAACTCACTAATGACGAGGATTCGTCCTCCTCGACAACAGCTACGTCCTGGTCACCACCAGGAAGGGTAGCGGCCACGACCACAAAATGCTTAAGTCGGAGACACTGGATTAGTGCGGTCTAGATAGACAACCACCTCTCATACGACGGAGATATATTATATCTAAATCACGTTGTTCTCCGGTGAGAAAGTCCAACTCTGGACTGGATAGGCAACCACATCTCACCCGGTGGGGATATACTGACATCCAAAACACGTCGAGGTTTTCCGTTGAGAAAGACCAACTCTAGGCTGGATGGGCAACCTTCTCTTACCCGGCGGGGATATATTCATATTCAAACCACGTCGAGGTTTTCCGATGAGAAAGTCCAACTCTAGACTAAACTGGTGCAACGAAAACCACGGGTCACGCAATGGCGCTTCTTCTGTCATCCACCGAGAATACAGGCCCAAGCCCCGCGATGCTCTGAGCCTCCATCCTAGATGAGACTATCGCGAGAACCACAGGAGTAAATTCAGTAGTATCACGGAGCGACCTTGGTGGTAGAAGCGAACGAATTAATCTTTGAATAATGAATAATCTTTATTTTTAAAGGGTAAAGAATTGGGCACGCAGGCCAGTCTTACATTCTGCCCTTCATCACTCCATCTTTCATTCTTCCCACACACTCGATTTAATACAAATATACAAATTAAATTAGGAAAAACATATCAAAAGAGCGTAAGATTTAACTATTACATTCAAAGTAAAAAAGAAGAAGTAATTAACCTAATAGCTCTCACGCACACATGCATACGCAGACATATACATAAACAAAAATACATTGTAAATACAGATCTTCTAACATATGTTTTTTAACAAACATGAAAAAAATTTCTAACAATATCTAACAAGTTACTTTTCGAACTATGTCATTTTAGTACTTGATGGTTGGCGAGTCATGTGTTGAGAGAATGTTGGTTATTCTATGGAGGCATATAATTACAAGCAAGTAAATAATGAAACAGGTTTGAGCTAAAGGATGAAGTATTACCAATGGATTTTAAATGGTAGGGGAGGGAGTTCCAGAGCTGTACTGCAGAGTATGCAAGGCTTTTCTTGAAGAAAGAAGATTTTTTTTTTTTGGGGGGGGGGGGTTAACTGGGTTAAATAACTGTTGCTAGCTAATACTTCAGTGTTATTATATTTAACGTACGTTAAATATTTTTAGTTCTCATTTCAAGGACAATAACATTCACTTCACCTTTAGTGCCATATTATCTGTAAAATTTATTCTGGTGTTTGAAAGTGCGCGTAGGACGTGAATGGGGGAAATTATAGACACATTAAATATTCCCTAATAAAGAAATCTATGCTCCCTCAATAACGAAATTACTACTACTACTAGGAGACAAATCTATGAAACACAGAAAGAATACGCATCCGCCATTTAGAGACAAACAGTCAAAGAGCTGCCCGAGAACAAATGAGGCACATCAAGTTACAGCTCTGGAGACTTACCACAGAGCGGACCATGTTCTTCCGAAACCTGCGCAGGTGTAGAACAGCGCTGTACACGTCGACTCTGTCCTCGGAATGCAGCTGGTTCAGACAGTAGTCAACAGCGATGTATACGGCAGTCCTCCCGCCGCCGCACCTGAAAACCCCGGATCAAAGCAGACTAGCTTCTTACATGTGTATCTGCGGTTATTTGTTTTGGAGTATATACACAGTATGTTGTAGTAGTAGTAGTAATAGTAGTAGTAGCAGCAGCAGCAGCAGTAGTAGTAGTATAAATATTAGAAGTAGTATTAAAAGTGGTAGTAGTAATAGTAGTAGTCATAGTAGTAGTGGTAGTAGTAATAGTAGTAGTCATAGTAGTAGTAGTAGTAGTAGTCATAGTAGTAGTAGTAGTAGTAGTAGTAGTTGTTGTTGTAAGACAAGAAGAATGATAAGAAGAAGAAGAATGATAAGAAGAAGAAGAAGAATTATAAGAAGAAGAAGAATGATAAGAAGAAGAAGAAGAATGATAAGAAGAAGAAGAAGAAGAAGGAAGAGAAGGAGGAGGAGAATGAGAAGAAGAATGATAATGAGAAGGATGTTTTGACAACATTAATGTGTTGGATATCTATTTCACTGGTCCCACTGGAGAAAGTCAATTAGTGATCATGAACAGCCAACATTTCGGCTTAGAAAACAAGTTATCACAGACCAGTCCACCCTTGCATCGAGTTCGGCGCTATAAAAAAAATGACTGTAATGTATTTTTCTGTATGTTTTAAAGTTAAAGAAAAAAGGGGGCTTTTCAAGTTAATTCTCATTGTTCTTAGTAATGCTTGTATGCTATGAGTTACGAGCTGTGTGAAGCATTTGATGCAGTGGTAAAGTGTGTGCACAGTTGCAAAAGGCTGACAACAAATTCAGTCCAAGACACGAAATAATTACCAAAAACAAAAAAAAAAAAAATGATGGCCATACTGTATAGTCCACAAGTCCTTAACTGGTTAAAAAATAAACATACAACCTGGACAGAACTGAAGTAATCTTACCTACAGTGCACTAGGACGGGCCCTGGTTGCAGGGCAGACAAGGAATTCACCCGGCGCCGGACGTCCAACAGAAGACCGCCATCTGGGCTTTCATCGTGAAAACCAACCACCTCAAAATGCGTCAGAAGCCTCGACTCCGGGCTCCCCTCCTGCCAATGCAAACCCAGACACAATAAAATATACACTGAGCTAATTACTGAGCTTTGGGTTCGGATGATAGAGCTTGTGCCTATCAGCGTTAATGTCTGAATGGTCCCTGTTTGATGGACATTATCCTGGGACTAATAAATGATGTCTGCATAAAGATGGCGGGCTTTTCCTGGCTTCCTAGTACGGCATGGCTGACACAAGTTGCACTTGTTGTTCTGAATTCCGCAGGACTACAGTGCACTGGACACTCTGGTAAATTAGATAACGACAAAAAACAAAAGAAGATCAATGATGTGGTCCTAGCCTTATGTCTTCCACAAAATGATATCCCAAGGTCCCAACAGTAGACTGTTATGCTGTAATGGTCGTAGCACTGTTCTTGTACTGCTTTTGTTGGGTCCCATCTGTGGTACAGCCTTATCAAGTGCGCCACAGGGAATTCTCTCCCCTTCTAGTCTAAGTTTATTAGGCCACGTCCAATGTGTACGGGATCTCACTACAGTGAAATACATGCTCTCTCCCCGTGTGATCCGTCAGATACAGAGTCCCCTTCTTTTGGCAAACGAAGACTCACACGAACCACTTATCAACAGGTACAACGAACAAGCACAGACGACCGGAAATTCTTGCTTTCAATACAGTAATTTATTGACGGGAACGCCTACTTTTATAGGGCTTTTTTTATCAATCTGGCAGGCTTAGCTCTACCACTCTGGCAGACTTAGCTCTACCACTCTGGCAGACTTAGCTCTACCACTCTGGCAGACTTAGCTCTACCACACTGGCAGAATTAGCTCTACCACTCTGGCAGACTTAGCTCTACCACTCTGGCAGACTTAGCTCTACCACACTGGCAGAATTAGCTCTACCACTCTGGCAGACTTAGCTCTACCACTCTGGCAGACTTAGCTCTACCACTCTGGCAGACTTAGCTCTACCACACTGGCAGAATTAGCTCTACCACTCTGGCAGACTTAGCTCTATCACTTTCGCTACCCAAGCTCTCCTTCTCGGATTCCTGTGCTCAACCTAGCCAGTCCAGGATCTACTGGAAATTCAACTTACTAGCTCCTGGAACACAGAATTGCCTCGCCAAGTCTGTCTTCTTTTCCTCTATCTTTCTCATGTGTTTCCCTCCTGACATCATCTGTCTATTTCTTCCGCTCTTCTCGGTTCCGTACGGCTTCAGACTTCTCTTTAAGTTCTACCATTCAAGGATAACAGCCTCCGGATCTGATTTTGCAAGACAACTGACGCAGAGTGTTATTAACCCGAGCTACAGGATTTTGCCTACTGATACTGACACATAGTGTTACTAACGCGAGCTACAGGATCTTGCCTACTGATACTGACGCATAGTGTTACTAACGCGAGCTACAGGATCTTGCCTACTGATACTGACGCATAGTGTTACTAACGCGAACTACAGGATCTTGCCTACTGATACTGACGCATAGTGTTACTAACGCGAACTACAGGATTTTGCCTACCAGTCTCAGTTTCACAGCAGACAATTCTACTCGCCGTCTTCCGGTTTCTGTGATGAATCAAAACTAGTGTGTGCGAGTGGGGATGTGACTGTCCAACGAGTGGGGATGTGACTGTCCAACGAGTGGGGATGTGACTGTCCAACGAGTGGGGATGTGACTGTCCAACGAGTGGGAATGTGACTGTCCAACGAGTGGGGATGTGACTGTCCAACGAGTGGGGATGTGACTGTCCAACGAGTGGGGATGTGACTGTCCAACGAGTGGGGATGTGACTGTCCAACGAGTGGGAATGTGACTGTCCAACGAGTGGGGATGTGACCGTCCAACGAGTGGGGATGTGACTGTCCAACGAGTGGGGATGTGACCGTCCAACGAGTGGGGATGTGACCGTCCAACGAGTGGGGATGTGAATGTTTAACAGTCCATCAACAAATATTAACCTGATGGAATGCTGGCACCCAGTGACTGCGTTAATCAGCAAATACCGGTAATTTGCCTATTTGAAAAAAAAAGGAGAGAGAGAAAAAACCCCAAATTTTTGAAGGTCCTCGGTTACCGTAACCGGTCTATATTATCCACACACACAAAAAAAAAACCCAGTAAAAAGCAACCAGTGAAATCGGTTGGAGGATGATCGGGTCAGGTGGGGATGATACTGCTCAACCTTCACGCAGGAGAATCAGCCAGTTCTGACCTTGGTTCAACATGTGAGAATTCTATAAAGATTAAATCTTGCCGCTAATAAGACAAGAAAGAACAAAAAAAGATCACGCGATCATTTAATTCTGGCTGATGTCTGTAAAGTGTTTAATTTTAATTTTAATAAAGTACCGAATGCTGTGCTGAGAAAACCGGTATTCTGGAAAGTACTTCGTGTAAGCTGAAGGAAATGTGTGATTATACCGATTTCAGCAAATTCTAGCGCGATCACTAATGACAACTATTCCGACGTACTGTAAAACTGCCCAGTAGTGCTACAAAAAGGAATGGAAAAAAACTAATTATGTCAGCCCGTAAAATAGTGAAGAGCAAAACCTCTATCTTAACGAGAAGAAAACTAAACGGATGACAACTGACAAAACACACAAGGCAGCTAGTATATGTATCAATGAAGAAAAACTGGAAGAACTGGAGAGTTTTGAATATCTTGGATCACTGCTAACTAATAATGGAGATACAATGAGGGAAATTAAAAGGAGGACATCTATCGCTCTTCAGAAAGTAAAACAAATAAAGAATCTGTGGATAGGAATAAACAGAACTATAAAAATAAGATTTTTAAGGGCATGCATTTTTCCCATCGCAATACATGCCTGTGAGACCTGGACACTTAACAAAACAGCTGAAAAACACATAAATGCCTTTGAATGTAAATGCTACAGAAGAGTTCTTCAAATACCATGGACACAAAAAAGAACAAATATATCCATACTACAAGAATTTATTACTGAAGAAGGCTGGCTAGTAAAGAAGATTAAAGAGAGAAAACTTAAATATTCTGGACACATTAAACGTCATGATAATCTAGAGAAAACCATCTTGGAAGGGTACATAATGGGAAAAAGAAAGAGAGGAAGACCAAGGCGGAGATCGCTGCAAGACATAGTTGATGATCTGCAAATGGATGCATCAGCAGCAGGCAATCTTGCTCACAACCGAGAGGCCTACAGGAGTGCTGTGAACAGCCAAAGTTCCGCAAGGGACATGCAAATGAATGAATGAATGAGAGCTACATCAACTGTGTTTGCCCCGACAGAACGATAACAACTGCTTCTGGGAAAATTGTTCAAATGCTCAATGTTACATCAACTAACGTTAACTTCAAGAATAACAGCTTTCATGGTACACTGTCAAAATATCCAATGTTACATCAATTAATATTAACCTAATGAATATTAAACAATTTATTTACGTGGAATTCAGCACAGTTTTAGCTACATTTGACCTGAACAAGTGATACCAACTATGTCGGTACTAATTCCGAGGCAGAACAGCGTAATCAAGGTAGATCAAATGAATGTCTTTTATGTGTGATCTATTCCACACAAAAAACCAAAAAACACTGGCACAAACATAGAGCTTTTCACCTTCTGGATCTTAAAGGTCCGTATGTTCAGCTGGGCCAAGTACGTGCTCCGTTCGTGCCAGATGTGAATGTTGCCATGCTGGGCGTGCTTCCTTGTGTGGTCCACCCAATATTTATCGCATTGTTGCTGATGTAGGCATGAAAGATAAAAAGACGGGCTTTAGAAACAGTATTTTTTTAAAATATATATTTTATCTCTAAATAACGATTTTTATTCCGTAAGGATTACGTGATTACGGCTTTCCGAACATCAGGAACAAGGGGAGAAAGCCAAAATATATGTTGTTGCCAGAAGACAAAATATTATATTATGTATATTGATAATATATATATCGATTACGTGTATTGGGACATACGGAAATACAGGTTTCCGTGGCGGATACAACGAAAGACTGGTTTATTCTGCGGGTAGGAGGAAAGACCGCGTTGGTTCTTCAGATAAGTTTACTTAACTGTACCTGCAGTAAGATTCATGCTGTACCTGCAGTAAGATTCATGCTGTACCTGCAGTAAGATTCAGCAATCTGCGAAACCAAACTAACTATGCTCTTAAACAAAAACCGGTATACGCACAAAAAATGGTTCCGTCAACAAGCAATGATTTCACAGAAAACAAATTTCTTTCCTCAATATTCATGAAACCTAAACATATATATGAAACCATTCATGTTGCGTTTACATATATCTAGAGCAAAATAAATGATAGATTTACAGCAAAATAAATGATAGATTTACAGCAAAATAAATGAACACTTACAAAAAAAAAGACATAAAATACTCATAAATATGTTTAAAAATTAGCCACACCTACCATTGGTCAAGACACTGACTTGTTTCCGTGATCTCTGAGCGAGTTCTTCTTGAAGTTGCTCAGCACTGTTTGGCTCAATCAGCTTCTCTCGTGGCCGATTCTACCCACATATGACCATAGTAAGAACATTTATCGTTTCTATAACAGTCTACCATCGGCTGCTGGCGGTAATGATAGCACCAAAAGGTGACAACGGTAATCTCAGCTGGTGCCAATCTTTGCTGAGACGGATGCTAAACTAATGTTCTCTCTATAGAATAATAAATTCTCCAGAACTTGTTATACAGAAGATATTATACGGTGTTAGCTTTCAGTGCTTCCCAAACTATGGTCCAAGGATCCATGTGTGTGTGTGTGTGTGTATAGGGGGGGGTGTCTGCGAGTGATCACGTGGAGAGAATCACGGACCACAGAGAATTTTTTTTTAACTTAATACTGCTTGGCATTAAAGGGGCCAATTATAACTGATTTTAATGGCTCCGAAACATGAAAAGTTTGGGAACTGCTGGTTGATGTCTGGTGCTGCCACAGAGGGCTACTATATATACACCCCCCCCCACCCCCCCCCCCCCCGAGCGAAAACTTGACGATGATGAAGGAAATAAAAACCTATCACTTCTACACTGTGTTCCTATTTACAAACCGATCTTTGTTCCTTCCCAGTGTCATCCCTTGTGTTTCATCTCAACCCAGAGTGACCTCCTGATACCGCAAGACCCACAACCCTCCGGATATGAAATCAAATAAAGCATTCAATTACTCACCAGATAAATTGAGGCACACAAATTTCCCGCCGTATTTATTATTTATCTGGGCCGGAAGGGAGCCTGATTGTCTGCTACACTTCCGTTTAATAAACAGAGAGAAACAAGCAAGTGTTTGGCAGGAAGATGTGTGTACGCATGCGCATACACGCGCACGCTGAGAAAAAAAAAAGAGAGCAGAGGAGAGCGACAGCGAATAACGTGTTTACTTTGCTTGACCTCGTAAGAACTAATTTCATTTATTTCTCAGCAAATTTAATAACTATTTGCCCGCGTTACAAATTTAGTTTTAGAGCATTAATGCGGCTAAAACAGTGAAAGACAGAAGATAGCTTTGGAATCTTTTATTTGGATATGCTTCATTTTCAAATACAGCGGATCCTTAGAAGTCGAACACAATCATGTCCATGCGGCAGTTGGACTTTTCAAATTTTCGAGTGTAATTTCCTTATAAGAAATAACGTAAACTGAATTAATCTGGTTCCAGGCACCCCAAACTTACCCATCATAAAACATTTTAAGTATAAATACTGGTTATTTAAACCTGTATAATGATGCTTCAAAACGCCATAAAACTGTTAATAATGACAATACCATACATTCGTTCAAACCATCAAGTCCACCTACTTCTTTCACCACTGGGAATCTTTTTACTGGTAGAGGGATTTTACTCCATTTAGCCACTTTAGTGACTTCTCTTGTCCTTTAGTATGGCCTTAGCCAACCTATGTTAAACAGCCAGCTCCGATACGCGCGTACCACTTTCCCATTTAGTGATATGTTCCTTTTTCAGTTCTATCGCGGTCATTACATTCTTCCTCTAAGGCTTTTCAGCACTGGTGCCATTATGAATGTGTAATTTTTGAGAAAATGGGGGGGGGGGGGGAAATCCCAAAAAATAGCAATAAAAATATAAGTACACTTGGAAAACACACACCGAAAACACACACCGAATATGGTAGATGGCTCACTGAACCGAAACCACAGGAGAACTGACCGCGTCATTCTGAGTTTTCGTTCGTGTGGCTGCGTTCGTTTTGGTCGAAATTTGAATTTTTGACATTCAAACCGGATATCTTTCGAATTTTTCTGGCTGAGTTCCAAGGTTATCACACCGGTCGACTTTCGAAGGCCCACTGTATATACATAACACAGCTCGAAGTTTCGAAATTTAAAGTTTTACTCCGCGAATCATCTTAGATTAGGGGGTTTCAAACCTGTGGAATCCATACCCCATGTCTTCTAAATGAAGACGAGTAGGGATATTTGAACAACTGTTGTGCTTTTTAATATCCTGTTTCTAGATTACAACTTTCGTTCAGCTGTTTCCTTATTAGCTCTCATATATAAGCAGCATTCAGCAGATGATATCTTTTTTAAATCATACTAGTATTTAAAAGTACTAAAGATGTTGGGCTACGGCTGGGACATGTACTCCTAATGACTGACGACTCATTACCAAAAACTGCATTGAGATGGACACCAAAGAGGAACAGAAGAAAGAGTAGACCAAAGGAGACACGGAGACGAACAACAGAGAGGATGTTAAGCACCAGAGGGCTCTCCTGGGCAAGAGACGGAGATGAGGGACAGGCGTATGTGGAAAACCCTTGAGGAAGCCCCATGTGCTTGCGCGCTTAAGGGTGAGAGAAAGAGTGAGCGAGAGAGGGAGAGGGAGAGGAGAGAGAGAGAGAGAAAGTACTTAAAGGTACTAACGAAGATGATGATTTAGACAGCCTGTTGGAGAGGATAAAGAAAAAAAGTGAATAATCTATATGACAGCCTGTTGAAGGATATATAGGCACATACTGAGGAATCTATTCGACAGCCTGTTGAAGGATATATGAGCACATACTGAGGAATCTATTCGACAGCCTGTTGAAGGATATATGGGCACATACCGAAGAATCTATTCGACAGCCTGCTGAAGGATATATGGGCACATACTGAGGAATCTATTCGACAGCCTGTTGAAGGATATATGGGCACATACTGAGGAATCTATTCGACAGCCTGTTAAAGGGATATGGGAACACACTGAACAATTTATTCGACGGCATTTTGAAAGGGATACAAGAAATATTAAACATTATATCCTACAGCTTAGTGAAAACTGGGGGGGGGGGGGATGCGGGATATGGGGAAATACTGACAATCAATTCTATGTGACAATCTGGTGAAGGGAGTATTGGGACATACTGAATAATATCTCTGACAATCTGGTTCAGGGAGTGTTGGGACATACTTAATACTCTATCTGACAATCTGGTTAAGGGAGTATTGGAACACACCGAACAATCTTATCTGATAGCCTGGTGAAGTCAGTATTGTGACATACTGAACAATCTATCTGACAATGTGGTGAACTAAGTACTGGGACATACCAAACAATGTATTTGACAATCTGGTGAAGTGAAGTGAGTACTGAGACATACCGAACAATCTATCGGACAATCTGGTGAAGTGAGTATTGGGACATACTGAACAACCTATCTGACAATCTGGTGAAGTGAGTATTGGGACATATCAAACAATCTATCTGACAATCTGTTTAAGGGAGTGCTGGGACATATCAAACAATTTATCTGACAATCCGGTTAAGGGAGTACTGGGACATATCAAACAATCTATCTGACAATCCTGTTAAGGGAGTACTGGGACATATCAAACAATCTATCTGACAATGTGGAGATGGTAGCAGTAGTACATATCGGCGTCTATAGTCGTAAAAAGTTTGAGATCCCCTGTCTTAGATGCTCAAACATCCCTGTCTTTCAACAATAAACTTAATTAGGAAAAATAAAGAAAAAAATCTTACGTACTCGTCATCAGCAATAAAACGTATACTTTACATTCTTTTTTAAAAATTCGCCTAAGGAAAAAAAAAAGTTATTTACTATATGTGTCCTGGCCATTACCAATCTGGAAAGCTTCAGAGAAATGACTGCCCCGTAACCAAGGCAACCGCACGCAACAATACGATCAAGTGTTGGTGCCGTGTTTGTTTTAATATACAAACTCCTCCATTATCTTTTCTAGCACTAATTGTTACCAACAACTGTTGTTCCACCATCTCGTTCCTCCCTCTTGACAGACTGGGTTCATTACATCGGATTATCAGAGAGAAAATGTACTTGCCAGGAAAGAACAATATGACACTACGCTTAACATAAACAATCTATTCCGCCAGGGATACATTTCAGAGTCTGATGACGCAAAAGGGGGGGGGGGGGTAATGATTATGATGACGTCACTAATAAATGAGATGATGATGTCTTATATTAATTATGCTGCCACTTGCACAGAAAGATGCAGCAACTCCCGGATACGTTTTCTTTAGGGGGCGAAAGATAATTGTTGACAAAGCTGGGGGGTAATGTTGGGATCACTTTCGTTTATCCGCGTCTTCAGCGTGAAAGTAAATCAAACATTACACGAATCTGTAGCATACATTACAGATCAGGCTCTTGCTTTGGGAGACAGATTCGTTCAGGATATAAAAAAAAATGAATAGCATGTGGTACGAGACATAGGAGAATGGATAGTATGTTGTACGAAACACAGAAGAATGGATAGTATGTGGTACGAGATATAGAAGAATGGATAGATGTGGTACGAGAAATAGAAGAATGGATACCATGCGGTATGAGACATAGAAGAATGGATACCATGCGGTATGAGACATAGAAGAATGGATACCATGCGGTATGAGACATAGAAGAATGGATACCATGCGGTATGAGACATAGAAGAATGGATACCATGCGGTATGAGACATAGAAGAATGGATACCATGCGGTATGAGACATAGAAGAATGGATACCATGCGGTATGAGACATAGAAAAATGGATAGTATGTGGCACGAGATCCAGAAGAACGGATAGTATGTGGTACGAAATATAGAAGAATGGATAGTATGTGGTACGAGACATAGAAGAATGGATACCATGCGGTATAAGACATAGAAGAATGGATACCATGCGATATAAGACATAGAAAAATGGATAGTATGTGGCACGAGATATAGAAGAATGGATAATATATGGTACGAGATATAGAAGAATGGATAATATGTGGTACGAGATATAGAAGAATGGATAGTATGTGGTACGAGACATAGAAGAATGGATACCATGAGATATGAGACATAGAAAAATGGAAAGTATGTGGCAGGCACAAGATACAGAAGAATGGATAGCATGTGGTACGAAACTTAAAACAATGGATAGCATATGGTACGAGACACAGAAAAATGTATAGCATATGGTACAAATTTTGGCACTCACACCATATCCCTATGTGCCTCTAAGGCATGGCAGGATTACCTTTACCTTTACCTTTTTTACATGATATAAAAGGATGGACATCATATGGCACATGGTACAGAAGGATAAGCAGCATCTGGTAAATTACATACAAGGATGGACAGCTTCTGGTACATGATACAGAAGGGAGGATAGCATTGGTCCATGACATAGACGGATGGACGACATCTGCTACGTGGCACAGAAGAATAGACGGCATCTGGTATAAGACACAGATGGATGGACGGCATCTGGTACAAGACAGACGGATGGACGGCATCTGGTACAAGACATAGACGGATGGACGGCATCTGGTATAAGACACAGACGGATGGACGGCATCTGGTATAAGACATAGACGGATGGACGGCATCTGGTACAAGACACACACGGATGGACAGCATCTGGTACGTGACACAGATGGATGGACAGAATCTGGTACGTGACACAGAAGAAAGGACAGCATCTAGTGGATTATAAATAACTACTCAACAATACAGGACGCAGGACGGCCGAACAGAAACCGCAGCAAATTCATGAACTGAAAGCAGTTTGTTTCGTTCCAGCTGTAGCGATCTTTCAATCAGGATTCTAGTTAGTGCTAAGAAGTACGTGCAACAGGAGTGGAATCCTCCTTCCATCGAGATCATACTGTCTGTGATTTGTACACAGTGCAGTGATGATGATGATCCCAAAACGGAGGCAATTCTTTGCTGATGTTCCAAAGATGTCAGTAGCTAAGTTTACTTCACGTAAGGATAGCTTAGAATAGAAGAACTGAAAGAAAATTTTATTAGGATAATCTCTCTCTCTCTCTCTCTCTCTCTCTCCCTCTCCTTTCATACCTCGTTGGTTTTCATTTAAGAACTAAAATCCAGACCTTTCCGGCTGAAACCGACACTTTAAAAAAAAACCGAAGGTCATTCCAATATTCCCAGCTCAAATTGGAAGTAACCAGATATACACGACAAGCTCGTAATTGTCTGTCTCATTTCCTGAAATGTTGCAAACATTTTTTTTTTCAGAAACAGAATCTTGTCCAGAAGTTTTGCGTGATAACTGAAGACTCCGTGAGAGAAGCAGATAGAACAAGGCTACACGGGCCATGCTATCGAACGAATCGAGCGTACAGCGGTATCTGTTTAGTTTTTAACCCTTTCCTAGCCTATGTCAGATATTTCTTCGACACACTTATTCTGTGCGTTTCAACCATGAGCAAAGGTTCTCTTAAACAAATGGCGCATTTCGGAACAAATTAAAGTCGCAATTAATTACATCCATGCTAACAATAACTCAGTGAGTGTAGCGGATAATTTAATCTGATGAAACTATTCCTTTCAGTCAAATTCAAACATGCAGAAGACGTGACAACAATAATTACTAACTGCGAGAAAGCAAACTAATTATAGCCCTTGATAAACCTAATTTTTAAAGTCGTCTTCATTTTTCTAAACTGGTTAGGAAAAGGTCAAAACTACAGATCGGTAAACGTTACTAATGGAGATACTGAATGAGAATAACAGGACTAAATACATAATTACGCGCGTTCTGAAAAATCGGTCTAAGTTATTTTGGCTCGTCGTGACGCTGAGACTAGAACGAGGCTGCATCAATAGAAACCATGACGGAGAGTAATGGGCCAGGAAAGCAATGAAAGGTTAACAACATGGCATTTTAAAATAAAAATGACGGGCGAAGAAATGAAATTATATTTTTTCTCTAATTTGTTACTTTTTTTTTTTTTCTAAATGTATTTGATGAACTCCCTGAGAACAACATCAACAACATGACAACAAACACATCATCCAAGAGATGATTAAAACATTAAAAAAAACTAATAACGCTTTTGGCCGGAGGTGGAGCTGAAGACGCAGTACGGTAAAATGTACAGAACGGTGTATAGCATCTGTCATGCCTCAGAGGCACACAGAGGATATGGTGTTAGTGCCCGTATCTTCCTTGACCTGTGGGCACAATTGAGGCTGATCACGCCTGGCCTTTTCATCGCCAGCTCCAGAAGAAAACAGGTACCCATTTCTACAGCTGGGTGACTAGGGCGCCTCCGGCCGGATTCGAACTCCCGACCTTTGCCATGAGAGGCTAGTGCAATGACCACTTCTCCACCCAGAACTCAATGAGACGCAGTATTCATGCTTAATATGAGACTGATCAGCAACCCATAACTGACTAACTGCGTCAGGGCTGGTGAACCATAGCTGACCGAGACCCTTATTCTATTTCCCAGCGGTATCCCTACATGTTATAGTTCAGTCAAGTGAACAGGGATCGAATGCGAAGGCCAATGCGGTTCCTAAATTAAACCATGCCGTAGACGGGTGTGTTGGGCCGAAGAATGCGCAGATATCACGACCAAGCTGCACATAGTGACACGCCCAGACCACCGCCGCTTTCCGAGCTGACTTTAGTCCCTCCTTATTATTTAGCGAAATAATCCACGAGCATACACGCATACACACACAGCAACTTCTCATTCACCTCACTCCGTGCTGCTGTTAAGACTGCATTAGAATTTTTAAAAAAACTTTACAAAAGCATTCTGACATTAGAACAATAACTGAACATCTCAGACTGAAACCAGAATACTGTAGCAGATAGATGACAGATGAACTGTTTATTACGCTCAGCAGTTTCGGCTTTATAAAAACAAAAGATAAAGAGGGAGAGGGAGGGGAGAGAAAGAGGGAGAGAGAGGGAGAGAGAAAGAGAGAGAGAGAGAGAAGGAGGACGAAAGAGAGGGAGGTTGAGAGAGCGGGAGAGAGAGGGAGGGAGGAAAGAGGAAAGAGGAAGAGGAGAGAAGGAGAAAGTGGGAGTGAGGACGTGAGAGAGGGGAAGAGAGAGGAAGAGCAGAAAGGAGAGGGAGATGGAAAGAAGAGGAGAGATGAAAAGAAGGGGAGAGATGGAAAGAAGGGGAGAGATGGAAAGAAGGGGAGAGAGAAAGGACAGGAAGAAGGAAAGAGGGGGTGAGAAGAGGAAGAGGAAAAGTAAGAAACGAAGATAGAGCGGGGAGAGTGAGAGAAGGAAGAGAGAAGGAGAGGGAGAACCAAAGAAAGAGGGGGAGAGAGGGCAGGAGAGAGAGGGAAGAGAGAGAGAAAAGGAGAGAGAGGAAAGGGGAGAGGAGAGCGAGAGAGAGGAAAGAGAGGGGATAGGGGGAAGGAGAGTGAGGAAAGAGCGAGAGGGAGAAGGAGAGAGAGAGGAGAAGGCCAAATAATAAATCTAGGTGATCAGAAGGAAAAAAGTATCACACAAAAATGTGACGCTTAGTTTAACAAAACCACGCCCTCTAAAGCTACGAGGGTCATACCGAAAGTCCTGAGCAATTTTTTAAATTAAAATTTATAGATAGAGAAAATATAAATGCATCACCTTAAACTGCATCCTTTGCACTTCATGTAAAGGTAACATGACGTCACCATCATGTGTCACGTGACCACGCAGAGCATAAACAAAATGGCGGATGCAGAAGTTTCGTTTCCTCAACGTGCTGTTATTGAGTTCCTCGTTAAAACTTGCTTATGGAGATGTGTGTATGGGTGTTAGCAGTGTTAGGAGGTGAATGAAACATTTCAAAAATGGAAACACGAGCGTCCAAGATATGCCTCGCAGCGGTCGCCCTCGAACTGCCTCCACTGAACGTAACGTGGAACGGGATGACGACATCATTAAAGAAGATAGACGTGTCACAGTATCTGAAATCGCTGTAAGTCTTGGAACATGACACACCGCAGTACAGGAAATGATCGAAAACATAGGCTATAGAAACGTTTGTGCCCGCTGGGTCCCACAAGAGAGAACGTCCAGAAAGCAGTGTGTCTGTGCCGTCGGTCAGCTGGAACTGAATTCTACCGGGAGGGTATTTTCAAACTTGCAGAGCGATGGGGAAAATGTGTGCTGAGAAATGGAGATTATGTTGAAAAGTAAAGAAAAGGATGCAGAATAAAGTGATACATTTATATTCTCTCTATCTATAAATTCTGATTAAAAAAATATCCCTCAGGACTTTCGATATAACCTTCGTATTTGTCATGAATTCCCTTGATGGCTATCCATATCTTCAAAAATCTGTGCTTACAGAACACTCTATCGCAGGTTGAACATTGTATCATACAAAGCAGGTTTCTCATCCAATGGAGAATTTAAGGTTTGAGGAAGAACATGGGAGCCCAAACTGTTGGTATATTCATCATCATCATGTGCAATGCCTGCCGGCGTCAGCGATCATGTCTCTCCACCGCTTCCGATCTTTCATGTTTATCCATCAGTTCTATTGGTTGTGCTTCTCCCATGCGATTTGGTCAAGCCATCTAAGATTTTCTCTCTTGATCTACCTCTCCCTTTCCTGCCTCCAGTCTTCCCTGTTGTCACGATATCTTCGATTCCTCCTCTTCTCATTATATGGTGAATGAACCTAGACTGTCTCCCCCGTAGTGTGTTTATTAAGGTTCGCTTCTCACTGGCTTTCTTTAGGCATTCTTCATTTGTTATTTTAGTTGTCCGTGCTATTCTGAACATTCTTCGGTGGAACCACATTTCAGTTTCCTCTAATGCTCTCGTTGTTGTTTACAGAGGCAACAGGATGTACACTACATGCATATTACTTGAAATTCATCTTTGTGAGGAGTCAGAGAATCTTGGAGGACGGGAGGATGACAATCTAACATACGATGTAAAAGAGTGCATTAGGCAAATAAAAAAGACTTGAGAACCACTGATATAGTCACGTGTTTCTCAAAGCGTGGCACGTGTACCACCGGTAAGAAAATCATGAAAACATTCAACAATTGTGTACATTTCACAGTCCTTTTTCACGTAAGTTACCATCAATATCATACAATTAATGTTACATCGAAACTTGAACAAGGTGGGGGGGGGGG
This sequence comes from Achatina immaculata, assembly GCA_009760885.1. Taxonomy (NCBI): domain Eukaryota; kingdom Metazoa; phylum Mollusca; class Gastropoda; order Stylommatophora; family Achatinidae; genus Lissachatina; species Lissachatina immaculata. The sequence continues at coordinate 47,383,255 of CM019720.1, read as the reverse complement.
GGGCATTTCTACCATTTCTTTTTTCAATAAACTCTCTTAAACATCCAACAATGTTTCCCAATCCAACCCTGATTTTCTTAGTTCAGTGTTGTCTGGCTACTACTGTGCACTAGAAGTCATTCTGGAAAAACACGGGCTGTGCTCTAAGGTGGATGCCTTGAAGTCGAAAGATCACGGCGCTGTCCCTCTCGTCCTTGTATGTCTGTTCGTCCAGATCTGTTCGTTTGATCTGCAGATCAAATCTCCATCAACCGCTCGTTATTGTTCCTTTCTCGTGCGTCAAAAAAAAAACCTTTTACTACCTACTTCGCTCTCACACTCAGCTTTCACTCAGTCCTCTTTGTTTTTTTCTTTTAATAGCACTACTCACCACTGCGTTCTCGAACAGTCCTGTTGCCATGACAATACACGTGACCCCTTCCTGCCAGACCATGTGCCAGAAGGAAATAAGACATTTGGAATTTGGGCCTGTCAACAGATTTAAGAAAGTAATATGTTTTAAAGTGTCCTTTCATAAAAGAATCATATGCTCAGGATATAACAATCTATTCCCAATAGAATTATGTACGTTGGATATAATGACTGAATTATAATAAACTGCATTAGGTATTCTGAATAAATCCCCCCCCCCTAAAAAAATACACACACACACACACACACATATATATATATATATATATATATATATATATATATATATATATATATGAGATCTACGTATATATACGCGCGCGCGTAAATGCTATAAGAATAAAACCCATTTGTCATATCCTCCAGAAACTTCCCCGCCATGTGGAATACATCCGTCCCCACGCTGCTGTCCGCCTGTTGTTCAACATCGTTTTCATGCGACATTATCACTGACGGAAAGTAATTTGGGGGTTTCTGATGAGCCGAGGTTTTACAGTGTTGTTGCTCACTATGTGCGTGTGTATGTGGGTGTGTGTGTATGTGCGTGTGGGTGTGTGTGTGTGGGTGCGGGGGGTAGGGGGAGAATTACTTTACTCTGAAAGTGCAGTTTTGCTAAAAATGGTTACCGATCAAGAGATGAGGAGATGGGGATAAATGAGGTAAAGAAAGTCATAAAGTCCACCAAAGAAATGAACTAAATGTCGGAAACTTTCATTCAATATATACAAATTTAATGGAGACTTGCGGGGGAAAAAAAGGAACTGAGGAAATTCTGGGTATGACTTCATTGAAATTAAAGTTGTGTAGGCTTGTTCTAAATTCCTTGTTCTAAATTCCTTGTTCTAAATTCCCTGAAACTGCAAACTGCATCAAGAGACGTGTTGTGATGATAACGCTGAAGCACAGAAATGATGTTGTGATGATGTTGAAGCACAAACATGATGTTGTGATGATGTTGAAGCACAAACATGATGTTGTGATGATAACGCTGAAGCACAAACATTATGTTGAGATGATGTTGAAGCACAAAGATGATGATGTGATGATAACGCTGAAGCACAAACATGATGTTATGATGATAATGTTGAAGCACCAACATGATGTTGCGATGATAATGCTGAAGAACAAACATGATACTATGATGATAATGTTGAAGCACACACATGATGTTATGATGATAATGTTGAAGCACACACATCATGTTGTGATGACAATGTTGAAGCAAACACATGATGATGTGATGATAATGCTGAAGAACAAACATGATGTTGGATGGCGTGCTGCGCGTGATGAGTGAGTTTTTTTTATATTAAGAAATAAACGCTGCAGCAACACATCAAGAGCAGCCTGAGAACGTAGGATAGGATATTATCCAGCTCTGATTGGTTGGTCAACGGAACAAGAGCCGTCACTCCAGTTCAGTCCTGCTCGCTCTCTCCATATGCCGAAAAACGTTTTGTGTCAAACGACGATCAGGCAACCTCCCCAAAATATCGACAATATGTCATATGAACAACGAAGAAATATTTCGGCTTCATTGCCTTCATCAGGCACGACGACACAACTTTTCAATCCTGCTGACCAGAGTTTCTCAAAATGTGCTCTGATGAGCCCTCATGGACTCGACAAGTGCTATATCTCGCTCCATCACGTAAAATTTAAAACATTCTTAATTTGTTTTTCTCCCTTTAAAAAGTAAAGGTAAAATTCCCGTTTCCATGCCACCTTCGGCACATGAAAGTGTGATGTGATCAGTATCACGCTTGGCCGCTTTACCTTCCCAGATTTCTCTGGTGCCCATTTTTAGAGGATGGGCGAACCTCGGGACCTTTTTCGATGTGTGCCAGAAAAAAAAAAAATCCCCATTGTTGAGACTAAACCCAGTACCACCGGATTAGTAAACCGAGCGCCTGACCACTCAGCCAACCAGGCCGCCTCCCTTTAAAAGAGAATCTGTAATTATAACTGCTACTTTTGTTTCAAATCTAATTAAGAACATCTGTCAAATGTGCAGCCAGAAAATACTTTATGCATGGCAGAAGTTACAGGAACAACAGACATAAACAAACGTAACTTAAATTTTATATTTTGCAAGGGGAGCTTCTTGTACAGTAAGTGAAATATAGCTTTTAATAATTATTCAAAATATCAAGTTCTAAAAGGCTTGCAAACTTAACTGTCTTTACTGAGCGGTTATAATATTAATGCAATAAATTTTATGATGACTGCAAAATGTGTTTTTTTCCCCCTGGTGCAAGGGATCCTTCGGTCTAAAAAGTTTTGGAACCTCTGTCGTGAAGGACTTCCACGTAAACCCCTGGACGGACAGCGCACGCACACCGTATCTCACAATAATAACAGGTCTACGTTTCCTGGGCAAACATTCGAGCTCACAAATGACAACGCCGACAATAATTAGACACCTCCGAATTCGCCAAAATACTAGAAATTTCCGTGGGCAATTATTCAGTTGTGGAGACGGCTGTTTACTGAGATTACGCCAAAAATCTGCCAACGATCTGATAACGATTTTTCAGCAAATTAGTTTCAATACCAACGTAGGCAAAAATGACATGTCTGTAAATTGTTGTGGACTAAGTGAGGGGTGCAGATAATGTGAGAGAGGAGAATAATGAACGTACGAACGGCCTTTATTTTCCAGAAATGAAAAACTGGGCACACAGGCCCGTCAGACGTTCTGCCCTTCACCAATCATCTTTCATTTTTACTACACATTCGATTTAGTAAACGTATATAAATTACATTATTAATAATAATAATAATAACAAGTAACACTGCTTTCACGACTATAGGATAATTATTTACATGGGGGGGGGGGGGGGTAACTAATATAACATTGCATAAAAATTATATTTTGATGTAGTTCTTGTCACATTACATTCACATTCATGTCACATTACATTCACATTCTTTCCCCTTCACAAACTACTACCAATGGAACTATGCTCATTTGTTATACAGTTTGGTGGATGAGAGAGACTGGGGTGAGATAGATAGATAGATAGATAGATAGATAGATAGATAGACAGACAGACAGACAGACAGACAGACAGACAGACAGACAGACAGACAGACAGACAGATAGATAGATATATAGATAGATAGATAGATGTGAACCCAATAGTGAGAGACAAAATCAAAGAATGAAAAGACAGAAAGAGAGTGGGATCGGATAGAGGGAAAAAAAAGAAAGAAAGAAAGAGAGAATGAGAGACCCATGGGGGCTATGACGGTCCCTGTTCCGTTAGCTATGTTGGGCCTGTTACTGGGAAGAGGCGGAACAGCGTCTTGGTCTGCTATTGGTCGCCAACTCTGAAGCCAGCATGTCAGCTATGGGTCGCCAACCCTGACGCCAGCACGTCAACTATGGGTCGCCAACCCTGACGCCAGCATGTCAGCTATAGGTCGCCAACTCTGAAGCCAGCATGTCAGCTATGGGTCGCCAACCCTGACGCCAGCATGTCAGCTATGGGTCGCCAACTCTGAAGCCAGCACGTCAGCTATGGGTGCCAACCCTGACGCCAGCACGTCAGCTATGTGCGCCAACCCTGACGCCAGCATGTCAGCTATGGGTGCCAACCCTGACGCCAGCATGTCAGCTATGGGTCGCCAACCCTGACGCCAGCATGTCAGCTATGGGTCGCCAACCCTGACGCCAGCATGTCAGCTATGGGTCGCTGAAAGCCAGATCGGACAGCGTATTCGCTCCACAAACGGGTAGGCACAAAAACACTATGATATAAATACGGCACGGCAGCTATAAACGACAACTTTGACATAAATACGATCTTGGTTAATCTGGGAACGATACTTTGATATAAATACGATCTAGATGCAGCTGGGAACGATACCTTGATGTAAATACGCTCCAACTCCAGCTTGGAATGACACTTTTGATATAAATACGGTCCAACTGCAGATATGAACGACATTCTGATATACAGACGTTCCAGCCGCAGTTAGGATCGACACTTCGACATAAATACGATCTAGAGGCAGCTGGGAAAGACAATTTGATATAAATGCCATCTAGAGACAGCTAGGAAAGGCATTTTGATATAAATACGATTCAGAGGCAGCTAAGAAAAACACTTTGATATAAATACGACCTAGCGGCAGTTGAGAAAGACAGTGATATAAATACGACCTGGAGGCACCTAAGAAAGGAACTTTAATATAAAAACGACCTATCGACAGCTGGGAAAGGCACGTTAACACACTGACATTTACAAAGCCCAGCACAAAATTAAAGCGACTTAACACAATTTGTCTCCCACACAAAAAAAACCGCCTACTGTGCTCTGAACGTCAGAAAATTCCAGGCCAGTGTAAGGACATCACAGAAAGACATCTATGGCCACCGCATACACGCGCAGAAAGACGTTTTTTCACAGTGTAAAGGCAGAAATCTAGCAATTACATCGCATAAATACGATATACATTTAACCAGAACAGAAAAACAAACTTCTGTCATTTGCGCTCCGCTAAAGATTATACTTTTAAAATTAATACTAAGACCTCTATTATTTGGTATTCCTTTCACACTCATTATCGTACGCCTGAAAGTCTAATCAATAGATGGAAGGGAGAGAAAAAAACAAAGGGAGGCAATTAGTCAAGATTTTTTAAAAATGCAACAAATGAAGCTGTCCGAGTTATTCTAAGCTGTTTTAAATGCACTAAACGTTATCTTAAGCGAACTCCAAACAGTTAGACCAACCGCTCCAAGTGAATTGGATTAAAACTCTGAGCGCAGACAACAAAGACAGAAAATGAGGGCACTCAATTAAAAAAGGCATGGATGTGTGAGGGGAGACAAATATTGTTTTCCCTGCTTTCGCTTCGCTGCCATGGCGACGATGTGTCAATCTAATTCTCTGCTTAGAAAACACGGTCATTTTTTTTTAATGTATATAGTTACCTTGGCGATACGTACTGCTGGCTTACCTGAGGTATGTGATTCTTTTTCTTGTGCAACTGTCAGTAGCACTGGATGTAGTTTAGATTTAATGGTGTATATTTATATTTTTTTTAAATATCTTTTTCTTCTTGTCTTTCTGCGTGTTCATTTTTTTACTTTCATTGTGGGGAGCTATTTCAGAGACTGGATTAAAATTACACAGTCCTCACCACAAAGTCAGATCCTGGTCAACCACACTTTAACAGACACAATACACCTAACTAGATCTGCCCAGCAAGGGGTGCCCTCTGTCCCTGTTCTTGTATGTACTAACCTTGGCGCCACTCTTGGGAAAGATCACACGCGACACCCTCATCAAGGGAACTTTCATCCCTGGGGCAGGAGAGAAGAAGTTGATCGCTCACGCGGACGACACTGTTTTCTCTCCTACAAATATCTCATCACTGCGACACATTTAGACACCCTCAAACAATCTGGAGAAGGCAGCGGAGCTAAAATAAACAGTTAAAAACTCACAGATCACTGGCTCAGGGAAATGCTGCAGTAAGTCGGATTTCCCTTTCGACCTAACACACGTAAACAATATGAACATATATGGACCACTCCACACAGCAATACCATCACAAACAAAACAAAACAAAAACACACGTTGGGAAAACATAACAGAGAAAATTAAAAGCAGATTAGAATCATACAAATACAAAACAGCAACAATCTTCGGTAGGTATATAAGAGTCAACACCTCTGTCACACCTAAACTGATCTACACAGCAAACATCTCCCACCTGCCCGCCAGTAGCGCTCAAAGAAATCAACAAACTAATCAGGAATTTCATTTTTAGCAACACCGTACACAGCACTCAGCACAAAAAAAACAAAACTGATGCAAGACAAGAAACGAGGCGGCATTGCACTACAAGACATCACAACAAACATTACAGACACTGAGAATGAGATATATAGGATCCATCATCAAAGAGCCACAAGAATACGCACTAGCGCACTATTAGGTAAGACTTAGGTTATCAAAACTCTGTAGAGTCACCAACACACAACCTCGTCACTTTGGAACACTGCCGCTTTCCTACAAACAGTGCATACAAAACTTAACAAAACATGAACACTTAATACACAAGAAAACCTCTGACATCTACAAACAGCTTCTTTTTCGGTTTGTTCATCTTTTTTTTTCTTCTCTTTCTGCCTGTTCATCTTTTTTCTTCTTCTTTGTCTGCTTGTTCATCGTTTTTTTTTTTTTTGCTTTTTTTTCTCTTCTACTCTTTCTTCTTGTTCATCTTTTTTTTTTGCTTTTTCTTCTCTTCTACTTTTTCTGCGTGTTCATCTTTTTTTCTTCTCTTTCTGCGTGTTCATCTTTTTCTTCTTTTTTCTTTCTTTCTTCTTCTCTTTCTGTTTCACCTTTTTTTTCTTCTACTCTTTCAGCTTGTTCATGTTTTTTCTTCTTGATCTTTTTTTCTTCTCTTTCTGCTTGTTCATCTTGTTAATCTTTTTTTCTTCTCTTTCTGCTTGTTCATCTTTTTCATTTTTTTTCTTCTTGTCTTTCTGCTTGTTCATCTTTTTATTCTTCTGCTCTTTCTGCTTTTTCTTGTCTTTTCTCATTATCCTTCTCCTCCTTCCCTTCCTCCTCCCCTCTCTATTTGTATCTTTTTCTTCTGTCTATCTCAGTCACACAAGCATCTGGCAAACATGCAAGTTCTCTATTAAATTCAACAATGCCAACAACAGCAAAATGCACTGCCATAGAGACCACTTTTAAAAAATATGCTAAAAATGTTACGAAACAACAACAAAAAGGACCAGCTGTGTCAGTTTCTTCTGGAACCACGTTCATATATTCATAAATATTTATATATCTGACTACTGCATATAAATTTATGAACAAAAATGGAAAGGTCCTCATAGAGGCTTCAGAACAACGAGAACTAGTTAAAATTATAAGAAGACAGTCAAAAGTTCTTGAGAAGACAGAAGTTAAATGAACCTGGAAATGACTGGAAAATTCAAAGGAAAAAAAAAAGAAAGAGAGGAAGGTCAAGATAAAAATATGTCAGAGGACTGGTCAAGTTGATTAGACTAAAAAAAAAAAAAAAAAAGCATTTGAACTGGTCGGAAGCATGGTCGTCAACGCTATCCAGAACCACACACAATGTAATGTAACTGCCGCGAAATTTATGAAAATAGGTTTCAGTGATTAAACTGTCACTGATGATATCTCCCTGAAACTACGAACGGACTGTTCGCAACGACGACCGAGGTTATACATGGCGTCGTTACAGAACAGGACGTAGGTGTTCTGAAGACCCGAAATGACTCCCAATCTTCATGCCACTCCAAAGGTTCTCTACAGATTCGATCACCACGGCGAGTCCAACCCTGTAACCTGGGCAGCACCGTGTGATTCAAGCTGGTTCAGGATCCTTGACTGTCACGCTAAGCTCGGACATCTTTGTTCCCAGTTACGGGAGCAGCGTGCCCTACTTTCTGGCTTCTGTTTCTAACTTCCGGATAATTTCTCATCTTCGCATCTTTATCTCTCGTCAAGAGAGTTTTGGGGAAGACAGTCTTGGATGGGTATATAATGAGAAAAAGAAAGAGGGGAAGGCCAAGGCGAAGATGGTAACAAAACACTGTTGATGATTTGCGGATGGATGCATCAGCAGCAGGGCATCTCTGCTTACATCCGAGAGGACTTCAAGACAGCTGTTTGGGAGGCAAAAGTACCGCATGGGACATGCTAATGAATGACTGAATCAATGCGTTCATGAGCAATATTCTTTCTACTGCTCTCTCTCTCTCTCTCTCTCTCTCTCTCTCTCTCACTTGTTTTTCTCTAAATAAGACGCAAATGACACTGCCAAAGATGGTCCTCAGCTTATCTAAGAAAACTGAGGCCAAACTCTAATATACACAAATCAAACATTCGGATCACACTCTGTAGTAATGTATCAGAGCACACACTGTAGTAATGTATCAGAGCACACTCTGTAGTAATGTATCAGACCACACTCTGTAGTAATGTATCAGAGCACACTCTGTAGTAATGTATCAGACCACACTCTGTAGTAATGTATCAGAGCACACTCTGTAGTAATGTATCAGACCACACTCTGTAGTAATGTATCAGAGCACACTCTGTAGTAATGTATCAGACCACACTCTGTAGTAATGTATCAGACCACACTCTGTAGTAATGTATCAGACCACACTCTGTAGTAATGTATCAGAGCACACTCTGTAGTAATGTATCAGACCACACTCTGTAGTAATGTATCAGACCACACTCTCTAATAGTGTATCAGAGCACACTCTGTAATAGTGTATCAGAGCGCACTCTGTAGCGCACTCTGTGGTAGTATATCAGAGTGCACTCTGTAGCAGTATATCAGAGCGCACTCTGTAGTAGTGTATCAGAGCGCACTCTGTAGTAGTGTATCAGAGCGCACTTTGTGGTAGTGTATCACAGCGCACTCTGTGGTAGTGTAACTGAGCGCACTCTGTGGTAGTGTATCACAGCGCACTCTGTGGTAGTGTATTAGAGCACATACTGTGTCAGTGTATGAGAGCGCATTCTGTGTTAGTGTATCAGAGCGCACTCTCTGGTAGTGCATCAAAGCACACTCTGTAATAGTGTATTACTCAAACGTGGAAATAAAAATGGTTATATTCAAAAATTAAATACAGACTTGTCTCAAGTTTCCGCGTAACGCATTTTCTTGTATTATCTAGTATTCCTGTATTATAAATCTATCGGTTTCGCTTCGTAGCGTTCCATACATTTTCCTTGTAAATTATGGATCCGCTACATAACTATGGGTTTATGTATATAAGATCTAAGTACATCGAAGATCACCTGTGCATTATGTGATTTTTTTTAAAGTAAAGCCGTGTCTTTCTTTCTTTTCTTCTGCTATTCTTCTCCTTCTTTTTAAATCTCCACGGAACTATGAGCTGGTGTTCTTTGTAGTCGATGCTGTGAAGATGCCCAGGTTACAGCATCGTTTCAGCTTTGGAGAAGATCATAGCAGCCATTTTTTTCAGTCCCAGAATGTAGCTAAAAAAGCGGAGTCGGGGTAGGAGGGGTACGCAATACTTCTTTAGCAGACTCCACCACCATGGAGACTACGGCGATTCCTGCCCTGTTAGCCAGGCTAGGCCTGTTACAAGGGGGGAGGGGAGGGGGAGTACCAACGGGTACTATGGGTAGCTATGGGTGGTCGACTAACTCGGGCAAGGTCTTGACACCTTTTCTTAAGTTATGAAAGCAAATAATAGCATGATCAAGTTCAAGGACTGAAAATAAATAAACAAAACTGCTCCTGCGATTACTCACAATCACTTCTGGCACATTCCGCGCGCTTTCCCTTTTTTCCACAGGAAACATTCCAAGAGACTGCTGATATACTTCTGGCACGAGGTGAAAATTCCGGTGAGTGTTGCATTATATATTTACACGGACAAGTACCGAAGTGTTGGTCGATAAGGAAATCACCGGGGGCGCGTTTATGGCACACCCGCCGGGCCACAATACACAAAGGTGCGGACATTACCATGATGGCAGGGGGCATATTTGGCAACGATACTACTTCTAGCTAATTATATAAGCGACTGAAAACCCCAGAACATCTTCAATGTTGTTTTTTTTCACTATTCGAAAGTGCAAAAAAAAAATAAATAATAGTAATAGATTGTAACCTGGTTCATACATTTATATAAAGAACTCAAACAAAAGAATCAATACGTAAGTATGCAAAAGTGGAAAATACAGAACAGCTGTAGGCAAAGTAATCTTCTGATGCTCTATGTATGGTGAGATGGCAATGCAAGGAAACGAATTTGTCTCTGATTTATTATTTTTTTTCCCAAAACCACGGCAAATTCGTTTCGTATTTTTCTAGCCAATGCGAAATGTTTTTTTCCCCATTTTTTAAATTCTACCGTAAATTTACAAAAATCAAGGCCAAGTTAATTCTGCTTCTCTTTTGTTTTTAAATGAAGACGAATGTTATTTCTCCGTCCTTTTTTTTTTCTTTAAAATAAACACGCAAATAATGACTGAAAATTATTTCAGTCGTTTCACTGGTTCTTGTTGGTAAAAATAGTAGCCACGGTTTGCACAAAATAAGCACTTCAAGTACTGAGTGATGAATTTTATATTCATGTCCCTTAAACAGTTCTTGTTTCATATGAAAACCACATACAAAAAACCCCAAAAACATTAAATCTGATTTCGTTTGATGTGGAGCTTTCATATGTTCCCATTCTTTGTGGCGCTATTAAAAAAAATATATATATAATATAAATATATATATTATATATATATATATATATATATATATATATATATATAGTTTGAAGTAGCAGATTTGTACGTCAAGAACATGGAAGCATAGGCCATATGTGACATAAAGTATACGTGAAGTACAGTACTTGAATGACGTGAAGCGAAGCATAGGACATGAAGATATCCTGAAAAATTATGCAAGAATTTCTCTCTTTCTCTCTCTCTCTCGCTCACTCACTCACTCCTTCTCTCTCTCTCTCTCTCTCTCTCTCTCTTAAATCGAAACATAAAAGCTTACATAGATGAGAAAAGCAGAGGCTGCTACTAGTTCAATACATGATCAGATTAAGCGCTGCTGATCTATAAGAACTTAGATCTAATCCTGAACAGCGCTTCTCTAATCTGTCCGTGCTGTATTAAAATAAAATGCAAATTACAATGCATTAACTCCTTCACGACGGCGAGTATAATACGTGGATCATTAATAATAAAAAAGCGGAGTCGGGGTAGGAGGGGTACGCAATACTTCTTTAGCAGACTCCACCACCATGGAGACTACGGCGATTCCTGCCCTGTTAGCCAGGCTAGGCCTGTTACAAGGGGGGAGGGGAGGGGGAGTACCAACGGGTACTATGGGTAGCTATGGGTGGTCGACTAACTCGGGCAAGGTCTTGACACCTTTTCTTAAGTTATGAAAGCAAATAATAGCATGATCAAGTTCAAGGACTGAAAATAAATAAACAAAACTGCTCCTGCGATTACTCACAATCACTTCTGGCACATTCCGCGCGCTTTCCCTTTTTTCCACAGGAAACATTCCAAGAGACTGCTGATATACTTCTGGCACGAGGTGAAAATTCCGGTGAGTGTTGCATTATATATTTACACGGACAAGTACCGAAGTGTTGGTCGATAAGGAAATCACCGGGGGCGCGTTTATGGCACACCGCCGGGCCACAATACACAAAGGTGCGGACATTACCATGATGGCAGGGGGCATATTTGGCAACGATACTACTTCTAGCTAATTATATAAGCGACTGAAAACCCCAGAACATCTTCAATGTTTTTTTTCACTATTCGAAAGTGCAAAAAAAAAATTATAATAGTAATAGATTGTAACCTGGTTCATACATTTATATAAAGAACTCAAACAAAAGAATCAATACGTAAGTATGCAAAAGTGGAAAATACAGAACAGCTGTAGGCAAAGTAATCTTCTGATGCTCTATGTATGGTGAGATGGCAATGCAAGGAAACGAATTTGTCTCTGAATTATTTTTTTTTTCCCAAAACCACGGCAAATTCGTTTCGTATTTTTCTAGCCAATGCGAAATGTTTTTTTTCCCCATTTTTTTAATTCTAACGTAAATTTACAAAAATCAAGGCCAAGTTAATTCTGCTTCTCTTTTGTTTTTAAATGAAGACGAATGTTATTTCTCCGTACTTTTTTTTTTCTTTAAAATAAACAGGCAAATAATGACTGAAAATTATTTCAGTCGTTTCACTGGTTCTTGTTGCTAAAAATAGTAGCCACGGTTTGCACAAAATAAGCACTTCAAGTACTGAGTGATGAATTTTATATTCATGTCCCTTAAACAGTTCTTGTTTCATATGAAAACCACATACAAAAAACCCCAAAAACATTAAATCTGATTTCGTTTGATGTGGAGCTTTCATACGTTCCCATTCTTTGTGGCGCTATTATATATATATATATATATATATATATATATATATATATATATAGTTTGAAGTAGCAGATTTGTACGTCAAGAACATGGAAGCATAGGCCATATGTGACATAAAGTATACGTGAAGTACAGTACTTGAATGACGTGAAGTGAAGCATAGGACATGAAGATATCCTGAAAAATTATGCAAGAATTTCTCTCTTTCTCTCGCTCACTCACTCACTCACTCCTTCTCTCTCTCTCTCTCTCTCTCTCTCTCTCTCTCTTAAATCGAAACATAAAAGCTTACACAGATGAGAAAAGCAGAGGCTGCTACTAGTTCAATACATGATCAGATTAAGCGCTGCTGATCTATAAGAACTTAGATCTAATCCTGAACAGCGCTTCTCTAATCTGTCCGCGCTGTATTAAAATAAAATGCAAATTACAATGCATTAACTCCTTCACGACGGCGAGTATAATACGTGGATCATTAATAATAATAATAATAAGCAACTCTATCTGGTTTTGTTTTTCAAATTTTAAACCGCTATATAATCTAGATATAGATCTCTGGTTACTACCCACCAAAACAAACAAAAAGAAAAACATGGCGGCTGTGTTATGTATCAATTTTATGTTGGGTTTTGCGATGTATGTGTAGTAGTGAAATACTTAACGTGAGAAATCTTCTGTTCTAGGGTAGGCACAGTTATTAGGCCAGCTGTTCAGAGATCGCCCAGACCCAGTGATTTCCAAACCTGGGTCCGTGGAGCAAGCCTAGATTATGAAGAATACTTAGAAATGTGTACACATTTTTAATTAACTCGAAGTTCTAGAGATATGTTGAGAGTAGGGGGGGGGTCACGAGGAATTTATCATTACCTTTAGGGGCCCATGGGTTGAAAAAGTTTAGGAACCTCTATATCAGACCATCAATCCCTCGGGAACCTCTGTGTCAGACTATCAATCTCCAGTCTGGGACCGAAGACTCCTGGTAATCTGCAAGCAGATTATGCAGAATACTGATATGTGTCCTTTTTTTTTAAAATATCACGTGGGATGGGGTAGTGGAAAAGAGGTGGGGAAAGGCTGGTGGGCCTGGGGGTGGGGGTGTTAAGGATCATGGAGAACTACCACTGGCTTCAATTCAGGGGGGTCCGTGAACTGAAAAAGGACTGGGCTAAACCATATTTCACATTACGGACCGTACTCATAAAGAAAAAAAAAGGCTGTTTTTTTTTCTCTATTCAACCAGTTAACAAGGGTTGAGAACTACAGGATATTCCTGCCATGGTGGTGGAGCCAGCTGAGAAGCCGGTTCTGTGGACCCTGTACAAAAACTAAAAACACCTAATGAGCGCGCTCCAGCCCGAGCGTTTCCTTGATCTGACGAAGCGCGCACGCGCGCGCTCCTAAGCATTATACTGGCAGTTACAAGGTGGGCCCCGCATCTACATCTGAATGTAGGCCTTCGTCGATTACCTAACTCTAACGTCTTATTCTAACTTTCTTTCCATGACGGGCCTGCGTGCCCAATTCTTCACCCCATAAAAAATAAAGATCATTCATTCACTCCTTCACTCCCTAGAAGTTATGTTTAAACTGATAACGCCGTCAGTGTATCTCCACGACGTCTTAAAATAATGTACGTCATGTACCTCCCGCCATGGATGAGAACAAAAGGCGGCTGCAGGACTAACAATGTGAGGAATAACATGACTCATTTCTGAGGTGAACCAAGGGGACAAGACCCTGTCCGATTTAGCCATCAGAGATCCGTCATGACAGCGTCTGGGATGACGACCCATACCCCATCAGGACGCTATGCCACCACTCTGTTTCTAGCCCCACAGTAACAGGCATAGCCTAGCCTGGCTAACGGGTTAGGGATCGCTTAGTACACAAGATGGTGGAGTCTGCTAAAGAAGTACTGTACAACCCCTGCTTTTTAACACCAATCAGGAACCAAAAGAATTGCCGTCTTTACCCTCCCCCCAATCCGATACGATGTTGTACCTCAACATCTTCACTATATCGCCTGCAAAGAACATCACCTTGCAGTTCCGAGTAGTAGTAGTAGTAGCAGCAGTAGTAATAGTAGTAGTAGTAGTAGTATAGTAGTAGTAGTAGTAGTAGTAGTAGTAGTAGTAGTAGTAGTAATTGGAGGATCACTGCATTCAAACTTCCCTCTGGAGATGGTACATCATTACAATGATTAATGAGGAAAGACTACGTACTGGTCTTCACAACTAAAAGAACAGACGAGTAAATTTTTCCACGGCTGTAGACAGAGACACCAAAGCTAACTACGCAAAATAAAGTAAAGACATGTATATAACTTCCTTGATCAAGTCTCAAGAAGAATACAATTAGAAAATCGAATAATCAGACAACATACAAAGATATCATTGAAAGCCACGTGCAGGCAGTCTTCCCTCCTCGAACTCTGCATGATAATGAGTCGGGCAGACAGCCACAAGGGCACGGAGACTGAAAATCTGGAGGCTACTTTGCGGGAAATTACATGGAAAAACAGAAGACGCTGCTAAGCCAGGAAATCCCGGAAAGCTACAATCGATGCTAGGAATGGGGAATGCGTTCTGGGCCACATTAGCAAGTCCTAGCACAACGCGAATGAGCTGAGGTTAAAATCCACGTAGCCCGCCGCTAATGTGGGTCTCTCATCCGGTAGGTGGCGTGCTCTTTTCTTCAATATTTAAAAACTCTGAAGAAATGAAAGTGATCCACCGAGGGAATTCTTCCTCTACAGCTAAACCAAACGTGTTCAGACCTACACATAATTTTGTGTGTGTGCATCCCCACGGTGCACTGCTTGGTCCTGTAATACTGAAAGTTGTACTTCGGAGATAAATATTTTGGACACATTAAACGTCATGATAACTTAGAGAAGACCTATTGGAAGGATACATAATGGGAAAAAGAAAAAGAGGAAGACCAAAACGAAGATGGCTGCAAGAAATCGCTGACAATCTGCAAACTGACGCAGCAGCAGCAGGCCATCTTGCTCACAACCGAGAGGCCTACAGGACTGCTGTTTGGGAGGCAAAGTTCCGCAAGGGACATGCAAATGAATGAATGAATGAATGAACCATGTCTTTCCATGCAACAAATTGGTCAGCATCTATCACCACATTCATCCATGCAAAGTATTCACGAAATTCTCCTGGTCTCACTAACAAGACCGAAATAACTGCAAATTGTCAGGCTTTGAGGGGTTTTTTTGTTTTCGCTCTGAATTTTCCGCACATATAAAATATGATAAATATTTTTCATGATAAGCTTAAAAACAGATTTGGCTTTGTTCTTTTATCAGATCGTTAAAATTTTTCATTATATATATATATATATATATATATATATATATATATATTAAATGAATCTCTTTCAACTGAATTTTGCAATATGTTAATATGTTAAATTCAATTAGCTTATAAAATACACCTGTCCTTTTATTGAATCTGAACTGCTGTTTACGAAGAATCTGCTTCAATACAAATAACAAAAGTCATATAGAATTATGAAAACTATCTTTTATTACAGTAGAAGATAACCCAGTTAACTTCATTAGTAGACGATATTCCAGTTAACTTCATTATTGTTTAACCTGGTACTGATAATTCTGATTAAAAAATATATTAGAAGATAACCCAGTTAACTTCATTATTGTTTAACCTGCTGCTGATTATTCTGATAAAAATTAACCATGATAGTTACGACAGTTGACTTCCTCTTGTTCTGGGGCGTTTGTAACAGGATGGCGTCCAATGTTCCCTGTAAAGGTTTGCGGTATGTGTGCAAAATGTTCAGCTCATGTGTAAAAAATATTGTGAGTGCAAATGTGCGTTATAAATATATATAACAGACATCGTACAATGACAAGAAAGAAGCTTTCTGGGTTTTATAGAGTTACTCCCCTTTGTCTTAAATTATGAAATAAGTTTTCACTTGCAGTCCTATTGTCCTATAATGCCACTTAGGCAAATGGTGCTAGTGTCCATACATCATCATCATCATTGCCTTTCACTCCCTTGAGAGCATAGGCCACGGATAAAGGCTCTCCAGTCATCCCTGTTCTTGGAATTATTCTCTCTGCTTCCTTCCATGTGCATCACTCGTCTCTGAGCACTGTCATAATTTATCTTCTCCAAGTAAGTCTAGGTCTTCCTCGTTTTCTACTTCTTTGAGGCTTCCATGTCAGTGCCTGTCTTGCTATGTTGGTGTCGGGTTTCCTCAGAGTGTGGCCAATCCACTTCCACTTCCTAGACATGATTTGTAGGTTCACGGATTCATGTCCTGCCCTTTCCCAGACATCCTCGTTTCTGACCTTGTCCTGCCACTTAAGGTTTAAAATCCTCCTCAAGCTGTAGTTCATGAATATTTGTATCCTCTGTTATACTGTCTTGGTCATAACTCATGTCTCTGAACCATATTGCGCGACAGTCTTTACATTTGTACTGAAAAACCTAAGTTTGTTTCTTGTTTTGATGTTCTTAGATGACCATATTTTGTTAAGTTGGATAAATGCTGTCCTGGCCTTGGTTATTCTAGCTTTAACACCCTTTTCCTTTCCTCCGTATTTATCCACTATGCTGCCTAAATATGTGAAATACTCTAGTCCCTCAATTGGCGCTCTCTGGATTACAATGAAGCTATTGCTTGCACTTTTACTTTTCATTATCTTTGTTTGTTTGTTTTTTTGTCTGTTAATATATAGTCCCAGTTTAGCTGAATCCTTGCTTAAGATATGAAGTGCCCATACAGCAGTTACCTTAATAACATGACGGCACACTAGACAATGATGTGGTCTGCATCAATGGTAAGGGCGAGCGGGACATATTACAATGATTCTGCCCCTTCATCTCTCATTCTTTCAACTTCCATTCAATGGCAGGAAACTAGTGTTTTAAAAAAAACATATACAGAGCAATACTAAATAAATATGAACTGAAAACTATTCAATCTCTTATGAACCGAACTGAGACTTTAATGTTGAACTCACCTTGACTGGCGATGTATTCCCTGGGCCCATTGTATCCCTGTAAAGCAAGGGAGATAAAAGTTTAGCCATGTCAAATGGAAGATAATCCACATATGGGTAAACAAAGGGTATTGTGGCCCTACTGATGAAAAGCGAATGACTTCAGAATATCGTCTAGTTAAGGTTAAGAGAAGATGAGCGTGGATTAATCTGGAAAAAAAATAGATGTCAAATGAGACGTGACAGAAAAGAAATATGCTAAAAAAAAAAAAAAAGCTACTGTGACTCGAACCTTTGACTGGAGTAGGTCGCGACTCGATATGTATACTACAGTATGCTGTGACTCTAACCCACGACTATAGTAGGTTGTGACTCGAACCTTAGACTGGAGTGGGTCGTGACTCGATATGTATACTATAGTATGCTGTGTTTCGAACCCAAGACTAGAACAGGATGTGATTCGAACTTCAGACTAGCGTAGGTCGTGACTCGAAATTCAGACTATAGTAGGCTGTGAACTATAGTAGGCTGTGACTCGAACTTTAGACTAGAGTAGGTCGTGACTCGCAATGTATACTAGAGTATGCTGTGACTCGAACCCAAGATTATAGAAGGCTGTGACTCGAACCCTACACGACAGTAGACTGCGAGTCGAACCCTACACGACAAGTAGATTGTGACTTGAATTTCAGACTAGAGTAGGCTATGACTGGAACTTCCGACTAGAGTAGGTTGTGATTCTAACTTTAGACTGCAGTAGGTTGTGACTCGATGGCCAGACTAGAATAAGTTGTGACTCAAAACCCAGACTAGATTAGACTGTGACTTGACCCCTAGACTAGAGCAGACTGTGACTCAAACCCTAAAATAGAGCAAGCCGTGATTCGAACTCTAGAGCAGGCTATGATTCGAACTGTAGACATGAATAGGCTGCGACTCGAACCCTAGACTAGATCAATCCTAGACTAGAACCGGCTGTGGCTAGAACCCTAGACTAGAGCAGGCTGTGACTCGAACCCTAGAGTAGGCTGTGACCCAAAACCTTGACTAGAGTAGGCTGTGACTCGAATCGAAGACTAGAGTAGGCTGTGACCCAAAACTTTGATTAGAGTAGGCTGTGACTCGAATCGAAGACTAGAGTAGGCTGTGACTCAAACTCTAAAGAAGGACTAGAAATCGCCTAATCAGGCGAGGACAACATATTTTCAACCCGTCCAACTTGCTAAAATGTTCCTTAACACCAAACATAGATATAAACATCGGAACAGATGAAAGTAAGGATAGAGAGAGAAGAATTGAAATAAATGCTTTGACAGACAAATGCTAATGCAACAATACGAGTAAAACAGTAATGTATATACGACACGACAATATGAAGAATAGACACTGAAAATGACGTTCTATTTTATGTAGAAGCCTGAACAGACATTATTGTCTTATCTATCTTATAAAAACCCCACCGTACGCCAGAAACCAAGAAAGTCAAGGGGAAAAAGAAAACGAAATAGGCTGAAAATACAAACTAAATACATGTCATGTGACAACTTACGGCTGACCGAGTTACGGCCGTTCGCATTTACGGTCCAGGTCCCATGGCACAGTTTAACTGTGCAACACAATAATTAGTGTATAAGTATACAACTATACACGAAGCACTGCAGTAAAGCTGTGATACCAGAATGTATAAAATAGGAAAAAAATAGGAGCAGCTTTATTACTTAACGACTCTGATCCACCCCTCATTCATTCATTCCTTTGCATGTCCCTTGCGGAACTTTGCCTCCCAAACAGCACTCCTGTAGGCCTCTCGGTTGTGAGCAAGATGGCCTGCTGCTGCTGCATCCATTTCCAGATCATCAACGATGTCTTGCAGCCATCTTCGTTTCGGTCTTCCTCTTTTTCTTTTTCCCATTATGTATCCTTCCAATACGTGAGCCAAACCTTAAGGACATCCTCGTCCACAGCCACTTGAAGCAGAACCTCACATATGTTGGCACCAGAAAATGTAACCGCCCCCGCTGCGTTAGCTGCCCCGTAGTTTGGGAAACAAAAACAATCACCTTTCCCAAAACTATCCTCACTCTTCATAAGAGATTCACATGCGAGTCCCGAAATGTGATATATGTCATCGTTTGCAAAAGATGCAGGATAACATATATCGGTGAGACTGGCCTCAGATTAGGGGACCGCATGCAAAAACATCTGTACGACATCGCCTAGCATGCTTCGAAACCAGTCAAAAAATCATTTCAATGGCCCCAACCACAGAGGCAAATCTGATTTTCTAGTAACAGTCATTAAACAATGTCACGCAGATGACACAAACCACCTGGCACTTGAGAACTGCTGCATTCAAAATTATGGGACGCTGGAACCACATGGGTTAAACTCGCTGTTTAGTTACACGTAACATCATCTTCTTCAATCATTATAGTACCTCTCCACTAAATCCACCCCTTTTTACTTTTCAAACTTCCTCACAGCATCACTCTGCAACCCCGCTATTTTCTCTGCAACCCCTCTTCCCCAATCATCTGTTTCAATTTCTCCTAGCTAGGTTGGTATTGCGTCACTCTCTCTCCCCTCCCCGGTTCCCCATCCACCACCCCCAGTTACAACCCACTGACCACATGTCATAGGTCTCTATTTAAACAGTCTCCACGTCCCACTAGATCCATTCCTGACACACACCGCCGGACAAGCCACACCTTGCAATTTACAGCTAAGTACTCTTTTAAAAAAAATTTTTTTTTTTTAGTATTCATGTGAATCTATACTTTATCTCCTCTCTCTATTTCTTCGTCCTGTATGTTTTTTGTATGATTAAGGCTCACGCCGAAACGTTACAACTTTGTAATCGTTAAGTAATAAAGCTGCTCCTATTTTTTTCCTATTTTATACATTCCAGTTTAACTGTGTTGTCATCCATTCTGTGATTAATTTATAAACATGTAATAAAACCACAGTAAAAGCAACACACCACCACTTGGTGAGGACAAAACATGCGCATGCACGTCCTGTGTATGTAGATTTCTGTAGGTCACTGGGAAGATGCTAAGAGTATGATTCTGTACTTAATGATTCATATTTTTGTAATTAATTTCCACGCCGTTGCTGTGATAATATGCATTCTGTTAGTATTTTTAAGGTGATGACAAACATATCTAGTCATCTTAAAACAAGTTACAGTAGACTATAAGTTAGGCTATATCTAAAGTCTTAACCTCTCCCTGTAACAGCTGACATACAGCCATCTCGACTTGCGGGCGGACTCCTACCTACCTACCAACCTCCAAAAGTGCCCGTTAGTATTAAAAACAGCAAACTGAAAAGGCAGAGGAAAATATAAACAAAATACCAAGGAGGAAAGTACTGCAAAACTGAAAATACAGACAAAATATCAAGAAAAGCAAAACAGGCAAAAGCACTGTTACACTGAAAATACAGACAAAATGTTAAGAAAAGTCAACGAAGAAAGTACTGGGGAAAGTGAAAATACAGACACACAAAAAAAAAAAAAATCAAGAAAAGCAAAAAGACAAAAGGTACTGGTAAACTGAAATTTAGACAAAATATCATGAAAAGAAAAGAAAACAAAACAAAAAACTGAAAGTATTGGTAAATTGAAAATTTCCACAAAAAAAAAAAAAAATATCAAGACAGGCCGATGAAGAAAATACTGAGGAAACTGAAAATAGAGACAAAGTATCACGAAAAGCCAACGAAGAAAGGACCGCGAAACTTAAAATACAGACAAAATATCAAGAAAAGCCAAAGAACAAAGCACTGGGAAACTTAAAATACAGACAAAATATCAAGAAAAGCCAAAGAACAAAACACTGCGAAACGTTACAGACAAAATATCAAGAAAAGCCAAAGAACAAAACACTGCGAAACGTTACACACAAAATATCAAGAAAAGCCAACGAAGAAAGGACCGCGAAACTTAAAATACAGACAAAATATCAAGAAACGCCAATGAACAAAGCACTGTGAAACTTAAAACACACACACACAGTATCAAGAAAAGTCAAAGAAGAAAGGACCGCGAAACTGAAAATACAGACAAAATAAAAATAAAAAAAAACATAAAGCCACCCGGTCCAGGAAACCTCTACAGTGGATCGCTTTCTGTATCCGCGAAGCATATCGCAAAGACTAACATACAAAGATATGTACTTACATCGATATAACTAGCATTATAGTAGTCAGTTCCCACGGACTCTGGCCGGTCCCACACGATTACTCGGCTGTGGTCATCTAGGAAAGAAAGAAAGAAAATCACTGCTTAATGACAAACAAACAAAAAAAGGAGCAGAAGATATGCAAAGACACATCTTTATTTTACAAAGCTGTTTATTTCTTGATAATAAAGCTACTACTACTGAATTATTTCGGAACGTTCTCGGGTTACTTATTTGTAATCCCGTTCTGAAAATCTATAATCTTTCCAGTATCTATCTCAGACACGCAACGTGATGCCCGTATTACTTTACGTGATCGATGAAACACGGATCCTTAAGCTTGGGTGATTGATTTTACTGTCCTAAAACAAACATAAAATATGCAATTTTCTTCTCTCCATTCAAAGAGGTCATATTGTCACAATCTTTTAAACTGTGCTTTTTCGTGAACGGTCTTAAGACAATTTTAAAAAGACACACTGCACTCATCTGTGAATCCATTCTTATCACTTTCCCTTGAATTTTGTGATTCTCACCTGCTGAAGTCTGTATTCATAGTTCGTAGAATATCCTGAACTATTTCTTGATACGTTTATTTAATGTACATCTTTTTTCATTAATTGGGCGTGCCACTGCTAGTTTTTTTTTTTCGTCGACCCGGCATGTCACTGCTAGTGTTTTTTCGTCGACCTGGCGTGTCACTGCTAGTTTTTTTTTCGTCGACTTGGCATGTCACTGCTAGTTTTTTTTTCATCGACCTGGCGTGCCACTGCTAGCTTTTGCATTGACTGGGCATGCCACTGCTAGATTTTTTTTCGTCGACAGGGCGTGTCACTGCTAGTTTTTGCATTCACAGAGCGTGTCACTGCTAGTTTTTGCGATGACTTGGCGTGTCACTGCTAGTTTTTGCATTCACAGAGCGTGTCACTGCTAGTTTTTGCGATGACTTGGCGTGTCACTGCTAGTTTTTGCATTCACAGAGCGTGTCACTGCTAGTTTTTGCGTTGACTTGGCGTGTCACTGCTAATTTTTTTTTTTTTGATCGGGCGTGTCACTGCTAGTTTTTCGTTGACCGGGCGTGTCACTGCTAGTTTTTTTCATTAACTAGGCCGTGTCATTACTAGCTGCACTGATTAATGCATGGGATTTATCTCACCATCCACTTAAACTGATTGTATATTCTGAAAAATGTCCTGTCAATGTTATCTTATCCACATTATCACCAAAACATTTTCCCGCCACTCATTTCTGATTTCCCATTATCACGCATTTGGCCTCTGTTACTTTTTTTTTATGTTTGGAATATTTGCTCACGCAGGTACTCCGCTGAATGTTTCTCTTCCCCGGGGGCGCTTGGCTGGCGTAGTGGTTAGTGCGCTCCGTCTCTCACGCGAAGGTCAGTGATTTCAGTCCGGTAGGAGGTGTCCCAGTCCCAGTCATCCAGGCACAAGACCTCTTTCTGAAGACGAAGAAGAAAAGGCACCCAGGCGGTGATGCTGGCCACATGACCCTCTGGCGTGGTGTCAGGTCCGGGAATGTGCGGACACTAACACCATATCCCTCTCTCACTACCGCTATGGCATGACAGTGTAAACTTGGCGGGTTGCTAGGTCCACAAATGGGAGATTTTGGGGGAGGGACAGGACCAAAAACCTAGCTGCAACCCCAAATCCATGGCCAGGTACTACAGTACTGGGTGGCCAGGCTCAACAATTTCTAATCCACAACCGAGGTTATTCCCTTCCATGGATCACTATATGCCAGTTGTGCATGCAATAATCATACATTCATATCAATAACAAACATGAATTACACATTACAAAGGCAAGGACTTCAATATACAAATGTTTATTTACACATTACATATAACCTGTCACGTCAACAGACATTTTCGTGTACAAGACAGCACCATATATCATCATGAAAAAGAAACAGCTATGTCATAAAATACAATGCATAACACTCTAATATACACAACTAAATAACATGGGCCATGTGGCCTGTGCACTCTCGGGCCCTCATAAGCAACATATATTCATCCTTCATGATGACAGCGCACTGATTATCATATTCCTTTCCAGCAGCCATGTATCCCCCTTCCCACAATCACACAATATCTCCAACTGCGCCACTGCACTGAATATCACGTCATATATCTCCCCACACTGTGCCAACGCACAGCATATCAAAATATAAATCTCCCCACCCCTTGTGCCAACGCAATGCATATCAAACATAACTCTACACTTGTGCCAATGCACTGAATAGCCCCTCATATATCTTCCCCCTTTGTGCCAACGCACTGAATATCAAGACATATATCTTCCCTCCATTGTGCCAACGCACTAAATATCAGGACGCAGCTCCATCCCTTGCCAATGCACCGAGTATCCACAGGAATCAGCGAAATGTCCACATACGATAATAATTATATGAATCTACAGGAATCAGCAAAATCTCCACATACGATAATAATGGTATGAATCCACAGCACATGATATTATATCTCACAACACACTTACATCAACAGATGTCTGCCATGCCTCTGGCTCGACTATCCTCCCCCGCCTTGTCTTCTTCCTTATTTATAGGCCTTGCACTTCCGATCACGTGAACGGTGGCAATTTATTCCCACGCCGTACACACGTGGATTGTCCATGTGGCTGTTCACACTATGGCAAAGTTTTTTTTTCTCTTCTTTGCCGCTGCTTCTTTATCAGAATTACAAGTATTCCCTGCAAACATCTATTCCATTTGCATTATTTCCCTTCTTGTTTACTCATTCGCTGTAATTCCTGATACTTTTTTTTCCAATTCTATTGTAATCCCTACAAATTTTTTTTATAATTTCGCTATAATCTATAATACTTTTTCTTGTTTCGATGTAATCCCTAATAATTTTTTTTCCACTTTTCATTTATCTGATTACTTTTTTTTAATGTAACGAGTCCCACAGTTGTCACGTGATCTCATTAGAGTGATTTTTTTTGGGGGGGAGGGGGTGGAATGGAGAGAATGAAGCGCATAAACAGATGGAAAAGTTAGAGGAGGGGCTTCTAACCTATCTTAGATTGTCCGATAAATCTCAATACCTTCTTCAGCCACACTGTCCACATCATCATCATCATCGTCATCATCATCATCATCATCATCATCATCATCATCATAATTCTTTTTAGGTACCAGTGCGACATCAAAAGATGACCTTAGCTTAGTGCTACTTTAAATATAGTTTCCTTAGGAACAGAACATCTGAAATTAAGTTCTAGTCTAATGAACAGAACATCTGAAATGAAGTCCCAGTCAGTTCCCTGGCATTTAGCTGGTAACACAGGACAAGGGATACAAATTAGGACAGCTGACAGAAATGGAAAACTGGACTAGGGATGCAAATTAAGACAGCAGACAGACAGGACTAGGGATACAAATTAAGACAGCAGACAGACAGGGAAGACAGGACTAGGGATACAAATTAAGACAGCAGTCAGACAGGGAAGACAGGACTAGGGATACAAATTAAGACAGCAGACAGACAGGGAAAACAGGACTAGGGATACAAATTAAGACAGCAGACAGACAGGGAAAACAAAAGGCAAGAAGACGGAGATAGAATAAGGGGGGGGGGGGGGGACAAATAACAGGGGAAACAAAGAACAAGGAAAACAAAGCTCTAAATGACAAAAAAAAAACAGAAAAGCAAGAGACATAGAAAGTAAAGAAGAAGATAAGAGGCGGAGAGAGAGAGAGAGAGAGAGAGAGAGAGAGAGAGAAAATTAAATCACGTCTCGGCACCGACAACCATGCATCTTTAATGAGCACTTCAGCAAAATGTTGCATGGCGCATTTAGAATTTATCTTACTGTACAATCGGGTTATCTTAATGGATTTCCTCACGCACCGCTTAGATTACCACTACCACCCCCAGTCAACTTCCGCACCACACGACCACACGCACACACACACACACCACAAACACGACCACACCCAGACCAGGGCAAACAACCACCAAACCAGCTCCTCATATAACAAGCACACGGCCGGGAATGAAGCCATAATGTATTATCTTTACAACCGTGTACCTCGTACATGCATATACAGATTCGCATGTACAATCACAATTTCAGACGTACAACTGAAGTTCAATGCACGGCCAAAGTTCACATGGGAACAAACCTGTACAAGTTTAGCCACAGCATCATCACCTCGTGATGTCTTCTCACGAGAAGGCAGGCTGCAGTGAGTCTCTAGTCTGTTCTGCTTCTAGGCTTCGTTGTGCACTCGGCCAAGCTGGTTCCTGTCCATCTCTTGATGTTGTCCACCCTTCTATTTCGTTCTTCTCTTTCCTTCCATGTTGCCCTCAAGAAGGATCTTCAGTACAGTAGTACGCCTCTTGGCGTGCCTAAAGAATCTTAGATGTCTTGTCTTGTCTTGTCTTGTCTTGTCTTGTCACAAAGTCGAGAGGGAATTACTGAGACGTGGAGGATTATCTGTTAGGCTAAATCATTGAGCTCATGACCCGCTGTCTTCAGCTGGCTGGGCGAGTACTCGTCCTGCTGGAGTCCGGGGTTAGAATGACAATCATTCTTTTACTATGTCTTTTCTCTCTCTCTCTCTCTCTCTCTCTGTCTCCCTCATCGTCTAAAGTTCTATGTCTGCTATTTTTCGAGACACACTTTGCTCTATCATTCATTCATTCATTTGCATGTCCCTTGCGGAACTTTACCTCCCTAACAGCACTCTTGTAGGCCTCTCAGTTGTGAGCAAGATTGCCTGCTGCTGATGCATCCATTTGCAGATCGTCAACGATGTCTTGCAACCATCTTCGTTTTGGTTTTCCTGTCTTTCTTTTTCCCATCACGTATCCTTCCAACAGGTCTTCTCTAAATTATCATGACGTTTAATATGTCCAAAATATTTAAGTTTTCTCTCTTTAATCCTCTTTACTAGCCAGCCTTCTTCAATATTAAGCTCTTGTAGTATAGATATATCTTTTTTTTTGTGTCCACGATATTTGAAGAACTCTTCTATAGCATTTACATTCAAAGCCATTTATGTGTTTCTCAGCTGTTTTGTTAAGTATCCAGGTCTCACAGGCATATGTTGCGATAGGAAAGATGCATGCGCCTAAAAATCTTATTTTTGTGGTTCTGTCTGCTCCTCTCCACAGATTCTTTATTTGTTTTACTTTCTGAAGAGCGATAGATGTCCTCCTTTTAATTTCCCTCATTGTATTTCCATTATTAGTTAGTAATGATCCAAGATATTCAAAACTCTCCACTTCTTCCAGTTTTTCCTCATTGATACATATTTCAGCTGCCTTGTTTGTTTTGTCAGTTGTCATCAATTTAGTTTTCTTTGCTAAGATAGAGGTTCTGCTCTTCGCTGTTCTTACGGACTGACATAATTAGTTTTTCCATTCACTTTGCTCTAACTTTTGTGAAAAAAAAAAAGTCCGTAAGAACAGCGAAGAGCAGAACCTCTATCTTAATGCAAAGAAAACTAAATTGATGACAACTGACAAAACAATGACCTATACAGAAGTGATGAAAAGTGACAGACCAAGAGGTAGACCTAGACAACGATGGCGAGACAAATTAGAAGAAGATACAGGCGTTCTTGTAATCGACAACTGGCACGAAAACAGAGAGGAATAGACACGTGACTTGTCTGCAGTAATGCCTGAATGACTTGGAAAACTGCTAAATTCAGGACCTGTAAGAAGTAGTAGTAGTAGTTGTAGTAGCTGTAGCAGTAGTAGTAGTTGTAGTAGCTGTAGCAGTAGTAGTAGTTGTAGTAGCTGTAGCAGTAGTAGTAGTTGTTAGTAGTATTAGTAACTGTAGCAGTAGTAGTAGCTGTTATTTGTAGTAGTAGTAATAGTAAGTTAGTAGTAGTAGTAGTTAGTAGTAGTACTTTTACTAGTAGTAGTACTTGAACTAGTAGCAGTAGTAGTACTTGAACTAGTAGTAGTAGTAGTTGTTGTATTAATAGTAGTAGTTAGTAGTGGTAGTAGTAGTTAGTAGTTGGTAGTAGTAGTTTTACTAGTAGTAGTAGTAGTTTTACTAGTAGTAGCAGTAGTTGTAATAGTAAGAGTAGTAGTAGTGGTAGTAATAGTATTAGTAGTAGTAGTAGTATTTGCTGTATTAGTAGTTGCTGTACTAGTAGTAGTCAGTACTAGTAGTTAGTAGCACTAGTAGTTAGCAGTAGTACTAGTAATATTTGTACTAGTAGTAGTACTAGTCAGTACTAATAGTTCGTAGTAGTACTAGTAGTAGTAGTCAGTACTAGTAGTTAGTGGTAGTAGTTGTACTAGTAGTAGTAGTAGTCAGTACTAGTAGTTAGTAGTACTAGTAGTAGTTGTACCAGTAGTAGTAGTCAGTACTAGTAGTAGTTGTACTAGCAGTAGTAGTAGTCAGCACTAGTAGTTAGTTGTACTAGTACTAATAGTAGTAAGTACTAGTAGTTAGTAGTAGTTGTACTAGTACTGGTAGTAGTAGTAGTAGTAGTAGTAGTAGCATCAGCAACAGTTTTTATTCAGATCTGCTAGCCCTGCCAAGGGACGTAAACACATCCTCACATCAGCAAATGGACATAGACTTAAGTGATGATCAATGGCTCAACACTGAAAATGGTTCAGATACCATGAAAAACAAACCCATGGATAATTCATTGTTATATGGTACAGTCAGATTTACTCTTCTACTAAAATCACACAAAAAAACATGTTCCCCACAAAGAAACAAACATACAAGCATCCAAACGTATTAGGTGAAGCAGTGACATCCACCTGTACGTCATGCTTAGGTTGGGGGGGGGGGGTTCCAGCAGATGGTCCTCATCCAGCAGATAGTCCTCATAACACGAAGGATGGGATCTACGCAGCTTCCACTGCGGTGGATCTTACTATGAAGGCTGACGTTGCAGTTCCCTAGAAGGGCCTTGCCTCATATTCTTGCATACACCCTGGAATATGAGGGGAAACAATGAAAGAAGCTACTACTTCTGGCCTACTGCTACCTTTAACACTGCGCAGAACCACCAGGCCAGTTTGTCCTGTAGTATTTGTAGTAACAACAGTAATGATTATTCAGTCTCTCAACATTCAGACTAGTAAAAACTATTCGGTCTCTCAACATTCAGACAGTAAAAACTATTCGGTCTCTCAACATCAAACAGTAATAACCATTCTGTCTCTCAACATTCAGGCAGTAAAAACTATTCGGTCTCTCAACATCACACAGTAATAACCATTCGGTCTCTCAACATCAAATAATAATAACTATTCGGTCTCTCAACATCAGACAGCAGAATCTATTCGCTTTCAACATCAAATAGTAGTAACTACTAGGTCTCTCATCAATCAAATAGTAATAACTATTCAGTCTTTCAACAATAAATAGCAATCATTATTCGGCCTCTCATTAGGAAACGGGAGCGATTTTTATACTCTTTTAATAGTGAATAAAAAGAATGATATTAATGTCTCTCGGTAACAGATATCAATGCTTATTTACTTTCTCAACGACAAACAGAAATGATTTTATATTCTTTCAAAAACAAATAACGAGAATGAGATTAAAATCCTTCAATAAGAAATAATGATGATTATTCGGTCTCTCAACAACAAAAATCAATGTTTATTCATCCTCTCAACAATGAACAGGAATAATTACCTATTCTCTCTCTCTCTCTCTCTCTCTCTCTCTCTCTCTCTCTAGCAAATAGTAACGATTATTCTTTCGCTCATTAATTAGGAGTAATGATTATTCACTTTTTTCCGTAACAAATAGTAGCAAGTACGTATTCAGTCCGTAAGTCCATGCACTAATGGGTGGTGGTAGTAGTAGTAGTAGTAGTAGTAGTAGTATACACGATACCGATCCCAGACCACCTTCATAACCTAACCTGCCAAATGTTCTGGATCAGTTCACCACCATTGCAAAACGCCGTTTACAAGACAGGGCCTGCACGTACCCCTCGGTTGGCCCCAACTCAAGTTCTGCCGAACAGACAGAAGAACATAGGCTGGGGATCTGCGGTGGGCGGCGGGGGGGAGTCCAGGGAGTGGGGGGGGGGGGAGGGCCTCATAGGAGATGATCTAGAACCGGTGTTGTGTATGCTACTTGGCCTCCGCGTCTATGTTTGTCCAAAAAAAAAAAAAAAACCCGTTGGATCGTTCTTTTAGTACTTCGGCTTCTTTGTCCATGTTTTACCTCCCTGCTTTCCTTCCGCATTTTTTTGTCCTGGGACAAATTCTACAGAGACCCTTTCATGACGTACATCTGCGCCTGTCTTATGTACATCTTCGCAAACATAACGTAAATGCCACCGATAATTAGCCATGTTTATGCTTGTTCTGACACGTTCTTTTCTCCGCGTATCAAATGGGCGTTGGATGGCTTTGAATATCGATCTCTGATACACATGGCTTATAAAGCCTTCTTTCTCCCGTCCGATTCTTCCGCCTTGAAGCTTTGTCTGAGCGAGGGCTGAAGATCTTTGTCTCATGATCCAGCGGACGGGTGTTCAAAGAAATGAACAATCATACACACGCACACACACACACGCATCACAAATGGAAACAGAAAAGGAGTGTTGTTTCATTGTAGCCGAGTGATGTAGGAGATGCGTTGGTACTTATAATTTCTTTGATCTGCTGCAACCATTTGTAAATATAAATGTATATATATATACATTATACATAGACGCGCTTATAGTGGTATCCTTTATATTTTTCTTGACCTCTTCCAAGCCCTTGAGGGTATATGGGGAACGCAGTATTATGACTTTGCATTGGGAAAATAACTGCACTAACCCGGTTTCGATTCCGGTATCGTAGTGATATCATCTTAATGACTGCGCCAGGTAGATGTGGCTAGATACCGTGACATTAAGATATCATTACGATACCGGAAACGATACTGGGTTAGTGCACAGTTACTTATGGAAAACCCTGTATTTTACTTTTGACATTTTCCAAGCCACTGACGCGTATGGCGAATATAGTGTAACAGGTTATATTTCCCTTAACCTGATCCACGCCACTATGTATATGGTGAATATAGTGTTCATTCATTCATTCATTTGCATGCCCCTTGCGGAACTTTGCCTCCCTAATAGCAGTCTTGTAGGCCTCTCGGTTGTGAGCAAGATGGCATGCTGCTGATGCATCCATTTGCAGATCATCAACGATGCCTTGCAGCCATCTTCACCTTGGTCTTCCTCTTTTTCTTTTTCCTATTATGTACCCTTCCAAGACGGTTTTCTCTAGATTATCATGACGTTTAATGTGTCCAAAATATTTAAGTTTTCTCTCTTTAATCCTCTTTACTGGCCAGCATAGTATATAGAATATATACTAGAATATAGAAAGACGCTGGCGATGGTTGGGACTAGTGCTCCGAATGACTGACAACTCACTACCAAAAATAGCACTAAGATGGACACCATAGGGGAACAGAAGTAAGGGTAGACCAAAAGAGACATGGAGAAGAACAACAGAAAGGATGTTGAGCAATAGAGGGCTCACCTGGGCAAGAGCAGAAAAAAAGGCGAAGGACAGGCATTTGTGGAAAACCCTTGCGGAAGCCCCATGTGCCCTGGGCACTTAAGGTTCAGAGAGAGAGAGAGAGAGAGATACTAGAATGTAGTGTTACAGGTTATATTTCCCTTAACCTGTTCCAAGCCACTGAGATTAAGTGGAAAGTTTGGAAAGTCCCTTGGCAGTATCGAACTTTCGATTACGGCGTAGTGTGTGCGAAGAAGTCACTACGATGTGTAGATCATCTACCGGTCAAGCGTGTAGATGTTTCCTCTAATGTGACATTCAGTGTTGCTGTCTGTGTTTTCAGTTATTAAACAACGTTTAAAGTGTTTGAACTGTTATAAAAGCGATTTGATTATTTCACATTATTCAGTATAGTTCTTTCAAACGAGGAACGTATTTTTGAGTATGTCTTTAGACAAGACAACAGATACACCTATTTAGCGAGAGAGCGTTTTGCTAAACAAAAAAATTCCTAGAAACATCCATACCAAGTCGCACTGTAGTATATTGTCTTATTGAGAACATTCGTGAAGCATGATCAGTGTTAGACGTACGACTTAGTGTGAGGCCACTGATAGCTGTTTATGCTAAATTATCAAACATTTATGCCTCACTGCTTCGGAGTCCATTTAAAAAAATGTGCAGTTGGCACAAGAGGAATGAATCTGGCCTGTAACTGCACATAATGAGGTCCGATAAACTTTGAAACCTGGGATGTGGATTGCAATATCCAGACGATGCATTGATTGTCCTATATTCTTTGAAGACACGCCAGACAATAATAAACACTAAAGATAGTCCCACAGCAAATGCCGTAGGGGATGAAGCATTAGATACCTCATTATGCTGGGCCATCAGCGTATAAGGTAGGGTGGCCAGTTCCTTTCCTCACTGCCTTTCCTTCCTAGATTTCTCTGGTACCCCTTTTACGAGGCTGAGTCGACATCGGGGCCGTATTGGTTGGGAAAAAAAATCCCGCTCAACTGGGGATTCGAACCCTCGACAACTCGGTTGCTAGACGAGTGCTCTAACCACTGCGCTAGCCGTTCAATACTCCACATTTACCTGATTATGTATGGCATGTATATGGTATGGTTTGTGCCTAATTAAATAAAAGGCACAGAATTAAAGCAAGTGGACAAATTCAAGAACAGTATTTAGGAACAATAATAACACAAGACGGAAGATGCTAATCCGAAATAAGGAGAATGGTCCAGGCCAAGTCAGCATTTATGAAAATGAAAAGCATACTGTGCAGTAAAGCTCTGTCAGCGAAGACCAAAAAGTGAATTTTTCAGTGTTACTTTGAATCCATATTATTATATGGATACGATGCATGGACGATAACAAAGAGCGTTCAAAATCTACTGGAAGCGGCGGAGATGTGGTTCATAAGAAAAATGATGAGAATACCAAGGACAGCCAAGAAAATAAATGAAGAGCTTCTAAGCGAGGCTGGGCAAAAGAGAAAAATTATGGCAAAATTCAGAACGCGACAGTCCAGATTTGTAGGACATGTTTTAAGAGGCAAACTGAAACACTTAATGACAACAGGAAAACTGGAAGAAAAAAGGAACAGAGGAAGACAAAGAAACAAGATACTTGACGGATTAAAAGAGTGCCACACAGCACAGTCCAAAACACAGCTTATAAAAAGAGCAACGGATAGATGGTTGTGGAAATCAATGACCACCAATATCTGACTGGCATGAATCAAACATATATATATATATATATATATATATATATATATATATATATATATATACATACCTGATTAACCCACATTATATAAAATTTTCTTATCAGCACATCTGATCGCTTTATACAGGTGCTTAACCTAGATACTGCAAACACTGCGATACCTGAATCGATACTACGATACTGCCAAGAGACTTTCGGAAGACCTTGTTTATGTTTATATTTTCCTTGATCTTTCCCAAGCCACTGAGGAATATGGGGGAAATAATGTTAGTACCTATATTTCCTTGACCTGTTCTGAGATACTGAGAAATATAGCGGCTATAGTTTCTTTAACTACTCAGAACACAAGCGTATGATGTGGTCAGTATCTCGCCTGGCAGACCTTTGTTTCCCCAGCTTCAACAAGACCTACCTACTCATCAAGATTCAGTTACTCATTAGGAACCAAGTCCTCATCAAGGGTCAGTTACTCATCAAGAACCAAGCACTTGTCAAGAGCAACGCACTGATCAAGAACCAAGCACTTGTCAAGAGAAACGCACTGATCAAGAGACAAGCACTCATTTCTACAGATGAGTTCGCTTTCTGGTGCCCTCTGTATATAAATTCAATAACGTTTTTTGTATCGCTGGCAGCAGTGGTTACCAAATTTTGCGACTGAAGAGTCTGACTGAGGCCGAGTGTGTAACTAACTAAGGAGCGGTAAGAGGCGGCGGTTGCCATTGCTGTCATACAGAACATGAGGAGTTGTTCAGCAAAATCATTCTCGTTATTTAACCCGTGCTACTCTCAATGTACGTATTAAAAACAATCAGAGCAAGCTTCCGTATAAAAACACTTAGATCAAGCTTCCGAATAAAAAAATAATTAGATCAAGCTTTCGTATAAAAACACTTAGATCAAGGTTTCGTATAAAAACATTAAGATCAAGCTTCTGTGCATAAACACTTAGATCAAGTTACTGTATTAAAAACCAATCAGATCAAGCTTCCGTATAAAAACATTAAGATCAAGCTTCCGTATAAAAACACATAAATCAAGCTTCCATGTATAAACACTTGATCAATCTTCTGTATAAAAATACTAAAATCAAGCTTCCTTACACAAACATTTAGATCAAGCCTCCATATAAAAAACACCTAGATCAAGCTTCCATATCAGAACAATGAGATCAAGCTTGCCAAATATTCGAAGAACTAAAGGTTATTTTACGTCTAGCAACTACGCTATTAGAACATTCTTCATCAATCACCTTGTAACATCAGTAAAGGTACGAAGAAATCTTTCGTGCACGAATTATTACTATGATTATTATTATTTTCCGTGTCATCCACAACTATATAATTCTGATTTCCTTTCATCATTATTTCAAAAAAGTAAAAAAAATCATTATTTCCCACAAACCCTACAACAATGTTTCACGTACAACAAGAGTCCCAGCTAAGTTCATAATTTGAAAACCCTTCTTCGAGAATCTGAGACAACTGAGTTAACGAGATTACCCAAAAGGCAACAACCAGAAATTCTGTAAGAGCTTCCGCAAGGTTCGGAGAGTCATTATAAGGAATTGTATCACTTTCAGGCAGCGTTCCCAAACTCAGGGGAGATAACCTCACGCTGAATGTAATTCTGAGCGCGAGAACAGAGAGTCGGCCAATGTGACTGTTCAAATGTACTGGAAAAGTGTGACACAGGCTATATCAAGTGATTGTCTGACCGTAGAGTGTGACATATACTCTATAAAGTGATCATCTGATCGTACTGGAAAAGTGTGATACAGGCTTTATAATATATAAAGTGATTGTCTGATCGTACTGGAAAAGTGTGACAGAGGCTATATAAAGTGATTGTCTGATTGTACTAGAAAAGTGTGATACAGGTTTTATACTATATATCGCGATTGTCTGATTGTACTGGAAAAGTGTGAGGCAGACTACATAAAATCACTGTATGACACAGACTACATAAAGTCACTGTCTGATCGTACAGGAAGTGTGTGAGACATGACTACATAAAGTAGGCTGCAAAGAAAAGAACATGGCAGATAAAGGTGTATGTGACTGATAAATTCTCAAACAGACGGAATAAACCAGCCACATGAATGAAGTTCCTCAAATAGCTCAGCATCTAGACACTTCTTCTTCTTCTTCTACTCTTTGAGAAGATGCTGAATTCAGCATCTTTACGAGTCACTGAGGTTCACTGTTGTAGACACATCTCCATTCCCTTCTGTTCTTGATCATTCCTTGTGAACTGTCGCTTCCAAAAGCGCGTAAATCTTACTCTAGGTTATCCCGTCATCGTTGTCTAGGTCTGTCTCTCATTACTTCTGTATAGACCATCTTTGTTCGTCTTATTCTCCATTTTCTCTAAATGCCCTCAGCCTGCTGCTTCTCATAATGGTTGTCTTAGAAGTTGAAAAAAAAAAATCTCACTGATTTCTTTAAAGATACTCCGGTACCTGTTATCGCATATTATAACTCTATTTCAGGAGTTCTGCTTAATCATTCGTGGATAAAGTCTGCTCTTAAATCTTTTAATGTTTGATGTATTCAGCAGATACATCAAAGGGCGAAGACGCCCTAGTCAAGATGAGCGAGACAGCAGTCAGCAACGCATAACTGACTGCTTGCATCTCATGGTTGGCGGACCATAGCGGGCCAAGACCCTATTCTATCTCCCAGAGGTGCCCTCTAGAAACAGACAGTAAGTCTGGCCAAGCAAACAGCGATTGCAGCGGGAAGACGAACCCGGTCCTAAAAATACCTCAAGATAAAGTCGGATGCGTTGGGCCAAAAGGCGCACAACTGTGACAAAACAACCAACGCCCTTTTGAGGGAGAAAGAAAGAAAGATTGAATGATTGATTGATTGATTGATTGATTAACTGATTGACTGATTGATTGATTGATTGATTGATTACATCTAAGATTTAAGAACTGGGCGCGCAGGCCTTTCTGTTCCAGACACTGAACAGTTATGTTGCGCATATATTAAACTTAATTAACATCAATAGCACTGAAGAAAATTCAATAAAATGAAATAATGCATTTACCTTTCACTCATATCTATGCACTCTATACAGAAGAAGGAGATGGGGGGGGGGGGGAGGAAGGGCAGAGGAAGAATAAGAAGAAGAACAACAACACCAACAACACCACCAAGATTAATCTCTTTTCTTCACCCTACCTCCCTCTTTCTTAC
Source organism: Achatina immaculata (assembly GCA_009760885.1). Lineage (NCBI taxonomy): Eukaryota > Metazoa > Mollusca > Gastropoda > Stylommatophora > Achatinidae > Lissachatina > Lissachatina immaculata. The sequence continues at coordinate 47,347,293 of CM019720.1, read as the reverse complement.
GCCCTCTTTAAGCAACACCGTGGATGGAGACATTTACCTTTCATCACAGTCAAAAGAAGAAAAAAGAACTCATGAAGACGTATCTCTTCGTTCCACATGAACAATCTTCCTTTGTAGCTCCATTCAACCTCTGCTCATTCTTCACGTGGGCCTTCCAAGAACTGCAACACTTAAGCGCTTATATGAAACCAGAAACATCATTCACGACTAACTACACCGCAATCAATTAACAGGGCGCCCACGTTAAATAACGTTAAAATGCAATAGTCGTTAATAAAAATATATGTAAAGTATGCACGCAATCAACATGGAATACAAATAATCAAGATGAAAACCAAATACAAACACTTGAGAAGAGAGCCATGAGAAGAATTTATGGACCGGTAAGAGGGTCAACACAAGAATAGGCGATAAGAAATAACAAAGAAATCTACCCACTATTTTAACTCTCCGCATATAATAGCCATTACTAAAAACAGCAGTGTGAGATGACTCGGGCATTTAGAGATAATGGAGGAGGATAGACAAACAAAGATGGCCTATACAGAAGTGATGAAAGGGGACAGACCAAGAGGGAGACCTAGACAACGACGATGACGAGACAACCAAGAAGAAGATATACGCTGCTCTTGGAATCGACAACCGGCAAGAAACGATCAAGAACAGTAGAGGAACAGAGATACGACTTGTCTGCAGCGGTGAAACTCAGTGGCTTGGGACGCTGCTGAATTCCGCAGCTGCTCAAGAAGGAGAAGAATACATGCAAAATCTCACACATTTTCCTTCATACAAAACTCAAAAAGTTTATATCATCAGTCAGAAGCCAAGCAGGAGCCCAGACCTACAAGAAAGTCCGACCAAAATTACATTACTACCAGTGTTACTAGGTGCTGTACGATATCGCTGGGGGAGGGCAATCTAACTTCGGGGCCTACTTGAAAGTCTGCCAGGTAACAGGGGTCGGGTTACAAGGAGATAAGAATCGGCAGTTGTCACGAGGCAGCAGCACAGAGAAGAAACAAAGGCCCTAGATTTACGCGGAAATTGTGAATAATTGGGGCCCGATTTTGTTTGATGGCATCAATGTAGCAAATGATTTACGATGATACTGGAGTGAACTATCAAAAGGGCATGGCAGAAAAAAGTAATAAATATGATGTGAGGGGGGCGCGTCTAAGTGGTGAAGTAGTTAATGTTCTAGCCTCTCATGGCGAAGGTCGGGGGTTCGAAACCAGCCAGAGGCACACAACCCCACCCCCCACCCCCCCGGTCACTCCAGCTGTAGAAATGAGTACCCGACTTTTTCTGGAGTTTAGGGGGTGAAAAGGCGGTCAGGCGTGATGCTGACCACATCAACCTCTAGTGTGCTGACAGGTCAAGGAAAATATCTCTATGTGCCTCTAAGGCATGACAGGGTTACCTACCTATAATATGATGGTGTGTAACAAGTTGAGTGTAACATCACGTAGTAGGGGTGTAACATAGCGTAGCTGAAGTATAACACTATATGATTGGATTATCACATCACGTAGTTGAAGTATAACATCGCGCTGCTGGGATATAACATCTTGTACTTGTGGGTGCAACATCACATAGATTATACCACCAGGTATAGATACTTCTGAGTACAACATTGTGTGGTTAAATTATACCACCAAGCGGTAAGAGTATAACATCTCGTACTTTTGAGTACAACATTACGTAGTTAATATTATGCTACCAAGCGGTTAGAGTATAACATCTCGTACTTTTGAGTACAACATTACGTAGTTACTATTGTATCACCATGTATAACATCTCGTACTTTTGAGTACAACATTACGTAGTTACTATTGTATCACCATGTATAACATCTCGTACTTTTGAGTACAACATTACGTAGTTACTATTGTATCACCATGTATAACATATCGTACTTTTGAGTATAACATTATGTAGTTCGATTATACCACCAAGTATAACATCTCATACTTGGAGTACAACAGTACGAGTATAAAATCACATGGCTGAAGTACAAAATCACGTGCCCGGAGTATAATATCACGTGATTTGAGTATCACACCTCAAGGTTGGAGAACAACATCACGTGATCTCATGCCTGAAATATAACACCGCGAACTTAGAGTAAAACAATACACACACACAAAAAAAACTGTTACAATTAAAAAGACTAAGAAAAACACCATCATGTAATAAGTGTCATCAGGAATTTTTACATGTCGGAAACTTCTCACACAAACTTAAAATATCCTCCAGTGAATTCTACACGAGAACAGTCAGTCGGTCATTTACATGTCCCTTGCGGAGTTTTTCGCCTCCCTAACAGTTCTCCTGTAGGCCTCTCGGTTGTAAGCAAGATGCCCTGCTGCTGATGCGTCCATTCCCAGATCATTAACGATGTCTTGCAGTCATCTTCGCCTTGGTCTTCCTCTTTCTTTTTCCCCATTATGTACCCTTCCAAGGCTGCCTTCTCTAAATTCCCATGATGTTTAATATGTCCAAAATATTTAAGTTTTCTCTGTTTAATCTTCTTTACGAGCCACCCTTCTTCAATATTAACTTCTTTTAGCGTGGATATATTTGTTCTTTTTTGTGTCCACGATAACTGAAGGACTCTTCTATAGCATTAACAATCAAAGGCATTTATGTGTTTCTCAGTTGTTTTGTTAAGTGTCCAGGTCTCACAGGCATATGTTGCGATGGGAAACAGCATTACTCAAATATACCAGTTCGACAACTGCTGCGTTTGACTTAAACTGATTCAGACAAGCAGCTTCTGGATCGCTCGTATTCGCGATGTAATCTGAGGAACGAAAGGACTGGAGGTCTGGAACATCATGACGTCCTCGAGAGGGGAGACCATGCATGGATTACTAAAGATCACCAGTTTTTGCTGCGGACGGGCCAGTCAAACGACAATAGTAGTCAGTGCCGTTAAACCCTTGTTAGGCTGAAATGTTAACCACTCGCAGGCAAACACACACACACAGTGCAATTCACGGGCAGTCAAGTGGAGTGTTTCTCCTTCTTCTTCTTGGAACTGCGAGCTGGTGTTTTTTTGCTGCCTACGCTGTCTTAGTCTGCTATGTTTCGCCAATCATGACGTTAACGTCTGCTATAGTTCGCCAATCACGACGTTAACGTCTGCTATGTTTCGCCAATCCTGACGTTAACGTCTGCTATGGTTCGCCAATCCTGACGTTAAAATCTGCTTTGGTTCGCCAATCATGACGTTAGCATGTCAGCCAAAGTTGACCAGTTATGACAGTACTCTCTTAACTATGGGATATAAAGCAGTATTGGTACTCAGGAAACAATTAACAGAGTGAGTACCCTTGGTTTAAAGGTATTTTAGTTGAGAGCGTAGGCGAGGGTCTTGAGATACGTGAGCAGCATGAAAAAACTCAATGGGTAATATTAGTATAAATACCACTCACGATTAGCAAAAGGAGGGGGGGGGCTTACTGTGTGTTAGAAGAAGAAGCCTTACGTGCTTTGAATGTCTTGTTGAAGAGAGTTTTTTTTTCAGTAGTTATAGTTTTTGGCAGATGTAGTTTCTAGATAAGATAAAGTGATTTGGTTGAGACAGTTGAAGCTGGTAGTTAAAAGAGTTTTTCTGTGGCAATTCTTGTAAGGATGTCTTTTATTGTACAAGTAAATGGTAAGGTTTTCTCTCTCCCATATGGCGCAGAATACTTCACGCCGGGACCTGATATTGTAACTGCCGTAAACGTCTTACCAGCCTGATGGGCTACGTTTTCATCCTCATAATGTCCATCCTCATCTTACCCATCAATAAACTTGTGTTATCTGAATATAAAAACTACACCATTGGCTTTGTTGAAACCCTCACTGTTTGACAAGTTTTGTTGTTGGGAGACTGCCAAGTTCAGTTAAGTTGTTGCATCAATATTTTTCTGTGGAGTTGGGAGCCTCGGATTCTTGTTGGACTTTTTTAGTGTGTATCAGAGAAAACTAGGTTGTCTTTTAGCTCAACACCAAGAAGCAATTTCTAAAATTGAAAACAAAATTGTACTCCACAAGAAGACTAATCATCCAGTATAATACGGGTCTAGCTGGTGCCATGTTGGCACGTCAGTATTCAGTATTCCGGCCCAGTAGAATACTGGTTCACAGTTATGACGCTACCATGTCAGCCATGGTTGGCCAATCATAACATTAGCATATCAGCCATGGTTGGCCAATCGTGACGTTAGTATGTCAGCCATGGTTAGCTAATCATGACGTTAGCATGTCAGCCATGGTTGGCCAATCATAACGTTAGCATGTCAGCCATGGTTGGCCAATCATGACGTTAGTATGTCAGCTATGGGTTGCTGACTGCCAGATTTGACAGCATCTTCACCACCACATAGGTGCTGACATCTAAAAAAGAAACTCTGCATCTTCCAGTTGTATCTAACATCTTCCTTTATAATAATAGCGCTAAATGGACTTCGCATTTCATTATTAATAATGTAAATTATTATGAATACATATCATAGCAGCCCATAGCTACCGCTCATAGAAAATAATATACATCATGACAACATGCTGCAACCGCTAAACTAAAACAACATTCATAGTTGCCATCCACTGCATCTGCTCATCGAGGCAACCTGTTGCAACTGCACATATGAAATAATACGCACAGCTGCAAACGTTCATCGAAAATAAACAGAAATCTGACAGACTAATTACTGCACTAGTGGATAGCTAATCCAGTTAAACAATTCTTCAACAGTAATCAATACATTAGAGAAATCAATGATGTATATGGGTTCGCTTTTTTTTTAACTCTTGCCTTATCAAACAACATCCGTGATACATGAACATTTTTTGTTATTAAACATTACAAGTGTTTTACAACGAAATGATGCAATGTCTATTTTTTAGCATTTATAGTATTTAAAACGGTACTCCTAACTACGGCGATCTGGTTGGCTCAGTGGTTAGTCGCTCGGTTTATTAATCCGGCGGTACCAGGTTCAAGTCCCAGCAGTGGAGATGATTTTTTTTTTTTTTCTGGTACCACCACAACACCAAAAAGGCCCCGGGGACCACCCAGTCTCTTAAGATGGGTATCAGAGAAATCTGGGAAGGTAAACGCGGCCAGGCATGATAATGACCACATCACACTTTCATGTGCCAAAGGTCTTGGAAAATACGGGCCCTAACACTGCGTCCCCAATATGACTTAATGGCATGGAAGCGGGAATTTTCCTTTTACCCTTAACTACAAAACAAATACATATGTAGACGTTTAAACGGTTGTCAAGTATTAAAAGACCGCACAAAAAAAAAGTCCTTAAACGGTTGTCAAGTATTAAAAGACCGCACACAAAAAAAAGTCCGTGCAATTGGCGAATAGGAGTTAAGAACCAATAATCTGTGATGCTGAAACGCTAATGATGATGAATCCAAATGCCAGGATACAATACAGATCGTCATGAATACAAAAATAAACCAGTCCGCCTGTTTCTGTTTGTGGGGTTAAACAAACGGGCCGTGATCATGACTTCCAGGAGGCTGATAATGCTTTGGAACTGCCAACAATCGCGGTAACCTACGCCGACTTCTGTTTCTCCTCTGATAATTACGAACGTGTATAGATACAAAGTCATAAACAGAAATTATGATTGCCGCAGTTTGATCAAACAGTGTATTCAGGAAGAGGGGAATTAACTGACCACAAAAAAAAAAAAGCTGCAAGAAGCATGCCTGCCAAATGCATTCTGAAATGACTTTATGAAGAAGTTTAACATCCAGTCTGGTACAAATTTACAATCATTTGGGCGGGAGAGCATGTGAAGGAGTAATTCAGGTTGTTCTGATTGGCAAAAGAATGATATATCTCTGTGGCGTCCTTCTCTTCATTCTTTCTCCTTTGCCCTGTCTCTGTGACGTCCCTCTCCTCAGTCTTTCTCCTCTCCCCTGTCTCAGTGACGTCTCTCTCCTCAGTCTTTCTCCTCTGCCCTGTCTCAGTGACGTCTCTCTCCTCAGTCTTTCTCCTCTGCCCTGTCTCAGTGACTTCTCTCTCCTCAGTCTTTCTCCTCTGCCCTGTCTCAGTGACTTCTCTCTCCTCAGTCTTTCTCCTCAGTCTTTCTCCTCTGCCCTGTCTCTGTGACGCCCCTCTCCTCAGTCTGTCTCCTCTCCCCTCTCTCAGTGACGTCTCTCTCCTCAGTCTTTCTCCTCTGCCCTGTCTCTGTGACGTCCCTCTCCTCAGTCTTTCTCCTCTCCCCTGTCTCAGTGACGTCTCTCTCCTCAGTCTTTCTCCTCTGCCCTGTCTCAGTGACTTCTCTCTCCTCAGTCTTTCTCCTCTGCCCTGTCTCTGTGACGTCCCTCTCCTCAGTCTGTCTCCTCTCCCCTCTCTCAGTGACGTCTCTCTCCTCAGTCTTTCTCCTCTGCCCTGTCTCGGTGACGTCCCTCTCCTCAGTCTTTCTCCTCTGCCCTATCTCTGTGACGTCCATCTCCTCAGTCTTTCTCCTCTGCCCTGTCTCGGTGACGTCCCTCTCCTCAATCTTTCTCCTCTGCCCTATCTCTGTGACGTCCCTCTCCCCGTCTCTCTCCTCTGCCCTGTCTCTGTGACGTCCCTCTCCCCGTCTCTCTCCTCTGCCCTGTCTCTGTGACGTTCCTCTCCCCAGTCTCTCTCTCCTGCCTATGTCTGTGTGATGCTCCTCTCCTCAGCTTCTTTGTGTTTATTTTTGCCCTCAATTACCCTGATATGTCTATGTGTCAGTGATACTTCTCTCCCCAGTCTTTCCCTAATGTCTATTTCTATGTGGCACCCCTTTCTCAGTCTCTCTCCCCTGCCTAGTCTCTATGACGCTCTTTTCCTCTGTCCTGTCTCTGCAATGTTTCTCTTCAGTCTCTCCCCTATCTAGTCTATGTTATCCCACTCTCCACTCTCTCTCCCTGTCTAGTCTGTTGCCCTCTCCCCATTCCCTCTCCCTGTCTAGTCTGTTACCCCTCTCCCCATCCAGTCTATGTGATGTCTCTCTTCCCAGTCCCTCTCCCAGCCTAATCTCTGTGATGCCTCTCTCCCCAATTTCTCTTCCCTCCCTAGTTCTGTTACCCCTCTCCCCAGTCTCTCTTCCTGCCTAATCTCTGTGATATATCTGTACCCTGTCTCCCTTCCCAGCTTTGTCTTTGTTACACCTATCCCCAGTCTCTCCACCTGCCTAATCTCTATGATGCCTCTTCCTCCAGTCTCTCTTCCTGGCTAATATCTGTGATGCCTCTCTCCCCAGTCTCTCTCCCTGGCTAATCTCCGTGATGCCTCTCTCCCCAGTCTCTCTCCCTGGCTAATCTCTGTGATGCCTCTCTCCCCAGTCTCTCTCCCTGAGTAATCTCTGTGATCCCTCTCTCCCTTTCTTCCAGATTAGTATCTGTTACCCTTCTCCCCTTTCTCTCTCTCTGCCCAATCTGTTAACTTTCTGCCCATTCTCTCTCCCTGCCTAATCTGTGATGCCTCTCTTGCTCTTTCTTCCCTGCCTATCCTTCTCACTGCTACGTACTTCTCGAGAACCTGTCCCCGCTGTGATGAATACTTTGCTGGCCTACTTTAATCCAGTGCTGAATTATTTTTTGTCGTCTCAGAATCTAAGATTCGGTGCTCACAATTTTTTTTTAATCACCAGAAAATATAAACATGCTGTAACTCTTGGATTCTTCCACTCTCGTATCATTTAAGTCACGTTATATAGCTCATAACACATTTATCATAAGCATTGCTACACAGAATCAAACAAAAAGACGGCAAAATAAAATGTTTATTCTCACCGTTTCCGTCTAACCAAACAAGTGTTCGATTTATCCATTCGACGCTTGAGTAACATTTAGTAAATCGACTCCAGAAATTGGACGTTTGTGCAAATAGAGAAACTGCTTATGGCGCAAAGGGCAGACGACGTGTTGTTTCCCCACCTATCTCCAACTTCGGGTATAATCTGTCTCAGTGGTTTCCTATTAACAAAAGTCCAAGGACTTCCTCCTGTTTCAAAATCCAGGTCACGGACCCCCTGTTGTTTCAAAATCCAGGTCACGTACCCCCTGCTGTTTCAAAATCCAAGTCACGGACCCCCTGCTGTTTCAAAATCCGAGTCACGGACCCCCTGCTGTTTCAAAATCCAGGTCACAGACCCCCTGCTGTTTCAAAATCCAAGTCACGGACCCCCTGCTGTTTCAAAATCCAGGTCATGGACCCCCCCTGCTGTTTCAAAATCCGGGCCACGGACCTCCTGCTGTTTCAAAATCCAAGTCAGAACCCCTGCTGTTTCAAAATCCAAGTCACGGACCCCCATACTTTAGAAAAGTTTCATATCTGTATGGCAGCTATGTGGTTTAAATGCAAAAGAATTTTTTTTTCAGAAAATGTGGGTAACCTTTAATGAGTAAACGCTAAAAAACACCGCACAATAATGTAGTTAGGAAAAAACTACTTGTACTTCTAACCCTGAGTTTTTGTCACGGACCCCCTCGGTAGGTTCCACGGACCACCAGTGAGACCACTGATCCATCCACCAATATAACAATAAGAAACTTGTATAGAATACTAAATACTACTCTCTCTCTCTCATACACACACACACAGAAGCAGTATAAGGGTATTTTTTAGAGTGTACACCGCCCACGCTACAAAGGTACACAATGCGCGTATAATAACAGGCTTCAGCGTGTGAAAATAGGTCACAGAAAACTAAAAATAGATACTGTGATTTTTTTTTCCCAGATATTACGAGAATAACTGTCTACAACAGCGATGAAGAAAACTTGAAACGAGTTTACACGTCTTTAGCACTGGAGGAGGGACAAAATGGTAGGAATGTGTAAACTCGTCCTTAGCAGCGACTTAAGTAAAAGGAGTAAACATTAAACACGTCATTAGCAGTGAAAGGGCTAGTCTCTGCTACTCTTCTCCCCAGTCTCTCTTCCTGGCTAATCTCTGCGATGCCTCTCTCCTCATTCTCTCCCTGACTAGTCTCTGTTACTCCTCTCCCTTGTCCTGTCTCTGCGATGGCCCTTATCCCAGTTTCTCTCCTCTGTCCATGTCTCTCCGCGATGTCTCTCTACCCACCTCTCCCCCTCCCTCTGTCGCTCTTTCTGTCCGGGCCAATGTGAAGTAAAAAAGGTAAAAAAATAGAAGCACATATGGATATGGTATTAGTGTCCACATTTTCCTTGACCTGTCAGCACACTAGAGGGTGATATGGTCAGTATCACGCCTGGCCGCCTTTCCTTCTGCAACTCTACAAGAAGTCGGGTACCCATTTCTACCGCTGGGTGACTGGGGCGTCTCCGGTCGGATTCGAACCCCCGATCTTCGCTATGAGAGACCAGTGCACTAACCACTTCGCCACAAATAATATAGATATCCTTCTCCTGCCTAAAACAAATATAACTCCAGACCTAACCCAGCACTGAAATGTAATAGCTAGTTACTTTGTCCTTGTCTGTTTCCTGATGTATATGTGTATGATGATTATGATGATGATGATCTTCTTCTTCGTTCCCTTCTACCACCAAAGCCGCACTGTGATCCTACTGAATTTACGCCTGTGGTCCTCGTTAGGTCCCGTGGTCTCCTATGTGGTCCCCGAAAGGACCACACGAGATCCACGAGAAGACCACAAGGGGTTCAGAGTATCACAGGGCTTTGGCCTGTATTCTTGGTGGGTCTCTGAAGCGGATTGCGTGACACCGTGGTTTTCGTTGCACCAGTTCAGTCTAGAGTTGGACTTTCTCACCGGAAGACCTCGACGTGTTTTGAGATACCCGTGTATCACCGCCGGGTGAGAGGTGGTTGCCCATCCAGTCCAGAGTTGGACTTTCTCACCGGAAAACCTCAGCGTGATTAGGATACGCAAACATCCCCGCCGGGTGAGAGATGGTTGCCTGTCTAGACTGCTCTGGTCCAGTGTCTCCGACTTCAGCATTTTGCGGTCGTGGCCGCTACCCTTCCTAGTTGTGACCAGGATGGAGCTTTTGTCCAGGAAGACGAATCCTCGCCACTAGTCACTTCCACCCCTGGGTTGAGCCAGGTGGGTGGGTGGGTGGGTGGGTGGGTGAGTGAGTGAGTGAGTGAGTGAGTGGGGTGGGGTGAGGTGAGGTGAGGTGAGGTGAGGTGGGGTGAGGTGAGATGAGTGAGAGAGAGAGAGAGAGAGAAAGTACGAAGAGAAAGAAAGTGATAACAGAGAAAAAGTGAGAACAGAAAGAAAGTGTGAAGAGAAAGAAGGTGATAACAGAGAAAAAGAGAGAAAGTGTGAAGAGAAAGAAGGTTATAACAGAGAAAAAGAGAGAAAGTGTGAAGAGAAAGAAGGTTATAACAGAGAAAAAGAGAGAAAGTGTGAAGAGAGAGAAGGTGATAACAGAGAAAAAGAAAGTGTGAAGAGAAAGAAGGTGATAACAGAGAAAAAGAGAGAAAGTGTGAAGAGAAAGAAGGTGATAACAGAGAAAAAGAGAGAAAGTGTGAAGAGAGAGAAGGTGATAACAGAGAAAAAGAGAGAAAGTGTGAAGAGAAAGAAGGTGATAACAGAGAAAAAGAGAGAAAATGTGAAGAGAGAGAAACCGAGAAGAAATAGAAAATAAGAAGAGACAGAAAGTAAGAAGAGATTGGAAGTAGGAACATAGGGAAAGTAAGAAAAGACAGAGAAGAAAGAGCCTGTGAAATGAGAAAGAAAGTAAGAAGAGACAGAAGGTGAGATGTTCGGAGGGAGAGAAAGGTAAAGTATTTTATTCTCAGAGGATCAATAACATCGCTTTATATCGCTTATTCTTTGGAGGTAACACTGAGAGAGATAATGGAGGGAGGGAGGAACAGGGAGAGAGAGATCCATACTTGGAGAAAGAAAGAAATAAAGAAACAAACAAACAAACAAACAAAGATTTGTATCTGTAACAGAAACATGTGGAAAATGCTGAAGAACAACTTTAATACAAGAAAGCAGGTAGCGCAATAAGACGATCTTCCTCTTCTTCGTCTTCTTCTTCTTCTTCTTTTCACTGTTCATTTTCATCAGCTCAGCTTTCTGGAACTGGGGTAGGTGTTGTTTATCTTCACAACTTTATGGGAAAATCTAGTGGCTGCAGCATCTAAATCAAACTAGTTTTTGTCAGCTTACATAAAAATGAGGGAAAAGTGAAAGTTATGAAGTAAAGGTACACTAACCGATTCTCTTTATCACCTTTTCAGGTCTGTTAATAAAGTTTACTTGCTTTTATGCATGTTTTCGTTAATTTTTAATGAAATAAATTAATTTTCACACTAACCTCACGGACCACTAAAAAAAAAAAAACAGTCTCGCAGGCCTCAATCGACCCCCGAGCCGTCCGTTGGACGCCCCTTTTCTAGACTTTCATGAATCTCATCGTATCAGGAGTTTTTTCGTCGCTGCCCCAGAGTCTGTATGCTTTGCTTGGAGCCAGATTTCGACTCCTAAGTCTTCTTTGAGAGTATACGCTTGCAGCATGTATTCCGGAGTTTGGAGGCCTGTTCTGCTACGTGCAAATCTAAATATTCCAAGAATCTGCATAAACATTCAAAGCTATGCCTTACAAAGACAAATTATACAGCTAAGAAAGTCTGTCGTAGAACTATCTTGGAAAGTTTTCCAAAGTCAATCACTGTTATTATGTTATTAAGTCTGTCACTGGAACTCCCTTAGATAGTTCGTTACTGAATTCCGTTTGAAAGTTTCATTGATCTCCATTAGTAAGTCAATCGTTGACGTCAGATAGGAAGTCTATCACTGAACATCGCTGGAAAGTCTGTCACGAACTCTGTTAGAAAGTTCATCACTGAATTCCATGAGAAAGTTTGTCACTATATTCCGTTAGAAAGTTCATCACTGAATTCCATGAGAAAGTCTGTCACTATATTCCGTTAGAAAGTCAATTGCTGAACGTACTTAGTCTATCATTGAATTCCGTTACAATGTCTGTCACTGAACTCTTTAAGTCCAGCACTGAACTCCTTTACAAAACCTCATCACTGAACTAGGTTAGAAAGTCTCTTATATTTGAACTCCTTTAGTCTTATCAATGAACTCCGTCAGAAAGCACTGAACTCCTTCAGAAAGTCTTATCACTGAACTCCTTTATAAAGTCTTATAATTGAGCTCCTTCAGAAAGTCTTATAACTGAACTCCCATTACAAAGTCTATCAAGCAACTTCCCCGGGATGTCTGTCGGGAGACCAAAGAAACAAAGCTGACAACGAGAGTAAAACAATGCCGCTCTTTCCAGCTCCACAACTAAGTACTAAGATCTTCACTGGTCATAACTAAGTACTAAGATCTTCATTGGTCACAACTAAGTACTAAGATCTTCACCGGTCATAACTAAGTACTAAGATCTTCATTGGTCACAACTAAGTACTAAGATCTTCACCGGTCACAGCTAAGTACTAAGATCCTCACCAGTCACAACTAAGTACTAAGATCCTCACCAGTCACAACTAAGTACTAAGATCCTCACCAGTCACAACTAAGTACTAAGATCTTCACCGGTCACAACTAAGTACTAAGATCTTCACCAGTCACAACTAAGTACTAAGATCTTCATTGGTCACAACTAAGTACTAAGATCCTCACCAGTCACAACTAAGTACTAAGATCCTCACCAGTCACAACTAAGTACTAAGATCTTCACCAGTCACAACTAAGTACTAAGATCCTCATCAGTCACAACTAAGTACTAAGATCCTCACCCGTCACAAAGAACTTGGGCATGTCATCAGCCTAAAAAAAAAAACAAATCAGACATCTACAAGAAATACGAGAAAGGAAAAAAAAGACAACAAAGAAGTTGGAAACATATGAGGCACATCAATCAACAGCAAAGACATGTCATGAGACAGTGCAGTAGAAAACAGCTTTATCTCAGTTCTGCTAGGTGAGCATTGATTTATGGGGTCATCACACCATTACACCAGAGAAAATGAGCGTACACGTGGGGGGGGGGGGGGTAGGGGGTGAGCCCCAGGCAGGAAATACTGGGGTAAAAACTGTCAGCATGCAACAGACTGTAATACCAGGTGTACTTGATGACCGACTCTAAGTGATATATCAAGCACAGAAATAGGAAACAAGAAAGAGGATTGTGATATGTGAATAAAGGATGAAACTTGAAAGAAGACTATGGGATGCGCATAAAAGATGAAATAAGAAAGAAGATTGGGAGAAACAAATAAAAGATGAAATAAGAAAGAAGACTGGGAGAAACAAATAAAAGATGAAATAAGAAAGAAGATTGGGAGATACAAGTAAAAGATGAAACCAAAAAAAAGAGCACTGTCGAACAAAGACAAAAACTGCAACACTAAAGAGGATTGTGGATTGCAAACACAAGACGTAACAGGATAAGAAGGATGACGCTAAGGAATTTGGATACGGAGAAGAACAGTTACAGCATACTGTCTTTAAAAATAAATAAATAAAAATCTGCAGTGATCAGAGCTGTGTCGTTAGAGACTAAAGAGAATTTCTTGTCTAGAGCAGTGTTTCCCAAAGCGGGCGATAACGCCCCCCCACCCCATGGGCGTTGGAAGTGGGCGGTGGAAGAAAAGGGTGCAGCAGGGAGTGACGTTGATGGAAAACGAAGCAATAATAACTTCCTTCTTAGCACTTTCCAACCTGATATTGAGAAACATGTGTCCCTACAAGAAACTCATCACATTAAAAGTTGAGAAAAAACGCTGTAGGTGAGTTATAAATGCACTTCTTCATATTTGTTAAACTGGTTTGTTTGCTGGCGTTTTAGTTACGTAATGCATATCCTAGTTTAATAGACCGTTGTACAAGTAGTACACAAAAGGGGGGGGGGAGCGGTGAGGATGTAGCCTGGGAGAAAAGGGGGCGGTAGCCCGAACAAGCCTGGGAAACACTGGTCTACGGTCCTCTGACATCAAGAATTTAAGAAGGCGTCGGAGCTTGAGTTAAGTGGTTTAAAATAAAACAAACAGCGAAGTCGAAGTACTGATATTCCAGCGTCCATGTGGCGACACCGGATTTTACAAACAGAAGAAATGGCGCGTGTAAACTTTATACTTGACACATATAACATTTACGTAAATCTTACGTTCACAGCTTTCTTTGCACGTAATATCCGTGTTGGCACTCTTTTTGCGAGTATGGGAGCACAAACATCGTGTCGGGATGAGCAGTGCCTCAGGGCGACTGTTTCTACAGTGACTCGTAGAGCAGTTTAGAAAAGGTTAACGGCGGTGCAAAGTTTCTTTAGCTGACTCCACAAGTCATGAGGAATCGCTACCATCCCTGCCCGTTAGTCAGGTCGACTAACTTTCTGCTGCTGTAGGTGAGGAAGGGGCAGCACCATCGGAGAGGTGGGACAGATGATGGGTCAGCAAGTTATAGGTCACAGACAGCTATATCAAGCGACAACTTTTAATACCTTCTCTCGTCTAGCGGTAACATGCACGAGATGAACATCACAAAGTCTTGGCCTCACATACTAAACTGGTTATCAAGAACGTGGGGGGTGGGGTAGGGTTGGGGGGGGGGGGGTAATACTTCTAATCAGCGACACACAGTCGATATGTCAGCGACAATGTTAGCGAACCATAGCTGATATGTCAGCGACAGGGTTAGCAAACCATAGATGATATGTAGCGACAGGATTAGCGAACCATAGCCGATATGTCAGCGACAGGGTTAGCGAACCATAGCTGATATGTCAGCGACAGGGTTAGGGAGCCATAGCTGATCTCCGTTTGTATCTCCCAGTAACAGACACATAGTGGCTTACGGGGCAGAGATCGCCAAAGTCCCCATGGTGGCGGAGTCTGCATAAGAAGAACTGCACACCCCCCTGCTTTTTAGCTGCACTCCAGGACTGAAAACAAAAATAGCCGCCATTAACCCGCTCCCACACCGATACGATGTTGTGCCTCAACACCTTCACAGCATCGGCTGCAAAAGAACACCAGCTCGCACTTACGGGGAGACAGCACAAGACAAGACAATCAAGAACTCAGGAAGCGATGGTCCAAGAACAGGGAAAGTGACTAACGATTCATTCAATCCACCTGCCACGACTGCATGTTCCAAGTGCATTGACTCGCCAGAAATGTAATTTACCACAACAGACCGGGTATCAGACAGGCATCAAAAGCGTTCCGGGTAACTGATATCATCGGTCGTGTCTGTACCGCCACGACGATTTATGGCCGTGTTAATCATATAACGAAACTTCTGTGACCGGTTTTCTGCTTGTTTCTCCACACAGGAAGACATAAGGTCGATAATGTTCGGCTATTTTGGTCGTTTACAATGAAGGCAGATATTTTTTGTGTTCTATTTTTATCCTTAACATTTATATGACTGCATGTATACAAGTGCCCAAGGCACATGGGGCTTCCGCAAGGGTTTTCCACAAATGCCTGTCCTTTGCCTTTTTTCCGCTCTTGCCCTGGTGAGCTCTCTATTGCTCACCATCTTCTCCATGTTTCCGTTGGTCTACCCTTACTTCTGTTCCACTGTGGTGTCCATCTTAGTGCTATTTTTGGTAGTGAGTTGTCAGTCATTCAGAGCACATGTCCCAACCATCGCCAGCGTCTTTCATATATATATATATATAATTTTATATATATATATATAAATAAGGTAAAGGTAATCCTGTCATGCCTTAGAGGCACATAGGGATATGGTGTTAGTGCCCATATTTTCATTGACCCATCAGCACACTAGAGGGTGATATGGTCAGTATCACGCCTGGCCGCCTTTCCTTCCCCAACTCCAGAAAAAGTCAGGCACCCATTTCTACAGCTGGGTGACTGGAGTGCCTCCGACCGGATTCAAAACCCCGACCTTCGCCATGAGAGACCAGTACTAACCACTTCGCCACTCAGACACCCATATATATATATATATATATGGTAACGGTAAAATTCCCGAATCTACGCCATTAAGGCATATTGGGGAATACGGTGTTAGGCCCATATTTTCCATTACCTTTTGTACATGAAAGTGTGATGTGTCAGTATCATGGCCGCTTTACCTTCCCAGATTTCTCTGGTACCCATTTTCCGAGGCTGGGTCGACCTCGGGGCCGTATTGGTCGGGAAAAAAAAAAATCCCGCTCAGCTGGGGATTCGAACCATCGACCATTCGGTTGATAGACGAGTGCTCTAACCACTACGCTAGCCAGTCCCCATATACACGGCAGCAAAGTCGTCAGCGGGTTATCTCCTGAGCGGAGTACAGGTGCTCCCCGATATATGATGGTTCGTCTTACGATGATTCGACTTTACCATGGTACGACACCGACACACATTCGGTACTGTACATTTACTGATAGGTCAATTATGTATTAGTTTATTTACTTTTTTTTAATTACTGGTATTCGGTTAGTTACAGCAATTATGTCTTTGTATTCAGTGCCAGCAGTTATTTATTTACTTATTTATCTGCCACATTGTATTGATATTCATCTTACGATCGCTAGTACAGGGAGTATTTGTACTGTATATCGTCTGCATCTTGACTTCCCAACAGTTGCCAAACTGACCACTGGCCGAAGCCGAAATAATTACCTGACATTTAATGATAAAACACTGTATTTTCTTCAAATCTTCCGATAAACCAATCCGATGGTTTAAAATGATGTTTTTTTTTAAAAACCCAAAGAAATATAGGCCAAGCCATTCCCATGAAGGCAAATAAAAACTAAATGCACCTAAAGCCACAACAGTAAAGCTGTGACAACAAATAATTACCCTTTAAAAAAATGGGAGTAAAACGTTTATTCATTAATGAAGCATACAGCTGTAACCAATGTTCCCTCTAAGCTGAGCGTGTCAGCTATTGCTCACATTGTTCTTCTTTTTGCGTAGCTAATAAATTGTTCATGTCCCTCAATGAAGACAGACGCATTCAAATATCTCGGCAACATCACAGACAGAGAGGGTAGTACACAAGCAGATATTGCAGCAAAGACTGGAAAGGACAGAACAGCATTTCTACGCATAAGAAACACCAGGAAGGTCATGAGAATATCCCTAACAAAAACTAGACTGTTCACTTCAAAAGTTAAATCGGTCCTGTTGTATGGATCAGAAACATAGAGAGCATCCGTCAAAAGTACCAAGAGACTGCAGACCTTTGTTAACACCTGCCTAAGGGAGATCCTTCAGATCACATGGCCAGATAACAACAGCTATGGCAGAAACGAACCAACCCACCGTGAAAGAAATGATAATGGAAAGACGTTGGAGATACACAGGACATACATTTCGAAAGCCCATCACAAACACCACTAGGCAAGCTCTCGCCTGGAATCCCCGGGGTAAGAGGAAACAATGAAGACCCTGAAACATCTGACGAAGGAGTCTTGAAGCAGAGGTCATGAAGATCGACTACACCTGGAGATTGATAGAAGAAACAGTCCAGGATATGAATAAATGGAGAGCCCTTGTTCGTGGCCCATGCCCAAGCTAGGGGCAAGGAAGGAAGGAAGGAAGGAAGACAACTTTCAAAAACCTGAAACTTCACGTTCATAAATTGCCCAGATAACATAAAGTACCATAAAGAAAACATTTCTGCACATGACGAACCATTCCCTAAAGCGAACATTGGCTGTAACGTCTGAGACCACGTGCCTAAAAGTCTACTGACATACGTCTTTTTTTTCCTCTGCTCACTCCCACACTAAATTACTAGGGTGAGTCACAATTTCGTCAGTATTTCACTGCCTGACAAAACCAGGCAACATAATACATACTTAGCTCTGTTTCCGGTGGTACGTAATGTTAATAACTATGTAACTTCACTCTTCAAAATAAAGTCCATGACTTTCCATGGTGTTTTGCCATCGCTCAGCCAGTGTGAGGAGTCCTTAGTAGTATAAGTCTGAAGTCTCTGGGGCCAAGAAATCTCTCACACTGGTTTCGACTTCTTCCAATAAACTGAATTCCCGCCGTTGAAGGAAGTGTGCCATCGCGGGAAAAAAAAAAATGGCAGTCACAGAGTCCAAGGTCGGGACTGTACGGTGGATGAGGCAGGACCTCGATTAACCCCACTTCCGTAAGCTGTCCACGGGCCACATCCGATGTGTGAATCTGGCCGGTTGTCATGTTGGAGAATTATCCTTTTCCTGTTGACGGCGTCTGGTACCTGGTGCGCAGAACATCATCCTGCCGCTTTAGTTGCTCGGCATGCAGATTCCTGTCCAAAGAACGACCAAACGAAATCTAGTGCAGGGAGCCCTCGAAGTTCCACCATATGCAAAGTATAACCTTCTTCTCGAACCGATCTCGTCGGACAACCGCCTCTGCCACATGGCCTGGCTGGAGCCATTTGGGTACCTGTGATGGGGTACCGCAGGAGAACCTATTTTTCATCCCCAGTGACGATACAGCGAAGAAACCTTTTGTCGTGTGAGTTTGGCAACATTTGACGACGGGAACCTTGGGGAGTGAGATCGCTGGAGACAAATCGAGGCTGCCTGTTGCTGAAGCGGGGCTCGTGCAAATGCTGAACTACGGTGCTTTGAGAAGGGCCAATTTGGGCTGACAAGAGCCGAATACTGGTACTAGGACTGTCAACAGCATGACCCAGGGCTTCCTCACTGGTAGCTGATGGGCGTCCCGACCTGGGCTTGTCTTTGATGTTGGTGTCCCCAGACCTGCACCTTTGAAACCACCTCCTTGCAGTGGTGTCTTCAAATGTTCCTCCTCCTTCCACACTACTAATTTCACGGGCAGCTGTAGAGGTATTCAGCCCCTCCTTCCGATAATGCCTCAGGAGGACGCGAACGACAACCTTGCCGACCGCCGTATGGCCTTCTGCTGATCACTTACCTCGCGATTCACTGCCTAAAAATGGGTATGCAGGTTTTCAGAACGACGCAACACAAGAAGTCAGCGTTGCGTTACAATGCCAGCACAGCGTATAAGACGGGAACCTCGACCGAAGTTAGGACATCGAAAAAACGTGACGAATTTCTGACTCACCGTAATACATAATAAACCGACTCCGATCTGAAGTAGCACGATCACCCATATCTTCTTCAGCCAGGTCAAGGCAAAATGTTTCAAAAGCACCACGCGAAACAAGGAGAAACATCTTGACCAGATGCGCTTCACTGGTCCCTAGATGAGATTCCCCTGACGGGCTTTACAATTAAAACCCTCTATTCCTTTCATGTTATATAAACTCCATCGCTGTTTGCATTAGTTACCGGGTCTTCCATAGCCGGTCTAGTTCAAATAACAGTACTCTGATATCAAAATAAGTAAGCTCTTAATTGCTGTTTAATCCATGAATTACACCTCACCCTCAGCTCTGCAATAGATTTTTTTTTTTTTGCTTTCTTTGTCTACTGCTGTGTCATTAGAAACCAGAGTGCTTATCCTTGGTTGGGTGAGACATTAGCTCGGGCCTGGCCTGTTCCGTCGATAATTATGCGCATTGTGAAACAGAAGCAGAAATGCAGAGTGTGTTACAGTGGAAAGTTTGTGCGACTAGGCCAACGAGACCGGTCAATTCTTGTCAAATCGACATCCTTTCTTATACTTCAATGAGGATGTGCAAAAGTTACAGAGACATGATTACGCATATATCAAGCAGATAGAGAGTTGTGTGGGGCTATTTGGTGGAACTGTTTGCGAACTTACATAAAATGAGATACTAGTTCAATAGACGAGTTTGCGTGCATAGGAATGGAATACATGAACAGCCAAGCTTGTGTGCTAGATTTTGCGCATGTATAAACTAGTCGTTCGATCAGCGACTCAGCCTAGACATTCCTTACGTACATATAAATGAGATATTATCTACCAGCTGTAACCCGTCCAAAATGAAATGTGAGGGGGGAAAAAAGGAAAAAGAAATTGCAATTTATACTTAAAACTAAGCGAACTTCACTGAACAAATATAATCGATAGTAAATCTTTGTATCTGGCTCAGTTCTTTAAAAGCTGGGCTTAGCAAACAAACAAAGGCTGCTCCACGAAACCCGTTGATATATTCTTTAAAAAATATATGCCGTTATTAAGTTGCCATCACTTCATAATGTAATATATCAACAACTACAAAAAATTTCTGGGCAAATCTATCTTTCCGTTAAAATGACTGACATATGACACGAAAGCAGCAGCGAAAGCTGCGCTCTGCGCATGACAAACGTCCATGTGTGTACTAAAAATAGGTTTAATGTGGATAGATAGATAAGTCCCATAGCAAATGCCGTAGGGGATGAAGAGTTAGAGACATTATGCTGGGCCATCATCGTTTGAAGTAGGGTGGCCAGTTCCTTTCCTCGCTGCCTTTCCTTCCCAGATTTTCTCTGGTACCCATTTTCTGAGGCTGGGTCGACCTCGGCCGTATTGGTCGGGAAAAAAATCAGCTGGGGATTCGAACCCTCCACCATTTGGTTGCTAGACGAGTGCTCTAACCACTACGCTAACCGGTCCCTATGATGTAGAGGTGAAGAATTTTTAAGCTATAGAAAAAAAATTCTACAGTATATAGTATATGAAACCTAAGACAGTGTCTTTGCAGCACTGATATTTGACAAAAAAAGGACCATTCAAATGACTGCAAAAAGAAAAAAAAACATTATATATATATATATATAATTTTAAGAACACATAAAAAATTATAATAAACACAGCCGTAGGTCGGGTTTTCTTCTCCGCTTCGGTAACTCATATCTGAAACTAAACATTGCCTACTATTGGCCCCTAGTCATTTCGTGGCAAAAAAAAAAAAAACCTTACGGCTACGGCTGTGTTTATTATAATTTTGTATGCGTTCTTAAAATAAAAAAAAAATTTTTTGATTTGCGTATGGTAGCAAAAGTTTGTATGGGTTCGGCAGCGCGAAAAGAAAGAAAGAAAGGAAAAGAAAAGAAATGTACAGGATAATGCAGATGGCAAACTCAAATACGTTTCATTATGGCACACATTCTCTAGGATTCCCAGTAGATGCATACATGCATAAGCATCTTGTCGCCTAGCTTGTCAGGTCAAGCAGGTTATCTACTCCAGAAAGCTGCTTTTCATTCGTCCTTGAACTCTTAACCGCTAAACAAAAAAATAATAATAATAAAATAATAAAAAAACTGGACAGAACAAAGACAAAGCTGTGGGAGCAGAAAACGGAAGGAAATTTTACAAACACATAATGGCAACTGCTGAAAATGAACCAGCAAAAAATAACCAAAGGATACCGATTTCAACAGAGAAATATCAATGAAACCTACGAAGATAAAAAAAAAGGTGGGAGGTGGGGGTGGGGGGAGAGAATAATAATTAGAGGTTCACTGAGGTCTAGGAAAAAGCGAAAATAACCAAAAATATTCACTGATTTCCACGAATCATTCATTCATTCATTTGCATGTCCCTTGCGAACTTTGCCTCCCTAACAGCATTCCTGTAGGCCTCTCGGTTGTGGGCAAGATGGCCTACTGCTGATGCATCCATTTGTAGATCATCAACGATGTCTTGCAGCCACACCTTCGCCTTGGTCTTCCTCTCTTTCTTTTTCCCATTATGTACCCTTCCAATACGGTCTTCTCTAGATTATCTTGACGTTTAATGTGTCCAAAATATTTAAGTTTTCTCTCTTTAATCCTCTTTACTAGCCAGCCATTATTCAATATTAAGCTCTTATAGTATGGATATATTTGTTCTTTTTCGTGTCCATGATATTTGAAGAACTCTTCTACGAAACAGCGAAATATTACCAGAGATATTCAATGAAATCTACGAAGAAAAAGAAAGAGGGAGAGGGGGTGGCCAATAACTAGAGGTTCAGTGAGGTCAACATTAAGGAACAAATATCCGAAGACACTATTTGAAAATCTAACATTTTCCAGAAACATACATGAGAAGAAATAATACACAATAATTCACTCTGTGCACGAGAAATCGACAACGATTATGTCTGACATTCAACGAGGCTCACTGTGTCCCATATCTGGTCTCTCTACGCGACATTCGTACCAGCAGCCACCCTTACGTGGAGGAGTTCACTCACAACTATATATTCTCAGAGTACACCATGAACTTCTAAGCCACTGGGGGAGATAGGGAGATGGGGAAAGGAGGGATAGGGGTGAGGGTGGGAGGGAGGGGAATAGGGGAGGGAAGGGAAGTGGAAAGGGAGGGGAAGGGAGGGAGGCAGGATGGAGGAAGGGGAAGGAAAGGAGGGAGGGGGGCAGGATGGAGGAAGGGGAAGGAAAGGAGGGAGGGAGGCAGGGTGGAGGAAGGGGAAGGAAAGGAGGGATGGAGGAAGGGGAAGGAAAGGAGGGAGGAAGGCAGGATGGAGGAAGAGGAAGGAAAGGAGGTAGGGAGGCAGGATGGAGGAAGAGGAAGGAAAGGAGGTAGGGAGGCAGGATGGAGGAAGGGGAGAAGGGAAAGGAGAGAGGGAGGCAGGATGGAGGAAAGAGAGGGAGGGGAGGGGAAGGAAAAGGAGAGTGAGGGGATAGGGTGTACTCCCATCTCAGTCCTACTCTGTTTCAAAGATTTATTTTTATCGCCCACCTCTCCTCTCCCCTCAAACCAACTATGAATGCACTAAAGGAAAACTGGTCCTTGTCTTATACAAGCCATGACAAAATGAACCCACCAAATCATCAAGACACGCCGAATCTTCAACCCCCCCCCCCCCCCCCCCCCCACCCGGCTTGGCAGGAGAAAAAAAAAACAACTGAAAACAGCACATCTCTTTACGGCATAGATATGATGAAAACAGAGGATATCTTTTTATCTACACAAACAAAACATCACTGTACTTTTACCTGAGTTTGCCGGTCAATGTGACACAGGTATCTAATTACCTACCAGCGATACGTCTGTTATTATTATTGTTGTTGGGACTAGCTCTTTTTTTTCTCTCTATATTTTTCTAATAGCAGCCGGAGTATTCACAGTAATTGATCTCATGGTGTTAGGAGGTCGTCGAAGAAATAGTCGAAGAAACAGTAGAAGAAATAGTCGAAGAAATCGTCGAAGAAATAGTCGAAGAAATAGTCGAAGAAATCGTCGAAGAAATAGTCGAAGAAATAGTCGAAGAAATAGTAGAAGAAATAGTAGAAGAAATAGTCGAAGAAATAGCAAAAATACTGCAAAAAGAAAGTGCAAATACAAAGATAAAAATGCAGACAAACGTGGTCAGTAATGAAGAGACAGAAGCTGTGAAGAGCGTAGAGACATACGGGCGAAGAGAGCACACACGTGACGCAACTGCAGACATACAGAACAAGAACGGGTAGATAATTTACGAGAATGACGTACTGACATAGCATGACAGAGAGAGAGAGAACTGGTAGATAATTTACCAGAATGACGTACTGACATAGCATGACAGAGAGAGAACTGGTAGATAATTTACCAGAATGACGTACTGACATAGCATGACAGAGAGAGAACTGGTAGATAATTTACGAGAATGACGTATTGACATACAGAAGAAGAATGCGCTGATATTTTCGAGAATGAAGTCCTCTCGTATGGGGGTGAACGTGTTGATATTTACTAGAATTAAATATTTATGTACAGAATAAGGACGGGCTGATATTTACCAGCATGACATATTTACGTACAGAACTGGTAGATATTTACGAGAATGAAATATTTGCATATAGAAGAAACGGCTGATACTTACAAAAATGAAATATTTACATACAGAAGACGAACGGTTAGATATTTACGAGAATGATTTATTCACATACAGAAGAACAGCATGTAGATGTTTGCGAGAATGAAATATTTACATGAAGAAGAAGAATGGGCATGTATTCACGAGAATGAAATATTTACATACAGAAGAGCATGTGCATATTTACGAGAAAAAAAAATGTTCGCATACAGAAAAAAAGCAGGCAGGTATTTACGAGAATTTAGAGCATACACAATTCTGATCACCGAAGGAGAAAAAAAAACAGAAATGGTGAAGAAAAGACAGACAAGAAGCAATGACGAAACGCCAGACATCAAAGGAACTACTCTAGATACACATAATGGAGAAGAGAAGACAAGTAGGAAAAAATACAAACATACAGGAAATTAGAAGGGGAGATGACCACTCGGTTGAAGACAACTAGGAAAAAATACACATAGACAGGAAATTAGAAGGGGGGGGGGGGGGGGATTACCACTCTGCTGAAGACAACTATGAAAAAATACGCACATACAGAAATTAGAAGGGGAGATTGCCACTCGCTTGAAACGTTGACATACAAGAAGAGCAAATATACACATACAATAGTTCATACACGCATGCAAAATGAGAGGCTGCAGATACATACAAAATAATGCCAAACGGGCGCCATTACGGTGAAAACGCTGGTCTGGAGTATCGAGCGTGTCAATACTGGAACTGCGAGCTTGACAATATTTGCAGGACTGCATCGACATCGCCCAGACCGTCTCATTCGGCGAGAACAAAGTTAAACACGGACACCTTTCTAAAATAAGCTTCGGTAACGGTCAATACCAACACGGCCTAAGAGCTCTTAGTGATGCCTCCGTCGACGACTACAATAAGTAATCGAATAAATAAATCTTATTGGACGACATCGTAATCTGTTC
Source organism: Achatina immaculata (assembly GCA_009760885.1). Lineage (NCBI taxonomy): Eukaryota > Metazoa > Mollusca > Gastropoda > Stylommatophora > Achatinidae > Lissachatina > Lissachatina immaculata. The sequence continues at coordinate 47,322,743 of CM019720.1, read as the reverse complement.
TTCTCGATAACCTTTTTTTTTTCCTCTTTAATGAGTTACCTTCAATTCTTCAACTTTAGATTCTTCTGTTTCCTTCGTTTCCTTTAGGTAATAGACTTTTTTCGCGTCGCCAACCACGTGGTTGGCGTCTGTTGTGCCTATTAATTTTTTTAATTAAGTTAAAACATGGACATTAGCTGATAAATCGATTACATGCAACTCTCATTCGCTATTCCTCTTTTCTAAGTCAGGCGGAAAGAAAACATAATCGATTATCTCTGGATTTTCTTGAATCTGGATGTTTTCATTTCTGCAGAAGCTACCGGCAAAAATGATAGGAATGCCCTTTTTAGGCATCGATTCCCGCGCCGAGAGTCATGTAAATTGGCTAAATGAAAAACATCAGCGATCAGAAACATCGCAGAAACGACTGCGTGACGAGTGTAAAACGCTTCAAACTATAATGACTGTAAAACAGAGATGTTTCTGAAAACACGATAGATGTAAAAAAAAAAAAATCTCAAAAAGTGAAAACATAAACAGAAGGTCCAGAAAAAAACATGACAGATATTGAAGACATTGTGGACGATAAACAGAAGACACAGAAAACACATGACAGGTGTTGAAAACATGATGGACATCACATAGGAGGTTAGAAAGTATTACACATGTTGAAAATATGATGGAAGTCATACAGGAGGTTAGAAACTATTATAGATGATGAAAATATGATGGACGTCAAACTGGAGGTTAGAAACTATTATAGATGCTGAAAGTATGATGGACGTCACACAGGATTTTAGAAAGTACTACAGATGCTGAAAGTACGATGGACGTCATACAGGATTTTAGAAAGTACTACAGATGCTGAAAGTACGATGGATGTCACACAGGAGGTTAGAAAGTATTACATGTGCTAAAAGTATGATGGATGTCACACAGGAGGTTAGAAAGTATTACATATGCTAAAAGTATGATGGATGTCACACAGGAGGTTAGAAAGTATTACATATGCTAAAAGTATGATGGATGTCACACAGGAGGTTAGAAAGTATTACATATGCTAAAAGTATGATGGATGTCACACAGGAGGTTAGAAAGTATTACATATGCTAAAAGTATGATGGATGTCACACAGGAGGTTAGAAAGTATTAGAGATGTTGAAAGTATAATTGACGTCACACAGAAAGTTAAAAAAACTATTAGAGATGTTGAAAGTATAATTGACGTCACACAGGAAGTTAAAAAAACTATTAGAGATGTTGAAAGTATAATTGACGTCACACAGGAAGTTAAAAAACTATTAGAGATGTTGAAAGTATAATTGACGTCACACAGGAAGTTAAAAAACTATTAGAGATGTTGAAAGTATAATTGACGTCACACAGGAGGTTAAAAAACTATTAGAGATGTTGAAAGTATAATTGACGTCACACAGGAGGTTAAAAAATTATTAGAGATGTTGAAAGTATAATTGACGTCACACAGGAGGTTAAAAAACTATTAGAGATGTTGAAAGTATAATTGACGTCACACAGGAGGTTACAAAACTATTAGAGATGTTGAAAGTATAATTGACGTCACACGGGAGGTTAAAAAACTATTAGAGATGTTGAAAGTATAATTGACGTCACACAGGAAGTTAAAAAAACTATTAGAGGAGTTGAAAGTATAACTGACGTCACACAGGAGGTTAAAAAACTATTAGAGATGTTGAAAGTATAATTGACGTCACACAGGAAGTTAAATATTATAGATGTTGAAAGTATAACTGACGTCACACAGGAGGTTAAAAAACTATTAGAGATGTTGAAAGTATAATTGACGTCACACAGGAAGTTAAAAAAACTATTAGAGATGTTGAAAGTATAATTGACGTCACATAGGAAGTTAAAAAAACTATTAGAGATGTTGAAAGTATAATTTACGTCACACAGGAAGTTAAAAAAACTATTAGAGATGTTGAAAGTATAACTGACGTCACACAGGAGGTTAAAAAACTATTAGAGATGTTGAAAGTATAATTGACGTCACACAGGAAGTTAAAAAAACTATTAGAGATGTTGAAGGTATAATTGACGTCACACATGAGGTTAAAAAACTATTAGAGATGTTGAAAGTATAATTGACGTCACACAGGAAGTTAAAAAAATTATTAGAGATGTTGAAAGTATAACTAACGTCACACAGGAAGTTAAAAAAACTATTAGAGATATTGAAAGTATAATTGACGTCACATAGGAGGTTAAAAAACTATTAGAGATGTTGAAAGTATAATTGACGTCACATAGGAGGTTAAAAAAACTATTAGAGATGTTGAAAACGTGATAAACGTTAAATAGAATGTCAGAAAACAAGACAGATGATTAATATGTGACGGACGGACGGACGGACAGGCAGACAGACATAGACAGACAGACAGACATAGACATACAGACAGGCAGATACAGACAGACAGACATAGACATACAGACAAGATAGGCACCCATACAGACAGAGACAGACAGACACAGACATAATAGACAGACATACATACAGAGAGACATAGACAGACAAGCAGACTGAAAGACACAGACAGACAGGCATGCAGGCAGACAGGCATGCAGGCAGGCAGGCAGACACAGACATATAGGCAGACAGACAGAGATTGATTGATCTTTATTTCAAAAGGGTTAAGAATTGGGCACGCAGGCCCGTCTGACATTCTGCCCTTTATCATACATCTTTCACTCTATTCCAGACATTCTACAAATATGCTGTTCATATAACAAACATAACTAACATCGAAGCTGAGAGACATAAAATAAAATATAACATTTACGTTTCGCTCTTAAACATTCACTCAGTACAGAAGTAACTACATACATTATAAATGACTATCTACTAAACAAAATTTTCGGGACTATTCAGAAAACAATTAATTGTATTCGGTGTCTGTAAGAGCAGCTTAAGATAACTTTGAAGTTTTATAATTCATGGAGACATGTAGTCGACATAAAATAGATATTGGGAAAGCTTGTAGTTGTAGGAAGGAGTATAATTTATATTTTTTATATAGGATGGGAGGGTATTCCAAAGATGAGCAGCAGAATAACTAAAGCTTTTCTTGTAAAGATCAAGTCTAGGTTTTAGAAGACATATGTTGTTCAAGCGTTGGCTGCACTTTGGGCTAAATTTAAACAGGTTCCATAGATAAGGCGGGGCATGGCGTGAAAGAATTTGATGTACTAACTTGGCTTTGTTGAAGAGGAACCTGTTCTTAAGAGGTAGTATTTTGATACATTTGTGATGATTAGTTGTTTGTGCTTGATCTTTGTCACTAATAAGCTTTACTGCTCGCTTTTGGAGAGAGCAAAGCCTCTTTGTATTTGACACTGAGCAACCATCCCAAACTGTTGAGCAATAGTCTAAATGTGTTTGTATATGAGCTATGTAGTATGTCTTCCTAGTGTCTTGATCTATGAAGTGCTTAATTTTAGCTAATTGGTATACTTTTTGTGCGATGAGTTTTGTTAGACATTGCACATGAGAGTTCCAGGTCAGATGTTGGTCAATAATAAGACCTAGTGTTTTGTGCTCGCTAACGTTTTCTATCTGTGATGTTTCTGTACAGAGCCGAAGTGTTGTTTTTGTTGCGTTTTGTAGTTTCTGTCTTGTTGTTATGAGCATTGATTTTGTTTTATCGGTGTTTATAATCATGCCATTATTTTTGCTCCATCCAATTAAATTGTATAACTCGACCTGAAGAGTTGATTCTAGATTAACACAATCGTAGTCACTGGTGTAGACTGTGCAATCATCGGCAAAAAGGTCACAAGAAGAGTGTTTAAGATGAAGTGGAAGATCACTGATATAGATAGCAAAGAGCAACGGGCCTAGAATAGAACCTTGCGGAACACCAGTGTCAACTTTAGCAGAATGTGATAGAGAATTGTTGAAGAATATTACCTGTTGTCTGTCTGAAAGAAACTATGCAATTAATTTTATTAGGTCAGGGTGCAGTCTATAAGTCTTCATTTTTCTTACAAGAATACCGTGGTCAATCATATCAAATGCCTTTTTAAAGTCGACAAAGATGGCACCACAAAGTCTGTCGTCATTTATGTTTACTAACCAGTTTTCTTTCATTTTGGTAAGAGCTGTGTGGCAGGAATGATTGGGTCTAAGGCCTTACTGACTGTCTATGAGTAAAGTGTTCTCTTGCATGTGTCGTAGAGTTATTTTGTGTATGTGTTTTTCAAGTGGTTTTGATAATGACGATAATATGGATATTGGTCTATAGTTGGTAAGATTGTTGGATGAGCCAGATTTAAAGCGAGGATACACCTTAGCAGTTTTAAAAGCCTCAGGGAAATAACATTTTGCAATGCACTGGTTGTAAATATATGTTAGTGTATGTGAAATGACAGGTGCAGCATAACGTAAGATCTTATTACTAATATCATCAAGCCCAGCTGTATTGTTGTTTTTTAAGGTTAAGAGATAACTGTGAACTTCACTGACTGTTAAGAGAGACAAAGAGAGGCAAGCAGACAGACAGGCAGGCAGACAGACTGACAGAGATAGATAGACAGGCAGACAGATATAGACAGACACAGATAGACATTCAGACAGACATAGACACGCAGGCAGACAGACAGACAGACACGCAGGCAGGCAGACAGATAGACAGAGACAGACAGGCAGACAAACAGACAGACATAGATAGACAGGCAGACAGATATAGACAGACATAGACAGACAAGCAGGCAGCCAGACAGACTGACAGACATAGACAGACAGACAAGGTGAGCTACACAGAGATTATTATGAAACATGAAGAAAATACAAGGCCCACATATCAAGCAACAAACAAAACAAATATGCAAACGAGGAGACAAACAGGTCTCGAACGATTCTGCAAGAACAAACAACAACAAAAAAACAATCAATAACTTACAAGGCACAACTTCTTGCTTGCTGTTTAAAAGAACATTCCTGAGAGCTGCATTTGACGAATGTTCTTCCTGGTTTCTCCCCAAAGCCTGTTGACAAATGGGAAAACGCAAATTTAAACAAGAAAAATCCAGTCAGTGCCAGAAGATATTAAAGGTTATTCTATCCGCAACCTCAACTATCAAATTACATAAAGCGTTCAGACAAAATACTTTAACTCTTTCATTCCTGAATTAATTTCCAAGTTTGTTTTTTTTTCTTTCAGAATAAAATTTTATGAGAGATTCTGGTAGAAAGAAGCTGGAAGGATGCTGCTCATTATCTTAAAATATAAGCTGGGTTAAAAATGTGCCTTTTTTTTCATTTTATTTCAACTTTGTCTAGATGTCGCTCTGTCTGAGCACTGATTTGCTTAGGCCTGCAAGATCTACCAACCCTGCCAGTGATGTTTTTGGGGTGAAAGAGTTAAGACCTTACGCTGACGCGATCCATGAATCCTTACGCCGAAACGTCGGTTGGGTTAAAATTTCACGAAATGGGGGTGGGGGGGGGGGGAAGATGCAGTAAATAACGTCTAAAGTACAAAGAATATAACTGAAAAATCGTGAATATAATCCGTAATACATATATGACCACAGAAATAAACAGACTAATCATGGATTATAGAATACTAAAATAAAGTTGCCCACGTCCGAAATCGCCAGGTATCGTATGACACTCATGATCTTTCCTGCTGTAGTCAACTCCAGTGTGTTCTTGGTAACGGCTTCAAAGAGTTAAAGGTTGTAGGGAAATACGCCACTGGCGGAAATTCTGAGAAACAAATCCTAATATAATGATCATGTTCTTTCATCCTCATTTTCCAGTATCCTTCGCAATTCTTCTAGATTTCCCGAAGTACAAGCCACTCATTTCCTTTGTGAGCCGAACAGCAAAGTGGTGAAAGGGTTAGCTCGGTACGAAGATGGTAGTTTCTCTATATCAAATACTCAGACATAAGAATCTCTGGAAAAAGATCGTGGGTGGAACACTGGCAGAACATGAAGATATCCTGCTTGTGATTAGGTTCCTGGAGGCGACCAGTCTCTTCGACTAGGCAGATGTGGACAGGAAACTGGAGGAGGAGGAGGAGGGCCAGGAGAAGGCAGAGGAGAAAGAAGAAGAAGAAGATGAAGAAGAAGAAGAGTGAGAGGAAGAACGAAATACAACGAGGAAGATGGTGTGTGAATTATTCTGAAATATCACTAACTGAACACAACCATAGATAAATCCACCGAAAGGGAAACGACAAGGACAAAAACTAGAATGCCACGTGTCGAGGAATAATGAACCCCGCTATGTCGTTTATGCTCAGATTATTTTGTGGCCTCCCCAAAAAACACAGCATAATACGGGCACAGATGTGGCGAATTGTGTTCGGTAGTAAAATGGATGCCAGCTGTCAATAAAAAGTAGGACGGCTCTGAGAACAGACGCAAAGCCACAGGGATCGAAAACTTCACACCTGCGGCTCCCACCAAAAGTAAACAAAAAAAACAAAAACAAAAATAGAAGCAGGAAGTCTGAGCATCAAAGTCTTCCCAACGTAAACGTAGCATAGATAACATTTTTAAAACGTACTTTCGGTGCAGAACATAGAAAACAATTACAAATTCAGTACAGAAACACAAAAAACAACTACAAATTCAGTACAGAAACACAAAAAACAACTACAAATTCAGTACAGAAACACAGAAAACAATTATAAATTCAGTACAGAAACACAAAAAACAACTACAAATTCAGTACAGAAACACAAAAAACAACTACAAATTCAGTACAGAAACACAAAAAACAACTACAAATTCAGTATAGAAACACAAAAAACAATTATAAATTCAGTTCAGAAACACGGAAAACAATTATAAATTCAATCCACATCATGCAAAACAATTACAAAGTCAACAGAAACCATAGAAAAAAAAATCAACATTTTACAACAGATCAAAGAAGAACAATTACAAACTCAATTCAGATCACGGGGGGAGGGGGGGGGGACCCCAATTACAAATTCAAAAAGAATCACTGAAAGAGAGCTCTGAATTCACTGACAGGCCACGGAAAATGTTATCGTTTAGGTCGAAGTGCTGGCCAGCATGCCTCAAGTGTGTACAGATGACGTTCAGCCACGCTGCATCCACACTCCGCACAAGATATCTGCCTCCGACGAAGCAGAGAAACTTGGGCACTCACCTGGTACGTGTCAAAGGGCAGCAATGAAACCTGGCATTTGTTCTATCTTTACATCGATCATTTTACATAATGATGTGTATACAAGTCAAGAAGAATACAAACATAAGCAATGTTATTGCCCTTTGGGACCAAAAAGTGCCGGGCAATAAACTGAATGAATGCCCAGATCAGGCCGCTGCCACTAAGCATCGCTCACAACTTCCTTGGTCAGCTTTTGTCTGAAAGTCTGATTATGCCAAGCCTCTTTAGTCAAATCTTTCAGCCAAACTGGCTTAACTTCAGTCAGCCAGAGAAAGCTTGTGTCAAACAAACACGATCCGGACTATAAACATCTCTCCCTCTCTCTCTCTCTCTCTCTCTCCCTCTCTCTGAATCTTAAGCGCACACGGGGGCTTCCGCAAGGGTTTTCCACAAATGCCTGTCCTTTGGCCTTTTTTCCACTCCTGTCCATGTAGACCCTCTATTGCTCAATATCCTCTCTGTTGCTCTTCTCCATGTCTCCTTTGGTCTACACTTACTCTACTCTACTATAAAAATGCTCTCTTTCTTTTCTGTAGCAGATCGACATTCAACTCCGTAGCTCCTCTTCCTCTTTCTTATAGGAACATATTCCGCGGTCGCGTTAAATAGCAACTACCGGTAATTTACCGATTAAAAAATAGAAAAACGGAAAGTTTTTGACGTCATCAGTTACCGTAACCGGTTTATATTATAAAAAATTCCTAATTTTTTTTTTTTAAAAAATCAAAATCTGGTTCAGCATGTGAGAGCATTTTGTAAAGATTAAATCTCGCCACTAAGTTTTCAAATTTAACATTTCACATGAACATTTAACATAAGCGTGTTTAATTGTATATTAGAAAGAAAAAGTATAAAGTACCGAATGTTGTACTGAAAAAAAGAAACGCCCGTATTTCGGAAAGTACTTCAAGCATAGCGAAAGACAGCTAAAAATGTTACCGGTTCCCAAGAATCCTAGCGCGATCACGGAGTATATTCACTATTTAGGTGGCAAGAAACGAAGTGACTTAACCTCAGCAGCTAACACTCACACGGTTAAACAGCATTCCCTGTAATCTGTTGTTATGCATCTGCACATTCTTCTTCTTTCCAAATAGCCACTCTAACTTCAGATCTAAGCATCGTTGTTGTTGCTTCTAAGTATAAGGTGTCGCTAAAGTTTTCCTTCTCCGAGGACCACCAAGGGCCGCAGCTGTTTCCTCAGCTCTTCTAAAGTTTGGTGACATCTGAGACACGGAAGGCATACAGATGTGACAGAAATGCTAGCATGAAGTTTGCCATTTACTATGTTACGTATCCTTGAAGGAATCCTAGGAGATATGCTGTTTCAGTCAGTCAGTCATTTGCATGTCTTTTGCGGAACTTCGCCTCCCTAAAAGCTCTCCTGTAGGCTTCTCGGTTGTAAGCAAGACGCCCTGCTGCTGACTGCATCCATTTCCAGATTATGATATGTTGTTTAGTGTTGTTATTTTCTTTGACCTGTCGGCACATTCAAGAGGGTGATGTGGTCAGCATCATGCCTGACCCCCCTCTTTTTTTCCTTTCCCCCGCCGTTTCTATATCTGTGGTGGTTGGGATGCCTGCAGATGGATTTCAGTCACCGACCTGCCCCTAAGTGGTCAACGCATTAACCACAACTTCACTTCCGTGTCTACGCTGTCATGGAAAACCAAAACATTTTTTTTTCGTATCTGGAAACATAAAAAAGGACGGGCGATGCAGCACTGCATAGAAAGAAATCACCGTGAACCAGTTTAAACAAGATATGGTAAAATTTAATATATTCTTCGACTCAAACAGCAGCAGTGTCCGTCCGCACTTTCTGAAAGTCTTCTAGATCAAAAACGTTTGCTCCATTTTGTCAGTTTCTACTTGAAGATGTACTCGTTAGTTCTGGATACTTTCTGTATCAACCTTTCTTTACTGACTCTTCTGGTCCATTATTTTGTGGCGTCCTTCTTAATGAATTTCAAGTAACAGATGTTCTAGGGATAACTTAGACATCATTCATCTTTCCTCAATTCTAAATTCAGCCTCTCCGTTCTCGGTGTATATGATGATATTTGCATTCATTTCTTCTCACAATATCACTATGTGAAAGCATTTCTGCGTTCAGCTGCACATTGTTCAGCCATCTATAAAAGACGGTTTCTCCATGAATCAAACCATTATCAGTTCTTCATGCGTGCTCCACATTTTTCAATCAACGCTCTTTCTAGGGCCTGATTTGAGCTAAGGGCAGGGTGGAAGTCTGAAAGATGTATGCCCTTTATATACAGAACATTTTTATCAGCCACAGCATAACACTGTAATCTGACGTAATAAAACGTTGGTGCTCCCAGTATTTATATAAGAGATATGTCGAAAAAAAAAACCCCATCACATTTTGGTAATCATAAACTCTGTACTGTCCTCTCCAACGGCTTTCTTACTTTGATCTGAAATTACCATCACATCCATGAACTCGCTGAAGAAACTCACCGGACAAAAGAACCGCACCGCCTCCAGTTTCAATTCACTGAAAACCTCGATCAGGTTCTTATTAGCCTTAGACTCGGCCCTGAAAGGCGGGAACGTTGTATATAATTCACATGTTTCTGGAGTGGGGGTGAGGGAGGGGGTCTGTAGTCAACCCCAATATGTTCTTGGTGATGGCTTCAAAGAGTTAAAGGTTGTAGGGAAATAAGCCACTGGCGGAAATTCTGAGAAACAAATCCTAATATAATGATTTTCTCCCATCAGATCAAAGCGGAAAGTACAAGATAATGCAGAACGTCCTCCAATCAGTCCTGCCGTCGGTTTCATGCAGCTTCTAAGAAACACATTTTCTGTGTCCGACCGCATGATGATATACGTACGTTGTCTACATCGACGCAGCCAGTTTTTTCAACATTAACAAGCGACTTTCATACGACGGGAGCGCATGATGTGAGACCAGCGCTGGATGTTCAGTCCTGGATGGTGCACTTCGACCTGCCAGCCTCTGGCAGCTCAGCACTACTCGTTAACTGGAACCACAGAAGAACAACATTTATGACGAAAATGAAGATAAATGTTGACCTCAGATATAAAAGAAGTGCATCGATGTGCGTTGAGTCCTATGATAAAATATAGAAATCGATCCAAAACCAAAAAAAAAAAAAAGGAAGCATTGAGCGTGAGGTGATAAAGAGCACTTTGAGGCTGCCAGCAACAAAATTTGTTATAAACTTGAAGGAAAAAGGGGGAAAGTGTTACTTTCTGTTTGAAACTGGTTTTTACGTGGAATGTGTTTTAATTTATGTGACAAGCAATCCTAGTATGCCGTATCATCATCATCAGGTGCCTTGCCGATTGGCGTTGGCTATTTTCTCCATAGCACCCGATCTTTCATGCAGGAAATCCGTTCAGCTGGTGATCTCCTCTCACTCCATCTCGTCAAACTATTCAGTAGAGTCTTTCTCTCTCCCTCTCTCTCTCTCTCTCTCTCTCTCTCTATGTGTGTGTGTGTGCCTTCCCCTGGCTCTTCTTACCTCTATTTTTCCTGTTGTTACAATGTTTTCAATGCCCCCTCTTCTCACTGCATGTCCTATGAAAGTACACTGACTCTCTCATATATTTTGTTTGGGTCTCTCCCCTCCTCTCATTCTTCTTTGTTGTCCAGGGAATTCGGAATATTCTTCTGATTAACCACATTTCTACTGCTTCCAGTGATCATTGTGTGGACCTGCCTATTTCCCATGATTCACTCCCGTGTAATAAGATAGGTTCAATATAGCATTTTAGGACCCGTTTTCTAACAGTCATTGATAAATATGCGCCACATAAATATGTTTCTCATTTTCTGAAATGTAATCTTTTCCTGCCCTGTTCTTTTCCTAATTTCTGTTCTGCATTTTCCATCTGAAGTTATTACTGCTCCAAAGTATTTGAATTTCTGCACCTGATTTACACATGTTCCATTTAAATTATACTGCACTTTGGTGTGCGTCATACTCTAAAACCAAAAAAAGCGTGTGTAAGAGAAGAGGCAGGAACATAGCAAACCTAGCTTGATTGGCAACCCTAGCGTAGAAATAACAGGTCAGCAACTGGGCAGCTCAGGAGTGCGCAATTCTGAGTGATGCCAGTTCGCCGGACGCACCATATAAAGAAATTATTAGAGAATTTTAATCGGTCGGGACTTGTACACTGGACACGTAGGGTGCGCCAAGGGATCGGAGAAGGTAATGTTTTCGTCCAAGGGCAAATGAGTATGTTTATTCGTCGAAGGAGAAACATATATTGTGTATGTTAGTATTAGTGATGTGGATGCATGCAAGCTGTGCTATCGACCGCCTCTGGTCCGCCCCGACCCACTTAGGTAATGACTGTGTTAGTTTGGTACATGAATAATCACAACACGGTTACGGTGTAATTGTCTGTGTAACATTCAAATGTTTTAGTAACGTACGCGAACTGAGGGTACATATGTGCACATAGAAATACACATTCTGAATAGAATGTTGTACGCAAGTATTACCAAATAGTACCTCTGATTATACTCAGGTTATATTCTTTAATGATGAAGGTTTGAGAATTCTGCAAGGAACGATTTTATGTTTTAAAAAAAATGAAACTTACATGTGTAAGATGTTATGTACATGCTGTTAATTTGATTTTTAGTAATTCCACTGTTGATAATATATCTGCTGGAATCAAACTACTGAAGGAAATTAATTTGATAATAATATAATACATTGATGAAGAATCTTATTCGTGTTTTCCTTCTTAATGTGTAGGAATGAATGAGAGATAGGATAGAACGAAGAGAGATCACAGGCCAGAATAATATTCGTGCTCCTTTTCTTTGTTTTAAGATAATAATGTGTGATCAGAAAACTGCTGTACCATCAAAATAACAAATAATATAAGAAATAAGAATAATAGAAAACTATACATTTATCATTTTTTAAAAAATTCCTACAAGAAAGGGGGAAGGGGCAATTAAAGCGGGAAATTTTAAATTATCATGGGTGGGCCCTGCCATTCTTTAGAATGTTTTAAAAGTTCAAAAAAATAACGCGATCCAGGACAAACCAAGCTTGATCTCTGTAACCCAGGATTTAATTTCCAGGATGTGTAAGTACTGATAACAATCTTCTCTCATGTCTTAAATACAGACAAATATGAGTTATATTGTTTACTTAGACGAGGTCTTGATAATTTCAATTAATTCTTCTTTAATGCATTTATCAATGAATTTATAACATCATTGTTAAAAAGAAACTAGGAAAAACATAATACAGCCTATGTTAAATTACCACTGATATTATAAAAATCAATATACTCTTCGCAATCAGTACAGCATATAATTACATTAACGCTGATAACACTTTCTATTACTGCTGATATTACAAGATCAGTATTTTCTTGGCAAACCAGTAAAGTTTTATCTTTTAAACTATCAGTCATAAACAATGATCGCGCTAGCCGACAATTACCGACAATCATCGATTAAAACAAGAGGAAAAAAAACTCTAAACATTTTGAGGTCCTCGGTTACTGTAACCGGTTTATATTATCTTATATCTTATATCCTTCCCGTGCCGTTAAACGTCACATAGGGCTCGCAAAGTAGTTCGCCAATTTTTCCTGTCTTCGGCGAGTCTTTCAACCTCATCAAAGGATTTTATGCCTGTTAATTTGGCCTCTCTTAATAATGTCCTCTTCAGAGTTTCACGCGGTCTGCCTCTTTTTCTTCGGCCTGTTGTGTTCCACTTGATAGCTTGTTTTGGGATTCTCTGATCATTTCTTCTCATCAAGTGACCAACATATGTCCATCTCCTTTTCCTGATCACCCATGAGACTGGTTGTTGTTCAGTCATCTGTCTTATCTCTGCATTGTTCTTGAAGTCATTCCACTTGATGCCGAGTATTTTCCTTAGGCATTTGTTTTCAAAAGAGTCTAATTTCTTGTCTATTTCTTTAGTTGTTTTCCAGCTTTCGCATGTATAAATGAGGGTGGATATTACATTTGAATTGAATAGTCTTAACTTGGTTTTTGTGCTTATAGCTTTTGAATTCCATATGTTCTCAAGGTTCTTGAAGATTGATGCTGCTTTTGCAATTCTGATCCTAACTTCCTTTCTAGTGTCACCATCCTGGTCTATGTAGCTGCCAAGGTATGCAAATTGATTGACTTCTTCAATATCTGTCCCTTCTACGTGTATTTTTCCATTTTGATTGATGGGAATTTTCATTATTTTTGTTTTGTCCTTGTTAATTTCAAGTCCCACTTTGCTAGCCAGTGAAGACAGGCTATCTGTTTTTTCTTGCATGGAATTCACATTATTACTGATAAGAGTTATGTCATCAGCAAAATCAAGATCTTCTAGTTGGGTCCCATGTACCCAGTCAATACCTGTGTTACCCGTTTATATTACAAAAATAAAAATTTAAAAAGCTGGTAAGAAACAACCAGCGAAACTGGTTGGAGGCTAATCGGGCCAGCTGACTGGTGATAACCAGTTTGTATGGAGGAGACTCGCCCACTTCCGACTTCTATTCAGCGTGTGAGGGCTTTGTAAAGATTAAATCTCGCAGCAGATAAAGTAAGAAAAGAATTTGACACGAGCATTTGAAGTTCCCCTAATGTCTGTAAAGTGCGTTGAATCTGACATTCTAAAAAAAAGTTTAATGTACCGAATACAGAATTGTGAAAGCCGGGTATTTTTGAAAGTACTTCATGTAAGGCAAGTACCGGTTTCAATAAAAAAAAAATCCTAGCGCGATCACTGATTAAAATACTTTACATTACCTCTGATATCATCATCATCATCATCATCATCATTGTAACTATCAAGCACATTACGCTGTCAACAAACATCAAAACTTACCTTGAATTCAACGGCCAGTTGCTTTCTCTGAAGTCGCTGCCTGTATACGCTGAGGAACTTCCCGGACGGGATTGGATCGCTGACCACGGAGTTGACGGCTCGCTCTTCCCGGGCTGTGGAGTCGAGGGAGAGACCACACATGACCTTCAGCTGAGATACCTTGACCCCGAGGCATGACATCAAGCTTTTGCTCATCGTCATGGCCAGGTTGCGTTCAGCTACGACCTAGCTTTAGCCAACCAGGCCACACAGATGGTCATCCAGACCACTGTGTTTCTTTTCGCTTACAACATAGTACACCACTGTGTGCCAGCTGTTTAAGCCATTTACGGACCAATGTAAATTATATGTATGTGATCACAAGGAGGATCGCGTATAAAATACTCCATCTCTTGAATACACATTGTTTTTCATATAAACTCCACTTTTTTTTTAAATTTAACAGGTGTCTTCACTTATACTTTTCCACTAATGTCAGAAAAACCACTTTAAATTTTAATACAGGGCATATCTGATGACGAAAATGTTGCTAAACCATTGCTTGGTCCTTTGTTGTTCCGAAAAAAAATGGACTGAAGGAGAGGAAATTAAACAGTGGCAATTTAAGCATAAAAAGTAACTATCAATAGCTTTATGAATGTTGAAATCTGCACACAGCAGTAAAGAAAAATAAGACCTCCCAAGTTAATAAGAACTGATGTCATTTGGGAATTAGTTTCACATTGTCCAATCACAGAATCATGCCACCTCCGACTCATATAGAATCACTGACTCATGCCCAACCGCTGACTCATATCAAATCATTGACTCATGCCCAACCACTGACTCATGCAGAATCTGACTCACTTAAAATCACTGGCCCATGCCCAATCACCGACTCATATCAGGTCACTGACTCGTGTCCACTCACTGGTCCATGCCCAATAACTGACTAATATCAGGTCACTTACTCGTGTCCAATCACTGGCTCACATAAAATCACTGACCCATGCCCAGTCACTGATTCATATAATATCACTGACCCATGCCCAATCACTGACTCATATCAAATCACTGATCCATGCCCAATCATGGTGACTGGAATACTGACCTATGTCAAATCACTGACCCACCTTCAATCGCTGACCCATACCCTATCACTGATTCATGCTAACAATAACCGAAAATATAAGACAAGAAACAAATAAGAAACTATTGCCAGCAGTGCAGGATTAATAGGTCACTTGGGCGACAGTACAGAACTAATAAGCCATTCAGCTACCAACACACAACTAATAGGTCATTCAGCCAGCAACACACAACTAACAGGTCATTCGGCCAGCAACACACAACTAACAGGTCATTCGCCCAACAGTACAGAAATAATATGTCACGTAACCAGCGGTGCACAACCAACAGGTCGTGCAGCTAGCACTATAGAATTAACAGGTCGGGTCATTCAGACAACAGTACAGAACTACTAGGTCATATGGCCAGCAGCAGAGAACTAGTGCGTCACGTAGTCGGCAGTACAGAACTAACAGGTCAATGTAGCCAATAATACCGAACTAATTTGTCATGTGACGCAACTTCTATGTATTATTAACATTCCATTTTAAAATACAGATACAAGTGTACCACCTCGCTTCTCCCAACCGACCAAGACCCTACGAAATTATACTTTTCTACAATAGAGCCGACAGCGCGCTATGAAATAGTGGAGTAGTATTGAAAATAAAAACTCATAAAAATGTGAAACTTGACATGCATTTTGCAGTAAAACGTAATGACATCTGCGTACATGTGAACGCCATGTTCTTTATGCCGTGCGTTTATTGTCCTTCGCTGGAGGGAGGGGGGGATGCTCTTAATCCAGGCCACAAAGCTTAATATCCATCTGTTAATTTTCTGCTACTTAGAAATGCATGCCTGCGTATACGAAAAGCACAAAGGCATCAATGTGTTCTTTTATTCCTCGCATGTGCTACATAAAAATTAACTCCCGCTGGTTTAAGGCAGGCTTAAAGTGCAGCATCTGGTTTAAGTATTTCACCATACTTCGTTGCATACTACCTGTGCGTCCAAAAGTTATAAAATAAAGAAGCTCACTGGACAATAGGAACAGCATCGGGATGAACTGTCCAGCCAACACAAATACGTTGCTCTATAAACTATGTATGTACATATATTCCTGCGGTATATTAAAAATATTCAAGTATATGCTGATTATATAATCAAGAACTTATACACAGCTTGACAAGCTATCATGTAAAAATAATCGACAACGACCAATATTAGTGTCGAATCCATAGTTGCCGGTGTCGCTGAGATAAACCCCCAATGCCGTTTAAGTCCAAGTTAAGCCCCCATCGGCATGGGGGGGGGGTCTGGGGGTGAGGGTAAGGGTGGGAAATAAAATGTCCAAACTGACCGAGATTAGTGTCGAATCCATAGTGTTCGGGATCGCTAAGCTGATTGATGACAATCCTGATGACAATTAAGCCCAAGTTTAGTCGAATAGAACGAATATAATTTTGTAGAACAGTATAGACTCTGTAGAACCTTCTATACGGCTGTGGAAATGAATAGAACTTTGTAGAACCGTCTAGAATGTTGTGGAAATGAATAGAACTTTCGTGGTTGGGATAAATAAATACCCGGACAACGTCGGGTACTCAGCTAGTCAGGTATACAAGACAAGATATCCCTTCTCTGGTCGACAGAGCCAAAGAAAGAGGTTCAGCGTTGTTTGAGACCAATGATCGAACTCAGAACAATATAAACAGGAGATTTTAAGGCGCACAGTTAAGAGCACAAAAGAAGAGGAGGCCCTCAAAAATGGCGAATTAAAAGAACACAATTATCTTATCATGCCGGCATACAGGCTCTATGAAATACAGTATTGATGCCCATACTTTCCTTTGCCTAACAGCACACGATAAGGTGGTGTACTCAGCAACACATCTGGCCGCCTTTTCCATCTCCAGCTTCAGAGAGAGCCACATAACCCCTTTCTACAGCTGAGTGGCTTCTGGCCACCTTCTATCGGAGTTAAACCACCAACCTCCTAGTGAGAGTGTACCGCACTCGCCACTGAGCCACACTAGAAAATGACAACCTGGACACACAAAAAAACAGCTCCATCTCTTTACAAAAACGACAGCAAAAAAACGCAAGGCACTACATATAATACAACAAAGAAGAATACATAAAGAGCAGATAAAATCAACACAATTTACATAATAACGGCTGACGGCAGGTGTACAAGTGAAATAAAACCATAAACAGGCACGGCAAATGCAGCTTTTTTTAAATGACATGAAGAAGATACTAACAAATAAGAAAACGCCTCCGACAGTGATGAAAGAGCACAATAACTCGGCCGGCCCATAAATCGTCGTATGACTGTAATATTGTATAAATCAAACATTTCCATGTTTCTCTCCCCTGAAGGATCTATACTTCCTGCATGAAGATGTGTGAAAATAAAACTGATGAATCTGACATGATCACCGCAGATAAAAATGAAATGATCAACCTCAAATATGCGTTGAACGCGGATATGAGGATTTTAAAAAAGCTGCCGGCAATCTTGAGTTATTTTTTTTTTTTTAATGTAGGAGACACGAGGTGTTACACACAAAAAAACTCGTCATCTGTCTCGGAATGATGAAAGAGCTTCGCATGTTTCTCAAGTCTCTGCACGAGGTCTCTGGGCACAGAGCTCCTGCGTCAGCTGTCAAACTCGCGAGGTTTACTCCGTAGCACGTCCGACAGGCTCATCTATCACCTTTAACTGGGAAAATAGCTACCCCCACCCCTTTCCAACCCACCTCGGTTTTTTTTTTTTGGGGGGGGAGACCGACACTTTTCCCGGTTTTAAAGAACCTCATTACTTCCCCACCCCCCAATCTAAATGGAGAGAATAACATGAAAGCCTTACTTTTCCATGACGTATACGGCCAATCTTTATATACGGCCAATCTTTATATACGGTCAATCTTTATATACGGCCAATCTTTATACGTCCAGTCTTGAATATGGGCTGCTATCTTCATTATTTTTCCCAAAGTTATTGAGAAAATTCAGATATATCTCAGATATGTTCATACTTCAACAACTTTTTTTTCTGTTTCTTTGAATTTAAAAAAAAAAAACTGTCGAAGTCTGACATGTCTTCCTCTGCCATGCTGCGGCTTATACACGGAAAATGTTGCCCTGTGTTTTAGGATGGGACTGTGGCTGCAGAACAGTTTGCGTGAAAACAGCCTGGATAACTTTATCCCTTATGCTGTTGTGTGAGCTTTAGACATCCTCAGTCTTGCCGCTCTTTCTCTCTTTTAAAGTGGATCGGGAACTATGCATAGGCTCTTCTTTCTTTCTTTCTTTCTCTTGTGTTCAGTTTCGCATGAACAGCCTTCTAAACTGGGACACGGGTTACGTCCATGAATCCTGTTGTCAGCAGAAGGTCTTCGTAGGAACCCCAGAGTTTCTCCTCCGTGCTAATTCTCTCTATGCCATTTACCTGGGCTCTGAGGTCTCTATATATGGCGCCCACTTCTTTCATAATTTTATGTCTTCCTAGACAAGCTGAGCAACGCTGCAGCTACAAGCCTGGACAAGTTCTTGGGCTGTCTCTCTCCGAAACGTGATGCTGTGCGGCGTATTTGGCTGTCTTTGTTTATAATTTTCTCGACGATGCCCTGAAAATGCCTTCTTCTTCAACATTCATTCAGTCGTGTAATTCAAAATACTACCCTTTTACACCTAATCGCTGGCTTTACTTGTCAACGACTGGCCAAAAATAAAACCAGCATAAAGCTCACTGTTTAGCTCTAAACATTTCAACCCATCATTTATCACTCTTTAGTAGGATTACAGCAACGAAAAACCCAACTACTTCAAAGACGTTTTTTTCTAACGTAACACCCGTACATACTGTCAGCTCGTTACAAATGAAAGGATTGAGGGAGATGGTGTCAGAAAGTTGGAAGACAGTTCATCACAGTCACGTGGGGTGTTACGTCAGAAGCACGCAAATTCAGCGCTCCACACATGACAACACAGCTTACAGGCTGTCCTGGCGAGCGGTTAAAGACACATTGGGCTTTTTCTAACAATAAATTACTTGCCCAATAATAAAAGTGTGAAACAAACAAACAAACAAACACACATAGAATACAGACATTAAGCTTGGTGAAGCTTCACGCTTTTAACCTTCACTCAAGGACGGGAAAAAAATACCCACCATAATCCACTCCCTAGCCGACACGATACTCTCCTCCCAGCATTCTCACTGCTCTACTTTTATTTTTGTTTGTAATCATCTTTTTGTTAGAGAAGATGTAGACAAGGAATATTACGATGCCATAACAGTTGGAGGTTATGAAATACCAGAGATTAGATATGCTGATGACACAGTATTGCTGTCCACAACACAAGAAGGAATGGAAAAACTAATTATGTCAGTCCGCAAGAACAGCGAAGAGCAGAACCTCTATCTTAATGCAAAGAAAACTAAAGTGATGACAACTGACAAAACAAACAAGGCAACTGAAATATGTATCAATGAGGAAAAACTGGAAGAAGTGGAGAGTTTTGAATATCTTGGATCACTACTAACTAATAATGGAGATACAATGAGGGAAATTAAAAGGAGGACATCTATTGCTCTTCAGAAAGTAAAACAAATAAAGAATCTGTGGAGAGGAGCAGACAGAACCACAAAAATAAGATTTTTAAGGACATGCATCTTTCCTATCGCAACCTATGCCTGTGAGACCTGGACACTTAACAAAACAGCTGAGAAGCACATAAATGCCTTTGAATGTAAATGCTATAGAAGAGTTCTCCAAATATCGTGGACACAAAAAAGAACAAATATATCTATACTACAAGAGCTTAATATTGAAGAAGGCTGGCTAGTAAAGAGGATTAAAGAGAGAAAACTTAAATATTTTGGCCACATTAAACGTCATGATAATTTAGAGAAGACCGTATTGGAAGGATACATAATGGGAAAAAGAAAAAGAGGAAGACCGAAACGAAGATGGCTGCAAGACATCGTTGATGATCTGGAAATGGATGCAGCAGCAGCAGGCCATCTTGCTCACAACCGAGAGGCCTACAGGAGTGCTGTTTGGGAGGCAAAGTTCCGCAAGGGACATGCAAAGGAATGAATGAATGAATGAATCATCTTTTAATCATCCTTAATCTCAGATGCATTCTGGGGTCGTCAGGAGACTAGTGTGTTTAAACATGGTGGTTTTTTTTTTGGGGGGGGGTGTTAGTCTGGTACTGGTAAAATCTGTCCAAGGATGACCCAAATGCAATCAAAGAGGTATAGGACGCAGAGTGGCTTTTTTGGAGGGTTTTTTTTTAGTGCGTCTTATATGCGGGAAGTAAGATATATTAGCGTGCTCAAGCAGAGCCCATCTATGAGAAACCGCGAGCATGATGATGATGATGATGATGATTTTATACATGACAAGACGGCACAACAGATGCGAAACATCACTTTCAGCCCCTAAGTCCACAATAGAAGATTTTTTAAAAAAATATCACCCATTCATTCGCCGGCTTTTGTACAATCGTTGTCAAGCATCGACTCTTTTCTTGAACTTGCTCTAAAACTACTACGTTCCGATCCAATGCTCTTCTATGAACGTGTTCTTCAAATGAAGGGCATGATCGATACCACGATGTTGTAAATCCGTGTAAGCGTATGTTGAGGCTCAAATTCAATTTATGTGATGCCAGTCAGGGCATACAAGAAACGTAAAAGTTACTCTTACGAGTATAACCCGCAACGGTCCGACCAATGTGACACTGAATATACAACTGCTTGTGTGATAATGGGATAATTCTTCCACTATAGACCATTTCTTCTATTAGTGTATTCTTGACTGGCACACTCTGACAAACACATTCCTGCTTGCCCCCTGCTTCAACAGCAACTGTAAATAAACTGCTCGATCCGCCGAAAAGAAAGTTGCAAATTGAATTTAATGGTGATAACTATGTGTGTTCGGAGGGCTAACGTATAGCCATATAATGTTCAGAACCAATGATGATAGACAGATATTGGTGGTTCAATTTTACATAAAGATAGGAGTTGGAAAAAATGATGGCAGGAAGCACGTATAAATGAGGAACACACACAATCCATTATTTCGGCCTTAGCCTTTTTCAAGGATCACATCCAAGAACACGGCACCATAAGAAACGCGGAAAACAAATGAAAAACTTAGCTTTTTTTAGGTACCCTCTAGAACGAAAAATGACACCAAATACGCCCAGATAGGCGTGTGGGAATACGCGATTGGCTGAGAAATGGCAAAGGATAAACAACTTCGACCAATGGGATACCTAAGGCCTAAAACAAAGGTTTGCACGTCATCATTTCTCATCAGAACCAACTACGCAAACGTTTATTACTTGTATCTCCTTAATTATGCAGATGTTAAAGAATGGAATCCGACTTTAAATATAAAGGTTTTGATTAAACTCTGAAATTGCAGAAAAACAATGTGGTTTTGTTGATTTTAAAAAAACACAAGTAAAGCAATTTTTATATTAAAAACTACAACAGAATGAGCTCTAGAAGTAAAAAAAAAAAAAGATATATACTTGTGCCTTTACTGATTACATGAAAGCTTTGGACAGACATAGACATGAAGATTTGATACAGATGCTAGAAAAACTTAATAAAGATGGTCAAGACACGAGAACTTTTAAGAATATGTTCTTGAATCACAGAGCAATAGTAACAGTGAATAAAGACACAGGTGAGTCTTGCCCTGTCTTGTCTATATAAAGACACGGGTGAGTCTTGTCTTATCTTGTCTATATAAAGACACAGGTGAGTCTAGTCTTGTCTATATAAAGACACAGGTGAGTCTTGTCTATATAAAGGCACAGGTGAGTCTAGTCTTGTCTATATAAAAACACAGGTGAGTCTTGTCTTGTCTACATAAAGACACAGGTGAATCTTGTGTTGTCTATATAAAGACACAGGTGAGTCTTGTCCTGTCTATATAAAGACACAGGTGAGTCTTGTCTTGTCTATATAAAGATATAGGTGAGTCTTGTCTTGTCTATATAAAGACACAGGTGAGTCTTGTCTATATAAAGACACAGGTGTTTCTTGTCTTGTCTATATAAAGACACAGGTGAGTCTTGTCTTGTCTTGTCTTGTCTATATAAAGACATAGGTGAGTCCTGTCTTGTCTTGTCTATATAAAGACACAGGTGAGTCTTGTCTTGTCTACCTCCCTGGAAGTGGGAGCCTGATGCTCTCTGCAGGCGATGCTGTGAAGATATTCATGCACAGCATCGTCTCGGCTTGGGAGTGGGTTATGACGGCTATTTTTTTTTCAGTCCCTGAGTGGAAGGTATAAAGCAGGAGATGTGCAATACTTCTTTAGCAGACTCCACCACCATGTGAAATGTGGTGATCCCTGCCCTGTTAGCTAGCTAATGGGGGGTCAGGGTCGTGGTCAGCTATGGTTCGCCAACCCTAACACCAGCTGTCAGCTATGGTTCGCCAACCCTAACACCAGCTGTCAGCTATGGTTCGCCAACCATAACGCCAGCAGTCAGCTATGGTTCGCCAACCCTAAAAGTTATCTTAAACTGCTCTTACAGACACCGAATACAATTAATTGTTTTCTGAATAGTCCCGAAAATTTTGTTTAGTAGATAGTCATTTATAATGTATGTAGTTACTTCTGTACTGAGTGAATGTTTAAGAGTGAAACGTAAATGTTATATTTTATTTTATGTCTCTCAGCTTCAATGTTAGTTATGTTTGTTATATGAACAGCATATTTGTAGAATGTCTGGAATAGAGTGAAAGATGTATGATAAAGGGCAGAATGTCAGACGGGCCTGCATGCCCAATTCTTAACCCTTTTGAAATAAAAAGATCAATAAAGATCAATCAACCCTAACACCAGCTGTCAGCTTTAGGTCGCTAACCGCAAAACAGGACGACATAGGCGACCAAAACGAGGCGTAAGACTGCCACCTGATCTATTCTCTACAGGCGGTGAAAATAACTTGAGAGCAATAAAGGAGGATTAGAGCTAAACAGAAAGAAACAAAAGTCACATCTAAAAGAGTAAAATATACCAAACCGCTACATCCAAAGGGAAGACAATGACACAAACAGACAAATTCATTCAGTTACCTAGAAACAACAATAACAACTGACGGCAAGTGCACAAATGAAATAAAATCATGAAACAGATAAGGCAGGGGGCATCATTTTTTATGACCAACAAACACGTTCATAAAAGTTAGCAAACAAGCATTGCAGTGCTATATATAGCCAATACTGATTGTGAAACAGTCGGACAGTTAACAGAAACACGACAAATAAACTAGAAGAAATGGGAGGCGATTTTGGATAAACGATGCATCAAGTAACCTGGACAGATTGAAAAAAAAAAACAACAAGCAAACAAAACAAAGGAAGAAGTTCTCAGAGAGAAGTTTCAGAACAACGAAAACTAGTTAAAATGATAGGACAAAAAAAAAAAAAAAAGACAGTCAAAATTTCTTGGACATGTCATGAGAGAAGACAAAAAAGATGCAGAAGTTAGTAATGACTGGAAAATTCAAGGAAAGAAGAGAGGAAAGGCAAGAGAAAAGAAAAAATCCTCAACGTACTGACCAAGTGGCACGGAAAAAGAAAATCATTCGAACTGATCGGAAACACTGAGGATCGCACACAATGGAAAAGAATGATGGCCAACGCCATTTGTAGCGACACATTAAAAACAATAACTCACACAAGCTGTGAAGGAAGGATAAATATATATATATATAAAGCTGTGAAGGAAGGATAAATATATATATATATATATATAAAGCTGTGAAGGAAGGATAAATGACCTTATATATACAAAAGCTGTGAAGGAGGGATTCATGACCTTATATATACCAAAGCTGTGAAGGAAGGATAAATATATATATATATAAAGCTGTGAAGGAGGGATAAATATATATATATAAAGCTGTGAAGGAGGGATTCATGACCTTATATATACCAAAGCTGTGAAGGAAGGATAAATGACCTTATATATACACAAGCTGTGAAGGAGGGATGCATGACCTTATATATACCAAAGCTGTAAAGGAAGGATAAATGACCTTATATATACAAAAGCTGTGAAGGAAGGATACATGACCTTATATATACCAAAGCTGTGAAGGAAGGATAAATGACCTTACGTATACAAAAGCTGTGAAAGAAAGATACATGACCTTATATATACCAAAGCTGTAAAGGAAGGATAAATGACCTTATATATACAAAAGCTGTGAAGGAAGGATACATGACCTTATATATACCAAAGCTGTGAAGGAAGGATAAATGACCTTACATATACAAAAGTTGTGAAAGAAAGATACATGACCTTGTATATACAAAAGTTGTGAAAGAAAGATACATGATCTTATACTTGTATATACAAAAGTTGTGAAAGAAAGATACATGATCTTATACAAGGATTTTTTTCTTGCATATACAATAGTTGTGAAGTAATGATACATGACCTTATATATACAAAAGTTGTGAAAGAAAGATACATGACCTTATATATACAAAAGTTGTGAAAGAAAGATACATGACCTTATATATACAAAAGTTGTGAAAGAAAGATACATGACCTTATATATACAAAAGTTGTGAAAGAAAGATACATGACCTTATATATACAAAAGCTGTGAAAGAAAGATACATGACCTTGTATATACAAAAGTTGTGAAAGAAAGATACATGATCTTATACTCGTATATACAAAAGTTGTGAAAGAAAGATACATGACCTTATATATACCAAAGCTGTGAAGGAAGGATAAATGACCTTACGTATACAAAAGCTGTGAAAGAAAGATACATGACCTTATATATACCAAAGCTGTAAAGGAAGGATAAATGACCTTATATATACAAAAGCTGTGAAGGAAGGATACATGACCTTATATATACCAAAGCTGTGAAGGAAGGATAAATGACCTTACGTATACAAAAGTTGTGAAAGAAAGATACATGACCTTGTATATACAAAAGTTGTGAAAGAAAGATACATGATCTTATACTTGTATATACAAAAGTTGTGAAAGAAAGATACATGATCTTATACAAGGATTTTTTTCTTGCATATACAATAGTTGTGAAGTAATGATACATGACCTTATATATACAAAAGTTGTGAAAGAAAGATACATGACCTTATATATACAAAAGTTGTGAAAGAAAGATACATGACCTTATATATACAAAAGTTGTGAAAGAAAGATATATGACATTATATATACAAAAGTTGTGAAAGAAAGATACATGTCTTTATATATACAAAAGTTGTGAAAGAAAGATGCATGTCCTTATATATATAAAAATTGTGAAAGAAAGATGCATGTCCTTATATATACAAAAGTTGTGAAAGAAAGATACATGACCTTTATAGCCTGGACACAAGATTTTGTGCAGGCTTCGGCAAGCCTTGTACTACAAGATACAAGAGCGATCAATCTGATTACACACAAATGAGAGAAACTGAAAACGAAAGTGCTCTAATGATCACGCATATCACGAAAGAGGAGATTCGGTTTCGCCCTCAATTATTTCGAGTGAAAACGGGATTCGAGTAGCTCCCAACTATTCCACTGTTACAAGATTACTTTTAATATCAAATAATCAGACCCCCGTGTGGGTTTACTTTTCCCCTGTGTTCAATAAATTTGTGTGTGTTTACTTTTCCCCCTGCGTTATTAACTTCACTTTTATAACCTTATAACCCCCCCCCCCTTTCCACCTTCCTGGTGAAGAATCGATTATGTATTTCTGTCACGGTTGATGGAAATAGTATCAATACAATGATTACGGTACCAGATCTCAAGTTCTTGATAATCCTTTGGATTTCTCTTAATGTTGGCATTCTTTCTTTTGCCAGCGATCTTCCGGCATTCTGGGAAGGTTAGCGTGTTTAAGTAGGCCAAGGTGGAATAAATGGTAGATAATGATTGGTCAATATATATATATATATATAATATATACATAATTTCTGTACAGTTCTGCCACGACTTCTGGTGACACGACGAAGAAGACAGCAAGAACGCTGGGCCCACTTCAGAGCCAAGGCCACCCACCGCCACCACACCATCATCATCATGTTCAGTGACGGCTTGTTTCTCCACAGTTTCTTTTCTATCAACTTTTTGCACACCCATAAACAAACAGCCGTACGCGTTCCCTATCAACGTTTTCCACACCCATAAACAAACAACCTTACGCGTTCCCTATCAACTTTTTTTTCACATCCACAAACAAACAGGCGTACATATTCCTATCAACTTTTTCTGCATTCATAAACAAACAGGCATACACATCCCCTATAAACTTTTTCCACATCCACAAACAAACAGAAGTACACATTCCCTATCAACTTTTTCTGTATTCATAAACAAACAGGCATACACATCCCCTATAAACTTTTTCCACATCCACAAACACACAGGCATACACATCCCCTATCAACTTTTTCAACACTCATAAACAAACAGGCGCACACATTCCCTACTAACTTTTTCCATATCCACAAACACACAGGCGTAGACATTCCCTATCAACTTTTCCCACATCCACAAACAAGCGTATACATCACCTATCAACTTTTTCCACGTCCACAAACACACAGGCGTACACATCCCCGATCAACTTTTCCCACATCCACATCCACAAACAGGCGTACACATCCCCTATCAACTTTCTCCACATCCACAAACAAACAGGCGTATACATCCCCTATCAACTTTTTTCCACATCCATTAAACAAACACCGTACACATTCCCTATCAACGACTTTTCTTCAACCATTAAACAAACAGCATACACACATAGATCAACGACTTTCCCTAATATAATGTTTACTCGGCACACACACATAATAATGACGTAATTTCAGTCACCTACTCTGTCACTGCTGCTATACTCTCTGTGACAGGACACCTCCAGCAAAAAAACATTTTTTCCTCGGGTCATTATCTACCTATTGATTCTCTGTACTGAAAGACCGGCGAGAATCTCTGCAAGACAAACAGCAGCTTACTGCAGTACTTCACAATTACACACACACACACACAAAACCGGCTTCCAAGGCAGGACACTTTAGAACAGTGGTTCCCAAAACGGGAGATGCTGCCCCATCCTCACCCCCTCCTCTGGAAGCGATAGAAAGATCCGAGGGTGTGAAGGAGGTGTTTACGAGGTTAAGAAACGGGGGGGGGGGGGGGGAGGGGGAAGACACCAAAAGAGCGAAAAACGTTTTACGGGCACTAGGAATATGGCCTGTGAGTTGAGTAGGGTTGAGGGGTGCGGTGGAACACAGCCCGACAAAGTTTTGGAAGCACTGCTTCGAAACAAAATGTAGAAAGGAAAATAAAAGGGAACTTGTGTACCTGGTCTCGCTAGTTGTAAGCCATCGCTTGATACGGCCCTGTTTTTTTTTTACGCGTTTTGCTTTAGTGACGCTCTTTGTAAATATAAAGCGTATATGACAATCTTCGACTATGACACAAGGTGGAGTGGATGTGAGGACAGAGAGGAAAGTGTCAGAACAATGACACAACGTGGAGTGCATGTGAGAGACCGACAGAAAAGTGTCAGAACTATGACACAAGGTGGAACGGATGTGAGATACCGATAGGAAAGTGTCAGAACTATGACACAACGTGCAGTGGATGTGAGAGACCGAGAGGAAAGTGTCAGAACTATGACACAAGGTAGAACGGATGTGAGATACCGAGAGGAAAGTGTCAGAACAATGACACAACGTGGAGTGGATGTGAGAGACCGAGAAGAAAGTGTCAGAACAATGACATAAGGTGGAGCAGATGTGATAGACCGAGAGGAAAGTGTCAGAACAATGACACAACGTGGAGTGGATGTGAGAGACCGAGAAGAAAGTGTCAGAACAATGACACAAGGTGGAGCAGATGTGATAGACCGAGAGGAAAGTGTCAGAACTATGACACAACGTGCAGTAGATGTGAGATACCGAGAGGAAAGTGTCAGAACTATGACACACCGTGGAGTGGATGTGAGAGACCGAGAAGAAAGTGTCAGAACAATGACACAAGGTGGAGCAGATGTGATAGACCGAGAGGAAAGTGTCAGAACAATGAAAACAACGTGGAGCGGATGTGAGATACCGATAGGAAAGTGTCAGAACAATGACACAAGGTGGAACGGATGTGAGAGACCGAGAGGAAAGTGTCAGAACTATGACACAAGGTGGAACGGATGTGAGATACCGAGAGGAAAGTGTCAGAACTATGACACACCGTGGAGTGGATGTGAGAGACCGAGAAGAAAGTGTCAGAACAATGACACAAGGTGGAGCAGATGTGATAGACCGAGAGGAAAGTGTCAGAACAATGAAAACAACGTGGAGCGGATGTGAGATACCGATAGGAAAGTGTCAGAACAATGACACAAGGTGGAACGGATGTGAGAGACCGAGAGGAAAGTGTCAGAACTATGACACAAGGTGGAACGGATGTGAGATACCGATAGGAAAGTGTCAGAACAATGACACAAGGTGGAACGGATGTGAGATACCGATAGGAAAGTGTCAGAACAATGACACAAGGTGGAGCGGATGTGAGAGACCGAGAGGAAAGTGTCAGAACTATGACACAAGGTGGAACGGATGTGAGATACCGATAGGAAAGTGTCAGAACAATGACACAACGTGGAGCGGATGTGAGAGACCGAGACAAAAGCGCCGGAACAAGCTGACCATGTAAAAAGCAAAAAAAAAGTAAAGGTAAAACTCTCGTTTCCATACCATTAAGGCATACTGGAGGATACGATGTTAGGCCCGTATTTCAAGTCCATCGGCGCCATCAAAGTTCCATGTAGTCAGTATCACACCTACCGCATTTACCTTCCCAGTTTCTCTTGTACCCTTTTTTTTTTTTTTGGTGGCTGGGTGGACACATTATAAATATTTTGGACATGATACGTCATGATAACCTAGAGAAAACCGTCTTGGAAGGTTACATAATGGG
Source organism: Achatina immaculata (assembly GCA_009760885.1). Taxonomy (NCBI): domain Eukaryota; kingdom Metazoa; phylum Mollusca; class Gastropoda; order Stylommatophora; family Achatinidae; genus Lissachatina; species Lissachatina immaculata. Next base: position 47,293,662 of record CM019720.1, on the reverse strand, counting down.
AAAAAGAAATAGAGGAAGACCAAGGCGAAGATGGCTGCAAGACATCGTTGATGATCTGCAAATGGATGCGTCAGCAGCAGGCCGTCTTGCTCACAACCGAGAGGCCTACAGGGAGCGCTGTTAGGGAGGCAAAGTTCCACATGGGACATGCAAATGAATGAATGACTGGGTGGACCTCGGGGCCTTTCTAGTGTGATCCAGAAAAAAAACCCGCTGCTGGGACTTGAACATGGTACCACCAGACTAGTAAACGAAGCACCTAACCACTCAGCTAACCACTCACCTAACCACTCAGCTAACCAGGACGTGTGACACATATGAAAAAAAAAAGGTAGCAACTATTCAGAAATACCAATGACTGCACACGCTGAAGAAACATGGTCACCAAAGGTGGGTGAGTGCTAAAGGAGTGACACAATAAGGGAGTGACAAGAATACCGTATTGAAAGAGTGACACAATAAAGGAGTGACAAGAATACCGTATTGAAAGAGTGACACAATAAAGGAGTGATAAGAATACCGTATTGAAAGAGTGACACAATAAAGGAGTGACGATAATACCGTATTGAAAGAGTGACACAATAAAGGAGTGACAAGAATACCGTATTGAAAGAGTGACACAATAAAACAGTGACAAGAATACTGTACTGAAAGAGTGACACAATAAAGGAGTGACAAGAATACCGTATTGAAAGAGTGACTCAATAAAGGAGTGACAAGAATACCGTATTGAAAGAGTGACACAATAAAGGAGTGACAAGAATACCGTATTGAAAGAATGACACAATAAAGGAGTGACAAGAATACCGTATTGAAAGAGTGACACAATAAAGGAGTGACAAGAATATCGTATTGAAAAAGTGACACAATAAAGGAGTGACAAGAATACCGTATTGAAAGACTGACATAGAGATTTATATGTTTATTTTTTTTAAAACTACTTCAAAGCGAAAAATGGAATAAGCAACAGCTTAAAACGACAACACATGAATTTCACTGGCGAACAATAACTGCTAGTCTACGTTAACAAAACTATGCAGCAGGTCACAGATGTCCCATCATTATGTTACAAACGATACGTTGTAAATGTTTATTTGTTGTAAATCTTGCTGTGTTGTTACACATTTTGATTTAGAACCCTAAGACTACTTAATCCGTAGATCGATACAAGATATATCACCCATTTTTACAATACTTCTGTCACTTCACTGAAATACATCAGAGATTTTTCACCAATTTATGTTACTTCGGTATTTATTCACAAAACTGTCGCCGTGATTCGGCGTTTATTACAGGCCAGCGTCTATTCAAGGCAGGCGTCTACTCGCAAAACCCCAATTACGGTTCTGCAGCATCGGAATTAGCCTACACCGTACGTCTTTCCACAGAAAGACAGAGACGATGTACTGACCCGGCTTTTATTTCAGACCCGGGGATTTATCTGGGGCACGCGTTTAGTTGAAACATGACTCCGGCACCTCCCTCCCCCACCTCCCATGTTTAACTGTGGCAAATGACTATTTCAAAAAAAAACCCCTATCATTTGACACTTTAAATTTCCCACCAAATCATATAAAGTGAGTGCAATCTACAGTCCAATTCGGAGCAAATCATATAAACTGAGTGCAATCTACAATCCAATTTCAAGCAAATCATATAAACTGAGTGCAAATCTACAATCCAGTTCCCAGCAAATCATATAAACCGAGCGCAATCTACAATCCAATTTCAAGCAAATCATATAAACTGAGTCCAATCTACAATCCAATTTCAAGCAAATCATATAAACTGAATCCAATCTACAATCCAATTTCAAGCAAATCATATAAACTGAGTCCAATCTACAATCCAATTTCAAGCAAATCATATAAACAGAGTACAATATACAATCCAATTCCCAATAAATCATAAAAGCGAGTGTAAATCTACAGTCCAGTTTCCAGCATGTCATATAAACCGAGTGCAATCTACAGTCAAACTCCAAGCAAATAATATAAAATTACTGCAAATCTACAGTCTAATTCCCAGCAAATCACATAAACAGAGTGCAACCTACAGTCGAATTCCCTGCAAATCATGTAAACTGAGTGCAATCTACAATCCAATCCCCAGCAAATCATATAAACTGAGTGCAGTCTACAGCTCACTAAACTAACCACTTTCAGAAAACTATTTGGTACGATTTTTCTGACTTTTTAAAACAGTGATCCTTAACCTATGAACATGGGAACACGAACGGTCCTTGGCCCACTTGCAGTGGTCTGAGACGGGGTTATCTATGTAGCATTAAGCGCATTATGTTTAATGAAAAAAAACACAAATCAAAGTTTATGGCATTATATATATATAATATATATATATATATATATATATATATATATATATATATTGACACAGTGCTGGAGGACCTTGACTTTGCGGACGACATTTAACTATTATCAAGCAGCCACAAAGATATGCAAGATAAAATAAACAAGCTAACTCAGAATGCAAACAACATAGGACTAAAGATCAACGTAGGAAAGACAAAGTCAATGAAGCAAAATGTGAACAACAGAAATGTACTCGGAGTAGATAGCAGGTTAGTGAAGGAAGTCAATGAATTTGTACACCTTGGCAGTAGTGTAGTAGAAAATGGAGACAGCAAAGAGGACATCAACAGCAGACTTACTAGAGCAAACCAGGCTTTTGCAGAGCTGCAGACTGTATGGAAATCTAAAAACTAAGCATGAATACGAAAATCAGGATATTTAAGAGTAATGTTCTAAGTGTACTACTCTATGGAAGTGAATGCTGGAAAATCACCAAAACCATAGAAAACAAGTTGAATTCTTTCCAGACTAAATGTTTACGAAGAATTCGAAAAATATTTTGCCAAACACCATAAGAAATAACATCTTGTTGGCAGAGACTGCAATTATTGAGGAAAGACGCTGGCGATGGTTGGGACATGTGCTCCGAATGACTGACAACTCACTACCAAAATCAGCACTAAGATGGACACCACAGGGGAATAGAAGTAAGGGTAGACCAAAAGAGACATGGAGAAGAACAACAGAAAGGATGTTGAGTAATAGAGGGCTCACCTGGGCAAGAGCAGAAAAAAAGGCAACGGACAGGCATTTGTGGAAAACCCTTGCGGAAGCCCCATGTGCCCTGGGCACTTAAGGTTCAGATATATATATATATATTATATATTACATCTTACATTCTTCCCGTGCCGTTAAACGTCACATAGGGTCCGCATGGTAGTTCGCCAAGATGTCCTGTCTTCAGCGAGTTTTTCAGTCACATCAAGGGATGTTATGCCCATTGAATTGGCTTCTCAATGGTCGACCTCTTTTTCTTCGGCCTGTTGTGTTCCATTTGATAGGTTGTTTAGGGATTCTCTGATTGTTTCTTTTCATCACATGACCAACAGGTGTCCATCTTCTTTTTTCTGATCGACCATGAGACAGGTTGTTGTTTGCTCATTTGTCTGAGATCTGCATTGTTCTTGAATTCATTCCACTTTATATCGAGTATTTTCCTTAGGCATTTGTTTTCAAAAGAGTCTAATTTCTTGTCTATTTCTTTAGTTGTTTTCCCAGCTTTCACATGCATAAATGAAGATGGATATTACATTTGAATTGAATAATCTTAACTTGGTTTTTGTGCTTATAACTTTTGAATGTCATATGTTCTCAAGATTCCTGAAGGTCAATACTGCTTTGGCAATTCGAATTCTAACTTCTTTTCTAGTGTCACCATTGTGGTCTATATAGCTGCCGAGATATGCACAATGGTTTACTTCTTCAACAGCTGTTCCTGCACAAACAATAAAAGGCACGAATACTCAAAAGTACAATCAATATCAACAATTGTAGATAAAGGAACCCCGGACTTAGACTTGCTGATGCTCTAAGCTGCAGAATTCTTAGACTTCCTGATGCCCGAAACTAGACACAGCTTAGAGGCCCCTTGTTAAGAACAGAAAGTAGCACAAAGGTGCGTACCAAAACAGGAAATCATGAAATTTTGCTTAGACCATAAGCTGTATGTTTAATCCGGCACTAAGAGGAAGGAAGTACAGTAAAACCTCTTTATAACGGACTTTAAAGAGACTGGAAAATTAGTCCATTATATCCAAAGTCCGCTGTTTCAGAATTAAACATATACTGTATGTTGCAGTGTGGCCGGGGCCTGCGGGCCCGGTACCTTATTACCGAAGCTCTGTTATAAACGGATATTACTAACAAACACACAGCGTCAGCATTTCTCCCCTGAAATCAGTAACTACAAAGGCAAAATGTCAGTATTTCTCCTCTGGAATCAGTAACTACAAACACACAGCGTCGGTATTTCTCCCCTGGAATCAGTAACAACAAACACACAGCGTCGGTATTTCTCACCCTGGAATCAGTACCAACAAACACACATCGTCGGTATTTCTCCCCTGGAATCAGTAACCACAAACGAATTGTGTCAGTACAGTATTTCTCCAAAAAAAAAAAAAACACAGAGGAATACACTACCGTTTGAAGCACGATTTCCAGTAAAACTTATAAGTAAGTAAAAGGTGACTGACCTAATAATCAGCGATTTAGCAAGGTGAAGAGCAAAACACTCCGACACCTGTTATTAAAATATGTGCACTGTAACCAGATGTACGCCTCAAATTGTCACACGGACGCGCGTTGATGCTCACGACTCGCAGGTGTCACATTATGAGTCGAGTTTTGTTAATGGACAAAACATCAGCGGTCGGCAACATGCAATCAGCAATACACTAATTATGGTTTCATTCGTACATTAATATTACATAAGCGAAATAACTATTATTTATTGTTAAGCCAGTCAGCTGTGACAAGCCTAACGTGGCTTTACTGTCCACGGCACACGGGTGTACATGACAATGATGTGGCAGACGGACTTGCTGGACAGGCAAAAATAAATGGCAGACTGACAATGGACAAGGGGGACATTGCTAATGCTGTACTGGACAGACTGCAGGACAATGAGGAGCGGGAATGGAAGAATAATGTGGCTGTGAAAAGATTGCTGGAGCTAGGACAAATTAAAGGTACCGGCAGGTAATTCGAACTGTGTGGCAGAAAACGCATCGTAAACAACGAACATTTGATAGGAACTATTAGCAAACATATACTCTTCAATGGATGCTGCTCCATGCGACAGAGAATATGTGGGGTTGTCCCGAATGCTGTGAAGCAGGAGTCTGAATTCTGAACTTTGAACTTTCATGTATTGTTTTAGAACATTTCATTATTATTACCTTCATTTATTACCTGTATATATGAATCTGGCCCGCCAGATTTTCACGTAAACGGCATCTGGTCCCTCTGTCGAAAAAGGTTACCGACAGTCATTTCTATCAACAACAACAACAACAAATAAGGGAAAATGGTTTGATTCTGATACCATTTGATAGGAAGTTTGCCGACCCTTGAACTGCGCCAATGAGATCAGTATCTCTCTCTTAATGAATCTTATTGCGTTGTTCTTAACTCACAAATGTACCAACGAGAAAGTACCTACAATATATGTTTATTGCCTGAACACAAAGTTATACAGGGTGGGCCAGGAAAAATTAACCGCTGGATCTATGATAGCACTGTCATCTTGTCGGATGGGAGTGTTCTATGATAGCATTGTCATCTTGTCGGATGGGAGTATTCTCTACACTGTTCATGCGTAATCTGTTGTGGGTTTTTTTTTTGTTATTGCTACTGTTTTTTTGCTTTTATTGTTATTGTTACTGTTTTTATTGTTGTTTCTGCTGTTATTGTTGGTGCTGCTATTGTTATTGTTGTTACTGTTTTTATTTCTTGCTGCTGCTATTGTTGTTACAGTTACTGGTACTGATACTGTGGCTGGTACTGTAATTGCTGCTGCACTTGAGAAATACGCTAACAACTACGCTACTCGGACGCCCCTAAATTTAAATAAGAAATGCTATGAATAACGGCTTGTGACAAGTTCTATATAACGGCTTCTGAACAGAACATCTCTTTCGAATCGTCGCTGATGTGACATTTATGATTTGACATTTTCATACTATTTTTTTCTGCTATTAATCTTATTTCTCACATTCCAGAATCCAATCTTTGTCACATGTTTGGAGCCGACGAATTAGCTCTTCGGAGCTGGCATCCCTGATGCTCGGTTGGTTTCTCTGCGAGTTTCCGTAACGATATCTTTGAGAACGTATGGCATTCAAAAGTTATAAGCACAAAATCCAAGTTAAGATTATTCAATTCAAATGTAATATCCACCCTTATTTATGCATGTGAAAGCTGGAAAACAGCTAAAGAAATAGAAAAGAAATTAGACTCTTGAAAACAAATGCCTAAGGAAAATACTCGGCATCAAGTGGAACGAATTAAAGAACAATGCAGAGATAAGGCAGATGAATGAACAACAACCAATCTCATGGGTGATCAGGAAAAGGAGATGGACTTATGTTGGTCACATGATGAGAAGAAACAGTCAGAGAATCCCAAAAAAAGCTATAAAATGGAACACAACAGGCCAAAGAAAAAGAGGCAGACCGCGTGAAACTCTGAAGAGGAAATTGTTAAGAGAGGGCAAATTAATAGGCATAAAATCCCTTGATGAGGTTGAAAGACTCGCCGAAGACAGAAAAAATTTGGCGAACTACCTTGCGAGCCCTATGTGACGTTTAACGGCACGGGAAGGATATAAGATAAAAAAATTGATCTTATTTCAAAACTCATGAAAAAGGATCTTATTTCAAAACTCATGAACTATACTACAAAATGTTTCACTTATTTTATGTACATTTCCTCACGAACTCTATTACAATGCGTCACTTCTTCTTCTTCTTCATCATCATCATCATTATCATCATCATCATCAGTCCTGTACACTCCCAATGGAGCATAATGCCACCAAAGGTTCCCCAGACAATCCTGTCTTAAGCAAGCAGGAATACCATGTCTGTCCTGCTTCCTTTCTTTCTTCTTGTGTTGTGCTTCTCCGTGTTCCTAATGGCCTGCCCGTCTATCTTTTTTTCTTTCCTTGGAGTGTCTAAGTTAATGCGGTATAGGGGTATTTTGTTTTCTTCATTCGCAGTATGTGCCCGTCTATTTCCATCTTCGTTTTTGATCTCTTTAGTAATGTTTTCAATGCCCTTTCGTTTGGTTATTTCTTCGTTTGTCAGGCGTTCTTCCCAGTGTATTCTTGGAATTTTCCTAAGGCATCTTCCCTCAAATCTTCTCAGTCTGCTGGTCGATTCTCCAATTGGTTCTCCATGTTTTGGCTGAAAATATAATAAAATGGAGCGCACACACTCTACAACAAAGTGTCACTTATTTTATTTATATTTCCTCGAGAACTCTGCTCCAAAGTGTCATTTTATTTTATTTATTAAAACTCGCGAACTCTATTACAAAGTGTCACCTATTTTATTTATATTTTCTCAAGAATCCTACTACAAAATGTGTCAGTTCTTTTATTTATCAAAACTCAAAGAATTTCCATTACAAAACGTGAGTTATTTTATTTATACGAAGTGTCCGTTATTTTATTTATACAAAGTGTCCGCTATTTTATTTATCAAACCTCACGAACTCTACAACAAAGTGTTACTTATTTTATTTTATATCTCCCCACAGAATGTGTCAGTTCCTTCATTTATTAAAAACTCGGCGAAATCCGTTCCACAACACGTGAGTTATTTTATTTATCAAAACTCACAAACTCCTTAACCACAAAACGACAGTTATCTCATTCATCTCCTATCGCGAAGCTCCGACCCCAATTCTGTCACCTCGTCTCCGGGCAAATGCTCACATGCATGAATGCAGCTTTCCAAGGATGCTCGAGTGCTACAAAAAAAAACCAAAAAACTGCTCCCTGATTTGGACACCTGTCACTGGTGGCGTACGCTCAAGTGGATCGACAAGCTCAGAAAGAGAATACACTTTTCAATTTCTCTATTCCCCCTTAACAACTTTTCAGAACAAGAAACGGAAAAAAACTGGATGGCTACAAAGAGCTGATTAAAAAAAAGAAAAAAAAATATATATATATATATATCTATGTCTATAATGAACATTTCTTCCTCGCTGGATGGCTATTCTCAGCAGAGGTGTACTGTTTTGTTTTTCTGAGGGGGGGGGGGGGGGGGGTCCTGAGAGCAGATATTCCAACAACAACAACAAAATTAGAGTAGTTCTTCTGGCTTTCTATTTATTCTTGTACTTGTCAAAAACAGCAAGAAATATGTCACACACAAAAACGCCTAGAAATGAAACTCGTCAAGACTGGCAAAGATATGAAAGCAAAAGACAAATAAAACACAACGAAACAATTTTTTTTCTATTACGAATTGGTTCATACTCGTAATTATCAAATTACCCCGGTAATGATTTGATTTTTTTAGGGGTTTTTGTTTTTGATACCTGATAAAGGCACAGGTCAAAATATTACATTACTGTCATGTTTAACAAATATATATTAATCTTTCTATATATTTACAGTCAGTCAACCTTATCTCCACTGACCACGTTTGTTCAGACTGACAGACAGAAACAAACACACACACACACAAACAGACTTAAAACAAGAAACAGTCCGACTCTATCGACAAAATGTCACCCGAAGCTGTGCGCTGAGGTTACACAGAATAATATGAGCCACGCTTAATGATCTTCAGTAACTATTTTTAATTACTCTGCCAGTGAAGGGGGATGTTTACTTTTCTAACCCCCGACAATTTGTCTGGAGAAAATTTCCCTTTCATGAACTTTCCAGAACCGTTTGCTTTGTAAACTGAGTGGTACAAATGACTGAGCAGCAAACAGGACACATCTGAATATAATCCCCTGACGCTATATGAAGCCATGTGTGAGTGTTTGTCTCTGTGTCTATTCAACTTGTACACAGAGGACATCTTCAGATACTCAGACCAACTACAAGCTGAATTTGGAGGAGCGGGTGGAGAGAGAGAGAGAGAGAGAGAGAGAGAGAGAGAGATCGATAATTTAAGGTGTGCAGGTGATAGAGTCTTTCTAGCAGGGAATCTACAGAACCTGCAGAAGTTAACACAAGCCAAGAATGGGGACTTGAGATCAATATCAAGAAGACCAAAGTAAGGGTGTTCAGCAGGAAAGATCAGAAGCCTCAGACGGACATAACTGTAAACAAAGCGAGACTGCAACAAAGTGACAAACTACAGCTACCTAGGGGATATACTAACGGAACATAGGAAATGTGAAATGGAAATAAAGAAAAGTGTAGGAATGGTAACCATACATTCAGCATTATGAAGACAGTGCTATTATCCAGGAATCTGCCCACAAAAACAAAACTGAGATTAGTAAAATGCTGTATCTACTGTTTTACTTTATGAAGCAGAAACAGGAACTCTAATAAAAAAAAAAAACAGTCTGGCTGATGGACAGGTCACAGCCTGGCTGACTGACAGGTCTGGGTGAATGCGCCATCAAAGCGAGGGAGAGAGGAGACTGAAGAGTCACATTACCGCCAACATTCGTTCCGAAGAAGGCACATGATGATGATGATAATAGTGGTGGTGATGATGGTGGTGGTGATGATGGTGATGATGATGATGATGCCAAATACTGTCATAGCTTGTAAGGTGCGGTATGGGAAAAGATTGTGCGAGACGCAGGAACTGTCCTATGTCTAAAGAAAGTGGGTGACTACCTGGAATGCTAAACTGTCCTCTTTTTTTTTAAATAACTTAAAAGAGTCCATGATAAGAAACTAACAAGACTGCAGGTATTTTTCTTTCGTGGCAATGTCCTAAGAAAATCTTATGCAATGCCGAAAAGTCAACGACAAAAAAGGAATACGACAACTTGCATCATCAGTATGGAAAGGGATCTGTGAAAATTAGCCCAATCAACGGAAAGAGGAATATAACAAATTAACACAATCAGCAACAACGCGGATGTAACAATTGACAAAGATCAATAACAGGGATGTGTAATCAAAAACTCACCGGTAATGCGAATGTGAGATATCAGAATGGAATATCAACGACAACAAAAAAGAAATGTGAGCCTGGCGGAGGAAGAAGCGAAACGGACTAGACAGTGATCTAGCATTAAGTTATGTAGCGTTAAGTTATCTAGCATTAAGTTAACAGCCGGGCCAACATAACATAGCAGAAATAAAGTGCGGTGTCAGGGTTAATAGATGACTGACAGGTGCCAGTGTCATAGTTTCCTTTTCCTTTTCTTTTCTATTCTTTTCTGCTTTATTTTGTTTTTCGTTCTGTTTTTATTTATATTTTGTTTTCTTTTGTTTTATTTTGTTTGGTTTTTTTTTTCTTGTGTCTTTTTCGTTTATTTGTTTTTTTTTCGTTCTGTTTTTATTTTTGTTTTGTTTTTGTTTTGAGAATATGGTCTTAAGATACACGGGAAAGGTACAAAAAGTATTTGCTTGGCTACAGAAACGTAAGATTTTTTTTAAAAATATAAACAATCTCTACATGAGCAGCTGTTTTCCTATCTCGCCAGAGACTGCTCTCTCTCTCTCTCTCCTCTCTCTCTCTCTCTCTCTCTCTTTCTGCCTATCTTTATTCCGCTGTTTCTCTTCTCTAGTATATCTCTTAACGCCCTCACCCCCTCCCCCTCCACAAACTCACTATTTCCTGGGTTGATCGGAAGAGTCAAAGGTTAAAGGAGTAATTCCTCCTCCCCTTTCAAAAAGAAAAAAAAAACCCTAAGCGAGAGGCCCTAAAGTAACTGGTTATGAGGTTCGTCAGTCTGGCCACCTTCGGACATCTCCTGCAACAACTGCTAGATTTTCAGAAGTATGGACCTTGCCATTTGTCTGTAGATGGCTGCCAACGTCTGGGAAAGAGGCAACATGCGCGAGGTATTCTCCATACCATATGCCCAGACGAAGCACGATGTGTACACAATAATAATCCTGTCAGGTTCAAAACCTCACTGGCCGTATAAAGAACTTTTTTTTTAAATATAAATAATCTGTAAGTTAAAACTAGCGGTAGCACTATGTCTCCAACACGGCAGTTTAACACCAAAGTCCATGTGCTATTACAATATGCCTCCAACACGGTAGTTTAACACCAAAGTCCATGTGCTATTACAATATGTCTCCAACACGGTAGTTTAACACCAAAGTCCATGTGCTATTACAATATGTCTCCAACATGACAGTTTAACACCAAAGTCCATGTGCTATTACAATATGTCTCCAACACGGTAGTTTAACACCAAAGTCCATGTGCTATTACAATATGTCTCCAACACGGTAGTTTAACACCAAAGTCCACGTGCTATTACAATATGTCTCCAACACGGTAGTTTAACACCAAAGTCCACGTGCTATTACAATATGTCTCCAACACGGCAGTTTAACACCAAAGTCCACGTGCTATTACAAGCCCGTGACCGTAATGGAGATGCCGCATTATGTGTGGCTCTGCCAACTTCACGGAAATGCAACAGCTTTTCATGATATCAATAATAAGAATAATGTAACCCTCCAGGTCCCCCTCCTCCTCCTCCTCCTCCTTCCACAGCTTTTATGACCGCAGTGAGAAGTGGGGGAGAAGCTACTGCCATCCTGCGGGGCGCCGTAAGACCAATTGGATCATTACTGTATTGACAATGACTGTGGTCGATCCTTATCAAACAAGGACATGAATATTTATATATAGATATATACAGAATGGCACTCAGCATTAAAATTAGTTATAATATTGCTAATATCATTTTCAACATACTCACTGTAAAAATTACTTTTTATCGGTAATGTTAACTATATAAAATATCTGGTTAACGGTTGTTGTTTTTTTTTAACGATAACAGTGACAGTAAAGTTTGATTCGATTTTTTTTTTGTAATTCAGAAGAACTGGTGTGAAGAAAAACCACTGGGAACACCACTTAACAAAGTACTGGCTTCCCAACTAGCACGGCCAGCGGTGAAACTGACGTAAAGCGAATTCCATAAAGACGAGAATATTTACTGTTCATAGACAGGCACGTTTTAAAACATAAAAATAAATTACGGTGACCTTATAATGAACTTAGAGAAGACCGTCTTGGAAGGGTTCATAATGGGAAAAGGAAAGAGAGGAAGACCAAGGCGAAGATGGCTGCAAGACATCGTTGATGATCTGCAGATGGATGCATCAGCAGCAGAGCATCTTGCTTACAACCGAGGGGCCTACATGAGTGCAGTTAGGGAAGAAAGTTCCGTAAGGGGCATGCAAATGACTGACTGACTGATCTTTTTTAAAATTTACAATAGGCAGTTCCTAGATCAATGGTCGCAGAAACGAATCCTCGCAAAGCGGGAATCATCTGTACTTAGATTTTTTTTTTCCTACTGTAATAGACAAGAACAACCAACCACAGACAATTAACAGTCTTTGTTGTTGTTGTTGTTTTTGTTGTTGTTGCTGTTGTTGTTGTAATAAAATGACACAGGCAGTCCCGAGTTACGAACGAGCTTCTCTGCTAAGTCTCTTCATAAGTCGGGACCGTTGGGTACAGTTTGTCCTCTTACTACCTCCCAGAATGCAATGCGGTCTTGAGTTGACAAGCGTCTCCCATTGACACATTCAGGCTTTTCGTGGATGTCTCGAGTCCACCTGCGGCGAGGTCTCCCCTTGTCTCTTTTTTCCGGCCACTACGCCTTCTACTGTCAATTCTTCCAAACCACTGTGTCTCTTGATGTGGTTGAAGTATTTCAACTCAATTTTTTTATTTTGATGGTGTTTACGAGGCATTCGTTATTCAGTACAAGTATATGAAAAATGTGGGCACTAACACCATGTCCCTATGTGCCTCTAAGGCATGACAGGATTACCTTTACCTTTTTTACCTGTATATAGTATACACTTTATCTTTCTACGCATAATAAAAGAAGAAACCGACAAACCGCTGTAGCTGTGTTTTGATGCGCGCAATAAAGTAGCGCCCATTCGCTGCTACGAACCAGTGTACGTACCCTTAATTTTTTTGTTTAATAATAGACTGTATTATTCATCGTTCGTAACTACACGTACGTAAATATGACGTTCGTAACTCGGAGGCTATCTCTACAGATAAGGTGTGGATACGATATAAAACGATGAAAACATGAAACTTTTTAATGTCCTGCAGGCACGAAAAACAGCAAACTATGGCGACATAACAATTCTTTCCAGAGGAATATATACATAACTAGACGAACATAATTTATACGAATATGATTATCACGATGACACAACAATTCTATGTGGACGAGCTACCACTTCTAGCTCATGTGAAATGACAAGCAAGCAACAACTGGTACCAACAGGAACATCAATGGCAAAAGTCGTTGAAAAGAAATATGGAGTTGGTCATAAGCACGAAAGAGAGCCAGATGTTAGTACATCAGTCAATCTGTCTGTCAGTCAGTCAGTCAATCTGTCAGTCAGTCAGTCTTATCTGTCTCTTATCTCCAGCATTTTAAACCATGAAGGCTGAAACCGTCCAAACTAACTTCTGTTACTGGCTTTCTCTCTCCCCCAGCTCTCTCGCAGCTCTTCCTCCACGTTGTCTATCCTTATCTGCCTTGGTCTGCAGTATGTTTCTATCCCCTCCCACCTCCTAGATATACAGGGTCACTCAACTAAGTAATGAAACTGATTTTATTATGGCCAAGACAAATGAATCTATGAAGTAAAGCAAAAACAAAGAGACAAACTTCATCTAAGATCTGGCAAACTTTCCATCGCCGCCCGATAAGCAGACGACAAACAAGCCTCCATTTTGTTGACCTAGTTGGAGGTGCATTGTCATGTAATCAGCATGGAGCAAAAATCTAACATTAACTTCTTTTTTAAAACTCGGAAAAGTGCCACTGAGACAGTTGAATTGATGCGACAAGTTTATGGGATGATTGTTTATCTCATGCACAGATATTCAAGTGGTATTCCCGATTCAAAAGTGGTGTGGAAGCGATTACAAATGCAACTAGACATGGATGCTCAATTTCTGTTCGTAATGAGGAACTCATTGCAAAAGTCAGAGAACGGATACAAGAAGATCGTTGTTTGAGGATGATAGCAGATGAATCTGGTGTTCACCGAGAGACCATTCGTAAAATTTTAGTGGAAGATTTGGGCAAGAAAAAAGGTGATTGCCAGTTTCTACTACATGCGTTGTCTGATGACCAAAAATATCAGCGTGTTGAGTACGCAAAAGACATTATCAAAACGTGTAGCAGACATAAACATTTCTTAAATTTGATTGTTGCAGAGGATGAAACATTGATTTTCTAAAGTGCTCAGTGGAAGTCATCATCATCACCAAAAGGAAAAAAAATTCGTCTTCAAAAGTCGAATGTGAAGACAATGTTGGTGTGCTTCTACGACAGCAAAGGAGTTATTCACAAAGAATTTATTTCAGAGGGACAGACTGTCACTGCCAAAGTTTATTTAAGTATTTTGACAACGCCTATTGAAAAGGATTCTCCGAGTCAGACCCGAGTATGCAACACCTGGAATTTTTTTCTTTCTTCAGGATAATGCACTGGCTCACAGGGCAGAAATGTTTGGCCTAAAAACAAGTGTATGTTCTCAACCATCCACCCTATTCCAAAGATTTATATCCCTGTGGTTATTTTCTATTCCCAAAATTAAATTTACCATTGAAAGAACGCTTCTTTGACGATACTGATGACACCCAAAGGGCCGTAACATCGAGTTTAAGGGCCATACCAACAGAAGAACTGCAGAGGTCGTTCCAGTGTTTGTTAGATCGTGCCACTCGCTGTATCAACGCACAGGGGGCTTCCTTTGAATAAAATACAGGTTATATCTTCAACTGTTATTTGTTTTATTTGTTACGTAATTAGTCTCATTACTTAATTGTCGGACCTTGTGTTTGTGTATATATACATATATATATGCACACGTGCGACTGGTTCGACGACTCTCTTCAATTATCACTGCATGGCCCAGGCAACAGCATCTAATGAACTAATACATTCAACATAAAACACAATGGTAATACCCATAACAGGATTGTGCTCGTGTGACAACCCACGCCTGATACATCACACACAAAAATGAAGGTAACTTTATATTTTGACAAGGCTTTCATAACTGTACGCATCCTCTCTATACGTATTCATGACAGAATGTAACAGCTGGATATGCTAATCCTATCACTTTTAATCTGGGTGTTCTCTAAATCATTCAATCATATTAATAATTCTTCTTCTTCTGCTTCTTCTTCTTCAGCTTTCCGAGAGGTTAAGGCTCACTGCTGCAGATGAAGTTCGCCTCCATTCCTCTCTCTTCATAATCTTCTCTGTCCAGTCGGTGACATCAATTTCTCTTATATTTTCTTGTATGTTGTCTTTCCATCTCTCTCTCTTTGTCTACCCCATGGTGTTGTTTCTCTCATCTCTTGTGCATACATAATTTCCACTTCTTTCTACATGGCCCAACCAGCATAGTCTGTTCAATTTCAAGACATTTATAATTCTTTGGGATTTAAATAAGCTGTTTAGCTCAGTGTTCTTTCTAGCTCTCCATTCTCCACTGTTTGTATCCTTTAAGGGCCCAAAGATTCTTCTTAGGATCTTGTTCTCAAAGATCTGTAATTATTCTTGATCTATCTTTGTTGTACTCCAGATTTCTGATCCACACATGACGGGTGGTCTTATTATAGTCTTGTAGTCTGTTATTTTGGTGTTTTTGGGACAGGATTTCGGATTTTAAAAGGTGTTGCAAGATGAAATATATTTATTCCCTATCTGTACTCTGCTTTTAATTTCCTCGCTTACTATGTTGCTTCTGTTGAAGGCTGTGCCTAGATATTTATATGTTCCTGCTTTTCTAAAGATCATATCTCCAACATTTATATAATCTGGATCATTCTGCCACTGGTCTCTTGATATCTTCATATACTCTGTCTTATCTTGGTTAATGGTCAAGCCCACTTTCAGTGTCATATCTCTCAGGTGCATGCAAGTATTGATGACTTCTTGCATTGAAGACTCGGTCGATGTCATCAGCGTATCCTAGTATTTTAGCTTGTTCTTCTGTTCTGCTTTCTTCTTTCACTTTTCTGGTTACCTTTTCTAATTATCTTTGAGTAATAACGGAAATGAGTAATAACGGAAACAATATATTACCTTATTTTAAACCAATTCTTATATATAAGGGTTCTGACTTTCTTCCTTTATATATTATTATATTTTGTGCATCCTCCATGCATACTCTGGTCAAACTCATTAATTTATTTGGTATCTCATAAGCTGCTCCTATCTATGCTGTCATAAGCTTTCTTGAAGAAAGAAGATATTATGTACTTCTTTTCCATATTCACAGTACTTTTCTGCTCCTCAACGTAGATAAAATAGTTGGTCTACAGTTGATCTATTCTTCCCAAAATCTGCTTGATAGTCTCCCAGTAAAATTCTGTTAAAAATCATAATGGGTAGACTTCGTAAGAAAATAGAAGAAGTCAATATGGTTCAAGCTGGTTTCAGGCAAGGAAGAAGATCAAGATATCATATATTCAATATAAGATTAATAATAGAGAAATGCAGAGAGTTTAATGTGAATCTATATTTATCTTTTATAGATTACTCAAAAGCATTTGATTGTGTACGAGACCAGAAACTTTGGGAAATAATGGAAAAAATGGGATTTCCAACACATTTGATACAGTTAACATCACTGCTGTATCTAGACCAACAGGCAGCAGTAAGAATAAATGGTGAAACAACAACTTGGTTTGACATAAAATAAGAGATCCGTCAGGGGTGCATATTGTCGCCTTACTTATTTAACTTGTATATTGAAAATATAATGAGGAATGTTAGAGAAGATGTAGACAAAGAATATTACGATGGCATAACAATTAGAGGTTATGAAATACTAGAGATTAGATATGCTGATGACACAGTATTACTGTCCACAGCACAAAAAGGAATGGAAAAACTAATCATATCAGTCCGTAAGAACAGCGAAGAGCAGAACCTCTATCTTAATGCGAAGGAAACTAAATGATGATAACTAACAAAACAAACAAGGCAGCTGAAATATGTATCAATGAGGAAAAACTGGAAGAAGTGAAGAGTTTCAAATATCTTGGATCACTACTAACTAATAATGGAGATTCAATGAGGAAATTAAAAGGAGGACATCTATCGCTCTTCAGAAAGTAAATCAACTAAATAATCTGTAGAGAGGAACAGATAGAACCACAAAAATAAGATTATTAAGGGCATGCATCTTTCCCATCGCAAAATATGCCTGTGAGACCTGGACACTTAACAAAACAGCTGAGAAACACATAAATGGCTTTGAATGTAAATGCTACAGAAGAGTTCTTCAAATATCATGGACACAGAAAAGAACAAATATATCCATACTACAAGAACTTAATATTGAAGAAGGCTGGCTAGTAAAGAGGATTAAAGAGAGAAAACTTAAATATTTCTGACACATTAAACATCATGATAATCTAGAGAAGACCGTCTTGGAAGGGTACATTATGAGAAAAAGAAAGAGAGGAAGACCAAAGCAAAGATGGCTGCAAGACATCGTTGATGATCTGCAAATGGATGCATCAGCAGCATGCCATCTTGCTCACAACTGAGAGGCCTACAAGAGTGTTGTTAGGGAGGCAAAGTCCCGCAATGAGTGTAGAAATAAATGAAAGAATGAAAGTCTCCCAGTATGTTCTCGCTGTATGGTTTAAATCTATTTAAAAGTATAACAGATAGTATTTTATAACTTGTCTGTAGTAAGAATATTCCTCTGTAGTTTTCACACTAGCTCTTGTCGCCTCTATTGAATACTGGGATCAGTAATGATTCTCTCCATTCACTAGGGAGTTTTTATTCTCTCCATATTTGTTGTATTAGTGCACGTATCTGTTCATGTAATTTAGACCCCCTTCCTGAATCAATTCTGCATCAATCCCGCCTGAACCCGTTCCTGTGTTGTTTCGTAGAGGAACCAGGCTTAGAAAAAGCCATCTACAATCATCTTGTCCATGTGGCAGTGGAGTCTAGATTCCAGAACATATCCTACAAGAGTGCCGAAACCATGCAGACCTGAGGCGTGAGACATGGCCAGAGGACACAAGCTTGGGGCAAAAGCTTTGGGGCTCCTATCAGGATCTGGAGAGGACTGTCGGGTTTGCCATGTCGACAGGGATCAGGATCTGAAATGACCAACAACCTCGAACGCAAAACAAGAAGAAGAATTAGTGGCGGTATTTCTGCGTCCAGAATTCAATTTGTCGTAACTGGTTATGAAAAACAATAACAGCGATATTTAGGGAAAACAGCCAAAGAAAACTTTACCAAAATACTTGTGCTGTTAGTACTGTTTTCCGTAACCATTTCATTGTCCCTACTCTTTATTTCTAACTTTTCTTCTTCCTTCTGTCAACCTGTTTTTAGTAAAACTCAGCCATGTATATCTGTCTAACGCTACTCTAGAGGTACAAGCTTTAGAGACATTAACTAACTTAACTATCCCCATCTATTGTATAAAGATGAAGCCTGACTTGGTTTTAGCCGCCGTTGGCTTACCACTTCTCCTGCATACAGTATTTCTAATACTTCTGGGGGAGGGGGGGAGAAGATTATGTCTGATCTGGCAAATCAGCGACCCACAACTGTCATGCTTGCGTCAGGGCTGGGCGAACCACAACTGACATGTTAGCGTCAGGTGTTGGAAAACCATAGGTGACCAAGACCCTATCCCACCTCTACGCTGGTACTCCCAGTAGCAGGTCTGGCTAACGGGGCGGGATCGATATAGTCCCCATGGTAGTAGAGTCTTCCAAAGAAGTATTGAACTCCTACTGCTTTATGCTTCACTCATGGGCTGAAAAAAATAGCTGCCATGACCCGCTGCCAATCCGACTTGACGCTGTGTCTCAACCACATGGTTGAGAAGAAGGCCAGCTCGCAGTTCTAAGAAGAAGAAGAAGGAGGAGGATTTTCTTTTTTTCCTTAGATGATATAAAAGAAAAAAAAATTACCTTCCATTTTGTACAGCGTATTTATCTCCCCTTTAATGACTGACAACTATATACTGTCCTGTATCCATATTATGCGCAGCGTGTCGAGAACCTCTTGTATACAGTAATGGCGATTTTCATCTTTAAAATAGAAAGTTTGAGTGGGGATAACAAATACAGCAAAAATACATAAAATCAGAAACGAAACCATCATCATGTCAAGGCAGAAACAAGTCAGATGTACAGGCCACAGTACATGACCACCGGCAGATATTATATCATTCATTCATTCATTTATTCATTAGCACGTTCCTTGTGGAACTCTGCCTCCCTAATAGCTCTCTTGAAGGCCTCTCAGTTGTAAGCAAGATGCCCCTGCTACTGATGCATCCATTTCAAACCATCAACAATGTTTTGTTGCCATCTTCGCCTTGGTCTTCCCCTCTTTCGTTTTCCCATTACGTACCATTATGTATAGCTTATCATAAAGGGGAAAAAAAACTTCACGCTAAGAATAAAAGCAAACAGGGGCTGCCCAAATAACAAAATCCTAAATGTTCCCTTCACACCAAACAAAACGCCGTGTGTTGTCAAGAATTATATCTGCCATCTGAGAGGTTCCTGAGAAATAAGAGAAGACAAAACAAGACAGATCTCTTAGAAGACAGTTTTCAAGCGTGTAGATGCGATCTCTTGTGGAACGTGCCTCGCATTATTTTGTTTTGTGCAGCTTCTCTGCTTCTACGAATAAATGAATCTGACTAATCGGTCACACCAACCGCAGACAAAAGGATTTTGCTTTCTAGATCTCAACGATGCAAAATCTATATAACTGTTCAACTGCACTTAAAATGTCTAGTTGTTTCCCTCCTTTTTTTATAGACATGTCACAAAGGGACAGCCCAGTCCTTACTGAACAACTGTTCAAACCAAAACATCTCCCGCAATTTCATCATTCAGCGTTTGGTAAATCCTTTATGAAATGTCATACTCTGGAAAAGTCTCAGATCCTAAAGTTTTCTTATCAATCGCCCAGATTTACGATGTAATTATTCCTCTAATCCTTCTACGAAATAATCAGTTATCTTCTAATTTGTTTTCGTGTAATTAATCCTTTAATCCTTCTACGAAATAATCGGCTATCTTCTAACTTGTTTTCGTACAGAAAGCCAAGCATCGACAGTCAAGTAAAGAGAACATTGCTATTTTCTCTCAGCCTCACTACATTGACCATAATGGTCGCGATAAATCACTATGATAACCAGCAATTATGTCTTTCCTAGAAAAAAATATCTCGGTTAAGGGGAAAAACAAGGGGATGAAGCAGGAGTGGGGGGGGGGGGCGTACCCAGATGGGAATGATGCCTTCCAAATGAGCTGACATATGTGGCTTCTCTGTAACCTCCATTACTGCAACTAACATAGATCCATACAAAACCTCATTGACAATGCAGACGATGACTGACGCAATAGTCAGGAAAGTCGCTGCGCACGATAAAATAGTCCCAGCGCATTTATAAATCTTCTCGCCGTTTATCGTCAGCTCTTCTTGTAGGCTTCTCGGTTGTAAGCAAGATGCCCTGCTGCTGATGCATCCATTTGCAAATTATCAACGATGTCTAGCAGCCATCTTCGCTTTGGTCTTTATCTCTTTCTTTTTTTCCCATTATGTATCCTTTCAAAGCGGTCTTCTCTAAGTCATCATAGGTTTTCTCAAACAATTAAACAATTTTCTCAAACAATTAAACAATCTTCCTTACTAGCCAAACTTCTTCAATATTAAGTTCTTGAAGTATGGATATATTTGTTCTTTTTTGTGTCCATGATATCTGAAGAACTCTTCTGTAGCATTTATATTCAAAGGCATTTGTGTTTCTCAGCTGTTTAGTTAAGTGTCCAGGTCTCACAGGCATATGTTGCGATGGGAAAGATGCATGCCCTTAAAAATCTTATTTTTATAGTTCTGTCTGTTCCTCTCCACAGATTCTTTAGTTGTTTTACTTTTTAAAAAGTGATAGATGTTCTCCTTTTAATATCCCTCATTGTGACTCCATTATTAGTTGGTAGTGATTCAATATATTCAAACTCTCCACTTCTTCCAATTTTTCCTCATTGATACATATTTCTGGTGGCTTATTTGTTTTGTCATTTGTCATCAATTTAGTTTTCTTTGCATTAAGATAAAGGTTTTGGTCTTCATTGTGTTCTTATGGACTGACATAAATAGTTTTTTCCATTCCTTTTTGTGTTGTGGGCAGTAATACTGTTTCTTCAGCATATCTAATCATCTGGTACTGCCTGCCTACCTGCCTTCCCACCTGCCTGCTTACCTACCTACTTACATAAATACATACACAAAGAAAGAAAGAAAGAAAAAGAAAGAAAGAATACTTTTTTTAATCCAAAAAAATATCCCACTCGTAAATCCGTCCAGGCCCTACATTTTCGATTCCAATCTCGTTTTTGTTTAAGCCAGCGGTTCTAATAATTTTTGGACCGTGGAGTCCTTTTCAGTGAAAGCTAGCACGGCGGACCTCGGTTGGGGGGGGGGGGGGCTAAATACAAGGGGCCATTTTTCATCGCACGACAAGGCATTAATAAAATAAGAAGGCGACGGAGTGGCATGAACAAGTTAATTACACTGTGAAATAACACAGGCGTTTCAAGATGACAATTAATGAATGACATGACACTGAAAGTAGTTTCTCTACGAACAGTAGCTCCTCTAACGATTTGCAAATTCGAATGAGCAGACAAGACTCTGATTCACTGCACTGACTTCGGGCACTCGCAAGCCAGTGAGTGTACGATTACTGTACAATCAAAACGTGAAGGGCCACCCCCCCCCCCCACCACCCAATGCAGGTAAGAAGAAAAGGAAGCATGACCCCGGACAGGGGTGCTCCAAAAAACGAGGTGATCGTCCTCGTATCAGTCGTCACAAAGGTTTGAAATAATTCCACTGTGTGGCTGTGATAGACATTGAGCTCATACGGAATGCGAGCCCAGGGACGGGAAAATATTCACACGCCGTCCAGCTTATTAAACGAATAATAAAAGAAAACATCTTGCAGAAAACCTGCAGGCCCCCCCTAGGATATCCCGGGACCCCCCCCCCCCAGGGATCCGCAGACCACATTTTGAGAAACCCTGATCTCGTTCTGTTTTAACCCTCCAGTCCCGTTATGCTTAAGCGCTTTGACAGAACCGCACGTAACTTAACACGACTTTCGTATGCGAGACCAGATTCTGCACGCGATGACGGAACAAAGTTAGATATCTCTCAGCATAACAGGCATTGTTTAGAAATGGCCAGGAATCAAGAAATCTTGGATCTAGGAATTAGCATCACGGCACTCGGGGCCGACATAAACATGCTCTGCTCTGTTTCAGTAACCGCCGAAGAGTATGAATACTACTTGTGCCAATCGGCTGTTGGTTCTGGCACCCTCAAATTCTATCAGCCAGCCACCAGACTCCCCCCCCCCCTTCCGCCTCCTCCCAACTTTCCTCACAACTCTATCCTTCATCATATATATATAATATATGTGTATATATATATATATATCCTTCCCATGCCGTTAAACGTCACATAGGGCTCGCAAGGTAGTTCGCCAATTTTTCCTGTCTTCGGCGAGCTTTTTAACCGCATCAAGGAATTTTATGCCTATTAATTTGGCTTCTCTTAACAATGTCCTCTTTAAAGTTTCACGCGGTCTGCCTCTTTTACTTCGGCTCTGTGTTCCACTTGATAGCTTGTTTTGGGATTCTCTGATCATTTCTTCTCATCAAGCGACCAACATATGTCCATCTCCTTTTCCTGATCACGCATGAGACTGGTTGTTGTTCAGTCATCTGTCTTATCTCTGCATTGTTCTTGAATGCGTTCCACTTGATGCCGGGTATTTTCCTTAGGCATTTGCTTTCAAAAGAGTCTAATTTCTTGTCTATTTCTTTAGCTGTTTTCCAGCTTTCGCATGCATAAATGAGGGTGGATATTACATTTGAACTGAATAGTCTTAACTTGGTTTTTGTGCTCATAACTTTTGAATGCCATATGTTCTAAAGATTCTTGATGATAGATGCTGCTTTTGCAGTTCTAATTCTAACTCCCTTTCTGATGTCACCATATATATATATATATATAGTGAAATTCCCGTTTCCATGCCATTAAGGCATACTGGGGATAAGGTGTTAGACCCATATTTTCCTTGACCTTCGGCACATGAAAGTCTGATGTAGTCAGTATCATGCCTGGCAGCATTTACCTTCCCAGATTTCTCAGGTACCCAATTCTACAGGCTTGGTGAACCCCTGAGCCCTTTTGGTGTGTACCAGAAAAAAACCCCACTGCTGGGACTGAACCCGGCACCACAGGATTAGTAAACCCAGCGCCTAACCACTCAGCTAACCAGGCCGCCATATATGTATATAATTATCAACACATGCCCCTTCCTCCTTCTCCTCCTCCAGTTCCTCGATCACTGGCTTCAGTATATCCACCCTGTCTACATACCTGCTTCAAGAGCGTTACGGGCAACCTGGTCGGCTACCTCATTGGCTCTCATCCCTGCATGCCCTGGGCACAGAACGGAGTACGCCTGTAACTCGTCAGCCCAGCATGGAGGACTGCCAGTGCCAGCTTTCACGGGAGAACACTATGGCCAACACGTTGTGCAGAACACTGCCACTTTACGTGGTATAAGAACTGACTTTTCACAGACGATGGGGAATTCCCCGCGGGCAATGCTTCTTTGTGCTGAAGGACAAGGACTTCCGGGTTTGGGTTAATTGGTGGTCACTGTGGTTGTGTGTGAACAGAGTCACCGTCGTGATCCTAAGGGCGAAAATAGCATTTATCTATGATGCATATGTGTGAGTGCGTGTGTGCGCGCATGTGTGTACGAGCGCGCGCAATGCGTATATTTTGAATATCTAAAAATGTAAAATGTGAAATCCCTGCTTCCATGCCATTAAAGTATATTGGGAATACGGTGTTAGGCCCGTATTTCCAACACCTTCATCATCATCATCATCATTTTCATCATCATCATCATTTTCGCCTTTCACTCCCTTGAGAGCATAGACCACAGGTAAAGACTCTCCAGTCATCCGTTCGGCACATGAAAATGTAATGTGGGCCAGTATCACACTTGACCGCATTTATCTTCTCAGATTTCTCTGGTACCCAATTTTAAAGGATGGGCGGACCTTGGGGGCTGTTTGTTTGTTTGTTTGTTTGTTTGTTTGTTTGTTTGTTTGTTTGTTTTTGGCGTGGTGGTGCCAGAAAAAAAAATAGATTTTAAAAATCCGCACTGCCGGGACTTGAAGCTGGTACCACCGGATTAGTTGACCGGGCGCACAGCCACTCAGACAATCAGGCCACCGTATGCTCTGAAGAGGAAGAAATATTTACGTTTTCGCTGTACGACTTTCGCGAATAATAATCATCGCTGTCGATATTTCTATTCTGGTTCGGTGTGAGACGTCCTCTGGAAGGATTAGCTTCTGAGTGTTTCCAAAACGGCGTCTTCGCGCTGGCAAAGAAGATTATCTTCTCAGATTGA
Organism: Achatina immaculata; assembly: GCA_009760885.1. Classification (NCBI taxonomy): domain Eukaryota; kingdom Metazoa; phylum Mollusca; class Gastropoda; order Stylommatophora; family Achatinidae; genus Lissachatina; species Lissachatina immaculata. The sequence goes on along the minus strand of CM019720.1, from coordinate 47,269,110 downwards.
AAGGATTGCGGAGAAGAAAAGTGTCCAAAAACAAAACAAAATATCATCAGTCACATCTTCAACCTGGGGCAGTACCTGCAGACAGCTCACGCGTCAAGTTAATAAACGTGACTGATGAATGACTGCCTACCATACACTCAAACAATCTCAACTTTTTGTGTGTGTGTGTGTGTGTGTGTGCCTTCTTGCGAGACGGAGACACCTGTCTGAACTTCTACCTGGAGATATCAGTAGCGAGTTTGCTTTTCCCCTTCAGTTTCTCAGGAACAACAAAAACACGGTGCTCTCTGCTGTCCATGACGTGATGTTACTGAAGCACTGATGGCTAAGTATTCCTTGAGGAGTTTGTAATCATGGTCTTCTTGAAACCCTGTTAAGGAGTTTGTTGCTATGCTGTACTTGAAACCTTGTTAGGGAGCTTGTTGCTGTGCTCTGCTTGAAACCCTGTTAATCAGTTTGTTGCTGCGCTCTACTTGAAACCCTGTTAATGAGTTTGTTGCTGTGCTCTACTTGAAACCCTGTTAATGAGTTTGTTGCTGTGCTCTACTTAAAACCCTATTAATGAGTTTGTTGCTGTGCTCTACTTAAAACCCTGTTAATGAGTTTGTTGCTGTGCTCTACTTAAAACCCTATTAATGAGTTTGTTGCTGTGCTCTACTTAAAACCCTGTTAATGAGTTTGTTGCTGTGCTCTACTTAAAACCCTGTTAATGAGTTTGTTGCTGTGCTCTACTTAAAACCCTATTAATGAGTTTGTTGCGGTGCTCTACTTGAAACCCTGTTAAGGAGTTTGTTGCTGTGCTCTACTTAAAACCCTGTTAATCAGTTTGTTGCTGTGCTCTACTTAAAACCCTGTTAATGAGTTTGTTGCTGTGCTCTACTTAAAACCCTGTTAAGGAGTTTGTTGCTGTGCTCTACTTAAAACCCTGTTAAGGAGTTTGTTGCTGTGCTCTACTTAAAACCCTTTTAATGAGTTTGTTGCTGTGATCCACTTGAAACCCTGCTAAGGAATTTGTTGCTGTGCTCTGCTTGAAACCCTGTTGTTTCTACGGTGTACTTGAAACCCTGTTGTTTCTACAGTTTACTTTAAACCCTGTTAAGGTGTTTGTTGCTACAGTGTACCTGAAACCCTGATAAGGAGTTTGTTGCTACGGTGTACCTGAAACCCTGTTAAGGAGTTCGTTGCTACGGTGTACATGAAACCCTGTTAAGGAGTCTGTTGCTATGGTGTACATGAAACCCTGTTAAGGAGTTTGTTGCTACGGTGTACCTGAAACCCTGTTAAGGAGTTTGTTGCTACGGTGTACATGAAACCCTGTTAAGGAGTTCGTTGCTACGGTGTACCTGAAACCCTGTTAAGGAGTCCATTGCTGCGGTGTTCATGAAACCCTGTTAAGGAGTTTGTTGCTACGGTGTACCTGAGACTCTGTTAAGGAGTTCATTGCTACGGTGTACCTGAAACCTCGTTAATGAGTTTGTTGCTACGGTGTACTTGAAACCCTTTAAGGTGTTTACTGTCATGACCTAGTTGAAACCCTTTAAGGTGTTTATTGCCATGACCTAGTTGAAACCCTTTTATGGTGATTATTGCCACGACCTAGTTGAAACCCTTTAAAATGTTTACTGTCATGGCCTAGTTAAAACCCTTTAAGGTGTTTATTGTCATTGTCTACATGAAACCCTGTTAAGGAGTTTGAAATATCTTGAAATCTCGTTAATGAGTTTGTTACTATGGACTTCCTTAAATTCCATTAAGGAGTTTATTACCATTTTCAACTTGAAATATCGTGTGAATCCCGTTAATGACTTTAATACGATCTTCCTTTAGTCTCGTTAAGCAGTTTGTTACCAAGGTCTTCATGAAGTCCCACAGAGAAGTCTGTTATCAAGGTTTTCATGAGGTCCCACAAAGAAGTCTGTTATCAAGGTTTTCATGAGGTCCCACAAAGAAGTCTGTTATCAAGGCTTTCATGAAGTCCCACAAAGAAGTCTGTTACCAAGGTCTTCATGAAGTCCCACAAAGACATTTCTTACCAAGGTCTTCGTGACATCCCGTTAATGAGATTACCCTGGTCTTCCTGAAATCTCGTTAAAGAGTTCGCTACCGCCGTCTACTAAAAATCTCGTGTGAATCCCAGGATTTTCGCCAGACCCTGCCACCAGGGAACATCACGCCGACTCCTACTCCTCTTGGCCAGGCTAAAAGAGCTTCAGAATTTGGAAGCAGAATTCACCATTAGGAAAAAAACAAAAACTCGTCCTAATCGTGGTCAGCTTAAGTTAAGGCAGCATCTTTATAACTGTTCAGTCTATCTAGCACGGTCGTCTTTGTTTCAGACAGCGCCGTGATAAATCTCAGATATTGTAACTTTACTGTTAAAAAAAAAAAAAGAACATAACTTTTAAAACAGAAACTGTCAATTACAGTGAGTATATCGGTTTCTCTGTATCCAGTGGATTTACTTTCAGGTTGTGAGATAATGGCCGATTACTTTCAACAATCAATACAGCGTTTTCAGGCGGTAGCTGGGGAGAAAGATGATATTAACAGTAGTAATGTTTGAGGGGGGGGGGGGAACAATGACGAGGAAAGAAAACTAGAAGAAATAATGGAAACCGAACAGAAAATATGTTGTAAAATATTGTAAATAAAATGCTCGGGGGTTTTTCCCCCTGAAAATAAGAAGGCAGAAACGTTTCCAACAAAAAGCAATTGACGGTTATTAGAAATTGATAATCTCTCTCTCTCTCTCTCTCTCTCTCTCTCTCTCTCTCTCTATCTGTGTGTGTGTGTAGCAGGTGAGGGGAGAGCGGATCAGAACAAGAAAGAAACACGACAGTCTATTAGCAATCACAAAGAATATATATATATATTATATATATATATATAATATATATATATATATATATATATATATATATGAGACATGGGAAGCTAATAGAGGAAGACATTTTCTCGGAGACAAGAGAAGCGAAATTGAATTGAATTCAGGGATAGCTTGATGAGACATAACTGTCTCTGGATAATCTGAGATATGCCATGTAATAAGCGACAGGCTGATGATGATAATGGAAAGCCTAATCGTAATCTGCCTCTCTATTATGGCTCCTCTCATGTGCTGCACGCCGCGTAGAGATACATGTCTCAGAATGATGACTTTACGCTGAAAAGCTGATGCCTTTATGGTGAAATGCTGATGACTTTATGTTGAAATGCTGATATATACAGTTTATTAACCTGACCATGAGCAGTCACTTTATATTCCATGGAACTACAGAGTCAGGACAGCACAATAAAGGAACTACAGAAAGTACTAAACCAGCGGTTCTCCACGTCCTGGGGCCCAATTTTCACTTTCCAGCCCAAGATTTCACCCCGAATCCTCCCCTATCCCATCCCAGAACAGATTCTAACCACAATATATTCTTTACTTGATAATTACTGAAATGTAGACTTGGAAATTCCTTCTCGGGGAGTCACATGCCTCCATGCTGAGAATCACTGTACTAAACGAAAGAGTTACAGCAGGCGCTAAATGGAGAATCACTGTACTAAACGAAAGAGTTACAGCAGGCACTAAATGGAGAATCACTGTACTAAACGAAAGAGTTACAGCAGGCACTAAATGAAGAATCACTGTACTAAACGAAAGAGTTACAGCAAGCATTAAATGGAGAATCACTGTATTAAACGAAAGAGTCACAGCAGGCACTAAACGTCACGATCTTAGAATGGAATAAAAGAATCACAAAAAGCACTAAACAAAAGAACTAAAAACAACACTAACTAAATGGACTGCGGAAGACATCAAACAGAAGTGTCACACATTCCGCCGTATGAAAGCCTTACAGAATACATTAAATAGAATGGTCACAGATAAAACCAAATGAACGCGTCATAGAAGGCAGTAAATAAATATGTCACAAATTAACGCCGAATGAACGCGTCACAGAAGGCAATATATAAATACAAGGTATGTGACAGACAGCACCGAATGAACGCGTCACAGAAGGCAATATATAAATACAAGGTATGTGACAGACAACACCAATGAACGCGTCACAGAAAACAATAATAAAAAGACCACAGCACATACTAAACGAAGGGATCAATGGAGGCAATCAACGGAAGGATTATAACACTACATGATTTGGCCGCATAGATCAGCAACTGTAAAGACTGCAGAAAACACAAAATCAGAGACCCACAAAATGTACTGGCGAAATGGGGTGGCTCAGTGGTTTGGGCGCCCGGTCTAATAATCCGATGGTACCGACTTCAAGCCTCCTTTTTTCTGGCACCACCACACCAAACAGGCCCTGGAGTCCACCCAGCCTCTAAAAATGGGTACCACAGAAATCTGGGAAGGTAAATGCGACCACGCGTGATACTGACCATATCAGACTTTCATGTGCCGAATGTCATGGAAAATACGGGCCTAATACCATATTCCCAATATGCCTTAATGACATGGAAATGGGGATTTTTACCTTTTTTTTTTTGCATGCTGTACTAAATGAAACATTTATGGTGCTTGTTTTCTTTTCAACTTTTATATATACATATTCAGTTGTCAAAACTGATAATGTCAGTGAAAAACCTTAGACATCTTACGTTCCTGTTTAGTTTGCTCTGAGAATGATCTTTCTTCACCGGTTATGCACGATTCCCAGCATCCTCTTCTCCGTTGGCATGTTGCCCAGTGTCACAATATCGGAGGTCAGCATTTGTAATCCTACGTTTTTGTGTTGCAAGATGGCTTTTCAATCCGTGTTTTGTTTTTTTTTTACCCGTGTGGAATCTGAAAGATGCGGCTTGTTCCTTCAAAATAGGTAGGCAATGAGGAAACATTTACAACAGGATCTCTTAAGAGACCAGGCAATGCTGGAGAAAGCAACAGACCACTCTATGTGTGTAAACCAAACTGTGCAGGGGTGGGGGGTTGGGAGGGGGGGGGGGTTGGGAGGGTGGGGTTTACAAGCCTAAAGGGGAATGTGACCACAAGGAATTCAAGAGTAAGATCAGTCAGAAAAAAGATGAAGAGAACAAAAGGTAGGAGAAGAAAATGATAATAGCTCTTTAAGTGTGTCATTGTTTTAGCTCGGCGGATGAGAGTGCACGAATCCTGAAAAATGAGCAGAGAGTGGCACTGCCTCTGTAGGTGGAAGAGAGAACAAGTTTAAACCAAAAAAAAAAAAAAAAGCTTTGGAAACGCGCAGACAGGAGGTCAAGGCGTTCAATCTGTGCCCAACTCCCCATGAAAGAGTCTCGCAGCAGACACAGACCACCTCAGCCTCAGAACCTCGTATTGGCACTGTGGGAGGTCCACTTTTGTGTGTGTGTGTGTGTGTGAGAGAGTGAGAGAGAGAGAGAGAGTGTGTGAGTATAGTGGTCCCCAGACTCCGCAGTGCCCAAATGTGCTGTGAGGACTACCCGTCGATGTGAGTCCACTATCACCAACATCACCCTGCATCCAGGATTATATTTACCCCGGGGTATCATAACATCTAAAGCGACGTCTTCGTGGTTAAGAACCACACCCCCCCCCCCCCCCCCACCTTCCTCCTCCTCCTCTTTTTAGTAATCACAAAAAAAAAAAATAAAAAATGCTTCTCACTTTCTCTCTCTCACACTCTCTCTCTGTCTCTCTCTCTGTCTCTCTCTCTCTCTCTCTCTCTCTCTCTCTCCACAGTAGCTATCGTGAAAAGAACATATCTTGAAAATAAAACTTCCCCCGAACGTGGGCTGATGAGTGCCAGTAGCAGACACTGGAATTATTCAGGATCTAGTTAGCAGTGGTCTACTGTACTTATTCTAGAACTACACGGAAATCGATGACATAAATTTTGTAGTGATCTGATTTGCACTCTGATGGCTGGTTCTAGGATTGTGCATATTCTATGATTGTGCATATTCTATGATTGTGCATATTCTATGATTGTGCATATTCTATGATTGTGCATATTCTATGATTGTGCATATAATGAGATCTATACTGCGGATATTGCTGTCGGTTGGTAGAAAGGCTAGAATGTGGATTTTTTCCTGCTTAAATTTATATTAAGATCTCCATGGCTGATGATTAAAAGGAAGGGAAGAATATTGTGCTCAAAGTTCGGCTTCGATGAATAAACTACAGAAAATATACTCGCAACTAAAAGGTGGCGGTGGAACCATTAGTTTTTAAGGGGCCCTAAACTGAGGGGCGCCATTTCATGATTAAGAATGAAGAAAATTACACTACTCTTTGTTTTGAGATAGAATTTGTTGCACTTTACATTTTGCAAGAGAAGTTACTTTTTTTAACTGCTGTGGACGCCATTGTCTCAGGTACATATCTGTTAAGAAATGTACCTTCCTTCTTCTTCTTATATCTTATATCCTTCCCGTGCCGTTAAACGTCACATAGGGCTCGCAAGGCAGTTCGCCAATTTTTCCTGTCTTCGGCGAGTCTTTCAGTCTCATCACGGGATTTTATGCCTGTTAATTTGGCCTCTCTTAACAATGTCCTCTTCAGAGTTTCTCGCGGTCTGCCTCTTTTTCTTTGGCCTGTTGTGTTCCACTTGACAGCTATGTACCTTTCTGGCAGTACCTTTTAGAAACGTTATATCAGGTTTGTCTCAGATCATCCAGTGGGGTAGTAAACGACATGTTCTCTTTGGTGAATGGAGCCTGTTAAAGAGGCTCACTTCACTGGTTCCTTGAAGGAAAGTCGCCGTGATCCTTTCTCCAGTCCACTCGGCGCCTTATTTGAAGGTCTGAATCGGCCGCAAAGAACTGAAGTTTGCAGCGCCAAGAAGTTCTCCAAAGAACTAACGATTATAAAAGTTATCTGGTTTTTTTTCCCTCAATTTTACTCTACTTTTTCCCACTCCTATTTTTTACTCAACATTCATTTGAATTTATATTTTATCTTCTCTCTCTCTATTTCTTAGTCCTGTGTGTTTTTTGTACTATTAAAGTTCACACAAAAACGTCACAACTGTGTGCTCGTTAAGTAATAAAGCTGTTTCTACTTTTTTTCCTAGTTTAATCATTCTGTTTTTTTTTAATTCTTAACATAAAGAGCATCGTCAAATTGTACAGGTAATGACTGGGGCAATGGACACCTTTAGCAGTCTGAGCTATGAGTAGAATCATTTCAAACTGTTACATCTATAACAGTCCGATCATGTTCGGGATTATATATTTTATCATTTCAGTTTTTAAACGTCCTCACATACCTCACACATACCTTATATACCTCACATACTCGGTTCTGTATTCAACCATAACACTTTTCCTACCCCCCCCCCCCCCCCACCCCACAACCACTTAGAAGACTTTGTTAACAATTAGAAATATAACAACTACTTCTTTACTGTTTCATTCCTAGTTTTAGATAAGTTTTAGATAACCATTTTATGACCTCAGAATAAACTGTATGAATCACTTCCCGTGCCGTTAAACGTCACATAGGGCTCGCAAGGCAGTTCGCCAATTTTTCCTGTCTTCGGCGAGTCTTTCAGTCTCATCACGGGATTTTATGCCTGTTAATTTGGCCTCTCTTAACAATGTCCTCTTCAGAGTTTCTCGCGGTCTGCCTCTTTTTCTTTGGCCTGTTGTGTTCCACTTGACAGCTATGTACCTTTCTGGCAGTACCTTTTAGAAACGTTATATCAGGTTTGTCTCAGATCATCCAGTGGGGTAGTAAACGACATGTTCTCTTTGGTGAATGGAGCCTGTTAAAGAGGCTCACTTCACTGGTTCCTTGAAGGAAAGTCGCCGTGATCCTTTCTCCAGTCCACTCGGCGCCTTATTTGAAGGTCTGAATCGGCCGCAAAGAACTGAAGTTTGCAGCGCCAAGAAGTTCTCCAAAGAACTAACGATTATAAAAGTTATCTGGTTTTTTTTCCCTCAATTTTACTCTACTTTTTCCCACTCCTATTTTTTACTCAACATTCATTTGAATTTATATTTTATCTTCTCTCTCTCTATTTCTTAGTCCTGTGTGTTTTTTGTACTATTAAAGTTCACACAAAAACGTCACAACTGTGTGCTCGTTAAGTAATAAAGCTGTTTCTACTTTTTTCCTAGTTTAATCATTCTGTTTTTTTTTAAATTCTTAACATAAAGAGCATCGTCAAATTGTACAGGTAATGACTGGGGCAATGGACACCTTTAGCAGTCTGAGCTATGAGTAGAATCATTTCAAACTGTTACATCTATAACAGTCCGATCATGTTCGGGATTATATATTTTATCATTTCAGTTTTTAAACGTCCTCACATACCTCACACATACCTTATATACCTCACATACTCGGTTCTGTATTCAACCATAACACTTTTCCTACCCCCCCCCCCCCCCCACCCCACAACCACTTAGAAGACTTTGTTAACAATTAGAAATATAACAACTACTTCTTTACTGTTTCATTCCTAGTTTTAGATAAGTTTTAGATAACCATTTTATGACCTCAGAATAAACTGTATGAATCACTTCACGTCCCAGTTAAATAAGCATGGCAGGTAAGTTTATTATACAATTATTTGTGTGGCTTTTAGAGGCTTGTTTGATAGTATACGGGTTTAGTTGCACTGAACTTAATGTACCTAGTTCGTTAACATTATTACATTTTTAATGTCTCCTCCAGTCAGACTTTCGGATTTTGTTTTTTTTTTTAAAGTCTTTACTATACACACTTCGGATATCCATAGGTACTCCAGTACTCCATCGGATGACATTTTGATCATGTATTGATTGGCAGTTCGTCGAGTATGCTCTAGATGACGTTCCCGCGAGGCATCAACGTATTTTTTATTTTCAAATTCCTGGTGCGCTTATCTGAAGACGTTAGAGTTTGTTAAGAGGAAGCTGGGCATGAAAGTTCATCGTGACAAGTCTGTACGAGGCCAATAACTGATCATTAGTGATCTGGTAACAATTCTTTACTGCTAAACTGTTAATCTATTGGTCGAATTAAAAAAAAAAGCTGTCCCTTCATAGTCTCATTAAAAATTAGCAGTTCGCAAAGCCTGTCCTTTCCTGGCGTTCCTAACACTGGTCAGGGTTCTGGTTTGTTTGTTTGTTTGTTTGTTTGTTTGTTTGTTTGTTTGTTCAGTCTCCCTGTAACTGCGAGCTGTTGTTTTTCACAGCTGATGCTGTAGAGGTGTTGAGGCACATCATCGTATCTGCGTGGGAGCGGGTTATGGCAGCTGGCTTTTTTTAAAGTCCCGGAGTACAGGTAAAAAAAGCATAATGTGTGCAATGCTTCTTTAACAGATTCCACTACCATGGGAACTATGGCGATCCCTGCCCCGTTAGCCAGGTTAGGTCTGTTACTGGGGGTACCACGGAGAGGTGGGACAGGGTCTTGGTGAGCTATGATTCGCTAAACCTGACCCCAGCATATCAGCTATGGGTCGCTAACCCTGACCCCAGCATATCAGCTATGGGTCGCTAACCCTAACCCCAGCATATCAGCTATGATTCGCTAACCCTGACCCCAGCATATCAGCTATGGGTCGCTAACCCTAATCCCAGCATATCAGCTATGGGTCGCTAACCCTGACCCCAGCATATCAGCTAGCGGTCGCTAACCCTGACCCCAGCATATCAGCTACGGGTCGCTAACCTGACCCCAGCATATCAGCTATGATTCGCTAACCCTGACCCCAGCATATCAGCTATGATTCGCTAACCCTGACCCCAGCACATCAGCTATGATTCGCTAACCCTAACCCCAGCATATCAGCTATGGGTCGCTAACCCTGACCCCAGCATATCAGCTATGGGTCGCTAACCCTGACCCCAGCATATCAGCTATGGTTCGCGGAATGCCTCTTCGGACAGGGCGTTCACATCCCCCCCCCCCCCCCACCCAGGGTTCTGTATAAAAATGGTGCAAAAGCGATGGAACTTTTAATCAACAACGCTTTTCTCGTCCCTGAATGCCTAAGACATGAACATAAATAAATAAATAAATAATCTTCGCCTAATTCAGTCTTGAACAGGTCTCTTCGTATTCTTGCGTTTAGAAGTAAGATTAGAAAAATCAGAATTCGCCAGCAAAAAAAAAAAAAAAGGAATCCTGGCATGAAGGGCCGTAACTGTACAGACAGGGGAGATAAGACTTGTTGGACGTTGAGCGGTAGGGCTCTAACTTTTGAACAAAACGAAAAACCTCGGCCTTCATAAATAATTCATCCCTGGGCCCCTGGATGCGGACTTTGAGGGCACTCGCGGAGACAGGAGATATCGAACAAGGAAATCTTAAAATATCGTAGCCCTGTAACATGAAACCAGGAGATGAAGCGCAGGAGAAGTCGTGGCTTTTTCTAGGTCTTTGATCGAGCACGGGGATTCTGGGAAATTTTTATCGGGTTTGAAGGCTGTACATGAAAAATGGGGGGGGGGGGGGAACTGGGGACGAATTATGAGAATAGACAGTCGATGTAGCTTTGTAATTCTGTTAACATGTGAAAACAGAGGAAATATCCGGTAATTCAAGGAAAAAACAGGAGAAAACAGAATGGTTAAAGGAAAAAAAAAATGATGATGATGATGATGAGTTTTGCGATATCCTTCTTGGCTATATCTGAAAGCACAGGAGATGTGGTTTTGGAGAACGATATAATAAATACCCTGGACAATCGGAGAAGGGAAATGAAGAGGTCCTCAAAGAAGTTTCAGAACAACAACAAAGAAAAGAAGGTAAAGGTAAAGGTAATCCTCTCATGCTTTGGAGGCACATAGGGGTATGATGTTAGTGCCCATATTTTTCCTTGACCTGTCAAGCACACTAGAGGGTGATATGGTCAGTATCACGCCTGGCCGCCTTTCCTTCCCCAACTCCAGAAGAAGTCGGGTACCCATTTCTACAGCTGGGTGACTGGGGCGCCTCCGGCCTGGTTCGAACCCCCTACCTTCGCCATGAGAGACCAGTGCACTAACCACTTCGCCACTCAGACAAAAAACATACCTAAAATGATAAGAAAAAGACAGTCAAAATTTCTTGAACACTCCAAGAGAAAGCAGAAGTTAGATGCCTTGGTAATTACTGGAGAACTTAAGGGGAAAGGAAAGAAATGGATATCAAAAGAAATATCTCAGTGGATTGACCAAGTCTCATGGGAAAAAAAAAGTATTAACAGGAAACACCAAGGACCGCGCACGATGGAGAAGCGTCATGGCCACGGCTATCTGGCAGGATACACGAGGCATGTATGTATTTTCTACCGTACACCGGGCTCTTCGTGATCTAAAACTGGTCTAAGAATGTTCTAAAACTGGTCTAAGAATGTTCTAAAACTGGTCTATGAATGTTCTAAGACTGGTCTATGAATCTTCAAAAATTGTCTATGAATTTCTAAAACTGGTCTAAAAATGTTCTAAAACTGGTCTAAGAATATTCTAAAACTGGTCTAAGAATGTTCTAATTAAATGTTTGAAGAAAATGGCATGTACGTCTACAGTTTTACTTTCAGCTTATTCTAATACCCGCGATAAACAGTTATATTTTAGGACGATAAACAGTTATATTTTAGGACGATAAACAGTTATATTTTAGGACGATAAACAGTTATATTTTGGGACGATAAATACTTATATTTTTGGACGTCCAGTAACTTAAAGTCTTTTTTTCAAAAAGGACATCTATGCCTGTTTTATTGATTACACAAAGGCATTTGACAGAGTCAGGCACGAACAGCTGATGGAATATCTGAAAGAGATTAATGCTGATAGCAAAGACATCCAGCAAGCTACACCGTGAACGGAAAGGACAGCAGCTGGGCGGTCCAACACAAACTACTCTGCACCAACTGATATAAAGAGAAGGGTCAGACAAGGACGTGCCCTTTCTTCGTGTCTGTTTAACCTTCACGCAGAGAAAGTATTCAAATAAACTAGTGAGATGCCTGGATTAAACATTAATGGAACAGCAATCAATAACCTTAAGATATGCGGATGACACCGTGCTGATGGCAGAGAACCAACAAGACCTATAGTATCTAGTGACGCGAATAAAAGATGAAGCGCAGGAGAAGTCGTGGCTTTTTCTAGGTCTTTGATCGAGCACGGGGATTCTGGGAAATTTTTATCGGGTTTGAAGGCTGTACATGAAAATGGGGGGGGGGGGGGAACTGGGGACGAATTATGAGAATAGACAGTCGATGTAGCTTTGTAATTCTGTTAACATGTGAAAACAGAGGAAATATCCGGTAATTCAAGGAAAAAACAGGAGAAAACAGAATGGTTAAAGGAAAAAAAAAATGATGATGATGAGTTTTGCGATATCCTTCTTGGCTATATCTGAAAGCACAGGAGATGTGGTTTTGGAGAACGATATAATAAATACCCTGGACAATCGGAGAAGGGAAATGAAGAGGTCCTCAAAGAAGTTTCAGAACAACAACAAAGAAAAGAAGGTAAAGGTAAAGGTAATCCTCTCATGCTTTGGAGGCACATAGGGGTATGATATTAGTGCCCATATTTTTCCTTGACCTGTCAAGCACACTAGAGGGTGATATGGTCAGTATCACGCCTGGCCGCCTTTCCTTCCCCAACTCCAGAAGAAGTCGGGTACCCATTTCTACAGCTGGGTGACTGGGGCGCCTCCGGCCTGGTTCGAACCCCCTACCTTCGCCATGAGAGACGAGTGCACTAACCACTTCGCCACTCAGACAAAAAACATACCTAAAATGATAAGAAAAAGACAGTCAAAATTTCTTGAACACTCCAAGAGAAAGCAGAAGTTAGATGCCTTGGTAATTACTGGAGAACTTAAGGGGAAAGGAAAGAAATGGATATCAAAAGAAATATCTCAGTGGATTGACCAAGTCTCATGGGAAAAAAAAAGTATTAACAGGAAACACCAAGGACCGCGCACGATGGAGAAGCGTCATGGCCACGGCTATCTGGCAGGATACACGAGGCATGTATGTATTTTCTACCGTACACCGGGCTCTTCGTGATCTAAAACTGGTCTAAGAATGTTCTAAAACTGGTCTAAGAATGTTCTAAAACTGGTCTATGAATGTTCTAAGACTGGTCTATGAATCTTCAAAAATTGTCTATGAATTTCTAAAACTGGTCTAAAAATGTTCTAAAACTGGTCTAAGAATATTCTAAAACTGGTCTAAGAATGTTCTAATTAAATGTTTGAAGAAAATGGCATGTACGTCTACAGTTTTACTTTCAGCTTATTCTAATACCCGCGATAAACAGTTATATTTTAGGACGATAAACAGTTATATTTTAGGACGATAAACAGTTATATTTTAGGACGATAAACAGTTATATTTTGGGACGATAAATACTTATATTTTTGGACGTCCAGTAACTTAAAGTCTTTTTTTCAAAAAGGACATCTATGCCTGTTTTATTGATTACACAAAGGCATTTGACAGAGTCAGGCACGAACAGCTGATGGAATATCTGAAAGAGATTAATGCTGATAGCAAAGACATCCAGCAAGCTACACCGTGAACGGAAAGGACAGCAGCTGGGCGGTCCAACACAAACTACTCTGCACCAACTGATATAAAGAGAAGGGTCAGACAAGGACGTGCCCTTTCTTCGTGTCTGTTTAACCTTCACGCAGAGAAAGTATTCAAATAAACTAGTGAGATGCCTGGATTAAACATTAATGGAACAGCAATCAATAACCTTAAGATATGCGGATGACACCGTGCTGATGGCAGAGAACCAACAAGACCTATAGTATCTAGTGACGCGAATAAAAGATGAAAGTCAAACGTACGGACTGGAAACAAATATCAGAAAGACAAATGTCATGGTAATCAGCAGAGGAGAAAGAAAGCAAACAACAAATATAGAAACAAATGGAGAATTACTTGAACAGGTGAAAAAAAGCTTCAGGTATTTGGGGCACATGATAACAGAGGATGGCAAATGTGAAACGGAAATTAACAAAAGAATAGGTTTGATAAAACCCGATACATAAGCCGCAACAGACATTTATCCATTAACTGACGTTTCTCTCTGAACCGCTAATTTTAACACATTCTTAAATTAATATCAGATAATTCGCCACCGCCGAATAGTCTTTCTGTCAGTTCTCACCTTTACTCTACAGATTAACTAAATGCAGTCCGCAGATATGGTGTCAAAATGCAAAAAAAAAACTACGAAAAACTTTACATCCTTTAAAATGCTGCTTAGATATAAACAAAATGTATAGAAACTAAAAGCACTGACCTGCTCTCTGTGCGCTTGTTTCGAGACGGCAATTGTAAAAGTGTTCCTTTCGTCCCTTTAGATAATTCATATTCCGTAACCGCATTTAGTCACCATTACGTCCACTTTTTCCACGCTTGCGCATGATATAACCATTTGTACAGTAAGCTTTCTGCTCTTTGTGCAGTCCTCACTGTTTCCATTAACACGCATTTTTCTCTAATGATGATCCTTATATCCTTGCTAATTCTGATTAGCGACGGATCAGTGTAAATTTCAAGCTGACGCGTAGAGTCCAACACTGATTTTCATAATGCGTTAAAGCGGATTAATGGTTTAACCGCAAATGAGGCTGGGGGAGTTTTGGAAAAAATGATGAATAAGGAGTTTTGAAAGAACGGTGAAAAGTGAACTTTGAAAGTAGGGTGAAAAGTGCGTTTTGAAAGTACGATGAAAAGGGAGTTTTGAAAGAACGGTGAAAAGGGAATTTTGAAAGAACGATGAAAAGGTAGTTTTGAGAGTATTGTGATTAGGGGGTTTTGAAAGTACGGTGAATAGGGAGCTTTGTGCATTATAACAGATTGGTTTCAGAAGCCGGAGTGAGGCGTTTCGGAAATATGAAAGATGTATTTGTGAAAATATGGCAAAGTAAGAGAATCGAATTTTGTAGGATTAGACCTCGAAAAAATCGTAGACAAAGCACTTTAGTGAGACGTGAGAGAAAAAAAAATCACAAGAGAATTACCTGGGATTCGAACAAGGACTCTGGTAGGACGAACAGCCGTCTAGCCACGAGACAACAGCGAACCATCTCAGACCCCACCCCCAACCAAAAAAAGGCCTTTTAAAAACAAAGTCATTAGTAACTGTTCAGCCGACAAGAAGGATTGTGCCACCCGGAAAGAAACGAGGTCGTGACACAGAAATTCCGTTAGTACGCTGTTCTCTCGTGACTAGACGGCTGTTCGTCCTACCGGAGTCCTTGTTCGAATCCCAGGTAATTCCCTGTGATTTTTCTTTCTCTCACGTCTCACTAAAGTGCTTTGTCTACGATTTTCTCGAGATCTAATCCTACAAAATTGTGTTCTCTTACGCTTACCACACGAAAGCCTAGTTATTTCCTACTTATAAAAAATTATGTGTGAAAACATGACCAATAAATTTCACAAGCCTGAATGATAAATATTTGATACCTGGGCGGTTCCTGTGCTCAATTTTAATCTGCAGTATGGTTCACTTAGGCCGAAGAAAAGGAGGCAGACCGCGTGAAACTCTGAAGAGGACATTATTAAGAGAGGCCAAATTAACAGGCATAAAATCCTTTGATGAGATTGAAAGACTCGCCGAAATCAGGAACAATTGGCGAACTACTTTGAGAGCCCTATGTGACGTTTAACGGCACGGGAGGGATATAGGATATATAAGATAAGATGGTTCACTTTCCTTAAGTACTTCAAACATCACCCCACCCACCCCCACCCCCACCCCCCCAAAATGTGAAGAAAAAACCAAAAAACTTCACACTATCACTTTTCATTTAAAAATTCTTACTTTTATCTTTACCTTTCCTGAGCTCGTTGGGGTTTAAATTAGTTCTTCATTCGGTTCCGTTCTTATCTTATCTCACCCGTTAGTGATATTCTTAGACCTCTATTTCTGTCTCTGTTTTGTCTTTCCAGCTCTCGCATTGGTCCAGCTTTTGTAATTGTACATAATTTTTTTTTGTTTCCCCTTTCTCGTCCATTCTCCCCCACGTCATCCATCCAGCCCAATCAATTTGCCTTGATTATGATGGCGAAAGGTGAACAGAGTTCTCTCCCCCTTTCTATGTCCCTGCTTGCTCCTCCTGTTATCTTGTGCATGGCCTTGTAATTTTCTCAAAATTCTGATGCTGAAAACTCTTTTGCTGTTTCCTCATCTTGATTCGTGGTGCTCTATGGTCAGTATGCCCACACAGGAAAGCTGATCTCATCTTAGTTTTGTGTTTTCTGACATAACTGTCGAGGGGTTTTTTTTTTAAAAGGTACTGAAAAGCAAAAGTATACATACTTTTTTTTGGGGTGCCAAATCATAGGATACCTTTGACCTCATCTCTTTATACACCGGAGTTGTTACTAATCAAAGTATATTCAATTTCCAGTCCGTGTTCATGTTTCTATTCCTTCTCTTTCTATACTGGAGTTTTACTGGTTAAAGTATATTCAGTTTCCAGTCTGTATCCCTGCTTCTATTCCTTCTCTTTCTATGTTGGAGTTTTTACTGGTCAAAGTATATTCAGTTTCGAAGTCTGTGTATTCCTATTTCTAGTTCATCTCTTTCTACATTAAGACCCACTATAAGGACAAACTGTATTTACTTACAGTCTGTATTCCCAGCTTTCATTTCACCTCATACAACACTGGGCACTGTTGTAGTTACACATTGTATAAAACTCGTATGTAACCTATTGTTCAGCCTCCATATCACAACTGTACACTGGGGCGCTTGAACCCTGTACCCCGATACTGGCACGTTTCTGTTCTCTTAACTGTCATATTGCTCACAGACGAACCAATACAACAAATTCTGAACATCCCCTCGATATATCACTAACGAACTTCATGTTGATAAGCAGTCATATTTTAGCTACACCATAGAAGGGGAGCACCTTGAATGGCTGCATGGTTACTGAGAACATTTTCTTTTTAAAATGACACGAAAAGAAACATGCTTGGTCAGCCGTTTCTTTATGCCAGTGGTTCTCAACATTTTTTTTTTGTTTTGTTTTTTTTACATCGGAGGACCACTTTTCAACTACAATGAAGTTGCTGACCAATATCTTATAATGTAATATGGTAATGCCATATACCTTAACAGTTTTTACACAATAGAAGAGCTAGAGTAGTAATGGATGGACACAACAGCCAGAAAGTACTTCTGCGACACGGTGTACCACAAGGAGGAGTCCTTTCGCCTACACTATTCCTTGTATTCATTAATGACCTGGTCAAGGAACTTCCCTATGGAATCAAAGCGGCACTGTATGCAGATGATCTGGTCATGTGGTGTACAGATGAATATGCGACAGTTGCTACACAGACTCCAAAGAGCAGCAGACATCTTGACATCATGGACAAACAAATGGTGTGTAAGTATCAACACAGAGAAATCAAGTACCACTCTGTTCACCCTCTCATCTAAACAGAAAGCAGGTAAGATCTTTGTAAATGAAATACCCTTAAGGATGGACAACCAACCCACTTACTTAGGAGTGACTCTTGACTTAAAACTGACTTGGAAGCAACACATCAACAGTGCAGAAGCAAAAGCCAGAAGAAAACTAGCCATATTAAGAAAATTGAGTGGAACCACATGGGGAGCTAGTGAAAGAATCCTCAAGAATGTATATCAGCAAAGTATTCTACCACATTTAGAATATGGCTCAACATCTTGGTGCACAGCATCAAACACTACGCTGCATAATCTAGACAAGGTTCAAAATCAGTCACTACGGATTATCACAGGTGCCATGAGGTCCACACCAATAGTAGAAATGCAGAAAATAGTTGGTGTTCAAGCGCTAAAGGAACGTAGAGACACAAAGGTCATGACCATGGGAGAAAAATTCCTTAGCTCTGTAAGCCATCTTAGTTTTGTGTTTTCTGACATAATTTTCGAGGGTTTTTTTAAAAAGGTACTGAAAGGCAAAAGTATACATACATTTTTTTTTGTGTGTGCCAAACCACAGCATACCTTTGACTTCATCTCTTTATACACCGGAGTTGTTACTAATCAAAGTATATTCAATTTCCAGTCTGTATCCCTGCTTCTATTCCTTCTCTTTCTATGTTGGAGTTTTTACTGGTCAAAGTATATTCAGTTTCGAAGTCTGTGTATTCCTATTTCTAGTTCACCTCTTTCTACATTAAGACCCACTATAAGGACAAACTGTATTTACTTACAGTCTGTATTCCCAGCTTTCATTTCACCTCATACAACACTGGGCACTGTTGTAGTTACACACTGTATAAAACTCGTATGTAACCTATTGTTCAGCCTCCATATCACAACTGTACACTGGGGCGCTTGAACCCTGTACCCCGACACTGGCACGTTTCTGTTCTCTTAACTGTCATTTTGCTCACAGACGAACCAATACAACAAATTCTGAACATCCCCTCGATATATCACTACGGAACTTCATGTTGATAAACAGTCATATTTTAGCTACACCACAGAAGGGGAGCACCTTGAATGGCTGCATGGTTACTGAGAACATTTTCTTTTTAAAATGACACGAAAAGAAACATGCTTGGTCAGCCGTTTCTTTATGCCAGTGGTTCTCAACATTTTTTTTTTTTACATCGGAGGACCACTTTTCAACTACACTGAAGCTGCTGACCAATATCTTATAATGTAATGTGGCAATGTCATATACCTTAACAGTTTTTACTCAGTACATGGCACCAATGACTGCGCTAACCAGCAATTATCGGTAAATTACCGAATAAGAAAAACCGAAATTTCTGGCGGTCGCCGGTTACTATAACCGGTTTATACTATAAAAAAATTAGTTTTAAAAAAAATTGGCTGTAGGCTGATGCTGCTCGATTTGATTGGAGGAGACTCAGTTTTGACTTTGGTTGAGCATGTGAGCATTTCGTCAAGATTAAATATCGCCGCAAAATAAGATTTTAAAAACTCGTGCACACGAACATTTACTCTCCGCTGATGTTTGTTAAGAAATTCAATCAATAATATTATTACATTTTTTCAGAAATTAAATCAATAATATTATTACACTTTTTTCAGATATTAAATCAATAATATTATTACATTTTTTTCAGAAATTAAATCAATAACATTAATACACTTTTTTTCAGAAAATAAATCAATAATATTATTACATTTTTTTCAGAAATTAAATCAATAATATCATTACACTTTTTTCAGAAATTAAATCAATAATATTATTACACTTTTTTCAGAAATTAAATCAATAATATCATTACACTTTTTTCAGAAATTAAATCAATAATATTATTACACTTTCTTCGGAAATTCAATCAATAACATTATTACACTTTTGTCCGAAATTCCGTCAATAACATTATTACATTTTTTTCCAGAGCTTCAATCAATAACATCATTACACTTTTTTTCAGAACTTCAATCAATAACATTATTACACCTTTTTTTTAGAAACTCAATCAATACCATTATTACACTTTCTTAGAAACTCAATCAATAACATTATTACACTTTTTTAAGAAACTAAATCAATAACATTATTACGCTTTTTTAGAAACTAAATTAATAACATTATTACACTTTTTTTAGAAACTAAATCAATAACATTATTACGCTTTTTTTAGAAACTAAATCAATAACATTATTACGCTTTTTTTAGAAACTAAATCAATAACATTATTACGCTTTTTTTAGAAACTAAATCAATAACATTATTACGCTTTTTTTCAGAAATTTAATCAATGCGCCAGTTTTCATATTACAGTTTTCTGTGGGAACATTCAGTCAGTAACATTATTACAGTTTCTCGGAAATTTAGTCAATAATATTATCGTTTGTTTTTTTTTCCAGAAATTCAGTCAATAGCAAACATTATTATACTTTTTTTAAGTTGTTTTTTTTTAATTCGGCCAACAACATTAGTACAGCTTTTCAGAAGACGAAAAAAGAGCTCTCGTGAGTTGCTACCTTGACGTGGAGAAAGAGCTCGTGTCCCCATAAGCCAAAGAGTTACGCTGGCGAGAGCAACAGTTCCTGGCAGGGCCCCCCCCCCCCAAGCCAGACAGTTCTGAGAGCAGGGGACCAGACAAAGCACCACTCAAACCCTGCTGCCTTGCAGGACGGTTAGGGGTGCGGCCACAGACTACGGAAGCGGACCCGAAGGAAATGCGTGCTTGAAGACACAAGCTCTGGGCCCACTGCGCAGAGCGACGCAGACATGCGAAGGACTACAGTGGAACCCAACTGTCTCTCGAATGTACGAACTGTCGCATTTGCGAGGGAAACTGGCGTCGATGTCTGAGCAAACGACGAAAAAAGATGAAGAAGAAGAGGGAAAACAACATATATCCCCCCCCCAAAAAAAAAACACTCTTAAGATGGTTGTATGATAATAGTCGTTTCTGAAAGTTGTATTCCAATCTGATCTTACTGTGAGGATGCTGGAGAAAATAAGAGAGAGAGAGAGACACAGAGACAGAGATTTATGAAACTCCCATTATACGAAATGGTTCGTCGCAATAATCAACACAAATCGCATAACTGGATAACACGAAAACAACAAAGTATAACCACGGCCCAAAATATATATATATATATATATATATATATATATATATATATATATATATATATAGATACTTCGCCATTTACGATATAACCGAACACCATGATGCAATGTCATTGCTTGCTATTACCATGACCACTTATGCAAAACCCAGTATTAGCCAAATCAGCCATGACCGAGGCTGTTCAGCGACAGGAAACTCAGCAATATCCACAACCACCATCAGCGTGCTCTAAACCTGTCTTCTGAAATTGGGGGGGGGGGGGGGGGGGGGCGCCATTTATACAGTTTGGTAAAAAGACTATTTGGGCTAATGTCTGGGACCTTCTGGTCAAAGAATGGCCCATCAGCGATTCCTTGCGTTTTTTGTGTTTGCGTCACTTCCAGGTAACAGGCAAGCAGAACGGTACGTATCCCGATACTCGGCACTTTTAATGTTTATATATTCGGGACGCTCCGCCTTAGGCACACACACCGGAACACACGAAGCAGAAGACAACAAATCGATATAATGCTCTTCATTCTTCGCTTCCGTAATTGTTCTGGCTATTATTACCAGCGGTTGCTCTTACCCCCTCAAACTGATAGCTGGGAATTATGGCCACGCCACCGGAAGATGGCAGTACTTTTTGACGTTCAGCCGGCCGACCCAGGCACATCAGTTCAGACGGATAAATTACACTACTAACGCACAGAGGGTTTGTGATGACATTTGAAAGTAATTATGGATTATAAACCAACGAACTGAGGGTGGGGGGGGGGGCCAAGACACTGTCAGATTTGGCAGTTAGCGAGCGACCTACAGCTGACATGTTAGCTTCAGGGTGAGTGAAACATACCCTACCAAGACCCTGTCCTACCTCTAAGTTGGTACCCCAGTAACAGATTTAGCCTGGTTAACGGGCAGGGATCGCCATAATCCCCCATGGTGGTGGAGTCCGCTAAAGAAATACTGCAGACATCTAACTTTTTATCTTCGCTCACGGACTGAAAAAAATAACCATCAAAGCCATCTCCCAATCCGGCAAGATGCTATGTCTTGAACATCTTCACGGAATCGCCTGCAAGAACACCAGGTAGAAAAAAAAATAAGAAGAACGAACGAACGAAACGATACTTTATTTTCGAAGAGTTAAAGAGTGTCTACCACTCTGCCCTTCATCATACAACTTTCATTCAGTCACAGATATTCAGCATTTGTTATTGAACATAATATGCATGAAAAAGCAAAAAAAAAAGAATAAGTAATTAATAGACGCTTCCTTTCCACACACTCCACATTCTGCTTTAAGAAGAAGAAGTAGTGCTGAAAAGATCTGTAATTATTTTTTCCCCACACACTGCTGCCAATATACAACACTCAGAATTATCCATCCGAGGTTTGTCGTGCAGAAAAAGTTGAATGACTTCACCATAATCATGATCAGGTGCTGTGTCGAACTGCGCCGCGGAGCGGTTCTCAGTCTTGTGGTTAGCGAGGAAAAAAAAAAAGCTTACATCAGTGATTCTGGAAAATTTTTTGGACTGCCGTCGTCTTGCTTTCCTAGGCCACATGCCTAATTCTGCCATACATTCACATACACATCTCAGCTGGTTCAGAAGCCCGTGGATATTTCCCAATGCTTTCTGGAGCAGGGAGGGGGGAGGGGGAGTAGTACTGCCCATTTTAGGAACAACTGGTGATTATGTCGCGCATTGAAAGTTTTTAATCTAATACTGGATAGCAACACTGCAGTGCGGCCACGGTGAATTATCACTGACTGGATATGTCCACGACCCCACAACAGGCTGAAAACTACTGGCATTTGGGGAACTGGAAGAAGTGGAGAGTTTTGAATATCTTGGATCACTGCTAACTAATAATGGAGATACAATGAGGGAAATTAAAAGGGGGACATCTATCGCTCTTCAGAAAGTAAAACAACTAAAGAAGCTGTGGAGAGGAACGCACAGAACCACAAAAAATAAGATTTTTAAGGGCATGCATCTTTCCCA
The DNA here is from genome assembly GCA_009760885.1 of Achatina immaculata. NCBI lineage: Eukaryota > Metazoa > Mollusca > Gastropoda > Stylommatophora > Achatinidae > Lissachatina > Lissachatina immaculata. Next base: position 47,246,639 of record CM019720.1, on the reverse strand, counting down.
TCGCAACATATGCCTGTGAGACCTGGACACTTAACAAAACAGCTGAGAAACACATAAATGCCTTTGAATGTAAATGCCACAGAAGAGTTCTTCAAATACCATGGACAAAAAAGAACAAATATATCCATACTACAAGAACTTAATATTGAAGAAGGCTGGCTAGTAAAGAAGATTAAAGAGAGAAAACTTAAATATTCTGGACACATTAAACGCCATAATAATCTAGAGAAGACCGTCTCAGAAGGGTACATAATGGGAAAAAAAGAGAGGAAGACCAAGGCGAAGATGGCTGCAAGACATCGTTGATGATCTGCAAATGGATGCATCAACAGCGGACCATATTGCTCACAACCGAGAGGCCTACATGAGTGCTGTTAGGGAGGCAAAGTTCCGCAAGGGACATGCAAATGAATGAACATATATATATGCATTTCGCTGGTAAATATTAATTGTACACTATATTCCTATATATATATAAGACGCTGGCGATGGTTGGGACATGTGCTCCGAATGACTGACAACTCACTACCAAAAATAGCACTAAGATGGACACCAGAGGGGAGCAGAAGTAAGGGTAGAACCAAAAGAGACATGGAGAAGAACAACAGAAAGGATGTTGAGCAATAGAGGGCTCACCTGGGCAAGAGCAGAAAAAAAGGCGAAGGACAGGCATTTGTGGAAAACCCTTGCGGAAGGCCCATGTGCCCTGGGCACTTAAGGTTCAGAGAGAGAGAGAGATATTCCTCTTTACATGAAGGGCGCTAACTGTGAAATATTCTATATCAGCGTTTGCTGTCTTAACAATGATCGCTTGCAATGTTATGGAAAAAGTATTACTCACAAGAGAATCTGCTGTGAAACAATAAAAATATGCTGGGGGGAAAGGGGAGGGAAGGGAGACATATTAGGAAAAGGTATTTATAAATAAAATTATGAGAAAAATAATGAAAGCATGCGGGCCTATGCCAAAAGATTATAGAACAATGTCAAAACAGTAAGGAACAAAGTCAGAACATTATGGAACAATGTCTAAACATTATAGCACAATGTCTCAGCATTATGGAACAAAATCAAAACATTATGGAACAAATTCGAAACATTATGGAACAAATTCGAAACATTATGAAACAATGTCAAAACGTTATGGAATAAAGTCGAAACATTAGGGACCAATGTCAAAACATTATAGAATAAAGTCAAAACATTATAGAACAAAGTCAAAACATTAAGGAGCAAGGGCAGAACATTATGAAACAAAGACAGAAAAGTATGGAACAAAGTCCAAACATTATGGAATACATTATGTATAGTCTGGGCACTTGTTCTCAGCGCGCGCGCGCGCGCACACACACACACACACACACACACACCACACCACACACACACACACACACACACACGAAAAGCTATCACTGAGAACGAAACAGCTTACAACTCCCCGGCTCCTCCATTTACTCAGTTTACGGTCCTTCATTGTGCTATTCCTTTAATAGGACGTGACCTCCTGTGCTATGACCTCTGGGAATTATTCTACTACTACTACTACTACTGCTGCTGCTGCTACAACTACTACTACTATTACTGTTGCTGCAACTACTACTACCACCACCACTACTATTACCACTACCACTACTACAACTACTACCATTACTGTTGCTGCAACTACTACTACCACCACCACTACTATTACCACTACCACTACTACAACTATCTCCCTTGTACTATGAGCTGGTGTTCTCTCCTTCCAATGTGGCGAAGAAGTTGAGACACAGCACCTCGTTGGACTGGGAGCAGGGTTACGGCGGTCTTTTTTTTTTTTTCCAGTCTAAAAAGTACAACTAAAAAGCTGAGGGTGTGCAATACTTCTTTAGCAGACTCCACCTCCACAGAGATATGGCGATCTCTATCTCGTCAGCTAGGCTAGACTTCTTACTGGAGGTAACGACGAAGGGGAGTGGCAGTGTCTTGACCTTCTATATACTACATGATGCCGATCTGTTAAACAGGGAATGCACTTTAGTCAGGACAGACAGACAGACAGACAGACAGATTAAAAAATAATAATAATAATAAAACTAATAACGTCGCGATATCGAACGCAGTCCGCAAAGCCGTGTTTTCAGAAGCCCTACACTTTTCATTACCCAGCCACAATCACAGCCTTGCACACGACATCTCCCCCCCCCCCCCCACACACACACACACACCCCCACCACCCCCACCCCCACCCCCAGCTGTTGCTGTCAGTATTCCAGGCTTACACTGACGTGATTCTGGTGGCAACACAAACATTGCTTGTGTCATCGTGTCACTGTTCTTATGCCTCCGCACAGAAAGTAAGCTCCACGCTTGGCACTTGGGACCTGAAACATCTAGGCCACGCAATTCGAGAGCGCTTGACACGAATGCTGCAGTACTTGGGTTGTTGGGGGAGGGGAGGAAACAGGCCATTGAATGTCTACCCTATTCCAGGAAATTATTTCAAGACCTTTACCTAACCCCCACACACACACACACTGCCACATTCACGAGCACGCCCCTGACAACTACACAGGGCTGACACGCACCGTAAAATAACGAGGCTTTGAACAGTTGTATTATCCCCCCCCCCCCCCAATTTCCTGTTATTGGTTCGGTTACACGACTCGCTTCGGTCTCCACGTGATTTAAAATCCGCTCTTCTGTGTTCTGGCTATTATGTTCCACGAAATCTTCAGAGCCGTTGTTGCTTTGTTTTGTTTTTTCTTCTTCTTTGTTGTTGCCTTTTCCAAGAGTCATTTCAACCTGGTCAATTTTGATTAATTTCCGACGGATTTGTCCTTCTCCCAGACGCATTCTGCCATTCTACAAACATTGGCGAGAGCACAGGGATGCCAACATGCGCGGTTCGCCCGCTCGGTCTTTATGATTTTCAAATAGAAATTGATTTTACTCGGAAACATTTTTTACCTTCCGAAGAACATGCGGAGTTGAGTTTGTATACCTGGATCTACGTGGAATTTTCTTTCTTTTGCCTTACCCTCCCCCCCCCCCCCTTTTCCCCTCTTGGATTTCTGGATGAGATCAGTTGCCTTTGCTTTCCAGTGCCACTTGGTCAACCCGTCCAGATTTTCTTCCGATTTCACTTTTCCCCATGTCTTCTTTATCCCCTGCCCGCCCCGCCCCGCCCCCCCCCCCTTTTTTGAGTTTTTCTGTCAGTGTCATTTCATTCATTCATTCATTTGCATGTCCCTTGCGTAACTTTGCCTCCCTAACAGCACTCCTGTAGGCCTCTCGGTTGCGAGCAAGATGGCCTGCTGCTGCTGCGTCCATTTCCAGATCATCAACGATTTCTTGCAGCCATCTTCGTTTTGGTCTTCCTCTTTTTCTTTTTCCCATTATGTATCCTTCCAAGACGGTCTTCTCTAAATTATCATGACGTTTAATGTGTCCAAAATATTTAAGTTTTCTCTCTTTAATCCTCTTTACTAGACAGCCTTCTTCAATATTAAACTCTTGTAGAATAGATATATTTGTTCTTTTTTGTGTCCGCGATATTTGGAGAACTCTTCTGTAGCATTTACATTCAAAGGCATTTATGTGTTTCTCAGCTGTTTTGTTAAGTGTCCGGGTCTCACAGGCATATGTTGCGATGGGAAAGATGCATGCCCTTAAAAATCGTATTTTTGTAGTTCTGTCAGTGTCAGGTTCTCTAAATTATGTCCTCTTATGACATGTCTAAAGACATTTGATTTTTTCCCCCTTCATAACGTAGTAAAGCATGATTTTTTTTTCTAGGAAATTAGTTTTCCTTTTGCTTGTATCGATCTATGGGTTTGTTTTGTTTTCTTTTTTTACTCTTTGTATACAATAGTATCATATGTGAGGAGAGAGAGAGACAGAGACAGAGAGAGAGACAGAGCGAGATCTGTATATTCCAGTGTGAAGAACTAGGGGCACGGAGGTCGCCTGACATTGTCCCCCTGCATCACTCCTCTTTCATTATTACTACACATTCAGTTTACTACAATTACACTTTCTTTTTAAACGTTTCTATGAGTGTTAAATTAAGGCTATTGCATTATAAGATAATTAACTACATGTGAGATAACATATAATATTAGTTTGTTTTTAATGCATTTTCCATTCAGTTCTTGGGACATAGCGTTCATTCACATTCTTGAGAAATAGAGAGAGAAAGAGAGAGAGAGAGTTAGAGTGAAGAGAGTGAGAGAAAGAGTGAGAGTAAGAGAGTGTGAGAGAAAGAGCGAGAGAAAGAAAGTGAGTGAGAAAGAGAGAGTGGGAACGTGAGAGAGTGAGAGAGAGTGTGTGTGTGAGAGTGAGACAGAGTGTGAGAGAGAATGAGTGAGAGAAAGAGCGAGTGAGAGTGAGAATGAGTGAGAAAGAGTGAGAGAGAGAGAGTGAGTGAATGAGAAAGAGTGAGAGGGAGTGAGTGAGTGAATGAGAAAGAGTGAGTGAGTGAGTGAGTGAAAGGATGAGAGAATGAGTGGAGAGAAAGATAAAGAGTGCGAAAGTGTGCGAAAAAGAGTGAGAGGGATAGTGAGAGAGAATGTGAGAGAAAGAGTGAGAGAAATTGTGAGAGAGAGTGTGTGTGAGAAAAAGAACGAGAGAGTGTGTAAGAAAAGGAATGAGAGAAAGTGTGAGAAAAAAGAGTGATTGAGAGATAGTGTGTGTGAGAGAAAGAGAGTGTGTGTGTGAGAGAGAGAAAGAGTGATAGAGAGTGAGAGAAAGAGTGAAAGTGATAGTGAAAGAGAGAGAGAGGGGGTAAGAGAAAGAGTGACAAATGAGAGATGGACCTGGTGTAAACGTTAGCCTCGCCGATCTTTTTTTTTGTAATCAAGAAAACGAAGAACGTTAAAAACCTCAGATGTGTTAAAGAACACTGTTCAGCATTTAAACAGGAACCCCTCTGGTCAAAACTAACCCAAAACCTCCATATCATATAACCCAAAACCTCCATATCACATAAGAAAAGAGGCTCATAATGAAATCAAATGATGTGCTGTATACACGTGTATCTATTTAAGCAAGTGCATGAGAATGTACGCCCAAAGACAGAACAGACTGTCCGTCATTCTCAGCAGATAATCTTCGATCGCGATGACCCCAACAGTAAAAATTAAATTAACAATGTTAATTTAAGATCCACGATTTAATAAAGACGATTAAATATTTACACTCTCACAGAATGTCCTGGCATGGATAAGCGGGAACAATATTTACAAAACAGACGGCAAAAGCTGAATTCTGACATCAGAAAGAATAGAAGCAGGGGCGTTGTTATAGAAGGATAGTTTTATCTGAGAAGTTGCTAGCTTGGACATGGTACACAATGGCAAACAAGATGTTACTGGACAGTATAACAGTATGAAAAGTGGAACACAAGCTCTCCCCCCCCTCTCTCTCTCACACACTCTCTCTCTCTCTCTCTCTCTCTCTCTCTCTCTCTCTCTCTCTAAGTTCCTTGCCAAGAGTCAGTCAGTCAGTCATTCATTCATTCCATGTCCTTTGCGGAACTTTGCCTCCCTAACAGCTCTCCTGTAGGCCTCTCGTTGCTGTGTGGGATTGCCCAGAGACGTAGGATATCATGTCCTTCAACAACCCCCCGATCCCTTGTGCATCTCAACAGGCTTGTCACTGAGTATTTCTCATACCGGGATGCCAAACCATCAAACATCTTTCCTCTCTGTCTGCCTCTGTCCCTTGTACCTTCGATCTTCCCTGTTGCCATTAGGTGTACTAGCCCGGCTGTCCTCCAAACATACCCCCCCGCCTACAAATCTGGATTGTCGTTTTCTGATCCTTGCTAATAATTTCCTGTTTCTTGTGCCTCTTTCAGAACTTCCGGGTTCGGCTTTCTCGCTGTTCATGGTACCTGCAACATTCTGCTTCTTCTTCTCTTCTTCTTCTTCTTCGTCGTTCGCTCAGAGATCGACGCCAATCTCTCTCACAAATGAGGCTGTCCGTCTCAGGTTTTCAGCATCACCGTAGAGCATCTCTTGAAAAGGGGGGGGGGGGGGGCAGGGGTCTGGCCAGGTCCTTTGCCTGAGTGGGTTGTGTAGTTGGCAGCTCTGCAGCTCTGTGGTGTCTGTTGTTGTTTGCCGCAGGCGCATATGTCCGTTATGTCAACTTTCAGCTGCTGGTATAGATGATGTCTCAGCCTGCAGTGTCCTGCTCTCAGTCGGAAGATTATTACTTCGTCATTTCTTGAGGATGTCTGAGTGGCAACGTGGTTAGTGCACTGGTCTCTCAATGAGAAGGTCGGGGTGTCTGAATCCGGCCGGACGCACCCCAGTTACCCAGCTGTAGAAATGGGTACTTGACTTCTGTAGTTGGGGAAGGAAAGGCGGCCAGGCGTGATACTGACCATATCACCCTCCTGTGTGCTGACAGGTCAAGGAAAATATGGGCACTAACACCATATCCCTATGTGCCTCTAAGGCATGACAGGATTACCTTTACCTTATTTCTTGAGAGTTTGTAGTATTCATCACCCGTTTTTTTTTTTTTTTGGCTGTGGGGTGTTTTGTCCATTTGTCTTTATATGTGGCTTTTAGTCTTGTTTTTTTTTTTTGTTCGTATGTTATGTTTCTATCAATTTGTTGCATTCTTCCTCCCTCTTTTGCCAGTCTGTCTGCCTCTTCATTTCCTTGGATGTTACTGTGGGCGGGTATGCACTGTATGAGACTGCTTTATTGACTCTTGTGCTGGCTAGTGATAGGACTTCTGCCAGGTTGCCCAAATGTTTAATATTTTGATGTTTCAGTGCTTGTATTACGGACTGCGAATCTGTGAAAAAAAAGACTATTTGCTTCTCAGCGCGATTTCTGTGTTCTGTTATTTTCATTGCTGCCGTTTTTACTGCTTCTGCCCTTGCTAGGTCGTTACTGGAGTAAGCGCCTGTTGGCATAGCCATCTGTATTGTTTGTTCTCGTTTTAGCTTTACAGATATGCCTCCATTCCCACTTTCTGTGGCATTTGTAGCTGATCCTCCTGTGTATACTTGTATGCGTCCAGCACTTTCTGTGATAGTTTTTGTTATGTAATCAATTGTTATCATTTGTTTTTCTTTTACTTCTGCTACGTTCGAGGTTGTTGGTCACATCAGATCCTGATCCCTGTCGGCATGGCAAAGCCCCGCAGTCCTCTCCAGATCCTGACAGAAGCCCCAAAGCTTCTGCCCCAAGCCTGTGTCCTCTGGCCATGTCTCACGCCTCAGGTCTGCATGGTTTTGGACACTCCTGAAGGATATGTTCTGGGGTCTGGACTCCACTGCCACGTGGACACTCGTCTATGTAAGACATTTTAAGTTGATGTAGGTGGCTTAGTAGTCTGCAGTGCCCTGTCCTTAGGCGGAAGAGGATGGTTTGCTTATGTCTTTGTAGTTGGTGTACTGGATCTGGTTCATCGTTGCATTTCAGCTGCTTTTTCCATTCAGATTCTTTTACTGTTTGGGTTCCTTTTTTTCTGTATGCGTGGGAGCTGATTTCTCAGATCTGGGAATTTTTTCATGTATATCTTTTTTTACAATGTCGTGGTTTGCTCCCAAGGTCGTCCCTGCTAGTTTTTTAGTTGTCGTGGTTTGCTCTCCTGGCAGTCCCTGTTAGTTTTTTACTATGTCGTGGTCTACTCCCAAAGCAGTCCCTGCTAGTTTTTTTACTATGTCATGGTTTGCTCCCAAGGTAGTCCCTGCTAGTTTTTTACTATGTCATAGTTTGCTCCCCATGTAGTCCCTGGTAGTTTTTTAATATGTCATCGCGTGCTCCCCATGTAGTCCCTGCTAGTTTTTTACTGTGTCATGGTTTGCTTCCCATGTAGTCCCTGCTAGTTTTTTACTATGCCATTGTTTGCTCCTCATGTAGCCCCTGATAGTTTTTTACTATGTCATGGTTTGCTCCCCAGGTAGCCCCTGCTAGTTTTTTACTATGTCATGGTTTGCTCCCCAGGTAGTCCCTGCTAGTTTGTTGTTTTTTTTTTTTCATCATTTCCATTCTTTGACCTCGGTTTTTTTCTGTTTTTTTTAAAACTTTTGTTGATATTGTTTATCCAGGTCAGGCAGGGGTCTAGAGTGGTGCATAAGTATGTAGGGCTGTCTTCTATTGGGAGGCTGTACGCATTAATTTTTAGGTTCTACGCTTTATATTTTCATCATCATCATCATCAGGTGCCGTGCCGACTGGCGTTGGCTATTATGCTTCTCCAGAGTACCCGATCCTTCATGCAGGCCATCAGTTCAGTTGGTGATCTCCTCTCACACCATCCCGTCAGACTGTCCAGTATCATTTCTCTTGGTCTTCCTCTTGATCTTCTTCCTTCTATTTTTCCTGTTGTTATAATATTTTCAATGCCCCCTCTTCTCATTGCATGTCCTATGAAAGTACATTGTCTCTCTCTTATCTTTCTGACAAGGTTTTTTGTCTCTCCAGCTCTTCTCCTACATTCTTCATTAGTTATTTTTGCTGTCCAGGGGATTCGCAACATTCTTCTAATAAACCACATTTCTGCTGCTTCCAATGATTTTTGTGCAGACTTGCCTATTGTCCATGATTCACTTCCATATAACAAGATAGGTTCAATATAGCATTTTAGGACTCGTTTTCTAACATTCATTGATAAAGATGTGTTAGCTAATATGTTTCTCATTCTCTGAAATGCAGTCTTTGCTTGGCCTATTCTGTTCCTAATTTCTGTTCTGCATTTCCCATCTGAAGTTATTACTGCTCCAAGGTATTCTGCACCTGCTTTAGAATGGTTCCGTTTAATTTAATACTGCATGCTGGTGGATTCTGTTTCTTAAATATAACCATAGTCTCTGTCTTTTTGATGTTCAAAGTAAGGCCTTTCTGTTCACTTTCTTTGGCGACTTTATCAAAGAGATTTTGCAGGTCTTGTTGGTTCTCAGCTATCAGTACTGTGTCGTCAGCATACCGAAGGTTGTTAATATTGTATCCTCCAATTTTTATGCTTGGTTCTGTGATGACTGTTCTTAGAATATTCTCGCTGTACAGAGAAAAAAGGTCTGGAGATAATACATATCCTTGTCGCACCCCTTGTTTTATAGGTTGGTATTTTCCAATTCTATTTTCAACTCGAACTGCTGCTTCTTGCTGCCAGTATAGATGTTTTACAATCCTCAGGTCTTTGCCGTCTATACTGATGTCTTCAAGCATTTTAATAATTTCACTATGTTTCACCTTGTCAAATGCCTTGGTGTAATCAATGAAGCATAAGTAGAGATCTTTCTGTACTTCTAAAGCTCTTTCTGTTAGTGTTCGTAAAGCATAAATGGCATTGTGTGTTCCCTTTCCTTCAACAAATCCAAACTGTTCATCTGCTATTTCCATTTTTATCTTTTTCCTTGTTCTTCTCTTTATATTTTGCCTGACAATAAAAAACGATTGCGTATGCTATCTTTTTCTCATTACCAGTCATTACAACATTCTTGTTAATAACCACACAAGCTTGCATAGCAGTACGAATAGAGAGGCTTGGGACGGCAAGGAAACTGTTATCTGAGACTTCATCAGAATGAAAACTTGCATGCAAGAAGGGTGGAGGTGGGGACGTTATAGGAAAGACAATAAAAGAAAAATAAGAAGAAACGAGAAATGGGAGATGAGGAACATGACACGGAATATTTCGGCAATATAACGAAATAACAAAATAACGAAATAATAACATCAAGAACCGGAAGATGCGTGCAAAACTTGATCCTTAGGCCCAATGGGCATGACATTTCACGATATAATATTCGCATCAACAATATAATCTGTATTTTAACATCTTTTTCTTCAAGTCCTGGACACTGAAGATACTAATAAGTGGTCCAGCCCAACGTGGCCTCTAAGGTTTTGCAGTTCGAGCATAAAATTTTGAACAAGTGAGCAAGTATATTCTCAAAGAAAAAAAAATGAACGCAACTGTGCGTCGTAATTCTACAAAAGAACAAATATATCCATACTACAAGAACTTAATATTGAAGAAGGTTGGCTAGTAAGGATATTAAAATGAGAAATATTCTGGATATATCATCATGGATATATATATATATATAAGTAAGTTATGTTATATATATATCGTCATGACAAGACAGTCTTAGATGGCACAAAATGGAATAAAGAAAGAAAGGAAGATCAAGGCGAAGATGGCTGCAACTGATCTGCAAATGGACGCATCAGCAGCAAGGCATCTTGCTTACAACCGAGAGGCCTACAGAAGAGCTGTTAGCTAGGCGAAGTTCAGCAAGGAACATGCAAATGACTGACTGACTGAATTCCAAAATAATAAATTTCTTGTAGAAAGAAAAAACAAAAATACTAAAATCCAAAGAAATCAGGAAAACAAACTCGAGGAAAGCTAATTTTTTTTTCTTCGGCACTTATATAACACAAAGTAAAATTAGAAAAGAGAGAAATAAAAGATAAGTTTTATTTATTCATTTATGGCGCGACAGAACTGTGTGTGCGCGCTCGCGTGTGCACACAACCCCCCCCCCACCGCCCCCGGGGGCTGGTCTGCCGCACAAGTTAGTTGAAACATTGGTCTGGGTCCTCCTCTCAAACTGCCCAGCTACAAGATATTAAAAACCTCCCGAAACTTACATGAAAAAATTGTCCTCAATCCACACAACCTGCTTCTGAAAGATTTTGAATATTTACAAACAAACAACAGATAAGAGAGACCTACTTCCCCAGTGTGAACCAGAAGATATGCATATGAATGGATAGGTCATGCGCTCCGAAGATACCCCAGCAACATCACTAAAACGGCCATAAGACGGACACCCGAAGGGAAAAAAAAAAGAAAATGAGACCGACCAAAGGCTACCTGGTGGAGAACTGTAGAAGCAGAAATGAGTAACATGCAACACCGATGGGGTGCAAATACAAAAGCTGGCCGTAGACCTTGAGCGATGAAGAGAATTTGCTACTGTCCTGCAAGACTCCATAGAGAGTACTGGGCGGTGACTGCTTAGCCCATCACCGACCAAGGACATGGACGGATGGATGAATGGATTTCCGTAACTTAAGGGGCTGAGTTCTTTACGATGTACAATAAATAAATAAATCTAGACTTACTACATTTCCCCCCCCCCCCCCCCCTTTTTTTCCTAAAAATGACCCATTCTTGGGACTCCATGTCGGGAACTGATGATATAATGCATACTTTGCAAAGTCTCTCCAGCAATAGGACTGACATTACATTCCCCCTGGTCACGTGCTCCTGTCTCATTGGGCCAACCCCCCCCCCCCCCCAACCAGACAATGACACACATGACCCACACGTAAGCCTGCGTTTGTGGCAACAACTGCCAGGCTAACGGCCATTTACGATCGCAAGGATTGCAGGGCATCGATCAAAATTATCTGCCTGCAGCTCATCCTTTGTTAATTATGCCGCGCTGAACTACAGGCGATGGTCAATGAAACACGGGGAAAGCAGGGGACAAACACGGGGACCGTCTCTGTCAGGCAAGTGGACCAATATAGACGGAACCTGCAGGCCCGGCAGAAAGAAGCGCTAACAAGGGAAAGACAACTCAGTGAGACGGAGAGCAGCCAAGTCCGGTGAGTGTGTAACCAGGTAAAGAGAACAATCAAACGCCTAGTTTTTCATGCTGGGATGCTGCTCTTGGAGAGAGAGAGAGAGAGAGAGAGAGAGAGGAAATATGCGGTTTTTGTTTTTGGAGAAAGTTTATAACTGTTCCTCTTTCCATCATGTCAGTATCACGGCGGCTACCACCAAGACAGTTTTCCATAACAAGCATTCACGCTGGGGTAGCACAAAGAAACAAAGTTGACAGGCCGCTACACACCGAAGATGAGTCGAGGAGCTAACAAATACCTTCAATATCCTCTTCTATCAGTGTTTCCCAACTTGAATACTGAGAGGGGCGGGGGGCCAATTAAAGTATTTTTATATTATACTTTTTCAGAACTCGGTTGCCTATTACGCTGCGGGAGAGAGGGGAGGATGAGGCATTAAAATCTCTGGGCTGGGAGTGGGGGGGGGGGGGGGGTTGAGGTAAGGCATAATCTAGAAAAGGTTGGGAAACACTGGCTTATATGAAGCAAACGGCGAAGTCCTATCAAGAAGTCTATTTGCCTATCTCAACACTGAAGGATAAATGAAGAAGATATATGCAACAGTGTATATATATATATATATATATATATATATATATATATATATATATATTATCTTATATCCTTCCCGTGCCGTTAAACGTCACATAGGGCTCGCAAAGTAGTTCGCCAATTTTTCCTGTCTTCGGCGAGTCTTTCAACCTCATCAAGGGATTTTATGCCTGTTAATTTGGCCTCTCTTAACAATGTCCTCTTCAGAGTTTCACGCGGTCTGCCTCTTTTTCTTTGGCCTGTTGTGTTCCACTTGATAGCTTGTTTTTTGGGATTCTCTGATCATTTCTTCTCATCAAGTGACCAACATATGTCCATCTCCTTTTCCTGAGTATATATATATCCCGGGCTTATTTGCTTTCACCCGCTTCCACCCCCTACCCCCCCCCTCAAAAAAAATGCCCATCGGGTTCATCTGTAAAACAGGGAGAACCGTCCGGGCCCCAGGAGCGATGCGCCGGCTGGACACCCACATAGGTCCCGCCCCTAGGTTCTATTTATGGCATGACAGTGCGACCTTTTTTGACCTTCCAGGATGTGTATGAGACGCCCTGATCCAGGAGACGGTGGGAGGACATGAGCTAAATCAAGAATATGGAGCCTGGGCTCTGTGGAAAGAAAGAAAGAAAGAAAGAAAGAAAGGTGTAACATTTTTGGCCTTCAACTTTCGACTTGCCCAATGTCTGCCATTCAGCATCAGTTCAATACAAAGAACAATCAGGAAAATTTTTAAAAAACGAAACTAAAACAAGACAGACTTGTCATCTTATTATTAATTTTTTTAAAAAAAACATAAAATATGACAGAAAGAAAAAAAACATACAATCAAAAAAAAAACTGCGTTATTCGAAGCTGTTCTACACAACAGAAGCATCAATGACCTGTGACTTGGACAAAAACATTCTAATACTCCTGGGGAAATAAAGGACCGATTAAACGATAAAAAAAGCATTCACAATAATAAGACAATAACACACTGTGCTCCGGTAATACCGTAGTAATATTGCACGCGTAAATCTATACTTTATAAATGTCAAGCAGCCAGCGCGCGGGGTACATACAGGCAGCCAGTCCGGTTTAAATGCAGCTTTTATCAAAAGCGTGTCTCTGGCTGTCTCTGGGTTTCTTCCGCCCGCCCAGATCATATACTGTCCGGCAGACAAAGAACATATACTCCTATTCTTGAGTGCTAAACGTGGTCTCTTAAGACGAGCAAGGCCGTTATGATTTTAGAAAGGTTCAAACGAAAATGCAAATGACAACGAAATTTATGACAACAACAACAACAAAAATCCGACAATAAGGGTAAATCACTGTCCTTTTGCATTCGCTCTGGAAAGCCTGGTGGCTACATTATCCACAGCTAGGCTGCTATATCTGCGCCTTTCGTCCTGACACGCCGGTCTCCGGCAATGCTTAATTTTTTAGCCAAGATTTACCTTCCCATTTGACCCCTTACTCACCTGGCCAGAACACAGTCCGCTAACAGGGGTGTCACTATTAAGAAGTAGAATAACTGTTCGCATACTTCAGCTATCGGCCTGGTTGGCTCAGCGGTTAAGCGCTCATTTTACTAATCCGGTGGTACAGGGTTCAGTCCCAGCAGTTGGGATTTTTTTTTTTCTGGCACACACCGGAAAAGGTCCCCGGGGTTGGTTCCCCCCCCCCCCCCAGGCCTATAGAAAATGGGCACCAGAGAAATCTGAGTAAGCAAAGCAGCCGGACGTGATACTGACCACATCACACTTTCATGTGCCCATGGTCATTGAAAATACGGGCCTAACACCGTATCCCCTAATTATGCTTTTTTACCATGGAAACGGGAATTTTACCCTAACCTTTTACCACTCCAAAAAGGCCCCGGGATCCACCCAGCCTCTAAAAATGGGTACCATAAAAATTTACCTCTCAAAAACGTAAATGACAGCCAGGCGTGTTTACAGACCACATCATACTTTTCATGTGCCCATGGTCTTGGAAACACGGTCCTATCACTGTGTCCCCAGTATGCCTTAAATAGCACGAAAACTGGGATTTTACCTTTTACGGGTCAGCTATGGGCCAATAATCCTGACGTTATGTAAACCGCTATGACGGATCACTGGCCAGTGTCTCATTCATCTTGCGTGTTGCGGCCACCTGAGGGTATGTCTAATTGTGGCACTTTCTCTTTCCCGCCCCCCCCCCCTTTTTTTCCCAAAACCCACCCACCCCCACCCTTAAAAATATCGGATAAGTGGGGGAGGGGGAGAAAATAAATACAATTTCACAATAATAAATCATAGTTACCTGTTCACGTAGTATTGCACTCACAACATACAGAATTTAACGCCTGCGAAAACAAAAAGTGAAAGTCTGAAACACTTCACCGCAACAATGAGTGATCTGCTCCTTTGTTCCGGAAACAAAACCTACCAGCTAACAATAGGCATCAAAGATAACGCTGCTCCCAACGTAAATCCGAATCCCAGAGACTGTTAAAATTTCATACCACTTCAAAGATATAACTTCCAAAATAAAACTAAAACCACTGTCGTGTGATGACGGGGTAGATTTCATCACAGTCCCCTCTCTCTCTCTCTCTTTCTCTCTCTCCTTTTCCGTGGAACTACAACCTGTTTAAGAATGATAAATTGCAACCAGCTTGTAGTTTTGTGACACACTAGTTGACCTCGTGTTACAAATGTGAAGAGGACCACAGCCACCAGAAGGCAGACAGACACAAAGCCCCACACAATTCTCTCATCAACAAAGTCTGGTCTTAACAGCCGCACACGCGCGCCTCGTGGACCAGGCATGCGACTCTGGGAGCGGACGTCAACTTTTAGCGACAACCAGACGCCACGGACAAAAAAAAAAAAATGTCCTGGGAGGATCTGCTCTGTTATCGTGCGCTTTTCCTCTGATGATGTCGGCCTTCCTTATCTCGCAACCTTGCTAGTATTTAAAAACATGTAGTTATTCTCATATATTTAACTTTTCACGTATAAGAAAATACGGAAAGTTAAAGATATACAACGAAGTCAGGGTTTACAGATATAATAATACGGTTATCGTAATTATAATAAAACACTTTATGGTCGGTATGAAAACTAAATCAGCTAACCAATAACATGGTTTCTCAAACTGTTATCTTTCTGCGTACCCCTTCTTTTGCCTTTCTGCATAAAAATTTTTTCTCCGCGATGAAACTTATGAGTACATTTGGATTGTAAAATGAGAACTTACGAGTTTAGAAAATGAGAACTTATGTGAGTACATTTAGACTGAAAAATGAGAACTTGTACATCTGAATTTCAAAATGAGAACTTGTGAGTACATTCGAATTCTCAAAAATGAGAACTTATGAGGACATTTGGATTGATTTTAAAATGAAAACTAATGAGGATATTTTGATTTTTTTTTTAATTATGAGAACGTATGAGGATAAGTGGAATTTGGGGGGGTGTGGGGGAAGTCCAGGCGGTATCAAAGCCAATCTTCCCTTCTCGTATGATCACTTAGAAATGCCCCATGCCTTGAATTAGTTTTTATGAGATTATAGCAATAACAAGATAAATGGCAAACGAATAATATCTTAACTATTTTAACTGGATATCCCAATCCGTAACAACAGCATAATTCATTATTAATTGTTATCTACATGGTTTTATTAGTCAGTCATTCGCATGTCGCTTACGGAACTTTGCCTCCCTAACAGCTGCCCTGTAGGCCTCTTGTTTGTAAACAAGATGCCCTGCTGCTGATGCATCCATTAGAAAATTACCAATGATGTCTTGCAGCCATCTTTGCCTTGGTCTTCCTCTCTTTCTTTTTCCTATTATGTACCCTTCCGATATGGTCTTTTCTAAATTGTCATGATGTTTAATGTGTCCAAAATATTTAAACAACGGAACACCATGACAGATTACACATGTTATTAAAAAAAAGGTAAAATCCCCGTTTCCATACCTTTAAGGCATATTTGGGATACAGTGTTAGGCCCGTATTTCCAAGACCTTCGCCACATGAAAGTGTGATACGGTCAGTATCTTCCCTGATTTCTTTGGTACCCATTTTTTTAGGCTGGGTGGACCTTGAATTAGTAGACCGGCTGATAACCACTCAGCCAACTAGACCACCATGCATGTTATTTTTATGCTTTCATTAACATGAAACACATTTTAATTGCCAAAATAAATTATTTTATGATATTTTATACCTTCCTACACACGGAAGTCAAATATGCTCAGTAAAACCACGAAACTTAAAATTTTCAATTCCTGTGTGATCCCAGTGTTGTGAGAGTTGGAAATCAACCAGTCTACTCAATCAAAGACTTGATGCATTTGAGAACAAATATCTCCATAGACTATTGAACATCAGATGGTCCGACTTAAGTCATTAGTTTCTACTAAACTGCAAAGCCTTCTGCCCCAAACACACCCCTCTGTTCCATCCATGCTTTTTTCCGGCTCAACAACCATTGTATCCCTTCCCCCCCCCCTCATCTCTCTCTCTCTTCTCCTCCTCTTCTTCTTCTTCTTCTTCTTCAGCGTTTGTCATGTTAAATCTGCAGCTCTATCGCCCTAACGAAATCCGCCGTCTTCTCTAGGCTCGAGTGTGAGCCCCCATATCTTTTCTTCTCCTATCTCTCCCTCTCTCTCTCTCCCTCTCTCGTGTGTGAGCTCCCATATCTTTTTCTTCTCCTATCTCTCCCTGTCTCTCTCTCTCTCTCTCTCACTTTCTCTCTCACTTCTCTTATTATTCTTCTTTAGCGTGTGTCTTGCTAAGTCTGCAGAGCTCTATCCCCCCATATCTTTTCTCCTTCTCCTCTCTCTCGCTCGCTCTCTCTCTCTCTCGCTCGCTCTCCCTCCTCCTCTCTCGCTCTCGATTTATCTCTCTCTCTCTCTCTCTCTCACGTCCCCACCCCTTCTCTATTACCTGCCAGGGCATCACACCTCACAAGTCTATTTAAACATTCACAATACTTCACCCCACACACATGCAATACTTCACCCCACACACATGCAATACTTCACCCCACACACATGCAATACTTCACCCTACACACATGCAATACTTCACCCCACACACATGCAATACTTCACCCCACACACGTGCAATACTTCACCCCACACACATGCAATACTTCACGCCACACACATGCACACTCGGACGCAGATTCCAGTCCCTTTTTTATTATTATTATTTTTTTCCGTTCTTATTTGTTACATATCACTTACGTGAATTCATATTTTCTCTTCTTTTACTACTTCTTTATCCAGTATGTTTCTGTATGTTGATTTTGTTATCACAGCTTCGTGTATTTATCCTATTATATATGTATATAATTTAAAATTCTACACTTGAGCCAACTATAGTATACAAAACGCTGTTATGTCCGGGCAACTCAAGACAGTAGTGAGCGGAACAATAGGCCATATCCTGGCACACTTGGATGGAGAAGATGTCATATATGGAGTCTATGAAATTGTTATTTGTCCCGTCCCAGGATTGAACCACGAGTCTTCCAAGTGACACTGCACCCTGGAGTGCATCTAAGCCATTCTGCCACCGGGGGGGGGGGGGGGGGGGGGCGGTATTAGATGTAACAACTGAAATTATTTAAGCTCTCAGAACGTTTATTTCGCATGCTCCACGTGAGGCCCTTTTCTGCTGTTTCTGAAAGGTTTTTTGCAATTCCCTTGCTCTTGCTTGTCCTTCTATCCCCCCAGCCGCTTATTTAGGTCGTATGCCAATGTTGCTACATAACCGTTTACCAATCATAACTTCATTTTGTCTGAATGCATAACCACACTACAAACGGCACACGTGACACGACACGTCAATAAAACAACAACCCCAAGGGAGTCGACGCTTTAATCATGCCATTCCCGTGATAATGTTTCCTGTTTGCATCCCTTTCTTCCCAGCGACCACCTTATCTGATCCATTTATTTCAGTCTCCTTCCTATTAATATTCACCAACTAATAACTTGATACATACATTATTTCATTCCCTGAAACATATCCCCCGGCGAGGATGGCATTATTTAGGTTTATGGTTTTACACTCCTCTGTGATAACGGACTGACGACATATATACATTATATAATTTTTTTTAATTAATTCATGGAAATGTAATGTATGAAAGGACGAGAAGCACATTTCTGTAAAAGAAGAGCCATAATTAAAGAATCTGTAACATATGTTACACAATTAAGGCATTTTGGGATGTTCACTTTTCTTCTTCCAATCTCCAGGTTTATGATTTTTTTTTATAATAAATTTCGTTTAGGGCCCCCCCCCTCCAAATGCTTTTTTTCTGATCTAGAATCTGAGAGAATTTCCCATTACAGATGAATTCTGGCAGCATTACACTGACTGGTCGAATTATTTTGGAGACTTCTTCTGCCGTTCTCAAACGTCGACTTGTATACATCTATGACTACTCAAATTGAATAAGAAGACAGCCATGGACCCACATCCGATAGCTGGGCTGGCTGCTTACTCGGGGTTGGTGCTCTACCTCCCAGCGATGCCCCTGGAAACAGACAGTTAAGTCTGGCCAAGTAAATAGGGATCGCAGAGAGAAGGCGAACCCAGTCCTTAACATGCGTCGAGTCGAAGTACGGGTGCGTTCGCCCAAAAGGCGCACAACTGCAACACAAGGCAACCAACGCCCAATGCCAACGACGAAGAAAGCATACTTCTGAAGTAATCGATTCTCTGCTGGAGTTGGTGTACATTCCCATAAAGATTCTCTTGAAATGATATATGCGTTGGCAGAATATGTTCTCTCGTAATTTGGAGACATCTGTACAGAGACACTCATGCGTGATACATCTGTTTCAGTGTATACACTGCAGGAATGCAACGCTATCTGCTTTCTGAAAGGAAAGGAGAGGGAGAGAGAAGGGGGTGGGGGAAGCGAAATTATGCTCGGATATATTGGCTAGGATCACCCGAATCCTACGAACCTACAAAGGGATTATTAATATACCGGCTATGAGTGCAAATAAGTTCTTTCTTCTTCTGCGTTCGCCCTCAAGAGGACATTAGTTGCATCAGGTTACAGTAAACAGCTTGGCTGTGATATCTGTGCCTTTCGGTCCGACACATCTGACTTCAGCATGGCTTATTTTTTTTAAAGATCGAAGCCTATTCGCTCGGCAATAATGCAGTTTATTTCCAGGGCGCACGACTGTGAACTATAGGGTGAATTCAAAATTATTGTCAGGGTTTCAGTGGCCTATAATTTTCAAACCAGAACCAACAAAATAAAACTGATGAAATAGGGTCTTGGTCAGCTACAGCTGGCCAACACTGATGCATGTAGTCAGATATGGGTCACGGGCCGCTGTCTGATTCAGCTTGAGTTCTAACGGCCCTTGCCTCTTCCCACCTCCAGTACACGGTAATGTATTTTATAATTTCCCCAATCTTTTCTCTTCGCCTTTTGTAATTGTGAATGATGAAGCCGCGGGCTGAAATATTTCTTTGTTTCTTGTTGCTAAGTAAAGTTCGCTTCCGCTATTTCTTTTCCCGTGACAGTAATCATACACGATCTTAAAATGATTTGTATCTATCTCACGGTGATTATATTCCATTTTACAGTGATCATATTCGATCTCACAGTCAGGGCCGTGGAAAGTCAGCTCTGCCGCACCCCCCACACCGGGAATTAATTACTAGTGAGCCCCCTCTCCAAACACGGTTACGTACTTACTGTATGTAGTTTAGTCTGGTATATTTCACCGTTTTTATGTACTGATGATTATAGAACAGCTTTTCTTTCATTTCTGCCAGCAAAAGTGTCGATTACATCGTTAAAGTTCAGTCGACGAGATTCCATCACCAGTGTGATGAAAAAGAGGGTCGCCAGCCCCCCACCCCACCTCCCTCAAGGCCTCGGTAGCGTGGGCACGACCATGGTTCTTTTTTCTCTCCTCCCCCCCCCCCCCCCCACCACCATCATCTTTCTTTGGATTTACTCCATGAAAATGGAATTTCTTTCAATCAATCAAGTGCCGTGCCGTGTGGAGTAGGCGATCATTTCTCTCCACAACTCCCTGTCTTTATACTTGATTATGAGATCCGCCGGTGACTTTCTTCCTAGCCACACTGACAGCCCATCCAGTAACTTCTCTCTCTCTCTCTCTCTCTCTCTCTTGTCCTCCTCTTTCTCTTCTTCCCTCATTTCAGTGTGTTCCAATTTTCCTCTTGTCGGAAAATGTCCTACAAATCTCGCTTGTCTGCCTCTGATCTTTGCTGTAATTTGTCTTTTTAACTACAGCCTCTCTTAATACTTCTTCGTTGGTTTTCTTAGCTGTCCATGGTACCTTTAACATCCTTCTTATGAACCACATTTCCATGGCCGCCATTTCTCGCTGTACTCTCTTATTCCCATCCATAAAACAAAACTGGCTCGATGTAAAATTTAAGTATTCTGAATCTTGTTTTCATTGATCTGTTGCACAAGATGTTTCTCGTTTTCTGGAATGCTGACTTGGCCTGAGCACGTCTGCTTTTTATTTCGTTGTGACATTTCCCATCAGCTGTTATAATTGTTCCTAAGTACTTGAATCTATCAACTTGTTTCAGCTCTGTGTCATCGATGGTAATGCTACATTTTGGTGGTATTCTTTTCTTTGATATGACCATTACTTCAGTCTTCTTTAGAATTTCTTTGCTTCGACAAAATGTTTTTTTAAAAGTCTTTCACTAAAGCAGATTCTATCACAAAAAGAATTCTCTTATGGTAATCATATTCAACCTTACACCATCCAGCAGCTTTCGGCTGT
The DNA here is from genome assembly GCA_009760885.1 of Achatina immaculata. Taxonomy (NCBI): domain Eukaryota; kingdom Metazoa; phylum Mollusca; class Gastropoda; order Stylommatophora; family Achatinidae; genus Lissachatina; species Lissachatina immaculata. The sequence goes on along the minus strand of CM019720.1, from coordinate 47,225,716 downwards.
AGACAGCGGCTCAAAGGATGAACTACGTAGCACGAAGTCGGTTGAGAAAATCTGAACAGAAGTCAACAATAACAAATACATCGGCAAGGGTCATAAAGAAGATATTCGTTCTTAAGACGAAGATATTCGTTCTTAAGACCAAAATAGGTCATCAAAATAATGAAAGTTCGAAACAATTAACACAAAGCATACAGAAACGAAGGAAAGTTAAGTCTTGTGTGCCTCAGAAATGACAACAGAATCTCATATTTGGGCGGCATGTGTGACAGGCTGTCGGCTCATAGACCAAAAAACAAAACAAAAAAAAATGTAAGAGAAAATCAAACACTACCAAAACTATCAGGTGACATCAGTGAGCTCTGATTGGGACTATATTTACACAGATACTAGCACTAAGTGGGACTATATTTACACAGATACTAGCACTAAGTGGGATTATATTTACACAGATACTAGGAATAACTGGGACTATCTATATAGATATCAGCACTGAGTGAGACTATACTTATATAGATGCCAGCACTGACTATGACTTTCTATTATATAGATACCAGCACTGACTGATTATATAGATACTAGTACTGATTGGGACTATATTTATATAGATACTAGCACTAAATGGGGTTACATCTATACATTCACTAGTACTGAACAGGACTATATTTATACATATATTAGCACTGAATGGGACTATATTTATTAGCACTGATTGGGACTATATTTATATAGATAAATAATAATAAATAAATAAATTAAATTAAATAATTAATACTGACAGGAAGTATATTTATATAGACATTAGCACTGACTGGGACTATATTTATTAGTACTGACTGAAACTATAATTATATAGATACTAGCACTGACTGACTAGCCCCTGAATTTATATAGATATAGCACTGACTGGGGCTATATTTATATATATATTAGCACTGACTCAACTATATATATAGATATTAGTACTGACTCAACTATATTTAAATAGATACCAGAACTTACTGGTATTATATTTACGAAGACACTAGCGCTGACTGTGACTATAATTAGAAAGATACTAGCAATGACAGATTCTTATTTAGATAAACACTTTTAGATAAACACTATCAGTAATAATGTGACAGGTAAGGTTAAAAAAATTTATGGACTTTGGCACTACACTAGGACAGATGTTTTTCTTAATATCATGGTAATCACGGCACGTTCATATAATAACTATAATGGTAATCACGCCACGTTCATGTACTAACTATCATGGTAATCACCGCACGTTCATGTACTAAGTAACATGGTAATCACCGCACGTTCATGTACTAACTATCGTGGTAATCACCGCACGTTCGTGTACTAACTATCGTGGTAATCACCGCACGTTCATGTAATAACCATAATGGTAATCACGGCACGTTCATGTACTAACTATAATGGTAATCACGCCACGTTCATGTACTAACTATCATGGTAATCACCGCACGTTCATGTACTAAGTAACATAGTAATCACCGCACGTTCATGTACTAACTATCGTGGTAACCATGTACGTTCATGTACTAACTATCATGGTAATCATGCACGTTCATGTACTAACTATCATGGTAATCATGCACGTTCATGTACTAACTATCATGGTAATCATGCACGTTCATGTACTAACTATCATGGTAATCATGCACGTTCATGTACTAACTATCATGGTAATCATGCACGTTCATGTACTAACTATCATGGTAATCACGTCACGTTCATGTACTAACTATCAGGGTAATCACGTCACGTTCATGTACTAAGTAACATGGTAACCATGCACGTTCATGTACTAACTATGGTATACGTTCTCAACTTATTCTACAACTTTTTTACAAACAGAAAACAACGAGACTTTCATACAGTACAGTGGTTGGGCACAGTGTTGTGTGTTTAGAACTTGAAAAATTGTAAACAAAGCACTTATTCTATCAATGCTGGGATTAAAACAAACAAAAAAAAGATGTTATGAAACTGAAAACTAATCTGGGGACCTTCTACTGAAAGTTCTTGAAGTTGTGTTTTCTTTGTACATGATAACCCATACGTGAACAACTAACATGCTTCATAAAGTAACAAAATTGTTCTAAAACCAGAAGAAGGTGAAAATAAATGACTTGTGGTGCTTGTACACTGATGGACATTCTCTTTCACTGCTACATTCAAAAGTTTCTAAGATAAATTTAAGATACGCACGAAGGAAGTCCTCATATGCTTGTCTCGGTAGTGCCACAAATGTCTAAGCTTTTCTTTGTTACTCCTAGCATCAAATTCAGCCTGGCATATGGTACAGGGTTTGCATAGTCCCCCTCAGTGTCAGAATATGTCAAGTAACTTTTTTTTTTTTAGGCCCACTCCACCATAAGCTGCTCCCAGTTTGATACAAAGCTCATGTTTCAACACATTCACAGAATCAGCTGCTACGAACATGTAACACTCATAGTTCAATGGACACAGTAAATCAACAACAAAAACATAACAATGATATATCATTCATAGTGTTCACTATCACAAAGGTCAACCACAAAGCATGATCTCCATAGCTTCAGCAAAAAGAGCCAGATTGCTGGCAGATAGAATTAGAGGTTGCCAGAATCAACAGCTGAATGGTACAATATTTCTAATCAATGGTTCATACTCTTCGGTGGTTACTGAAGCGAAGAGCAAAAGCATTATGGATGTGACCTGAGTACTAGATTCAAGATTCAACATCACTCATGATACTCACCAATTTCTTCTGCAACTGACTCACTCTCTCCTAAAAAGGTGTACTTGACCTTCATAAGGAGTTTTCTGAATGATCCAGGATTATTTCTGAGAAGTAACACCAAAAAATTTTTTTTTAAATAAATAAAACACAAGATGATTTTATCATAGAAAAAATTAGAACTAGTATGTGCAAATAAACACAATTAAAGATAGGAAGTTGCTGAAACAGTGGCCGATAACAAGAAATAGAGAAAAATATGGCAATGGGGAAAGACAATAATCAATAACAAGAAATGCAGTAAAATATATAAATTAAAAACATTAACCCATAAAAACGAATGGGGAAAGAGTTTATGAATTAAAGGCGTTAATCAATTACCAGGAAGAGAGAAAAATGTGACACTGAGGTAAGGGCATTTACCATAAAGCAGAAATGGGGAAAGAAATTTGCACACGAGGTAAGGGAGTTAATCAACAACTCGGAATGGAGAAAAATATGACCAGTGCAAATATAGCCTCTACAGACGAAAACAAGTAAAACAGATCATGGTATGTGCAAATATGAAAAGAGAAATATGATTTCAAACATACACAATGAATGAAAAAAAGTGATCTGAAATATGGTTACATCAGTCAGTCAGTCAGTCATTTGCATGTCCCTTGTGGAACTTTGCCTCCCTAACAGCTCTCCTGTAGGCCTCTCAGTTGTAACCAAGATGCCCTGCTGCTGATGCAAATATGGTTACAACATCATCATCATCACCTTTCACTACCTTGAGAGCACAGGCCACAGATAAAGGCTCTCCAGTCACCCCTGTTCTTGGAATTATTCTCTGCTTCCCTCCATGTTTACATATTTGTATTAAAAGTAACTGTATGTATTAAACATAAATATCTTTTCTTTCCCACTTAAACAAAATAGTGAATCTCACTTGAACTGAGGAAACCAAGAGAGGAGAGTGTAATTTCCTCACTGGAATTAAGCAGGTCAAAAGAGAAAGTAATTTCCTCACTGAATTTGGTGAGCACAAAAGAAAGTGTAATTTCCTCATTTAAACTGGGAAGATCAAAAAAGATAGTAATTTTACTTTAAATTGGACTACAAATTTTCTTTTTAAAAAAAAAGACAAGAAAAAGAAATGTATGAGACAAACTGAGTGGCGGTTAGTGCACTAGTCACTTGTGGAAAAGGTCTACGGTTTGAATCCAGTCAAAGGCTCACCTGTTACCCAGCTGTAGAAATGAGCACCTGGATTCTTATGAAGCTGGGAAAAGAAAGGTGGCCAGGTGCAATGCAGACCATATCATAGTATGCTGACAGGTCAAGGAAAATACAGACACAAACACCTTATCCCCTAGGTGCATCCACAGCATAATAATACAGCCATCTTTCCTACTTTTTCACCTCAAGAGAAAACTGCATTAAACTATGTAAAGATGTTATGGAGGCAATTGTTCTGTATACCACTTGATATAATAAACCCACCCACATGAAACACTTCACAATCGTTTGTCTGTCAAGACAGTGTGTGGTTGCTTTTAATGCAGAGCCCTCAACTTCATGATTCAGTTGACTCCAAAGACAACAGGTTCTAGATTCTACAATGCTGAAGAATTACTTAAACAAAAAAAAATTGTTTTTTTAAAAATGTAAATATCAGTTCCTCTCAATATGATTAGCAGAGTATGGTGTATAAATGTTCACAAGTGTATAAACACAAGTTAGTAGTCACTTTTGTACAACTGGGAAAAGTAATGTTCAGTGCAACTTTGTCCCTTTTTCTGTCACACACACTGTCTTGACACTTACCTTACAATTTACTTACATCCTTCCCATACCACTAAACGTCACATAGGGCTCGCAGTGTAGTTCACCATTTTTTTTTCTGCTTTTTTGGCAAGTTTTTTTGTTCAGCCTCGTCACAGTATCTTACACCCCACTAATTTAGCCTCTCTCAATAATGTTCTCTTTAGAGTTTCACAATGTCAAAAACCTTTTCTTTATCCTGTTGTGTCCCATTTGATAGCTTGTTCTGGGATTCTCTGATTGTTTCTTCTCATCACATGGCCAATATATGCTATCTCCTTTTTTTTTTTAATTACTGATGAGACAGGTTGCTGTGTGGCTCATCTTCCTTATCTCTGCATTGGTCTTGAATTCTTTCCTTTGTATACAAAGTATGTTCCTTAGATATTTGTTTTCACGTGCATCTAATTTGTTTTCTATTTCTTTAGTTGTTTTTCAGCTTTTGCACACATAAGTAAGGATGGATATTTCATTTGACTTGAATAATCTTAACTTTGTTTTCATGCTTATAACTTTTGATTGCCATATTTTCTCAAGACTTTTAAAGGCTAATGCTGCCTTTGTAATTCTAACTTATTTTCTGGCGCCACCATTCTGGTCTATACAGCTGGCAAGATATGCAAATTTGTTTACTTCTTCAACAGCTGTTCTTGATACTATCATGAAGATTTCTTCCCTGATAATTTTTTTTAACATTCAAGCTATTCTCAGAAAAGCTGTACATCTTGTTTTTTCTGTCTTGAACCATTTAGTATTTTATAAGATAAGTTTACTCATAAAGTATAGAGTGTTTCAATGTTATGAAAAATATATCATTTGGTTACTGAATCAAATAATATGCACCAAAACACTGGAACAGCTTCTCATAACTCACTCAGTGAATATACTCAATGGGGAGTAGTATGAGAAGGGATCAAAATCACAGTGAACTGATTAGACATATCTTAGGATGTGAAGGATGGAATTACAAATAAAAATATGAATAGAAAAAGATTTATATCAATTATTTTTAAATAATTGTTAACACTGAACATCTTTCTCACAGTGAAGATTGATGGTTCAATCCCAGCTGAAGGTACTCCAGTTGGTTTACCTGGAGCTGTCCCAGTTGATCCAGCTGGAGATGCCAAAGTTGGTCCAAATGGATGTGACCCACTTGGTCCAGTTGGAGCTGTCCCAGTCAATCTAGCCAGAGGTTCCCCAGTCAGTCCAGCTGGAGGTGCCCCAGTCAGTCCACTGAAGTTGACCCAGTCAGTCCAGCTGGAGGTGCCCCAGTCAGTCCAGCTGGAGCTGCCCCAATCAGTCCAACTGGAACTTCCTCAGTCAACCAAGCCATAGAACTGGGTATCTGACTCCTATTAGAACTAATGGTAGGATAGGTGGCCAGACAATCCCAATCACGCCATCCTGTGGCGTGCCACATCAAAGAAAAGAAGAGAACTAATATCATATCCCTTAAATATCTCAATGGCAAACATTCTTTTTTTTTGTCTCTAAAAAAAGGAGCATGAGAGTGATGCAGCTGTTAAACTGCCTTGAGGTTGAGCTCTAACCCAGCTCCTGATAATCTCCGGTCAACACGGCTGAAAATGAGAACCTGAGTTATACAATAAAGGCAAGCACAGCTGGAAGGAGGCATCAGACTCCTATACACACTGTGCCCCTGAATCCTGAATGCTTCAGCATTTGCACCTTTACATCACTTAATGTGTTCTCTCTCTCTCTGAACCTTAAGTGCCCAGGGCACATGGGGCTTCCGCAAGGGTTTTCCACAAATGCCTGTCTTTCGCCTTTTTTTCTGCTCTTGCCCAGGTGAGCCCTCTATTGCTCAACATCCTTTCTGTTGTTCTTCTCCATGTCTCTTTTGGTCTACCCTTACTTCTGCTCCCCTGTGGTGTCCATCTTAGTGCTATTTTTGGTAGTGAGTTGTCTGTCATTCGGAGCACATGTCCCAACCATCGCCAGCGTCTTTCCTCAATAATTGTTGTCAGTGGTTTCATCTGCATTTCTGCCAATAAAATGTTATTTCTTATGGTGTTTGGCCAAAATATTTTTTTTAATTCTACGTAAACATTTAGTCTGGAAAGAATTCAACTTGTTTTCTATGGTTTTGGTGATTTTCCAGCACTCACTTCCATAGAGTAGTACACTTAGAACATTACTCTTAAATATCCTGATTTTCATATTTATGCTTAGTTTATTTGATTTCCATATATTCTGTAGCATTGCAAAAGCCTGGTTTGCTCTAGTAAGTCTGCTGTTGATGTCCTCTGTGCTGTCTCCATTTTCTACTACTCTGCTGCCAAGGTATACAAATTCGTTGACCTCCTCCACTAACTTGTTATCTACTCTGAGTACATTTCTGTTGTTCACATTTTGCTTCATTAACTTTGTCTTTCACTTAATGTGTTACATTAGCTTAAACAGTACACACAATGACAGCTTCCAGTGTCTTTTCCTTAAACAATTATGCTACTGTTACAGCTGATTCTATGAAACGTCTATAATCCCTTTTTTTTTCTATCCTGAATAATCTTAATTTATTTATGGCTTTGTTTGCCTATCTTTTTTTTTTTGTGCTCATATTTTGTGCAATTTCCACTTTTTTACATCAAAGTTAAATTTATAATGAGAATTTATTCCTGAAGATGCCAAATGACTTGATTAAATTATGCCTTTTGCATTTTTAACCAACAATGAAATTGGTGCCTAATGTCAGGCACTTGAATAATAAATCTTTGACAAAGGATAGGAAAGGGTTATACTCATACATCAGTGCCTGTTGTAAATAAAAATCTAAATGCAGTTTCATTGTGACTATTTTTTTTTAAAAATTATTTCATATTATATTCACTATAGATGTATATATATTTTTTTTTAAGTGGTTCCTGTGCAGACTACTTAAAAGCTATTTTTCTTCTTGTTTTCTTTCCTCTTCTTCTTCTAGTTCTGTGGCCATGTGTTAGGTGTTAGTTTTCGTGAATGCTTGCAGATAATGATGATAATATTTTTTAAAACCCATACTGTATGTACTTATTTACTTAGTATTGTTGAATATGTAGATATGTAGATGGTTTTTATTGACCAGGAAAAAGCATTCAACAGAGTGGACAGGAACAAACTATGGGAAGTCCTAAAACAATATAGGGTTACCAGTCATCTAATAAATCTGTGTAAGAGTCTGTACAACAACAGAAGTGGCATCATCAGAGCAAGGGGGGGGGCGGCATTCTGAACCCTTTATTATTAAATCTGGTAGAATGGTGAGATGCAAAGCAGCCTTGTAAGATCAACAGCCACACTGAGTGTGATAGATGACAAATATCCATGTGACACCTGGATACGTGTGTATACAGACGGATCTGCACACAATGCCATAAACAATGGAGGGGCAGGAGCACATATTGAATATCCAAACAATACCACTTACAAGATTTCCACACCTACTGGAAAATACTGCAACAACTTTGATGCAGAAGTTAGGACAATTATTACTGCAGTTGAAAAACTATCAGACTCCAGAATTGATACATGTCCTGTAGTAATTCTCACAGATGCGAGATCAGTACTGGAAGCTCTTCAGTGCAACAAACTACCAGACCTTAAGGATGCCTTGTCAAAAATTGGCTTACAACATGGAGTCACTTTGCAATGGATTCCCTCCCACTGTGGGATACCAGGCAATGACAAAGCTGACCATCTGGCCAAAGAGGGCACTGAAATGGAGCAACCAGACATACCAATCACCTATAATCAGAAGAAAAGCATGATTAAAAACCTACAGGAAGCCACAAACACCACCACATGATGACTATCACATGCTAAACAGAAAGGAACAAGTCACCATCTTCCATCTCCGAACAGGACACACCCGACTCCGAAGTCATATGTATATGAAGTTTAAGGTTGGTACTAATAATCTATGTACATGTGCCCAGGTGCCCCAAACTGTGGAACATATCCTCCAGAACTGCACCAACTATGAAACACTGAGAAATAATTACTGGCCCAGTGAAACCACTAAAGAAGATAAGCTCTACAGTTCCATACATGAATTACAAAAAACAGTGAAATTTATCCAAGAGACAGGACTGCAGGTATAGACAGACAATGCGAACGAAGAAGAAGAAGAAAATCTGGTGTTCTGCAAGGTTGCATCTTATCACCGCTGCTATTTATAACATATAGCGATAACATCTGTAGAGAAGCTGGACTGATAAGGACAGCAAAAAATCAACAAAATGAAATAGAACAAACAGAAGACGACATAATCATAAACAAACTATTATTTGCAGATCTCCAAGCTCTAGTTGCCAACTCAGAAGAAGGCTTGCAAGATCACATTAATAGACTGAATAATGCATGCAAAGAGCACAATATGAAAATTAGCACTGGAAAACCATACCATGAAGCAAGTAACGCATTTCAAATACCTCGGAAGCATTTTCTCAACAAAAGGTAAAAATAGACATAGAGATCAAAAACAGATGTAACAAAGCGAACCAACTTATCGGGCAAATGGCTCCCATACTAAACAACAAGCATGTCTCATTGGAAACCAAAAGAAATATCTATAAGACAATCTTCATACTAACTTTTTGCTACCAATGCCAGGCATGGACGCTGACAGCAAAAGACAAGAGGAAAATTACAACAACTGAAATGAGATTCTTGAGAAGAATTCTTGGAATATTAAGAATGGACAGAATCAGAAATGATGTCATTAGAAATAAAGTAGGAGTTGAACCCATTCTGAACTATATATAAAAATAGCAAATAAAATGGTTCGGTCATATATCACAACTACCAACAGAATGTGTGCCACAGAGAACAATGTTTTACAGACCACACAAAGGCAAAGGAAGAGGCCGCCCATGCAAATGATGGACCGATGGTATAGCAGAGTCCCTGAACATCTTGATGTACAAAGCCAACAGGCAAGCCATTGGGAGACAACTGCACTTCACCTCTACACCTAGCAGTAAATGAGGAAGGACAAGACAAGACATGTAGATAACAGGTTCTGTCATTTTAAATTTTATTCATGCTTATTTTGCACTTAGTTTACTTGTTTACTTATGTAACTGTCACTGAATGTCTGCAATAGAGTGAAAGTTGGAAGATAAAGGGCAGAATGTTAGACATGCTTGCAAGCCTTGTTCTTCAAACTTATAAAAGAAAGTTTGTTCATTCTTCTGAGTTTCTTATGTCATAATACAACATTCTTCTGAGTTTCTTATGTCACAATTACAACATTCTTCTGAGTTTATTATGTCATAATACAACATTCTTCTCAGTTCTGTATGTCATAATACAACCTAGCTCTTGAGATCCCATTGCCCATTGCTGAAGATTAGGTGAACCCCAACAGTTGTTCCACATGTATCTTGACCAGGTCCTTCATCTCAAAGTACATGGATAGAAGACTGAAGAGGGAGTAAAGACACTGTCCAATTTGGCAATAAGCAATCAATACCTGACATGTCAAGGTTGATGAACCATAGCTAACCAAAACCCTGTCCCACCTCTCCACTGGTACCCCCAGTAACTGGCCTAGCCTGGCTAGCAGGTCCGGGATCACCACAGTTCCCATGATGGTGGAGTCTGCTAAAGAAGTAATGATCACTTGCTGCTGTTTAGCTGCGTGTAGGGACTGAAAAAATGGCTGCCATGACCTACTCCCAAGCTGACATGATGCTGGGCATTAACATCCCCACAGTACTGGCTGGACATAATACCAGCCTGCAGTTCCAAGGAGACAGAAGACGAAGATGAAGAAGAAGAGGAGGATGAGGAGGAGGAGAAGCAAAGGAAGAAGAAGAAGAAGTTTCAAAAACAGCCTACCTGAAGTAATTGTAAGTGAAAAGAATTGCTGCCAATCCCATCAGAGATGTAAAATACAATAATGTATGTTCCGAGTTAGAGACATAACTTTTTGAAAGCACATTCTGCTTGCTGTATGGCATATTCTGCTTGGTGTACGGCACATTTTGCTTGCTGTACGGCATACTCTGCTTGGTGTACGGCACATTTTTCTTGCTGTATGGCATACTCTGCTTGCTGTAAGGCACACTCTGCTTGCTGTAAGGCCACAAATGCTGAGTAGACTTTGTACTGTTCCTCATTTCTAGAAAGAAACGAATAATATAAATGTTATTGCTTTAGTTTATATAAAGACATTTGCACACTAAACTAACATAAATAGCAACAAAAAGATTTCAAATTAAAAGTCAGAGAAAGCAAGAGAATGAACAAACTTCATTTTCAAAAGGTAAAGAACTGGACCCACAGACACATCTGACAGTCTATCCTTCATCTCTCAACATTCACTCTGTCACAAGCATTCAGTTAGTACTTTAGACACATGATAAGCATGAATAAAATGGCAACTTTAGATACATGATAAACATGAATAAAATGGCAACTTTAGATACATGATAAACATAAATAAAATGACAACTTTAGATACATGATAAGCATGAATAAAATGGCAACTTTAGACACATGATAAGCATGAATAAAATGGCAACTTTAGATACATGATAAACATGAATAAAATGGCAACTTTAGATACATGATAAACATGAATAAAATGGCAACTTTAGACACATGATAAGCATGAATAAAATGGCAACTTTAGATACATGATAAGCATGAATAAAATGGCAACTTTAGACACATGATAAGCATGAATAAAATGGCAACTTTAGGTACATGATAAGCATGAATAAAATGGCAACTTTAGACACATGATAAGCATGAATAAAATGGCAAAGCATCTATATTAAACCTCACATCAACACATTCAGCTGTATGAAGGATCTAAGTAAATATTATGAAATTATTTCCATATTCTAACACACTCAATTACTTAATGTAATAGTAGAGTTACTGCAAATATTCTGTAAACATTTATATTTGACAGATAACTCAAGACTGCAGAGTTACCGCATCTATTCTGTAAACATATATACCAATCGCTAGGCAACTCGAACTAACGAGAAAAGTTGGTGCCTAATGGGGGACATATAGTCTAGTTCAAATAGAAGAAATACTTATGAGTTTTATGTGACGTGGGTGAGTGAAAACCAAGAAATACCTTGCGAGCCCTATGTGACGTTTAACGGCACGGGAAGGATATAAGATAAGATATTAACACAAACTTGGACTTATTAAAATGATTGTGAATAAATAAGCTGATTCTATCTGAACAGACCCAGGCAACTGCTTTCAAAAAATTAAAGTCATTCGTGACCTGCAAGTGAAAGGTGAGAAAGGGAAGCGAAATAGAAATACAGTTACTTTCCCGTTCATTAAGCTACACACAAATAATTTTTGTTACACAAAACTGGTTTATTATTTGTTACCTTTCTGAGACTTAACAACGTTTTGTTTTGTTTTCTTTTTAATATAAGAAAAGAATGGCGCTGGTCGTTTCAGTGATCTGAACTCACTCCTCATGCCCTTGGAGTTTATATTATCTGTTATAAATCAAATAATTTTAGTAAACATCTCACTTATTATTTGCATCTTCATTTCTGTTTTGATTCAGTTTGCATCTTCTGTATACATTGAACAACTAACTACAAACATGAAACGAAACTTACTTTGAAAACCCAGTTTCCTGGATACTCATTTTGAACTGATACAACCCATTCTCAACTTCGTGTAAGGCGCGCCTGTTACATGGGGTACAACTGGACCTTTTTTGTTTTGTTTCGTTTCATACTTTTGTTCTTATTGTAATTCTTTCTAGAAATCCCACTTTTCTATTTACTTCATGCTATTGTTATGTGCGTGTTTTTGGGCCACCGCGCAACTTCGTATATCGTATAGAAAAGTAGGAAGGGGTGTTATTTACCTGTGGACAGTAACGTATAAAATTAGTGTCCTTTCGTAGAATAACGAGGAGGAAGGGAGGGGGGATGTAGGACTTAGATGACAAAACTGCAGCCACCGCATGAAATGAAACAGTGGAATAAACGAAACAACTGGTCGATAGGTTATGATGATAGAACAGTGGTACACGTTTGACATGACTTCCTCATTTCTTCTTCTTGTTCTGAGTTTTTATAGTCTATATTAGCAGTTCTATTTCTTGGATAGATTAGACTCTTTTTTGTTTGTTGTGTTTGTTTTTGCATACAACGCTGCAGATTGCTGAGCTTTGTTTCTGTATAGAACCCTACGGCTGAGCTTTGTTTCTGTATGGAACCCTACGGCTGAGCTTTGTTTCTGTATGGAACCCTACGGCTGAGCTTTGTTTCTGTATGGAATCTTACAGTTTAGCTTTGTTTTTGTATGGAACCTCCTCCTCCTTCTTCATCTTCTTCTTCTTCTTGGTCATGCTAAATCGGAAGCCTAGTCGCCTGGATGAAGTCCACAATCTTTTCCAGGTCCTCCCGGTAGCCCCACAGCCTCTGCCTTAGGGCCAGTAGCGTTTCATATCTAGCACAGTTTTGGAGGATGTGTTCCACAGTCTGAGGTGCTTGGCCATATGCCGAAAGGAGAGGACAGATTTAAGAACTGGCTGTGAAAAGTTCTGTGTCGGAAAACGGCGACGTTTCCCACTTCTGTTTAGCATGTGATCATCATATAGTGGCGTTTCTCGCTCCTTTTATACGTATCTTTATCATTATTTTCTTCTGATTGTTGCTGACCGATACATCCGGTTTCTGCATTTCAGTGGCTTCGTTGATCACAAAGTTTGGTTCTCATTGCCTAGCACAGTGGTTCTCAAATCATGGACCGTGATAGGGAATATTGTGGGCCGCGCTGAAGTCTCAAAGCAGAAAAAAAAAAATTAAAAATTATTCCGCATTTTTCACGCAATACATAGCGGCAGATTGCACTGATGCAAGACGCAGACTTATAGGCCGCTTTATTAGTATGTCCTCAGCGCGGCTATTGGAGAAAGGATGGCCCAGGCGTCGTTTCTTCCAGCATCGAACAGAAATGTGACGTACATAAAAAGACGACATCGTTTTTGAAGTCTGCGTCTTTCAGACGGTGTTGCTGGAACGTGCAGTTTTACAATGTAATTTTAGAGAACAGTCGGCGTAGATTGTGCGAAAGAGCAGAAGTGAAATATAATTCTCAGTAATTGTGTTTTAGTTCAAAAATCATATTTCGTTGGCTTGAGAGCCGCTATTCAGTCTTGGTGTTCTGTGTAATTCGTATTGGATTAATCAACTGATTCCAAGAAGTGATCATGGCGACTTTTCGGATAGCTTTTTTTATTGCTTAAACTTTAAAACTTTAGGCGCTAAAATGGATCGATTTGTGAAACGTAAGCCTTAGACTTCGCGCAAACAAATTGATAGTAGTGGCAGCGAAAGTCATTATGATCGAGACGACGTTAACGTTGATACTGGTAAGAAAACTAAATACGCTCGAAAATATGATGTGGAGTATATTAAGTACGGTTTCGTTCCATCAGAAAATGACCAAAATCTGACACAGTGTGTTATATATGTGCAAATCTTCTCTAATGAGGCAATGATGCCGAAGAAATTGCGTCGTCATCTAACTACAAGACATCCAGATCTACAGAATAAAACTAAATAATTTTTCGAACGTAAAGACGAGGACTATAGTAAACAGAAGACAGTGCTAAAACAAGAGCCACTCTCAACGAACTGAACGATTACAATCTACTACGTTTGCTATTCAGTTAGATGAGTCAACTGACATTGCCGGCGAGTCACATCTGCATGTTTATGTTCGCTATTGTTGGCAAAATAGTATGCAAGAGGAATTTATTTTTTGCAAGTCACTGCCAGAGAGAACGACGGCCGCTGAAATATTTCGTGTTTTAAACGATTTTTTCACAACTTTTGAACTGCAGTGGACGAATTGCATCGGTGTTTGCACCGACGGTGCTGCCACAATGACTGGCCGCAACAGTGGTGTTGTAACTGGCATAAAGCAAGTGTCACCCGAGATTGTAGGCAAGCATTGCATGATCCATCGTGAGGCACTCACTTCAAAGAAGCTGAATGAAAATCAGATTTCTGTACTCGAATACTGTGTTCGGATTGTAAACTTCATAAAAACTAGAACAGTGAATAGTCGATTATTTGCTCAACTTTGTATTGACTCATATGCAGAACACAAGTATCTCCTATTGCACTCGGCTGTTCGTTGGCTGTCCAGTGGAAAATTTCTTGCAAGGGTGTTTGAGTTCGTCTAGAATTGTTGCAGTTTTTGACAGAACACAATCTCGACCTGGAGGTAAGGTCACTGATACTGAGTGGCTTGCCATGCTGACATATCTTGCTGACATTTTTAGCCTTTTGAACAGTTTGATGAACATATCACTGCAGGGCAAAGATGCCAGTATACTCAAGACATACGACAAAATTGCAGCCTTTAAGAAGAAACTACGACTTTGGCGCACGCGACTCGAGAACAAATCACAAGACATGTTTTACTTGTTCTGTGAATTTATAGAGAACAGTGAAGTTAATGGCGAAATTCTGGAAGGGGTCACTGATGTAATAAAAGAGCATCTGACATATCTTGCTGAATATTTTGACAAATACTTCACGCCCGGAGACATTAAAGGGTACGACTGGATTCGTAATCGTGTTCAGTGTGCATTCTCTGAATTAACCGGTCGTGCACAAGAAGAATTAGCAGAACTGTTTAGCGATCGCACATTATAAATCAAATTTAACGACCCCGTTGTGGATATCTCTTCCTTTTGGTGAACTGTTTCGCTGGAATATCCGTTGTTGTCAGCCCTGGCGATGAAAGTTCTTCTACCTTTTTCAACAGCTTATTTATGTGAAGTTTCATTTTCTGCATTGACTGCCATGAAAACCAAATATTGTTCAAGAATGAACGTGGAGGATGATCTTCGAATGTGTTTGTCACAAATTCCAGCCAGAAAAGACATGCTATCCAACCGGAAACAGTGCCATCTTTAAGGTAAATGAAAAGAACTTTTGTGTAGCAATGAATATGCAGTTAAACATGTAGAGAAAATAATACATAATACTTTATAAATTTAGATTTATACCTTGAAGTATTCGTGGGCCGCAAAAATGTTTGACTTTTACATGTAGGCCGTGCAGTAAAAGGGTCTGAGAACCGCTGGCCTAGCATATCCTTGTGGAATAAAATCTGTTGCAGAGCGGGTGATTTAACTTGTATGTTCAAGTTTCCATTAATGCGCCTTCAGCTTTCATTATGACTGAGTTTCTCTTTTCAGTCTGACGTATTTTCCTTCAGCCTGTCCACATACTTGAGTAACGTGGTACAAGTCATGGCGGATATCCGCCTTCCCTTTCCTGATTCCAGAAATAGTCGGGCATCCTTTGTTACAGTCGGGTGCGAATCGCCAGTACGCTAGTCGATAATGTTCTGCACCTCTCATTATTGTATATTCGTGACCTGCTACAAATGTCCTCAGTCGACTCAACTGTGAACTGTAATGTGTTATTTATTATGAATGTGAGAAATAAAGTATTATAGTTCTATACTGAACCACCTGGAGGGCGAAAACGTTGTCCTATTAGGCATGATGATGATGATGATGATGATGATGATGATGTAGCTGAAATACTAGCGTCGGGGGGTGGCAAACCATAAGACTAAGACCCTGTCCAACCTCTCAGTTTGACTAAGACCCTGTCCAACCTCTTAGTTGGCAACCCCAGTAACAAGTCTACCCTGGCTAACGGGGCAGGGACCGCCATACTCTCCATGGCGGTGGAGTCTGCTAAAGAAGCATTGCACATCCCCTGCTTTTTACCTGCACTCCAGGGCTGAAAAAATAGCCGCCATAACCTGCTCCCACGCCGACACGATGTTGTGCCTCATTATCGCCACAGTACGGCTGCTGGCAGTTACAAGGAGATGGCAGACAAGACAAGACATTGAACCTATTTTGGTATACGGATGTGAATCATGAACTGTTGGCAGGCAAAAAATTGGACACAACAGAGATGTGGTTCCAGAAAAGAATGTTGAGGATCCCACGAACAGCCAAGATAACTAATGAGCAGTGACTGAGACAGACTAATAATGAAAATAGTATCATAATAACAAAGATAAGAAAAAAGGCAATCATCATTATGATGATGAGAAAAGGGAAACTGGAAAATATCGTAACAATGGGTGAAGCTGAAAGCATGAAAGACAGAGGACGACTGAGGGAACAGATGTTAGAAAGTCTGACATTGTGACATGGAAGGAAATCAGCGACAGAGTTACTCAGAAATGTCAAGGACCGAGATTTGTGGAGAAAAGCTGTACATCTTGTGTTTTCTATCTTGAACCATGTAGTATTTTGTAAGTTAAGTTTACTCATAAAGTAAAGAGTGTTTCAATGTTATGAAAAAGATATCATTTGGTTATTGAATCAATTAATATGCACCAAAACACTGGAACAGTTTCTCATAACTCACACAGTGAATATACCCAATGGGGAGTAGTATGAGAAGGGATCAAAATCACAGTGAACTGATTAGACATATCTTAGGATGTGAAGGGTGGAAACGTCATGATGATGATGATGATGATGATGTGGTATGCTGCCGGTGTATAGCTTCTGGCTGGTCTAGCTGCTGTGCTGTGTGTGCTGAGTCTGTGAGTGTTGTCTAAGACTTCTGAGCGTATGTCTGTATGTGTCTACTAAGTGATACATGTGTAATTCTTACATTTTACATCCTTCCCGTGCCGTTAAACGTTGCATAGGGCTTGCATGGTGGTTCGCCACGCTTTCCGATTTTCGGGGAGCTTTCAACCTTATCAAGGGATTTCATGCCTGCTAATTTGGCCTCTCTTAACAATGTCCTCTTTAGAGTTTCACGTGGTCGACCTCTTTTTCTTCGGTCTGTTGTATTCCACTTGATAGCTCTTAACTTGGTTTTTGTGTTTATAACTTTTGAGCGCCTTATTTTTTCAAGGTTCTTGAAGGTCAGTGCTGCTTTTGCAGTTCTAATTCTAACTTCCTTTCTGATGTCACCATCCTAGTCTATGTAGAGTTCTTTCTACGTATTATACTAAATCCTGTAAAATGTCTAGCTAGTCATTTTCGTCTGTATTGGTTCTGGCTATATAGGGTCTAACGTGATCTCCTATAATGTCTAAATCTGATAAATGCAATGATATATATCATTATTTATCTTGGCAGTAGACTGGTTAATGAAGGAGGCAACATCAGACAAACGCAGAGGATTACAATGGACCCTTGATACAGTGCTGGAGGACCTTGACTTTGCGGACGACATTTGTCTATTATCAAGCAGTCACAAAGATATGCAAGATAAAATAAACAAGCTAACTCAGAATGCAAACAACATAGGACTAAAGATCAACGTAGGAAAGACAAAGTTAATGAAGCAAAATGTGAACAACAGAAATGTACTCAGAGTAGATAGCAAGTTAGTGGAGGAGGTCAACGAATTTGTATACCTTGGCAGCAGAGTAGTAGAAAATGGAGACAGCACAGAGGACATCAACAGTAGACTTACTAGAGCAAACCAGGCTTTTGCAGTGCTGCAGAATATATGGAAATCAAAAAAACTTTGCATCCCCCTTGCGGAACTTTGCCTCTCTAACAGCTCTCATGTAGGCCTCTTGGTTGTGAGCAAGATGCAAGATGGCCTGCTGCTGATGCATCCATTTGCAGATCATCAACGATGTCTTACAGCCATCTTCGTCTTGGTCTTCTTCTCTTTCTTTTTCCCATTATGTATCCTTCCAAGACGGTCTTCTCTAGATTATCATGACGTTTAATGTGTCCAAAATATTTAAGTTTTCTCTGCTTAATCCTCTTTACTAGCCAGCCTTCTTCAATATTAAGCTCTTGTAGTATAGATATATTTGTTCTTTTTTGTGTCCATGATATTTGAAGAACTCTTCTGTAGCATTTACATTTAAAGGCATTTATATGTTTCTCTGCTGTTTTGTTAAGTGTCCAGGTCTCACAGGCATATGTTGCGATGGGAAAGATGCATGCCCTTAAAAATCTTATTTTTGAAGTTCTGTCTGTTCCTCTCCACAGATTATTTAGTTGTTTTACTTTATGAAAAGCGATAGATGTCCTCCTTTTAATACCCCTCATGTATCTCCATTATTAGTTAGTAGTGATCCAAGATATTAAAAACTCTCCACTTCTTCCAATTTTTCGTCATTGATACATATTTCAGCTGCCTTATATATATTGTGTTTTTGCTTTGTGTCTCAGACTCAGTGAGTGATCTGTCAAGACCCTACACTGTGCGACATATAAAACTCATATGAGTGATATTCGTCGCTGTCATTATGCAGCACACTTTTTTTTTGTCATGTGTAATTCTGATAGGTTCTATCTCTCTAGTGGAGACTCTCTCTCCCTCTCTTACCGCCCTCTCTCTCTCTCTCTCTCTCTCTCTATCATTTCTCTCCAGAGATGTACATGAAAACTTTTTTTTAAATTTTAAAATTTTAAAACGGTCTTCCTTCTCTTTCTCTCTCACTATGTATAAACTAAGAAAAAAGTAAGAACAGCTTTATTACTTAATTACTACAAAGTTGTGACGTTTCGGCGTTAAACCTTAATCATACAAAAACATACAGGACGAAGAAATAGAGAGAAGAGATAAAGTATAAATTCACATGAATGCTGTGTTTAAAAAAGGGGAAAAAATGAATAAAGTACTTAGCTGTAACTTGTAAGAAGACGTGGCTTGTCCGACGCTTGTTCAGAAATGGGCATGGTGGAGCGTAGAGAATGTTTAAATGGAGATTTGTGATAGGTGGGTCGTAACAGAGGGTGGTGGGTGGGGAAACCGTGGAAGGGAGAGAGAGAGATACAGTGTTAACCTAGCCAGAAAAAGGTGAAATAGATTATTATAGTTGAGGGGTTGCAGTTGATGCAATGAGGAGGTTCTGAACTATGTTTAACAAGTGAGAAGGGAGTGGAGCTTAGTGGAGATGGATTATGATTGTTGAAGAGGAGAATGTTATGTGTAGCTGAATAACGAGTTCAAACGGTGTGGTTCTAGCGTTCCATAATCCTGAATGTGACGGTTCTCAAGCGCTAGGCGGGTTGTGTCATCTGCGTGACATTGTGTGATTGCTGTTACCAGAAAATCAGATTTTCCTCTGTGGTTGGGGCCATTGAAATTGTCCGGGAATGGTTTCGAAGCACGCTGGGCGATATTGTACAGATGTTTCTGCATGCGATACCCTAATCTGAGGCCAGTCTCACCAATATACGTTATCCTGCATCTTTTGCATACGATGACATATATTACATTACGGGACTCGCATGTGAATTCCTCATGAAGGGTGACGATAGTTTTGTGAAAGGTGATCGTTTTCGTTTCCCAGACTACAGGGCAGGTAACGCATAGGGGGAGGTTACATTTTCTGGTGCTGACATATGTAAGGCTCCGCTTCAAGTAACTGCGGACAAGGATGTCCTTAAGGTTTGATTCACGCTTTTATGCTAATAGGGGTGGATCAGAGAAAATGTCACCAATGTCAGGGTTAAGTTGGATTAGTGGTAGATAACGATGAAGAATTTTATTAACCATCTGACCACGGGGGTGGAAAGGCAGTATTAACTTAACTCTGTCAGATGGGTTAACAGGCTTTTTTCTCTCTCACTATGTCAGTCCATGATTTTACTTATTCTCTGCTGAAACAGACCTTAGAAGATGTAGATAAATAGTGAACAATCCTAGACTCGTTTTCAAATGTGGCGACCCTTGTGTCCATGAGCATGCCTTATAAGTCACGATGGTATCACGTGATTGCTTCATACCTGTGGTAATTCGTTTAATACATCTAATCTAATCTAAACTACGTGCCATACCGCGTGGCGTAGGCGATCATTTCTCTCCACATTTCCCTGTCTTTTACGTTGATTATGAGATCCGCCGGGGACTTTCTTCCTAGCCACACTGACAGCCTATCCAGTAACTTCTCTCTCTGTCTTCCTCTGTCTCTTCTTCCCTCAATTTTTCCATTTGCCACACTTTTCCTCTTCTCAGCTCTTAGAAAGAAAAATGCTGGCAAGAAGGTCCTCTAGAAACGTGCAAAGAAGTATGCCAAGGAATACAAGGCAACGGAGAAGAATGAAGTTAGACTGGCTCACATAATTTGAAGAACAAGAATTTTATGTCCCATCTGAGCTCAGACATTTGTCATTAGGATCAGATGTGTGGCTGGCAGCCACCCACTGAGTATGCTTGTGTTTGATTTTAAACAAAAGTAATTTGATTTACTGAAAAAAACGAAAATTGTGACACATTTTAGACTGGGCCACATAGCTGAGAAAAAGGGTAACTTCTATGTCCAAGCTAAGCAAAACTGACATTTGTACATGGCACACTTTTTCCCTTTGAGCATCTTATGGGAGACATGACCAGAAATAAAACCCCACAAAACTCCAAAGGTTATGTACACCTCACCTCCTCTTTTACGAGGATCACAACGGCAGAAGTTTCCCCCTTGTGCTCAGTGACAAGACTGAGGAGCTGAAGAAGACCAAAGAAACTGTTGCTGCGCTGAAAAAAGCTGAAGGCGCATGGTCTGGTATTGAAAAGGTCTACAATAGCAAACGCTTCAGGGGTGGAAATGGCAAAATGAATCAGTGGCATCCAACCCACTGATCATTTTTTTTTTAAAGTAAGATTTGATTTACTGAAAAAGAAAAACGAAACATGATACATGACTGTGTACACGGGTGGGGAATGGAGATTCAGAAAAGCCTGCCCAACAAGTTCTACCATGGGAAGATGTTTTTTTGGAGCCAGTAGACAAAGTAGGGAACCACAACATTCTTGAAAAGATTAATATTAGGATCAAGCACATCAAACACAGCAACTGCTGACTTCCTAAAGCGCGGCAAGAGAAGTAAGGAGCTGAAAGAGGAGGCCAAGGAGACGGGCATCATGGTAAACACAAAAGATTGCTGGCTCAGCCAAGAAAAGCCCATTTTGTGATCGCCAAGGTCGTAAAATGTGAGCTCCTGACACTTAAATTGTACTGTCACTCCGAGTCACCTCAGACATGGCTACTCTTGACCAGATTGAGAGAAATTTCCAGAAGCAACCAAGTCTTCTTAAGCGAGAAGTCAATTCTTCAGTGAAAATTGAAGAAGACTCTCTATTAGTCAGGAATGTGGGTTGGCTTCAATGCCCCAAGGGAGGCAATTGATGGCACATACATTGATAAGATGTATCCATTCACGGGTATTGTGAGGAGCCATGGTCTGGACAGAGATAACTTAACATTAGGGAGATGGACTTCACCACTGGGTGTACCTTCAGGTATCTCCACATTATATCTGTAATTCAAGTGTACCCCAAAGAACAGCCCAACCTGACAGCGTGGAGCTCCCAATGATAAAATATGCTACGTTAGAATTTGTTTTTAAAAATGGTGTGACGATGCTGTGTACAAGCGCTGAGACATAGTCTACAAGTGCTGCCATAAAGTAGGTCATTCTACAAGAGTGCTGAGAAATATGGCAAGGAATACAAGGGGAACTTCTATGTCCCACCTGAGCCCAAACTGGCATTTGTCATTAGGATCAGAGGTATCAGTGGCATCCACCCACTGATTATTTTAGTTCTTGAAAAAAAAAAAAGTAAAATTGTATTCACTGAAAAGTAACCCACCTAAAACATAGCACATTTTTCCCTCTGAGAACCTTATGGGAGGCAAGAATAGAAAAATAACTACAAAGGTTATGTACGCGGCACCTCCTTTTTATGAGGATCACAATGGCAGGCAAACAACCAGCACAGCCAAAGAAACTGCCCAGGGTTCCAGAAACTATTATTAAAAGAGGAAACAGATCACTGCTAGCAAGGCGAAGGCAGCCAAGCTAGACACAGCCATTGGAAAAAATAAATAAATACTGCCAAGGAGGTCATCTGCAAGGGAGAGTAGATGGGAAGGTCACTCAGCTTTACAGAAATAAATTTGTGGTCTATATTGAGAGGATCCAGCGAGAGAAAGCAAGTAGGACAACAGTTCATGTTGGCAGTCATCCTTCCAAGGTTGTCATCATTCAAGCTGAAACTTGATAAGGAGAGAAAGATGATCTTGGAGAGAAAGGCAGTGAACAGGGCCGAGGCTAGGCAACTGCACAGAAGAAAGCATGAGGATTAAATCTATTGTTTCATTAAAATGTGCCAGAAGTCAAAGAAGAAAGGAGATTTTTGTACACCGTGCGTGTTTTCTCAAAGCTTCATAGCAAAGGTTGTGACAGAATTGATATGCCCAGTTGCACAGCTCAAAAATGTAATCTTCAGGGGCAGCGTGATCGGATTTGTCATCCTGCAAGACTTATTGAAATGTTCCATTGTATGACTTCTAGACTGTTAGAAACTGATCTAGAGAGAATGACATGAGTTTATAGAGTACAAAACGGCGAAGTACATTTTGTATAACAGAAGTTGTCCTGATCATAGTTAAATTACAAAAGTTACAAATGTTACCAAAAAAAAAAAAAGATGTAGTCGTAGACAGAGGCGGTGCCCTGCAGCTCGTAGTTTATAATACATAATTTGATACATAATATATAAAGCATAAAAAATTGCTGAGGAATTCCACACATTTCTGGCTGATGATACGCTGCCTGTCTTTTTACAGATTTTTTTTTTTCTTTTCTCATCTGAAAACAAACATCAGTGAAGCTCTAAGAAATCAACAAACTTAATATCACTGATTATTGTTATATTTTTTCTTAATAATAAGAATTTTATGTAATAATAAGAATCTTAATTTTTCCAGGGAGAAACTACTGTATAATTTAATAAGGAAAATAGTTCATTCATTTACTTTACTTGTCAGAGCTTAGTAAGGTAAGACTCAAGTGTGAAAGATATGCTACACATGTTCGTCATCAGATTCCACGTAAGATTTGGAGAACTGAATCAAGATGTAACTTATTACCCAGAAATCTGCACTGAACAAACACACCTTATTATTCCTGGGTTTAGTTTTAAA
Organism: Achatina immaculata; assembly: GCA_009760885.1. NCBI lineage: Eukaryota > Metazoa > Mollusca > Gastropoda > Stylommatophora > Achatinidae > Lissachatina > Lissachatina immaculata. The sequence continues at coordinate 47,202,222 of CM019720.1, read as the reverse complement.
AAAAAACGAATCACACAGTACGTCATATCAGAAATTATCATATTAAATGATGTTGGTTTATGTTAATTTCATACACTGATAAATTACAGTTAATAAATTTCAGTTATTGTGAGCTGTGTTCAGTTCCCTTAAATTTGTTGCACTGCCACAGAAAGCACTACAAAGAAATTTAAAATTATATAATTTTTAAAATTTATCGACCCCATAGATTGTCCCATTGAGGATTGGTGTTTTTTTGGCAACAACAGCTTTTGTTTGTTGGGGGGGGGGGGGCGTCATGATGTTGTAGCATCGTGAGAGAAAGTATGGCGATTCTATAGTGTAGCTAAACTGTGGTTGTATTTCATATAATGGTGGTCGTCTACTGACAAAGCGTAGCCCCAGGCGTTATTCTTCGTATCTTGTGAGTTTTGAGAGTTTCACATGCCACTCATCTGTGCGCATCTTCATCTCGTTCCATCCAATAAAAGATTCTATGTGTTAGGAGGAGTTCGTCCATTGCTGCTGTTCTGCCACGTTGAAGTAAATGATTGTTCCTGGGGTGTTAGTCTGATGAGTGTGAGTAACACTTATATAAACTGAAGGATGCTATTAAACTTAAAAGAAAAATAATTATAGTTTGATATAGTTTACAGGCAAACACATTCATATAGTCTTACAAAAGGCTTAGATGTAGAGAGATACAGGTAAATATATGTCTGTTAACATTTGAGAGTGATCAGTCATTTGAAAAGTGGGTGGGGCTGGCTGGTAGGTAGGGTAGAATTCGAGATTACCAGAACCAACAGCTGACAAGGGGTGTTAGTGCTCATACCCTTCGGTGGTTAGTCAGAGAGCAGAGCATGAATGGGTGCCCGAATGCCATGATGCTTATTCCCAGATCCCAGAAAGTGTTTTTCAAAAGCTTTCTAGCCACTTTAAACACATCTAATGAAGACTGCTACCCATGTTTTATGCAGTCAGAGACATATACCTGCATCAGGGTTAACGAACCATGGTTGTGTAGCAGAATTAGCCATAAGTAAAAGGCTCTAGGCACGGTAGAAGGAGAGCAACTGCGTATAAGTAGTTTTTTTTTGTAATTTAATCTTGCTTCCCAATGGCGGAGATTGTATGCCGTCGGGAACTGTTGTAATTGTAGTTTTTTAATGTTTCTTTTATTGAATAATATCTTATCTCGTCAGGTCATCGGCATCTTTCCATCATTAAATATGTTCTTTTGTAAAAAAAAAAAAAGTTGAAAATAGACTGACTCATGAAACGTCATCGTGATATCCGTCAGTGTCGTAGGTTGCTTGATGGCCTGCATGTCAGTAAAGTTGGCCACTGATGTTATCGTAAAGTTTTATTCCTGCGTGAAAGTTGTTATTAAGTGTTTAGGCACTATATTGTAGTAGTCGTGATATAAGGGAGCACACAGTCATGTACATTTTCAAATTCATTAGTGCCAACTAGGCATACAAGACACAGCTGGCCCATTTAACTCAAAACGCTCTGTATCATGTCTTGTATTGATGTCCTGGTGCCAGATTTCTGCCTTTAAATAGTCATGGAACTGCTTCATAAGGCATTATTCAGCTTCAGATATTTCCAAATCTGAGTGGTTTTATATTACAACTCACCCCGCCACTCACTTCTCATGTTGCACGCTTATTACGCGAATTTGCATTCAGGGCAAAGTTACCCATTCACCTCCTCATAAAAAGCACTCACTCTGTCATATCAAATTGACACTGTTTTAAATTTTCTTATGTCCCATACATTAGGACATATTCTTCTACGGTTGACAGGAGACCCTGATTAAATCTACCTCCTGGCAGTGCCTCTTGAGTCTAGCTGATTGAACAGAGATTGAAGTAGTGTGGAACCAGTCCTAAGAATACACCAACCCCCAAAGGTTAGGTATTTTGAAGCACAAAGAGAGCATAATGAGATGTATTTCCTTACACCATTCTTTCATTTGCATGTCCCTTGCGGAACTTTGCTTCCCTAACAGCATTCCTGTAGGCCTCTCGGGGTAAGCAAGATGCCCTGCTGCTGATGCATCCATCTGCAGATTGTCAACGATGTCTTGCGTCAACCGCACAGAGCTGCGCCGAGCTGCACAGCGCGGGCTGCTGCTGTTGCGCAGGCCGACCGTTCTTTTGGCGAAAAAGCGCTCTCGAGTTCCGTGCGTGGGGAGACAGGCTTTCGCTCCCTTCCTGGATGGCGAGAGTTAAAGTGTTTTGATGCAGAAGCAAGTGGTTTGTCCGTCGAGCGAAGCATGTAAACGGCTAGCCAGCCAGGTTCGTGCTAACGATGTAGTACGGTTTTGTCGACCGATGGTCCCGAAATTGGCCCATCTCTCGCAAAGAGTATCGGGTCTGCAGTATGTAACGTGTGTTGTTTGTGGGTGGCCAGGCTTTCTTCTCCGCTCGTTAGAGCAGAGAGAGCCGCCCCCGCCGGTTAAAGGAAATGAAACGCCGCCGGGGTCGAAAGGGATCCGCTCTGAGCAGAGCGCTGTCTCCCTTGCCCCGCGTCGGTCTGTCGGCAGATATCCGACAAAGGTTCGGTGAAGAAAGCTATCTGGTTGATCCTGCCGGTAGTCAAATGCTTGTCTCAAAGATTAAGCCATGCATGTCTAAGTTCACACTGTCTCACGGTGAAACCGCGAATGGCTCATTAAATCAGTCGAGGTTCCTTAGATGACACGATCCTACTTGGATAACTGTGGCAATTCTAGAGCTAATACATGCTTACCAAGCTCCGACCCTCGTGGAAAGAGCGCTTTTATTAGTTCAAAACCAATCGTCGTTGCCCTTCGCGGAGCGCGGCGTCCCAACTGGTGACTCTGGATAACTTTGTGCAGATCGCATGGCCTTCTGTGCCGGCGACGCATCTTTCAAATGTCTGCCCTATCAAATGTCGATAGTACGTGGCATGCCTACCATGTTTGTAACGGGTAACGGGGAATCAGGGTTCGATTCCGGAGAGGGAGCATGAAAAACGGCTACCACATCCAAGGAAGGCAGCAGGCGCGCAACTTACCCACTCCCGGCAAGGGGAGGTAGTGACGAAAAATAACAGTAAGGGACTCTTTCGAGGCCCCGTAATTGGAATGAGTACACTTTAAACCCTTTAACGAGGATCTATTGGAGGGCAAGTCTGGTGCCAGCAGCCACGGTAATTCCAGCTCCAATGGCGTATATTAAAGTTGCTGCAGTTAAAAAGCTCGTAGTTGGATCTCAGGCGCAGGCGGGCGGTCCGGCTCGCGCCGGTTCACTGCCCATTGTCTCCTGCCCTACCGTCTGCCGGTTCTCTCCCGCGGGTGCTCTTCGCTGAGCGTCCCGGGTGGCCGGCGCGTTTACTTTGAAAAATTAGAGTGTTCAAAGCAGGCTCCAGCTGCCTGAATAATGGTGCATGGAATAATGGAATAGGACCTCGGTTCTATTTTGTTGGTTTTCGGAACTGGAGGTAATGATTAACAGGGACAAACGGGGGCATTCGTATTGCGGCGTTAGAGGTGAAATTCTTGGATCGCCGCAAGACGAGCTACTGCGAAAGCATTTGTCAAGAATGTTTTCATTAATCAAGAACGAAAGTCAGAGGCGCGAAGACGATCAGATACTGTCGTAGTTCTGACCATAAACGATGCCGACTAGCGATCCGCAGGAGTTGCTTCGATGACTCTACGGGCAGCTTCCGGCAAACCAAAGTTTTTGGGTTCCGGGGGAAGTATGGTTGCAAAGCTGAAACTTAAAGGAATTGATGGAAGGTCACCACCAGGACTCAACACGGGAAAACTCACCCGGTCCGGACACTGTAAGGACTGACAGATTGATAGCTCTTTCTTGATTCGGTGGGTGGTGGTGCATGGCCGTTCTTAGTTGGTGGAGCGATTTGTCTGGTTAATTCCGATAACGAACGAGACTCTAGCCTATTAAATAGTTCGCCGGTTCTTCGATGCGCCGGCGCAACTTCTTAGAGGGACGAGTGGCGTTTAGCCACACGAACGCTGCTGGCGAGTTTCTTCAGCTGCCGTGCGTAGAGCGGTGCTCCTCCCGGCCAATGAAGAAAGGTGCAAATAGGGTTGCCGCACAGCACCACTGCGGAAAAGGTGGTAGAAAGGATAAAGCGAAGCAAACAGTCAAATCACGGCACCTCTGGTCTGGAGGTCGGCCACGTCCTGAGTGCAGTCATATTGGGTGAAATACATGAGCCGGCTTATCCCAGAGGTTAAGACACTGCTGGTGAGACTCTTCGAATGCCGCGCGTGGAGTGAAGCTCCTCCCGGTCAAGGAAGAAAATGCGGAAAAGAAGTAAGGGTTGCTGTGCGGCGCAGATGTGAAAAGATAATGAGTATGTCCAGTAGTATCGCTGCGAGAGCTACACATACCACGGCGCCTCTGCTTTAGAGGCCGGCCACGTCCGAAATACACCTACACTGGTGAAATATGCCTAAACCGGCACACACACCAGGGGTGGAACTTGATGGCTAGACATGTCATACCACCTCTGCTCTAGAGGTCGGTCACGCCTGATATGCACCCATACTGGTGAATTTTGCCTAAACCGGCTCATACTAGGGGTGAATCTTGAAGGCTACGCATGTCACACCACCTCTGCTCTAGAGATCGGTCACGTCCCAAACACGCCCATACTGGGATAATATGCCTAAACCAGCTCAACCCAGGGGTGGAAGTCACTAGTGGCGAGGATTCGTCCTCCTGGACAAAAGCTCTATCCTGGTTACAACTAGGAAAGATAGCAGCCATGACCACAAAATGCTGAAGTCGGAGACACTGGACCAGGGCAGTCTAGATAGGCAACCACCTCTCACCCAGCGGGGATGTTTGCGTATCCTAATCACGTTGAGGTTTTCCGGTGAGAAAGTCCAACTCTGGACTGGATGGGCAACCACCTCTCACCTGGCGGTGATACACGGGTATCTCAAAACACGTCGAGGTTTTCCGGTGAGAGGGTCCAACTCTGGCCTGGGTGGGCTGCCACCTCTCACCCAGCGGGGATGCACTGATATCCTAAACACGTCGAGGTCTTCCGGTGGGAAAGTCCAACTCTAGACTCAACTGGTGCAACGAAAACCACGGTGTCACGCAATCCGCTTTAGAGACCCACCAAGAATACAGGCTAAAGCCCTGCGATATTCTGAACCTCTTGTGGTCCTCTCGGGGATCTCGTGTGATCCTTTCGGGGACCACACAGGAGACCACGGGACCTAACAAGGACCACAGGCGTAAATTCAGTAAGATCACAGTGCGGTCCTGGTGGTAGAAGCGAACGAAGAAGAAGAAGAAGAAAACGATGTCTTGCAGCCATCTTCGCCTTGATCTTCCTCTCTTTCTTTCTCCCTTTATGTACCCTTACAAGACGGTTTTCTCTAAATTATCATGGCGTTTAATGTGTCCCAAATATTTAAGTTTTCTCTCTTTAATCCTCTTTACTAGCCAGCCTTCTTCAATATTAAATTTTTGTAGTATGGATATATTGGTTCTTTTTGTGTCCATGATATTTGAAGAACTCTTCTATAGCATTTACATTCAAAGGCATTTATGTTTATCAGCTGTTAAGTATCCAGGTCTCACAGGAATATATTGCGATGGGAAAGTTACATGCCCTTAAAGATCTTATTTTTATAGTTCTATCTGTTTCTATCCACAGCTTCTTTAGTTGTTTTATATATTTTTTTGTTTTGAAGAGCGATAAATGCCATCTTTATTTCCGTCATTGTATCTCCATTATTAATGATCCAAGATATTCAAAACTCTCAACCTATTTTTTCCTCATTGATATATATACTTCAGCTGCCTTAACTATTTGTGTAGTATACACAGGTAAAATAATGTAATGGACAGCCTTGTGAGGAGAAACACGAAGCAGAACGTAGTTAAGACAGACCATTATATTAAAATTCGCACTACACCACAAGTGCCGTTTTTTTCTCACCTTACTCCCTCCTTCCCTCCCTCACTTTGTAAAACTGCACCATACACCTCTATCTACCTCCAGTAGAAGAAGATCAAGAGGAATACCAAAAGAACTTGGTCTTCCTCTTGATCTTCTTCCTTCTATTTTTCCTGTTGTTATAATATTTTCAATGCCCCTTCTTCTCATTGCATGTCCTATGAAAGTACATTGTCTCTCTCTTATCTTTTTGACAAGATTTTCTTTGTCTCTCCAGCTTTTCTCATACATTCTTCATTAGTTATTTTTGCTGTTCAGGGGATTCGCAACAATCTTCTAATAAACCACATTTCTGCTACTTCCAATGATTTTTGTGCAGACTTGCCTATTGTCCATGATTCACTTCCATATAACAAGATCGGTTCAATATAGCATTTTAGGGCTTGTTTTCTAACATTCATTGATAAGGATGTGTCGGATAATATGTTTCTCATTCTCTGAAATGCAGTCTTTGCTTGGCCTATTCTGTTCCTAATTTCTGTTTTGCATTTCCCATCTGAAGTTATTACTGGTCCAAGGTATTTGAATTTCTGCACCTGCTTTAGAATAGTTCCGTTTAATTTTATACTGCATATTGGTGGATTCTGTTTCTTAGATATAACCATAGTCTCTGTCTTTTTCATATTCAAAGTAAGGCCTTTTTGTTCACTTTCTTTGCGACTAAGAGATTTTACAGGTCTTGTTGGTTCTCAGCTATCAGTACTGTGTCGTCAGCATACCGAAGGTTGTTAATATTGTATCCTCCAATTTTTATGCCTGGTTCTGTGATGATCGTTCTTAGAATATTCTCGGTGTACAGAGAAAAAAGGTCTGGAGATAGTACACATCCTTGTCGCACCCCTTGTTTTATAGGTTGATATTTTCCAGTTCTATTTTCAACTCGAATTGCTGCTTCTTGCTGCCAGTATAGATGATTTACAATCTTCCCTCAGGTCTTTGCCGTCTATATTGATGTCAATTGATGTGACCCCAATGCCGTCATCTATGTAGCGTCTATAGAAGGCGGGTAAAGGGCCTCTAAAGGCTCTCAGAACCATGTGTTCGAAGTGGCCTATGAACAGACACGTGTAGCTGGGGCCCATCTTGGTACCCATGGCTACAACACTAATCTGCTCGAAGTAAAGGCCATTGAATTCAAAAGAATTGAGTTGGAGGACAAGTCGCGTAAGGCGCAGAATAGTATACGTAGGAATAGAGGGATTGCGTCTTTTGTTTAGAAAGAACTTGACGGCCTGAAGTCCCTGATCATGCGGGATGGATGTGTATAAGGATACTACATCAAGGGTGAAGATACGGTAGGTGTGACCAGGCAGGAGTGTAAGGGTCTCAAAAGCAATGAGAGAATGATTGGTGTCCGGCATTGGGGTCATATCAATGCCAGAGGAAGACCTTAACAACTTTATCAGTTTTGTTAAGGAGTACAATCCTGTCATTTCTTTCACCTCCCATATCTCTGCTACTTCCGCTAACTTTCTTGACACTGCCGTCACTGTCGGCCCTTCCGGGCTTACTACTTCTATCCACTATAAACCTACAGACTCTCACATCCTTTCTTTCTCCCACTTGTTCTCGGTATATATATATATATATATATATATATATATATATATATATATATACGTGTGTATGTGTGCGTGAGTGCTATTTTATTAGGTTAATGACTTCTTCTCTTTTACCTTGAATGTAATAGTTAAATCTTACACTCTTTTGATATGTTTTTCCTAATTTAATTTGTATTTTTTTTACTAAATCAAGTGTGTGGGAAGAATGAAAGATGGAGTGATGAAGGGCAGAATGTAAGACGGGCCTGCGTGCCCAATTCTTTACCCTTGAAAAATAAAGATTATTCATTCATTCATTCTCTTCCTTCTCCCTTCTACTACACACATTTCTGTTTTCTACTTGGAGGAAGACACATTCAGATAAGTTCTTCTTGTTTTTGTCTCGTTGTGCATGTATCCTCGAATAAGGCTCACGCCGAAATATCGGATGTTGTATGTTTTTCATTTATACATTCTCATACTTTCTATTCGTTTTTTTTTCTCACCTTACTCACTCCCTCCCTCACTTTGTAAAACTGCACCATACACCTCTATCTACCTTATTTATTTAAACCAGTTTTACTGCAGTCGCCATCCCTTTTATCTGTCCTTATACTGGATACTGGACAGTCTGACGGGATGGTGTGAGAGGAGATCACCAACTGAGCTGGTGGCCTGCATGAAGGATCGTGTACTCTGGAGAAGCATAATAGCCAACGCCAGTCGGCACGGCACCTGATGATGATGATGATGATGCTCTTTTTGTAGTTAGCTATCAAGGCACTGAATTCCACAGATATGACTTTTTTTAGTTCATCTATGTCCATGATGAAACTATGGTGTCTTTGACCTGCTTACTGCGGGATAAGTAGACACTTGTTTCCGGGAAGTACTCTACCACTTTGTTAATCATCAGTTGGTGGTAGCCCCTTCTCTGGAACAATAGCCACAGATGAAGATCTTCCAGTCATTTCTGTCTCTGACTGCTCTTCTTTCTATTCTTTCCCTGCCGTTTAATCATACATAATCTTTATACATAAAAAAAGGTTACATCTAAGTTTTAGTTCACTTCTTTCCTCGCCTTCTTTACCCTATCTGGGGCACAGGGCATCAACAAGGGCTCTCCATTTCAGTCTTGGGTCGCCTCCTTATTCTTCTCCAAGTGGTACAGTCGATCTTTTTTGCTTCAGACTCTCTCAGGTATTTCTAGGTATTCCTTGTTTCCTGTTTTTCTGGCGGTGGTTGGGGGGGGGGGGGGTTCCAGGTGAGTGTTTGTCTGGTTATTTTTGAGGTAGAGTCTCGAAGTGAATGTCCGTATCAACCTCCAACATTACCAAGGGAGGGGTGAGACAGGGCCTTTTTTTAGCTGTTCTAGTATGTTTGATTAGTAAAACAAGAGCAAGGGGTGCATGAGAAAACTAAAAGTTAAGAGAAAAAAGAAAATCTCTTATTAACATTTTTTTAATTGACGTTGTTCCTATTCTTAATTAACATGTCTTCCTTTATTATAACTCACCTCGAACTGATATTAGAATGCACTGGCAAAAAAGTAGCTTGCATACAGTCTACTATATTTGTATTAATTTTCAGTGCTCATAAAACATACTTTCTGAGAACTAATGCCATTGATTTTCTTAGGCTCTGTTGGCTGAGATTGTGCCAGAATTACGCTTGGTACGAAAGTTCATAGGGGAACGAATTAGACTTAAAACAGAATGAATTCTTATATCTTATATTCTTCCCGTGTCGTTAAACGTCACATAGGGCTAGCAAACCAATTTTTCCTGTTTTCGGCGACTCTTTCAACCTCATCAAGGGATTTTATGTCTGTTAATTTGGCCTCTCTTAACAATGACCTCATCAGAGTTTCACGCGGTCTGCCTCTTTTTCTTTGGCCTGTTGTGTTCCACTTGATAGCTTGTTTTGGGATTCTCTGACTGTTTCTTCTCATCAAGTGACCAACATATGTCCATCTTCTTTTCCTGATCACCCATGAAACTGGTTGTTGTTCAGTCATCTGTCTTATCTCTGCATTGTTCTTGAATTTGTTACATTTGATGACGAGTATTTTCCTTAGGCATTTGTTTTCAAACGAGTCTAATTTCTTTTCTATTTCTTTAGTTGTTTTCCAGCTTTCGTATGCATAAATGAGGGTGGATATTACATTTGAATTGAATAGTCTTAACTTGGTTTTTGTGCTTATAACTTTTGAATTCCATATGTTCTCAAGATTCTTGAAGATCGATGCTGCTTTTGCAATTCTAACTTCCTTTCTAGTGTCACCATCCTGGTCTATGTATCTGCTAAGGTATGCAAATTGATTGACTTCTTCAATATTTGTCCCTTCTACGTGTATTTTTCCATTTTGATTAATGGGAAGTTTTATTATTTTTGTTTTCTCCTTGTTAATTTCAAGTCCTATTTTGCTAGCCAGTGAAGACAGGCTATCTGTTTTTTCTTGCATGGAATCCACATTGTTACTGATAAGAGTTATGTCATCAGCAAAATCAAGATTGCGAATCCTGAATTTTTAAGAACATCTCTTTATTTTTAGAGTGGCTTCCCTTCAATTGCTTGAAGTCTGCTTGTGCATTTGATCTTGGATCTACGGTAAATGTTGATTATAGTGTCGAAGCATTATATTCGTTCACTGAACTATACTTTTGAAGATAAAACATGATAATAATCTTGTAGCTGCTTTATCGTTTTTTTTTTTAAAATTTCGTTCTTTCCTAAAATTTTATAGAGAATAGCTTTTTACTCGGAGTTGTGAAATCTGGTTTTCACATGGAGCCTCTAGCTGCATTCGTATAAATTCAGCTCCCAATCCCCAGCGTCCAAATTTGACCTCGTGGATCTGCTGTACATATTGGATATTTTCGAGTATTTGTTCTAGATCGGTGGTTCCTAGCCTTTTTTTCTTTTTACACATCCAGTGACCACTTTACCAACTGCATACAAGTTGCGAACCACTGACTTACATGTAGTGTCGCAATACTAGAAACCATGAAAGGTAGATAAAAGGTGTGTGGTTCAGTTTTACAAAACGACAAAGGAAACGGAAAAATTGAGCAGAAATACAAATGGCAGAGAATAAGGAAGTAAGATGGTAACATTTAAATGAACATCTTATATCCTTCCTGTGCTGTTAAACGTTAAATGAACAGAAAACATCCAATATTTTGGTGTGAGCTTTTTCTCGAGGATTACTTACTTTTGTATGAAAGAGGTTTCAGAGCTTAGTTCATTGTCGTTACATACTACATTAGCATACTACAAGCTGTCTTAAATAAAATCAGCCAGGTAAAACCTATTCATTTTGTTGGGTGATTTTCTCACAATGCATATTCCATCGATTTTGTAATTGTGTAAAGGTTATTTTCCTCCCTCATTTTTATAGCTTTTGCTAAATCCTTTGTACCTGTCATAGATTGACAGAAGTTCTGCTTCTTCTTCAGCCTGCATGAAAATGCAAGCTGTTGTTCTTTGCAGTCAGTGAGGTGATGATGTTGAGGCACAGCATTGTATTGGATTGGAAGCAGGATTATGGCAGCTATTTTATCATTCCATAAGTAGGCTAAAAAAGCAGGAGATGTGCAATGCTTCTTTAGCAGATTCCACTACTGTGGGGACTGTGGTGATCCCTGCCATGTTAGCTGTTACTGGGAATACCAACAGAGAGTTGGAACAGGGTCTTGGTCAGCTGTTGTTTGCCAGCCCTGATGCTAGCATGTCAGATATGAGTCATTGAATGTCAGATCAAACAGTGTCATCACCACCATTGGCAAAAGTTAAAAACTTTAGAATCCTCAGAAGAAAAAAAACAAAAACAAAATGAGAAAGAGGAGACAATAAAAATGTCTGGATGGCTGATCTAGTTGCAAAGCTGGAGTTAAGTAACTGATCTGATTAGAAATATTGAGGGCCATAGAAAATGGAGAAGTATATTGGCTACACCTGTTAGCACAGCTTCTGATAAAATGTGTCCCCTATGGCATATGAATGCCATAGAGGTATGATGTCTTATTACCTTCACATTTCTAGACCACTACAGCATTTGACCTTGCTGCCTTTGTTTTCATAGGGAAATCCCCAGGTACCCATTTTTTGGAAGCCCACAATAATTAGTGTGTCCACAATCCCTCTCCACAAAGTTCCACTCCCTTCTCACTTGTTAAACATAGTTCATAACCTCCTCACAGCATCACATTACAACCCCTGTACCCTAACTATAATCACATATTTCACCTTCTCCTGGCTAGATTACCATTGTATCACTCTCCCCTCCAGTTTCCCCACCCACCACCTTCAGTTATGACCCACCTATCACACATCCCAAGCCTCTATTTAAATACTCTCTACACTCCACCATGCGCATTTCTGACACACAGCGGCGGACAAGCCACAGCTCCTTACCAGTTACAGCTAAGTGCTCTATTCATTTTATTTGATTTTTTTTTTTTTTTAAAGATAGCATTCATGTGAATTTATACTTTGTCTCCTCTCTCTGTTTCTTTGTCCTGTGTGTTTTTGTATGATTAAGGCTCACGCCGAAACGCCTCAACTGTGTACTCATTAAGTAATAAAGCTGTTCCTACTTTTTCCCCTAGTTTATACTTTTTGGAAGCCAGGTTGAACCTGCTTCAGGCAGGTCTGAAAAAAAGTTTGCCTGAGTGTGAAATTGAACCAGGAATTTCAGATCAGCAGACAAGTGCACTAACTACTACACCACCATGATTGATAAACAAATGCATAATTTTTTTTGTTTTGTTTTGTTTTTTAAAACATGTTTTGGTATCTTGGAGCCGATCTGTTATCCACAGACAAAAGGGTGGAAGGCAACAGTCTGGGACCTGCAGGATGTTCACAAAGCCCTTCAGAGTGAAAACACAGACCTCCATTAAAAGTTCGGACAGGTGTGCATCCCTTATTTTGTTTTGGCATAAAAGAATACAGTCCTTTTCCCATTATTGTTGTGAGTTTGAAAGTGAGGTTAAATTTATATGTATACATAGAAGTTTTATCAGTCAAACAAATGTCATAACCACAAAATGCAGAGTTTTGGTCTCTTTTTTTTTTTTTTTGGGAGCTTCAGGATGTGAGGTGAACACGTAAGTGAAACTTTGAATAGTTTTCATTTTGGATGCTAGAAGGTTCATTAGCAGATCTGGACCAATGCTAGATAACTAGAAGAGACATGCAAGTGAAAGATTAACAACTACAGCAGAATATGTTGTCAACATGTCAGTTCTTCTTCTGCAAAACATGGTCTCCGATCTGTATTTGTTGTCCGGGTAAATTGTGCAGTCTTTTGAAGGTCATGGCTTTACATCCTAGAGTTTGTCTTTCATTGTGTTAAACCCTCCCCCGTGGTCAGAGCTGAGTTGAGGCTTACTAGGATGGGTCCCCTTTGAGGCTGGGGGGTCAGCACCATCCTACCTGGCTTTGGTCCACAGGGACAATACCATTTCAGTATGTCTGTCTGAGACAAGGTCCATCTGATTGTGGATTGTATGTTCATTTCCTAACATTCCCATGCTGTGCTCTAACTTCATTGGGGACTGGTTCCTTCTTGTCAGGAAGTGCAACATTAGCTGTACCTACTGGCTGCCCGTGGGTTTGTAGCCCAGCATGTGATGATTGCTGGGTGTAACGGGATTTCTACCAAGTTGTAGGTGAGCTAGACTTGGGCAGTAGAGTCTAGGAGATTTTATGAGTCTTGTAATTGCTTCACTGTCCCAGTAAAACTCCAGCATATCAGTTAACCTGATTGGCTGTAGTTTGCCTGCAGCACCTGTATCTTAGTTATCATGCATTACAACCAATTGAAAACATCCTTTTTTTTTCCCTATAGAAAAAAATTGCGTGCAGATATATTGCAACAGTACCCAAATCTCAGTGAAGATGCAGTTGCCAAGTTGGTGCCAAATAAAGAGGAGATGATTCTGACAAAGATCAACACCCACAGTGATGACAATGTCATAGTTTACTCAGCTGCCAAAAATCCTGTCTTCTATGATATTTTCAAGAAGCTCTACCCAACAGGTGATCACATACTAACAGAACTTCTTTAGCTGCTTTCATTGGAAAAAGGGGGGGGGGAAGTACCATTAGCTGCAAAATTTGAAACTTAAAAACCAGAATATTTAACATAGTTTCACTGAAACAGGGCGTCGTTGTGACAGAAAATTTTTTAAAAATCACTTTAATCTGAGAAATCTAATTCAGGTCATACATTTAAATAAAGTTGCTACTTTATTATTAAGATATATTTATATTTTCAGTTGTTTCAGCGGAAACCATGAGTTGTTGTGCTTTTATTTAATGAAGTATGCATGCAGTTTGGGCCCATTTGGTTTATTACAAAGTATATATATATATATATATCGGTTTGCTAATCCGGCGATTTGGAGATTATGACAGTGCTCAGATACAAGGGAAGGAAGCAGTGATTCAGTCCCAGCAGTGGGATTTTTTTCTGGTACACGCCAAAAAGGCCCCGGGGTTCACCCAGCCTCTAAAAATGGATACCAGAGAAATCTGGGAAGGTAAAGCGGCCAGGTGTGACACTGACCACATCACACTTTCATGTGTCAAAGGTCATGGAAAATATGGGTCTAACACCGTATTCCCCAATATGCCTTAATGGCATGGAAATGGGAATTTTTCCTTTTATATATATATATTGGCACATTTCATCTAGGAAGGCAGTTATGAAGCAGGCATATATCAGCAGTCATGGAGTTCCTGTCATAGCTGACTCTGCCATAGTTGAATTTTCAATCAAAAGGTTTTAAGTTAATGTTAAATTAGATCTTATAGCTGCGTTTCTTTAATGAAATTTTTACCATTTGTGAGCTCATATCTTCATGTCATCATATGTTCATTCATCAGTTTTCCCTATCTCGTATGTCCAAGTCTTTTATTCATTACTTTTTTCTCTCTCTCCCCTCGTTTTTCCATTTTTCATTAAATGTGGGGTGTTAACTACACAAAAAAAAAACAGAAGAAATACAAAAACAAGATTTTTAAGGGCATGCATTTTTCCCATCGCAACATATGCCTGTGAGACCTGGACACTTAACAGAACAGCTGAGAAACACAGAAATGCTTTTGAATGTAAATGCTACAGAAGAGTTCTTCAGATATCATGGACACAAAAAAGAACAAATATATCCATACTACAAAACCTTAATATTATTGAAGAAGGCTGGCTAGTAAAGAGGATTAAAGAGAGAAAACTTAAATATTTTGGACACATTAAACATCATGATAACCTTGGAAGGATACATAATGGGAAAAAGAAAGAGAGGAAGACCGAGTCAAAGATGGCTGCAAGACATCGTTGATGATCTGCAAATGGATGTATCAGCAGCAGGCCATCATGCTCACAACCAAGAGGCCTACAGGAGAGCTGTTAGGGAGGCAAAGTTCTGCAAGAGACATGCAAATGAATGAGTGAATGAATGGGCTGTGGAGATGAATGATAGGGCATTGAAAATATTGTAACAACAGGAAAAATAGAGGGAAGGGCAAAAAAAATGATACTGGACAATTTAATGAGATGTGAAAGGAGACCAACAACTGAACTGAACTGATGACCTGCATAAGGGATCGGGTACTACAGAGAAAAATAATAGCCAAAGCCAGTTGGCACAGCACTTGATGATAATGGTGATGGAAATGAAGTCATCAGTAGTTTTGGATGAAGTTGAAGAGTTAGTAAAAATGTACTATTTATCATTGGTCAGTAGAAAAATAGATGACTCAAAGCTGGAAATAGTTTTAGATGGAGTAAGTGTCAGACTTGTCTCATCTACTTCCTTGTGTACCTTATGGTACGGTATTATTTTTTGTACTTTCCTCCTTCCTTCCACCTTTTTTTTTTTTGTGGGGGGGGGTGGCCTCTTCCTCTGTTTTCTGTAGTATACTGTCAGGTGGAAGTTGTGTAATATTTACCTGTTCTTACCTGCACACTTACCATCCAGGGGTTAGAGCAACAGTGACAGTGTCTGCAGAAATGTAAATGTATCGTTTATGTCAGAGTTGAAGTAGAAAATAAAAAGAAGTCGTATGTCAAAAGTTTAGTGTGCTGACTCTATAACAAGAAGTTCCAGGTCAGAAACTTAGGGTGCTGACTCCACAAGTCCTAGGTCAAAAGTTTAGGATGTTGACTCCACAGCAAGAAGTCCCAGTTAAAAAGTTTTAGGTCACTGCTGGCAAGATTCTTCAGCTGCCGTGCGTGGGGTAAAACTCCTCCTGGCCAATGAAGAAAAATGCGATTAGGGTTGCTGCACAGCGCTGTTGTGGAAAAGGTGAAGGATTAAGTGAAGTGACCAGTAGCCTCGAGGTCAGGACTGCTCAAATCACGGCACCTCTGCTGTAGAGGCCAGCAATGTCCTATACACCCCCATACTGCGGCAGATTGCTTAAACCGGCTGATTGACTCCACAGCAAGAAGAAGTCCCAAATCAGAATTTTAGGCTACTGACTGAACATCCCAATTTTAAACGTACCCTGTCTACATATTATATTGTCATAATATATTATCATTTTTGTTTGTTTTCTTCCCATGGATGTAGTTTTTACCCTTTTTGTCTGTTAAATATGTTTTAAATTTTTTTTCCATCTGATGTTCTTTCTATTGAAGTGACTTTGACATTCACATGATTAGTTGCAATTTTTTAAGTGTACACGCTGTGGCAATATCCAGACATGCTTCCTAGCTTTCGGACATGGCCGCCTGTTTTTGAGAAACTACAGAAAGGAGCAGGTTGGTGTTTTTTTTTGGAAGTTGTTATGTCCTGAAAATATAGTCAGTGAATGGTGCATCTTTTTTGAATGTGCATGTCAAAGTTTAATTTTTTTTTTTTTTAAATGAAAAAAGTTCATATGAATTTTGAAATTTGAAAACGTAGGGTTTTTTTGCATGCCCAAAAAAGTCTGTGTATGTGCCACATGAGTGAACCAATCCTGCTGTTGTGTATTTTAAGTCTGTACTTTGTCAAAAGAAGCACCTAGATATGAATGATGTCATCTTTCCTTACATTTGTGTCATCATCGTCAGTCCCTTGTTCTCCCAGTGAAGCATAAAGCGTCGCCAAAGGTTCTCCAGGCGGTCCTGTCCTGTACAAGTCAGGATACAAATCATGTCTTTCCCGCTTGCTTTAGTTCTTCCTATATTGTGCATTTCCACGTTCCCAGTGGCCTGCCCCTTTTACATTTGTAACTGATGTTTTTATGAGCGGGTGCTCCAACCACTCCTAATAAAGATCTTGAAACTTGCATAGTGGCAGTCGTTGGGTTTATATATTTGAATGTTATAGGTTTTGATATAAAACACAGCAAGACATGGACTGTGTACTGTGTGGGTTTTATGTTAAGCCAGACCTAATAGGGAGCACACTGGACAGGGGCCCTGAGGATATCTCATGTTTTAAAGGAGGACCCAGACTGAATGAAAACAGAATGGCTAATTAATAGCATAAGCAGAGATGTTAATAGGGGAAATAGTTTTCCCACTGCTTTACAGAATTCCTGTCACAGGTTCTGTGCATAACACTTCTCATGCTTCCTATGAGAGCAACAGTTGTGCAGAATGGACGATGGAGTTATCAAGCCTCAGTTGTACAGTGAAATGGGTTATAAACATGGTTTCTGTGGTCGCATTCTATGATCAAATAACATAGCAAAGACCACCTCGAGGAGTAAAATACTTGGCTGTGGGGAAAAAAGTAGGAAAAACATAGCAGGCAGAAGAAACATTCAAAGAACCTGTCAAGATTGTGCAGGACAGGCTTAAGTGAAAATTAATAAACCATGTCTAGGAGAAGGGCATAGTGGTTAGTGTAGAGGTTTGGTGGTTCAAGTTAGGCCAGAGATGCTTGGATGTTGGAGCATCGTCTTTGTCTGTGTGGTAATATCTGTGTTCCATGTATTCACCGCTGGTCCTGTGTGACTTTTTCTGCAGATCTCATGTTACCAGGAGTTATCCCAGACAAGGAGCCATCTCCGAAAATGTTTGGAAACCTTCAGAAAGGAGATCTAGTTGTTGTAACCATCATAGGCAACAAGTATGCGCTTTACTTTTTGTTGTAATCAGCAACACTGTCACAGACATTATCAGTCAGTTTTGTTAATTGTAAAACATATGCTCTCTACATACATGAAGCTAACATATGTAAATCCATACTTACATAAGAAATTTCAAGCCTGCATAAAGTGTCTATGCAAAACTGAATTACATGCAAAGCCCAAGGAACACACGAGTCAGTGAAGCACATCTCAGAAAGGAGAAATGCTGTCAGAGGTTACCAAATTGGTGATTCTGTTACAGCTGTGAGATAAATCTTAAAAGACCCTGGTCAGTGTAATAGATGAAGATAGTTCGTACACTGTAGGAAGCTCTCAACAAAACAAACTCTAAAACTCCTACAGTGGCTCTCTTCACACTGCGGAATAAGTGTAAATGAAAAAAGCAGATGTCCTCTCCAAGGCAGGGAGTAAAATGGAACAGATTAACCACCCAGTAACAAATCAAGAAGCAAAAACTGTCACCCACAGCATACTAAACACCAACTGAAAAACAAAAATGAAAATTGATTCAAAACAAAAACCCATTCATCAACTACAGAGTTATCAGCGAACCATAATCTTTCAACTAAGAACAGGACACTGCAGACTTCTAAGCCACCTCTATCGCCTCAAAAATATCACACGCACACGAGCGTCCCTGTGGCTTTGGGATCCAGACACCAGAACACATCCTGCAAACCTGTCCAGCCCGCTCAAACCACTGAGCACAGTTCTGACCAGTGGGAGAGGAGGTGAAAGAAAACCTATGGGGTTCACACTCTTGCCTGGAGAAGACAGTGGACTTCCTCAGGGCTGCAGATTTAGCATGACTAACCTTCCTCAGACACTGAAGATGTATGATCTAAAAACTGAAAAACAGAAGATAGTTTATAAACTGTAGGATGGTCTAAAAACTGAAAAATTAGACTGAGAGTAATATCCATAAGTTTAGCATTATCTAGTTAGGTCTGACAAAAAAAATAGTATCCCAAGTTAGGTTCAAGACAGAATGCAAGAGTTGGAACGTCAGCTGGAGGTGACCAAATGTTAACACTGGGCTTAATGATGAAGGAAAGAATAGAGCCAGCTTGCAAACTTGATTCAATTGATGTGAAATTGAGAATAATATGGAAGTATGACGATGGACAGTTGAATGTGAATGAAGTTTCACATTATTATCTCCAAACACTGTTATATGTTTGTGTAAGAGACAGTGAAAGAAACAGCAGGCATGAAGTTGATTATATAAAGTGAAACATATTTAATTTTCTGCTGCAAAGAACACCAGCTTGCAGTGTCAGAGAGATTGAGAAGAGGAATTTTTTTTTTGTCTGTCTCCACTGGTATTCTTTGCAGCAGATGCAATGAAGATGTTGAAGCACAGCATCATGATGTATTGGGAGCAGGTTACGGTGGCTATTTTTTTCAACTCCTAAGTGCAGAGGAAATTCTAGAAAGATGAAAGGAATATTGCAGAAGAATGTATGAAACAAATGGCTGTGAAAGCAGAAATCAATAGTGTGAGTTATTATTGGAGGAGGAAGAACCCGATCTGATAATAGAAGAAGTTTTATGGGCAATAAAGAATCTGAAAAATGATAAATCACTAGGATGTGATGAGATAACAGCTGAACTTACTAAAGCAGGAGGAAAGGAATGTGCAACATTATGTAAAAAGATATGGCATTCAGGTAATTGGCCAAAAGAATGGAAAAGAACTGTATTCATACCACTGCCAAAAAAGGGTAACCTGAAATTATGCACAAACTACAGAACTGTTTCCCTGATTAGTCATGCCAGTAAAATTCTGTTAAAAATCATAATGGGTAGACTTCGTAAGAAAATACAAGAAGTCAATATGGTCCAAGCTGGTTTTAGGCAAGGAAGAGGATCAAGAGATCTTATATTCAATATAAGATTAGTAACAGAGAAGTACAGAGAGTTTAATGTGAATCTATATTTATCTTTTATAGACTACTCAAAGGCATTTGATTGTGTACAACACCAGAAACTTTGGGAAAAATGGAAAAAATGGTATTTCCAACACATTTGATACAATTAACATCACTGCTGTATCTAGACCAACAAGCAGCAGTAAGAATAAATGGTGAAACAACAACTTGGTTTGACGTAAAACAAGGGGTCCATCAGGGGTGCATATTGTCACCCTACTTATTTAACTTGTATGCTGAAAACATAATGAAGAATGTTAGAGAAGATGTAGACAAAGAATATTAGGATGTCATAACAACTGGAGGTTATGAAATACCAGAGATTAGATATGCTGATGACACAGTATTACTGTCCACAACACAAAAAGGAATAGAAAAACTAATTATGTCAGTCCATGAGAATAGCGAAGAGCAAAACCTCTATCTTAATCCAAAGAAAACTAAACTGATGACAACTGACAAAACAAGCAAGGCAGCTGAAATATGTATCAATGAGGAAAAACTGGAAGAAGTGGAGAGTTTTGAATATCTTGGATCACTACTAACTAATAATGGAGATACAGTGAAGGAAATTAAAAGAAGGATGTATATCATTCTTCATAAAGTAAAACAACTAAAGAATCTGTGGAGAGGAGCAGACAGAACTACAAAAACAAGATTTTTAAGCATCTTTCCCCTCGCAACATATGCCTGTGAGACCTGGACACTTAACAAAACAGCTGAGAAACACATAAATGCCTTTGATGGTAAATGCTACAGAAGAGTTCTTCAAATATCATGGACATAAAAAGAACAAATATATCCATACTACAAAAACTTAATAATGAAGAAGACTGGCTAGTAAAGAGGATTAAAGAGAGAAAACTTAAATATTTTGGACACATTAAACGTCATGATAATCTAGAGAAGACCGTCTTTTAAGGGTACATAATGGGAAAAAGAAAGAGAGGAAGACCAAGGTGAAGATGGCTACAAGACATCGTTGATGATCTGCAAATGGATGCATCAACAGCAGGCCATCTTGCTCACAACTGAGAGGCCTACAAGAGTGCTGTTAGGGAGGCAAAGTTCCACAAGAGACATGCAAATGAATGAATGAATGAAGTGCAGCAAAGGGCAGGGATGTACAGTACTTCTTTAACAGACTCCCAACATCATGGGGACTGTAGTGATATCTGCCCAGTTAGGTAAGCTAGGCTTGTTACTTGGGGGTCCAAGATTAGTGTGTTTGTTGGTGAGACAGAATCTTGGTCGGTTATGGTCGACAATATGAATGTGAAATAAACAAGATTGAAAAACTATTAATGCTGTACTTTTATATGCCATTGTATGCCCGGTGTGTTTGAGGCTAATATGTTTGTGATACAGAGTATGCTGATGGGTGAAGAAGGAGAGGAACTCATTCATTCATTCATTTGCATGTCCCTTGCGGAACTTTGTGTCCCAAACAGCACTCCTGTAGGCCTCTTGGTCGTGAGCAAGATGGCCTGCTGTTGCTGCATCAATTTGCAGATCGTCAACGATGTCTTGCAGCCATCTTCGTTTTGGTCTTCCTCTCTTTCTTTTTCCCATTATGTATCCTTCCAATACGGTCAAACAGCAATCATGAAGAGGAACTATGTACATAAAAAACTGACTTATGTAAATGACTGTGGAACTATCAATTACCTAAGTCAGAAACCATCTTTGTACATGTAATAAACATTGGTATAACATAAAGTGATAAATTGTTATATTTAGCCTCCTACTCATACACTCATCCTTCTTTTTTTCAGAGCTGCAGTAGCGCTTGGCAAAGCCTTGCTGAGTGGAGAAGATATGTATATGTCAGCTTTGAGAGGCAAAGGAGTTTCCGTGATGCATATATATGGAGATGCTTTGTGGTAAAGCAGATGTCAAAACTGTTTTTGAAGCATGATACTAGAGGGAAGCCAAAAGAAGTTTCTATAATTTGAATACTCGACTACGCTTGTAAACATGGCTGAAAAAAAATCGGATGAATCGCACATCAGTGTCGCGAAGCATATTTGTTTACAGTTCTGTAAGCTTCTGGTATCTAGTGATAGAACCCTGAATTATCAAGTTCTCCATTACAGATTCAAATTCAGGAGACTTTTGGTTCCCTCCTCATATTTTAACACTTTCAAAGCCATTTTGAAATTCCATATAGTGTTAAACCATGGTGCATAACAGTTCTCAATATTTTGATCTGAAATATAAGGTTGTCATAGAATTTTAAAGTGTGATGCACAAGACTTCCGTAAAGTCTGAAAATATATATATTATTTCAGTTGAAAACTACATAATGGTGTCCATACAATTTTCAGCCAGATGAAAAGATTTTTCAAATCATAAAAATTTGTGGTTTGATTTGTTTAAATGTGTGTACCACTGCCTTCACCACTGCAGTCTGATCAAATTATTTTCAGGGAGTTTGGAGACAAATCACAGCCACCCATCATTCCAGAAACTCTGCCAGAGACACTCAGCACTGAGACTGCTGTTGGGCAGAAGCCAGCTGAAGATGAAGATGATGGTGATGAGGTTGTTGATACTGAGGGAGAGAAAATAAATGAAGTACCTAGTATGAATAATTTACAGGTGAGAATGGTTTCGACATCTTTCTTCTCCTTCATCGTACAGTGTTAGATGTCAACTTGGATATCTTCGAGTATTGCTCGCATCTGTCTTAGGCTGTTAAGATGACCACACAGCTTGTCATGGGCTGGTAGAGGTGATGGCCAAAAGCGTTGTCTCGGTTCTTCAGATGATGGGCAGTCCTGTAACAGGGTGCCAGGCTGTTATTCTTTTGGTACCTCAGGTGCATTCCCTGCCTGTAGAAATGGGCATCCAGCTTCTTCTGGAGTTGTGGAAGAAAAAGTTGGCCAGGTGTGATGGTGGGCACAGCTCCCTCTAGTGTGCTGATGGGTCAAGGAAGATATGGGCACTAACACCATATCCCTATGTGGCCTCTAAGGCATGACGGGGTTACCTTTGCAGGTGCATTCGTCGGTTGGGCCCATCTTGAGCCTGTTAAACATGTGATGTCTCAGTCTGTTGTGGCCTGTTCTGAGTCTAAAGATCTTGACTTGTACTTCTCTGCTAACTTGATAGTAGGCATCATTCTTCTGGGTTCCTGGGTGTTCTTTATTTTGACATTTGTTCTTGTATTTGGCCCTTATCGGTGTTTTGGCTTCATCATATGATAGTTTTGACATCTGTTTTTAACAAGTGATGAGGTTAAATTACTGGAAAGGTGGCCACTTGTGACACGTCACATCACTCTCTGGTATTCTGATAATAAAAACACGAGCACTTATACCATATTCCCTATATGTCCCAGTGGGAAGGGGTGGGGATGAAGATGCTGTTTGATGTAACATTCAATCACTCGTAGCTGTTTATGGTGGGTTTGGTGAACCACAGTTGATCAAGACCCTCTCTTACCTCTCCTTTGGCCCCCCCCCCCCAGTAACAGGCACTGTCTAGCTGACGGGACAGGGATTGCTATAGTCTACATGGTAGTGGAGTATTCTAAAGAGTCATTGCACCTTTTTCCCAGCTGTCATAACACACACACTCCCCTCACCACCTTCACTGCATTGGCTACAGAGAACATCTTGCAGTTTCAGAGAGATGCAGTAGCCATCACTCAGTGGCATTGAATAGATCAGTGAAAACATAAACACTGGCACCATATCCACTATATCCTCTATATCAGTGGTTCCCAACCTTTTTTACTTTTCAAACTACATATATATGTCAGAGACACCATCTTAAATATAGTATCATTATGCTTTAGCTCTTATTTGGTTTTTATACAATAGATGGTACTTAATACCAGATCAGTAACGAAGCCACTGGCTGCATGATGTGGTCCATGAACCACAAGTTGGTTCATTCACCAGCATGGCCTGTGACCACCTTTACTTTCTTTTTTTAAATTTTAAATGAGTTCATAATATTCCTATGGGCAAAAATATTTCAAGATTATACATGTTGATTATTTATTCTAATCATATGCCTGTACTATTTTTATATAATGCCAGTTGTCATTTTTGAAGATTGATGACAAAGGAGCTGCCCACACTGAAGGTGCTGCTGCTTCCGACATAATTAATGAACATGATATAGAGAAGGGAGGAGAACAGCCAGAAGAAGAGAAGGACTCAATTAGTAAGCCAGGAGCACTTTCTCTGCTTGTAGTTTTGTGTATCACTTAGTGTGCCAACTTAGGCTGCATTTGGTACTTGAGAGAGGGGTGGATTTCTGGCAGTAAGTCAGTTTTGCTGTGTGTCAGTCATTACAAGGGGAGGTCAGATGCTGCTAAGAGTAGTTCACTACTGTAACATGTTTTAAGATGAACAGACATTTTTACCATCACTTTAGCTTGCTGACAGAGTGAATATTGGCACAGTAACGTCACTAGAACATTAAGTAAAGGATATTACTGCAATAGAAATAGATGGGTGGCCAGACTGAATGATTTGGCAGGAGAACAGCAGTTACCTTGATGTGAGACTCAGAGGATCGAGTGAGATCGAGAGAGAGAGATGACTGCTTATGCCTATGGCACTGTCTGATCCAATGCCATAATAATTTTTCAGTGGCACAAAAAAAATGTACATACATGCACATACGGTCACATACATTCTGTGCTCGCCAAATGATGATCCAGTGTGTTTGTTTAGCTCATTCTCATGCTTTGTGGTGAATGTGTAGTGTTTGCAAAACAGAAAATGTTTTGTAAATTAATCACAAAATAGACCACAACACATGATGCATTCCTGTGGGATCTCAGCCCTAAATATGAACAATTATAACTTGGTCAGTCACAAGTCAGTGTATGACTGTGTTATGTTTTTTTTAAAAAAATCTATTACGCACAAATGGAAATTTACATAACTCTGCCAGAAAGACCTGCACATTCCACTGTCTGGCACAAGGGAAAAAGAATGCAAATGCATAAATCAGGGGTTTGGAAAAGTCAAACTAAGTATTCATTCATTCATTTGCATGTCCCTTGTAGAACTTTGCCTCCATAACAGTTCTCTTGAAGGTCTTGTGGTTATAAGGAAGATGCCCTGCTGCTGATGCGTCCATTCACAAATCATCAGTGATGTCTACTTGCCATCTTTGCCTTGTTCTTCCTCTCCCTTCCAAAACTGTCTTCTCCAAACTCTTATGATGTTTAAAATATATCCAAAATACTTTTCTCTGTTTAATCTTCTTTACTAACCAACTTTCTTCAATATTAAGTTCTTGTAGTATGAATATATTTGTTCTTTTTCAAGCCAAGTGTACAGTGATTTATTATATTGTTTTATATTTGCAACAGAGCATTCTTGAATCCTTGTTTTAAAAAAATACATAAAATGCTTTTCACTTGAATAGTTTAAAGTTCAGAGATTCAGAAGCACCCCACAGAGTGACAGGTTCTTTGTAAGTAAATATGGAACCTGTACATTCAACTGTCTGCCACAAGGGAAAGAGAGTGAAAGCTTGTACATTCAGCTATCTGGCAGCACAAGGGAAAGAGAGTGAAAGCTTGTACATTCAGCTGTCTGCCACAAGGGAAAGAGAGTGAAAGCTTGTACATTCAACTGTCTGGCACAAGGGAAAGAGTGAAAGCTTGTACATTCAAGGGAAAGAGAGCGAAAGCTTGTACATTCAACTGTCTGGCACAAAGGAAAGAGAGTGAAAGCTTGTACATTCAACTGTCTGGCACAAGGGAAAGAGAGTGAAAGCTTGCATATTCAACTGTCTGGCACAAGGGAAAGAGAGTGAAAGCTTGTACATTCAAGGGAAAGAGAATGAAAGCTTGTACATTCAAGGGAAAGAGAGTGAAAGCTTGTACATTCAACTGTCTGGTACAAGGGAAAGAGATTGAAAGCTTGTACATTCAACTGTCTGGCACAAGGGAAAGAGAGTAAAAGCTTGTACATTCAACTGTCTGGCACAAGGGAAAGAGAGTGAAAGCTTATACATTCAAGGGAAAGAGAGTAAAAGCTTGTACATTCAACTGTCTGGCACAAGGGAAAGAGAGTGAAAGCTTGTACATTCAAGGGAAAGAGAATGAAAGCTTGTACGTTCCACTGTCCGACACAAGGGAAAAAGAGTGAAAGCTTGCATATTCAACTGTCTGGCACAAGGGAAAGAGAGTGAAAGCTTGTACATTCAAGGGAAAGAGAGTGAAAGCTTGTACATTCAAGGGAAAGAGAATGAAAGGTTGTACATTCAAGGGAAAGAGAGTGAAAGCTTGTACGTTCCACTGTCCGACACAAGGGAAAAAGAGTGAAAGCTTGCATATTCAATTGTCTGGCACAAGGGAAAGAGAGTGAAAGCTTGTACATTCAAGGGAAAGAGAGTGAAAGCTTGTACATTCAGCTGTCTGGCACAAGGGAAAGAGATTGAAAGTTTGTACATTCAACTGTCTGGCACAAGGGAAAGAGAGTGAAAGCATGTACATTCAACTGTGTGGCACAAGGGAAAGAGAGTGAAAGCTTATACATTCAACTGTCTGCCACAAGGGAAAGAGAATGAAAGCTTATACATTCAACTGTCTGCCACAAGGGAAAGAGAGTGAAAGCTTGTACATTCAACTGTCTGGCACAAAGGCAAGAGAATGAAAGCTTGTACATTCAAGGGAAAGAGAGTAAAAGCTTGTACATTCAATTGTCTGGCACAAAGGAAAGAGAGTGAAAGCTTGTACATTCAAGGGAAAGAGAGTAAAAGCTTGTACATTCAACTGTCTGGCACAAGGGAAAGAGAGTGAAAGCTTGCATATTCAACTGTCTGGCACAAGGGAAAGCGAGTGAAAGCTTATACATTCAAGGGAAAGAGAGTGAAAGCTTGTACATTCAACTGTCTGGCACAAGGGAAAGAGAGTGAAAGCTTGTACATTCAAGGGAAAGAGAGTGAAAGCTTGTACATTCAAGGGAAAGAGAGTGAAAGCTTGTACATTCAAGGGAAAGAGAGTGAAAGCTTGTACATTCAACTGTCTGGCACAAGGGAAAGAGAGTGAAAGCTTGCATATTCAACTGTCTGGCACAAAGGAAAGAGAGTGAAAGCTTGTACATTCAAGGGAAAGAGAGTGAAAGCTTGTACATTTAAGGGAAAGAGAGTGAAAGCTTGCATATTCAACTGTCTGGCACAAAGGAAAGAGAGTGAAAGCTTGTATATTCAAGGGAAAGAGAGTGAAAGCTTGCATATTCAACTGTCTGGCACAAAGGAAAGAGAGTGAAAGCTTGTAGATTCAAGGGAAAGAGAGTGAAATCTTGTACATTCAGGGGAAAGAGACTGAAAGCTTGTACATTCAGGGATCAGAAAAGTCAGAGTCAGCTATATAGAAACTAGGAGTTTTGCAAGTGATTTCACGATGGAAAACAATCTAGCTCAAGCAGTTTGCTGTTGATTATATATTTCTTCATAAAGTAGTAGTAAAATATAGTGAAACAGAGTGAGAAAAAAGTCTGGCACGGGGAAAGAGCCAAAGCAGGTGCTAAAAATAGAAACTAGATCTGTGAAGTCTCAGTTTATTTTCGCGGATATAGGTTAGGCCAGTGGAAAAAAATTTTCAGTTTAGTTCTACCTTGTCAGACGGAAATTGTGACGCAGCAATGCCTTTGTCTAGTTTTTTTTTTTTTTTAATGTCATTACATCAAAAACTTTGTTGTGATTCGAGCATAGAGTTAACAGTTGAAAAGAGAATAGTGTAAAAATAAGAAGTTCACTAGTTTTTCAGAGCAGCTGATTCAAAGTGAGTCTGAGAAAGTAAATCAGTTTTTGTTTTTCCTTTTATCTTTTGTTTGTTTGTTTGTTTTATGTGATGTTTCTAACTTCTGTACAACAGTGGCAGCACACCTTCATCCATCTTTACTTCAAGATGGTTTTTTTTTTTTTGGCCGTTATTATCACCTCATTCAGTTTTTTATTCTTATAAAGTTCAGTATATACTGTTAAACATGTTTAGAACTAGTAGTCAACAGAAGCGCAGTGTATTTCTGTATCTTTATACTTGTATTTCACAGCCCAAATGGATGAACTTCTCAATTTCTGCTTTAAATGTGCTATAAAATCCAGAGTGAAAAAGAGTGATCTCCCATTACTGACTGGAAATTTCCTTCGTAATTTTATGCAGCCATTCAGGTATCATTAACTTTTACTTTTCCTCACGTATTTACAATTAGCAATTTGTGTATATTTTTATCAGTTCAGCAAGTCAGACGTAGTTATTCTTGTGTGAACATTTGAAAACTAGCCTCTTTCATATAAGATTATCTGGGGGGGGGGGGGGCAAAGATGCTGTCCAGTTAGGCAGTCAGCATCCCATATTTGACATGCTTCGTCTGGGTTAGTGAACTATAGTTGTTCAAGACCCTGTCCCACCTCTCCATTGGTATCCCCAGTAACAGGCCTAACCTGACTATCAGGGCAAGGATTGCCACAGTTCCCATGGTGGCGGAGTCTGTTGAGGAAGCGTTGCACACCCTCTACTTTTTAGTGGCACTACGGGACTGAAAAAATAGCTGCCATAACCCGCTCCCACGCCGGTATGATGCTGTGCCTCAACACCCTCACAGCATCTGCAGTTACAGGGAGATAACACAAGACAGTACAAGACATATAAAATTATCCGGTTAGTTTTTAAATTTTCACACAAGAAAAGCCAGTTCTGATTATTCTTCTTCTTCTTCGTTCGCATTGTCTGTCTATACCTGCAGTCCTGTCTCTTGGATAAATTTCACTGTTTTTTGTAATTCATGTATGGAACCATAGAGCTTATCTTCTTTAGTGGTTTCACTGGGCCAGTAATTATTTCTCAGTGTTTCATAGTTGGTGCAGTTCTGGAGGATATGTTCCACAGTTTGGGGCACCTGGGCACATGTACATAGATTAGTAGTACCAACCTTAAACTTTGTATACATATGACTTCGGAGTCGGGTGTGTCCTGTTCGGAGACGGAAGATGGTGACTTGTTCCTTTCTGTTTAGCATGTGATAGTCATCATGTGATCAGGTGATCTTATGTAAAAGAGGTTGTCTTTGCAGTTACTACATTCAGAATGCATATGGAGATTGAGGTAGTATTGGTGGCAATTGGGTGGCTGGTAGATCATGAAGTGTCTCATGGTGTTGTTGATGGATTCACTAAGCATGCTAAGGAAGATTGAGAATAATTTTCTTTGGAGAAAATGGGTAAACCTGTTGGGACACATACATGTGAGTGGATTAATGTGGATCTTTTGCCCAGGGCACATGGGTGTGCATAGAAATGAGTTGGCTGATAGGCTGGCTGGACAGACTGAAATACAAGGCAGGCTGAGAATGGATAAGGAGGACATTGCGAAGGCCGTATTAGACAGACTGCGGAAGGATGAAGAGATGGAGTGGATGGACGATGTGCATATATAGAGACTGAAGAATTTGGGACGGAGCAAAAGTGCTGGAAGAAAATCTGAACTAAGTGAGTGAAAGCGTAAAATAAACAGCCACCGTTTGACAGGAACCATTAGTAGACAAACTCTTCCATGGATGTTGCAGTAGAGCATGTATGGGAGTGTCCTGAATGCAGTGATGCCGGATTCTGAAGTCACCTAAGAGGTAGTTCGTTGTGCAGTCGTATTTATTCCAGGTTGAATCATGGAATTTATGCTAAATTAGGGCACAAGGACAAAAGATGACCATGCAATTGTGACAATTCAGTTATCAGGTCTGACAAACCAAAGCTGGCTGAGAACCAGTCCAGTCTCTATGCTGGTGCTCCTGGTAACAGACCCAACCTGGTTTAACAGGTCAGAGCTTGTCCTGATCCACATGGCAGTGGAGTCAGCCAAGAAACTTGCTATTTTGGACCCATTCTTGATTTTCAAGCTAAGCACCGTAACTTGTTCCTAGCTCGGTAGCATGTTTGGGTTTAACAAGAGTTAATGTGTAAGTATTGGCTCCTGCTTTATTAGCCAGATAGTGTAGGTTTTAACTTTATTTTATGTAACATGATCAAACCATTTTCTGATTTTTATAATAACAGGTTTCATCATGGCTTTTATTGTATTTTAAAAAGAGTGGAAATACCTGCATCCATGGGAAATTTCTGTTAGTATATATTTATGTTGCTACGTAAAGTCTCTAGTTAATTTGGATATCTAGTTTGAAAAGCAGAAAATTGTACTTTTATGTCTCACTTCATGTTTTTTCAGATATTAAAGTGATTCTTTTCTGCAAATAGTGTAGGTGTTGGTGTGTCATCTGGACATTCTTTGCAGGAGAGTCCTACTCTTTTGTTACCTGACACCATTTCAGATAGCACAGACTTTTTTTTTTTAAAGAGTCTGTTCTAACAGTAACTGTTCATTATAAATATTTAATAGAGGCATTTTTCTTGTACAGATTCCAGTATCTGTTTTGTTTTGTTTTTTTTGGCAAACCTGAAACCTGAGGTAAATAGTTACAGTATCTACACAAAAAATAATCCCACAGATTCTAGTTTTGACCAGATTTTGATGTAACCTGGCATTCACTGAATTGATCACATTTTGATTTTTCTTTGTCTTGCAGTCATGGCAGGCAGCTAGACCTGAAAAAGTCTTCATATAAAAAGGTTGGTTTCTGTTTTTAAAAATTTTTCTGGGCTGTTTCAGTATAAGATCTCACTGTATCCCTTGACATTTGCACACAAGGCAGGGATACAGAATGTTAGTGCCTTCACATTTCTAGACCACTAGAGTATTTTTAGTTAGGTATTCCAACACCTCTCCTCACTGCCTTTGTTTTTTTCATAGGGGAATCCTCAGGCAACCATTTTTTTTAGACTGGGTTGATCCCGGTGCTGGTCAGACCTAAAAGATTCTGTCCAAGTGCAAAATTGAATTGGAGACCTTCTGATTGGCAGGTGCATGCACTAACCACTACACCACTGTGCGACCAGGTATAAGATACTGTTGAGTTACTCTGCTGCAGACACACGTTATCACTTTTTAGTTCTTCTACATTCTTCCATATTTCTGCTTGTACTGTTTCAGTGATTTCATTTTTTTGCGGAATCCACTTTCACACAGACTCCAATTTGTGCCTGTCCTTTCCCAGTCTTTTTCAGTTTATTTTGCAGAAGGTGAGATACAGTTTTATACAGAGGCTAAGCAAATTCGTTGTCATCATTCTTAGGAGTAAATTCCTTCTCTTCCTCCATAAGGGAATGTTTTCAGATACTTTTAATTCATATACTAGCAGATCACATGCATCTGCTGTTTTTTTACTGGGGAAGTGCTGCAGTAGCTGTTATCTAGCTTATATTGTAATTTCAGAAAGGAATCCCCAAAACTGTGTAGAATAAAAGTGTATGGAAGCAGTCATTTTGTTTGTAATTTTTTTTTAAAAAATCTATGGTGTTCAGAGAAGGCAACAGGAAACCACTGTTGTAGTTCCCAAGAATAGTTATGCTTGAACAGAATAATCGATTCATCATGAACGACGTTAATGGATGTTCCTCGGGAACAGCCTCGTCCGGTAGGGCAGCTCACGAGCCACAGGTGAGGCCAGATCGTCATCAAGCTACTGGTGGCAAAACTAACAAGTTCAAAATAGCAACATGGAATGTTAGAACTTTATTCCAGGCTGGAAAATTAGAAAATGTAAAGATGGAAATGGAAAGGATGAAGATCAACATATTAGGAATGAGTGAAGTTAGATGGACAGGTGCAGGGAAGATAAACTCAGATAAATATACAATAATATATTCAGGAAGTGAGAAACGTGAACGAGGAGTAGGAATTATATTTGATGAACAAACAGCAAGGACAGTTGTAGGATATTTGAACATCTCGGACAGAGTCCTGCTAGCCCAACTGAAAGGACAACCAATAAACATAAATATTATACAAGTGTACGCTCCAACATCTGAAAGTTCTGAAGAAGATGTACAGATATTTTATAATGACATAGAGACGGCACTAAAACACACAAAGTCACATGAAGTTACCATAGTCATGGGAGATTTTAATGCCAAAGTTGGTAAAGGAAGAACTTCAGACATTGTTGGTGACTATGGACTTGGGGAGAGGAATGACAGAGGTTATAAATTAATTGAATGGGCAGGAATACACAGCATGGTTGTGGGAAACACCTGGTTTAAACAACATCCTCGAAGACTGGCAACGTGGTGCAGCCCAGACAAAAAGACATTTAACCAGATAGACTACATATTAATCAACAAACGATTCCGCAATGCATTACTGACAACAAAAACCATGCCAGGAGCTGACTGCAATAGTGACCATGATCCACTCTGTGGAAAAGTTAGAATAAAGCTAAAGAAAGCATGCAGAAAAGTGAGAAACATCAAACTGAATACAGAACTTCTTAAAAATGACCAAGAACTGCGAGAACAATACAAAGTTATTATAACAAATAGATACAATGCAATAGCAAAGATAAATAGTATAGATGCGCAATGGGAAATGTTAAGAGATTCTATCCACCAAACTGTTAAGGAGATAATACCACAGAAAAAAGAAGCCCCTAAAAATAAATGGATGACAGACGACATCTTAGGACTGATGGACAAGAGGAGGAGGAATAAAAATAACGAGGAAAAATATAACAAAATAAATAAAGAAATAAGACGCAAATGCAGAGAAGCAAAAGAAGTGTGCTTAAATGAACAGTGCAAAATATACCACAGGATGCCTGAAATCGAAAGAAGGTAAAATGTTAATGGGAAAAGAAGACGTTGTGGACAGAGTACATCGGTGAGCTATATGGAGGAGAAAGACCAAAATTAACACCAGATACTGAAAACTGTGATGGACCGCCAATACTTGAAGATGAAATCATAGATGCCATCAAACACATGAAGAAAGGAAAAGCGACTGGGCCTGATAATATAACAATAGAAGAAATAGAGGCACTAGAGGAGACAGGAATAAAAATAATAACCAAGTTACTGAATGACATTTACAACATTGGTTATATTCCCAGTGACCTGATTAAATCCACGTTTATAGCACTACCAAAGAAACCAGGTGCAAAAGAATGTGACAACCACCGGACTATCAGCCTCTCATGTCACATAACAAAGCTACTTCTGAGAATAATTATGAGAAGAACAAGGAAAAAGATAAAAATGGAAATAGGAGATGAACAGTTTGGATTTGTTGAAGGAAAGGGAACACACAATGCCATTTATGCTTTACGAACACTAACAGAAAGAGCTTTAGAAGTACAGAAAGATCTCTACTTATGCTTCATTGATTACACCAAGGCATCTGACAAGGTGAAACATAATGAAATTATTAAAATGCTTGAAGACATCAGTATAGACGGCAAAGACCTGAGGATTGTAAAACATCTGTACTGGCAGCAAGAAGCAGCAGTTCGAGTTGAAAATAGAATAGGAAAATATCAATCTATAAAATAAGGGGTGCAACAAGGATGTGTACTATCTCCAGACCTTTTTTCTCTGTACAGCGAGAATATTCTAAGAACAATCATCACAGAACCAGGCATAAAAATTGGAGGATACAATATTAACAACCTTCGGTATGCTGATGACACAGTACTGATAGCTGAGAACCAACAAGACCTGCAAAATCTCTTGGATAAAGTCGCCAAAGAAAGTGAACAGAAAGGCCTTACTTTGAACATCAAAAAGACAGAGACTATGGTTATATCTAAGAAACAGAATCCACCAGCATGCAGTATTAAATTACACGGAACTATTCTAAAGCAGGTGCAGAAATTAAAATACCTTGGAGCAGTAATAACTTCAGATGGGAAATGCAGAACAGAAATTAGGAACAGAATAGGCCAAGCAAAGACTGCATTTCAGAGAATGAGAAACATATTAGCTAACACATCTTTATCAATGAATGTTAGAAAACAAGTCCTAAAATGCAATATTGAAGCTATCTTGTTATATGGAAGTGAATCATAGACAATAGGCAAGTCTGCACAAAAATCATTGGAAGCAGCAGAAATGTGGTTTATTAGAAGAATGTTGCGAATCCCCTGGACAGCAAAAATAACTAATGAAGAATGTATGAGAAGAGCTGGAGAGACAAAAAAACCTTGTCAAAAAGATGAGAGAGAGACAATATACTTTCATAGGACATGCAATGAGAAGAGGGGGCATTGAAAATAATATAACAACAGGAAAAATAGAAGGAAGAAGATCAAGAGGAAGACCAAGAGAAATGATACTGGACAGTCTGACGGGATGGTGTGAGAGGAGATCACCAACTGAACTGATGGCCTGCATGAAGGATCGGGTACTCTGGAGAAGCATAATAGCCAACGCCAGTCGGCACGGCACCTGATGATGATGATGATATGGTGTTCAGTTTCTGACATTTTGAAGGAGGTTAAGGTCTTGTACTGATTCATAACTATGAGATCTGTATTTAATAAGAATATAAATATAAGGTCTCTACTGAGTCATGACTGTAAGGTCTGTAGAGAGGCTTATGAATATAATATCTCTGTTGATTGATAACTGTGAAGTCTGTATTTAATGAGAATGGAATGTAAATATAAGGTCTCTTCTGAGTCATGACTGTAAGGTCTGTACTTATTGAGAGACTTAGGAATATAAGGTCTCTACTGAGCCATGACTGTAAGGTCTGTACTTATTGAGAGACTTAGGAATATAAGGTCTCTGCTGAACCATGAATGTAAGTTCTGTACTTACTAAGAGACTTAGGAATATAAGGTCTCTGCTGAGTAATGTCTCCCAGACTGTTCTTTTTAAACAAATCTTTTCCTTTACACACCTAGATTTTTTTTTTAATGTTCAAATTTCTTGTTACACTTTCTTTACCTCCTGCCTGTAACCCTGCATGCCATAGCTTGAAAACCATTGAGTTTCATGCTCTTTAGAATGTTTAAAAAACTAATGTACTTATTTGTTTGTTTGAAATGATTTGAATGCAGTTATCAAAATTCTTGCAAGCACAAGTACAAGGAGGATACATCTCCGTCAAGGAGCAGAGCAAGGGCGTTGATGTCATCACAGAAGTTGACAAATCACATTTAGGGTAAATCTTAGTTCATTTTAGTTGGTGTTTTTTTGTTGTTGCATTTTTCTTGGGGTTTTTTTTGTGTGTGTATTTGGTATTCTGCTGGCATAGAGGAAGCTTTTTCTGATTTGATCTCTTACGCTTCTTATTCCAAGTCCACATAAACAACTTCATAATAAACACATCTTCTGTGTGTGTTTTTTTTTTTAAACCAAGAAATGCCATTATATCTGTGTTTAGTTCAGTGTTAGGTACTGTGTTGAAGCTGTTAAGTCATGTAGTGGCTTGACATTTCCTATGGCAACATAAACTAGGAAGGCAAGGCTAATCTGCAGTACTAATCTACAGTATAAATCTACAGTACTAATTACAGCTCTGTTTTTAATCATTATGTTTTTGTTGTTGTTCTGAATTGTAATAAATAATGTACATATTTTTTGTGAATTATCCTTACAAATGGGCATCTGAGTGGTGAAGTGGTTAATGCACTAGTCTCTCATGGCAAAGGTTGGGGGTTCCCCACCTGTAGAAATGGGTACCTGACTTCTTCTGGATTTGGAAAAGAAGAGGCAGCCAGACGTGATGCTGATCGCATCATCCTCTAGTGTGCTGACAGGTCAAGCAAAATAGGGCACTAACACCATATCCCAATGTGCCTCTAAGGCATGACAGGGTTACCTTATCCTTACAAATAAAAACGATTTTTTGACATCTCTGAGGTAAAAAGAGAATTCTATAAATCTGTTTATTTGCCCAGATTACGA
Organism: Achatina immaculata; assembly: GCA_009760885.1. Classification (NCBI taxonomy): domain Eukaryota; kingdom Metazoa; phylum Mollusca; class Gastropoda; order Stylommatophora; family Achatinidae; genus Lissachatina; species Lissachatina immaculata. The sequence goes on along the minus strand of CM019720.1, from coordinate 47,166,920 downwards.
GATATAGAAGTCCCAGAAGTTGTACAGGAGGAAACGGCAAAACCTGGACAGAGTGAGGAGGAGACCTTTATGCCTTTGACCTTCACAGATGTGTACTGTGTTAATGCAGCTACACAGGACTTGTTCAGGGAAGCTCGCCTCTCGTATGTTTACTGTAGCTCATGTAATTCTCTGTCCGTCTTTGTGAAAAATTATTTTCCTGAGTTTCTTCCCTTGAAGCTAACTTGATCCACATTGTACAGGCCGGAAAAGTCATTAAAAACAGTCCCAGAATGTTTAACATTCTTCAGTTTCATAATCCTTTAAAACCTGTTTTTAAAGTTTGTGCATTTTAATTAAACAAAGTAAAAACAAGTAAAAAGCGGGGAAAAAAAAGATCAATCAGCAAAATGGAACCTATCATTCTTCGCTAGCAGGGAACTTAAAGGGATTTATAAAAGAGGGATGACTTGCATATCGGGGTCAGCTATCCAAAGCAAGAGAAAAGCTTAATCTACCAGTGGTAGATAGAGGCTCATGCATTGCTTCTTTTAATCAGTGGGGTAAGGATTCATGTGCTTCTCACAGTAGTGGAGCTCAATAGTAGACATTCTTCTTGGGGATCCACCCCAGAGGTTAAAGGAAAACATATTGTGGCTTACATCTTATCCAAACTCAGGTGTCTGTGTTTCCAAGATCTTTCACGACAGCACGAGGTTCACAGACATCCAGTTCATATTTACAATAGAAATTTGATTCACACTTTACAAGAGTTCCTCAGTTTACAGATCCTGTGTTTTTGTTGTCAGCCGTTTGAGGACAAGGTGGTGTAGTGTTTCAGGAAGTGAGACATTGCAAGGAGAATGCTGTTAGAGATTCCTGGCATTTCATTTCTTCTTTTGGAATGTTTAATGAAGAAAAATAAACTTTTAACAACTTTTATATGAATATAGCACAGAAAATTTGAGGATGAAGATGCTGTCTGTTTTGGCAGTCAGCAACCCATAGCTGACGTGTCTGCGTCAGGGTTGGCAGACCCTAGCTGACCAAGACCCTGTCCCACCTCTCCTTTGGTGCCCTCAGTAACAGGCCTAACCTGGCTAATGGGGCAGTGATCACCATGGTCAGTGATTCTGCTAAACAAGTACTGACACCCCCTGCGTGTTAGCTGCAGTCTGGGGCTAAAAAGTGGCTGTCACAGACTGCTACCTCAGTGATGTGATGCTGTGTTGTGCCTCAACACCTTCACAGCGTTGGCTGCAAAGAAAACCAGCTTGCAGTTCCAAGGAAATAGAAGACAAGACAGCACAGAAAATTACTAAACTTACAAACAAACAAATCATTAAACTTAAAAAAAAAAAAAAAAAAAGAATGCTTAACTGTGTCCAAAATATACATCAAGTTCATTACTCTGGCACAGCTTCCAAGAGCTTTTAGCTCACAACCATAGGGAGATTCTCTGATCCAGAATGTGCAAACTTCCAAGAGTTTTTATCTCGCAGCCATAAAGAGATTCGCTAATCCAGAATGTGCAAACTTCCAAGAGCTTTTATTTCGCAGCCATAGAGAGATTCTCTAATCCAGAATGTGCAAACTTCCAATAGCTTTTAGCTTGCAGCTATAGGGAGATTCTCTAATCCAGAATGTGCAAGCTTCCAGGAGCTTTTAGCCTTACTCTATTTTAAATAAATTTTCTTTTTTAAGTGGGGGTAGTGGGGTTTAACTGAAACATTCAAATGAATTATCAGTTATTCATCTTGTGTTTTCTTTGATGCAGAGTAAAATAAATATGAACCTAACATTACTGCCACATTTTGATAAATTCAGTCGGGTAGAATTTGCATTATTTTTTTTTTTTACGTAAAGTTAAATGACATCAGTATTTACTTGTAAACATAATGCCAACATTTCTTACAGTTCAGCTGCTTTCAGTTTTTGAGGCTGATTTTTCTGATTATTTTTTTCCCCCTTCAAATTTCTTATAGTAAAGGTGATGCGTTGTTGATGTCGGATGTTAGGCACCATGTGACAGACTACATCAAGGCAAACAATCTTCAGCGGGACGATGATAAAAGGTAAGCATAATTACCGAAAAATTCACGCCAGGACATTTTTCACATCTATAGGTTGATTAATAGCGGCCTGGTTGGCTGAGTGGTTAGTTGCTCGGTCTGCTAATCTAGTGGTACCAAGTTCTTCTGATACCACCACACCAGAAAGGCCCCAGGGTCTACCTAGCCACTAAAAATGGGCACCAAAGAAATCTGGGAAGGTAAATGCAGCCAGGGGTGATACTGACCACACCACACTCTCTTGTACCAATGATCTTGGAAATATGAGCCTAACACCGTAAAACCCAGTATGTTTTAATGGCATGGAAATGGGGATTTTAGCTTTCTTGGCTATCACTTGATTAATATGGTATGCTTCTTTATATAATAAACATAATAAATTATATATTTATATATAAATTATATTATTTATATAATAAATGTGCCTGGTAGTAAACATTGTCTTTTCATGGTAGTTGTACAGAACTAGTTGTATCCATGTTAAACATCTCACATTCTCCTCGTGCCATTAAATGTCACATAGGGCTCGCATAGTTGTTTGCCAAGATTTCCTGTTCTCGGCGAGTCTTTCAACTTCATCAAGGGATGTTATGCCCACTAAACTGACTTCTCTTAACAATGTCCTCTTTAGAGTTTTGCGCAGTCGACCTCTTTTTCTTCGGCCCTTTGAGCTCCACTTGATAGTGTTCTTCTTCTTGTTCGTTCGCTTGTTCACCAAGATCACCAGTTGATCCTACTGAATTTACTCCTGTGGTCCTTGATTGGTCCTGTGGTCCCTGAGAGGGCCATAAGAGATCCCTGAGAAGACCACATGAGGTTCAGAGTATCGCAGGGCTTGGGCCTGTATTCTTTGTGGGTCACAGAAGCGGGATTGCGTGACACAGTGGTTTTCGTTGCACCAGTTTAATCTAGAGTTGGACTTTCTCACCGGAAAACCTCGACATGTTTTGGATATCTGTATATCCCCACCGGGTAAGAGGTGGTTGCCCATCTAGTCCAGCATTGGACTTTCTCACCGGAAAACCTCAGCGTGATTAGGATACACATGGGTGAGAGGTAGTTGCCTATCTAGACTGCCCTAGTCCAGTGTCTCTGACGTCAGCGTTTTGGGGTCACAGCCGTTACCCTTTCTAGTTGTGACCAGGACGGAGCTTTGTCCAGGAGGACGAATCCTCCACACTAGTAGGTTTCACCCCTGGGTTAAGCCGGTTTAGGCGTATTATCCCAGCATGGGCGCGTTTTGGACGTGACCGACCTCTAGAGCAGAGGTACCATGACATGAGTAGTCATCAGTATTAGCTCTAGAATTGCCACAGTTATCCAAGTAGGATCGTGTCATCTAAGGAACCTGGACTGATTTAATGAGCCATTTGCGGTTTCACCATGAGACAGCGTAAACTTAGACATGCATGGCTTAATCTTTGAGACAAGCATATGACCACTGGCAAGATCAACCAGATAGCTTCCTTCACTGAACCTTAGTCGGATATCTGCTGACAGACCAACTCGGGGCAAGGGAGACAGCTCTCTGCTCAGATCGGATCCCTTTCAACCCCAGCAGCGTTTCATTTCCTTTAACCACCGGCGGCAGCAGCTGGCTCTCTCTGCTCTAATGAACGAGAAGAAAGTGCGGCGCCGACAACCAACACACATTACATACTGCAGACCCAGTACTCTTTGCAAGAGATGAGCCATTTTCAAGACTATCGGTCAACAACACCGTAATACACCACTGGTGCATTAGCACGAACCTGGCTGGCTAGCCATTTATAGGCTTCGCTCGATGAACAAACCACTCGCTTCTGCATCGAAACACCTTAACTCTCGCCGTCCGGGAAGGGAGTGAAAATTTTTCTCTCCATGCACGGAACTCGAGAGCGCTTTTTTGCCAAAAGAACGGTCGGCCTGCACAACAGCAGCCCGCACTGTGAAGCTCTGCGCGTCTGACACTTGATAGTGTTAAACAGATATGTACATTTTTTAAAGGAACGAAAATGCTTTATTCCATTATGTGAACACACTGTTGCGAAATTAATAGTTTAGTGATATAAGTATGTAACAGTAAGGTAAAGGTAACCCTGTCATGCCTTAGAGGCACACAGGGATATGGTGTTAGTGCTCATATTTTCCTTGACCTGTCAGCACACTAAAGGGTGATGTGATCAGCATCACAACTGGCTGCCTTTCCTTCCCAAGCACCAGAAGTCAGGTACCCATTTCTACTGGGGTGACTCTGACTGGATTCAAACCCCTGACCCTTCACCATGAGAGACTAGTGCACTAACCACTTCGCCACTTGGATGCCCATGTGATATAAGTAGTGATAAATTATCATTATTTAACCTCCCTAACCTGAGTAATTTTAGTCCTCCTTTTTTTGATTGTTCTCAGATGGTGGCATGTATACTTGTGAAGCAGTGTTCAGGTGCAGTTAGTGTACACTCCCATAAAGCCTGTCTTGAACTGCTTTAGGCGTTGGCTACATCTGTTTTTTCCGTGCCTTTTATGTTGGACACTACTGCAGAGTACATTTTCCTATCATCCTGCCAATGCCATATGTACAAAAGTCAGTCAGGCCGATCTTGAGCCATTTTAGTCTTAACATTATTGTAATTAGATGTTACTTTTTTTCATAAAAAACTTTTTCTTCAGTGCCATGAGATTTTTTTTTCTTCCACATAACCAGTTAATGTTTTTATGTTCATTACATTTTTTTTTTATGTGTATAGATTGGTGACTTTAGATCCAGTATTAGCTCACACGGTACTAAAGCCAGTGGAAGGTGACTTGGACCATATGAACTGGGAGCAGGTTATAAACAGGTGAGTTGATGAGGCATATTCAGTGTTTATACTGTTTATACTTTAACCTTTTCATACCAGTCTCAGAGTCCTTTGTGAGATTTTTATCAGACAGACAAAATTGTCCCGAAAGGGTCAGCAACAGACATTTTGGATGTTTGTCTGAAAAATTCACCTTGTTCAGCATCATCATGTTTGTAAGTTTAAAAAAACAATCATATTTTCATTTTTCCTGCATTTTTGACATGTTTCAGTTATGGTGACAAATATAAACAGGGCAAAAGGGGATGAAGACTCTCTCTGATTAGGCAGTCACCGGCCCATGGCTGATATGCTGGTGTCAGGGTTAGCGAACCATAGCTGGCCAAGACACTGTCCCACCTCTCCGTTGGTACCCCTAGTAACAGCTGTCTTGGCTAATGGGGCAGGGATTGCCATAGTCCCCATGGTGGTGGAATCTGCTAAAGACATACACTGCATTTTAGCTGTACTCCGGGACTGAAAAAAATACCCGCCATAACCCACTCCCATGCCGATACGATGCTGTAGCCAAACACCTCCACAGCATCAGCTGCAGAGAGCACCAGCTCACAATTACAAGGACATAGACAAGACAAGACCAAGATATAAGGCAAAATTATGAATTATATGCTGGATTGCCTCAAGGTAGAGAGATCACCATCTTAATTTCAGTTCAAGTTTAAGTAGAAAAGGCTTTAACAAAGTTAAAAACATAAAGAAGTAACACACAGAGAGTAAATCAAAGAAAATATGAAATAAACCAAAAGTAAATAGCTGAGATTTGGTTCTTTTAGTTTTGACGGACTCCTTTAGTTCTCAGTGAAAGATAAGTTTTGAAACAATCCTCCAGGATGCTCTGTTTTACTCAGCTTGTACTAGACTTTGTTCTGTTTTTTTTTACCCATCATATCTTCTTCTCCTCAGCTTCTGAAAGATTTCTTTGACTGTCCTAATCTCCTCTATTCTTATAGATTCAACTCTTGGGCAAGTTTTTCTGTTTCACAGTAAATAGTATAAATAAATGTTTGATAAGGGATTCATCATAATTTAGTGAAGGAAAGAACATGTGTATTCTTGCATGAAGGGCTTAGAGTACTCTGTTTTGCAGCTTCTTGTCCTCAACACTGGTTTCAAGTACCCGTTTTTTTATTTATTTACCATTTATTATCAGAAGAAGAGAAACAGAAATGACCAAATTGATATCAGCATTTCTTCAGACTGTAGTTAAGGCTGGTCCTACAACATCATCAGGATTCTAGCCAATAATGTGAAGTACCCACTTTCACAAGTGCAACATTGATGTTCCTAAAATATTTGAATTTCCAGTAGTGGGGATTTTTTTCTGGTACCACCCACACCAAAAAAAGGCACTGGGGCCCACCCAGCCTCTAAAACTGGGTACCAGAGAAGTCTAGGAAGGAAAATGCAGCCAGGCGTGATACTGACCACATCACACTTTCATATGCTGAAGGTCTTGGAAATATGGGCCTAACACTGTAGCCCCAACGTGCCTTAATGACATGGAAACGGGTATTTTATTTTTTATTATTGTTATTTTTTTTAAATTAAGATTCTTCTAGCCAAAAAACTATGCTATTTTGTTCAGTAGCACTGTGTGATTTTTGTGTGTGTTTACGAGCCAAACAACTAAAAAAAAATGTATGCTTTTATGTAAAGAGTGGTAGGTAAAATGCAACCTGGCATCGCGATCAGCTCAGGATCAGGCCCCCCAGTCATTAAAAAAGGGAAGTTGGACCCAATAAAGCTTGAGGTTGCCATGAGAGCTTCTCAGAAGAAGGTATGTTAAGCTTTTCACACAGATTTGTTAGTTACAGGAATCAGCAATGCAGCATGTGGGACATGTCTGTATCTGCTCTGCTTCCCGTTCTAGCAACCATCATAGAGAGATTTGTTAGTTACAGGAATCAGCAATGCAGCATGTGGGACATGTCCGTATCTGCTCTGCTTTCTGTTCTAGCAACCATCATAGAGTTTTTCTTCTGTGGTTTTGTTTTCTGTGATCATGGCCATAGAGCATATATTCCATGTTCCATAATTCAGTTGACAATTCTGAACAGATCTTAACACAAAATATTTTTAATGATGGCTAGATTGAAAGCATTCTGATAGATCTTTTAGATGAGTATGTTTTAGGAAGTAAAAGATTTATGTTGTTTTGTTTTTTTTTTTTGTTTTTTTTTAGTCTTTAAACTTTTTTAACAGTAAATTTTTTTCATGTGATTTGATGGCATATGCTGATGACACAGTTTTACTGTATTATTAAAGACATTGTTGATGATTTGTGAATGGATGCATCAGCACCAGGACATCTTGCATACAATAGAGAGGTTTTCAAGAGAGCTGTTAGGGAGGTAAAGTTCTGCAAGGGACGTACTAATGAATAATTTGATGGCATATCTGAGTTTTAATATTTAAAAAGAATTTTTGTTTCTCAAATTATTGGTTTCATTAGGTGCAGCATTAAAAATATGAATGATTGTATATGAGACTGCATTGTCTGTATTTTTAAAAAATGTTCTTTTCTTTGTAAGCACAGGTAACTTTGGTTGACAATCTGGAAGATTATGGCATTGATGTAAAGACATTCTCCCGAATTGTGCAGAAGTCTGTAGCATGTAGCTGTTCTGTTGTGGCTTCTGAACAGAAGAACAAAGGACCTCAGGTGCTTATTCAGGGAAACCAGATCAGCTTTGTTGGAGACTTACTTATAGGTATGAGAACATTTTATGACATTATGCATAAGAATTAAAGTGGAACAGTTGCCAAACTTTTTTGATTTTTGTGAATATCAGATCATGTATCCATTTTGTAACCAGTGTTCCCTCTAAGCTGAGTGCATGAGGCATTGCTGGCATATATTTTTCATGTCACTCGTTTTATTGTTATTGTTCCTGTGGATTGAAGAACCACCAAAATGTTTCCTCTGCCCTCAACAAACTTTTACCCGTAATGTTTAATTATTCTCTTAAATTTTGCCAGGTTATAAACCAACGGACGAAATTACATTTTTGTTGTTGCAGAATGTGTAAAGTTATATTTGTTATTTCAAAATATGTTTACATTTCATCATTATCTTGTGCCATCTTCCCTTTGGAAGGTTGCTTGTAGCAAGCCCTTCAGCTTGTTCTGTCCATTGTTTTCATGGTGCACCTGGCCAGGCTGAATCCATCTTGTTATGTTGTCCATCCATCTGAATCACTGATGTCCTCTTATTCTTTTTCCTACAGTGTTTACCATTACTTTACAAAAAGCAAGCATACATTACATAACAGCAAACATTATCAGGACCCCATGATACATTGATGGTATGCAATGCAATATTGATTCTTGTCCATTGATGATTATGAATATTTCCTCATAGAAAGTTTGACTGTGAATATTTCCTAATTTGTTAAAAGATAATCTTACAAGGTACATCCTTCCTGTGCTGCTAAATGTCACATAGGACCTGCATGGTAGTTCACCAAGATTTCCTGTCTTTGGCAAGTTTTTCAATCTCATCAAGGGATGTTATGCCCACTGAACTGGCCTCTCTTAACATTGTCCTCTTTAGAGTTTCATAAAAGATAATAGACAAAATGAAATAAATGTGAACGCTGACATAAAATTGCTTTTATCCATGGAAATATTAAGGTCACCGACAAAGAGTTCTTTCTTGTGTTCAAGGTGCATTTTCTTTGAAACCTTTTCTGAAGGGAAAGAAAAGTTTTCCTTGCGGAGAACTGAACTTTCCATTTGTTATTTATATGTTGTATTTTTATCAAAGAAGGGAAGATAACCTGCCATATTTGAGGGGTGTAACTTCTCTTTATGTATTTCAAGTCAGAGGTTTGCATGAAAGATGGAGGGTAGAGTTTTTTGTTGTTTTTATTATCAGTTTCTTTATGTCTTATAATGTCTTTATTGGAAAAATGTTTCTTTGTCTTTTCTCTCCTCTTTTGTTCTTAATGTTTTAGTGACCAAATGTTTTATGCTTAAATTAATGCATTCAGAAATGATTGTTTTAATTAAAATTTGCATTAAAAAAAACTACTGAGTAATCTCATATGTTGGCAGGAAGAGGTTGGTTAAAATGAGTGTTGGTATCAGAAACATGGTTTTGTTCATGAGCACCCAGTCATTACTTGACTGTTGATATATATATTTGTGTGATATTTAGTTACATCAGGCCTCACAGCAGAAACTAGACTAGTGTTGTGTCCTAGTTTTATTTTTTCTTTTGCTTGTTTATTTCTTTTGCTGTTTTTTTTTTCTTCTTCAAGAGTAGAAGTTTTTCCAGTTTGTAGTCACTGAAGGCAGGCTGTTTGGCTGAGTGAAGCTCAGTGTACTAATCAGGTGGTACCAGGATCATGCCTCAGCTGTGGGGATTTCATAACTTGATCACACTTGTGATACACAAGAAATTTAGTGGAGCATGCTGTTGTTTGAGTGCCCAAGTAGTGAAATGGTTAGCGCACTGTTCTCTCATGGCACAGGTCAGCGGTTTGAATCTGGCCAGATGTGATTCAGTAATTCATCTGTGGATATGGGTACCTGACTTCTTCTGGAGCCGAGTAAGGGAAGGCAGACAGGAAGGCATGATGCTGACCGCATCACCCTGTAGTGTGCAGAGAAGTTGAGGAAAATGTGGACACTAACACTGTATTTACCAGGTGTCTCTCTGACATAACAGGGGCTACCTCATGCTACTGTTAGACTCATTCTTACTGTCTTGCTTGCTTGCTTTTGCTGTCCCCACTTTGACTTGCTTTTGCTGTCCCCACTTTGACTTGCTTTTGCTGTCCCCACTTTGACTTGCTTTTGCTGTCCCCACTTTGACTTGCTCTTGCTGATTTTACTCTCTTGCTCTGCTTTGTTTTTGTTTGTTTTGTGTGTGTGTGTGTGTGTGTCTCCCATCACCTTCATCCAGTGCTACATTTTATTCTTCCCTTATAAATTGACAGGTCACATTGCTGTTATAACAGTACATGCTGTTAATTAAAATTTTAAATAATTCGAGATACATCATTTCGTATGGTACATTTTTTTTTTAACCAGTAGAAGGTTTATGAAAATACAGAATGAATGTGATTTTGTGAAAAAGTTGTACTTTTAACTGTTAAATTTTTTTAACATAAACAATTAATTTTTTTGGGTATAATACTCAGAATAAGAAGTGAAGCTTTTTTAAATCATGATTTTGTAATTTCTTTTTTTTTTGGGGGGGGGGGGGTGGTTTACATACATACATAAAGTAATGAAATGATAAGCAGAGTTTTGCAAACACCACCAGTGTAGCAACCCTAACATTTGTCCACTATATGTAGGAGAACTGTAGTGGGCAACATGCTCAGAACATGAGGAAAAAAAAACAAACTTATTTCCATCTTCCCTACAATGACAAAATGATGAACATCAAATGACAAGATTAAGTAGCTTAAGTCCAAGATTCTGTGGCATGGAAAGTTTCTGCCTATGATGACTACGCTAACCAGCAAGTGGTTAAAATAGCTGAGCCATGTAGCTAGAATGCGTGGCTGAAGCATCTAAAAACAAATTATAGGACAAACTTTGTGGAGGAAAGGAGGTCAAGTGGTATCAGTGAAGCTTCAGGACAAACTTTGTGGAGGAAAGAAGGTCATGTGGTATTAGTGAAGCTTCAGGACAAACTTTGTGGAGGTAAGAAGGTCATGTGGTATTAGTGAAGCTTCAGGACAAACTTTGTGGAGGAAAGAAGGTCATGTGGTATTAGTGAAGCTTCAGGACAAACTTTGTGGAGGAAAGAAGGTCATGTGGTATTAGTGAAGCTTCAGGACAAACTTTGTGGAGGAAAGGAGGTCAGGTGGTATTAGTGAAGCTTCAGGACAAACTTTGTGGAGGAAAGGAGGTCATGTGGTATCAGTGAAGCTTCAGGACAAACTTTGTGGAGGAAAGAAGGTCATGTGGTATCAGTGAAGCTTCAGGACAAACTTTGTGGAGGAAAGGAGGTCAGGTGGTATTAGTGAAGCTTCAGGACAAACTTTGTGGAGGAAAAGAGGTCAGGTGGTATCAGTGAAGCTTCGGTCTGCAGCAAGGACTGGAAAGGACTGATGAAAAAAAATCGAGTCAAGTGTGTAAGGAGGAAACGTTTTTTTTTGTTTGTTCATAGGTTGTGCTTCTATCAATGTTGCATTCTCCCTCCCTCTTTTGCCAGTCTGTCTGCTCTTCATTTCACTGGATGTTACTGTGGGCGGGTATCTATTGTAAGTCTGCTTCATATTCCTTACACAGCAAAACTAGGACAAAATTCAAAGAAAAAAAGACAGTCAAAAGGAGACTAATCCATGCAACACAAACACTGCAGTTACTGTGGCCTGATATGTAAATCCAACATTGGTAGAATCAGCCATGAGTTCTTCAGCAAAAATGATGCTTGGCAAAACCCACAATTAACACCAGCGTGCTTCAGAACAGTCTTGAAGGGCAGAATGTAGGATGGGCCTGTGTGCCCAACTCTTTACCCTTTAAAAATAAAGATCATTCATTCATACTTATAAGATGTAAAATGCCTTTTTGTAGCAATCTTCCACAAAAAAAGGCATTTGATCTTCAACTCGTAGGACCCTCTTCTTTTCATCAGTATTCCCAGTGGTTATCTGTGGAGAATTGTTGTTCCTAATTTTAATGGCTACCAGAATCTGTATTTGCTATTAAATTTTGCAGCAGCTGTGAACTGTCAGTTCCTGGGATGTTAAAATGCCACACTGGAGGAAGTGCTGTGGTCTGCAAGACTAATATTTGTCAATCCTGGGCAAAAATATAAACAGATTCTGAAGATCATAGTATAAAAATGCAAAAGAACTTGCGTGATCACCGCTAAAATGCCAGCCATGCCTAAACCTTTCTTTGGCCGTGGACTGTCTTTCCAGCTTACGAACAACTGTAGACCCCACATTACAAATAAAACAAGAAACAGAAGCCAGATGATGCTGAGATTTTGTTTTAAGTGAGCTAACCCGTTTGCGGATTCTTAGACGTCTGGGGTATCCATGAACCGCAGATCTGAAGGAAAATTTGACTTCCTTTTAATGGTCACATCGAAGGGACTGCACAAGGAAGGGGACCTAAACTAGTTGAAACATTTGTTATTCCGAAGTTATCTCTCTTAGTCTAACACAAGGACTGGCAGCCTTTCAGCCACTCGTGGCACGTGAAACGATTTACAGTGGCACGCTGTTTGAAATGAAATACGGTAATTACGATCTCATTAAAAATGTGAATTTTTAATTAAATAGAAGCATATAATTTTTAAAAGCTATTCCTGCTTAGTTGTTAGGCATTGGAGGTAAGACTGTACGATCTGATGCAAAGTGACTTCAAACTATTTGACTTTCTGTGTTAACAAAATGTGCATTTGACATTTGGTAATAAAATTTCAGAATATGTTCACAACTTAAATTTTGCTTTATATGGTTTTTGTTTTTTTTTTCTATTTATATTAAACATTGAATAATCAACAAAGAATAGCATAATTACTTCATGTTTTTTCAGTGGTTGTTGTATATAAAAATATGTTTGCACTTTGAGTGACTTTTCTTCTACACAACACTACTAAGGTTGCCAATCCCTGATCTAAAATTTTCAGGGCAGATATCGTATGATTTTTTTTCCTTCTTACTACCTATTTATCAAAGATAATAATAGTTATTACATGATACAGACCTGGTGTTATATTACTGAAGTTTTAACTAGGATACCTCTCTGCGTGTAACTCTGCCTTCAGCAGAATGAGACGTCTAGAAACAGGTGAGAAATGTCTGAAAGTTCTCGGTAACTCAGTTCAGAGAAATTATCCTTCCTGATTTACTCTGCATATTCTTAAAAGAGGTGCAAAAATAGTTAATTTTGTTCGCTGCAATATACTTTCACAATTTGGAGTAAAAAAAACAAAAAAAAGTAAAAAACGTAAAGGTAATCCTGTCATGCCTTTGAGGCACATAGGGATATGACGTTAGCGCCCATATTTTCTTTGACCTGTCAGCACACTAGAGGGTGAAATGGTCGCCTTTCCTACCCCACTCCAGAAGAAGTCGGGTATCCATTTTTACAGCTGGGTGACTGGGTTGCCTCCGGCCGGATTCGAACCCCCGACCTTCGCCATGAGAGACCAGTGCACTAACCACTTCGCCACTCAGACACTTCCGGAACAATAAAAAGGTTATGAAAGTGACAGACCTTACAAGAAATATATCTACAAATGTTTGAGGGCTGTTTCCGACTAGATCCAAATAAATCAGCCTTTACAAAATCTTGTTAATTATGAGAGAAATATCCGAGAACAGTTTCACGTTATAGCTTCAACGTGAAAATAGTTCACATTCTTGGGCTTGGAATATTCAAAGTAAATTACAAAATTCACAAAGACGTAATCATAATGATGATAATGGTATCCAAAATTATTAATTTGTATCTAACATTGGCGTGAAATGAAGTTTTCCGGTGTCTTTTTCCACTGCCAGTTTGGCTCACAATCGGGAAAAAAATGTTTTATTCCAAACCGTCATTCCACGGTTAATATTGATGAAGCGGTCTCTTCTGGAGTGTTTTTTTTTTTCTTCTTTCTAAGTTAGCTACATCAAACAGATTGTGTTTTGACTTAAGGTAACGTTAATGCAGCGTTTACAGTAATATTTCGCAATTCTTCGCTAACGCAAGAGTAACAGCGCTTATGCGTCCAAGCCATGTTATAAGTAATTGCACATTTTAAAAAATATGTATTTTCAACTTATGCGAGATTCTTTAAAACAAAAACAAAAACAAAAAAAATAGTAAAGCGCTCCCCGGATATGAAGAATGAAAGATAGAGTGATAGATGAAAGGCAGAATGTATGACAGGCCTCCGTGGACAGTTCTTTCACCTTTAAAAATAAAGATCATTCATTCATTCATTCACCTATAGCCAATAACCACTTTAATTTCTACATTAAAAGAAGATGGGAGTTATACAAAGAAAAAGGTAAATGCAGCGGTCAATACTTTTATAATCTTGTGAGCTTTATCCATCAAACACAGCAACTTACGTTAACGTCAAAGGCATATTTCTTACATTTTATTTGTAACATGTACTCTCTCGCTATCACCAACGTAAGACAATTGGAAGGTTAAAAAAAAAAAGAAACAAAGATGACAATAATATATTTCTACATTTCAAAGTTGGAATATCTAGAGAAAAATGATAAAAACTGCAAAAGCAAAATTAACCTTAACGAGTCGCAGTGATCTTTCAAATCTTTTGTCGCCAGTGTTTGCAACATCTACCAATTACCACAATGATGATGATGATGATGATGATGGCAACGACAGCGATGATGATAACAAATGTATATTGTATCTTATTTTAATCTTCGTTAATGTATGAATCGCCGTTAATGTTATTTAAAATGAATGGCCGGCATGTTAAAACTTACTTAGCATAATCGGTTATAAAATATTAAAATGCTAATGTGAGAAATGAGAAAAGTGGAAATTTAATATACTGCACGAGGAGACAAAACTCCTGGGTATTGTAGATGTAGTTCATTCATTCATTTGCATGTCCCTTGCGGGACTTTGCCTCCCAAACAGCACTCCTGTAGGCCTCTCGGTTGTGAGCAAGATGGTCTGCTGCTGCTGCATCCATTTGTAGATCGTCAACGATGTCTTGCAGCCATCTTCGTTTTGGTCTTCCTCTTTTTCTTTTTCCCATTATGTATCCTTCCAATACGGTCTTCTCTAAATTATCATGACGTTTAATGTGTCCAAAATATTTAAGATAATACTATCTTCTGGAAATATACCAAGAAACCCAAACAGCAATCATGGAAAGATGTAGTTAACATCGGCAAATAAGGTCTGCACTTTCATTTTTTTTTAAAATCCACTACAATGTGCTAGAACAAGAATGACAAGGATTTTCTTTTGAAATTGCTATCCTCTATTTTCAGTTATAAGCGCAGTGGTATGTTCTTCGAACAACTTACTATCATACTGTACAAAACAAGAACCAAATGCATTCGAGTTCTATGCACGAAACAAAAATAGAAAAATAAAACGTGTGTACAGTTTATGCTCCTTAACGAGATTTAAACTTTGATCAACTTTTAAAATGATAAAATGTGTACTTTATGTGGGTGATAATTCGATAAAACTATCCTTTTTTTCTACTGATTTTATATATATTGTAATAAACTGTGATAGCGAGGAGTTTGTTTCATTCGTACATGACCTATAGCATTTGCCAGCAAAAGATTTGTCATATCTTATTTTATATCTTATATCCTTCCCGTGTCGTTAAACGTCACATATGGCCGGCAAGGTAGTTCGCCAATTTTTCCTGTCTTCGGCGAGCCTTTCAACCTCATTAAGGGATTTTATGCTTATCAATTGGCCTCTCTTAATAATGTCCTCTTTAGGGTTTCACGTGGTCTGCTTCTTTTTCTTTGGTCTGTTGTGTTCCACTTGATAGCTTGTTTTGGGATTCTCTAACTTTCTTCTCATCACGTGACCAACATATGTCCATCTCCTTTTCCTGATCACCCGTGAGACTGGTTGTTGTTCAGTCTTCTGTCTTATCTCTGCATTGTTCTTGAATTCGTTCCACTTGATGACGAGTATTTTCCTTAGGTATTTGTTTTCAAAAGAGTCTAATTTCTTTTCTATTTCTTTAGTTGTTTTCCAGCTTTCGCATGCATAAATAAGGGTGGATATTACATTTGAATTGAATAGTCTTAACTTGGTTTTTGTGCTTATAACTTTTGAATTCCATATGTTCTCAAGATTCTTGAAGATTAATGCTGCTTTTGCAATTCTAATTCTAACTTCCTTTCTGGTGTCACCATCCTGGTCTATGTAGCTGCCAAGGTATGCAAATTGATTGACTTCTTCAATATATGTCCCTTGTACGTGTATTTTTCCATTTTGATTAATGGGAATTTTCATTATTTTTATTTTGTCCTTGTTAATTTCAAGTCCTGTTGTGCTAGCCATTGAAAACAGGCTATCTGTTTTTTCGTGCATGGAATTCACATTGTTACTGATAAGAGTTATGTCATCAGCAAAATCAAGATCTTCTAGTTGGGTCCCATGTACCCAGTCAGTACGTGTTTTACCTGTGCATCATTTTTTCATTATGAAGTCTATTGTAATTCCAATAAGCAAAGGAGACAGTATACAATTTTGTTTCACACTTGTTTCAATCTGGAACCATTCACTCATCCTTTCTTCTGTTTTGACTGCACAAGCATATCCATTGTAGAAGTCCTTAATGATGTTGACAATTTAGTGGTATTCCATATAGACTTAAAATTCTCCACAATGAATCTCTGTGTATGCTATCAAATGCCTTTTTAAAGTCTATGAAGTTCAGTATTAATGGTTTCTGCTTTTCAATATGTTCTTCAAGTATTATTCTTAGAGTAAAGATCTGGTCGAGACAGTTTCTCCCTTTTCAAAATCCTGCTTGTTCTTCTCTCATTGCAGTACCCACTATATCTTTAAGTCTATTCAAAATGACCTTGCAAAATACTTTTCACACAACTGATATTAAGGTTACTCCTCTCCAATTGTTAGAGTCACTAAGGTTGCCTTTTTTTGGTGTTTTAACAATGATTCCTTTTTTCCATTTGTCATAATCGCAATTTAATTCTGGGAGTATTTAAGGAAGCCCGTGCATAAAACTGAAATAAAAATGGGCTTTTAAACGCTTAATTATACTACAGGCAGTTAATTGTTTTATCTGTATTAAATCATCCTTTAGGAAATGAAATCCGAGTCACTGGTGTCAGGCGGAGGTTTTGAATCTGTACCCTAATTCAGCAATGGTAGGTGATCCGCGAACCATAAAAAAAATCTAGAAGTAAAAAGAAAAACACAACAAACTTCATCAACAAATTTATTTCATTGAACGGTAGCAAGTGCCTCAGCCAGTGACATCCATTAGTCTGAACAGACTTAAGTCTAGGAGCTCCTAAGAGTTTGGGGAGGGGGCAGCGTCAGGGGGCCCTCAGCTTCTTCTTCTTTTTCTTCTTCGTTCGCTTCTACCACCAAGGCCGCCCCGTGATCCTACTGAATTTACGCCTGTGGTCCTCAATAGATCCCATAGTCCCCTTGTGGTCCCCGAAAGGACCACACGAGATCCCCGAGAGGATCACAAGACGTTCAGGAGTATCGCAGGGCTTGAGCCTGTATTCTTGGTGGGTCTCACAAGCGGGATTCCGTGACACCCGGGTTTTCGTTGCACCAGTTTAATCTAGAGTTGGACTTTCTCACCGGAAAACCTCGACTTGTTTTGAGTATGAGTATATCCCCACTGGGTGAGAGGTGGTTGCCCATCTAGCCTAGAGTTGGACTTTCTCACCGGAAATCCTCGATATGTTTTGGGATACCCGTGTATCTCCGCCCGGTGAGAGGTGGTTGCCCATCTAGTTCAACTTTGGACTTTCTCACCGGAAAACCTCAGCGTGATTAGGATACGCAAACATCCCCGCCGGGTGAGAGGTGGTTGCCTATCTAGACTGCCCTGGTCCAGTGTCTCCGACTTCAGCATTTTGTGGTCGTGGCCTCTACCCTTCCTAGTTGAGACCAGGTCGGAGCTTTTGTCCAGGAGGACGAATTCTCGCCACTAGTGAGTTTCACCCCTGGGTTGAGCCGATTTAGGCATATTATCCCAGTATGGGCGTGTTTGGGACGTGACCGTCCTCTAGAGCGGAAGTACCGTGACATGAGTAGCCATCAAGTTCACCCCTGGTTTAAGCTGGTTTAGGCATATTTCACCAGTATGGGTGTAGAACGGACGTGGCCGGCCCTAGAGCAGAGGTGCCGTGGTATAAGTAGCTCTCGCCGCGAGAGCACTGGACATACCGATTAAGCTTCACTATATCTTTTCCATCACTTTTTCACATCGCCGCCGCACGGCAACAGTGATTGCTTTTCCTCATTTTCTTCATTGGCCGGGAGGAGTTTCACTCCATGCGCGGCATCCGAAGAGTCTCGCCAGTGGCTTCTTAATCCCTGGGTTAACCCTGTTCAGGCAGTTCGTCCGGTATGAGTGTTCGTGGGATGTGGCCGACCTCCAGAGCAGAAGTGCCGTGATTTGAGCAGTCCTGACCTCGAGACTACCAATTACTTCACTTACTTCTTTCTTTAACCTTTTCCACATTGCCGCACGGCAACCCCATAGTCGCATCTTTCTTCACTGGCCGGGAGGAGCCCCATTCAACGCACGGCAGCTGAAGAATCTCGCAAGCATCTGTAGATGAGCTACCAAACATGATTCTCATCTACTCGAAATGTCTGGTTTTCAGGCGCCATATATTCGCCTTCGCCCCTTCTCCTGTCAGTTTGATTAGAGAAGGCCAGGAGCTGGACTTGATTGTCAGAGGCTATATGAGACGCACGCCAATGGAGTGGATCGATGTATCCTCCACCCCACCTCCGGCAATAACAGTCCTTAGAACCAAGGGGGCCTCAGCAAATGTACATTATTATTTTATAAACTTTCTATCAAGCAACGGACGGTATAGTTCGGGGGTGGGGGAGGCCCTTTACTATGTTTAGCCTAGGGTCCATGATGTGGTTAATCCTTTCCTGGTAGTTGCTGTTATTCTAAATTTAAGTGTGGAAACTTGGAATTTTCTCTAAACTTCTGTTTTTTTTTTAAAATGTTATTCTAAATTTAAGTGTGGAAATTTGGAATTTTCTCTAAATTTATGTTTTTGTTTTTGTTTTTTTTTTTTTTTACTGTTATTCTAAATTTAAATGTGAAAACTTGAAATTTTCCCTAAACTTCTGTAAAATTTTTTCCACAACTTTTTCGCGATCCCACCTAAGACACTTGGGTCGTGATCTGAGGCAGGGAACCACTACTGGAAGGGTAAAAAGTGCCACAGGAGTGACCTGGGTTCTGTTACCGATAGATGAACTTCTTAAAAACTTTTCTTTTCATGTCTATATTCCTTTAATATGGCGGCTGTCTTATTCGGTTATTCCTCAACCCCGAAATAGCAATATCTCGCGTTAGATTATATCTGAGATCTACGATCGGTCGATGCTGGACAGACAGCAGGTTGACTGGTTGGCTGGGGCCAATCCTGGGTAGCTCTGCTAGTAACTTACGATCATAGTTCAATCGAGATCTTTAAATTTGCTACTGCAGAAAAGGTACATTTAAAACTTTGGTATTTACTGTAAATATAATCCTTATTCAGTAGACTGTCAAGAAGGTAAAGATAAAATCCCCATTTCCATGCCATTAAAGCATATTGGGGATATGGTGTTAGGCCCGTATTTTCACAACCTTCTGTACATGAAAGCGTGATGTAGTCGGTATCGCGTCTTGCCACATTTACCTTCCCCAGATTTCTCTGGTACCAATTTTTTTTTCTTTTTTAGAGACTGGGTGGACCTCATGACCTTTCTGGTGTAGCGGTACCAGAAAAAATTCTCACTGTTGGGACTTGAACCCGGTACCACCAGATTAGTAAACTGAATGCCTAACCATTCAGCCAAACCACTCAGCCAATCAGACTTCCGATTGTCGAGAAGCTCCAGAAAAAAATGAATCATAGTTTAGTGTCGGCAAGCCCATTTAGAGACAAAGAACTGAAAGAAGTGTTTCCTTTCCTTGGCCAGGCCTAAAAGAAATGTTGAATGTGTAAGGTATCGGAAGTTACTATCATCACAGTCTCACCCCGACACTGCCTTCAGAAGCTTATAGTGCAACCACAGGAAGAAAGCAGTTTACAATTATGAGCGTGAGATTTTATCATCAAATATGAAGAGTAAATAAGAAAGGTCTTGACTTTGATCATCAATAATACAGAGCTGCTGATGCCAAGGGTTCAAGAAGATGTTCACATCCCCACAGCAGAAGAGCCGATAGAAAAGACACGTTTCTCTGCCCTGCCAAAGCCCCCCCCCTCGCTTTTTTTCCACATACACACACACACGCACACACAAAAAAAACCCGGTGTAGTATAGTTGATATTACAGTTTGTGCGACGGATATTTGGAAAAAAAAAAAAGAGGAAGAGGAAGAGAGGTCCAACACAGCCAACATGAAGATATTCTGAAGGGCATTCGTGGTTTGTGACTGTTAATCACTACATTTTCACGATTTCAAAAGCGTGAAATCCTAAAGCCTACAGTTTCTAAAGTGTGGAAACAACAGCGAGGATGGTGTTACGAATGAGTGGTAAAATATTCACTTGCAGACTATACACTTTCTTCTGATTTAGATATATCTTTATATTCCTGGAACAAAACGTTATTTTCGTTCCGTTATTATTTCTCAGCCTCCGCCAGAATAAACTTAGTAGAGAAAGCTTTTTTGTACGAAGAAACTGAAGAAAAATTAGTCAATAATTTTTGTTTAAAAAGTGGGTTTGGGTTAGAAATGCGTTATTTTTCATTTCTTTTAGACTATGCCTGAGTATCGCTCTGGTTAGCGTAGATAAGTAAGATCTACTATTAACCCTGACAGTGTTGTTTGGGAGTGAAAGTGTTAAAAGTGTTCTCTCTGCAACTCGTAAACTTTTTTTTCTCCGCCTCTGTTGTAAAGTGTGTTCTGTATTCCCTTTATTTTACCTGTATTGCTCACGCTATATTTATTTCTCCTGCATTGTTAAGCTATACTTGCTTTACTTCTCTTGTGCTGTCTATGCTATATTTACTTCTTTATTGTGTATGCTTATTTTTGCTTTACTTCTCTTGCATTGTCCAGGCTATATTTACTTTTCCTGTGTTGTATTTTGCTATATTTATTTCACGTTTCCTGCATTCTGTCTATGCTACATTTACTTCTCTTTTGCCTACTTCAACTTTGCTTCTCACAAATTATGTAGGTGCTTGTTCTGTGTTTTGTATGCTATAATTTCTTTCTCTTGCATTATATATGATATATTAATTTTTATTCTCTTGCGTTGTATATTGTATACTCACTTTTGTTCTCCGGCCGGGTATATGTCCTGTGCTCATTTTCAGAATTAAGTACATGTATTTGTTATTTGTAACTTCCTGTGTACATATTATCTTCTTTCATTATGCAATGTGAAACGTATACATTATAATCTGAGATAGTGATGCCCTGGGTTTCTGTGTGGGCGGTTCTGCAGGTGGTAAGTAGGAGACGTACGGTAAATCGTTAATTACGTAGTTAGCCTGCGTGGGAACAAAACTCGCGGGGCATTTTTCATTTCCCGCACCGTATTTGTCCAAATAAAAACGTCTGCCACGAACAGCAAGATTAAAGAGTTCTGTCACTTGGTCCAGCTCCCACAGCGCAGTATCTGGACTTGCTTTCCTGGTCGCACCTTCTCGAAACTCTGGGCAACCTTGCATCACGTCTCTACGGTTTATGTGTCCTCTTCAGAGGCATGCGCGGAATATAATCACTATCATCATCCTAATATACTGTGCCATGCTTCTCCCAAAATCCTTTAGACCTTGATGTCTCTAACTGGATACGTTGCTTGTCTTTTCACAAGCATTTTTTTTATATTTTACATTTGAGACATTTATTTCATACGGTAATAATAAATCGTCATTTCCAGCATTTATTATCTTTTCATGCCATGGTCAAAGAATTGTGTATTCTTTATTATTCTTTGCAATAATTAGTTACATAAGCTCCTTGATTTAACAAAGGAATTTCATGCCGATGAGCCTAGCACGTATTATGATACATATAATATGATATAATAAATAAATAACGACTGTCACTGATTAAGTATATAAACACATTCTTGCTGTGTCTAACTAAATCTTCTTTTCTTATGTCCTTCCCGTGCTGTTAAACATCACATAGGGCTCAAAAGGTAGTTCGCCACTTTTTCCTGTCTTCGGCGAGTCAAGGGATTTTATGCCTTTTAATTTGGCCTCTCTTAACAATGTCCTCTTCAGAGTTTCACGCGGTCTGCTTCTTTTTCTTTGGCCTGTTGTGTTCCATTTTATAGCTTGTTTTGAGATTCTCTGACCGTTTCTTCTCATCACGTGACCAACATATGTCCATCTTCTTTTCCTGATCACCCATGAGACTGGTTGTTGTTCAGTCTTCTGTCTTATCTCTGCATTGTTCTTGAATTCGTTCCACTTGATGGCGAGTATTTTCCTTAGGTATTTGTTTTCAAAAGAGTCTAATTTATTGTCTGTTTCTTTGGTTGTTTTCCAGATTTCACATGTATAAATGAGGGTGGATATTACATTTGAATTAAATAGTCTTAACTTGGTTTTTGTGTTTATAACTTTTGAATGCCATATGTTCTCAAGATTCTTGAAGATCGATGCTGCTTTTGCAATTCTAACTTCCTTTCTGGTGTCACTATCCTGGTCTATGTAGCTGCCAAGGTATGCAAATTGATTGACTTCTTCAATATCTGTCCCTTCTATGTGAATTTTTCCATTTTGATTAATGGGAAGTTTCATTATTTTTGTCTTGTCCTTGTTAATTTCAAGTCCTATTTTGCTAGCCAGTGAAAACAGGCTATCTGTTTTTTCTTGCATGGAATTCACATTGTTACTGATAAGAGTTATGTCATCAGCAAAATAAAGATCTTCTAGTTGGACCATGTACCCAGTGAATACCTGTGTTACCTTGTGCAGCATTTTATATCATGCTCTTATTATACGACTGTTCACTGGTTCCCATTCTACAAGGCTCTTTGCTGCTACATTTGACATAATAATACCTACCCTTTCTCGATGTTTACCGTCGTTTCTACCTGAATGTATTATTAATTTACCGTTTTAACGCCAATCTTTTACCTGCTTCTGGCCATCGCATTTCACTGATGTCCAGTACGTCTAGGTGATATCTCTCCGTTTCTTTGATGACCTGAGTAGTTTTTGTTGGTGCTGCCATCGTTCTCACATTCCAGAATCCAGTCTTTGTCACTTGTTTGGGGCCGATGAATGAGCTCTTCGAAGTTGGCATCCCTGATGCTCGGTTGGTTTCTCTGCGAGTTTCCGCAACGATATTTTTTGTCCCCATCTGGAGTTGCCTCTAGATAGGTCCCAGGATGGATAAGGTTGTTAGCCTTATGCCCAACTCCCGGTTCAGGATATGTGACAGATCAAGCGGAATTCCTCTGATTTCTGCATGCCGGCGAGAGCGTTAAAAAAATGTCCGCCATCTTGCACGTCACACCGGAAGCTAAATACCACTAATTAAAAACGAAATAAATGAATATAAGTTTGTCCTAACAATAATTGTACAGCAATAAATGTGCATCGCCATCGCAGCAATCGTAAATTCGAAATATCATATATCGAACCATCGTAAGACGAGGAGAGCCTACCCGTGTCTACTTTTTCTTCAGAAACATGTCTAGATTGTCTTCCTTATTTCATCGTCTTCTAATATAGTCTACGACATTACAATAGAGTCCATGATTATATAGCATATAGCAATTTGTATTAAAAGTACGGTGTAACTTCTTCTTACTTTAAAATAGTCTCACTCGTAAATATCTCCCCATCGTTTGATTTTGATTTCGTTATTCCTGACTTGATTCTTGCTACGCATTTGGTACATATCTATTTTCCAAGACAACTGATGTAGAATGATCAGCTGTCCCGTATGATAAAGATTTGTCCTGGGAATAGTATTACTTTTGATCATGACGCCTAATTATCCCCTGTTTTTTTTTTTTTTTGGTCAAAAACGTGTACCATATTGTCCCGTATTCTCATCTTTGGTGGCCGATATTTTGAAGTAACGGTAATTTCAGTGCATTTTTGTGGATACCCAAGAGGAAAATGAGTAGAGGTTGTGGCTGGATACCTTACCAAAAATTACTAGAGAAAACATTTTAAAAATACGAAAACATTTTCAAAACAATCGTTGGTGACACATACAAATAATCAGTAAATGGTAATTATTTTTTTACATGAAATGATAGGATATCAGTTTGTGACAAAAGAAATTGTCTTTTATATAATTTTTTTTTAAAGTTGTGAGTCATTATTATAACAGTTGCCGTCTGTGACAGGCGATTGCAGAGAAATAGTGAAGGCTTATTTTACAAAACATGTCGGTTTCATTTGAAACGATGATCAGTGCAATGGCATTTTTTAAAAATAAGTGAAATATCAAATCTCTATAGACATCTAAAATTTTCTCTTCCAAACCATCGGTTCTCGAATGGCCCATGTAAGAAAGGTTGTTGTTGTTATTATTATTATTATTCGTTATTATATTATTCTTATTGTTAATACAATATTAACAACCTTCGGTATGCTGACGACACAGTACTGATAGCTGAGAACCAACAAGACTTGTAAAATCTCTTGGATAAAGTTGCTCAAGGAAGTGAACAGAAAGGCCTTACTTTAAACATCAAAAAGACAGAGACTATGGTTATATCTAAGAAACAGAATCTACCAACATGCAGTATAAAATTAAATGAAACTATTCTAAAGCAGGTGCAGAAATTCAAATACTTTGGAGCAGTAATAATTTATGCAGATGGGAAATACAGAACAGAAATTAGGAACAGAATAGCCAAGCAAAGACTGTATTTCAGAGAATGAGAAACATATTATGCAACACATCTTTATCAATGAATGTTAGAAAACGAGTCCTAAAATGCTATATTGAACATAGGACATGCAATGAGAAGAGGGGGCATTGAAAGTATTATAACAATAGGAAAAATAGAAAGAAGAAGATCAAAAGGAAGACCAAGAGAAATGATACTGGACAGTCTGACGGGATGGTTTGAGAGGAGATTACCAACTGAGCTGATGGCCTGCATGAAAGATCGTGTACTCTGGAGGAGCATAATAACCAACGCCAGTCGGGACGGCATCTGCTGATTATTATTATTATTATTATTTATCATTATTATTCATTATTATTATTAGTAGTAGTATTCATTATTATTATTACTATTCATTAGGTAAGAACTCCTCTTAATCTTTCACCCCAAAACATCTTTGGCAGTGTTGATAGATCATTTAAACCTTTTGTGATTCGAAGCTAAGGGCGATCTTTTAAACCTACTGTGAATCGAAGCTGAGAGCGATGTTTATGCAAAGTAGCACATTTCTAACCACGTCTATATTTATAAATTACAGAGCAGTTTCCTTCCAGCTTCTTTGTAGAAAGATTTCTCATCAAAGTTTATTCTGGCAGAGCACGGAATTTAACCCTGGACTGAAAGAGCTCCACATATTTTAAAGGGAAGCATCTTTATTTGAATATAAGCCCTTCTTTTTTTTTCTTTGCTTTGCTACGTGCATCAACAGTTGTGTTTACAGGGTATTCTCGTGTACCTCTCCCTGCAGACAAACATTCACAGTTTTCAAAGATGGTTCCTTAATACAAAAGTCAGACAGTTTGTTGTTGTTTTTTTTTTGTAACAGTTCCAGCACAGCGGAAAATGTCAGTAGCACAAACTTCGCACGAGAAGGTTGTTAGATTGTCATACGCCACTCCTGCGCTCATAAGGATTCAGGAGCCCTCATTTACCCCTTTTTTTCCTCTACTATATCCTGATCCTATTGTCCCCTGTATGACGTCCCCATAACTAACCTTCCATTTAAAGCGAAGACCATGCAGAGTTAAGATATTAGTTTGTACTTTAAATGAGGGCTGCCATAAATATACACGTACAGGCAGAACTTTCCCCAGGTAAGGTTTTCTGCTGCCATAACAAATCATAGACTAATCCTCTCTTTCACTGTCCTCTCCCTAAAAAGTCCCGGGGAGGGGGGAACAGAGGACATGATTAATAACACCGGAGTAGTCCATCTCTCACCTGTCCAGCACTCTGTTTGATAACACCGAGATGTTTGGAACAGTTAATGGCGGATTAGCCATCATGCTGGACAGGTATAAGCCTGCGGGCCACGGAAGGCCAGGAGCCCCGGCTTGAATGGAGAAGGAAAAAAAAGAAAAGAAAACTTTTGAAAATGCAGATTATTATGTCATGTAATAATTATTTATTAATATTATTCCTGCACCAGCACTTTATGCTAGCCAAATATAGTAACGTATTAGCTGTGTTTCTGGGGGAAAAAACTCAAAACATTGATATAAAGAATAGTTTCATCTACACCTGTCTTGACATTTGATATCGTCTCTCAGAAATTGTTTAAAAATTTACAAGAACAGTGACAATAGCTGTAATAAAACGAAGAGCTAGTTATTTTTATTTATTTATTTAACACGTATGAATACATCGAATCCGCATGAACTGGAAAAAAAGGAGAACTAAACTTTGATCTTGATGTTAAAACGAGAGCTCTGGCTATCGCAGACATTTATGGACTCATTATAAAATTAATACTTCCAAACTTCAGATGTAGTGGGCTGTTCCCATTAACGCTCTCTGTCATTGACGGAAAGGTTAAAAACTGCCTTCACTTCAGATGTATATGGAGGCGTATAAATTGTTTCTTCCTTTTTGGTTTTTAATCTGTATGTTCTCTACTGTAGAGAGCGGAACAACAATACAACTCCTTAAGATCATCAGAGGAGTATAAGTTACCCCCTACTAATGTTACTGTTCATCTCAGAAGAGCAGAAATTACTAGTATTTCAGGTATCTATAATACCTATGTGTAATGTTTTATACTTTGCATGCATTTTGAAATTAAAATAGCTCAAAATTAACTCATGGGATGTTAAACATTATTTATCTGAGTACGAACGTATTTTACTGCCAGTTATTCACCTTCAAGATCCTGCATTATCCTATCGTCCTGGGTCTTCCTCATAATCTTTATCCGACTTCAAACTTCTGGAAAGAAGATCTTGCCACTAACTGACATGATCATAGTAATCTGAGCAGCTCATTCAACGTATATTTAACTAGTGCTTAAACTGTTGAGACACGAAAGCGATTTCGTTCCTCTGTCCGTTGCACATTTATGAAGGAAAATTCCCTCTCCACATTTGTATTATGTCCAGGACCGCTAAAGATAAAATTCACACAGTTTTAGTAACTCCGAGTACTGCTCCAAAGATTCAGACCGTCCGATGAAACAAGTCCACTTCTCTTGACTTAATTTGCTAGTCGAAGTGTCCTTTTCCTGTGTGAGTACTACTTCAATACAGTGCTTCAGATATATGAATTGATCAAACAATAGTGAATCGTTAGTTGACTGTAAGTCGTCTTACAGAAGCTTTAGTTTCCTCCACATCAAACCTTGCTGGTATGGAGTCTAAAAGCAGCCACTTACAGATGGAGAATTCATTCAATGGTGTCATCCACCTCTGTACATAAGCATGATACGTTTCATAAAGCTCTTCCACCTCAGCATAAAATTTATTTATATCTACAGTTGATGCGCCTACTTCATCTTCTGCTTGTTCCACATTAGATTCCACTTTTAGAGGAAGAAATCTTTCTTCCTTCCGCTGTTTTATCATTGTAACAATTTCCTCTAAAATTACACATATTTCTACAATCTGACTTCTCCAGTTTAAGTACTTGTCTGATAAATGCATTCGTCTAAATTTGGACAAACCAAACAAAGGGGGATTTTCAGACAGTATAATCACGACTTTTGGTGCTTTTTCTTTTGAGAGGAAAAACTATTTTAGTGCTTCATATAGTTGGAATACTCATTCCGCTGCAGGAAGCAAAGACAACCACATTGTTTTTGTATGTGACAGCAGCCTGCGATATTCTACATCGACAAATTCGCAGAATTCTTTCAGGCGCTTCGTGTGTACGATACATACTGAGAAATACGTGAACAGTTTAATTATTATACAGTTAGAA
Organism: Achatina immaculata; assembly: GCA_009760885.1. NCBI lineage: Eukaryota > Metazoa > Mollusca > Gastropoda > Stylommatophora > Achatinidae > Lissachatina > Lissachatina immaculata. The sequence continues at coordinate 47,139,305 of CM019720.1, read as the reverse complement.
CATCAGTTGGTGCCGTTATCATATTATGAAGTATGTGCCCAGGGCACCCAACACCGACAAGGTTTTCATTTTGTTCAATCTTCAGTTTTGTGAACACATTGTTCGTACCAGGTCGTCGGTAGTCCACCAAAATTCGTATCTGCATTGTCGCCATAGAACACACTTCATTCACGTTTATCAATCTTGTTCTCTTCTAATGCATTAATACAGTAATTGCTTATTTCAGAAGCAGTGTCACATTTAAAGGACCTAGTTTAAACATTTGTATCATCATCATCATCATCATGTGCCGTGCCGACTGGCGTTGGCTATTATGCTTCTCCAGAGTATCCGATCCTTCATGCAGGCCATCAGTTCTGTTGGTGATCTCCTCTCACACCATCCCGTCAGACTGTCCAGTATCATTTATCTTGGTCTTCCTCTTGATCTTCTTCCTTCTATTTTTCCTGTTGTTATAATATTTTCAATGCCCCCTCTTCTTATTGCATGTCCTATGAAAGTACATTGTCTCTCTCTTATCTTTTTGACAAGGTTCTTTGTCTCTCCAGCTCTTCTCATACATTCTTCATTAGTTATTTTTGCTGTCCGGGGATTCGCAACATTCTTCTAATAAACCACATTTCTGCTGCTTCCAATGATTTTTGTGCAGACTTGCCTACTGTCCATGATTCACTTTCATATAACAAGATAGGTTCAATATAGCATTTTAGGACTTGTTTTCTAACATTCATTGATAAAGATGTGTTAGCTAATATGTTTCTCATTCTCTGAAATGCAGTCTTTGCTTGGCCTATTCTGTTCCTAATTTCTGTTCTGCATTTCCCATCTGAAGTTATTACTGCTCCAAGGTATTTGAATTTCTGCACTTGCTTTAGAATAGTTCCGTTTAATTTAATACTGCATGCTGGTGGATTCTGTTTCTTAGATATAACCATAGTCTCTGTCTTTTTGATGTTCAAAGTAAGGCCTTTCTGTTCACTTTCTTTGGCGGCATTATCCAAGAGATTTTACAGGTCTTGTTGGTTCTCAGCTATCAGTACTGTGTCGTCAGCATACTGAAGGTTGTTAATAATGTATCCTCCAATTTTTATGCATTTGTATGGTCATATCATATTTAGAACTAAAGTACTGAATTATCAACGGGAAAATTTTCTCAGCATCATGGTTGCTATCGCGATCGCAATACTAAAATAGTTGGCATTTGCTAAATCATCGCACAACTGTTTGGTAGTGTCAGGAAAAAAAACTAAAGAAAGCATGCAAAAAAGTGAAAAACATCAAACTGAATAAAGAACTCCTTAAAAATTACCAAGAACTGCGAGAACAATACAAAGTTATTATAACAAATAGATACAATGCAATAGCAAAGATAAATGATGAACAATGTGCAATGTTAAGAGATTCTGTCCACCACAGTTAAGGAGATAATACCACAGAAAAAAAGAAGCCCCTAAAAATAAATGGATGACAGACGACATCTTAGGACTGATGGACAAGAAGAAGAGGAGTAAAAATAACCAAGAAAAATATAGCAAGATAAATAAAGAAATAAGACACAAATGCAGAGAAGCAAAGGAAGTGTGGTTAAATGAACAGTGCAGACAGATAGAGGACTCTCATAATAAAGACAGCAAAAACATGCACAACCGAATTAGTGAACAAACAGGCAGGAAAACAAAATATACCACAGGATGCCTGAAATCAAAAGAAAATAAAATGTTAATGGGAAAAGAAGACATTGTGGACAGGTGGACAGAGTACATCGGTGAACTGTATGGAGGAAAAAGACCAGAATTAACACCAGATACTGAAAACTATGATGGACCACCAATACCTGAAGATGAAATCATAGATGCCATCAAACACATGAAGAAAGGAAAAGCGACTGGGCCTAATAATATAACAATAGAAGAAATTAAAGTGCTAGAGGAGATAGGAATAAAAATAATAACCAAGTTACTGAATGATATTTACAACAGTGGTTATATGCCCAGTGACTTACTTAAATCCACGTTTATAGCACTACCAAAGAAACCATGTGCAAAGGAATGTGATGACCACCGAACTATCAGCCTCTCATGTCACATAACGAAGCTACTTCTGAGAATAATTATGAGAAGAACAAGGAAAAAGATAAAAAATGGAAATAGCAGATGAACACATTGGAATTGTTGAAGGAAAGGGAACACACATTGCCATTTATGCTTTACGAACACTAACAGAAATAGCTTTAGAAGTACAGAAAGATCTCTACTTATGCTTCATTGATTACACCAAGGCATTCACTCGACAAGGTGAAACAATAAAATTATTAAAATGCTTGAAGACATCAGTATAGACGGCAAAGACATGAGGATTGTAAAACATCTATACTGGCAACAAGAAGCAGCAATTAGAGTTGAAAATAGAACTGGAAAATACCAACCTATAAAACAAGGGATGTGACAAGGATGTGTACAATCTCCAGGCCTTTTTTTCACTGTAAAGAGAGAATATTCTAAAAATGATCATCACAAAACCAGGCATAAAAATTGGAGGATACAATATTAACAACCTTCGATATGCTGACAACACAGTACTGATATCTGAGAACCAATAACGGTATAGGGGCGAAAGACGTTTTCCTCAGGATAGCTGGCACGCTGTTGGAGAGACTCTTCGGATGCCGCGCGTGGAGTGAAACTCCTCCCGGCCAATGAAGAAAATGAGTAAAAGCAATCAAGGTTGCCGTGCGGCGCCGATGTGAAAAGATGATGGAAAAGATAAAGTGAAGCTTAATCGGCATGTCCAGTAGTCTCGCGTCTAGAACTACTTATACCACGGCACCTCTGCTCTAGAGGCCGGCCACGTCCGTTCTACACCCATACTGGTGAAATATGCCTAAACCGGATTAAACCAGGGGTGAAACTTGATGGCTGCTCAGGTCACGGTACCTCTGCTCTAGAGGTTGGTCACGTCCTAAAAACGCCCATACTGGGATAATATGCCTAAATCGGCTCAACCCAGGGGTGAAACTTATTAGTGGCGAGATTTCGTCTTCTTGGACAAAAGCTCCGTCCTGGTCACAACTAGAAAGGGTAGCGGCCACGACCACAAAATGCTGAAGTCGGAGACACTGGACCAGGCCAGTCTTGATAAGCAACCAGCTTTCACGGGGCGGGGATGTATGCATATCCTAATCACGCTGAGTTTTCCAGTGAGAAAGTCCAACGCTGGACTGGTTGGGCAACCACCTATCACCCGGCGGGGATACACGGGTATCCCAAAACACGTCGAGGTTTTCCGGCGAGAAAGTCCAACTCTAGGCTAGATGGGCAACCACCTCTCACCCAGCTGGGATATACTCATACCACAGACACGTCGAAGTTTTCCTGTGATAAAGTCCAACTCTAGGTTAAACTAGTGCAACGAAAACCACGGTATCACGGAATCTCGCTTCTGAGACCCACCAAAAATACAGGCTCAGCTCTGCTATACTCTGAACCTCTTGTTATCCTCTTGGGGATCTTATGTGGTCCTTTTTGGGACCACACGGGGACCACGGGATCTATTGAGGACCACTGGAATAAATTCAGTAGATTCACGGGGCGGTCCTGGTGGTAGAAGCGAACGAAGAAGAAGAAGCACCAAGACCTGCAAAATCTATTGGATAAAGTCACAAAGAAAGTGAACAGAAAGGGTTTACTTTGAACATCAAAAAGACAAAGACTATGGTTATATCTAAGAAACAGAATCTACCAACATGTAGTATGAAATTAAACTGAACTATTCTAAAGCAAGTGCAGAAATTCAAATACCTCGAGCAGCAATAATTTATGCAGATGGGAAATGCAGAACAGAAATTAGGAACAGAATAGGCCAATCAAAGACCACATTTCAGAGAATGAGAAACTTATTAGCCAAAACATCTTTATCAATTAATGTTAAAAAAAACGAGTCTTAAAATGCTATATTGAAACTATCTTGTTATATGAAAGTGAATCATGGACAATAGGCAAGTCTGCACAAAAATCATTGGAAGCAGCAGAAATGTGGTTTATTAGAAGAATGTTGCGAATCCCCGGACAGCAAAAATAACTAATGAGAATGTATGAGAAGAGCTGGAGAGACAAAAAATCTTGTCAAAAAAATATGAGAGAGACAATGTACTTTCATAGGACATGCAATGAGAGGAAGGGGCATTGAAAATATTATAACAACAGGAAAAATAGAAGGAAGAAGATCAAGAGGAAGACCAAGATAAATGATACTGGACAGTCTGACGGGATGGTGTGAGAGGAGATCACCAACTGAGCTGATGACCTGCATGAAGGATCGTGTACTCTGGAGAAGCATAATAGCCAACGCCAGTCAGCACGGCACCTGATGATGATGATGAGTGTCAGGAGCTAAAACGAATTTTGACTATTTCTGTTTGCATTAGTTCTCCCCAAAGCCACATGTTTTGCTGTTTTGAAATCACTAAAAATTTTAGAGTTTAACTTGAAAGTGCAATCCATTGAACTGAACTACATATGATGTTTAACTGTGCGACAGCACATTGTCAATTCCGCCGCTTGCACTGATTTTTCCTGTTCAGAAGATTTGTGCACAAAATAACTGCCCAGTCTTTTAGAAGTACTTGCAGAATAAATTTTTGATTTACGATACATGGTCTTTTATATCCACTCTTCCGCCATGCGCAGTGGCAGTATAACACACATTTATATTCTGCTTCAAAGTGATTTCTCCTTCATTTTATAAAAGACCATTCCTATGAATATTTTTTCCCGAAAGGAACACATTCTCTTAGGCATTCTGAAAACACTTCATGCAATTACTGCATATTTATAAAGAACATGGGTTTATCTCAACACCGATAGTAGCGAAAAAAAACCCATTTATTTTTCTTTCAGTCACTAGTCATAAATCTCAAAGAAACGACACATTATCGATTTTCAGTGCTATGACGCGGATAATGGTAAAATAGATATTTTTCTCACCAAAGGTGAACAATTTGCAGTCATTGTAGTCTCAAAATATAAGGAAACTATAACACACTGGACAGAAAAGATGTCGTACCGTAACTGTTTTGTTATATAGACCGCGGAGACGTGGGGACATGACGTCGCCAGTAGAGAACGTCTCTTTCGCGAGGACAAAAGAATGAAAAACGAAATGACGAGAAACTCATGAATTCCACAATTTGCAACTCGGAGACAGGAATAACGAATTAAGTTTCCGCTGTTCTGTTGTTTTAAAATATGTATAGCAGTTCTGCCAACATGAAATCGTAGGGAGAAAGAACTCAATGGAATTTTTTTTTTTTTCATTTGAAAGGGGAAACAAAAACGAGACAGTGAATTTTTTTTTCTTTAAAAAATTCACTGTCCCGAAAAATGCTTTCTGGACAGTGTGTCCCTGAAACCGGGACGTCTGGCAACCATAGTTCCTCATCTTCTTACTATATAGCCAATGAACCAAGATTTTCTCCGCGGTGGTGTGTTTTATTAAGGTTCGTTTATCACGGGCTTTTCTTAGCCAGTCTTCATTTATTTTAGCTGTCCATAAAAAATTCATAACATTCTTCGTAGGATCCACATTTCACTTTCCTCTGATGCTCTCATTGTTGTTTTTGTTAGCGACCAGCAAATCATGGCCATAAGAACAACAGCCCTAAAAACTAAGCACTAATTCTACCTTGTCCCACTGAAGATCCTTACTCGTTATAGCCCCTAGGATTACTCCAACGATGCTACTGTGAGCCGGTATCACCCTTTCTGAGAAACACTGAACTAAATAAGTAAACGGTGAACATGTAGTTAAAGAAACAAATCTAACGATAACATTTTAAAACACTTGTCTCGAAAGAGAAAAAAAAGAAGTATAAACGATGTTTTTTTTTTTTCGTAAAGAAGATACCTCTGTAGAAATCATTAAGAGAGAGAGAGAGAGAGAGAGAGAGAGAGAGAGAGAGAGAGAGAGTTAAATATATTGGCCTGTTTCACTCAAGCTACGAGAAGAATTTACGCTCCCCCGATTTCCGCGGTTCCCCTCCCCTCCCCGAACGCCTCCAAAGCGGGCGGAAAATAAATGATTGACGGTATGTGTACGTGTGTGGGATTTGTGGGAGAAATACCTGAACCGGCGGTGTAACGATAGACAAGTAAATTTTACCTGTTGGAGCAACATGTAGATCTGGGTTTTTTTCAACTAACAAAAACATTTTCTCTTTTAATGTTGAATATAGACGCTTTTACGTAGACATGTTTATCTAAGATCTTACTACGCGAATTGTTTACAGTAACAGTACTAGTATTTCTCGACCTGGAGAACGATTGATAGTTCTTCTATTTGTGACCCCCTACTGTACGAATGCAAATGTTTCTTGAATTCAGCAACTGATTTTATAGATCTACTTCTTGCAGTATTTACTGGGTTGTCTACGATCTAATATCTCGAACAGTTTACTGCTAGAATCCTAGCGTTTCTTGAGTCGAGAGCCCCGTTTACGAAAGCTCAGCTATTTGGAATGTTTACTGTAGGAGTGCTAGTATTTCTTGAATCGAGACGTGTCCCACAGGTTCATGTGTTGGTGGTGACGGTCACAGAACGAGGCCTAATCGGAAGTTGCCGAACGGTCGTCTGCCGAGCCGTCTGCCGAGAGCCGTCCAAGCTGTTTTGTGTGTTTGTTATGTGATTATTCTGTGCTAGCTTCGTGTGCGGTTCTGGAGGGAAAAGAAAAGGAGAAAAAAAAAACGAAAGGAAAGAAATCGGTATGGTATCATTCTCTTCCTCAAGAAGTGTATGGCAGGCATTGGATTTACAAGCAGATCTATGTATTGGATTATGATACTGACACATGAGACATGGCTGGAAATTTTGCAGCGAATGATAACTAGATGACACGACGGAATAAATGATGAAGCCGCCTCGATGGGTTCTCGATTCACTCACTCTCTTGTGCTTGATGTCAACGTTGGGGGTCCCCTGTTTTGCCGGAGGTAAGAATATGCAGATCAAACAGTTTGACCCCACACCTTCAATTATGAATTGAAAGCAGTACAACATATTGTAAAACTATAAATATTGTAACACCCCTAGCCCCCCCCCCCCCCCCCCCACACAAACACATTTTATTACTTGTGCATTCCAGAAGTGAAATCAGTAAACTCTAATTATGTCTCAAATATGTGAACATGTGGTGCACATGAAAACATAAGACATGTGGTGCACATGAAAATGTAAGACATATGGTGCACATGAAAATGTAAGACATGGTGCACATGAAAATGTAAGACATGCGTGCACATGAATGTAAGACAGGTGCACTCTAGTTTAATCATGAGTGATAACAGTATGAGCATGGTGGGTTGGATTTTGAATGATAAAATTAACAGCATTTTAATTTGATCATAGATGGTAAATGTGTAATCATTTTAATTTAATCATGAATGTTGTAAGTGTAAATATTCCAGTTTAATCATGATCACTGAAGGTGTTAAAATTTTAATTTAACTATGAATGGTAAAAGGATGAGCAAAAGTTCTAATGTAATTATAACGTAATAAACATTCTAGTTTATCTATCAAGGAGTTTTAAAATTTAATATTAAATGATTAAATTAACTGGATCAATGCTGAACTTTAATTTGAGGGTATTATCTGTTAAAAGTATTTTTCAAATTTTTTTTTATTTCAGATTTCTTTATTTCAATCTATTGCCCCCATTATTTTTTTCTCTTATAATACCTTTGAAATGTTTATTAACAGAATATTAAGCCAAATGAAGAAAGAACCATTTTGCGAAAGTCTTTCTTTTGCGAAATAAAAAGACATTTTATTGTCATGAAACATGACAGACGATAATAAGCTTGTAAGAAAACATAGTAAAATTCATTGCTGGAAGTGTACCAGAGAGACATTCACCCAGCACAAACTAGTGTGAACACACGTTTCAGAGCATGGAAAATACCCTGGTCTCATTTGCAAGGTTGTGTACAGAAGTTCATGAATTAACCTACCATTTATGTTCTTGGAGAAATAAAGTTATAAAGCTGTATCCTGGCAGATTTGCTGAGCACATGTTTATTCAGATAATAGAATTACCCAGCCATTTAGCTACACCCAGAAGTTTTATTCTTTGTGCACAAAAGGAGAGCCGGTCCTATCATTTTAGCTGGATAACAGTTGTGATTCAGAGCAGTGTGGGATTAAAATGCAATGATGAATGTAAAAATGCAATGTTGAATATAAAATTGCAGTGCTGAATATAAAAATACAATGCTGAATATAAAGTCTGGTAGATAAAAAGTTATTTCAATAAAATGGCCGACATTTGTTTATGAAAAAAAAAAAAACTGACTAGATTTCGGATGTAAGGGTCTGGTTAAGCTGTTTCACCAACCCCCTTCATTTTTGATAGGAAATGGGTGTGCTATTTCAAAACACAGAATCTGATTTAAGCAGGCCAGGTAGAAATGTTAAGAGGATTGTTGGAAAAACCATCACTACATTAGATCTCCTGCATATGGAAATTAAAAAAAAAAAAATTAGAGGTCCTTAATAGTAATTCCACAGTATGGGAAAGAATCGTATGAACAAAGGAAGAAAGTGGCAGCCTTGAAGATTTGCTTACATGATAGAATTTTAGAATTCCATTTATTGCTAGAAAATTTTAAAAAGATAGCTTTTGAAGTATGCAGAAACTGTCTGCTGCTGAGAATGTAACAAAGACACACCTCCCTAGGTCAGAGGAAGTACACCCCCCCCCCCCACCCACCTACCCTCCCCCAAGCACATATATGCTAAGTAATTAACTTAGCATTTAAAAGGAAAAACCCCCACTTTACCTCACCACAAAACATAATGTAATATTTCAGCTTTCATCTTATTCGGACAAGAACAAAATGGAAGAGAATGGAAAGAAGAATACCATGTGTAAAGAAGTTATGGTGTAAACTTGTTATTCTTATTCCCATGAACTGCGAGCAGAATAGGATGCCTTTTTATAGCCAGAGTACAGAAGGTGCTAGAGCACAAGTACTGTGTTGAATGTGGAGTAGGTTGTGGCGCTTGCAGGCCTGGAGTGAAGCTAAAATACAGAATCCACCACCATGGGAAATTGGGAAATCATAGCAACCCTTGTTCTGTTGGTGGGACAGAGCCTGCTACTGAGAGCACCAGTAGAGAGCTAGGACAGTATAGTGGCCAGGCTACATTTTGTTAGTCCTGACAGTTGTGCTGTCACTTTACCAGTTATTTTTGCTTCCAAGTGTGTATGTGTATATTAATACAGGCAAGTGTATGTATATGTATATATATATATATATTGGGGGGGGGGCAAAGACCATCAGTGACCCATGGCTGACATGCTAGCTTCAGGGTTGGCAAACTGTAGCTGATCAAGACCCTGTCCCACATCTCCGTTGGCACCCCCCAGTAACAGGCCTAGCCTGACTAACAGACAGGGTTCACCATAGTCCCCATGGTGGTAGGGGGGGGGGGGTCCACTAAAGAAGTACTGCACACTGCCTGCTTTTTAGCTGCACTCTGGGACTGATCCACTCCCACACTGATATGATGCTGTGTCTCAATACCTTTACAGCATCGGCTGCAAGGAACACCAGCTCGCAGTTCCATGGAGGTAGAAGACAAGACACATATATATAAGTTGCAGTTTGTTCAGAGAAGATAGGGGAAAAATCCATTAAGTCCATTATTATTGGACAAGTTTATCTGAATATGTAATGGTGACAGTAGAAAAATCAATGAGTGGAAGTGATAGTAGTGGATAATAGTGACAGAGGTTGAAAGTATTGATCACTTGGGCAGCATGGGCGTGGCACACCACTGAGTCAACATTTGAGTTCATAGAGAACATAATGAGGTGACAGGGCATAATGAGATGTATTTGCTTACACCATGTTCATTCTTTCATTTGCATGTCCCTTGCGGAACTTTGCCTCCCTCACAGCACTCCTGTAGGCCTCTCGGTTGTGAGCAAGATGGCCTGCTGCTGATGCATCCATTTGCATATCATCAACGATGTCTTGCAGCCATCTTCGCCTTGGTCTTCCTCTCTTTCTTTTTCCAATTATGTACCCTTCCAAGACGGTTTTCTCTAAATTATCATGGCGTTTAACGTGTCAAAAATATTTAAATTTTCTTTGTTTAATCCTCTTTACTTGCCAGCCTTCTTCAATATTAAGGTCTTGTAGTATAGATATATTTGTTCTTTTTGTGTCCATGATATTTGAAGAACTCTTCTGTAGCATTTACATTCAAAAGCATTTATGTGTTTCTCAGTTGTTTTGTTAAGTGTCCAGGTCTCACAGGCATATGTTACGATGGGAAAGATCCATGCTTTTAAAAATCTTATTTTTGTGATTCTATCTGTTCCTCACCACAGCTTCTTTAGTTGTTTTACTTTTTCAAGAGCGATAGATGTCCTCCTTTTAATTTCCCTCTTTGTATTTCCATTATTAGTTACCAGTGATCCAAGATATTAAAAATTCTCCACTTCTTCCATTTTTTCCTCATTCATGCATATTTCAGCTGCCTGTTTTGTTTTGTCAGTTGTCATCAATTTAGTTTTCTGTGCATTAAGATAGGGGTTTTGCTCTTCGTTGTTCTTCCGGACCGACATAATTAGTTTTTCCATTCCTTTTTGTGTTGTAGACAGTAATACTGTGTCATCAGCATATTTAATCTCTGGTATTTCATAATGTCCAATTATTATGACATCGTAATATTCCTTGTCTACATCTTCTCTAACATTCCTCATTATATTTTCAGTATACAAGTTAAATAAGTAAGGTGACAATATGCATGCCTGACTGACCCCTTGTTTTATATCAAACCAAGTTGTTGTTTCACCATTTATTCTTACTGCTGCCTATTGGTCTAGATCTAGCAGTGCATGTAGCACATACCATGTAGGCAGTGAAATAAAAATGGAATATTTAATGAGACAAATTTTTGTCATTCACTGCATCATCTGCCAATATCTTTTTTTTTTTTTTTTAATAATAGTGTAAGAAAGTAGAATAAGTGAAATGTCTTATTGTATAAGTCAATTTTTTTTGTGTGTGGACATGCACACACACATATATATACACACCTTTAAAAACATATTTCATCCCATATAGTTCTTTCTAAGTGACTGATACATATAAAAAAAAAGAAAGGACATTCTTACATAGTTCAAATAAACTGAAGCAGCATTATTTCATAATGAAACATAAAACATGAGTGTTTTTTTTAACAGAAAAAAAATATATGAATGAGAACAAGGGAACAAAGGTTCATAAGAAAGTGAGAAATGAAAAATGGTTAAAGGTAATCCAAATAAAATAAAAAAATAAAAATGAGTTATCCTTACACTATATTTCCCATAATGCTCTCCTGCTTCTTCCCTAAATAAATTACTGAAATTGCTACGGTAAACCATAAAAATTAGTAGCCTATGACATTTACAAATCTAGAGATTCCCAATTTAAATACGTGCATATATCTATTCATCATAATCATCATTGTCATCATTTGTTTCATTTGCATAATTAATAGCTGCATATATCTTTAGTTTTTTATGCATTTCATCTAATGCCACTATCAACATTTTTCTGAGTTTTTCTTTCATAATGTGAATCAATTCACTATAATCTCACTTGGTACTCATATGCCATTAGTTTTTTGCTGTTGTTAATATTATCCTTATCAATCATATAGCTAGCTATATGACCATTAAACTGTATGTTTTCTCCCTTTTTTTTATCTGTTTGCAGTCTGAATTCTCTCCTTATGTATATCTTCAACCACTTATTTAAAGTGATATTCTCACAAGTCTATCTGTATTCACACAAATTTGTATTCATACAAGTCTGTCTTCACACAAGTCAGTAGGCTTTTAATCATTAATTCATAAACATGATCTTTGCCAAGTTTCTTTTTTTAAAATTATAAACTTTCAACAAGTCACTTTCATGTCATAAGACAGAGTAAATGTAATCCTCTAGCATTACAGTAAGTCACCTTCATATAGTAAGACAAGGTAATTTTAGGCCTCTAGCATTAAAGAAAGTCACCTTCATATAGCAAGACAAGGTAATTGTAGGCCTCTAGCATTACAGCAAGTCACCTTCATATAGTAAGACAGAGTAATTGTAAGCCTCTAGCATTACAGCAAGTCACCTTCGTGTAGTAAGACAAGGTAATTGTAAGCCTCTAGCATTACAGCAAGTCTCCTTCATGTAGTAAGACAAGATAATTGTAGGCCTCTAGCATTACAGCAAGTCTCCTTCATGTAGAAAGATAAGGTAATTGTAGGCCTCTAGCATTACAGCAAGTCACTTTCATATAGTAAAACAGAGTAAATGTAATCCTCTAGCATTACAGCAAGTCACCTTCATATAGTAAGACAGAGTAAATGTAATCATCTAGCATTACAGCAAGTCACCTTCATATAGTAAGACAGAGTAATTGTAAGCCTCTAGCATTAAGCAAGTCACCTTTTGTGTAGTAAGACAAGGTAATTGTAGGCCTCTAGCATTACAGCAAGTCTCCTTCATGTAGAAAGACAAGGTAATTCTAAGCCTCTAGCATTACAGCAAGTCTCCTTCATGTAGTAAGACAAAGTAATTCTAAGCCTCTAGCATTACAGCAAGTCTCCTTCATGTAGTAAGACAAGGTAATTGTAGGCCTCTAGCATTACAGCAAGTCTCCTTCATGTAGAAAGACAAGGTAATTCTAAGCCTCTAGCATTACAGCAAGTCTCCTTCATGTAGTAAGACAAAGTAATTCTAAGCCTCTAGCATTACAGCAAGTTTCCTTCATGTAGTAAGACAAGGTAATTGTAGGCCTTTAGCATTACTTCTCTTACAATAAGAAGAAGTAATTTAATTAAATTAATTTTTTTCTCCCCCCTTAAAAAACAAAACAAACAAACTATGCAATCTGTATTAGATACAAGAGACAGATAAGAAAAAAAAAATAAGCAGACTTATTTTCATTGTCTTGTTTTATGAAGCATCATGAGATTCTATACTTCATGCAGTTATTTTGCTGTGTATGTTCAGTATTAAGGAATGGAGCATGAATCTTTTCCTCAGATGAACTCATCTTGTGCTATGAAAACATAAGAGCTTTCATTAGCAGCCGGAGTAGAAATACAAAAAGGACAGTTTGTGATGTAGTGATGACCTTGTAGTTCTAACAGTACCCCCGTCTGTGTGTGATGGAATGATGATCTTGTAGTTGTAATAGTACCCCTGTCAGTTTGTGATGTAATGATGAACTTGTAGTTCTAACAGTACCCCCGTCAGTTTGTGATGAAATGATGATCTTGTAGTTGTAATAGTACCCCCGTCAGTTTGTGATGTAATGATGATCTTGTAGTTGTAATAGTACGCCCGTCAGTTTGTGATGTAATGATGACCATGTAGTTCTAACAGTACCCCCGTCTGTGTGTGATGTAATGATGATCTTGTAGTTGTAATAGTACCCCCGTCAGTTTGTGATGTAATGATGATCTTGTAGTTCTAATAGTACGCCCGTCAGTTTGTGATGTAATGATGATCTTGTAGTTCTAATAGTACCCCCGTCAGTTTGTGATGTAATGATGATCTTGTAGTTGTAATAGTACCCCCGTCAGTTTGTGATGTAATGATGATCTTGTAGTTGTAATAGTACCTCCGTCAGTTTGTGATGTAATGATGATCTTGTAGTTGTAATAGTACCTCCGTCAGTTTGTGATGTAATGATGATCTTGTAGTTGTAATAGTACCTCCGTCAGTTTGTGATGTAATGATGATCTTGTAGTTGTAATAGTACCTCCGTCAGTTTGTGATGTAATGATGATCTTGTAGTTGTAATAGTACCTCCGTCAGTTTGTGATGTAATGATGATCTTGTAGTTGTAATAGTACCTCCGTCAGTTTGTGATGTAATGATGATCTTGTAGTTGTAATAGTACCTCCGTCAGTTTGTGATGTAATGATGATCTTGTAGTTGTAATAGTACCTCCGTCAGTTTGTGATGTAATGATGATCTTGTAGTTGTAATAGTACCTCCGTCAGTTTGTGATGTAATGATGATCTTGTAGTTCTAATAGTACCTCCGTCAGTTTGTGATGTAATGATGATCTTGTAGTTGTAATAGTACCTCCGTCAGTTTGTGATGTAATGATGATCTTGTAGTTCTAATAGTACCTCCGTCAGTTTGTGATGTAATGATGATCTTGTAGTTCTAATAGTACCTCCGTCAGTTTGTGATGTAATGATGATCTTGTAGTTCTAATAGTACGCCCGCAAGAAAGTAAAAAAAATGAACCATGCAATAAAGATAACGGAACAAAAAAGAGTAGGTCCCCAGCTGTACCGATAGTGCAACACGTGCATTTGCATAGGGTGTCAAGTTTGTTTTGGGGGAGGGGACGGCCGAGAAAAGTATGGTAAAAGTGGGATGAACTGGAGGGAAAAAAAAGGAAAATAAATTATTTTTAAAAAAAACAAACCCACACATTTTCATTTATTATTGACCACGCTTACTCATGGATCGGCCCAGCATTATCTAGGGGGAAGGATTAAAAATGAATTGATTAGTTTGTAGAATGTACGCCAGATGTAAGTCATGTTGAACTGTTAACACGGTTTGCAAGATCTGATTAATACAGATCCAAGTGAAGCCAGTATTCACGGGCGTTTTCTTGGTTTCATTTCTATAGAAAACGTTACAGTGTTAAATGAGTGTATTGTTAGAAAATTGTCAGACACGGATATTTTAATCGCAAGCATGCGTGGCCACGGTACGACAATAGATCAAATACTCATATGAAGGGAAAACTTTCCCGAGCTCAGCAACGCGTTAGAGACTTGTTCTCGTGAGCAGTTTTTTTATCACTTGGCGTCCTCATTCTCTCAGCTTTGTTGCCAGCAGTGTCTTGTCCTCGTTCCCTCAGCTTTGTTGTCAGCAGTGTCTTGTCCTCGTTCTCTCAGCTTTGTTGTCAGCAGTGTCTTGTCCTCGTTCTCTCAGCTTTGTTGCCAGCAGTGTCTTGTCCTCGTTCTCTCAGCTTTGTTGTCAGCAGTGTCTTGTCCTCGTTCTCTCAGCTTTGTTGCCAGCAGTGTCTTGTCCTCGTTCTCTCAGCTTTGTTGCCAGCAGTGTCTTGTCCTCGTTCTCTCAGCTTTGTTGTCAGCAGTGTCTTGTCCTGGTTCTCTCAGCTTTGTTGTCAGCAGTGTCTTGTCCTCGTTCTTTCAGCTTTTGTGTCAGCAGTGTCATATTGTTGCCCTCATTCTCTCAGCTTTGTTGTCAGCAGTGTCTTGTCTTCGTTCTCTCAGCTTTGTTGTCAACAGTGTCTTGTCCTCGTTCTCTCAGCTTTGTTGTCAACAGTGTCTTGTCCTTGTTCTCTCAGCTTTGTTGTCAGCAGTGTCTTGTCCTCGTTCTCTCAGATTTGTTGTCAGCAGCGTCATATTGTTATTCTCATTCTCTTAGCTTTGTTGTCAGCAGTGTCATATTGCTGTCCTCGTTCTCTCAGCTTTGTTGTCAGCAGTGTCATATTCTTGTCCTCGTTCATTAAGCTTTGTTGTCAGCAGCGTCATATTGTTGTCCTCATTCTCTCAGCTTTGTTGTCAGCAGTGTCATATTCTTGTCCTCGTTCATTTAGCTTTGTTGTCAGCAGCGTCATATTGTTGTTCTCATTCTCTTAGCTTTGTTGTCAGCAGTGTCATATTCGTGTCCTCGTTCTCTCAGATTTATTGTCAGCAGTGTCATATTCTTGTCCTCTTCATTTAGCTTTGTTGTCAGCAGCGTCATATTGTTGTCCTCATTCTCTCAGCTTTGTTGTCAGCAGTGTCATATTCTTGTCCTCGTTCACTCAGCTTTGTTGTCAGCAGTGTCATATTCTTGTCCTCGTTCACTTAGCTTTGTTGTCAGCAGTGTCATATTGTTGTACCCATTCTCTCAGCTTTGTTGTCAGCAGCGTCATAATCTCATTTAGAGATGAACTTTTATTTATTTTTTGAAACAGTTCAGAAAGTCTGTCTGTCTGTCTGTCTGTCTGAACATTGATTTGGAGAAAATTGATAATTAATTACAACTCTAATGCTCAAGTCACTGAACAGCAGCACCCACTGGGAATCTACAATCGAAGTCACTCGTGATTTAACCTATTCTATTGATGAATGTTATGTTTTGATAGAAATTGAGAAATCATCATCATCATCATCAGGTGCCGTGCCGACTGGCGTTGGCTATTATGCTTTTCCAGAGTACCCAATCCTTCATGCAGACCATCAGTTCAGTTGGTGATCTCCTCTCACACCATCCCGTCAGACTTTCCACTATCATTTCTCTTGGTCTTCCTCTTGATCTTCTTCCTTATATTTTTCCTGTTGTTATAATATTTTCAATGCCCCCTCTTCTCATTGCATGTCCTATGAAAGTACATTGTCTCTTTCTTATCTTTTTGACAAGGTTTTTTTGTCTCTCTAGCTCTTCTCATACATTCTTCATTAGTTATTTTTGCTGTCCAGGGGAATCGCAACATTCTTCTAATAAACCACATTTCTGCTGCTTCCAATGATTTTTGTGCAGACTTGCATGTTGTATATGATTCACTTCCATATTAACAAGATAGGTTCAATATACCACTTTAGGACTTGTTTTCTAACATTCATTGATAAGGATGTGTTAGCTAATATGTTTCTCATTCTCTGAAATGTAGTTTGCTTGGCCTATTCTGTTCCTAATTTCTGTTTTGCATTTCCTATCTGAAGTTATTACTGCTCCAAGGTACTTGAATTTCTGCACCTGCTTTAGAATAGTTCCGTTTAATTTAATACTGCATGCTGGTGGATTCTGTTTCTTAGATATAACCATAGTCTCTGTCTTTTTGATGTTCAAAGTAAGGCCTTTCTGTTCACTTTCTTTGGCGACTTTATCCAAGAGATTTTGCAGGTCTTGTTGGTTCTCAGCTATCAGTACTGTGTCGTCAGCATACTGAAGGTTGTAATATTGTATCCTCCAATTTTTATGCCTGGTTCTGTGATGATCGTTCTTAGAATATTGTCGCTGTACAGAGAAAAAAGGTCTGGAGATAGTACACATCCTTGTCGTATCCCTTGTTTTATAGGTTGATATTTTCCAATTCTATTTTCAATTCGAATTGCTGCTTCTTGGTGCCAGTATAGATGTTTTACAATCCTCAGGTCTTTGTTGTCTATATTGATGTCTTCAAGGATTTTAATAATTTCATTATGTTTCACTTTGTCAAATGCCTTGGTGTAATCAACGAAGCATAAGTAGAGATCTTTCTGTACTTCTAAAGCTCTTTCTGTTAGTGTTCGTAAAGCATAAATGGCATTGTGTGTTCCCTTTCCTTCAACAAATCCAAACTTTTCGTCTGCTATTTCCATTTTTATGTTTTTCCTTGAGAAATGTTATGATGTTTTTATAGAAATTGACGAATGTTATCATTTTAAATAGAAATTGACGAATGTTACGATGTTTTGATAGAAATTGACGAATTTTATGATGTTGTGATACGGGCTGTCGAATTTTATGATGTTTTGATAGAAATTGACGAATTTTATGATGTTTTGATAGAGATTGCTGATGTGGAGAAAAAAATAGCAAGATCTGAAACAAATGCCTTGAAACTCAGAGATTTAAAGATTTTTATGGTATCTTGTTATATGGCATTTTGTTTTAAATGAAATTAACTTTGCTAGTAAACTTATTTACGTTCATCAATGGCCGAAACTCGATTGGAAAGACTTGCCTTGATTTCATTTGAGTATGAAATAGATTGAAATTATACTGTACATAACTCTTTCTGATTTTGTGAATATGAAAGCAAGGAAACTCTTTTTTTTTAAACACTAGATATTTACTTAAAACAATATGAAAATCCAAATAATGCGAAGACATGACTTCTGAAAACTAAAAAATATACAAAACATTGTTTGTTGTTTAAAAGCTCTTTGTTATCCACGTGACGAGTATTATGATGACATATTTACATTCATTTCTTTTAGCTGTTTCTCATTCTGTACTAAATATTAATATTATTTTTCATCATTTTATAAATTGTTATTAATGCTATTTGAATTTACGGGTCTGTCATGATTATTATTATTATTTGTTTTAGATATTTAATATTAAGTTGGGAAATGGGCAATGAAGCAGGGTATGTTACCGCAAGGGGAGGCAAGGTATGTTACCGCAAGGGGAGGCAAAATTCCTAAGACCAGCCCCGTTTTGTGATCCGTCAAAATGAATGGAGAAAGAAAAAAACATTTTAAACTGTGCACAAAACGTTATCACTGTTTGTGATTGAACACATGAACTAAACAGGTGAGAAATGTCTGAAAGTTCTCTATAACTCAGTTCAGAGAAATTATCTTTCATGATTTAATAATTTACTACTCTGCATATTCCGACTGAAAAAAAAAAAGTTATAGAAACAATTAATTTTCTTCGCTTCAGAGTAGTTTTACAGTATGGATTTAAAAAAAAAAGATAAAGGTGACATACATTACAAGCAACTTCTACAAATGACTGAAAGTTGTTTCCAATTAGAACCAAATAATTTAACAATTACAAAATCATGATAATTATGTGAGAAATCTTTGAGCACACGATTTAACATAGCTTCAATGTGAACATATTCCGCATTCGTTGGGTTCGAATATCCGGTTGTAAGTTTCAAAATTCACAGAGACGTGGTGATAAAGATGATAATTATATCTAAAATTACTAATTTGTAGCAAAATTTTACAAGCAGTGAAGCTTTCCAGTGTCTTTTCTCACTGCGCGTGTAGGTCACGCTTTTGGAGAATCGGGGAAAATTTGTTTTATCCCAAACTATCAGTCAAGAGTTAATATTGTTGGAGTCATCTTTTACAAAGTATTATATATATATATATATATATAATGAGTATACAGTGAATACATTTTTTTACACACTGCAACGCTTTATTCAGTGTTTTACAGTGATATTTTGTAAATATTAACTAACGCACTAGTAACAGTTCTAAAACGTCCAATAAATGTTATCAGTAACTGCACATTTTAAAAAAATGAATACATTCACCACCACACCCACCCCACCCCAAGCTACGATATCTCTTCCGTCCAGTGCTGAATCCGGTAACGAGTAACAGCTAATGTCAAGCTACATAAGGACGGACTGTGAACTGGTGCCTAGACATTAGAAGCCACCCCAGTCACTTGGTGAGGTTTTGTTGTGCGTATAGTGATCCGCTTTCACTTACCTTACAGCCCAAATATTCGCAATCTCCGAATCAACCGTATATTTCAGGGGGAAGCTTTCAAGGTCAATCAGACTCTAGTTGACTCCGCGAGGGTCATGATTCATCGTGAGTCTTAACACGACTATGAGTTACGAGCTAATAACCAACCGGGTTTTATCAAGAGGGATGGACACGTACATTTTCTTTTGCTTGTGTTTTGTGCTCGTGGTAGAATTACACCGAATATATCAGAGTATTTCAATTGCTACAACATATTCAGAATCACATAATTTATTACAAAGTTAGTGGCCTATAGCGGTAGTTCTTACACAAGGGAATCAGCAGTGGTCATAAAGATATGTAAATTATTATGCAGCGTTTGATGCAGTATATATCAGAGCTCTTCAACTCACTTAATAAGTGTTATAAAAGAAGGATTATTCTTATAATGTCATGAACTCTGTTCGATTTTGTGTTCATGAGAATACGTCCTATTTTTTTGCTGTTTTCATCTGCGTCTTTATTATTTTATGTTGGTTTATTAGTCAACCAATCGCGTATTTCTGTCCAGTATAATATATGACAGGATGAAAAAAAATACGAGTTATTAAAAAAAATATAAAGGATAAGATTCAGGCTGACATTATGAGGCCTCAATTTTTTTTTCTTCAGTACTATACGCTCTCAGTACCAACAGGGGAAAAAAAAACTCAACACACTTTATGAGCCTTAATCTCTACTCTCAATCCTTTATGCCAAAATATTTCCATTACCAGCAAATATGAACAAATTAAATAGATAGGCAGAGTGAAGGAGAGCAGCGAAACCACATCATTGCTTGGACAGAGAGAGCTGGGAGTACAGATTGGTACGGCCAGGAACGAGAGACATACTGGGCGCGTGAGAGGACTTGTCAATCAACACAAAACGGGCACGATCAGCCGCAGAACGCTGATGGATATATTGAGGAAAGTGGGGGGGGGGGGGGGAGAGAATTTGAGCACTTATGGACCTGTCCGAAGTGGAGTGATGATGGTTCAGACCAGAAAAAAATGTAACAACTGTACAACTTTAGGAAGAAATAAATTAAGCAACGGTTCTGTTAACCGAAAACTAAAAATCCCTGGGTTCGGTACTTTATGTCAAAACTGTGTCATTAGTAACAATGTCCACGAAATCTGCATGACAAGAAAATCAGTGATATTAAAATATAGTACATGTAGCCTTTAATTTCTGCCGTTAAAAATACCATAAAAAACGGTTAATGTAGAGGTCAACGCTTTTATAATTCCGTGCTTTATTTATCATAACGCTTATGTTAACTTCTAAGGTATACTCTTATACTTCAGTTAGGCAGTCTACTTTCTCATTCTTACCTGCGCCAGGCAATCTACTCTCTCACTTTTACCTGCGTAAGGCATTCTGCTCTCTCACTCTTACCTGCGTAAGGCATTCTGCTCTCTCACTCTTACCTGCATAAGGCAGTCTACTCTGTAACCTCTCGCTCTTACCTTCGTAAGTAAGACACCTACCCTTTCGCTCGTACCTACGTAAGACAATCTAATCTCTCGCTCTTACCTACGTAAGGAGGTCTACTCTCTCGTTTTTACCTTCGTAATATAGTCTCTACTCTCTCGCTCTTACCTACATAAGGCAGTCTACTCATTCGCTCTTACCTACGTAAGACAGTCTATTCTCTCGCTCTATTCTCTCGCTCTTGCCTACGTAAGACAGTATATTCCCTCGCACATACCAACGTAAGAAAATCTATTCTCTCGCTTTTACCAACGTATGACAGTCTATCTCGCAACATCTAACAATTTTACATATCATCCTTATCATGGCGATGACGATGATGGCGACAGTAATGATGATCAAATATTTGTAGTGTATCTTTTTTTTCCCATTAATTTATAATTTGTTGGTAATGCTGTTTAAAATTAATATCCGCGAACATGTTAAAGCTTACTGGTTTTTAACTATTAAATTTTAATCTGAGAATTCGGTGAAGTAGTATACTACTACGCAGGATACAGAATTCCTAAGACCGGCCTTAACAAATAGTTTACCGCACTAGCCCGAAAATGGCCATTGGTTATCTGTACAAAAAATGACTCAGTCTGAATGCATTATAAAATTAAATACCGTATATGTTGATTCGGTTTTCATTGACATGCTCCTTCGTATTTTGTTTTCCAGTAACGGCCATGTTCATTTCTTCTTTGATTTACTTTGTCTCATGGATGCCAATTTTGCCTTTTCGTTGTTCCATGGCATATATTTAGGACTGACTCGGAAACTGCTTGATGTGAATCGTGTGTTCAGAAGGAGAATTTTATTGTATGGAGTTTAAAATTATTTTAAATGGATGAGTAGAAAAAAATATTTATACTAGCCAGTTTCAACAAATGTTTCCTGACTGTTTAATTTATAGTTTTTTTTTTACTACAAAACAAAACAAAAATTAAAACAGAATGGGGTTGGTCAATAGTGAGACCTAGCGTTTTATGTTCGCTGACCTTTTTTTTATTTGTGAAGTTCCGGCATAGTGTTGTAGTGATGTTTTTGGTGATCATTTCTCATGCAGCCTCCATTACCATTTTTAAAAAAAAATAATCATCGTAGCTCTGCTTAATGTTTTTTCCCTTCGGGAACCGATTATCAAAATAATAACCATTAGCTCTATCATGACTTCACTATTGCCTCTACCGCGGGGCCTTCGGCACCTTTCCTGGACGCTAGTATTGAAGCAGGCGGGAATTCGAGTGTTAGTGGAAGTTGCTAAGCAAATTATGTCTTAATCGATTCTATCAATTTAATGCGCATAGTCAGCCACTTTATGCATCTCAAGGTCTTCTCATTGAATTAGTTTTTTTTTTTAAATTACCATTTTTTGTCTCTTGTTGCTTTCTCATATAACAAGAGTTTCCCTGCGTAGCGTTTCCAAATTACATTATCATTTTATTCCAAGGCTCGGTGTGTGACAGAGAAATCTCTCATTGATACCTTTCACAAACGTTTCTTCGCCAGTGTTGATCTAACCAGTTGACCTCCTTCGTTCTAGAAGTTTGCCATATAAGCATTTCTTTGCTGTAAAGCTTTGTTTTTTTTTCAACCGTCATTATTAATATGATTCTAGTCATCAGTGTTTTGGCTGTTACTTTTGGGAAAAATTATATATTGTAGCAGTATGAAGTATATAGCAATATACCAGGCAGTGACCCATTCATCCATTCAACCAATCAACCGTCAGGTAACGAACTTTTCTTTTAAGTTTGACGCCCACAAGCTGGAATGTGAAGGGAACGTGAAAGGAAAACCAGATTGTATCCCCCTCTCCGCCTGTTTTCTTATTAAAGACTCTTTCCTTGTTTGTATAGGGGGCACGATAGTAGTTGGGGGTGGGGCCCGACGTACCTCTCCAGGGCACCGAAGACGTAGAAGTTTAGAAGTCTTAAAAATTTACATTAAAATTGAGAATCAGTGACTAAAATAAAAGGTGGGCGAAGATAAATAAGTTGCAAGTTGCCACCATTTAACTCTAAGCACAATTTAGTCATGGAAGGGGTCAAGTTGTGTCCATGATGTACCAGGTGTTTGTTTAGTGCATGCAAATGCGCGTGACGTATTACTTATTTCAGTTATTGTCACGCACAGATGACGATCGTTACACATTCTTTCTGTGAATAGGATATTTGACATCGAGGAGAATGACGTTAGCGTTATGCAATCGTCTGTGTTTTTTTTTCTTTAAGTGATGAAATTGTGAAAAAAAAAAAGAAAAGATACTTCGTTAAGTTCATTTATTGCGTCTCACGTTTTTTTTTAAAAAAAAATTTGCCTCTCGGAGTAGCTTCGTTGTTTCTGTACTAGTAATAAGTCAGTGAGTTAGATGATTGGTTGTATCTGAGCGTAATGGATAGCTATTTTAGCCTGTTTTACTTTCATATTTATTGCAAAGTTAGTGGCCTATAGCGATAGTTCTTATACAAAGGAGTTAGCAGTAGTCATAAAGATATGTAACTTATTATGCAACGTTTGATGCAGTATATATCAGCGCTCTTCAACGGCCTTAATAAGTTTGTGTGTGTGTGTCTGTCTCCTCATATACAACCATCGAGAATACAAGTTGACCACCAGTTTTCAAGGCACATTTTCGTCTTCTAGTGGACATGTGCGAAGAGAGAGAGAGAGAGAGAGAGAGAGAGAGAGAGAGAGGAGGACTGTGCTTTTAAGATGGTTTGTTGCATTCATCATCTCTGAGTAACTGCCATCTTTGGCTCTTTTGAAAGTTCATTTATCCTAACTTTTCACTATTATGCTGGAAACAAAGCTATATGGTGGCCTAGCTTGTCCAGGAGAGTTTTTCTTTCTTTCTTTGGGCTTTAGAGGAAAAAAAAACATCTGATACATTTAGAAAGGTGATAGAGTTCTCTCTCCATCCAACATAATGCCACCGTTACAAAATCTTCACACTTAGAATATGATACCAGTGTTACAAAATCTTCCCTCTGTGAATACGAAGCCACTGTTACACAATCTTCCCGTTTTGAATACGATGTCACTGTTACAAGATCTTCATCACAAGCTTTAGTGGTCAGGACCCGGAGTTTGCAGTTAAGGTGGTTCATCAGCTTACAATCAAGTGGTCTGTTAACTTTCTTTGCGGAAGATAAACAGCGAGAGCATTAGATTTTTAATAAATGAGCAACTTAAGAAAGGTCACGCATACACACACACACACATTATTTTACTCGACCTTTTCGGCGGTTGACTGTAAAGATAACACCCCCCCCCCCCCCCGTTTCCATTGCCATTAAGGCATAATGGAGATACGGCGATCTTCGACACGTGAAAGTGTGATGTGGTCACTATCACAGCCTGGCCGCATTTACCTTCCCAGATTTCTCTGGTACCCAGTCTTAGAGGCTGGGTGGACCCCGAGGGGCCTTTTTGATGTGGTGGTATCAGAAGAAAAAAAAATCCCACTGGTGAGACTTGAACCCGGTACCAACCGGATTAGTAAGCCGAGCGCCTAACAACTCAGCGCTAACCTGGCCGTCGAAGATACCGATGAAATGGAATAATACCCCATGAAACATAATGAATTTTAAAACCAGTGGTGAGGTATAAAAAAAATGGAAAGAAAATTCCATCAGCCAATATTCTCATACAGTGTGGTGGATTATATGAAAGAGGTGTGGAGAAAAAAATGTGAGGCAGGTTTTTTTTTCTTCAAATAAAGAAAAAATAAACAAACATACACAACATCATAACAGAGACTCCAAGTATGAAATCACAGGAATGGATATTTCTGCCGAAATTTTTTACTCGAGTGTATATTTCCAGTTTCCGAGAGAAATTCTGTAAGTCTGTAACCCCCTCTCAGCCGCTTCTTTTTTCACTAATTCCTGGCCCCCTCAGGCCTTACATCGGGGAAACCCTTCAGGCCCATTATTAGACTGGGCCCACCTTTAGATTTGTGAACCCTTCGAGCCTACTCTTAAATTAGAAAAAGCCGTCCGGGCCGACCCTTAAATTAGGGAAACCTTTCCGGGCCCACAATCAAATTAGGGAAACCTCCGGTCCCACCATTAAATTAGGGAAACACCTCTGGGCCCACCCTTAAATTAGAGAAACATCTCCGGGCCCACCCTTAAATTAGGGAAACCCCTGCGGGCCCACCCTTAAATTAGGAAAACCTCTCCGGGCCCACCCTTAAATTAGGGAAATCCTCGGGGCCCTGAAGCAACGCACCGGCTAGACCTCCCCCCTCCCCCGTTTGGTGGCCCAGGAGTTAATATCAACCTATAACAGTGCTACAGTCCGGTAGCAAGTTTATTTATTTCATTCCATACGACAGTCACCGATCCAACAGGAAAGCCCAACTGTTATTCATTGTATAATTAATGGATATGCACTGGTAGCTTCTTTTTCTCCTTGTCACAAAACAGCGCACTTAGCAGATTACTAACGGACATCATGGAAGCTGTTTACAACTCGTGTGCTAGGGAGTACTTAGACGGTGTATGTTTGGATAATTTCTAGCTTCACAGATGTCATCATAGGCATTACTGGATGATGATGATGATGATGTGTGTGTATGTCTCTCTCTCTCCCCTCGCATACAATCATCGAGTATGTGAGCTGACCACCAGTTTTCAAACACGAATGGTGCTTGTTTATCAAAACTAGTCTAGCAGTAGACAGCGCTCCTACACTCCGTAAACAGCCTGTCATAATTTTTTTACGGACTAAAGAAGTACCACACCATAATTTTTTTCCGGAATATCGGTAGTCTGCCTGTAATATTGATACGTTCATGCCATGCTTAAAAAAGATAGTCTGTTATTGTTGTTATTTTGATATGATTATTGTGAAGGACTGTGAGGAAAAAAAAACTTACCAATGGAAAAGATCATATTAGTAGTTACTTCAATAAGACTGAACAAGAAAGTACTGAAAGAAGAACATTATGTCAATTAATCTGAAACTACAATGGTTAAAGAAAGCAAAGAATATCTCTAATTTTTGCTGAACTCTTTTCACACGCCATTTGTCTGGCAAATCTTTATAATGTCTGGAAAATCTTTAGAATCTTAGAAAAATCTTAAACAGATCTACAGAGTGTTACACAAATCTTCAAAATGTCTAGCTTATCTTCAGAACATCGGACATATCTTCAGAATTTCGTGCAAGTCTTTAGAATGTCGGGCAAATATTCAGAATTTCCGACAAATCTTCAGAATGTCAGATAAATCCTCAGAATGTCGGGCAAATATCGAGAATGTTGGACAGTCCTCAGAATGTCGGGCAAATCTTTAGAATGTCGGGCAGATCTTCAGGATATCGGCAAATGTTCAGAATGTCGGACAAATCTTCAGAATGTCGAGCAGATCTTGAGAATGTTAGACAAGTCTTCAGAATGTCGGGCAAATCTTCAGAATATCTGGCAAATCTTCAGAATGTCGGACAAATCTTCAGAATATCTGGCAAATCTTCAGAATGTCGGACAAATCTTCAGAATGTCGGACAAATCCTCAGAATGTCGGGCAAATCTTCATAATGTCGGCTGTCGTTTTATTAATTTTTTTTAACAATATTGGTTGTCGGAGGAAAATCTCCCCCCGTTTACCATCAAATAGCCGTTATTCATTCATAGAATCAACGAGAACATGATCTGCTACTCGAGCTGAATGGGTTGACGGCGCTGGAATTTTGTTAGGAAGGATATATTTTTTTCTGTTTTCCTCAGACTGTTTGCGGTCGCTGCAGGAGCGAGGGCAATTTTAATATATAAGTCGAAAACACCTGCTATTGTCAGATACTAAAGATAAGAGTGAACACACAGAGGCAAGAAGTTTGTTGCCTTTTCTCCCTCTATATATATATATAAATATATATATATATATATATTTTTTAAAAATTGAATCTTTCTTAAAAGAAAGAACACCCCTGTAAGAGGCGATGCCGAGTTCACTTTTTTTTCTTTGTAAAACGTCCGTACCTCATTTAATAAGAACACATTAAAATGTCTGCATTTTTGAAATTCCGCAGGACAGCAGAAGCTGGTGAATTCAGTACTTTATGCAAATGTTAACTCTTAATGAAATCGGATCTGGTTTCGGTATTTTCACGATCTTTCAACAGTTATAGCGGCTCTGTTAAAAAAAAAAAAAAAGATTCTACCATTCCAAGATAGATGTTGGTTGCTAATGTTATCTTATTGAAATCTTTCGCGCATTTTTTGTGTCCGCTAGTTCTGTTTGTCAGGTTTCATTACTTATCCCGAGGCAGTATTTGTCCCCCATTTGTCAGATCGAAAGCTTCTCAAACTATGTTCTGGACAGTATCAGTTGCATCCTCAACTCGTCTCATGAAATCAGTACTATCCAGCGTTCGTACAGCGACTGGAAACTTCTCTTGTTGCTTCGGGGGGAGGGGTGGGGGGGGGGAGATACATTTTAATCCTTTTCACAGCCAGGTACGGTTTAGTTGCCATGGCTGTGGAGTCTGTATCAAATCTTCAAACTCTTAGTCACTTATTTATTTATTTTTTTCCTGTTATATGACTCCAGCTGTAACCCTGCTATTTTTCTAATTTATGACTCCAACTCTGACATCGCTATTTTTCTACTCTGTGACTCCGACTATGACCCTACGCTATTTTTCTGCCGTATGACTCCAGCTCCGACCCCGCTATTTTTCTACTCTATGACTCCAACTATGACCCCTCCGCTATTTTTCTACTCTATGACTCCAACTATGACCCTCGCTATTGTTCTGCTCTATGACTTCAACTATGACCCCCCCCCTCCCCCCGCTATATTTCTGCTCTGTGACTCCATCTATGACCCCCGCTATTTTTCTGCCGTATGAATGACTCCAACTCTGACTCTCGCTATTTTTCTGCTCTATGACTTCAACTATGACCCCCCCCCCCCCCCGCTATTTTTCTACTCTACGACTCCAACTATGACCCCCCGCTGTTTTTCTACTCTATGACTCCAACTATGACCCCGCTATTTTTCTGCTGTATGACTCCAACTATGACCCCGCTATTTTTCTGCTGTATGACTCCAACTATGACCCCCGCTGTTTTTCTACTCTATGATTCTATCTTCGACACAGTCGGCACATAATACATATGTACCGACATTGTCTTCAAAAACTCCATCCAGTCTGGCTCTGACGTTTTCCTTTTAAACTGCCATACACCAGCTGAGAAACATATAAATGCCTTTGAATGTAAATGCTACAGAAGAGTTCTCCAAATATCATGGACACAAAAAAGAACAAATATATCTATTCTACAAGAGCTTAATATTGAAGAAGGCTGGCTAGTAAAGAGGATTAAAGAGAGAAAACTTAACTATTTTGGACACATTAAACGTCATGATAATTTAGAGAAGACCGTATTGGAAGGATACATAATGGGGAAAAAGAAAAAGAGGAAGACCAAAACGAAGATGGCTGCAAGACATCGTTGACGATCTGCAAATGGACGTCGCAGCAGCAGGCCATCTTGCTCACAATCGAAAGGCCTACAGGAGTGCTGTTAGGGAGGCAAAGTTCCGCAAGGGACATGCAAATGAATGAATGAATGAACACCAGCACCTTTCTAAAATAGTACAGGTTTTTCCCTTGTCCGATTTCCATACAAAATTGTCCCCCCCCCAACCCCTCACAGCTCTATTATACATTATTGTTTGTTTCTTATTTAACATCGAGACAGGCATTGTTGAAATGTTAAATTACATTTGCTTCTTTTAGCGACCATGCCCGCACTGGCACAAGACATGCGACACATTTATTTAAAAAAAAAGGGCGTTTTAGATAGGAACAAATGCATAGCGCCAAAATTAAGAGGTCATAGTAGGTTGATATTGCGTTTTTCTTGTTGAGAAATAGGGGAAACATTGGCGGGATTAGACCAACCTAGGAACCAAAAGCGCTTAAGAAAGCTAAGTATCGTAAATGTCGAGTTTCTTTTCAGCTTTTCTTTCTACTTTCCCAGCCGTGGGTAAATGCCGAGCTTTTACAGATGGCAAATTTCTTGACAAGTTTTTGCCTCCCCCCCCCCCCCCATGCTCTTTAGTTTAATTGTTAATTTGACCTCTCTCTCCTCCCCCCCCCCCCCCTTTTTTTTAACGGAGGAAGTCATTTGTCCAATTAATTGTCGCTTTATTTCTGTTTATTGCATTAATCTCATTATTTTCATTTCGTTTTCCCTTTTCTTACTCGTTATTTTAGAAGTTCGCACAATAAGCCGTCGTCGTCAGCTTGATCATTATCATGTGCCGTTTTACCAACAGATGTTGGCTGCAGTTTGCTCTGTCTCATGTTTTCGTAGTGCGCCCGGCCAGGCCATGTCCAGCCAACTTCATCATGTTGTCCACCTATCTGTATTAGTGTTTGCCTCTTGCTGCCCCCCCCCCCAACCCCTCCACTATTATTCAAGTATAGTTTGAATTATTATTTTATCCTTCTTGATATCCCTGAAATATTTCGCATACTTTATTTTTTCCTTTTTAAAAATTATTTCTCATTTCATTTGCAGTTGATTTAGTACTTATTTGTTTTGTTCCC
The DNA here is from genome assembly GCA_009760885.1 of Achatina immaculata. NCBI lineage: Eukaryota > Metazoa > Mollusca > Gastropoda > Stylommatophora > Achatinidae > Lissachatina > Lissachatina immaculata. The sequence goes on along the minus strand of CM019720.1, from coordinate 47,109,992 downwards.
GTTTCTTCTATATGTCCATCAGTGTTTCAGGCGCCCCAGTTTTCTTTTCCATTGCCTTATATTTAATGTGAGCCATTTAAACGGATTAAAAAAAAATGAAATAAAACTAGTCATATAGTTTTGTGCCATTGTTGGGAGTTCGTATTTTTAAACTGCTATAAGTGCTAAAAATAGGCATTGCATCGTTTCGCGATAAAACGTCATGGTAGAAATGTTCAGTTTACATTATATCGTGGGTCGCAGTTAAGAGTTATGTCCTCCATCCGTCCGTTTTTTTTTTTTTAACACTCGGTCCAGTATCATCGGTTTCTTTCACTATTTCATTGTCGGTATTTCTTGTACAAATCACACATTCAGTCAAAGCGCGCGAGGAAGACACTCGCCCTCATACTCTACCTCGAAAAGTGTTAGTGTAAACGTGACATTTATATCCACTCCTCGCGACCTGTACCAAAAAAAAAAAAAGTTGCCGATATCTTGTATCTACTTCTCATCCTGATTATATTTAGAACATAAAAATGTTTATGCAATTTAAAAATAAAATGTTCTATGGTTTAGCACTGTACTGTAGAATTTTATGATGCCTGAGTAGTGAAGTGGTTAGTGCAGGAGTCTCTCACTACGAGATCGGTGGTTCAAGTCTAGCCGCAGTTCTTCTTCTTCTTCTTGGAACTAAGAGCTGAGTTCTTTGCAGCCGATGCAGTGAAACTGTTGAGACAGAGCATGATGTCGGCGTAGGAGCGGGTTATGGTGATTAATTTTTTTTTCAGTCCCTGAGTGAAGTTAAAAACCAGGGAGTGGTGAGCAGTACTTCTTTAGCAGACTCCACTACCATGAGGACTGCTGTAATTCCTGCCCTGCTAACGAGGCTAGGTCTGTTACTGTGGGTACCAATGGAGGACTGGGACAGGGTCTTGGTCGGGTATGGTTCGTCAACTCTGACGCCTGGATGTCGTCTATGGGTCGCTGGTTGCCAAAACGGACGTGGAAATAGGTAGATGCCTACGTTCTCTTGGACCTGGGGATATTAAAGAGATCAGAGTGATGGATCACCCTCTATTGTACCCGACTATTCGAAGAAAAATGTGAGCAAAGGCACCATATCCCTTAGACTCCTCTGTGTGATGTTATAGAGCTATCTTTACCTTATATAAACAGTACGATAAGACCGTGTGCAAATCTACGCATATTTGTTTCAAAAAAACCGAAAATCACTGCTTAGTAAAACTGAATCGCACGCATTCATCTATTTTTACCTCTGTTGAGCATCGGCGAGTTTCTTTAAAATACCAGTGATCCTATCAGACTGCGTAGTTAGTAGGCCAGACCATACTTTCCAGCTCCTTTATAAACGGTCTCAGTTACTCCGATTTCACCAAAAAAACTTTTGTTCCAGTGCTGGCTCCTGTATTTTTGTAATGGACTTAAGCTCGTGCAGTTTTTTTTATATAATGAACTTAAAACTCCCGTAGTTTTCTTATGGACTTAATAACTTAAGTTCCAGTATTTTTCTAATGTACTTAAGCTGCAGTAGTTTTCTAATTCACTTACGCTCACTTAGTTTTCCAATGTACTTAATCTCATGCATTAAAGAAAAATAGACTTAAGATCATCTATATTTCTAACGGACTGAAGCTCAAGTAGTTTTCAGGTGGACTTATTTCTGTATTTTTTCCAATGGACTTAAAGCTGCAGTAGTTTTCTAATATACTTAAGGTCGTGTATTTTTTCTAACAGTCTGGCTCCTATTTTTGTATAAAGAACTCTGGCAACTGTTTTTAAAAATTTGTTTAATGTGCTCTGGCTCCAGTATTTTTCTAATGGAGGCTGGCTCCCATTTTTGTATGAAGAACGTTGGCAAGTGTTTTTAATTTTTGTAATGTGTTCTGGCTTCTGTATTTTTCTAATGGAGTCTGGCTCCTATTTTTGTATAAAGAACTCTGGCAACTGTTTTTTTTAAAAAAATTTGTAATGTGCTCTGGCTCCTGTATTTTTCTAATGGAGGCTGGCTCTGATATTTCTCTAATGGATTCTGTATCTTGTTTTTTTTTTTTTGTCTATGCAAATGTCCAAACTCCGTTTCCTTCTTAATATGCACATTGTTTAAAAAGCAAATTCACCTCCACTTAAAACTGCTTTCGATCCCCACCCTGCAAATCCTAACGCAGACTGCGTGTAAACAAAAACAAAAAAATGTTTTCCATGTTCTCTAAGAACCACTGAACTGTTACGCCAAGATCCGACCAGAGATTTTAACAACTGCATTGCCATAAATTCTTGATCTCTATATCCTGGAATCTAGTGGGCGAAGACACTGTCTTATTGGGCAGTTAGCGATCCATAGCTAGCATGCCAGCGTTAGGGTTGATAAACCGTATTTGACAAAGACCCGGTCCCGCCTCTTCGTTGGCACTTCCTGTAACAAGCCAGGGATCGCCGTAGTTCCCCCATGGTGGTGGTGTCTGCTAAAGAAGTACTACACACTCCTTGCTTTTTTAGCGCCATTCAGAGACTGAAAAAAAAGACTCCATAACCCGCTCCTAATCTGTTGCGATGCTGTACCACAGCATCTTCACCGCAATAGCTGCAAAGAACACCAGCTCGCAGTTCCTGGTAGAGAGAAGAGGAAGAAAAAAGACGAATCCTGAAATGCAAGTATTCTAGACTTTTAACAATTTAAAAAAAATGTAAAAATCTTTAATGCCCACCCGCATTCCAGTGGGTGACACCACAGCCAGGAATCAGGTCGTGTTTCCATGTGTCTGCGCCGTGAAATCAAGACTAGCACTCGCACTGCGGGAGGCTCGGAAACTTTAATCGCTGATCTCCTGGATTTTTATGCCGAGCTGTTGCGTCAACGACCCCGATTGGACGTAACGAAATGTAAAGCGTTATAATCTAGGGACACGGTACTGACGTCTGTGTAAGTCATATATCCGCTCATTTACGTTTCGGGCGAGAGTAATTACGTCAATAAAACGTCAGATCACAGACGTCTGTAATCATGACAATTCTCTGACGAACAGCAGTGATTCTCATGCTTCCCCCCCCCCCCTCCTCCTGTTATCTTCTCTTTCGGTATTATTTAGATAATTTGGCGACCCCTGCTACCAGGTTGAACTCTTTATGTACAGGTACCAGCTTTATAGATATTAAATCCCTGTCCAGTTAAGAAATTCAGTGGGAGGATATCCGGAGACATACAATCCTGGATTAAAATCCTGTTGAGTGGAGGGGGTATGAATTTAATGGAAATCACTCGGTTTTTAGATTTGTTCCAAAGTATTACTTGCCAAACTATAAATACTAAGTATTATATAGTGAAGACAATGCTGTAATCCGGGTATCTACTCATAAATGAGTTTTGTAAAATGCTGTATCTAATCTGTTTACTGTATGAAGAAGAAACCTGGGCGCTATTAAAAAAATGGGAGAGAAGGATTAATGCAGCAGAAATGTGGTTTTGTAGAAAATTAGGTCATATGTCATCATCATCATCATCAGGTACCGTGCCGACTGGCGTTGGCTGTTATGCTTCTCCAGAGTACACGATCCTTTATGCAGGCCATCAGTTCAGTTGGTGATCTCCTCTCACACCATCCCGTCAGACTTTCCACTATCATTTCTCTTGGTCTTCCTCTTGATCTTCTTCCATTTTATTTTTCCTGTTGTTATATTTTCAATGCCCCTTCTTCTCATTGCATGTCCTATGAAAGTACATTGTCTCTCTCTTACCTTTTGACAAGATTTTTTTGTCTCTCCAGCTCTTCTCATACATTATTCATTAGTTATTTTTGCTGTCCAGGGAATTCGCAACATTCTTCTAATAAACCACATTTCTGCTGCTTCCAATGATTTTTGTGCAGACTTGCCTATTGTCCATGATTCACTTCCATATAACAAGATAGGTTCAATATAGGATTTTAGGACTCATTTTCTAACATTCATTGATAAGGATGTGTTGCATAATATGTTTCTCATTCTCTGAAATGCAGTCTTTGCTTGGCCTATTCTGTTCCTAATTTCTGTTCTGCATTTCCCATCTGAAGTTATTACTGCTCCAAGGTGTTTGAATTTCTGCACCTGCTTTAGAATAGTTCCGTTTAATTTTATACTGCGTGTTGGTAGATTCTGTTTCTTAGATATAACCATAGTCTCTGTCTTTTTGATGTTCAAAGTAAGGCCTGTCTGTTCACTTTCTGTGGTAACTTTATCCAAGAGATTTTACAGGTCTTGTTGGTTCTCAGCTATCAGTACTGTGTCATCAGCATACCGAAGGTTGTTAATATTGTATCCTCCAATTTTTATGGCTGGTTCTGTGATGATCGTTCTTAGAATATTGTCGCTGTACAGAGAAAAAAGGTCTGGAGATAGTACACATCCTTGTCGCACCCCTTGTTTTATAGGTTGATATTTTCCAGTTCTATTTTCAACTCGAATTGCTATTCTTGCTACCGGTATAGATGTTTTATAATCCTCAGGATAGATGTTTTATAATCCTCAGGATAGATGTTTTATAATCCTTAGGTCTTTGCGGTCTATGTTGATGTCTTCAAGCATTTTAATAATTTCACTATGTTTCACCTTGTCGAATGCCTTGGTGTAATCAATGAAGCACAAGCAGAGATCTTTCTGTACTTCTAAAGCTCTTTCTGTTATTGTTCGTAAAGCATACACGGCATTGTGTGTTCCTTTCCTTCAACAATCCAAACTGTTCATCTACTATTTCCATTTTTATCTTTTTTATCATATGTCATGGAGACTGAAAAGAACAAATGTACACGTTTTAGAACAGATCCAAGGGCAGTGTGAACTTCTCAAAGAAATAAAGATCAAGAAAAGAAAATATTTTGGCCATATAAAAAAAGCATAACAACATACTAGGAGGAAAGGTTAAAGGAAAAAAAAGCGAGAGATAGACAGAGTTAACATACGAGAAAGGACAGAACACAGTCTGGCCGAGTGCACCATCAAGGGCGGGGGAACAAGGGAACTGCAGATTCATTACCTGTCAACCTTCATTCTGAAGATGGCACATGATGATGGTGACGATTACATAGAACGCATCTATAATCTGGTCATTGCGTTTTATATAACGAGAAATACGACACACGTCCACATGTGAATTTTAAATGCCTTTTTCACCAGTGAATATAGACCATGCTGCAGGGCGGTAAGCATCATCAGATAATATATTACTTATTGGCTTAATGTTTCTCCTACCCAGGGCACATAAACTGACGTTTCATTTCTGCTGTTAAGTGTACAGCAGACTGATTCATTTTCTTGCTTACACTCTGTGTCCCTCATTTTAACCTGGTCTGTCCATCTGTATCTCTTTGCTGACAGCCGTTGTCTCTTATTCCTGTTTTCTTTGCCTCATTCGTTGACTACAGCCAGTCAGATTGGTATCACAATTCCTGGGTCTTTGTGTAGTCTTCTTCTTCTTCTTAGCTCTCTGAACAAGGGGACATAATCATTATCATCTCCTTTCATTCCTTTGAGACCATATGCCATGGATAAAGGCTCTCCAGTCATCCCTGTTCTTGGAAGGAGACAGGCAGATCCTTAAATCCCACCATAAATTGGAGGTCTTCATGTGCGCCCCATATTTTTCCATAATTCCACCATAAGTTGGAGGTCTTCACTTGTACCCCATATTTTTCCATAATCCCACCATAAGTTGGAGGTCTTCACGTGTGCCTCATATTTTTCCATAATTCCACCATAAGTTGGAGCTCTTCACATGTACCTAATATTTTTCCATAATCCCACCATAAGTTGGAGGTCTTCATGTTTACCCCATATTTTTCCATAATCCCACCATAAGTTGGAGGTCTTCATGTTTACCCCATATTTTTCCATAATCTCACCATAAGTTGGAGATCTTCATGTTTACCCCATATTTTTCCATAATCCCACCATAAGTTGGAGGTCTTCATGTTTATCACATATTTTTTCATAATCTCACCATAAGTTGGAGGTCTTCATGTTTACCCCATTTTTTTCCATAATCCCACCATAAGTTGGAGGTCTTCATGTTTACCCCATTTTTTTCCATAATCCCACCATAAGTTGGAGGTCTTCGTGTGTACCACATATTTTTCCATAATCCCACCATAAGTTGGAGGTCTACCCCACGTATTTTTCCATAATCCCACCATAAGTTGGAGGTCTTCATGTTTACCCCATATTTTTCCATAATCCCACCATAAGTTGGAGGTCTTCATGTTTACCCCATATTTTTCCATAATCTCACCATAAGTTGGAGATCTTCATGTTTACCCCATATTTTTCCATAATCCCACCATAAGTTGGAGGTCTTCATGTTTATCACATATTTTTTCATAATCTCACCATAAGTTGGAGGTCTTCATGTTTACCCCATTTTTTTCCATAATCCCACCATAAGTTGGAGGTTCTTCATGTTTACCCCATATTTTTCCATAATCCCACCATAAGTTGGAGGTCTTCGTGTGTACCACATATTTTTCCATAATCCCACCATAAGTTGGAGGTCTACCCCACGTTTTTTTCCATAATCCCACCATAAGTTGGAGGTCTTCATGTGTACTCCATATTTTTCCATAATCCCACCATAAGTTGGAGGTCTTCACGTGTGCCTCATATTTTTCCATAATCCCACCATAAGTTGGAGCTCTTCACGTGTACCCCATATTTTTCCATAATCCCACCATAAGTTGGAGCTCTTCGTGTGTACTCCATATTTTTCCATAATCCCACCATAAGTTGGAGGTCTTCATGTTTACCCCATATTTTTCCATAATCCCACCATAAGTTGGAGGTCTTCATGTATGCCCCATAGTTTTCCATAATCCCACCATAAGTTGGAGCTCTTCACGTGTACCCCATATTTGTACACCAGTGTTCTTTTTCTAGAAGCTAGGTTTGGGCTCCTAGATCTCTGTAGAGAGAACACTTTGCAGAGTGTGCTTTGGGGGTCTGGAGGCTGTTCTGGCCAGTGCAGAGTGGAGTTTAGTCGGCCTTCAGTTTGTGTAGATGGGCCTGTAGTCAGCAGCGTTGTATTCGATGCCTGAAAATCGTGATTTACTGTTCTCTGTTTAGCTTTAGAATTGGCTCATTGGGATATCTGCCTTATGTTCTATTTTCCATTCAGTGCTCTACTTTTAAGCATTTTAATCTTAATCTTGCATTTTAACACTTTTCGACACAGCATCATTCAAGTCACAGGACATTTGTTTCCATTCTTTATTCATAATACTTGTAAATCTACCACTTCCCACTTTTTTTTCATTCTGTTTGTTTTTGTAGGAATAAGATCAGAGCACACATGGTACAGTTATGTTTCGTTAATGAATAAAGCTGTTTCTTCTTTTTTAATTAATTACAGTTTTCAAAGGTGTAATCAAATGGTCCTTTTACGTCATAGAAGACAGTTACGAGGCAGGCAGATGTTAGTTGGTAGGCGGAAGTTGCCGAGCACACTTTTGTTGAGGATCCTCCCTCATGACTGAGCCTCTGCCGAGACAGTAAACCCTCGATTTAACGGACTCAAAGGGGGAATGAATGCCCGTTAATGGCAAAAGTCAGTTAAATCGAATGAAACCTGTGCGTGTTATGGGGGCGGTGGGCGGGCGGGCTTTTAAAAAAAACTGTTTTTGGTTGCTTTTAATGTTTAAAAAAACTAGAATATATAATACTGTAAAATATACACTTATTAAACCGTAGTAAATAACAAAGCAAATCTACTCCACGCTGTAGAAAGGAAGTGCCACGTGAAATGCGCGCGGTGCGGTGTTTAATAATTTCGAATTAAAAAAAAAAGAGAGACTGGTCTAGTCCGTTAAATCCGAAATCTGTTATATCGGGGGTCCTTTAAATGGGGTGGGGTCCTGTAAATTGGGGAGGGGGGGTTTACTATGTGTGATTAGCAGAATCGGCTGCAATAACAACCCTTGTTTATGTTACAATGTCCAGCCCGTTTGGTGTTTGCGTTTGTTCGGCACTTTGCCTTTCCCTCAAACGGAAAGTTGTAGCTTATCGATCTTCTTCTCCCACCCACCCCCCCCCCCAAAAAAAAAATCCCCCCCCCCCCAAAAAAAAAATTCCCCCCCCCCCGGGAGTTTGAAATACCCGGAGGGGGACAATGAGGAAAAGGGGGTATCAGGACCAAATGAATGGACAGCGTTTCTTTTTTTTTTGGGGGGGGGGGGAAGGGGCTAGAGAAGTAATGTGGAAGGCAAGGGGGCGGCAACCTGAATATAGTTTGAGAACCACTGTTGTAAACTATGAAGCAGTGTAATGTAATGAAGCAGAAATTTAGGGTACTTATCGTAAGACAGCGTCATTAAGTGTAAGAAAAAAATATTTGTAAGAAAAATTTGTAAAGAAACTTTCAGCATCGAGGTTTTGTGTCGTTGACACAAGGAATTCCTAATTTAGCACGGCTTTTCAGAGTGCCAAGGCGTGTTTTTCTTGTGGTATCCGCAGATATTTGCGATTAAAACTCATCAGTTTTCAAACATCTCGCACGGACAGCACCATTTGCTGCAATTTAACAGCGTTTATGATAACCGGCACTTGTCAAGTTCCACAGGCGGTCTCCCATGTCCTGCTGCGCTGAGAAACGTTGACTTGATCCAATGTTGGCAGGGAGATTACGAGTTCACACAAAACGAGTTGGACCCTCGACATAGCTCGCATTCCTGTAGTACGCTCAGCGGGGATAATTTTTTTTTTCTTTCTCCCGAAGTCAGAACAGGAAAAACGTAGATCCTGCAACCCCTCTCTCAACTAGCGACGACACAGTTAGACTCGTCATTGTCAGTGATCTGTGTCGACATCATAAAAAGCGTGTATGTTTCTGTGAGTAAGACTGTGGGTGTTGGGGGGGTGGGGGGTGTCATTTTCCTTTTATTAGAAAATGTTCATGTTTTTCTGAAACTTATCCAATCAAACTGCTTTCTCTTCTGATTGATGATGATGATGATGATTATGATGATGATTGGCCTGTCATGTCTTTATAATGAAAGATGTACGATAAAGGGCAGAATGTCAGACGGCCTGCGTGCCCAATTCTTAACCCTTTTGAAATAAAGATCAATTAGTCAATCAATCAATCAGATTCCCCGAAGAGTTCAGATAAGAGCACTCTCTTCCAACAGTTTGCAATGCCAGTTTATTTAATAGACTCCACCATTTAAGAAGACACCCCCCACACCCCACACTCCCAACTTGGCTCATCAGATTTTGTAATAGTCTGTTCCAGAGAGCTTTTCAAGAGTAAGACGGGATCTAGCTAGCGCTTTGTTCATAATGAATGTCTCCAGAACAACATTAATACTTCAGCAGTGAGAAGTACAAACGAACAGGACAGGATTTCTAGCCGATGACGCGGTTAGTTTGTTGTTTATATGAGTTTTGCCGGTTCTGTCTGATAGTGTGATACTAGCAAACATCAGATTTTGATGACATATGGTCTTTGAAGCTACGTCCCTTTTTTTTCTCGATCGCACTCTTTAGCATTCCAAAGCTTTCAAGACTCGCTGCTGCAGGTAGTCCTCACCATTGGTGTTTCATGGCTTTTTCTTTCTACTTGTTTAGTCCAAGTTCTGCATATTTTCATTGTCTTTGGTTTGGTCTTGGTCTTAGTAATATCCTTTCCTTAATACTTTATATGCGATTTTTTATGTGACAGCTTTGTATTACACAAAGAAGTAAGAAGAGAGTTGTCTTTTTTTTTTTTGGTTATCGCATAAGATTTCTAAATCTTACTATTGTTCTAAATGTCCAGAATGTCACTGAAACTTACTATTGTTCTAAATGTCCAGAATGTGACTGGATCTTACTATTGTTCTAAATGTCCAGAATGTGACTGGATCTTACTATTGTTCTAAATGTCCAGAATGTCACTGGAGTTTTCTATTGCTCTAAATGCTCAGAATGTCATTGGAGTTTATTATTGTTCTAAATGCTCAGAATGTCGCCGGAGCTTACTATTGTTCTAAATGTCCAGAATGTCATCGGAGATTGTTATTGTTCTAAATGTTCAGAATGTCACCGGAGCGGAGCCATTGGTTGTTTTTTCAGCGGTGGTAACAGCAGCAGTCTGTCATGGGTTTCTGTATGCCCTCAGAAGTGTGCAACAATAGATGGATCGATTCCCTTCCCACATATCTGCAGTGCCAGCTTTCTTTATAGCCCAACCTCCCCGATACCTACCTCATTTTTTACCAGGTTGTTGTGACGAAAGCCGTTTCCAGAGAAACACTTTATTGTAGGCTAGGTACGGTCTTGACCAGTTGTGGTTTTGCCAGTTCTAGCTTCAGAATGAAGAGCCAGTTTTTCCGCATAGAGGGAGGTAGGAGAAGTACCGACAATCGCGCACTTATGTTAGAATAAACGAAGATATTGGGCCTCGATGACACATCGTTCTGGCACGCTAGGTATTAACAGCTCTTTTGATAGCCTAATAGTGAAATAGAAATTCTACAGACATTTAAAAAATAAAAAAATAAATTGTATTCAGCTACAAAGTAGCCTTGAGAATCCGTAATCGGTCACAGCAACTGCTCATGCCAGACGTTAGCAAGTGATGCGTCACTCTTTTAATAAGTTTGTGTGTGTGTGTGATTAAACAGTCTTAAATATATTACAGAATATATATTTATAAATTATTTTAATTTCATTTCGCGTTCCAGTCTTGCATGTAATTTAAATATATAAAGACGAACTCGCAAGGGCAGACAATACATTGTATGGGACGTAACTGCATTTTTTAAACGACAGAACAGGGTCCGCGCAGTGGAGCATTTCTAGTTATATCCTTCACAACATGCCGGAACATACATGTGCGTGATTATATGCTTACGTGCGTACTTTCGCCAACAAACGCGCGAAGGCATCATATTTTTAAATTTCACTTGAAGTCGTCGGAGTGGTGAAGTAGTCAGCTCACGCGTCTCTCACAGAAAGGTCGGTGTTTTCACTTCGTCCAGTGACGCCCTAGTCACTCTGTTGTAGACGTGGGTACCCCCCGGGCTTCTTTCTGGAAAATTGCGAGAGAAAGGCGGGCCAGGAATGGTGCAGTGAACAGCTGTGGCAGAAAACGAAACAACCCACAGTAAAAGAAATTGATGATGAAAATAGCTGGAGATGGATAGGACATGCACTCCGAAAGCCTACCATTAACATAACCGCTGGAGATGGTTAGGACATACGGTTCGAAAGTCTGCCATAAACATAACCAGACAGGCTTTCACCTGAAATCCCCAGGATAAGAGGAAACAAGGAAGACCCAGAAAAAACCTGGCGAAGGAGTCTTGAAGCCGAGATAAGAAAAAGATGGACAGCATCTGGAGACGCTTAGAAGAAACAGCCCACGATAGAAATAAATGGAGAGTCCTTGTTGATGGCCTATTCCCTAGACAGGGATAGAGATGGCAGGGAAGGAAGGCATGGTGCCCACGACATCACACTGTCTTGTGCCGTATGTTCAAGAAAAATATGGATACTACCATCATGTCCACTAGATGCTTCTGCCAAAGGGCATTTTCCTCTCTGTGGTGGTATACGGTGCGTTATGTGTTGACAGATATTTATTATCCGATTCACCTACTCTTCCTCTACTCTCTCTCCCTCTCTTTCTTTCTCTCTCTCTCTTTCTCCCTCTCTTTCTCCCCTTCGCAAAAGTTCCCACACGGTTTAGCGTTTAGCGTTTTCACGTGTAACACCCACTTCGTGGGTTGGTTGATAAGTTCAGTGGCTGGACGGTTGCTGATTCTCCTGGTGTTCTGGGTTCGATTCTGAGCCAGTCTCGTACAGATTAGTATTCTTTACAGTCTTCGTGCCTCGGAGGCGACGTATCTGCTAAAATTTGCTACCCCCCCCCCCTCCCCTCTCTTTGCGTGACACTTTAGAATGATACTGCATATTTTGAAGTCGGAAATTGAGGGTGGGGGGAGGTTCGTGTCCCCAGGAGTACGCGGTGCTGTACTTTTGGGTTTCTGTATGCCCTCAGAAGTGTGCAACAATAGATGGATCGATTCCCTTCCCACATATCTGCAGTGCCAGCTTTCTTTATAGCCCAACCTCCCCGATACCTACCTCATTTTTTACCAGGTTGTTGTGACGAAAGCCGTTTCCAGAGAAACACTTTATTGTAGGCTAGGTACGGTCTTGACCAGTTGTGGTTTTGCCAGTTCTAGCTTCAGAATGAAGAGCCAGTTTTTCCGCATAGAGGGAGGTAGGAGAAGTACCGACAATCGCGCACTTATGTTAGAATAAACGAAGATATTGGGCCTCGATGACACATCGTTCTGGCACGCTAGGTATTAACAGCTCTTTTGATAGCCTAATAGTGAAATAGAAATTCTACAGACATTTAAAAAATAAAAAAATAAATTGTATTCAGCTACAAAGTAGCCTTGAGAATCCGTAATCGGTCACAGCAACTGCTCATGCCAGACGTTAGCAAGTGGTGCGTCACGCTTTTAATAAGTTTGTGTGTGTGTGTGATTAAACAGTCTTAAATATATTACGGAATATATATTTATAAATTATTTTAATTTCATTTCGCGTTCCAGTCTTGCATGTAATTTAAATATGTAAAGACGAACTCGCAAGGGCAGACAATACATTGTATGGGACGTAACTGCATTTTTTTAAACGTCGACAGAACAGGGTCCGGACAGTGGAGCATTTCTAGTTATATCCTTCACAACATGCCGGAACATACATGTGCGTGATTATATGCTTACGTGCGTACTTTCGCCAACAAACGCGCGAAGGCATCATATTTTTAAAATTCTCGAAAAATTAGATCATAACCTTTTTCACTTGAAGTCGTCGGAGTGGTGAAGTGGTCAGCTCACGCGTCTCTCACAGAAAGGTCGGTGTTTTCACTTCGTCCAGTGACGCCCTAGTCACTCTGTTGTAGAGGTGGGTACCCCCCGGGCTTCTTTCTGGAAAAATGGCGAGAAAAAGGCGGGTCAGGAATGGTGCAGTGAACAGCTATGGCAGAAAACGAAACAACCCACAGTAAAAGAAATTGATAATGAAAATAGCTGGAGATGGATAGGACATGCACTCCGAAAGCCTACCATTAACATAACCGCTGGAGATGGTTAGGACATACGGTTCGAAAGTCTACCATAAACATAACCAGACAGGCTTTCACCTGAAATCCCCAGGATAAGAGGAAACAAGGAAGACCTAGAAAAACCTGGCGAAGGAGTCTGGAAGCCGAGATAAGAAAAAGATGGACAGCATCTGGAGACGGTTAGAAGAAACAGCCCACGACAGAAATAAATGGAGAGTCCTTGTTGATGGCCTATTCCCTAGACAGGGATAGAGATGGCAGGGAAGGAAGGCATGGTGCCCACGACATCACACTGTCTTGTGCGTATGTTCAAGAAAAATATGGATACTACCATCATGTCCACTAGATGCTTCTGCCAAAGGGCATTTTCCTCTCTGTGGTGGTATACGGTGCGTTATGTGTTGACAGATATTTATTATCCGATTCACCTACTCTTCCTCTACTCTCTCCCTCTCTTTCTTTCTCTCTCTCTCTCTTTCTCCCTCTCTTTCTCCCCTTCGCAAAAGTTCCCACACGGTTTAGCGTTTAGCGTTTTCACGTGTAACACCCACTTCGTGGGTTGGTTGATAAGTTCAGTGGCTGGACGGTTGTTGATTCTCCTGGTGTTCTGGGTTCGATTCTGAGCCAGTCTCGTACAGATTAGTATTCTTTACAGTCTTCGTGCCTCGGAGGCGACGTATCTGCTAAAATTTGCTAACCCTCCCTCCCCTCTCTTTGCGTGACACTTTAGAATGATACTGCATATTTTGAAGTCGAAAATTGAGGGGGGGGGGGGGGTTCGTGTCCCCAAGAGTACGCGGTGCTTTACTTTTGGGTTCGCCACTTGCTTCCTAGCTAGTCCATGTTCACACTGCAGTACACGTACAGCCAAACAGGCAGTTATGAAAGTATGTGAATTGATAAGTGAATAGGAAGGCAGGGAAGTATATAGGTGGGTGTGGATATATGTCCAGAAGTACATGTTGTAAATTAGTTCATAAAGTAGTACAAATAAAGCAGTACAGGTGGAAAGAAAGCATTAAGAAAAGGACACGAGATCCTTTTTACCGAATGTACTTTTAAAGACGAAAGACACACTGAAACAGGCCAACTATTGCTGTCAGATTTAATTGTAGAGATAACACAAGATGATGATCATGATGACGACGTATTCAGAAAGATCGTTTACTCTGAAGATATTATCCTAAGCAGTGGCGCGAGTAGTGTGGTCGACAGTGACTTGCTTTCTCCTGCGTAATTTGACCAACCCAGCCCCTTCTCTAATCATTCTTGCTCCTCTCCAGTTGTTCGTAGTCAGTCTAGTCCCTCTCCAGGGTCCAGCGAGCACCGGTGGTCACTCGACACACCAAATAATAGGACAGAAGTCTCCGAGGCAAGTAGAGTTTGTGTCTGTAGAGCGAGAAACAAATTACTCCATACACAGCTTACTGTGTAAAGCGGGAAACAAATTGCTCTATACACAACTTACTATATACAGATATTACCATATACGCAGATTGCTCTGTACACAGCTTACTTTCTATTACGAAGAGTACTTTATACATAGATTACTCTATACATAGATTACTCTATACTAAGCATATTCTGTATATTGTTAAATCTGTACATAGTTTGCTCTGTACACAGTTTGCTCTGTACACATGTACACAGGTTACTCTGTATACATGTTACTCTGTACACAGATTACCATGTACACAGATTACTCTATGCACAGGCTACTCTGTACACAGATTACCCTGTAAATGGGCTACTCTTTACACAGATTACTATGTACAGAGGTTACTCTGTACACATATTAATTTGTAGACGGGTTACTATGTACACAGATTCATTTGTACACAAGGTATTCTGTACGCGTATTGCTTTGTCCATAAGGGTTAAAACTGAAAGAAGAGATAACGTGAAGGTTAATCATAGGATTGAACAACTTCGCGTTCTAGTCCACAGAGGTGAAAGAAGGCGATTGATAATAATAATAATAAAACATGCTAGCGCGATCATTCAGGTAGCACAAGCACTATCGAATTCGTAATCGTTTGTACTCTATCGGGAAGCAAACAGGCCTCTTTGGAATTTCTCTCTCCTTGGACGTCCATGTCTTGGAGAAATTCTTTTTTCCTTTTATCATTTCTTTTCCTGTCCGTGTCGTTTCCCCTCCCAACCCCCACCCCGCCCACCCCCGCATGCTGTGTAGGGGCGTACTTGTTAATCTTGCTCATGGGAGTGAAAAAAAGAAAGATAGCCATTCATGTGGATTAAAAAAAACTGACCTGTTTTCTCACCTGTCCCTCCCCCTTCCCTCCCAGCCCAGGTTTATGGTGCTATTAACACGCTTGAGTTTATAAACATCAGCTTGTGAACGTAAACCCAGCAGTTTGTTGTTACATAATGTCCGCCATTTCTTCCTATCTCTCCCCCACTCCCAGAATGAGCGATCGTGGTCCTTCGTGAGATTGGCGGTAAGAGATAGGTTTGCTTGTAGCTAAAGGAGGGCGCTGTAAGAGATATATTTCCTTCTAGTTAAAGGAGGGCGCTGTAAGAGATACCTTTCCTTCTAGCTGAAGGAGGGCGCTGTAAGAGATACCTTTCCTTCTAGCTGAAGGAGGGCGCTGTATGTTATTAGACGAAGATGCGCGTTTCTTGCGCATTCTGTAGCACTGATCAACCTTTCTGTATTGTACGGGACCAGTCCAGTATTGTAAGGATTTGTTCCAAGAATCCTATTACTTCGGTCGGGTGGCTTAAATGTCCCGTATTTGAACTTAGAAAAGGTGGTCAGGTCACTGACTGGGAACAAGAATCAATGATATGTTAGAGGAGACAGTGTTTTTTTTTTTCTTGAGGACCAGCCAGTAGTAAGTTAAGATGTTGTACCAGCGGGTCTCAATCAGAAGCTCCAGAAAGGTCATGTGGAAGACCTCATGGCGAGGGTAGATTTAAAAATTAATTTTATTTTTGTACGCCACGAGGAACGCAAGCGGAAATGTTCTACGATTATGAGTATTCAACAGGTTTTTAAAAAATTCTGCTCCAAGTGACAGGGGAGTTTACTTATCGGTGGAGGGCGGCGGCCAGTTGCCACTGAAGCCAAGGGGCTGTGTCTTTGTGGAAAAAAAAAAAAAAGGTTGG
This sequence comes from Achatina immaculata, assembly GCA_009760885.1. Lineage (NCBI taxonomy): Eukaryota > Metazoa > Mollusca > Gastropoda > Stylommatophora > Achatinidae > Lissachatina > Lissachatina immaculata. Next base: position 47,093,782 of record CM019720.1, on the reverse strand, counting down.
GAACAATTGGCGTTATACTACTTCCAAGCAGTCTGTCTGAGTCAGATGCGACGAACCCGTGACACAAGTGTACCTGGTTCTTCGATGGGCTTAGGAAGGAAAACATGGCCACGTGAGGACACTGATGTACCGAGAGGTCAAGGAAATTCTGACCATTAACACACGGTGCCTTAATTTCTCCAGTGGTCACGGAGCAGAACTCCCAAAATCAGACTAATCTATGTGTGTGTGTGTGTGTGTGTGTTAAGAAGTAACCTGGACTGAACTGATTTCACAATGTATGTAATTCACTACCATGTCACTTATAGCGTGAAATACGGCTGCACTGCGGTGGCCTATACTGGACGCCCATCTTGGTGGCTCTTATTTTCCCCACTAATTCACGACCGCAGCTGCTTTTGATCTCGCTGAAGGGATCAGTAGACAAAGTGAATCATCGCCATATTTGGCTGATGACTGTATCGTCACTCCCGACCCGCTCAGCCGTTCAGCGCGGATGAGCTAATCGCCTCGAAAAACAGCTTCAACTTTTGAAGCTAACAGATTCTCTCTGACTCACTTGATGGACAGACAGACAGACAGACAGAAGGAATTTACGGTGCAAGGGGAGGAGAAAGGGGGAAAGACTGGAAAGTGCAGTGGACAAGAAACATAAAGAGGAGAGAGTTTGTGCTGCATTGGATGACGGAAATGATGATAAAACTTTTGAAAGGATGACAACTCGACTCTGTTCTGTGCATAAAACGTCAGTCATTGGCGTCAGTAGCGTCAGTTTTAGTCATCTTCTTTCATTAAGCACCAGAAAAGTGAGTGATCGTGTGTTTTCATCTACTTTCTTTAAAAAGAGGTCTTAAAATGTTTCTGTTCCCGGCCTTGGTTGAAAGGCCGTGCTGTCATAACTGTTTGCATGATTCACCTGTTATCTGTCTGAATCGTTGTTTAAACTTGTGTTATTGCTTCACGTCGTGCTACATTCTCCTTGCTGGCGGAAAGTATTTGTGATGTGTAGCTGTTTACATGCAGTAGTAATGTATTATTATTATTTTTTTTTTATTCAAATGATTGAATAATGCTCATTCCTTGCCTTCAGTGCGTTAAGTTCACAGGTATGGAAGTGTGTCTTCTTTAATCTCTCCGGAACTGCAAGGTGCTATTCTTTGCAGCCGATACTGTGCGGATGTTGACCCACAGCATCGTGTTCGCTTGGGAGCTGGTTGTCGCAGCTGTTCTCTTTATTTCTCAATGTCCTAGTGGAAGTTAAAACGCAGGGAGCGTGCAATACTTCTTTAGCAGGCTCTACTGCCAAGTCCACTGTGGCGATCCCTGCCCGATCACTTAGGCTAGGACTGTTGCCAGGGGTGCCTACTGGGAGGTGGTACGGGGTCTTGGTCAGCTACGGTTCACCGACATTGACGCCGACATGTAAATATGGGTCGCTGCTTGCTAGAACAGACAAGATCTTCCGCCCCGCCCCCCCCCCCCCCCCCCCCCCCCCCAGGACTTTTTTATGTTCAGAAATGGTTGAGAGTGAAGTGGGAAAGGACAATAGCATATTAATTTTCAAATTATTGTAGAGAAACGTTTATTCTGAGCATCAACTCCAACCCCCCCCCCCCCACCACACCCTCTTTTTTCATAATTTTATTGTTCATTATGGACACCTTTCTTTGTCGCAGGAAAATAAACTTTTCGTTCGACTGACTCTCTCTCTCTCTCTCTCTCTCTCTCTCTCTCTCTCTCTCTATACTTAAGTCCGACAGATTGCGCGCGTTTAGTTACCTAATCTGCTTTGTCACATTGTTCAGCTGTTTTAGCTGCTTTATGATTTTATGGAAAGAACCAGAAAATAACTACACCGATTTTGTGTGTGTGTGTGTGTGTGTGTGAGAGAGAGAGAGAGAGAGAGAGAGAGTTAAATTAGTGCCATCTTTTAAGCAGGTTTCCTATTATAGATTCGTGTACCGTATATTTTTTTTTCTATTTCATTTGGAGCCTTTTAGCTTTTTCTTCTTAGAAACCGTGTTTAGTTTCTCGTGATTATAACAGCGTTGGCCAAAACTGTTGCTTGCGAGCCACATACTTGCTCAGTGACATACATCTCGCAGAAACGTGTTGGCAGAGCGGCCTTTTTTTAAACATCGCAGTTAAAAAGATAAATAAAAATATATTTACGTGGCATAAACTAAGAGTCTACTAGATTAAAACGTAAGTTTAATGCTTATGGTGAGTAGACATATTTAGGGATTTTAATGTTAATTTTAGTGCTGGATTTGAGCTGGGGGTTAGAGAGTTGTTCTTCTTTTCAGCTATGATTACAGAGGAGTTGAGGCGGAGAACCGTGCAGACTGATGGTGAAAATGAATAGACGCTGGTCATCATCATCATCATCATCATTGCTGGTCATTCCCTTGAGAGTATAGGTCACAGATAACGTTTCTCCAGTCATCCATTTTCTTGGATTTTTTCTATGCTTCCTACCATATGTATCCGTTGTCCATGAGCACTTTCATAATTTCAATGAACAGATAATATTGTTTACGTGTAGTTCGTAATGTTTATATAAAAACTGTAAAAAAAAATACACTTTTCATATAGTGATAAAAACGCGCGTGTGATATTTGTCCATGTCTTGCTGTTCTCAGACGTGAAGCTTATTGTGTGTGGCTCTTACGTTAGATAAGTTCGGTCGCTTCTGGTTGATGAGTTAAGAGCTGTGTCAAGGACGCAATGTAGTAGTAAACCGTGCAGTGCGAGCATTTCGCAGAACTTTTTTTTTTCTAATTAAAGCTGGCGTTTTTGTTAAAGTAAAAATCTTATTTTCATTTCTTCCTCCGTCATTTTTGACACTTTACAGCTAGTATTTATTATCCCGTCTCCACAGTACAAACTAGGTCATCGGTGTTTGTGATGTTATTGATATCTTGACCTTTTTTTTTTCTGTTCGGATTTTTTTTTCCTTTTGTCTAAGCACTGTCCTAAATAGTACACTGCCTCTAGAGTAACAGAAATTTCTGTATGGTCTCGCAGTCTAAAAAGTGGCGTGGTGTAATATTGTGATCCAACGAGCCATCAGTTTGAGAGCAGAGAGTGTATGTTCGCACACATGTACGCGCTTGAGAGAGAGAGAGAGAGAGAGAGGGGGGGGGGTGGGGAGAGATTATCGGTCTCCAGCGTTCGCTTAAAATTATAGGGCATTCTGTTATGTAATTTGCTAGGTAGATCTTTGAGATTCATTAAAGGTGTTCTCTGTAGAGATACACAGCCACTTTTCTCTGTAGGGATGAATAGTCACTTTTCTGTGTAAAAATGAAGAGTCACTTTTCTCTGTATAGATGAATAGCCACTTTTCTCTGAACAGCCACCCATCTCTTTAGAGATGAATAGCCACTTTTCTCTGAACACCCATTCTTCTTTGTAGAGATGAACAGCCACTTTTCTCTGAACAGCTACTGTTCTCTGCAGAGACGAATAGCCACTATTTTCTGCGGAGACGAATAGCCACTTTTCTCCGAACAGCTACTCTTCTCTGCAGAGATAACAACCACTCTTCTCTGCAGAGATTAATAGCCACTTTTATTTCTGTAGATGAACAATCACTCTTCTCTATAGAGATGAATAGCCACTTTTATTTCTATAGATGAACAATCACTCTTCTCTATAGAGATGAATAGCCACTTTTATTTCTATAGATGAACAATCACTCTTCTCTATAGAGATGAATAGCCACTTTTATTTCTATAGATGAACAATCACTCTTCTCTATAGAGATGAATAGCCACTTTTATTTCTATAGATGAACAATCACTCTTCTCTATAGAGACGAATAGCCACTTTTATTTCTATAGATGAACAATCACTCTTCTCTATAGAGATGAATAGCCACTTTTATTTCTATAGATGAACAATCACTCTTCTTTATAGAGATGAATAGCCACTTTTATTTCTGTAGATGAACAATCACTCTCTCTATAGAGATGAATAGCCACTTTTATTTCTATAGATGAACAATCACTCTTCTCTATAGAGATGAATAGCCACTTTTATTTCTATAGATGAACAATCACTCTTCTCTATAGAGATGAATAGCCACTTTTATTTCTATAGATGAACAATCACTCTTCTCTATAGAGATGAATAGCCACTTTTATTTCTATAGATGAACAATCACTCTTCTCTATAGAGACGAATAGCCACTTTTATTTCTATAGATGAACAATCACTCTTCTCTATAGAGATGAATAGCCACTTTTATTTCTATAGATGAACAATCACTCTTCTCTATAGAGATGAATAGCCACTTTTATTTCTGTAGATGAACAATCACTCTCTCTATAGAGATGAATAGCCACTTTTATTTCTATAGATGAACAATCACTCTTCTCTATAAAGACGAATAGCCACTTTTATTTCTATAGATGAACAATCACTCTTCTCTATAGAGATGAATAGCCACTTTTATTTCTATAGATGAACAATCACTCTTTTTTATAGAGATGAATAGCCACTTTTATTTCTATAGATGAACAATCACTCTTCTCTATAGAGATGAATAGCCACTTTTCTCTGAGCAGCCACTCTTCTCTGCACAGACACAGGAATAATTAGTGAAAAAGTACATAAAACTAAGTATACAACTGTCCACGAAGCCACTGCATTAAAGCTGTGATAACAAAATGAATAAACCAGAAAGAAAGTAGGAACAGGTTTATTAATTAACGAGCACACAGTTGTGACGTTTCTGTTTGTACCCTGATCTAACAAAAACACACAGGACGAAGAAATGGAGAAAGAAGATAAAATATAAATTCACTTGAATGCTGTAGCAATAATATATAATGACATATTTTCTATTATTTTTAAAAAAAAAACATTGTTTAGTATTTTAAAGGTACTGGCGTTAGCTCATCAACACATTACAAAAAAAAAAAAGAAGGAAACACGAATAAATGATTCTTCATCAAAAAGATCATCAGTTCATATAATTAACAACAAAATCAACCTTTTATCCATTTCTTCAACATTTAAGGTTTCTTTATTTAAAAAAAATTACAATAATGGAATAACTGAAATCAGTTAACACCGTGTACATGTTATAGGGTTAGTATGATTAGAAGAAAACTGTCCCATACATAATCTCAGACTATCGTCCTTAATGATTGAATGTCTGATTGTAACTAAAAGGAATTGTCTACAAGAAATGTGAATGACAAAAAATGCCTATACATAAAATTCAATGATGCATATTTTATGTGCACATATAAACCATCTTTGCATATTAACAAAATATCCAGCTCTTACATCATCATCATCATCGTCGTCGTCGTCATCATCATCATTATCGCCTTTCATTCCCTTGAGTGCATAGGCCACGGATAAAGGCTCTCCAGTTATCCCTGTTCTTGGATTTATTCTCTGCTTCCTTCCATGTGTATCCCTTGTCTCTGAGCACTGTCATAACTTCTCTCCAAGTAAGTCTAGATCTTCCACGTGTTCTATTTCCTTGAGGATTCCATATCAGTGCCTGCCTTGCTATGCTGGTGTCGGGTTTTCTCAGAGTGTGGCCAATCCACTTCCATTTCCTAGACATGATTTGTAGGTTCATAGATTCTTGTCCTGCCCTTTCCCAGACCTCTTCGTTCCTGATCTGATAAACTCTTACACAGAACATGTATATTATAACAGAGCTATGATTATTCGTGTACCATTTATCCATCAGCACTATACCTGAGTGGATCGCGATGGATCGGAGCAATTGACAGCACATTTTGGATGCGTCCACATCACAGGATATAAACCATAACTAACCCAACACACACACACGTATACATACTTATATAGATCGATGAAATACACACTCATTCGTGCTTAAACGAGAACATGACCTTCTCCGATGCTCAGCGCACAAATCCCGACCGATTAAAATTCTCTCACATCTCCTTTATAAACTGGATCAGTCGATACCGGTTTTACTCAGAGTTGCGCACCCCTGAGCTGTCCAGTCCCTGACCTTGTTTATTTATTTTTATTTTTTTATGTTTCTGGTGTTGAAAACAAACTTAGGCTTAATATTATGACCTATTTCCTACCTATAATACAATGCTATGCGAAAAATAGGAGCGGGGAAAAAAATTTAAAAAATGGAGCACTTAGCTCTGACTTGTAAGTGCTCCACTTATTCTACTTTTTTCCCATAGCATTCAAGCGGGCCGCTTTTCTATGTAGAGATTAACAGTTACTGTTTTCTGTAAAAATTAACAGCCACATTTCTCAGTAGAGATCTCTGGAGAACTACTACTACTACTACTACTACTACTACTACTACTACTACTACTACTACTACTACTTCGTTCCCGAAACTGAAAACTGGTGTTCTTTACAGGTGATGCAGTAAAGATTTCGAGGCACTGCATTGTGTCGGATTAGGAGATGGTTACGGCGGCTTTTTTTGTTTTTGTTTTGTTTCAATCCCTTAGTTTTAAAAAAGGTAAAGGTAAACCTGTCATGCCTTAGAGGCACAAAGGGATATGGTGTTAGTGCCCATATTTTCCTTGACCTGTCAGCACACTAGAGGGTGATATGGTCATTATCACGCCTGGCCGCCTTTCCTTCCCCAACTCCAGAATAAGTCACGTACCTGTGTCTACAGCTAGGTGACTGGGGTGGCTCCGGCAGGATTCGAACCTCCGACCTTCGCCATGAGAGACCAGTGCACTAACCATTTCACCACTCAGACACCCCAGTCCCTTAGTGGGGGAGCTAAAAAGCAAGGGGTGTGCAGTGCCAATGCTTCTTTAGCAGACTCCACCACCTTGGGGACTATGCTAATCGCTGCACCGATAACCAGCGATTAACAACGGCTTTTCTTTGTAAAGATTTACAGCAGCTGATTTCTGCAGAGATTAATAGTCCACTGAGCACAGTTTGAACAGAAAGAGACGAGCAAAAGGATGATCATATGTAGAGATAAAATAGCAGGGAACTTGTTTACCAGTAGTGGGAAAAAAAGGGGGATAGGTGGCTGAGTGTAAGAAATTATCGTGATAAAATGCATGCAGTTTTTTTTAAATGTTTAGTTGTTTTACGATATTGATGGCGAAACTTGGCAAGTGAGCGTAAACAACATTCTTAGCACGTAGGAGTTCTAGTAAGTAACCTTATAGCAGAGACGGATAACAGATCTCTGTTGAGGTAATGCGCAATGTGATTAGGGTTGCTACGCAGAAAGATAAAAACTGATGATACCCGAACGCTGGCATTACAACCACACATATCTAAGATGATGTAGCCTGTCAGGATTGCGTTCACGAAAAGTACTTTACTAAGCAGAACAAAATATAATTGTCACCTGACTCAGTCGTGTTTACGGTAACTGTACGCGACCCGTTTTTTTTCCCTCTTTGTTGTCCTGACATACATATACGCTGTTACTTAAATGTTATTTTTAGTATTTACGCAATGTCCTTGAACTTTCGGAGTTTCCCCGTGCGTCGAGTGCGAAATGTTTTGTAGGTAGAGATTTACGTGAAAATAGTTTTAGGGAAGATGAAAAACAGAAGTTCTGACGTGAGAAGAGTTTAGCAAAATCGTTCTCTAAATTCTGATATAGAAAAGAGTTTAGCAAAGCTGGCAGAAGAGAAAATATGTCTTTGAGTTATGATATAGAAAAGAGTTTAGTAAAAAATATGAGAGAAGAGAAAATCGTCCTCTAAATTTTGATATAGAAAAGAGTTTAGCAAAGTTGGCAGAAGAGAAGATATGTCGCTGAGTTATGACATAGAAAAGAGTTTAGTAAAAAATATGAGAGAAGAGAAAATCGTCCTCTAAATGTTGATATAGAAAAGAGTTTAGCAAAGTTGGCAGAAGAGAAAATATTTCGCAGAGTTGTAACATTGAAAGGAGTTTAGTAAAGATGAGAGAAGAGAAAATCATCCTCTACAGTAAGCTGTGACTTGGAACAAAGTTTAGAAAATACGAGAGAAGAGAAAATCATCATCTAAGTTGTGACATAGAAAAAAAAAATTAGTAAAGATGAGAAAAAAAATTATGCTCAAAATTCCGACATAGGAAAGAGTTTAGTAAATATGAGAGAATAAAAAATCGTCATCGTAGTTCTGTGATGTGCCCATCGCGATCTGATAACAGGGAAAAGGGAACAAAAAAAGTTAACAACAGTTAGTAATTATCATCACGAAACTTTATTTTGCCCACAAATGTGTGCTGGCAATACAGAAAAAAAAATATTCCCCATCTCATCCGACCTTGTGCTTTTTATTTTTAATCTGGGTATAAAACTCACGACCTTCAGAAATGTGCCAAAATGCAGGGAGAAATAACGTTGTACGGAAGGGTTAGAGAACAAAATGAATGGTAGCATCCATGAAGCTGGATATATTACTTAAACCAGTGGTTCTCAATTAACCACAGTCCGCGGACCCTTTGCTGTTTCAAAAACCAGGCCACGGACCCCCTATACTTTGGAAAATTTTTTTTTTATATATGATAGTTATGTGTTCTAAATGTGAGTAGCTGAGGCGGTGAAAGTCACCTTCTGCTGTGCTGGCTTACTTTGCACGATGACGAACACATTGTCAAAACATCATCCAGGTGCCAGTAACAAGAAAGAACAGCCTCTCTTTCTAGCATCCTCTTTGTTCTTCTTGCTGTAGGACCCCGTCACATTTAGTTTGTCACCGAGGCTGCAAGATCACGTGCGTCAGAAAAACGCGGGACTTGATGTCCTTCCTCCACTGAGGATTCACCGAAACGTCGGATGTTAAACATTTCGCTTAGAAAACTGAAGAAAGAAAAAAAAAAAGGATCTTGAGTTTTTGTCACGGACCCCCGCGGCAGGTTTCGCGAACCCCCCCACCACTACCACCACCCCTTCCCCGCAAGAGGGCGGGGTCCGTAGGCCACTAACTGAGAGCCACTGGATTATAAACCTTACTTAATCCACAACTTTGAATGAGACTTGCCTTTACAACTGGAAGAGCTGGTCCGTGTAATTTTGTTTGGTGTCATGTGGGGAATATATATATTACATCGTTCCTACAATTGTATAAGTATCTCGTTACTATCTGAAGTTTTGTCTTGTGCACACAATTTCCTTTCGCATTTCGTTTACATGCTTTTCTATGCTTATCATTACAAAGCCAGAGAGAGAGAGAGAGAACAATATAAAAAATAACTTTGAATGCAGCTCTTTACAATATCGGGAAAATAAATATTGCCGCATTGGGAATTGTTTCTATGTCATTTTGTACAGCATCAGTTGTTGTTTCGTATATCATTTTGTACAGCATAAGTTGTTTCGTATATCATTTTGTACAGCACAAATTGTTGTCTGGTATGTCATTTTGTACAGCATAAGTTGTTGTTTGGTATATCATTTTGTACAACATAAGTTGTTTCGTATATCATTTTGTACAGCATAAGTTGTTGTTTCGTATATCAGTTTGTACAGCATAAGTTGTTGTTTCGTATATCATTTTGTACAGCATAAGTTGTTGTTTTGTATATCATTTTATACAGCATAAGTTGTTGTTTCGTATATCATTTTGTACAACATAAGTTGTTATTTCGTATATCATTTTGTACAGCATAAGTTGTTGTTTCGTATATCATCTTGTACAGCATAAGTTGTTTGATATATCATTTTGTACAGTATACGTTGTTGTTTGGTATATCATTTTGTACAGTATAAGTTGTTGTTTCGTATATCATTTTGTACAGCATAAGGTGTTGTTTCGTATATCATTTTGTACAGCATAAGTTGTTATTTCTTATATCATTTTGTACAGCATAAGGTGTTGTTTCGTATATCATTTTGTACAGCATAAGTTGTTATTTCGTATATCATTTTGTACAGCATAAGTTGTTGTTTCGTATATCATTTTGTACAGCATAAGTTGTTGTTTCGTATATCATTTTGTACAGCATAAATTGTTGTTTCGTATATCATTTTGTACAGCATAAATTGTCTGACATGTCATGTTTTACAGCATAAGTTGTTGTTTCGTATATCATTTTGTACAACATAAGTTGTTGTTTTGTGTATCAGTTTGTACAGTATAAGTTGTTGTTTCGTATATCATTTTGTACAGCATAAGGTGTTGTTTCGTATATCATTTTGTACAGCATAAGTTGTTGTTTCGTATATCATTTTGTACAGCATAAGTTGTTGTTTCGTATATCATTTTGTACAGCATAAGTTGTTGTTTCGTATATCATTTTGTACAACATAAGTTGTTGTTTCGTATATCATTTTGCACAGCATAATTTGTTGTTTCGTATATCATTTTGTACGGCATAAATTGTTGTCTGGCATGTCATTGTGTTCAACATAAATTGTCTCGCATGCCATTTTGTGCAGCATAAATTGTCTAGAATGTCATTGTGTTCAACATAAATTGTCTCGCATGTCATTTTGTGCAGCATAAATTGTCTCGCATGTCATTTTGTTCAGCATAAACTGTTTTGCATGTCATTTTGTGCAGCTTAAATTGTCTCGAATGTCATTTTGTGCAACATAAATTGTCTTGCATGTCATTTTGTACAGCATAAATTATTGTCTCGCTACAGCCGTGAAATAGGAACTCCAGTCCGCTGAAGACGCTGTAAAGATCATGAAATGAAAGAAACCATTAGGTCTGGTCGGCTGCGACAGCTGTCCTGAATTTTCTGCAGCTGTCCTAAAAACATAGATGCCCTATGTTTCTCATAGCCTCAACAACCTTTAAGACACATGCCATTTTCTATCCCCATTTTGTCACGCCTGTAATTTCTAACACTTTCCCATTTTCACAACTTGGAAGTCTTGGTTTATTGAGGGGGGTGGGGTCTTGATTAGGTGAGTTTCGCTGCTCCCTTAGTGACGTCACCTGTCTCTGATTTAGAGATACCCACCCCCGTGAGCGACAAATGCGCGAGGTCTCACTTGCGTAGAGCGACTCGACATGAAATCTTTGTTTTACACACTTGCTTCTATTTGAATTCAGATTATGATAAATTGTATCTTTGGAATTCCAATCATGTTCGGAATGTCGGCCAACGTAAGCTATTTCTAGAGACTGAAGTACCCGGACACTGATTCAAGTACAGTTTTTTTTAAAGCAAAGATTCGTGTGCTCTTGTTACAAAATGCACGAAGATAGAAAGGAATGTTTGGATTTAGAGCACTTGTCAGTCGCGAAAGGTATGCGGATTTTATCATTGTTTGAAGTGCTGTATATGACATGTAGCCCCCAAAAAAGATAATGGTCATCAGCTGATGTGCCCTGGTATTCTAATGGATCTTGGTGTGTATGTGTTTGTGTGAATGCGTGTGCGCTCGCTACTGTTGACTTAGTGAATGAAGAAACAGAGAAGCATCTACAGAGAGTATATCCTTGTTAGAGATTTAGAACATGAAATTTACATTACGTGTTATTTTTACATTTTTTTAAACTAAATGCTGATAGGAGTAGAAAGTCGTATATAAAAATACATAGATAAGAGGAGTCATGGATATTTCGGTGATAAACAAACAACTACACAGACCGATAAGACAGGTAAATAGGTGGATATGAAAGGAGTAAGTAGATGAGTGAAAGGATTAAGGGATGGATGTGTATAAAGTAATGAGGATATGTTATATTCATTTTCCTCTTTCCTGCATTGTATTAATGCAGGTGGATGATTCCCCCCCCCCCCCCCCACTTCTTCCAGGACGGAAGTTTCTTACCTGTGTCACACCAACCCCTGTCTCAACGCAGCTGATTACCTCACAAAAGAAAGACCAGGACGGTATTTTAGAAATGGAACAAAATTACCCGGGACGCCTGAAAAGTAGCTTCCCCTTTCTCGAGTAGCTTTCCGAGCCACCGAGGCTCACTGCTGCAAGCAGGGCGAGTCTCCATTTCTCCCTGTTCTTGATCTTTTCTTGCTAATTGTCGATTAAAAGATCGCGTATATCTTCTTCTAGGATATCTCGTCATCGTTATCTAGGTCTGCCTCTTGGTCTGTCCCCTTTCATCTTTTCTATGTAGACCATCGTTCTTTGTTTATCCTCCTTCGTTCTCTCTAAATGCCAAAGCCGCTTTAGTCTGTTGTTTTCCATAATGGCTGCTTTAGCGGAGAGTTATGCCAGAGAATATAAGTAAGATAAATATTTACTCATCGATTGTCTTAGAATCTTCGCTTTAGGATTTTCTGACAATACTATACTCTTATACTTTGACTCTCTCAGCCCGCTCAATAGCGCCGGGTTTGATAGAAACCGCCGAAGAGAATCAGATGAACCTAGCCAGTATACGAATTAATATGTAGGTAGGACACCTAGCGGCCGTAACTCACAACAGTGAGATCAACATCATCATGCGCCGTCTCCCCGGAAAAGTTGACCGCAGTGTTACACCAACTTGCTCTGTTCCTTCTCTATAGAGAGCACATGGCCAACCTGAATTTCGTCCATTAAAAAAAAATACTGTCCACCGATCTATTTTATTGTCCTTTTCCCACTTTTTACTTAAACTTTTCCCTCATTTATGGTTTTCGCTATCGTGCTATGCCTCGTAATATGACCGAAACATTTTAACCGTCTGGTTCGTATGTTTTTTTCATGATTTCTCTTTTACATTTCATTTCATTTAGCGCTCCTTTTTTTCTTGTTTTTTGTAGAGGCGAAGATGTTGTCCTTAATACGAGGGTTGATTGATAAGTTCTCGGCATAAGGTACAAATATTTGAAACACACAGTTGATATTAGGTGCATTTGTAGATCAGGTTAATTTTAGTTAAACACCAAGTTTCAAGAAATTAACTGCGACCAATTTTTTAACAGACCACTGAAGTGGTAAGAGGTGCCAGAAATTGAGAAAATGGATAAAATTTCTCACCAAGCAGTCATTCGCTACCTCTCATCAAGGACTTATCATCGAAGGAGATCCATGACGATATGGTGGAGACTCTAGGGGAGAGTGCCCTTTCATACACCACAGTGAAGAAATGGGAAGCTCAATTCAAACATGTAAGGGAGAGTCTGGAAGATGATCCCCGTCCAGAAAGACCAAGAACGACAACCACCGATGAAACCACCGGCAGAATCCATGACGTGATAATGGAGGATCGACGACTAATTGATCGGTACATTGCTACTGAATTGGGCATCTCCCAGGAACGTGTTCATGCCATTATTCACAATGATCTTCAAATGACAAAAGTCTCTGCTCGATGGGTCCCGAAACTTCCTGGAGCTGATCACTAACGACAGCGTCTCAGCATGTCAAGAGACAATCTTGGCCATTTTTCTGCAGATCCTGAAAAAGTTTCTTCAGTAATTTATGACTATGTATAAGACTTGGGTTCATCATTTTCAACCAGAAATCAAAGAACAGTTAAAGCAGTGGAAAAATCATGGATCCCTACTTCTAAAGAAAGCAAGGGTGGTTCTATCTGTAGACAAAGTGATGGCTTTCATCTTTTAGGGCAAAATGGTCACAGGGGCCTATTACGCAAATCTTGTCAAGCAACTGCGGGTCGAATTGAAGGAAAAACGTCGAGGGAAATTGACGAGAGGAGTCATCTTTCATCAAGACAGTGCTCCATTTCACAAGTCGGCGGTGCCAATGACTGCAATTCATGAATGCAGCTTCCAGCTTCTTGAACATCCTCCTTATTCCCCAGATTTGGCCCCTTCGGACTGTTACATGTTTACCAAACACAAAAAGGAGGTCAGTAGTCGCAAATTTGCTTCAGATGATGACTTCATTCATGCTGTAGACCACTTTCTACTGGCACAAGATGGTGACTTTTTTCAAAGAAGGGATCTGTATGCTCCGTAATCGGTTGACGAACCATAACAGACCAAGACCCTGTCCCACCTCTCCGTTGGTACCCCCCAGTAACATGCTCAGCCTGGTTAACGGTGCAGGAATCGCTATAGTCACCGTAGTGGTGGAGTCTGTTAAAGAAGTATTGCATGCCTCCTGCTTTTTAGGTGCACTCAGGCACTGGAAAAAAAATAGCGACAGTAACCCGCTCCCAAGCCGACACCATGCTGTGCCTCAATATCTTTACAGCATCGATTGCAAAGACAACCAGCTGGCAGTTCAAGGGCGATTCGAGAAGAAGAAGAAGAAAAAATAATAAGAAGAATTTCTTTAAAAATAAACCTATCCATATAACGACGCGAAGGTATTGTTTCCATAGAAATGAGAGTCTTGCTGAGTTACACTTACCAACATCTGCGTGTCAGTATTGTCTTTAATATTCTTTTTCCTACTTTTCTCTACTTCGTATCCCATTTGTCATCGGTGAAGTCTGGAAACTTTCCCATTCTTGTCATGTAAGTAATTACTTAATATCTTTTTTTGTTTGTGTGTTATCCATTAATTGCCCCCTATTTTCATGTTTTATTTTGAGATTTTTCTTCTCGTTCGTTATCAAAACCATCTATAAAAATTCATTAATAACCAGACTGCACCAGCAGTTTGGACACACGAGCTAGCTAGACAGATTATAGCCTTGTCCATAAAGTATAGCTTTCAGTGATGACTGGTCTAGAAAGTTTTTTGACGAAATTATATTCTACAGACGCCAGTTCCCAGTTCACGGACTTCAGTTTTTTGGGACATATTATTAGAAATAAATTACTCAGAACACGATTATTATTATTATTATTATTATTATTATTATTACAGCTGATAAGATTATTGATTTGTTTTATTGTTGAACTTACACTATATTGAGTTCCTGAGCAGCAAGTGATTAGAGCACTAGTTTCCCACGGCGATGTCCGTCGTTCGAGTCCGGCCCAAAGGCGCACCCAGTCGCTCCCAGTCGCTCAGTTATAGAAACGAGAACCTGGTTCCTCCTTGAGATGGAAAGTAAAGATGGCGTGGCGTGATACTGATTACATGACTTTCTGGTGTGCCGTCAGGTCAAGGATGGTATGGACACTTAACAACATATCCCCGAGTTGCCTTTTTTGGTTGGAAGGAGGGGGAGGGGTGCATTAGGGTTACACATTGTTTGCCTTGCCCTGTTTTCTTTGCCATTACCATCCCCACACACTCTGAACAAGAACAAGGTTTTAGGCACTTAAATCTCTTCCTGAGTGTACACGTCGTGGCATTGCAAGTGATGACCCTAGTTCTGTATTGATATAAGGTTCTGTGTGTGTGTGTGAGAGAGATTGAGAGAGAGAGAGAGAGAGAGAGAGAGAGAGCGTCCTTTACATAATGTTCATGTTAAACATCATATTTTACTCCCCTTTCATGTATCCTAATTATAAACGCCATGTACAGAGTGTATGGAAATATTCAGCATTCATGAGAATTCCAAGCGCCGTGTTCTGTCTTCTGTTTCATCTGTCCATCTTCAACTGTATGTGAGTAGATGTAAGTAGGGCAGCCAGCCCTGCTCTTTCAGAACCACCTGCATGTTTTGGGGAGAAAGGTGAAAGTGATTTTGTAAATTGTTGAGACACACGCTATTCGCTCCGGATCGTGAATGTTAATTTGGCATAAGTCATTCCGTTTTTATTGTGCGTGCTTTTTTGTGTTGAGCACATTCATCGAATTACTAAAATTACAGCAGTGAATGTAAACGTATATTAACGTTTGTCATGACGGACTATCTCTGTGCCAACCATAACGAGGATGCCTTTCGAGCGAGTTGTCTCGAGGCGCCTACAGAAACTGGCAGTCGATGTAAAGTTATCAGTCTCATAAGCAGAGTAGAGAAATTTAGTTAAATTTAGTTAAGCTCTTGACCAGTGTAGATATCGTCTGTATATATTAATATATCTAATTAATATCACATAGACAGTGCAGAAAATTATTGTAAATTGTAGAGGGTAAAATTAAACACATTGTATTTTTTTCTCCGTCCTGTTTCACATCATTAAAAAAAAATCTGTCCGTCCGTCTGTCCACCCATCCGTCCATCCGATGTCTGTCCGCCCCCCCCCAGTCTATCTGTCTCTCTGGCTGTCTCCTTGTCTGCCTGCCTGCCTGTTTCCATACCTGTCTCCCTTCATGCCTGCCTGTCTATCCCTCCGTCAAAGACCACCTGTTAATAGTTCATTAATCGCAAAATCAGTGTAAGGAAGCCCAATTAATGTGGCTTCGCGAGTCAGTAACTAATTAATCGCGCGAGGGTTTCTCAGAGCCCCTGTAATCAATCAAAGTCATAATCAGTATGGGAAAATAAATAAAATTAATTGCATAAGACGTGTACGGAGCTTCCTATCACCTAGGGTGACCTTTATGCAACAACAACAACAACAACAAATGTGACATTGTCAGTGATGCTATTGTGAACCAAGTTATAGCTATTTCAGATTATGGAGCCACTTAACTTCTGACACATGGCTGGTACAGCTTTATGTTCATGACCTCAACAATTTTTTCCCCTCATATATAAAAGAATACCCTATTTATAGGCATCTGAGACCGCAACAGTGTATTAAAAAAACAAAACAAAACAAAAAAACCAGGAATAGGTTGGAGAAAGTGATAAAAATATTCTTGGCAGAGAGTACAATTCGCTGCTTTCATGCAAAAAATATGTAGCCCTCCCACTTTGGCAGCCAGAAGGACAAATGTATTCAGTGGGTTATTTGATAGGATAATGGGTATTTACTTCATTCCTCGGAGTCTTTCTTCGCAAAATGTGGAAATAACGCAAGAAAGGTATGCAGCAGGAAATATACTGTACTACCATGATGGCTTGCGTTTCCTGACAATTTTGTGCGAAAAAAAATGAAGGAAAATACTATGTTCCCCCATCTGTCCTTTTTCTCGTAATTGTTTTTAATAGATATTTTTACTTGTATATCTATTTATTTATGTTCCTTTTCTACGCCCAGCTGTCAATACAGATTTATAAAGTTACGTCGGTTTTACGTGTCATGTGATTAAAATATAAAGAAAAAAAGAAAAGGACAAACAACATTTTAATTTAAACAAATAAGTAAATCAAAAAGAAGAAAGTACAGAAGAAGAGGAAGAGGAGGAGGAGAAGAAGAAGAAGACGAAGAAGAAACTAGGTCTGCGTTTTAATCAAAATCATCATTAGGAGCTTTTTTTCCCCCCTCCTGTATCACCGCAGTCGAAACCAAAATCAATCACCTCACGACAGAGGATACAAACATGAAACTATTATTTATTATCTTTCACCGTTCGTGAAAATAACTTCTCTCCGTCTGCACCATTTCCCCCAATAAATACTTGTTAACACATCCTAGTTTTATCTTTTCTTTCAAATGTCAACATACTGTTTATTATTACAGCTGCGTCTGTCTCATATTATACGACATGAGATATACAACACAATGTATATAATAGATATATACAATAGATATACAATTTATATTGTATTATTGTCGAGCAGATCATCCCGTGATGTCTGGTGTGGTAAATTGTTAGAAATGGGGCGTAAATTGAATTCTGCACTACTAAAGCCGCTGTCAGTTATATTGTGCTGTTATTTTGTAACCTACCTCTAGGCGGTCTGTATTAGGATGAAAAACTGTTAGAGGTATACATTTAAGAATGCTAAATCATTAGAGCATTCAGTCTTTTTTTAATGTGAATTTTAGACTCTGAAATTATTGAAGACTGCTACGCGCATAAGTACATGGCCAGGGTAACTAAAATCTTTAGAAAAAAAGCATTCACAGACAATGGAAAACTAGCCTACCATGAGCTGTTTCCACACCTTCATTTTTCTTTTTCTTTGATGAGAAAGAATCATTGCTGGTCTAGGAAACGTCTTATGCTCTGGGCCCATGCTACATGCGCTACATAACTCTTTTCGCGAGGGCTGTGATCAGTGATAATCTCTCTCTCTCCCCCCCCCCCCCTTCTTTTTTTTCTAGCATTTTACATATTTTAAACTTGTTACATGGATCGCTACATGGTCCTTTGCGGTCGCCCAGGGTTTGTGAATCCCAGGTTGAGAAACAATTGCTGGGAAGATGGAACAGGATGATGCCCTTATTCAGTATAAAGAAAGACGGCAAATAATGTATTTATTCTTGCTCCTGGAGGTGAAACTAAAAATGTTTATAATCAAGTTTTGAGTTAAATTAATATTATAGTGAATTTGTAAAAGACTTTACTCTATAATTTGCATACTGAACTTATGTGATACTCACTATATCACCCCCTAGTGTGCTGGCAGGTCAAGGAAAATATGGGCACTAACACCATATCCCTATGTGCCTCTAAGGCATGACATGATTACCTTTTCTTTACTTTACTTAATTATACTTTTAAATACCTGTAGATAAAATTACTTCCATTTTACACTATAGATAGAATTAATTCCTTTTCCTAATAGAATTTTGGGATAAATAAATACCCGGGCAACGGAGGGTAATCAGCTAGTTCAGTATAACGAAAGAAGGCGTGTTCTTTACTTTGCCGACTAATGGAGTGAGATGTAAGTGAGACCATAGCGCTCACTAGAATAAGAGTAGTCTGTGAATAAAAGTATTGGCCGTCGAAACTGTTTCATAGAAATCAGCTGATATACTCGTATGTTGGAGTAGGGTTGACCGACCGATCTGTGATCATCGGAGATGAACAGCTCTGATGTATCACAGCTGATCAGGACATTTCCATTGTGTCAGATAATGTTCCCTACAAGTGCGACAGGACACACAGGCAGTATCAGACCAGATAGGCCAGCGATACAGGGCGTGCGGTGGACCTTTTTGTTTAAAAGCTGAATACTGGCGCTGGACTGATGTTTTGTTCGTTGTATCTTTGCATTTATCCATTCTCACCCACAGCCGCATTCACTTACAGTTTATTTTGAAGAAGAGATTTAAGAAAAAAAATCTACATGATATAAAAGCAGTATGTTGTTCATAGGTTTTTGTTTTTCTGATCAAATCCTCAGAACTTCATTTTATCTGGACACCACAGAACAAAACAGTTCTGCTTGATCAACGCTTCAAATATCGCTGTCAGGTGTCGAGCTCAGATGAAGGGCCGATTTGGGTAAAATGGTGAGTGCATGTTTATCGCGTATCCATTTATGTTTTTTTTCCCTCTCAGCTTGATGATGTTCCAGTATGAAATCAAGGATGTGTTTGTAGTGTGAAAAGACACCGCCTAGTTGGTCATATCAAGATGTTTAGATTTTTTAAATAGACTACCAGAAACGGAATTATCACGTGTATTTTAGGGTAAAGATAGGCACAACTGATGTGTGCACCTGTGGCACTGGGCATGCATAGAGAAGCGAAGAAGATACGTACGGCCATCATCAGTGCCAGATCTAGACTAAGGTAAACTGCTGCAGTTTTTTCAGGGGTATCCAAGTTTACACCTGAGAATGCTGTCAAAGAAGAGGGTTTTCCCATGTTTTGCCTGCATGTTGTATCGCTTTCTGTATCTTTCATAACCCCGTCGATAAATGCACAGGCAAAAATTCAGGATAAAATTTTTCTTTTATCAACGTGTGACGCCTCCTACTAGTCCATGGCCTCTGAGGATGAATGGCCACTGCGGCTCATTGCTGCAGACAAAACTTGTCTCCATCTCTTTCTGTTCTTAGTCTTCTCCTGTCAGTTATTGTCCATTCCGAGGGCTGGCAGTTCTTCTTTCGGGTTGTCAATCCACCGTTGTCTCGGCGTGCCTTTTGGTTTGTCTTTATTACTGAGTGTCTGAGTGGCGAAGTGGTTAGTGCACTGGTCTCTCGTGGCGATTGTCGGGGGTTCGAATCCGGCTGGAGACACACCAGTCACCCAGCTGTAGAAATGGGTACCCGACTTCTTCTGGAGTTGGGGAAGGAAAGGCGGCCAGGCCTGATACTGACCATATCATCCTCTAGTGTGCTGACAGGTCAAGGAAAATATGGGCACTAATACCATATCCCTATGTGTCTCTAAGGCATGACATGAATACCTTTACCTTTTACCTTTTTTTTATTACTTAAGTATAAGCCCTTTTTGTCTGTCTAATCTCGTCCATCTCTCCAAACGTCCGAGCCATCTCAGTCTATTGTTTTTTTTCATAATATTGCTTATAAGTGGACACTGGAATAGCGTGTGGATTTCTTCATTTCTGATTTTTCATTCTTGTGATATATATTATGATCTCTAGTCGGTCCAAAAATTCTTCTGAAGATCCTATTTTCAAAGATTTGTAGTTGTGATTTGTATTGTTTTGTAGCGATCCATCTTTCAGAGCCATACAAGACAACGGGTCTAATCTGTGTCTTGTATATATTTAGTTTGGTGTTGTGGGACAGGACTTTTGATTGCAAGAAGTGTCTAAGGGCCAATCCATCAAAGAAGGTCTTTATATTTTTGCGAGCATGTTTGAAATTTCCAGGTATAATTCAAGGACGAATACATGAATGGAAATTTTTGGACTAATTCCGGAAGAAAGTTAAAAGGTATCGCTGTGTTATGTATTTGCGATATATAGGATATAAGGCGGGCCCATATTTGTCTTGATCTAATGATACATTAGAGGGTGATATCGTTAGTCTTACGCCAGGTTGACTGTCTTCCTTAAGCCCAGAAGAAGCTGGGGCAGCACCCTCTGCTATGCTCAGCCGTGCTTTTGACCAATCTGTGGGGATAGGCTTCCCTGTCTCATAGAACTCACGAGAACCCTAGCGGCTCACTTCGTATCTTGATCGTTGGACTGCTTTATTTGTTAGCATATACAAGCACTCGTGGTACAAAGGATACGCATTCGTAGCACAAAGGAGATTTTCAGTCTGCAACTCTTAAGTACCATCATTTATTTAACATAAACCCGTCTGGGTTCTCCTGTTAAGGTCAACCTCTGGAAACACTACAAAATTAAAAAAAAACAAAACAAAAAATAATTCCTTAAGTGGCAAGGCATCTCAGCACCTGGAAATATCCCATGTTCCGCGATTGCTCTATAGGACGAACTTTCATGCATCACTTAACAAGGGGATTGACAGGATGTTTTCAGTGTTACAAATTATGTACTGATTTCTTCAGATTTTCGCCTTGGAAGGCCCCCCCCCCCCCCCCCCACACACTCATACATTCTGCTTACATGTTCATGTGCAGCAAATCTCTTACGTTTTCCACCCTGGAAAGTTTTCTACAATAGTACTGTACAGAGCCGCTTCCACAATTGGATTGAGTGGGGCGCATCCGGCCGAGCTCGAACCACCGAATTTGCACACGAGAGATAAGTGAACTGAGACCATCTCGCGCTACTCAGACAGACAGTTGAATTTGAAAAACAAACAAAAAATGCTTGTTGAAAAGAATTGCCATTTTTGAACATTGAACTGCGAAATTATTTCCTTTACAATATTTCTCCTAGACACTGAAGAGCAGACATGTCTCGAAGTGAGTTACAGTGAGCATACATAAAGCTTCTAGATCAGCGGTTCTTAATCTGGAGTCTGTTAACCCTTGGGGAGCCCATGGAAGAATTTTTGTGGGTCCACGGACTGGCAATAGGAAATAGAAAACGAGGAAGACCTAGACTTACGTGGAGAAGAGAAATTATGACAGTGCTCAGAGACAAGGGATGCACATGGAAGGAAGCAGAGAATAATTCCAAGAACAGGGATGACTGGAGAGGCTTTATCACTGGCCTATGCTCCCAAGGGAGTGAAAGGAGACGATGGTGATGATAATGATGATGATGCTCTCAAGGGAATGAAAGGCGATGATGATGACGGACTGGCACCGTGAAAAAAATCTTTGCAAAAAAAGGACCCTGTTTATTGCTGTTTTAAAAAAAAATTTAATAAGGGGTCCACAGCTGTTCTCAGGCAGGAAAGGGGTCCACAACTGTTCTCAGGCAGGAAAGGGGTCCACAGCTGTTCTCAGGCAGGAAAGGGGGTCCACGGCTGTTCACAGGCGGTAAAGCGGATCCACGGCTGTTCTAGACAGGAAAAGTGCTGTTCTCAGACGGGAAAGGGGGCCCACAGCTGTTCTCAGGCAGGAAAAGAGGGGTCCACTTCCAGAGAAACGTTAAGGTCCCCTGCCCTATATAGATGCAGAAGCAAGTTTCTCAAGAGATTTTATCCCCACCTGGGACAGGGTGATTCTTAAAAGGAGTACATCAGACAGTTTACCCGGAGCAAAGAACCAGCTCTGGATCGTGGCCTTAGTAATGATACCTGTAGATTGAGGTATATGGTTTAGTTTTACACAGAGACAGAGACAATGAGGAAGGTGGACAGAAACAGGAATGGCAGAAAGTAAGTTGAGCCCGTATAGGACATAACAGCACTCCAGTTTTTCGGTGACTTCCTTTTTTTTCCAAGAATGGCATACAGAAACATTCCTCTGGCGCAGTTATCCCCAACCCCCGACACTTGAACATACGAAGATAAGGGCCATCATGAAACGAAGAGTTCAGATTTGAAAATCTACGGTTGCTAATCAACGCCCCGAAGAACATAGTTGTTCCATCAATTCACCCGTAGTTCTCTTTTCATGAACGTTTACCCAGAGTTCTCTTTTCATGAACGTTTACCCAGAGTTCTCTTTTCATGAATGTTTACCCAGAGTTCTCTTTTCATGAATGTTTACCCAGAGTTCTCTTTTCATGAACGTTTACCCAGAGTTCTCTTTTCATGAACGTTTACCCAGAGTTCTCTTGTCATGAATGTTTATCCAGAGTTCTCTTTTCATGAACGTTTACCCAGAATTCTCTTTTCATGAACGTTTACCCAGAGTTCTCTTTTCACCTGCTGAAGCGGTGAGACTTTATATATGTTAAATATCTAATACCAGATCATTTGGAATTAGCGCAATCACATTTGCTCATCACAGGGCGTACGCTGTAGGTTGCTTTTGTCATGTTCCAGCCAATTCAGCTGTGAAAACGGTTACCATTTGCAGCTTCGTTGATTGAAATGAAAAAAAAAGAAGGAAGAAAGTGGTATGTTTTTGAAATTATAGAATGATGAGCTGTAAGACGAGGCGCAGTTGTCAGTGCTTTAAAGGAGTAAAGATATTCACGTTCAAAAAAAAGTCGAGACTTTTAACTATACTAAAACTATGTCAGAGTGACGTTTGTACTCTCTCACAGGTTCCACAACGGTGAGGAGATGTCCCGCAGAGGTCAGAACTATAGGGTCATGCAGGACGGGACGCTTCGCTTTACCAAGGTGAAGGTAGTTAACCGGGGTTGGTATCACTGTAAGGTGGAAAACGGCTTCAAGGATAGCAGCGAGTCTGAGCCTGCATACCTCACAGTTCATGGTAAGAATTTCTGCTTCTTGGCAGCCATCTTGATATTTAGTAGTACATCTTTGTTTTTCATTACATGATACATCATCATCATCATCAGGGCGTGGTACTCATTCAAAGCCTACTATAGATTTTCAAGGCCTTCGTTTTTTCCCCCCTTTTCGGTTGTCACTTTAACAAAAAGGTCACCCGTTGCACTTCACTGTCTGTGCTGATCTTCATCTGCTTTCATGAATTGCAAAGGATGGCATATGTTTAACAAAACAGAGGTGCTGGATTTTGTTGTTGTTGCTTTTTTGTTATTTTTACAGACGCATTTTAATTTACATAAACCTGTGTCCTGTAGCATTTGCATGACTGTGGAGTGTGAATAGTTGGTGCCTTCACATTTCTAAGCCACTACAACATTTGAGGTAGAGATGCCCTGCACCTGTCCTAGCTACCTTTATTTTTCTAGGGAAAACCCCAGGTGCCCATTTTGTGGAAACGCCAGCATTAGTCCAGTGCTTGTGAGACGTGGACAGTGGATATGTCAAGTGGATTAGAAGCAGCAGTGATGTGATTGTGGAGAAAAATAACATCGTATACAATGGACAACTAGAATACTAAAAGAAATGAAGATCTCAGAAACGTTGAGCAGCTGCATAAACTAATTAGAACCGTACGGAAAAGGCGAATAAAAATTTCTTCTACACAAGCCAGGAAGTGTATGTGTATTTTACATGTTACTTTTAGTTTATGTAAACACTACATGCTGTGTAATGTCATCGTCACACTCGACAGAAGCTGCAGAGCAGAACCGGGTTGCCGTCACGCCGAAGTCAGCGCTCTCATAAGCGAAAACTCCAACGACACAGACGCGCTGCGATCTACAAGGCGGGTCTCTTGTGTCCTACCCACGGAGGGCCCGGGCGTTTATCACGCGCTCTGGTGGCGGAACAGCCCAGGAAGTCAGCTGTGCCTGTGTAATGACGACCAGCAGCATGACGATGGAGATTCATGACAGCGAGGAAGGCATTTATCTGGCTGGAATCACAGGATTTACACCCGTATCTGCGTGGTGAGCGACTCATTAAGCGTGATCCGAAAAGTTCAGACGGGTTCGGTGGGCAGGCAGTGACTGGAGTCCTTGCAGAGGTCGAAGATTCGATGTCACATTCATTTTGCCAGGTCGTTCTGATGTCCGAGGCTGTGAGGGAGCAGATAGGCTGGGTGGTTTGGCCACCATAGACGATGGTCAACCGTTAGATGGTGCTGAAATTGTGAATGTCCTCAGAGAGCTTTAAAGGAGCGGAGGACTTTGAGCGAGGTGACCTGACGTCGCTGTCTCGGATGTAGGAATTCAGAGTGAAAGATGTCATCTCAAGGACTGAGAGTTATTACCGGCACGTGGGAGGAACAGTCAGTCAACACTGAACTGGCCACACTTAGTGGCTGTACACTAAGGGATATACTGAGGAGGAGATAAAGCACTTATGCACGTGTCTGGAGTGCAGTGATGATGATACATAACATAACATATCATAATATAACACAACATAACATACGAAACGTAACTACATGGTGTTACTGTGTTCTAAAGTGAGAATCCAGCATTGGCAGAATTAGCCGTGAGAGGATCTTTTCAGGAAAATGATGGTCGGAAAAAAAATCACACATAGCTTTTGTCTTCTTCAAAATGTATTGTGTTGTGTTGTGTTGTGCTGTGCTGTAATGTAGTGTATCATATCGTACTCCATTAACACTGCGATATGTTATGTCAGTTTGTTACGACACGTCACATTACATACGTAAAGTTGCATCACATTATGTCATGTCATCTTATATTTTATCAATATGTTCATGCTGCTGTGTTCAGCTATCTTTATTCCATTTCACAGTAATTTACGCTATCATCATACTTTGTATTATCTCCCTACCAGTTTTTTTTAGCGGTTCAAAATGGAATGTGCAGATTAGGGTTTATGGTGTTTTATACAGGCAGTCATAGTTCCTTAACTTTGGATGCGTAGGTTAGGGTTTATGGTGTGGTATGCAGGCAGTTATAGTTCCTTAACTTTGGATGCGTAGGTTAGGGTTTATGATGTGGTATACAGGCAGTCGTAGTTCCTTAACTTTGGATGGGTTTATGGTGTGGTATGCAGGCAGTCATAGTTCCTTAACTTTGGATGCGTAGGTTAGGGTTTATGGTGTGGTATGCAGGCAGTCATAGTTCCTTAACTTTGGATGCGTAGGTTAGGGTTTATGATGTGGTAAGCAGGCAGTCATAGTTCCTTAACTTTGGATGGGTTTATGGTGTGGTATGCAGGCAGTCATAGTTCCTTAACTTTGGATGCGTAGGTTAGGGTTTATGGTGTGGTATGCAGGCAGTCATAGTTCCTTAACTTTGGATGCGTAGGTTAGGGTTTATGGTGTGGTATGCAGGCAGTCATAGTTCCTTAACTTTGGATGCGTAGGTTAGGGTTTATGGTGTGGTATGCAGGCAGTCATAGTTCCTTAACTTTGGATGCGTAGTTTAGGGTTTATGATGTGGTATGCAGGCAGTCATAGTTCATTAACTATGGATGCGTAGGTTAATGTTGATTATGTGGTATGCAGGTAGTCATAGTTCCTTAGCTTTAAATTCCTTATCTTGGTTATAATCAAGGAGGATACAGTTGAAAAGAAGCAGGTTGACACCATAATAACAGAAAATAACGCCATTCGTATTTTTGTTCTGCCAAATTGTTATCAGTAACACATCAGTAACACACCAGTAACACATCAGTAATACACCGGTAACACATCAATAACACACCAGTAACACATTGTTTTCTTCTTCAGCCCCCGCAGAGATTATGAACAAAAAGATGGCGTCCCGGCCCAGGATACACCCAAATGGCACTGTCGCATATATCATCTGTGAGGTAGCTGGGATTCCACCGCCAACTGTAGAGTGGAGGAAAAATGGAAATTTGGTTAGTGTAAAAATTCACATCCCTATTCACATCAATGAATGAAAAATGGAGGGTGATGAAGGGCAGAATGTAAGACGGGCCTTCGTGCCCAGTTTTTACACTTTAAAAATAAAGATCATTCATTCATTCATCATATTCTTATGTACCTGTGTTACTGGTTGCTTGTTAAGCAAAGGTGAATGTATTGGTAGTGGATGATTTACAGAATGTATAGAGATCCAACAATTTAGGTGAAGAAAGATGAGGAAAAAAGAATGCAGTCATAGAAAGTAATATAAAGAACCAGTATTTAGTCCAAGTCCTTGTTCTGGAATAATATTTTTTATGCTTAATTTTCATCATCGTCATCATCATCATGTGCCATGCCTGGATGCGTCGGCGATCAGTGTCCCTCCACAGTTTCCGATCTTTCATGTCTTCCATCAGTTCTGTTGTTGTGCTTTCTCCCATGCCATTTTGTCAAGCCATCTAAGATTTTCTCTCTTGGTCTTCCTCCCTGACTCTTCCTTTCCTGGGTCCCATTTTCCGTGTTGTCACTATCTTTTCGAGTCCTCCTCTTATCACTATGTGACCCTATGAACCTAGCCAGGAGTTAAACAGCAAATTATGGCAAAGAAAAGATCAGAGGCAGACAAGCGAGATTTATAGGACAGTTCCTGAGAAGAGGAAAATTGGAACACACTGTGGCAACTGGAAAAATTGAAGGAAGAAGAGACAGAGGAAGACAGAGAAAGAGAAGTTACTGGATGGGCTGTCAGTGTGGCTAGGAAAAAAGTCGCCGGCGGATCTCATAATCAAGTCTAAAGACGGGGAGTTGTGGAGAGAAATGATCGCCTACGCCACGCGGCTTGGCACTTGAATGAACGTAGCCTGTCTTCTTCGTAGTTTATTCATATTTTTTTTTGTTTTTCTGTTTTTTGGAAAAGTAGGGATTTTCTTGAATTAATTTCCCAACTTTTTTCATGATTTTTTTTTTTTATAGATTTTTAATTATTTCATTTTTACCCGATATGCAGATCGTGATTAACCAAGCAAACTCACTGGAAAGCGAGACCCTGAGAAACACATCGACAGCAACGTTGTCCTCAACTCTGAGAATCGTTGTCACTCAGTCAGCCACTTACAGCTGCTCGGCAATCAACTCTCCTATTGAGAAACACGCTAATGACACCGTTACAATCAACATCACCGTCACGCCGGCTCCAGGTAGGTCTTCATTTCTTAAAGATTAGCTTATGGGTTTACCCGCACAGCTGAGAACATTTTTTTTTTATGGTGTGTTGTTTGATCGGTGAAGTGGGCAAACTGTTTACAGAGATTTGTAGTTCAGGTGAAAGTGAAAGGAGATTTATGGTTTATGGTATGGTAAACTGTGCTTAAGATGAAATGGACTCCCGCAGAAGAGTGGTTCCCAATCTGGGGGGGTACGCGTATCCATAGGGGATGTTTAGGGGTACGAGAGAAGAAGTTGGATAATGACCGAAAACGGATAATATTATGTCGTCTATAATAGTAATAAAACAGTTTTGCTAATGTGAAGGGGTACAGTTTATGGAAATATGTTGCCAAGAGCTACGCAAGCAGAAAAAAAGGTTGGGAACCACTGCCGTGGATAGAATAGCCACGAGAAAAGATAAGCAAATCTAGCAGAGTCTGAAGTTTGAGTCTGTGATCTTTTCTCTTAATGTTTTTCTTTTCCTCGCGTCTGAAGTGCTTTTTTTTCAGAAGACAGACCATAGGACACTTCGCTCTATCACTTCACTGTGTGACCGTCACTTCTTTCCGTCGCTTTATACTCGGGGACCTATTGGTATACTCGATGGTTTATGCTGTGATCGAGACTGTTGCCCTTTTGCGTTTCTTCTGTAATGTTCAGCCGCCGAGTGTATGTTGAGCTCCTCATAATGTAAGTGTCCAGAAAGAGAACTTAGCAAACGTGGAAGCATTTTAGCTGTACATGGCGTTGGTACTCGATCAAGGTCAGCTTAACGTTTTAGCACTTTAAAACTGTTCAGATCATATCTGTAATATGAGGATATTTATAAACTTGGAGGATTTCTCTACAAAATAAAACAGCCTTTCTCCATGTACCTGCATTTGTCTCTCTGCACTCGCTTCTGGAAAGTGTAAAGGAACTTTTGGAACACCCTGTGTAACAGAATGTAAGATACAGCCTGTCTGCTCACAGTACTGAAAGTAACACTGAGAAATCCGTGACGTAACAATAATGATCTTTATTCTTCATAGCCCAGCTCCTGATGTAACAAAAAAAGATGATGACGTAATAAAAGATTAAACAGATTTTCCTTTATATTGATCATACTTTGCTGTGGAAAAAATGGCCTCCTCTACCTCGAGGTCATGTTGGGTTGTTAGGTCAGCAAAACAAACTGCAGCTGAATTCTTGTTCTCCTTTCATTTTCCATGGCCACCTAGTCTTTCACAGTTCCGCTCTCACTAGCCAATGTCATGCTAAACGTTTTCCGTCCATTAATTAAAAAAAACACTGCATCGTACTGTTATATGTATTTCTGAGTGGATATGAGCGGTAAAGATATGTAGTATTTAAATTGTAGATACAAAAGTGAAGCAGTCGATGACCGTGAAATGTGTCTACCTGACAAAAGAACGACACAAAACTGTCTCCTTCATCCAAGGAGAGACGGTCTGGTTGATTTAGAGTCTTTGACGACTGAAATAAGAAATTAACACATTTAATATTTTTATAACTGCTTCAGCGAGCACACTTTTTGCGTCCCTTTAAATCAGAGACTGTCAAACCTATTTAAACTGGCGACACACTGAGCAAGATGAAATACTTCTATGGCACACTTTCATCTTTGAAGGAGAGATGTTATCGTTTTAAAACCTATTAAACCCATTTCTTTTCAGCTCACATTCAGACTTTTGCTACACATTTATGAATCGATCCTTCGCGTCCTGCCGCAGGTTCAAGTGCCTATCCATTCTGCTCTACCTTAAAAAAAATACCGAGGGCATTAGGTGCAGATATTCAGACAGATAATATGGGTAAGCCTCTTGTAATATGATTACACCGTCTTAACAAACTGCGAGACACTGTAAATAAGTGCTGCATGGCCTGGGGCATTCGTTGTGTTATAATTTAGAGCAAAACTTTCAAGAGAACTAATGAAATACTTATGGGCTTCGCATTATGACTTCCGCTGTGGTGTGCATTTTGTTTGTTTGTTTTGTTTTTGTTTTATGGGGTGTGCATTACCATAAAAGATGACAATTTCTACAAATAGGAAACGAGCATTTTGAGAGTGCGAGATAGCTAAGTTGATTAATGCGCTGCTCTCTGGTAGCTACACGGTTGCTCGTCCTACCGCAGCCCATGGTTCAAGTCTCAGATAATTCTCTTGTCATTTTTCTTTTTCTGACATCTAAAAGTTCTTTGTCTGTTATATTGTTTTCGAAGTCTAACGATACAATACTACGCTCTATTCACTCAGTCATTTGCATGTCCCTTGCGGAATTTTTCCTCTCTAACAGCTATCCTGTAGGCCTCTCGGTTGTAAGCAAGATGCCCTGCTGCCGATGCCTCCATTCGCAGATCATCAGCGATGCGTTTCAGCTATCTTCGTCTTGGTCTTCCTCTTTATTTTTCCCATTATGTACCCTTCCAAGACTGTCTTCTCTAAATTCTCATGACGTTTAATAGTGTGTTCTGTTACTTCACCATAAAAGACTGTACGGTAACAAACTGTTTAAAACCGCACTGTGAACGACAAACCAACGGACGGACTTAATCTAATCAGTGAAGTATTCATTTCATTCATTTGTTACCATGGTGATAGATATTGTGGCCAATCATTCTTCTCCACTATGCGCAGTCATTTGTTGTTTGTAATTATATCGGTTGCCTTTCATTTCTCGGATCACTTGTTCGACTCGTTTATGATACGGTAGCCCACTCGTATCCGCAGTTTCAGGTACCCGCGATTTGAAAAACAGAAATTAGACATTATGCAGTTTGAACTCCTAAAGTTCCTGCTCTCCAACCTTCTTGCTTTTCCCAGCCTTCACGTTCACATAGTTACGCTTTTAGCATCCGCTGTGTAAACAGTATCCAGTCTTGCCATATACCTAAAATTACTGTATAATTCTTTGTAGATTTTGTTTGGCTTAATATGACTCCCAAAGCGCAAAAAAAAAAAAACAAACAAACCTAGTGACGCTGGCGATTCAGTCAAATCTGGGAAGCCTTAATGTGTTTAATTAAAAAAACAATTAAACTGTATCATAAGTATGTACACATGTTTAAAAAAAAACGTACATTACATAGAATTCAATATTATTCGCGGCTTCAAGCATCCGCGGTAACGCTTGAAACCAAATGGCCGCGGATATCGGGGAGAGGGCGGAACAGTGAAGGAATGCAGAATACATATATCTTTTCAGACATTTTATTTTTTCCCTTGAGATTCCCATTTCATGTAAATTCGAAAAATTACGAAGCATAATCTGTTATATACAACTGAGAAAGATAACCAAAAAAAAAGTTTGTACCATTCACCAGCATATCAGCAAGAAGGCAAGTGCTGTATGTGTGAAGTATTTAACATTTAAGATTGCATTCTCTCTCTCAGTCATTTCAACAGAGCTGCAACCTGATTTGTAAATACATCACACTATTCTGGGGGGGGGGATAGCTCTGCACATTACCAGTTGGCCACACCTCATGACAAAGATTCTTCACAACAGATAGACCCCAGATATGAATGACTATCCCATTTTTTTTTCACCTGGAGTCAGTTTATTACTACTCCCCCCCCCCCCCCCAATGAAGTAAATGTCAAATAACTTAAGACATTTCATCACATGTGGCTGCCTTTCAGAAGAGGATCCAGCTGAACTGAACACGACCTGGTGGAGCCCAAGTTCTTGGGTGCAGAGGGCGCTCTGATACGTTCAAACCATGAAGGCAACCGTTTAGTGACATATACTGGGCTTAAAAAAAAAAAAAACAATGTGTTGAGTTTCAGCGATACTTTACATTTAAAAAAAACAATGTGTTGAGTATCAGAGATACTTTACACTTAAAAAAAAACAATGTGTTGAGTTTCAGCGATACTTTACGCTTAAAAAAAACAATGTGTTGAGTTTCAGCGATACTTTACACTTAAAAAAAAACAATGTGTTGAGTTTCAGCGATACTTTACACTTAAAAAAAAACAATGTGTTGAGTTTCAGCGATACTTTACACTTAAAAAAAAAACAATGTGTTGATTTTCAGCAATACTTTACATTTTAAAAAAAAAACAATGTGTTGATTTTCAGCGATACTTTACACTTAAAAAAAAACAATGTGTTGAGTTTCAGCGATACTTTACACTTAAAAAAAAACAATGTGTTGATTTTCAGCGATACTTTACACTTAAAAAAAAACAATGTGTTGAGTTTCAGCGATACTTTACACTTAAAAAAAAACAATGTGTTGAGTTTCAGCGATACTTTACACGCCCTGACCCCATCAGTCCGCATCTGGGACCTTTCTTCGGTTCTCGTGACTTGTAGTTTATTTTTCTTTCTTTCTGTAATTTATTTTGCTACAAAAATTCGTCCACGTTTCGTGAATCTTAATTTCAGTCATCAAATTTTCCGTTCTTGACACTTCACCACGATCATCAAATTTTCCGTTGTTGGCACTTACCACAGTCATCAAATTTTCCGTTGTTGGCACTTACCACAGTCATCAAATTTTCCGTTGTCGGCACTTACCACAGTCATCAAATTTTCCGTTGTTGGCACTTCACTACAGTCATCAAATTTTCCTTTGTTGACACTTCACCACAGTTATCAAATTTTCCGTTGTTGACACTTCACCATAGTCATCAAATTTTCCGTTGTTGACACTTCACTATAGTCATCAAATTTTCCATTGTTGGCACTTCACTATAGTCATCAAATTTTCCGTTGTTGGCACTTCATGGCAGTTACCAAATTTCCTGTCATTGACACTTCATCTGTTGCCTTTTTTTATCATGTGAGGCATGACGATAGACCAGGTGCGGAAAAATGATATTGTATTAATAATGGGGGATTTTAATGCAAAGACTGGTACAGAAAGAGCAGAAGATGAAGGACATGTTGTAGGGAAATTTAGCATAGAACAAAGAAATGAGGCAGGTGACAAGCTAATGGCGTTTTGCATAGAAAATGAGCTAATGATCGCTAACACACTTTTTAGACAACATCCAAGAAGACTTTACGCATGGATATCACTTAATGGGAAAACCAAGAATCAAATAAATTACATTTTAGTGCAAAGAAGGTGGAGATCAAGTATAACATCAGTAAAAACTTTACCACGTGCTGATTGTGACACGGACCATGAGTTATTAATAGCAGACATGAAGATAAAGATAAAAAAGACAGTTACGGGATCAAGACCACTCCACTTTGATCTTACAAAAATACCAGAACAATACGGTATAGAAGTGAATAACCGTTTTGAAATCCTGATGGATGCACAGGAGGAGATGACACCAGATGAATTGACTACACAGGCCAAAGATATCTTAATAACAACAGCTAAAGACATGGTTCCAGTAAAGAAAACACAAAAGAATGGATGGATTACAGCAGGCACACTAGAACTGATAAAACAACGTAGAAAAATGAAGATGCAATACAAAGTGACAAACAACAACAAAGAGGATTGTAAATCTTTAACAAAAGAAGTACGAGGAAACATAAGAAAAAAACAAAAAAAAACAATACATACAAAATTGTTGTGAAAGAATAGAAGGACATAGAAGTGTGGAAGAGATAGTGAAATGTTTAAAGAAATAAAGACATTCACGAGAAATGTCACACCTAAGCTAAATATAATTTATGACGAGATGGGGAATACCTTGACAGAGACAGAGGAAATTCTAGAAAGATGTAAGGAATATTGCAGAGGAATGTATGAAACAACTGACTGTGACAGCAGAAATCAACAGTGTGAATTATTATTGGAGGAGAAAGAACCCAAACTGACAATAGAAGAAGAAATAAAGAATCTGAAAAAAGGTAAATCACCAGGATGTGATGAGATAACAGTTGGATTTATTAAAGCAGGAGGAAAGGAATGTGCAACAATCTATCATGCACTATGTAAAAAGAAATGGCATTCAAGTATTTGACCAAAAGAATGGAAAAGAACTATATTCATACCACTACCAAAAAAGGGTAACCTGAAATTATGCACAAACTACAGAACTGTTGCCCTTATTAGTCATGCCAGTAAAATTCTGTTAAAAATCATAATGAGTAGACTTCATAAGAAAATAGAAGAAGTCAGTATAGTCCAAGCTGGTTTCAGGCAAGAAAGAGGATCAAGAGATCATATATTAATACAAGATTAATAATAGAGAAATGCAGAGAGTTTAATGTGAATCTATATTTATCTTTTATAGACTACTCAAAGGCATTTGATTGTGTACAACATTAGAAACTGTGGGAAATAGTGGAAAAAATGGGATTTCGAACACATTTGATACAATTAACATCACTGTTATATCTAGACCAACAAGCAGCAGTAAGAATAAATAATGAAACAACAACTTGGTTTGACATAAAGCAAGGGGTCCGTCAGGGGTGCATATTGTCACCTTACTTATTTAACTTGTATACTGAAAATATAATGAGGAATGTTAGAGAAGATGTAGACAAAGACAATTGGAGGTTATGAAATACCAGAGATTAGATATGCTGATGACACAGTATTACTGTCCACAACACAAAAAGGGATGGAAAAACTAGTGATGTCAGTCCGTAAGAACAGTGAAGAGCAAAAGCTCTATCTTAATGCGAAGAAAACTAAATTGATGACAACTGACAAAACAAACAAGGCAGCTGAAATATGTATCAATGAGGAAAAATTGGAAGAAGTGGAGAGTTTTGAAATTCTTGGATCACTTCTAACTAGTAATGGAGATACAATGAGGGAAATTAAAAGGAGGACATCTATCACTCTTCAAAGTAAAATAACTAAAGAATCTGTGGAAGGGAACAGACAGAACCACAGAAATAAGATTTTAAGGGCATGCATCTTTCACGTATGCCTGTGAGACCTGGACACTTAACAAAACAGCTGATAAACACATAAATGCCTTGGAATGTAAATGCTACAGAAGAGTTCTTCAAATATCATGGACAGAAAAGAACAAATATATCCATACTACAAGAACTTAATATTGAAGAAGGCTGGCTAGTAAGAGGATTAAAGAGAAAAACTTAAATATTTTCGACACATTAAACGTCATGATAATCTAGAGAAGACCATCCTGGAAGGGTACATAATGGGAAAAAGAAAGAGAGGAAGACCAAGGAGAAGATGGCTGCAAGACATCGTTGATGATCTGCAAATGGATGCATCAGCAGCAGGCCATCTTGCTCACAACCGAGGGCCTACATGAGTGCAGTTAGGGAGGCAAAGTTCCGCAAGGGACATGCAAATGAATGATTGAATGAATGATTGAGGCATGGTAAAACTGTTCAGAATGATATATGTTGCACCTGTTTCTCTCTCTGTCTCACTCACTCACTCCCTCCCTCCATCCCTCGATCCCCTTTTCTGTTTCTCTTCCTTTTAGTTTCCCATTGCCTGCCAGGTTAACATGCTCACTTCGCTATAACGCGCATTATCGATCGTCATCTCCTCAGTGGTTTTAATTGATTTTTCCTATTCAGAACCTACTCTGTGACATCCGTCATGTCATTTTCTGGCATTCCATGGTTTATGTGCCATGTTTTTCTGTGTTGCTTTCTCTTTAATTGGTTTTTTTTTCCAGATCTCACAAACATGGGGACGAACGTACTTGTATTTTCAGCGAGAGAAGAGGTTCCCGAACATCAGATTGCCACCCAGACTAGGATTGTGGAAGTTCTGAAATGAGGCAGTGAACACAGAAGGACAATAAATTTTTTTAAAATTTAAAAATTATATTACAAAAAATAAAGAATTTTAGTGAAATCATTCTACTTTGTGTTTTCAAAGCTATATAATATGAAGTCATTTTTGTTGCATTTCGGTATTTTAAAATCCTTTTGTGGTACTAATTCTTGTTTAGGGTCGCGCTAAAAAAAAAGAATGAGAACCGCTGAGTTTAGAGTTACACACGCTGCAACTCTGTGAAAACCAGAAGAAACATGAACCAGACAGATACACGAGACAGTGTACTCACGGGTGTTGAAGGCAATGTCCCGTCTGGCGGTTAGAAACCCATGGCTAACATGCTAGCATCATGGTTGGCAAGCCATAGCTGACCAAGACCTTGTTCCACCTCTCCTTTGATAACCCTAAGAATAGACGACCTAATCTGACTAATAAAGAGGATTGAAGAGAGAAAACTGAAGTATATTGGACACATTAAACGTCATAATAATTTAAAGTTTAAAGAAGACCGTATTGGAAGGATACATAATGGGAAAAAGAAAGAGAGGAAGACCAAAACGAAGATGGCTGCAAAGCGTCGTTGACGATCTGCAAATGGATGCATCAGCAGCAGGCCATCTTGCTCACAACCGAGAGGCCTACAGGAGAGCTGTTAGGGAGGCAAAGTTCCGCAAGGGACATGCAAATGAATGATTGAATGAATCTGGCTAAAGGGGCAGGGATCGCCATAGTGCTCCCACGGATGTAGAGTCAGCAGAAACAGCATTCCACACCTCCAGCATTTTAGTATTACTCAGATTGTGGAAAAAATATATATATATAATATATACTGTATATATATATAATATATACAATATATATATATATATATCCGCTGTAACCTGCTTGTAATCTGACTTGATGCTGTGCCTCAGCCTTATTGTAGTCTGCGAAGAGCACCAGCTTGCAGTTCGAAGAAAAAGAAGAATCTGAATATACTTACAGAGAATAGTTGTAGGTGCCAGATAAAGTCGCAAAAAACTGTTTCTGGAGTCTAAATTAAAACACTACCACAGAGCGGACGGACCTGGAGAGAATGTTTATATATTTGTCTCAAGTCTTTCAGCTTAGCAGATGAAAATGATAGACGGAAAATTCACTGGCGTGGTGTTCCACAGGAATGTTCAAACGTGTCTGAAAGCACAAAGTGCATTTTAAAATTTGCCAAGAAACCTCTTTTAGTTTATAGAAGTGGTTCCCAGCCACAGATCACGACCCAAATGAGGGTCTCGGGAATTCTGAGGTGGGGTCGCGGGAACTATTATGGAAAAAACCCCCCAAACAAACAAATAGCAAGGTGTTCGATAAATTCTACTACAAAGGGGTAGAAATGTCAACAGTTGATACAGTCCTTATAGCAGAAAATCCACACATCCTACGGAAATTAAAAGATAAGATAAACTACACAAGCCAAGAATGGGGATTCGAGATTCAATATCAAGAGGACCAAAGTTGAACAGGAAAGACCAAAAAATCACAGAAACTGAAACAAGTGACAGACCACAGCTACCAGGAGCATATACTAACCGAGGATGGGAGATGTCAGACGGTGAAGAAAAAAAAAAAGAAAAGAATACCACCATGAAGAAAAAAGCTGTTATCCAGGAGTCTGTCCGTGAAAACAAAAATGAGATGTGTAAAATGCTCAATCTTTTCTGCATTATTGTACGAAGCAGAAACCTGACCTCAGAGAGAAGCAGCAGGGCATCTTGCTTTCAGTCGAAAGCCCTACAGGAGAGCTGTTAGGGAGGAGGAGTTCTGATAGGGACATGCAAATGACTGACTGAGTTACAAACATCAGCG
The DNA here is from genome assembly GCA_009760885.1 of Achatina immaculata. NCBI lineage: Eukaryota > Metazoa > Mollusca > Gastropoda > Stylommatophora > Achatinidae > Lissachatina > Lissachatina immaculata. The sequence goes on along the minus strand of CM019720.1, from coordinate 47,056,882 downwards.
AAAAGTAAATGTTCGTATGTTAGTTTTTTTTTTAAAAAACCGTATTCGCATCGACATTTAATCATTACAAAATGTTAAACATACTGAAACTGGCAGATTCTCCGCCATGCCTACTGGCCCGATTATCCACGAACTGATTTCTCTGGATGCTTTTTACTAGATTTTTTTATAATATAAACCGGGTACGGTAACCGACGACCTCCAAAAGTTTCGGTTTTTCTCGTTTATAATCGGAAACTTGCCGGTCGTTGGCTGTTAACGCAATCACTGCACATATGCATTTTCTTGACATGGATCCGATTAGCCGTTGGATCTGTTGTGGGATGGCTGCCCACTCTTCCCGCATTGCAAGAGACAACTGTCGGAGATTGGTTGGCGCCACGTCTTGCTGGCGGACTTGTCTGTTGAGTTCATCCCATAAGTGTTCTATTGGGTTCGTGTCTGATGACATGGATGGCCACGGAATGGTCTGGACGTTGTCAGCGATGAACTGGATGGTGAGTTGTGCCACCTGAGGTCGAGCGTTATTCTGCTGAAAAATCGGCCCTATTGCACCCAGAAGCGTGAGGACGTGAGGACGAAGAATTTCAGCGACGTATCATTGGGCATTCAGGTGTCCTTCAATTTCCACGAGGTCACTTCTTCCCATGAAGTTGATCGTTTTCCACACCAGTACACCTCCACCACCATGTGGAGGAGCCTCATCCACCTATTTCTGGGCGTAGCGCTCATGGACTCTGCGGTAAACTCTACTCCGTTTATCGTATCGCTGGAGCAGAAAGAATGATTGATCACTAAACCAAACCCTTCTTCAGTTATTCGCAACGGTCCATTGACGACGCTGGTTCGCCCACTGCAGTCGGTTCTGGCAATGGCGGTCCGTGAGAACAGGACATCTGTAGGGTCTTCTAGTCCAAATACCAGCACCGTACAGCCGGTTCCTGGCTGTTTGATATAAAATTCAGCGAGCTGCTGTCATTGACTGGACTGTTGAGGACGCAGATGCAAATCGATTCCTGAGGTGACTTAGCCGTATGAAGCGGTCTTCGGCAGGAGTTGTGACTATGGGTCTTTCACTGCGGAGCCGGTTTGCAACTGAGCCAGTTTCTTGAAATCGTCTCCAAAGACGACTAATGGTGCTTTTAACCACATTAAATTGTCTGGTCACTACATTTTGTGACTGTCCAGTCTGTAAACGTCCAGTGATGATGAGTCGTTGTTCTGCAGTGAGATGAGCCATACTTGCGCAATGAAGTTTCAAATGAATTGATTCGAGGAGCGTCAATATTTTATAGGCATTCAGTAATATGGTCAGTGAGTTTTGTGTTCAGTAAGTTTCACGGGATTTTCGTGAACCTTTCATGAGTTATTGTTAAAAATGCTGTTGTGACTAATGTCGACTTTCTGTGCTTATGAATCATCTGCTGAGTACAATTCAGGTCAGCACGTGAAGTTGATGTCCAGTTGAACGTTTTAGGCAATTTGCCCTTGTCTGATCAGCAAACTTCAGTTTATATCGCAACATCGTATTTGTTGTTTTGTTTTTGAACAGTATATGTTTGCCCCGTCAGACCTTTAAATAATATTGGAGTTTCAGGGAACCTTTGCATACACTTACTACTCTGAGAGTTCGTGGTAAGTTATCGCTATCAGTAAACAACCAGTATCATAATGTAGTAATAAATATCGCTGATATTTTGAGATATAATGATCTGTTTATTTATTTTTTTAATCGCCAGCACTCGAAGATCACTGGTTGAGAAAAACTGTTCTCTAAACTTTTCCAGAAGTAGAAGTTTGAATAGAATGGGCACATTTAGTTTATAATAATAAAATATACTGTCCAAAAAGAAGAAACGCATAACTACTGATGACCCAATTTTAGCTAAAACTTTGATATTCCATAGCTTTTTAAATTGAATGAATAAAATTTTCAAATTGCACACAATAATACCTAATGTTTTAAACATTCACTTAACAGTTTCTTGCATCTGTGTGACGAGAATTCGTTAATCCCAGGGGTTCTCAAGTTAGTATGGTGTGTGGTCTCCGCTTGCATCGATCAGCGACTGACATCTACTGGACATAGATGCGATCAGATGTCTGATGTGCGCCTGTGGGATGGCTGCCCACTCTTCCTGGAGTGCCTGCCACAGATCATGACGATAGGCTGGAGAAACATTTCAGCTACAAACACGTCTTTGCAGCTCATCCCATAGGTGCTCGTTTGGATTCATGTCTGGAAACAGGGATGGCCAGGGAAGGGTGAGAATGTTGTTGGCAGTCAGGAACTGTGTAGTGAACCGTGCAGAATGAGGTCTGACGTTGTCCTGTTGAAACACATACATTTGCACAGCCAAAAATGAAAGGACATGGGGTCGAAGAATTTCATTGTTGCGCATTCAAGCCTGCTTCAGTCTGCACCAATGGACTCCTTCCGTTGAATTTGATCATTCTCCAGACCATTACACCTCCACTACCGTGCGGTGGAGCTTCATCAACGCAATTTTGGGCAAAACGTTCATTTGGCATATCATGGCGGTGCAACAAAATGGAAGATTCGTCACTAAAGCAGACACGTCTCCATTAATTGTCAGTTGTCCAGGGCCGATGCTGGTTAGCCCAAACAAGTCGATTTTGGCGATGGCGTCTCGTTAAGACAGGACTTCTGTGAGGTCGTCGTGCAACCACTCCAGCATCATGCAGTCTTATTCCGGACAGTTTAATTATCAGCTGCTGTTGTCACCCTGGGTCGTCCACTGCGGTGCCGGTCTTCAGCTGAGCCAGTGGCTTGGAAACGATGCCAAAGTCGACTGATGGTACTCTGCTGCACGTTTAAATGCCTGGCAGCCTGACTTTGACTTTCGCCTGCTTGCAGGCGACCAATAGCAATGTTTCATAAATTTTGCAATAGACGCGCCATAATTGTCTGCTTGAAAATTAACTGAATTTGTTTGTGTAACCTCATCCTTTTATAGGGTTTCATTTGCATGGGAAGTGAGTTGTGCTCACCACAAAAATCACGACTTTTCCATAAACGCAACGTGAGTTATGGTAAAAAAAATGCGTGATAAGCAAGGGCAACTACTGCGTTCTGACTATAAACGAGAATAGAAAAATTCGCGCTAAATCATGGACCTGATATCTTGGTGACAATTTTTGGTTTGGTTTGAGATACCCGGGAAAAAAATTTTGTTATAACATATAAAAAAATGAAGCTTAAGTAAGCTATACGTTTCTTTTTGGACTATAGTTTTATACATTTGCGGAATGAAATGATCCAGCAAATGGCGAGAACAACACCTGTCAAGGACAGTTCGGGCATTTGATACACATGAATCCAGAACAATCAGTTGCATACAACTCGAAAACATCTGGATATAGGAAGTCAGCACGACCAAGGAAAAAGTGATTAGATTGAATGAAAGACACACTGTGGAAACATAACATGACAGCTGTCCAGGTCTCTCACCTTGCTCTGGACCGATGTCTGAAACTCCCTGCGACGCTAATACCATAAGCAAACAGAGAAGAAGAAGAAGAAGAAGTAGAAGAAGAAGAAGCACATTTATTTTGTGAGTTTAGCGCTGTGATTGGAAATCGGCCCTCAAAACAGTGCTCTCTCGCGTACCACAGACAGCATGTACCAGGTAAAAGCAAACGAGGACTTGAGACGAGTTGAACATTTTGGGCGGACTGCTCGGAGAGATAAAGAATTGTTCTGCCCAGATACCTGCTCTGCTGTCCTGGCCTCACGTTATGTTCTGCTCTCCGCATTTTATGAGTGGCGCTCAAGGGGTTAACGCCGACTGCGTTGTCGCTCGTTACGGCCAAACACTGACATTTATCAACGCCACTTCGTAACTTTTTGTCCTCTGAATATTTTTTTATTGTTCCATCTGTCTGTATGTTCCTTCCATGTCATATAGTTTGTTTTGTTTTTTTTTCAAGACGCATATCCGAGGTTTTCTTGCCCTAGAACTTTGATCAGGGGCGCCTAGAAATAAAACATCCATATTTGGTAGGAAATAATGTTACTTTGGATGAAAATTATTGTTGTGTTTTGTGTGGGTTGGCTGTTGTTTTTAATCGCTTACGCCATTTCCCGCGGTTTTTTCCCCTTCATACTTCAGAACGACTTTCACCATCTATCTTCCTGGTAAATATCTATATCCCCCCCCCCAGCTTCCCCTTCATCCCACTATCCCGTTATTTTTCTCTCCTGTCACTCTTTGTCTATTTATCTATTTCTGTCTGTCTGTCTCTCTCTTTCCGCGTCTTTCTCTGTGTTTCTGCCTCTTTCTCTGTCTGCCTCTCTCTCTCTCTCTATATATATATATATATATATATATATATGTCTGCCTCTCTTTCTATCTGTCTGCCTCTCTCTATCAGTCTGGCTCTCTCTGTGTCTCTGCTTCTCTCTCTGTCTGTCTCCTCCTCTCTCTGTCTGCCTCTCTCTCTATCTGCCTCACTGCCTGCTTCGCTGTCTGTCTCTCTGCCTCTCTCTGTCTTTGTCTGCCTCTCTCTCTCTATCTGCCTCATTGTCTGCTTCGCTGTCTGTCTCTCTGCCTCTCTCTGTCTTTGTCTGCCTCTCTCTCTATCTGCCTCACTGTCTGCTTCGCTGTCTGTCTCTCCACCTCTCTCTGTCTTTGCCTGCCTCTCTCTCTCTCTCTGCATATGCTGTTACCTCAGCATCAAACATGATAATTTCGGGTAATTAATGCGTTTAGTGCTTCATAAAAGTTTCTTTATCTGTCATTTGTTTAATGTTTGTCTGTCAATCTGCCTCTCTGTCCTTCTACAGTTACACATTCTATAAGTCTCCTGTCTGTCTGTCCGTCACTCTATCAGTCATCTGTCTGCCTGCCTTCTTGCCTATCTGTCTGTCCGTCCGTCTTTGTATCAGCCACCTGTCTGCCTGTTTGTTCCCTGTATCACTTTTGCTTGTGATCACAGAAATGTAAATTGGCAAGTAAATCGAGCATTCACGCATATTTCACTTTCATATCCAAGAGATGCTGTAAGTGATAGTGTCGCACTTAGCTTTGGGAAGAATGAAAACGTATCTGCATATCAAACGCTCATTGCAAACAGGGCAATCCATTCCTTTTTTGTAGGGGAAAAAACTACTGGTAATTGTTACGCCGAAAACTGGCTTTCTTCTACATTTTTTAGTATTAGTGTTTTCTTTCTTTCTTGTATCTAATAGCGGAGATGTTTTCGCTGCCATCAAGGGAATAAATCTCGAACTGTGGGAAAGGCTCGAGTTTTTCTAGCTGCGAGAAACATAAGAAACAGGCGGTCTATAAATCAAGTCAGTTTCTGTATAAGTTATCCCTTTTTCTTTTTTTTTTGCCGTAGACCCTAACCGGCCGTGGCCCTTATTAAAATAAAGCAGTAAAAAAAGAAACCAGTTGGTGCTAAGATTTTATTAACTGACTCGGGTCATTTGCTGGTCTGTGGACCCCCCAAAAATCCTTCTGTGCTCTAGATAATCAATACTTTTTTTATGTTTTAAGGTGCATTTGTTAAATATTATTTGGGGTTATAGTAATGTTGTAGAAATATAGGGGAAAAAATTATGTTCCACGTTTTGAAAATGAGCGAAGTTCCCCACATTACTACCTGAATTTTCCTAGTTTGGTCGGGATTGGGTTTTTTGTTCTCGCTCCCTCCTTCATCCCTCCCTCCCTATACTTACTTCATTCCTTTCACTTCACGTCCTTCCCTTCTCGTCACTTCCTTTCACGTCACTTCCTTTCCTTCATTTCCTTCACTTCCTTCTCTTCGTTTCCTTCCTTCCTTCCTTCCTTTCACTTCACTTCCTTCCCTTCACTTTCTTCCTTCCCTTCACTTCACTTCACTTCCTTCCTTCTTTTCACTTCCTTCTCGTCATTTCACTTCCTTCCTTCCTTTCACTTCTTTCTCTTCATTTCACTTCCTTCCTTCCTTTCACTTCCTTCCCCTCATTTCATTTCCTTCCCTTCACTTCACTTCCTTCCCTTTACTTCACTTCATTTCCTGCCCTTCACTTCCTTACCTTCACTTCACTTCCTTCCTGTCATTTCACTTCACTTCCTTCCCTTCATTTCACTTCCTTTCCTTCCCTTCACTTCCTTCCTTCACTTCACTTCCTTACCTTCACTTCACTTCCTTTCTTTCATTTCACTTCACTTTCTTCCCTTCACGTCACTTCCTTTCCTTTCCTTCACTTCACTTCCTTCCTTCACTTCACTTCCTTACCTTCACTTCACTTCCTTTCTTTCATTTCACTTCACTTCCTTCCCTTCACGTCACTTCCTTTCCTTCCCTTCACTTCCTTCCTTCCATACCTTTCTTTCTTCCTTCGTCTAACTCTGAATCTGCAAGGTAACTGATTTGCAAGCCATTAAAAAGATAAACAAAAAAAAAATGACACCAGTGTGGTTGTTATTTTAATATGTAGGTTTTAAAACATTTCCTAGAACCGTGTCATTTTCTTTGCTTAAATCACTAAAATACTGTTCCCGTCTTATTTTGTTTCGTTTTTTAATCTTTTAACATTTTTCATAATATGTGTTTGATCCATACCGATAACCCCCTTTGAACTGAAATTGCCACCTGCTTCTAACCCCACATTGTCTTAAGTCGCGACCCTATCTCTAACCCCACGTGATGTGATCTCGCTTACCTTTCCTCTAACCCCATGTGGTCTTAAGTCACGACCTTTCCTCTAACCCCACGTGATCTTAAGTCGCGACCTGATGATAGGAACCACATTTCTAGTAGACATTGTTGAAGTTCATCTCACAAAATATGTTAGACAGCATGTGTTACTCTTGCGTGACTTTAAAAAAAAATATTTTTGTCTTTATAATTTTGGTAGCTTTACTGTAGCATCTCATTTAAATGTTGATACAAGTACTGAGGATACATGAGTGGCGAAACGGTTAATGCGCTACTTTCTCATAGCGAAGATCAGTGGTTCGAATCCAACTTGAGATGCCTCAGTCACTCGGGTGTAGAAATGGGTATCTGGCTTCTTTTGGTGGTGGAGAAGGAAATGGAGCCAGGTATGGTGCTGGCTACGTCATCCTCTAAGTGTGTCAACAGGTCAAGGAAAATATGGACATTAATACTATGTTCCCTAGATGCCTCCATGAAACAACGTGGCCACATTTTATCTTTACCTTTAACGAGAGCTAGAAAGATTAGATGAAGAAGATATGAAGGGCAGCGTGGTGTCAGAACGTGCTGTGGTCTGTTACTTTTCATGAACATTTTGTATACAGTGTCACTAAACACTGTTATTCATTGACAAGAATTCCCCGTCTCACGCGATGACACTCTGCCTTCTCTATGTCAGGCTGTGACGATCTGTATGTTAGTCATTGACGAATATTCTCCGTCAATCAGTGACAGGCATTCTCCGTCACTCGGTGATAAACAGTCTGTGACGGCGAGCGGCAGACATTCTCCACTGGTGACAGACTTTCTCCGTCGCAAGGTGACGTACATTCTCTGTTAATCTGTGGCATACGTTCTCTGTCAAATCAGCGATAATCTCAGTCTCTCATCAGTGACAGAATCGTCAGTGTCAGTCAGTGACAGTTAAGGAAGTAGTCATTTGAATGAGAGACTTTTAGAATGAACGGCGCACAAGAAGGATGGCTGACTGGAGGATGTTGCTGTGATGATGGCTGTATTTGTCTCTGTGATGCAAACAGAGCATGCGTGAGAGAGAAGTATCGTCGCCTGTCATTGTCAGTGTTATCATGTTTTGTGAGAACTTGTTTATCGTCAGTATTCATCGTCCTGAAACAACTTCAGATTTTCTGACCAGCGGACTGGTGTTTGTCCTGCATTGAGAATGTTTCATTAGTTGTCCCTCGCATGACATCAGCTGAAGAAATGCTTTAATTTTTACCTTTTCTCTTCTATCCAATGCTTACACAGAATTAAAGGAACGCTTACATAGAATTAAAGGAACACTTACACATAATTAAAGGAATGCTTACGTAGAATTAAAGGAAGGCACACATGTAATTTCATAGGACATGCAATGAGAAGAGGGGGCATTGAAAATATTATAACAACAGGAAAAACAGAGGGAAGAAGAGCCAGGGGAAGACCAAGAAGTCTGGACAGTCTGACGAGATGATGTGAGAGGAGATCACCAACTGAGCTAATGGCCTGCGTGAAGGATCGTGAACTCTGGAGAAGCATAATAGCCAAAAGCAGTCGGCACAGCACCTGATGATGATACATGTCTCATACAGACGAGTGTCCATGTGGCAGTGGAGTCCAGACTCCAGAACATATCTTTACAAGAGTGCCCAAACCATGCGGACCTGAGGCGTGAGACATGGCCAGAGGACACAAGCTCGAGGTAAAAGTTTTGGGGCTCCTGTCAGGATCTGGAGAAGACTGCGAGCTTTGCCATGTCGACAGGGATCAGGATCTGATGTGACCAACAACCTCGAACGCAGAAGAAGAAGAATTATTAAAAGAACACTCACTCACTCACTCACTCACTCACTCACTCACTCACTCACACTCACTCACTCACTCACTCACTCACTCACTCACTCACTCACTCACTCACTCACTCACATGTACTGATGGAAGTACCTTATATTAAAATATATTAGTACGTGCGTATTTACTTTCATGATAGCGCCTGTACATCCTTGCTTTCGACCGTCGAACATCGGGTTGGCTGTGAGGTGAATGATTTCTACGGAGATTAGAGGGAAGAAACCGCGGACTTGACGACGCAGACTCTGTGACGTGAAGGAAAAGCCTGGAAAGTTTTTGGTTTCTCTGTTTCCTCAGCCATGAATCTGATGATCGTAATCAGAAACTAACCTCTTTTCTCTCTCTTTCTCTTTATGGCACAAAAATGTTTTTCTGTGACGATGTGTTTAAATTTATTATGCGTGTTTGTACTCAACGGTATCAGATTACCCAAAGTGTTTATCTCGTGTGTCTGTTTCTGTAGTCTTCGTGATGTTTGTAGTTTTAATAACTTGATGTTTCTGAAGTAAGAACAGGCGGAGTCTATGTGATACGGATAGGCTATTTAAAGCTAAACAGATATTTGGGTATGCTAACTATGGGAGCAGAGATGGCTGCGCTAGCGTGCCGGAATTGTTATATAAATGCCGTTGAACAAGAACTGGTCAAGACCCTCTTTGTCTCTCTATTCATGCGCCTAGTAGAAGGCTCAACCTGGCTAGAGAGGCGGGCTCGCCGTGGTAAACTTTTGGTTTTGGGGCCCACTCCATGTCTTCAGGCTAGCCACCGTAATCGATCCCCGAGTTCAGTACGACACTTGTGCTTAAACCCTGTAATAGCATCATCATCATGATTATTGCCCTTGGCTCTCTGGGGAGCATAGGTCACGGGTAAAGACTCTGCGGTTGTCCCAGCTCTTGTCTTTACTCTCCACTTCCCTCCATGTGGTATCCCTTGTCTCTGAGCGCTTTCGTTGGCTCCCTTCTTCAGGTGGCTCTAAGTCTTCCACGACTTCAGCGTCCTTTCGGCTTTGAGTGCATAACTTCATGCGCTCTGTTTTGTCTTTTCCAAGACAAAATTTTCTGGTTTTCCTTTCCGTTTTCCTCCTCCTCCTCCTCCTCCTTCTTCTTCTTCTTCTTCTTCTTTCGAGGTTGTTGGTCACTTCAGATCCTGATCCCTGTCGACATGCAAAGCCCGTAGTCCTCTCCAGATCCTGATAGGGGCCCCAAAGCATTTGCCCTAAGTTTGTGTCCTCTGGCCATGTCTCACGCCTCAGGTCTACATAGTTTGGGCACTCTTGTAGAATATGTTCTGGAGTCTGAACTCCACTGCCACATGGATACTCGTCTGTGTGAGACATTTTGAGTCGATGCAGGTGGCTCAGTAGTCTGCAGTAGCCTGCCCTTAGGCGGAAGAGGATGGTTTGCTGATGTACTTGTAGTTGGTGTATTGGATCTGGTTCATTGTTGCATTTCAGTTTCTTTTTCCATTCAGATCTGCACTGGTTACGGATTATGGTTTTCGCCTCTTTGTAGCTTACTGGATGATTGGTCTGATCTTGATTGCTGCCAGCTTTGGATAGGCTGTCAGCTGTTTCATTACCAGCTATTCTGCAGTGGGATGGTACCCATTGTAGGGCCACGGTTGTTGACAGTGTAAGGTGCTTCAGTTCTGTTGTGATTTCCTGTATGTTTGCCTGTGGGTTCTTTGTTGTTTTTAGAGATTCCAAAAGTGCCCTGCAGTCTGTGAAGAAGATTATTTTGTGTGGTGGGTGCTGGTTTTCTGTTTTAAGTGTTCTGAGGGCTTCAAGGAGGGCTATTGTTTCTGTCATGTAGTTGGAGGAAATCTTTTCCGTCGCAAACCCTTTTTGGTTTGTCTCCCATCTGTGTATCTTATGTAAACGCCCCCACCTCCATTTTTTACTGCTTTTTCTGCAGACCCATCTGTGTACACATGTGTCCATTCAGCTGGGTTGTATTTGCTGTCAGTCAGCTCCTGGGTCAGTGTCTTCATCTGAAGTGTTGTTAGGTAGTCCTTTTTTGTGTATGCCTGGTACCTCTGTGAGGACTGTTATCTTTTCACAGTGACTGTGCTCCTCTACAATTTGGAGTGGTTCACTTTCTTCATGAGAGGTGGGAAGGAGGTCTTTATAGTGTTGTTGCAGTTGTGTTGTCAGATGGTTTAAGCTGGTTCTTTTCAGTCTGTTTTTTATGGACTCCTGAATTCTTTTGTTCACAGGGTGGGTTGTCAGGCGTATTAACTTTTGTTTGGGGATCATTAGTTTTTATTTTGCGCCTGATCTCAAGTGGTTGAATTTGCGTGTATTTCTCCATCTCCGTGATGGGAGTGTTCTTCATTCCTCCCGTGATCAGCCGCAGGCCAGTGTTTTGCACTTTTGTTAGGTGAGCGGTGTTTGTGTTGGAGGCTGTAGCCCAGGCTGTCGTGCCATATTCAAGCGTTGGTCTTATGGTGCCCAAATATGCTTTTTAAAAGTATGTTACTGTGCCTGCCAGCTTTTTTACCACAGCTAGCTTTTTAAGTGCTTTGTTTTCTGTGTCTATCAGGTGTGACTTCCAGGTTTGTCTCCTGTCCAGTTTCACTCCGAGGTATGTTGGCTGTTCTGTCTCTTCCTTTTATGACAATGAGAAGCAGGTCCCCGAGTACCAACATCGGCTGCTAAGAAAATACTGCTGCCATCTCCTATCTACAATAACACGTATAACTTAAGATAAAGTTTACGTTCATATCCTACCAGTACATTTCATTCTTATGATTACGCAGTTCTCAAGGGGCCGTGGGTGTACAATCTTCATTGGAAGCTGAGCTCAAAGAGCATTATACTTGTATACACTTTTGGAGACAGAGAAAGCACGCCTTCTCGGTGCAGATAGCATTTAAAAGAACAGACGGTAAAGCGACACGAAAAAAAAAAAGGTATAGATCAATTAATTTTCCTTGCAAACATCTATGAAGATGTAGAACAATTTGAGTGCATACGCGAACTTCCGTGCCCGGAGCAGATAGGAAGTTGGAGTGGCGTGGCCGTATGTGTGGTCCTCCCTCCAGGAGCGTGCATACTTCCCAGAACGTGCGTGTGGCTTTTGTCAAGTGGACTGTCACCCTCCGGAATTTTTGGCCGCTTTCCGTGAACAACAAAACTTTTTTTTTTGAAAGCTGTAAATAGCCTGGCCCTTCAATATTGAGTTACACCCCTCCCCCTTTCCCCCGCGAGTAAATCAGCCAGGCGGAACCAGGCTCCAAGAATACGCGCAGCGGATAAAACATAATACAGTCCTGTTTGATGCTTTAAGTGGCTCATGATTGTGTCCCCTAGACGATGTAAGAAACGCAGGCTTCCCTCGCTTTGAAGAAGCGTTCAGAATTGAAAGCCATTTTCATCATATAGAAATTACCTTAATATTACAGGCGAAGCTTGGTTAGTCCGGTATTAATCTTCCCAGTCCGCGGTTCTGTGACATATGATAAATGAGAATTCTGAGACGTGAGAGCCTGGTTCTTTCATCTTACGTGAATAGAACAACATAGAACTCCTAAGGGGGGAAAGGGGGCGGTATCGCCCGATTCTTACATAGAAAGAAGTAAAGAGGCGTGGATTTCTGTGATGTAGAGATTGTATTCTGGTTGGGAAGAAAAAAAAAAGGTTTAGACATAGCTTGCTAATGTTACGAGACCAGATAAACGATCCACAATGTCGGTATATAGAACTATGTTTAAAAAAAAAAAAACGAAAATCCGAATTATTCATGTTTCCCTCCCCTTTAATAAGTCAAGGAAAAAAAAAGAACATGGCGCCATAGCTTCGCATTCTGGCTCACTGGCTCACACATCACGTGATTTTCAAGTGTTTTCCTCTTTTTTTTTTGTTTGTTTGTTGTACCAGAGGCGGGAAGTTATAAACGTTCTAGATCTGGTTATTCATGACTCGTGAATTGCCGAGTGTTTTCTGTATCTTTATGATAGAATTTCACGGTTATTATTTCCTATTCGTTATTGCAAATTTAACTTTAGAATAAGGGCTTAGGTCTTGGAATGCAAGTGCAAACGCAGCCGCCGCAATTTTATGCACGAGGAAAAGGAGAGGGGGGGCGGGGGGAAGAAAGAGAGAGAGAGAGGGAGAGAAGAATAGGTGAAAAAGAATGAAAGGAGAGGGAGAGAGGGATAGCATTCTAAAAAGTTTGAAAGTATGTCTTCTGAAGGTGGTTCGTTTTTCAGTCTATGTCCAAATGTTCTAAAAAAAATTGTGCTTGAAATGTGTCATAAGAACAAATTATGAAGTATAAAATGTTCATACCCAAAAAAAAAAAAAAATTCAAAGAAATGTGAAACAGACTCATGTAGCACTGTGATAGCACAGAGTATCATCAGGAAACTGACAAAGAAAAGAAGCATTTTTTTTTTTTTTTTGCCGCCATGATTTTTGCTTGCGTCCGTCCTGCGACGCAGCTTAGAGGGAACATTGGACTAGAGTCGATGGACTAGGAATCTGAAGTCGATCGACTAGGATTCGCCTCGTAATTTGAAGGAAATAATATGCGACTTGACTTGAGTCTAGATTTGAATCCAACGCTGGCGTTAATAAAGCACAAGATTTGACTACAGACCGCACATAAATTTAGTTGGTTGTATGTTATAGAGAGAAAAAAAACTACTTGCTTTAATGAAGCATCAAACACAATAAAACTATAACTACAGTATCTATAATCTCAATTACATTTTTCAACATTCCAAGGTCGGTTCTGTTTTTGTTCGAGCAGACAGAAATATGCAGTTCCCAAACTGTCCTCTCCTTCCCTATCTCTCCCTGGTAACTTAACTTACATTGATTTAACCCTTTCGCTACTTAACTTATATTGATTTAACTCTTTTACTACTTTGCAAAACTTTCAAGTCCACAAAAAAGTTCATAATAAACATTGCAGCCATGCTTTTTCATGGAATTGACTATAGGTCTATATTTTCCATATTTCCCGCCGTATAACACTCAGCAGCGTACAGGACGCACCTGTAGTTTTGCAAGAAATATTTTGGAAGGAAAAAAAACTAAGAACTATTAGTTACCTTAACAAATTTACGCAAGATTTTATTTTTTTTAAAAACCCAAGAATTACGGCGAACCAGAGTTTGGCATTTAATCATTTTGGCAAGGTTTTATTAACATTACTTTTTGCAAAAGACTATTTCTAAGCCTGCCACAGAGATTTAACGATGACGCCGTTTATCGTTAGTGTAAGATGTTGATGTTAACAGGGCCGTCTTAGTAGTATCGGGGGCCCCCTGGGCAAAGTAACCAAATAAGCGCCTGCGTTCACGCACACTCGCCATATACATTCACATGCATAGATTTCCATAGGCTGGTTTGGGCCGCAAGTGCATGGGGCCCCTGGGTAGTGCCTAGGTGGGGCCCATTAGCTGAGACGGCACTGGGTGTTAGCACCGAAATAACGATGACTGTCTCGTGTTTACAGCATCCAGATAACCGTAATATTTTTACAGTTTTTTTTCTCTAATATTCAAGTGATGGTTCATCTTTATTCAAAACAAAAGAACAGTAGATAGAAACGGAACGTCACTGAGTTTGTGGAAACATATAAGGTAAAGCTGCCGAGCTATGTGTTGCTAGCTGTGTGTTTTTTTCATATTTTAATATTATTTTGGTTTATAATCATACTTTAACCATCAGTAATCATATACATTGCATTCTGTGGTCACCAGGAGACTGATATGTTTTAACATGATGGTTTCTGATGTTAGTCTATTATTGATACCCTGTACCCAAAGGTAGTGCCCTCTGAAGGCATGGGCCCACCTGAGGAGCCCCAGGTGCATTTGGCCCAACCAGCCCATGGAAATCTATGCATATGAATGTATATTGGGGGTGTGCTGTGGGATCCTAGTTCATTTCCTTACCCAGAGGGCCCCCCCCCCCCGATGCTGTTAAGACAGGCCTGTCCAAAGGTTTGTCGAAACCTAAGTTTTGGGGTATAGGACGCAGAGTGGTTTTTGAAAGAAAAAAAACCATCTTACATGGCGGAAAATGCGGTGTTTTGTGTGGTAAGGGAAATAACTTCTCTGTCATCTCTTATTCGACAGAGAGTCTAAGGACATGACTGAGAACAAATTTATCATTTAGTTGTCTCTTTGAATATTTGAAATGGGGGGGGGGGAGATGAAAAGAAAGTGCATATTTGTTTATATATATATATATATATATATATATCAGTGCAAAATAAAGTTGTAAAATCTGTGTGGTTGAGCAACTGAAATGCAGACCGAAGAAATAAAATTTTAATGAAACACACATGAAAATAACCTTTAAATTAGTCACGAAACTGACCGACTGTTGAAATTTGTAACGTGTACCCGGGAGTTCTTTAAAGTCAACGCTGAAATTGGGGCTTTTACGAACGCATTCTAAAGTTCCTTAAGCGAACTGTATCAAGTGCAGCTTTGAACGCCATTTAGTTATCTCTCGGTTGTCTCCCGTTTTCTAAACTCTTCGCTAGACGGATGATGTAGAGACAATCATGTCTACTGTTACGCAGTTTCCTTTAGTTGCTTTAGTGCAAAAAAAATAATAATAATGGGCCGTTCATATTATCAGCGCAGAATTAATAAGGTACCATATTCTGAGAGTTCTGTGTATGTTTTCTGTGTAGTAAATCTCCTCTGGCGATGTTTTGGTGAAGCGGTTAAACAGAAAATAATTCTTTCTTTTATCTGGACACGGAATCAAGAAGCAGGTGGCTGTATTAGATTTGTGGATTAGCGTTTGTCTTAGGTATTCCAGGTGTTTGAGGATTAACTACATTCACAGTAGTAGTTCCTAATCTTTTTTTTCCAACTAACAGACCCCAGAAGCCAATATTAAGTCACCATAGGCTTCTTCCACTTCCCTGCCACTTAGTATTAAATTAAAAAAAAACATTCATAAATTTACATAATATAGATATTGGTGCCCAGATCCCATCCCACAGCATGTAACCCTTCGTGGTCAGTAGGTTAGGGTAATCTACAGCAATGGTTACCAAGCTTTTTATATCTAAGGGCGTCTTTTATAACTGCATATGAGTTGCATACCATCATCTTATATGTAGTATTGTAATGGCATAAACCTTTTGTTGTTTTTATAGACTCTTTCTCTCTGTCTCTCTCTTTGCTCTCTGAACCTTTAGGTGCCCAAAGCATCTCTCTCCTCTCTCTCTCTCTCTCTCTCTTTCTCTGAAACTTTAGATGCCCTAAGCATCTCTTTCTCTGTCTCTCTCACTTCTCTCTGAACCTTTAGGTGCCCAAAGCATCTATTTCCTCTCTCTCTCTCTCTCTCTCTCTGAACCTCTAGGTGCCCAAAGCATCTTTCTCTCTCTCTCTCTCTGTCTCTCTCTCACACACACACACTCAGAACCTTCAAGTGCCTGAAGCACTTGGGGGCTTCTGCAAGGGCTTTCCACAAAGGCCTGCCCTTCGCCTATTTTCACTCGCTCTAGCCCAGGTGAGCCCTCTATTACTCAACATCCTCTCTGAAGTTCTTCTCCATGTATTATTCAACATCCTCTCTGAAGTTCTTCTCCATGTCTCCGTTGGCGTACCCTTACTTCTGTTCCCCCCCCCAACGTGTCTATTTCAGTGGTGTTTTTTTTTTTTGGGGGGGGGGGGTATTTTTATACAATAAATAATACTCAATACCAAATCGATAACGCGGCCGCGGGTCACGTGATAATGCAGCTGATATCACTTGTAGTCGACGGGGGACAAATTTGGAACCGCTGACCTTCGGAGTGGGAGCTGGGCAGAAGCTGGACCTCGCAGATGTCTCAAACATCATGGCGGAGAGTCCCTACGATAGAAGATTTCAACACTTAAGCTGACACGCCTCTGCACAATATGAAATTGAAACTGAAATAAAATGTTGCAGGGCAACTTGCGAAGATCTAGTGGATGAAAGGGTATCTACCCAGGAAGAGACAACACACACGTACAGGCCACTGGACCGCTTGAAGAAACAAACTGAGCAGTAAAAATATAAGGTTGTGTATGGAAACTTAATCCTTAAGTTTTTAAGTGAAGATTATCTCATTTGATCTCCAGTCTTCCGACTGTAGATATGGTTCTTTATTATTGGTGATGAAATTGAACATCCAGGGAAAGGGGGGGGGGGAGATTTCCGGTAATAGCGAGACATTTATTTTCCCTTAATTATGTCTGTGAATAGAAATTTGTAATAAGAAGTTTTTGTTCACCTTCATGGCAACTGGTAACAGTTATGAAAGACATTTAAAAAAGAAAACACAGCTTTCTTTAAAAACACTGTCACATTCACGGCGTTTGCATTTTTTAAAAAATGCATGTTTAAAAACTCTTTCATTCAGATGTATTTTGCGTAGAAAAAAAAAACTTCTACATTTTTTTTTAGTAAATTAGGAGTTTAAAAGGCCGAGACGCTTGCTTTGAAAGAGTTTAGTGGAGTTACCCTGTAATGGCCTGAGAAGTTATATGGCTGACTCTCTCTCTGTCTCTGTCTCTCTCTCTCTTTCTCTGTGTGTGTGTAACACAGTTTCCTGCCGTTTCATGCTGTTGTCTTGTTATAGTGTTTCTGATTTAAACGCTAGTTTACCACACCCGTTGAAAAAAAAATCTGATAGCAAAGCTAAACAAGAGAAGAAAAGAGACGGAGTATAAAAAAAGAAAGGTGTGGGGTGGGGGGGGGGGGTTTGAAGAGGGCGGGGACATGGGGCACACAGACCATGGTCCAATGATTATTCATTTTATAAAGGAGCCAACCGCAACAAATAGACCGTATCCACGAGTTCCTTTATACATGTAGCCAAACTTGACAAAATCTCCCCATTTGATGACTGTACCTGATGACTCCCCCCTTGCTTAGAGAGGTCTGCAACTGGTTGTATGGGACTGGATGTGTATTGTGCTGGTGATGGTAACAAAGCTGCTGGACTCTATATACGCATATTAACCATCCTTCATTCTGTTGCTTCACTGTGGTCTTATTATGGCCTTCTGGGTGTCTTAAGTTTGGAAATCCAGTAGGACCAACTTTGAAGTTACTATTTGGTGGAAATACAGGACAGTTTTTGGCTTTTTGGAGACAGAATATGACAGCGGTTCTCAACCAGTAAAGATAGTACTGTATATAACAGGGGTTCTCAACCAATGGAGATAGTATATAACAGGGGTTCTCAACCAATGGAGATAGTATATAACAGAGGCTCTCAGATAGAAGAGATAGTATATAACAGAGGTTATCGACGGTGGAGATAGTATATAATAGAGGTTCTCAACCAGTGGAGATAGTATGTGACAGAGATTCTCAACCAGTGGAGATAGTGTGTGACAGAGATTCTCAACCAGTAGAGATAGTATGTAACAGAAGTTCTCAGTATATAACAGAGGTTCTCAACTAGTAGAGATAGTATAAAACAGGGGTTCTAAACCAGTAGAGGTAGTATATAACAGAGATTCTCAACCAGTGGAGATAATATATAACAGAGGTTCCCAACCAGTGGAGATAGTGTATATCATGGGTTCTAAACCAGTAAAGATAGCATATAATAGGGGTTCTCAACCAGTGGAGATGTTATATAAAAGAGGTTATCAACCAATGGAGATAGTATTTAACAGCTTAACAGGTGCTTTTAGACAGTGGAGATAATATAGTCCACTTGGCACCTCAAAAACGGTAACAGGGGTTCTCAAATTGTGGGTCATCAACTAATGAGTCATTTAGAGGAGTTGAAGGGAGGGGGGGGGGGGGAGGAGAATAAGACCACAGATTAACAAACTTTTGGAATACATACTTTCTATATTGTAGATCTTTCCCCCTCCATAACCCTAAAAGTCTTCTTCCCCCCCCCCCCCTCCAGGGAAGAAATTCCACACTGTTTGAGAATCTCTTGTGTGGAATCTTTGTTATATTTTCAGATACACACACACATATATATACACACACACATAATCCCTATTTTATGACTAGCATGTTCATAATCAGTGATTTCCACAGTGGGGCGGTGAGAGAAGACGGGTCGGCTCCGAGTGTCAGAACCAGCTGAGTGAAAGTTACATTTTAGAGGCGCCAGGGATTTGACTTGGGAGGCAAACGGGCGATAACTTTGCATATTTTCGGAGCCACTGTTCTAAATGATATCCGAAATCTCAGTACACTTTTCAGTCGCAGGATAAATCTGTCCTTTACATAAACACATCTTGGAATCGTGGAGATCTGGGAGATCGTCTCCTGATATATCTTAGCAAAATGTCTGATGCTATGCTAATTCTGAAATATACGAGGGATGATTGATAATTTCGCGGCCTAAAGTATAATGGATCATTTGTGTACAGCTTTTTTGGGTTATTTCTCAACATAGTCCCCTTACAAGTTTATGCACTTAGTCCAGCGATCATGGAGCATACGGATCCCTTCTTTGTAAAATTCAGCATCTTGTGGCAGTAGAAAGTGGTCTACAGCATGAATGATGTCATCATCTGAAGCAAATTTGCGACCACTTAGCTGCTTTTTGAGTTTGGTAAGCAGGTTGCCAAATCTGGGAAATAAGGAGGATGTTCAAGAAGATGGAAGCCGCATTCATGAATGGCAGCCATTGCCATCGCCGACTTGTGAAATGGAGCATTATCTTGCTGAAAGATGACTCCTCTCGTCAATTTCCCTCGACGCTCTTCCTTCAGTCTGACCCGCAGTTGCTTCACAAGATTAGCGTAATAGGCCCCGGTGACCGTTCTGCCCTTTTAAAGATAGTCTACCAATAGCACACCTTCTGAATCCCAAAAGATGAAAACCATCACTTTGCCTGCAGACAGAACCACCCTTGCTTTCTTTGGAGGTGGAGATCCATGATGTTTCCACTGCTTTGACTGTTCTTTGATTTCTGGTTGAAAATGATGAACCTAAGTCACATCCATAGTCACAAATTGCTGAAGAAACTTTTAAGGATCTGCAGAAAAATGGCCAAGATTGTCTCTTGACATGTTGAGACGCTGTCGTTAGTGATCAGCTCCAAGAAGTTTCGGGACCCATAGAGCAGAGACCTTTGTCATTTGAAGGCCACGCTCATGGGAAATGCTCAACTCAGTACCAGTGTACCGCTCAGGTAATTGTCGATCCTCCATTATCATGTCATGGATTCTGCCGATGGTTTCATCGGTAGTTACCGTTCTTGGTCTTCCTGGACGGGGATAATCTTCCAGACTCTCCCTTTCATGTTTGAATTGAGCTGCCCATTTCTTCACGTGCTGTAAGAAGGGGCACTTTCCCCTAGTCTCTACCATATCCTCATGGATCTCTTTCGATGATAAACCCTTGATCCAGAGGTAGCGAATGACTGTTCGATGAGAAATTTTATTCATTTTCTCAATTTCTGCCACCCCTTACCACTTCAGTAAACTGTAAAAAAAAATGGTTGCAGTTAATTTCTTGAAATTTGGTGTTTAATGTTACATTAACCTGATCTACAAATGCACCTACTATCAGCTGTGTGTTTCAAGTATTTGTACCTTAGGCCACGAATTTATCAATCAACCGTCGTATGAAGTTAACACCAAAAACAGCAAAAGAAGCACTCAAGGATCAAGTCTGGAGATTAGAGGTCCAGTTAGAAATTAGAAGATTTATGGTGCAAATTCCTAAGATACAACGTTTGTAATTTTGACACAGGAATCGGAAACTGACCACATCTGTCTGTAGCTGCTTTAGGTCTTGTATTTTGCATGTCTTGCACTTTGAATATTTTGCAGCCGACGTTGTAAGGAGGGGAAAAAGTAAGCAAGCAGTGACCCGGTTTTGATTGGAAATCCCACTGGCCAGAGACGGCCACGTGTGAATGGAAAATCCCCAGGCGCCCGGTCCGGCGATGACGAGGTATATAAGACAAAAGGGAGAAGTATAAAGGGGGATAAGTTGAGCTCACGAAGGTAGCGACCAGTCGTGGACGAAGATGGTCAGTTTCCGAGAGACGGAGGCTGGCGTGTGTATTTTAGTTTGTGCGCCTTTGTAAGCAGTATTGAACTCATATTATTCAAGGAAATTTTATTTGTTTAATATATTTTTTTAGTAACACCCGTTAGAATTATATGGACATCATGTGCATCGGATTTGTGATTTGTGATGCTTTATGGATCAGAGTTTTTGTAAATACAAGAATCGTGATTTTATAAAAAGGATTGTTTTCGTATTCCTGATATTTTATATGTAAGGTGTGAACGTATGGTAAGGTCATCCTTCCACCACTCAGCACAACGACGGCCAGACAAATATAAAAGGTTGAATAATAATTCACATCAATCTAGAGCCAAAGTAACATATTACTACATGTGGTGCCGTGACCAGGATGAATCTTCATTGCATATATATATGTTTCGATATGTCAACTGACCTGGTTACAAACCATTTGGATTAATACTGGTACATAGGAGGTCACCGTTTGCACTAACAGCGCTGACAAGAGGCCAGTCAGATTCCCGTGTTTGGCGAGTGTACAGGGGAAATTCCACCACGGAAAGATCAAAGCTCAGCGCCCACGTGCGTGTTATGTAACATCCGGACAGAGGCTCCAACAAGCTGTGCTTTGAAGAAAAGTTCCCGTATGAAGAAAACCCTACTGAAAGTTCCAGTTAGAGTGGAGTAGTCCTAGGCGGAAGAAATTTGTGTTAGTCGCGGAACGGGCAGGCTGGACAGTAAGTCAGTACGGAGACTCACGTATAGTGCTGCAGTGTGAACAAGCACACAGTATAAAGTAAAATATTTGAAAATCTCGGAAAATATTTCTACAAATATTCAACCAATAATCTTCGTCAAAAGGCCAAGTACCATGGAGACTGCAACAAATATCGAACCCAAACTAGAAGCTGACCCGGTCACCACAATGACCGAAGCCTTGAGACAATTAAAGATGACCTTCGCCACTCAAGGTTTACCCTGCCACATCGATACCTACGATGGCGACCCACAGAGATTCCAACAATGGATAGAACAGACAGAAAAATATGCGTTTGTGCATAACCTACATGATTCGCAAAAGAAAAACATATTCTTTATTACAGCCAAGGGGAGTGTTTCAGACTTTGTCTCCAGGCGAATTCAAGAGAACTCAGACGAAACATATGCGGATTTTAAGAAAGAAAGAATGTATAATAGTTTGATATTAAATTGACCCTTTTGATAAGAAAAGAGAGGTTTAATTGATCCTTATGTCAGATACTTCTGCCACCCCTTACCACTTCAGTAAACTGTAAAAAAAAATGGTTGCAGTTAATTTCTTGAAATTTGGTGTTTAATGTTACATTAACCTGATCTACAAATGCACCTACTATCAGCTGTGTGTTTCAAGTATTTGTACCTTAGGCCACGAATTTATCAATCAACCGTCGTATGAAGTTAACACCAAAAACAGCAAAAGAAGCACTCAAGGATCAAGTCTGGAGATTAGAGGTCCAGTTAGAAATTAGAAGATTTATGGTGCAAATTCCTAAGATACAACGTTTGTAATTTTGACACAGGAATCGGAAACTGACCACATCTGTCTGTAGCTGCTTTAGGTCTTGTATTTTGCATGTCTTGCACTTTGAATATTTTGCAGCCGACGTTATGAAGATCTTGAGACACAGGAGTAAGTCATATAACGAGTCTCGGAGTAGAATGAAGCCAGTCTTCAGCATCAGCGAACACTCTGAACCCTTTCGCATTAGTCACGTTGAGAAACGGCAAAAGTCTATTTATAACAGCACTACGAAGTAGTGAGATGGGGTTCTTGGCCAGTTCTTAGACTAAAGTTCATTGCCAGTGGAGACAAGAACAACAATTCCACTCCAGAAATTTCATTGAAAAACACTTTTCATTCCTTCATTCCAAGTTCTGGAATACGACATTGATTGCCAGAAGCGTCATTTCATTGCCACATGGTTTTACAAAGAACAAGTATATCAGTTCGTAATACGTTCTCTTGTTCTAATTTATCCTCGGATACCAGAGCTTTGACCAGTCAAAAATATTCTAACCTGAGTTTCCTCTTCTGATGGCTTGTCTCTCTTTACCCTTAAACTTTGTCTCTTTTACCCCGGTTCGTACTTGAAGTTTCTCCAGTCTTCCTGTCTGAATGCTCATCTCCCAGATTCCGTGACTCGTTAACGTTACACTTCCCCTCAGCCAACGCTGTAGCACTCGCCTCTACCCGTGTTCGAAACCTCGCCACTTGCCCTCTCAATCCAGATAACGCCTCGACGTGGGTAACGAGGCCTTTAATGCCACAATAAATTTTCTGACACCAGCTATCCAGGTAGACTCTTTGAGAATCATTTCCTGTCTGCTGATATACGTTGTCGTGCTATCGCAGAGCAGGGGCCTTATGAGAGGGCTGATTTCCCGATTCTTGGAGATGACTGGAGAGTCATTAGACAAGACTCGTGTATATTCAGGATATGAGAGGGACAAGACGAGGGTGTGACCCAAGGCAGAGATGGGGATACAACGTGGAATTAAGAAGTTAATAGTACAAGAAATTGGAAAGAGGAGGCCGCGAGGTAGAGATGGAGACAGTTTGTATCTATAGCGATGAGCCTTGGCGGCTTGGAAAGCTGGAGACAGTGAGTAAGAGAGACAGAGAAAGAGAGAGAGAGAGAGAGAGAGAAAGAGAGAGCTCACGAAGGAATGGACTTTTATTTTGAAAGGGTGAAGATTTGGGCACGCGAGCCCGTCAAAAATTCTGTCCTTCATTCTGCCTTTCAATCTAAATAATTCATTCAGCATCAGTGATACTATCTACATGTAAAGAACGAGAGAGAGAGAGAGAGATATGGTTATCAGATTTTATGGCTGGAAAGCTTGGCTGATGCTGAGTAGTTCCCAAGATGTTGTCCCACATGTTCTCAGAAGCTCCTAGCAACAGACTTAAATCTTAGTAACTGAACTCAGGGCTCGCCATGGTCCTTTCTGGTGGCGGAGCTTGCTTTTTTGGTTGGTGTGTGTATGGGGAAGGGGGGTAAACTCTGGATCTCAATGAGTCAAATATTATCGAACAGAGAGAACACACGACGAAATATGCGAAACCGAAATAAGAAACAGAATAGCCCAGGCCAGCGTTTATGAAAATGAAAAATCATACTATGCCGTAAAGCTCTGTTGATGAAGAACACACACACACAAATATTATTCGGTGATACTTCGAACCCGTAATGTTATGTGGATGCAAATCATGGACATTAACCTAGCACACTCAGCATCTCCTGCAAGCAGCGGAGATATGGTTCCTAAGAAGAATGATGATAATACAATGGACAGTCAGGAAAACAAACGAAGAGGTTCTAAGCGAGGCTGTGCAAAAAAGAAAGGAGAAATTATGGCAAAATTCAGAACACGACAGTCCAGATTTGTGGGACATGTTTTGAGAAGGGACAAACTGGAACACCCAGTGACAACAGGAAAACTGAAGGGAAAAACGGACAGAGGAAGACAAAGAAACGAGAAGCTTGACGGATTAAAAGAGCGGCACACAGCACAGAGCAAAGGACAGATGCTTGTGGAAGTCAGCAACGACCAACGCATGCTTGGCATGGACCAGAAAGAGAAACTCCGAATCTTCAATCCTAGCCATTGTAATCCTCTTCCAGTTCTGTACGATGCCTGTGTCTCAGAATCCTGTCTGAATCCTGTTGGCGGTTCCAGGAAGATAACATACCTCGTATGTTTCAGTCATGTTTACCAGGGGCATCAGCTACAAGTCATGGTTACAGAGAGATCGTGATTGAAGCAACGGACAGCCTACGCTTCAGATAAGGCTGTCTTGTAAAGATCCTTTATCTCATGTTGAAAATGTGAAACGTAAATAATACCATTTAGTGATAACTGAAATACATTTTAGAATACCTGCCCGGTTTGCTCACATATTTCTGTGTTAACAGCTGTTAAAACAAGACTAAAGACAATTTGCAATACAGAACGGACGCGTAAGTAAACAGGCATTTAATTTAGTTTGGCGCGGATGGAATAGGTGAATAAGTTCCTGGAGAAGGTGCGCAATATTTTAAGTAAATAAGCACCAAATATGTCGCCGTTGCGTAGTGGCTGGTGCACATAGTTGCCGACCAGAAGGTAGTTGGTTCGATTTCAAATCGGGGCGGATTATTTTTTTCCCTCGGATCGATCAGAGTCGATTCAGCCCGACGACATCGATACCGGGAATTTATTTAGGGAAAATAAAAGTCAGTAAAAACAGGTGCTGATCAATGTTCCCTCTAAGGTTTGTGGTCTGTGTGCAAAATGTTCAGCTCATGTGCAAATAAAAAATTATGTGTGGAAATGTGCGTAGTGTATATATATAGGTCGACCACGTGAAACTCTAAAGAAGACATTGTTAAGAGAAGCCAGTTGAGTGGGCATAACATCCCTTGATGAGACTGAAAAACTCGCCGAAGACAGGACATACTGGCGAACTACCATGATGGCCCTATGTGACTTTTACCGGCACGGGAAGGATGTAAGATGTATATAAGATATATACACACAGTGTAACGGCCTGTACGTCTAATAACAGGATAAACCTGTTGTACTTTTCAGTATTTAGTTAATTCGAATGATGATTTATTTGTTTACTTTGACAGTAGTTAATTTATTTACATAGTTGTTTATCCTGTCATATTCGGCTTACTATGGGTTCAGTGAGACATAATCCCGCGCTGGATTTACTATCCACGGCGATAGTAAATCTACTGCTATTAAAAAATACAAGACGGCTCTAATATTGATTGTCACGACGTCTGGTGTTAGTTACCATGATCTCCTCTTCTTCTTTTTCTTCGTTCGCTTCTACCACCAAGGCCGCTCCGTGATCCTACTGAATTTACTCCCGTGGTCCTCAGTAGGTCGTGTGGTCCCCGAAAGGACCACATGAGATCCCCGAGAGGACCACAAGAGGTTTTAGCATCGCAGGGCTTGAGCCTGTATTCTTGGTGGGTCTCTGAAGCAGGATTGTGTGACACTGTGGTTTTCGTTGCACCAGTTTAATTTAGAGTTGTACTTTCTCACCGGAAAACCTCGACGTGTTTTGGATATCAGTATATCCCCGCTGGGTGAGAGGTGGTTGCCAATCCAGCTTAGAGTTGGACTTTCTCACCGGAAAACCTCGACGTGTTTTGGGATACCCGTGTGTCCCCGCCGGGTGAGAGGTGGTTGCCCAACCAGTCCAGCGTTGGACTTTCTCACCGGAATAACGTCAGCGTGATTAGGATACGCATACATTCCCGCCGGGTGAGAGGTGGTTGCTTATCTAGACTGGCCCGGTCCAGTGTCTCCGACTTCAGCATTTTGCGGTCGTGGTCGCTACCCTTCCTAGTTGTGACCAGGATGGAGCTTTTGTCCAGGAGGACGAATCCTCGCCACTAGTGACTTCCACCCCTAGGTTGAGCCGGTTTAGGCATATTATCCCAGTATGGGCGTGTTTAGGACGTGAGTGACCTCTAGAACGGTGGTACCTTGACATGAGTAGCCATCAAGTTTCACCCCTGGTTTAAGCCGGTTTAGGCATATTTCACCAGTATGGGTGTAGAACGGATGTGGCCGGCCTGTAGAGCAGAGGTGCCGTGGTATAAGTAGCTCTCGCCGCGAGACTACTGGACATACCGATTAAACTTCACTTTATCCTTTCCATCACCTTTTCACATCGGCGCCGCATGGCAGCCCTGATTGCTTTTCCTCATTT
This sequence comes from Achatina immaculata, assembly GCA_009760885.1. Taxonomy (NCBI): domain Eukaryota; kingdom Metazoa; phylum Mollusca; class Gastropoda; order Stylommatophora; family Achatinidae; genus Lissachatina; species Lissachatina immaculata. Next base: position 47,030,651 of record CM019720.1, on the reverse strand, counting down.
TCTTCATTGGCCAGGAGGAGTTTCACTCCACGCGCGGCATCCGAAGAGTCTCGCCAGCAGTGTCTTAACCCCTGGGTTATGCCGGTTCAGGCAGTTCACCCCGCATGAGTGTATATGGGACGTGGCCGACCTCCAGAGTAGAGGTGCCGTGATTTGAGCAGTCCTGATCTCGAGACTACTGATTACTTCACTTACTCCTTTCTTTCACCTTTTCCACAGTGCCGCACGGCAACCCATAATCGCACCTTTCTTCACTGGCCGGGAGGAGCCCCACTTCACGCACGACAGCTGAAAAATCTCGCCAGAAGCGGTAGATGAGCTACAAACATAACTCTCATCTACACGAAACGTTTGGTTTTTAGGCGCCAGGTATTCGCCTTCGCCCCTTCTCCTGTCAGTTTAAACAGTTCTGCCAGGAGAAGGCCAGGAGCTGGACTTGACTGTCAGAGGCTATTTGAGACGCACGCCATTGGAGTGGAGAACGTATCCTCCACCCCACCTCCGGCAATAACGGTCCTTAGAACCGTTACCATGGTCAGTTTGCATACACGAGCAGCTCAATGGACATCCTTCTTCTTCCACGACGCTGTGAAAATTCATTCACACGTTTATTTTACCTACACTCTATTCTCTGTGTGACCAATTGCCTCGTCACGATTCTGCAACATTACTGCCGAAAATACGCGATAAAAGAGCAGTTGATACATATGATCCGAAAGTCATATCTCAACAAGAAAGAAGCAGTACAGGAAAACCATGTACCCTCATTGTATTTTTCTTGATCGCAGTTATAGCGCGGAGTAACATCTGGAAACTGGAAAATAAAAATACCAGTTTCATGTGTCTTTTTTTTTTACGCGGTTCCAAAAATTGTATGCGCGGTATGATTTTTTTTCTGTGGTGCTGACCTCCCAGTCTTCACAAGGCTGATGCTTAACAAGTGTGAAATCATTAACACTTCATACCCCGGCTTATGCCAGCGCCATGAAAGATAAATATTTATTGTCAAGGACAATATTTAAAAGAAAATTAAATTCGCTGGCCATGTCAGGAAGGACTTCGGCTTAGAACACTAATACTGGAAAACTCAAGACCAAAAGATGGTTAAAGGGACCGAGAGAGCGACTTGTGTTCTCCAGACAAAAGGGGAGAGTTGCAGGTCCGTTTGATCCATCTACAGCGGAAAGCGGTTATAGATTGGCAGCTGAGATTTCTACTAGTGAAAATGGTTTACGGAAACAAGGCATATCTGCTGCCTACATACGAGGTCCACTATTGTGTACAGTACACACGGCTGTGAGTATTGTATGGGGGAAAAAAGGAGTATTCGCATAATAATCATTTCGATGTAATTGGGAATAAGCTTAAGTTGAAGGTGGATTAATAATAATAATAATAATAATCACATGGTTCATGCATTATTTCGGGGTTGTGAATGAGGATTGCCAACGCAAACATGCAGTCATGTTCCAAAGTTTTTTTTTCTATTTAAACCTTCATGGAAGATGTGATGCCAGGACACTGTGGAACAGGTTATTGTCCAGACGTGGCTTGGTTTGTTCTTTCTCGCTTTTTGTTTACCATCGTCAGGCAGGCGGTTAAATACAAACCCGAAAAAGGGGGGGGGGGGGAATTGCCTTGTTTACATGGAGGACTCTGAAGGACGTGCAGAAGGAAGAGAAGCAGATGGACCTGGGGTAGAATAAGCTGAAGGTGAAGAAAAGAACTAGCTTCGGCGGACAGATCTTGAAGGAAAAAAAATTAAGGGAGGAGAGATTCCGAGAAAATAGTGTCTGGGTATGTCTGAAGATTTTGTTATATTTAACTCCCTTTCTTTTCTTGGCTTCGTGGAGTTGTTTGCAAATTCACTGGAGTAATAAGGGGAAATAACTATCTGCTCTCATTTCTGGTTAGGGCCTTTGTAGTAAAATGATGCTGCACTTCCTTCTAAATTAGTACAGTTACTGGCGCGAGTGTGGCTGGGTGATTAGGCGCTCGGTTTTAGTATCCGGTGGTACCGGGTTCAAGTCCCAGCAGGGTTTTTTTTCTGGTACACACCAAATTTAATCTATCTAATCATATAATTATACTTTTAGATCTTTGAAATGGGATTTATTATAACTTCTGACCAGCGAAACAAGTCCAGAATAATAAATGAAGGCGCTTGTCTTTTCTTCCTCTTCTCTACTGGCTTATCTTCTCACTGTAACAGCTGGAGATGGGGGGGTGAGAGGGTGTTAAGATTAGATTTTTGGTAATCTTCAGTCGTTAACCCCCCCCCCCCCCCGGCTATGGTTTATTTCGTTTTGTTGTGCTTAGTTGTTTTGTTTTTTTTCCTTGTCTTTCTTCTTTTGCGGCTTCAAAGTAGAAACATTTTGTGAATCGTTTTTGTGACGTAACTGCTGCAAATTTTCGCACTGTAACTTTGAAACAGCCCCAGTGTATTCACCTGCCATCTTGATGGACACAGGGATTCGGCTCGGAAATTGAGCAACCACCCTTCACTGTAATATTTTCAGTAATGTTACTAGTCAGACTAATTGCAGTATCACACTGATAACTTCAGTTGACTAGACGCCAATTTTAACACTGCAACCTCTTGTTGACTAGATGCCAGTTTTAACACGGCGACCTCTTGTTGACTAGACACCAGTATTAACACGGCAACCTCTGTTGACTAGACACCAGTATTAACACGGCGACCTCTTGTTGACTAGACACCAGTATTAACACGGCAACCTCTTGTTGACTAGACACCAGTATTAACACGGCAACCTCTTGTTCACTAGAAACCAGTATTAACACGGCAACCTCTTGTTGACTAGACACCAGTATTAACACGGCAACCTCTTGTTGACTAGAAACCAGTATTAACACGGCAACCTCTTGTTGACTAGACACCAGTATTAGCACGGCAACCTCTTGTTGACTAGATACCAGTATTAACACGGCAACCTCTTGCTGACTAGACACCAGTTTTAACACGGCCCAGTAGAAAAAAATAGATCCTTGAACACGATAACCAAAGGTTTTACCCACCTGTATGTATACACACAACAATTATTGACACCATTATGTCAAGTCTAGGATCGAAATAAAAAATTACTTTCAAAAATTTTTAAAAAAAAGACATTACCATAAAAATTCTATCCTCAGATTAGTTATATTTTCAGTACAGCAGAGTGTACAGTAAACCTTCGATTTAATGTACCACGATATAACCCATTTTGAACTTGACAGACCGGGCAAATGCTGTACAGTACTGTATGATCTAGAAGACCCGTATTGTACCGAGAGGTAAAATCTTAGGGGAAGCCGTGTATAAGTGGTGTGAGAGTACATATTACATATTGTTTGTTATGATTTAATCATTTTATATTGTACAGTACTGCATATAATATTACTGTATAGTTTATTTTTAACAGACAATTGGATTATCGAACACACCCCCCCCTCACCCCCGCGAAGTATTAGTCCGTTAAATCGACGGTGTATTGTATTTGTATTTCATGCGACACAAAATCTTTATATTGACTCCTGCTTGTCTACCCTTAGTCCAGTTAAGATTATGATCATGTTCTGATTCATGTTCCATCTCACTGGAACTGTGAGCAAGATTTTCTTTGCAGTCGAAGTGGTGTCGGAAGAGAAGTGGGTTACGGAGGTGTATAGGTTGGGAACGAGGCTAAAAAAGTAAGAAAAGGTGCAGTGATTCTTGGCCAAAAAAAAAAAAAAGCATTAAGATGGACAGGGTTTGCGGAAAACCTTTGCGGAACCCCCATGTGCCCTGGGCACTTAAAGGTTCAGAGAGAGAAGATGGACACCACAGGGGAACAAAAGTAAGGGTAGACCAAAGGAGGCATGGAGAAGAACAACAGAGAGGATGTTGAGCAATAGAGGGCTCACCTGGGCAAGAACGGAAAAAAGAAGGCAAATGACAGGCGTTTGTGGAAAACTCTTGCGGAAGCTCCATGTGGCTTGGGCACTTAAGGTTCAGAGAGATTCTCAGCAAGATTTCCCGGTCATGGAAACCAAAAGTGACCCGTGTCCGCGAAAGCGAGCTCTCAGACCATTACTGGCGTCACTAACGGGAAGTGTTGCTGCAAGATCTCCAACCAACCGCAGTTTGCTGCCACTCTGAGATACGAAAATATTATGCAAACACATATTCTTTCCACTGTTTCATGTCCGTCAAAACTGGTTCTTCTTTTGGAATTTTACATTTATGTGGTAAAAAAACACACACACATACAAGAATCCGCGTGTGTGTTTTCCTTGTGATCCATTCCGTATCATGTACAGATCTTATGATCCATTCTTTATCGTGTACAGAAAAACTTATCTTCACATCAGATATTAAATCCGAGTTCTGTAATCTAGATTTGTAGTAATTCTGAGCGGTCGTTGCTATCCGTCTTCATTTAAGCGACTGCTTGGAGATAATTACGTCGACTTTTGGCCTGAACGCTAAGAGAGCCGTAACCACGTGCGAGACCGCGCGTGAAAATGAGCAATATAGAAACGTTTTTTTTATTTTTTATTGTAGCCCTCTACTTGTGTGCATATGTGAAGGGGAAAGGAAGAACAAACGGACAAACTAACTTTATTTTTAAAGGGTGAGGAACAGACGCACAGGCCCTTCTGACATTTTTCTCAGTCTTCATTCTTACGCAGTCCTTCAACATCAGTGCTGAGCTAGTAGTAGAAACATACGAAGAGAAATAATATGAATTAAGGGAGGTATAGGTAAGGTAAGGTAAAATCCATGTTTCCATTTCATTAAAGAATGTTGGGGATACAGTGTTAGGCTCGTATATCCAAGGCCATCGGCACATGAAAGTGTGATGTGGTCAGTATCACACCTGGCCGTATTTATCTTTCCAGATTTCTCTGATACCCACTTTTAGAGGCTTGGTGGACCTCAGGGCCTTTTTGGTGTGTACCAGGAAGAAAAAAAAATCGCGTTGCTGCGATTTGAACCACAGGATCCATCCATCCATCCATCCATCCATCCATCTATCCGTCCGTCCGTCCGTCCATCCATCCATCCATCTATCCATCTTTGACGAATAAGTACAGTATCATGATAACAATGGAAGGAAGTAAAGGGGACTGTACAAGATAGGAGAGCAGCGGAAGTTAATGAGAGTTATGTGTGAGTGGATCTAGAAAAGAAGAGAACAGAAATAAGTTTATTGTATTATGTAAATGTAGAAGTCAGTCAGTCATTTGCATGCCCCTTGCGGAACTTTGCCTATCTAAAAGCTCTCCTGTAGGCCTTTCCGTTGTAAGCAAGATGCCCTGCTGCCGATGCATCCATTTGCAGATTATAAACGATGTTTGCACCCATCTTCGCCTTGGTCTTCCTCTCATTCTTTTTCCCATTATGTACCCCTCCAAGACTGTCTGCTCTAAATTGTCATGACGTTTAATGTGTCCAAAATATTTCAGTTTTCTTTGTTTATTTCCCTTTACATTAACTACGAATTGTTTTAAATACCTGGGATCAGTGGCTATTTTAACATGATATAAGTATATGTGAGAGGGGTTAAAGTGGTGCCGACAGAGAAACAGATGACATCTGTACAGAGATAACAGTCGTGGTTAATAGCAAAGCGTTAGGTGGAAATCATCATCAAATAAAAGAAGCAGAACACTTAGAAAAGTCCACGAATGGGTTGAAATGATGCACGTCTGTGACAGACAGACAAATAGAAGGACAGATAGGAGAGTAGATAGGAAGATAGGTAGGCGGATTGATGGACGGACGGACGGACGGACGGACGGACGAACGGACGGACTGATGGATGGATGGATGGATGGATGGATGGATGGATGGACGGACGGACGGACGGACGGACGGACGGATGGCATTCACATTGGCTTGTTTATCATTGAGTGAAGGATATACCAGAAACTAATAACAGGACAGTGGTGAGATGAAAACGCTGTAACGGTAGTTCTCGCCCATTTTTCATGTCGCGGACGTCTTGATGCAAATGTTTTTTTTTAAATAAATAGGAAACAAGGAGGCTTAAGTACGGTAAAGTAAGAGAACACAGTTTTGTAGGATTAGACCTGGAAAAAAATCGTAGACAAAGCACTTTAGTGAGACGTGAGAGAAAGAAAACTCTCAAGAGAATTACCTGGGATTCGAACCACGGACTCCGGTGGGACCAAGTGTGACATAGCGCAGTTCGTTAGTACGCTGTTCTCTCGTGGCTAGACGGCTGCTCGTCCTATCTTAACGCGAAGAAAACTAAACTGATGACAACTGACAAAACAAACAAGGCAGCTGAAATATATATCAGTGAGGGAAAATTGGAAGAAGTGGAGAGTTTTGAATATCTTGATAATATTGACTGCTAACTAATAATGGAGATACAATGAGTGAAATTAGAAGGATGACATCTATCGCTCTTCAGAAAGTAAAACAACTAAAGAATCTGTGGAGAGGAACAGACAGAACTACACAAAGAAGATTTTTAAGGGCATGAATCTTTTCTATCGTAACATATGCCTGTGAGACCTGGACACTTAACAAAACAGCTGAAAAACACATAAATGCATTTGAATGTAAATGCTACAGAAGAGTTCTTCAAATACCATGGACAAAAAAGAACAAATATATCCATACTACAAGAACTTAATATTGAAGAAAGCTGGCTAGTAAAGATGATTAAAGAGAGAAATCTTAAATATTTTGGACACATTAAACGTCATAATAATCTAGAGAAGACCATCTTGGAAGGGTACATAATGGGAAAAAGAAAGAGAGAAAGACCAGAGCGAAGATGGCTGCAAGACATCGTTGATGATCTGCAAATGGACGCATCAGCAGCAGGCCATCTTGCTCACAGCCGAGAGTGCTGTTAGGGAGGCAAAGTTCCGCAAGGGACATGCAAATGAATGAATGGAATGAGTCTTACAAAACTGTGTTCTTACTTTACTCTCGATGCAGATAATAATTTGTCGCAGCTCCCTATCACTTTAAAGCCACTCGAGAGAACTTTTTAAAATTAGAAACCTGAGCATTTGTATTTTGAGAACGTTCGGGTTTGAACTCTTTGTGACATACGAGAAAAAAAAAAGATGCTAAAATGTAATCAGACTATGCCGGTCCCCAAGCTGGAAACTAATATTTAATAGCTTATAAGAGTTCTCTGCCCTTAGATTCGGGTGGGGTGTGGATCTAAAACAGAAACTGTGGGTTTGCTGACAAAAAATTAATCTGGAGAATGGCACGGTTGTTGTGCCAGAACGTTTGCAGATATGAAGAAAACAGGGGGGGGGGGGGGATAAGAAGCAAGCAACGATGTAAACAGACGAAGAAGAAAAGAGAAAGTAAGGCTATAGAAAGTGAAGGCGTTAAACTACATGAAATGAAGATGCTGAAAAGGTAAACAAACACAGAAGGACAGAAGGATTAAAGAGGTAGATAAAAGAAACAGAGCCGTATAAAATGAATATAGAGATAGAGCTGTAACACTGTAAGGTGAGATGTTGTTCATAATAATTAAATACATAAGAAACCTTGTTTATTCGTTGTCCACGCCATGTTAAACCAGTTAAACCACCACCACCTTCTCCATAGGTTTCTGCTCAGCCTCAGAGACGCCTGACATGTGACCGACCCGTATGAGGTTTTGCGTCGCTGGTGTTGTTTGTTTGTTATTTAATACCTGAACCAGAAAAATACGAAAGCGACAGATCGAAAGAAAGATAAAGCAGACAGAGGCTGTGTTTCTGCGTGGGAATGCGAGAATTATTGTTGGATATTTTTTTCTGCTAGAAAATATCTATTAAACGATAGCAGCCTGTTTATTTCTAAATACGCGAGGCAAATGAATACGGAATGCAGTCGAGTCTTTTTTTTTCTTCCAACCCGAGGCGCTTAAGATAAGCGAAAATGTTATAGTTCATGTGTCGTTTTTTTACGCTGGGTGTTCCTGGGTGAGAGTTTTGCTGTTTCAGGAGAGAGAGAGAGAGAGAGAGAGAGAGAGAGAGAGTGTGTGTTATAGTTCATGTGCCGTTTTTTTACGCTGGGTGTTCCTGGGTGAGAGTTTTGCTATTTCAGCGGAGTGAGAGAGAGAGAGGGAGAGAGAGTTTAGGAGACACTGAGAGGGACTGAACGAGAAATAACGAGAGAGAGAGAGGGAGAGAGATTGGGAGAGAAAGAGAGAGATTAGGAGAGAAAGAGAGAGATTAGGAGAGAAAGAGAGAGATTAAAAGAGAGATATTGGGAGAGACAGATACTGAGAGAAATGGAGACATAGACTGAGAAAGACCGAGGGAGAGAAATTGAGAAAGACAGAGAGAAAGTCAGAGAAAATTGAGAGAAAGTCAGAGAAAATTCAGAAAGAGGGATGGAAAGAGAGAAAGAGAAGAGAGATTGAGAGATACTCAGAAGGAGAGAAATTGAAAAGTTGAGAGAGAGAGACTGAGAAAGAGAGATGCTAGAAGAGACAGAGTGATAAAGAGAGAGAGAGAGAGAAACACTAGAAAGAGACAGTCGGAGAAAATCGAGGAGGGGTGGAGAGAGAAAGAAAGAGCGCTGGTTTAAAAAAAAAGATGGAGTTCAGGGATGTGGAGACTGGTATCTGTTACCACATCTTTAGATGGTTGTCAGCAAACAAAGTTAACTGTGGAGAGATGCTGTCACAGGTTGAAAGAACAAGGGTTAACACTGTTTCCAGCACGTTTTGGCTGATGTTTAACTCTCGTAAACCATAAACTGCTGTGTGGATTGTTTGAAGTGTAAAAGTTGCTGGTAGGGTCGTTTTTAAATAATCTTTGAGTTCTCAAAATAATGAGACAGAAACAAAGAGTGGGTAGGTAAGTTGTTAGGTGGTTTGATGTGTAGGTGCGTAGTAGGAATGTGTTTGATATGTAGATGCATATTAGGTATGTTGATGGGTGGGTGGTGGGTCGGGTAGACAGTTAGGTAGGTAGTTCTGTAGGTGGGTGGATGAGTGGGTGGGTCGGGTAGACAGGTAGGTAGGTAGTTCTGTAGGTGGGTGGGTCGGGTAAGCAGACATGTAGGTAGGTAGATGGATGGCTGAATCGCATAGACAGGCAGGTAAGTAGGTATGTAGATAGGTAAGTAGATGAGTGGGTTGATCGGGTAAGTACGTAGGTACGTAGTGAGTGGATCGAATAGACAAGCAGGTAGATGAGTGCATGGATGGGTGGGTGGGTCGGGTAGACAGGCAGATAGGTAGATAGGTATGTAAGTAGATAGATGGGTCGGGTAGACAGGCAAGTAGTTGGGTGTATGGGTGGGTGATGTCGGGTAGAAAGAACCCACTTGGTCAAATCTTGCACTTGCATATAACAGATCTTTCACAAGATGATCAGCTTTAGTTAAACGTTTGCTTTAGCCAAGGTTTCCATAGAGTTCCATTGTCCAATAATATCCTTACGTTGTTTATATACTGCATTCGCAGCTATTGGTCTGAACAGTCGAGAAAGATTTTCTTCTCCCATTAATCTTAGCCTCAATATGTGCTTACTTTTTACAATATGTGCTTGAGTTACTTTTATTTTTTGAATGTCTTCTTTAGGAAGTTGGACGCAGGATTTTTTTATCTCGTAGTCATGGCCTGGAATCAGTGGAGTTTAGCTGGCTTGGAAAGAGCGTATTTGAAACGATGTAATGATATTATAACAAGGAAACAGTGCTTGTTACTATAACGCTTGTAAAGCATGTCGATATAGTGATCATTTCATAATGTGCTGTATCTTGGAGGATAAAAGTAACCTACGATTAAATGTTACCGATGACATGGATATAGTTATTATAACCTCGGATGTTTGTAGGATGATAAGAATGATAGGAAACAGAGGGAAGAGCCTACCATGCGGGGAGGGGGGCAAGGGGTAGACAGGCCTATGCTGGAGTAGATGGGCCCATGCAGGAGTTAGACGCGCCTGTGGAGTAGATGGGCCCATGCAGGAGTTAGACGCGCCTATGGAGTAGATGGGTCCATTGGGGGGTAGATGGGCCCATGCGGAGGGAGATAGGGCCATGTAGGGGATAGATGGGCCCATGCAGGGGGTAGATGAGTCCATACAGGGAGTAGATGAGTCCATGCAGGGGATAAATGGGTGGGGGGATGAAGACGGAGGAAATAACAGATACCATAGATATACTTTTCCTGCCTTATAAAGAAGTGCATTTGCATTCCCCCCTCCACACACACCACCACCACCACCACCACTAACACTGAAAGGTACATGAGGAAGGAGACAAGATAAAACAAGGTTGCAGAGTTTCATGTACCTCATTATCATTTTAATAAATTTCAGCTGAAATTGTGTGTGTGTTTTTTTACTGTGTGGCGGGACTTTACAGGTTTTTGTTTATTTGCACATAAAATGGCATGACGTTAGTTCAGTGTACATGTCGCTTCGAAGTTAAGGCTCTTCCATTAACAGAAGTTTCTGTCAGTAGCCATTACAAGTCCATCTTTTAAAATAAGTAGCTTTGAGCGGCCATAGTGGAACCGTGTACGTCGCTAATATCACACACGATACAAAACCACATTCAGATTGTCTCCCCTGTTTCCTTTAAGAATCTGGTGGCATTTATCTCATTTGTGATACAGACAACCTCAGATTAAGCGTACCTGGTATTTGAAACAAAAAATGATGCAGAACTTTTAGTAGCAGGATGGATGGATGGATGGACGGACGGACGGACGGTAGGTAGGCAGATAGATCGGTGGGTATTGGTGACTGGGGACCACGTCAGTCACACATTTACGATTGTGGGTCCGCGTCCTTACACCAGGATACCATTGTCTTCGTGCATATTTTATTGCTTGTAACTTTTTGTTGTTGTAAATTAACGGCATAATTTTATGTTTGTTGGAAGCCTACGCCCAAAGTGAACAGCCCACCCGCTACACTTTCTTGTAAGCAGAATTAGGAGAAATCTGTGCAGTTTTAAAGCATTTAGACATCTGGTTCGTTTACCTGGAAATGTTTATCTTATTAACTGTAGTGGGTGTGGCGAGCTAGATTATCGTGCGCGGTTTATTTTAACGGGTTTAAAAATTGTTTTGTCTAGATCATGACTTTAAAAAACAAAGAGGCTGTTTGAGAGACCTAAACTACTTCCTTCAGAAAGTAAATAACTAAGATGGCTGGTTTATGGGGTGGACGAAGATACGTCCATCTTAGATCATGTCCACGTGCACGTGATCATGTGTCTGTCGATGTGTTGTAAGGAGATTCCTTCTCATTTTCGTAAGATTCTCTATGCTAAGACGCAGTTCCATGTCTCCAGGAAACAAATGTTTCTCTAGTTCCCTGCAAAAGGTTAAAAAAAAGGGTAAAATCCCCATTTCCATGCAAATAAGGCATATGGGGGGGGGGGTGGGATACAGTGCTAGGCCCCCATTTCCACGTCATTCACACCTGGCAGCATTTACCTTCCAAGATTTCACGGGTACCCATTTTTAGAGGCTGGGTCGACCCCGGGGACTTTGTGTGTGTGTGTGTGTGTGTGTGTGTGTGTGTGCCAGATTTGTGCCACTAGTTCATTGCAATTATTATTATTATTGTTATTGTTATTTCATAGGGGAGTTAGCATTTGACAGAACGAAGGAGTTAAAATTAAGGCTGTTTTGCTTGTAATGTACACGGACTTGTTGAAGGTGTTAACATTTCTTTAAGGAGAAAATTGACTGATGGTTGTGGGATATAGGCTGTTCATTTCTCAAATAATATCATATTATCAACAATAATTTTTGTCAGTTTTTTTTCTGTCTTTTCTTTTCTCCTTTTCTTTTCCTGTTTTTTTTTTCCTTTTTTAAAGTTGATAAATTTTTCATTACGATAAGTCTATTTTATAACTTCATAACACTTCTCATCTCCTAGTTTATCAAACATTCTTCAGTAGACCATGACGCGTAATGGGCACCCACTTGCATGTCTGAGTGTTCAGATTATTTTCAGTCCACCTGCCTGTTCTTGCCAAATTTTCAACTGAAAATCTAGATATGAATTGTTCAACACTATAGCGTCTGAACCTAGGTATATTAACCCTCCCATCCGTCAGATAATCTGAAATTTAGTCACTGAGATACTTCGTGTCATCCCGACCCTTTGTTTTTGAAGGGAGTGAGCCAACCTTCTTACAGACTCTCAGGTTGCAGAACTCACACGGGCATACAGGAATTCATGATAATGAGGCGGTAGACCGACTGGCTGAAAAAGGCCCCCCACGCAAGAGGTGCCGAGACTCGACAAACAGACTATCTCAAAGGTATCATCATTATCGTCATCAGCCCTTTGTACTCCCAGTGGAGCAAAAGGCATCAATAAAGGTTCTTCACCAAGTCCTATCCGGAGCAGGTCGGGATACCTCAAACCATATCTTTCCTGCTTTCTTTACCTCTTCCTGTATTCTGTGTCTCCATGTTTCCAGTGGCCTGCCTGTCTTTCTTTTCCTTTGAGGTGTCAAAGTCAAGGCCGTGTAGGGGTGTCAGGTTCTTTCCATTCCTAGTATGTGGCCCAGCCATTTTCATCTTTGTCTTTTGGACCTCTTTAATAATATTCTCAGTGCCTGCTTGTTTGGTTATTTCCTCACTTGTCACGTGGTTCTTCCCAGTGTATTCTTACAATTTTTCTGAGGCTTCTTCCTTCAAATCCTCTCAGTTTATTTTCATTTCTCTGATTGGTTCTTAATGTTTCGGCTGCATACAATAAAATGGAGCGAACATTGGATTTATAGATTCTGAGCTTGAGTCTCGTATGAAGAATGCGAGATTTCCATGTTTGCTAATTTGTTAAAGGCCTGGATGTCTGTCCAGTTCTTGTAGATGTTATCTTCTCAATATTGCTGTCTGCTGAAATGAGGCTTCCAAGATACTTAAAGTGTTGTATTTCTTTAACTTCTCTTGTCCCAACTGAGATTCTTTCCATGATTTTTTTTCCATTTATTCTCATGTCTTGTCTGGATGTATGTTCAGGCATATTGATCTTGAAATAGATTTCGTATTTGTGGTACTGAACACTAAACACGTGTTTTGCTCACACGCTGTTCTGTACTGTGCCTATTACATGTTAACAGGAGCATTGGGCCCAGTGACACAACAGACGTTACATTGGTATACGCCGTGTAATAAGACAACCCAGATAACAATAACATACAATTACACATCAATACACGACATGACCAGTTACATGTAATCGACTATATCAACACCACAGTTGACACTTAACAAGAATCCAATAATCACAGGATTCAGCAGTCACTAAACAATCGGCAAATGTTTAATGATGAATTCCATTTGTTCGATGTGTGTTGGATAGATGTTGGGTGTAAATTGATGGGAACAATTACAATGATCAATAAAAAAAAAATGTCCGGGCGACTAACATCGCCATGGGACTAACTCAAACATACAACATTGACAAAACATGTCAACTTCAAAACTACAACATACCTTTCAACCTGAAATTACAAACTTGTCCAAAATGGGGACAAATCAAACACACTATCTACATGACAACTACATCTGTCCTGAAAAGAACAATCCATCTAACTACAACATTGTCTTAAAAAGGACAATCCATCTAACTGCAACATTGTCCTAAAAAGGACAAATAAACACAACTACTACATACTAGAACAACACTTCTGTCCTAAAAGACCAAACTTACATAATGAACCAGAGAATCCCTAACATCCCTTTCTAGGAAAAAAAATACTCACACACGACCTGTCTCTACAACATTCAGACCAAAAAACTAACCCATTCATACATCCCGCCTCTCATATCCACGTGACTGAGTTCTCAATCTGAACATGGAGATGCTTTCTCCGCGCTAGCATAAACAGGTGAGTTGTGGTCTTTTTACTGTTTGACCACAACAGCAGGGTTTCTCGCACAAAAATCTGTAACAGTCTGGCTATTTCGTAAATTCTAGTAGTCTTCTCCTGTATGTCTGTCTGGGTATGTGAGAGTAGGCCATGCGAAGCCACACTCCTCTAGATGATTTGTGATCCCCCAGGTTAGACTGTCTTTGACGGCAGTCTTCATTATCTAGTCCATAACGATCAGGAAAATATGTTTGGGGGGGGGGGAAGAGAATGTATCATGATGGACATATTTTGCGGGGATCAAAAGTGACTCCGTTATCTACTGAATGAAGGAAGGTTGAGGGGTGAGACCAGATGAGGAAAGAATAAGCTCCCTCAGTTGACGAAAGCGACGAACCCGTTATCAACGCCCGACAAAGACAGTTAGTACACACACCTTACATTTATTACTGGAACAGGGAGCGGAGCAGATATGAGAATGTCCCGACTGCCGTGACACTACTTTTTGAAGTCAATTCATTCATTCATTTGCATGTCCCTTGCGGAACTTTGCACCCCAAACAGCACTCATGTAGGCCTCTCGGTTGTGAGCAAGATGGCCTGCCGCTGCTGCATCCATTTGCAGATCGTCAACGATTTCTTGCAGCCATCTTCGTTTTGGTCTTCCTCTCTTTCTTTTTCCCATTATGTATCCTTCCAATAATGTTTTCTCTAAATTATCATGACGTTTAATGTGTATTGCCGTTTGGGTTTCTTGGTATATTTCCAGAAGATAGTTTACCATTGCTTTCCTTCTGGGCAGTGACTGTACTAGTCATTGATCGTAGCCATTGTCCCTACATTGAGATCATCTGCCTACCATCATAGAATGGTGACCATAACCAACATTATCTGTCAGCTGCTGTCCCATTCCATCCACCATCTGCTCCCATGGCTTAACGTCACCCTGATCGGGGGGCTGTACGGGTACTCCACCTTGCCCAAGGGTGTCCCGTAGACTGACGGAGGTAAGGAGGCGTCTTACTTCTCCTTTGATAGGGGGATACCCCTACCCCGCTAACTGAAAGTTAGAAAATTTACTGAAGTCAATAAATCAATCAAAACTTTATCTGGGTTATGTTATACGTAAAGAAGATTTCATGACAGTGAAAGTATCACTTTCCTGTTTTGGTTTATCCTGACGAGTGATGAAGTGAACAAAATATTTTTGGCTATATCAAAAGACAGAACAACATACTGAAACCATATTAGAAGGAAAAGTGGAAGGAAGACGAACAAGTTGTAGACAGAGATGTAGATGGGAAGATAGCATACAAAAATAGACAGAACACAGTCTGGTTGAAAGCATCATCAAGGTGAGCGAACGATGAAACTGGAGATTCATTACCGCCAGCCTTCATTCTGAAGAAGGCACATGATGATGATGATAATGAGCGATTCTCCTAATCAAGGCTCAACACCATGCAAGACTTCCCTTTCAAGGCATCCTCAAAACCTGCATTAACTTTGAAACATTGAGATGCACCTGCTGGTCCAGTGAGACCACTCGAGAAGCTGAGTTCTGTAGTTCTATACAAAAGTTAAGCTCTGTAGTTCTATACAAGGACCTAAGCTCTATAATTCCATACAAGAAGCTAAACTCTATAGAAGAAGCTAACCTCTGTAGTTTTATACAGTAGGCTAAGCTCTATAGTCTTATACAAGAAGTTAAGCTCTTTAGTTCTATACAAGAAGCTAAGCTCTGTAGTTCTATACAAGAATCTAAACTCTGTAGTTTTATACAAGAAGCTAAGCTCTATAATTCTATACAAGAAGCTAAGCTCTGTAGTTCTATACAAGAAGCTAAGCTCTATAATTCTATACAAGAAGCTAAGCTCTGTAGTTCTATACAGGAAGCTAAGCTCTGTAGTTCTATACAAGAAGCTAAGCTCTATAGTTTTATACAAGAAGTACCAACAAAAAACTCAGTCCAGTTTACCCAAGAGAAAATTGCAGATATATAAATGTGTAGGAAGGAGACAAAGAACCCAAGATAAGACAAAGAACCCAAGATAAGACAAAGAACCCAAGATAAGACAAAGAACCCAAGATAAGACAAAGAACCCAATATATATCCTGTAAGACAGACAGTTTCAATCCTTTTTTTTTTCAGAAGCAATAAAAACTGAAAGGTGTTTGTGTTTCTAGTACTTTGTAGGTCATATTATGGTAGAGCTGATTAGTTACTGCTGTGAAGTGGACACGCGTAAACTAGTTCAGTTAACCACTAAACAACAGATGATGGAAAGTGCACAGTTGAAAGCATATCAGGAATAGAAAATGCAAAAAGCAATTGTATTTTATGTATGTACGACGTGAAGAAGATAAGAGAATGTTCCTAAAATGAGGAAAAGAGTATTACAGTGTTGTGTAGCCGTGGTTCTCAACCTTTTTTACAACCAGGGGACCACTTTTCCAGCTACATTTAAGTTGCGGACCGCAAGCTTTTATGCCGTAGCCTCTAATTGTTTTTATTCAATAAGATGGCACTTAGTATCAAATTGATAACACGGTCACGGATCACGTGATAACGCTCCATGGACCACATGGCTGGGAACCACTCCTATAAGGCCAATATTTGCTGCTTGGATGTGAAACGTAAAAGTTAACAGGTGATAAAGAATTTGGAAGCAGAGGAGTTGTGGTTTTGGAAGAAAATACAGTAGACACCCTGAACAGCCATGGGGACAAAGAAGAATAAAGAGGCTGTTAGATGAGTTTCAGAACAACGGAAACTAGTTACAATTTCATGGACATGTCATGAACAAGACAAAACTTACAGACTTGGGTAATTACTGGAGAATTCAAGAGAAAGACTGGGGAAAAAAATATCCTGCTGATGGAAAAAAAAAGTATTTGAATTTATTGGAAAGGTCAAAGATCGCTCAAGATGGAGGCACTTGATCACCAAGGAGAGAAACAAGTGGTCTTTGCCGTTCTCATACGAAATGCCTCTGCTGTTCCGTGATACTGTTCTTGTAATGCGTGTTATTCAATCCTTGTTTAGAAGAGGAGACAGCTTATTCTAGAAGAACTCTGAACATCAAAAGTCAAACAGACCTCACTGTGTTTGTCTGGGATTCCAGGAAACAGACGACGATACTGGATGGAAAAAAAAACGCTGTCTCAGAAACTGTAATCTCAGACGTTGTACCTCACTTTCAGCCCAGAGAATCTTAGAACTGTGGGAGTTCTTGAAAACCGGTCTTTCCGAGGTAGACGGGCGAGAGACAGGGATTGTATTTCGGAAAGGAACTTCAAAGTATCGAGTTGGATCTTTTTTCTTTTTCTTCTGAGTTAAACATCCATAGAATATCATCAGTAAAAGTATGCCCAGATCAGCCAGACTTGATGAAAGGATGTAAACATTTAGACGTGTGTTATCTGACAGCACAATTTTCATAGCCATTCTAAGTATGAAGCTATGAAATTTATTACAGAGGGATGGAGGGTCGGGCCGGGTAGCCGTAACGTAATCCAACTTTAAACAGAAACACCCTCTAGACACTAGACAAGAAACAAATGGCAAGCTGGTCTGGAAAAAAAAGGGGGGGGGGGATAGAGGTGGAAGGACTGGTGTTATCTTGATCTTTCAGGCAAGCTGTAGCTCACTCACCTCTCGTGCACGCCGCGACCCAGGGCATAAGAGAGTTAAACGTTGCCATTTGGCGCCTGACTCCCCACGATCTGCTTTTGTTCTTTCTGTCACCGCGCCATGTTTCGGGTTCTTTATGATGTGGCTAAGAAAACACGTCCCCTCCCTCGACACTCATCCGATCTGGCCAGGCCGATGACAGCGTGTCTATGCCGGGCAAACACTGGGAAGTCCTTTCTAGTAGCGTGCCCTGCTTTCAGGGTTTGGGAGACTTCCAGGGTCAAGTTCCTGAAATCTGGTGGGTGTTCTATATTCGTCTCGATCATACCCGTTCAGTTACCCGGGGTTTGAAAATATAAAATAAAACAAATTCCCAAGAACAGAAATTTTATCGGAGTGAATTCACAAATTTAGCGACCGCTCGTCTTTCTGTCTCCCGCCCACGGAGTTGCGCTGTAGCATCCACGATCTCAGTCTCCCGCCCACGGAGTTGCGCTGTAGCATCCACGATCTCAGTCTCCCGCCCACGGAGTTGCGCTGTAGCATCCACGATCTCAGTCTCCCGCTCACAGAGTTGCGCTATAGCATCCACGATCTCAGTCTCTCGCTCACGGAGTTGCGCTATAGCATCCACGATCTCAGTCTCCCGCTCACAGAGTTGCGCTGTAGCATCCACGATCTCAGTCTCTCGCTCACAGAGTTGCGCTATAGCATCCACGATCTCAGTCTCTCGCTCACGGAGTTGCGCTGTAGCATCCACGATGTAAAACTGTCCACGCTCCTGGTATCGTTATAACTACTGTACAGTACTTTGTATAATTTATTTGGCTTAATATAGCAAGCTCTGAAGCAGTGATGCTGGTAAATTCTGTCAAGTCGAAAGAGAAACCATGATAGTGTTCAGTATTATTTGCAGTTTCAAGCATCCGCGTTAAGGCTTGGAACCAAATGGTCGCGAATACGGAGGGACTACTATATGTACTATACGTATTGTTTTCTCTCTTTTTTTTTTTCATTTTCCTTTCATTCTTTGATTTCATTACTCATTGTTCCCCAGTATTTTAACATTGTGCTCTTTGAAATGCGGGATTTAGCTAAGTAAGAAATGGTTACCTGGAACAATGGACGTCGGATTCTATGCGATCTTTAGTAGCGAACGTTGTGAGAGTAAGCACAGTTTTTACTTTTTGTTTTCAAATTATCCCACGAATAGGTCAGAGTTCTTTATCAAGGGGAAGAAAGCACGGATCTGGTATATGCATTCTACATTAGTTTTTGAAAGAGCTGAGATTGAGCATAAAGCGTGGACTGACACTTCTCGTAGTCTGACACGTTTTGCTGATGATATTTCCATTCATATTCGTCATCACAGTTCCGTAATGTTGTTGTTGTTGTTTTTTTTTTTTCATGTGAAGTTTCCACATCGTGACAAAAGGCAGTTTGCAATTCTTTATGTGAAACAGTGAGCATAGCTGATGTTAACAATGTCCTTTCAATTCACACGGAAGTCTGTTAATATAATACTTATAAATTTCAAGTTTACCATATGGTTAGCCATTTTACCGTATTTTTTTATATTAGCTTAAACTTAGAAGCTGTGGCTTTCTTTCTTCGTTCGCAGGAACCCAACTACTTGTATAGACTTTAAGCCGGCTCTTGTTTATGCTTGTTGTTAACAGAGGGTCTCTTCGCGTTACGTTTCTGTTGCCCTGTATATGAATGGAATTACAGATCCAAGATATGGTCCTTTTTTTTTTCATATGTTTTTGTCCTTCTGTTTTGTTTGTTAAGTTCAGCTTTGAGACTCCTGTCCCGAAGCATTTTGAGTTAGCCATTATCAGCATTTCTTTTTTTTTTTTGCAGCTGAAGTTTTTGTGTTTAAAAATGTTATTGTAAATTGAATAATTCTATCTGTCTATCCACTCACCCACCCATCCATCCATAATTCATCCGTCTATATGTCTGTCGTTCTGTCTGTCCATCCATCCATCCATCCACCAATCCATTTTGTCTGTCTGTCTGTCTGACTGTCTATCTGTCCACCCACCCATCCTGTCTGTCTGTTTGTCTGTCTGTCTGTCCACCCACCCATCCTGTCTGTCTGTCTGATAAATCCACCCACCCATTCATACATCTATCCATTCATCCGGTCGTTCGTCTCGCGTCTCTCTGTCAGTCTGTCCATCAATCAGTCCGTCCGTGTATACTCTGACTGTCATGTCTGTCTGTCAGGCCAGCACGCCTCCTTGTCATCCTTCCCTGCTTTTCAATCCTAATATCTTTCTGAATGCCACTTATCCAGTTCACGTGTTGTTGTTTTTTTTTTCTGTCTTACTAACCTATCATCAAACAGCCTCTATATTCCCCATCCACTAATATTCTTTCTTATAGTGTATCTTTGTAACTGTCTGTTCGGCTTCACCGATCCTTTCATCGATTTACCCGTATTGTTAATTCATGTATTGTTCCTATTTGAAAGACACTGATACCCCACCACAGATGTTGTTTAACATCACAGCGCATGAACCACTCAACAGATTCTCGGAAAGTGTAGTCACTGGTTTATTTATGTCATCCCGACATTTTCCGACAGAGCATCATCTGTTGTAAATAAACAAGAGTGCCTGACCACGGAAACCATACTGTCCATGTTTTGGTATGTGCTGTCTAGTGATACTCCTGACCAGAGTCCACAACGATCGAGGGTCTGGCATACAACTGTGAGATTTTTAGCAGAAAAAGAAGATGGAAGCCGTACCGATGTAAGGCAAATCTCAGAATTTAGCAACTCTCAGAAGAATAACTTTGTTATAGCAATGGGTATAATCTTAATAAAGTACTTCGGTCCTTCTTTATATGGAAATTATTCTGCAGACTTTTATTTTCTGCTTCAAAACTGTAGTTTGATCGCAGAGAAAGTGAGTTTATCAGCCGGCAGTCGCTTCCGTTTCTTTTTTCTCCCAGATAATGGGCTTTCATTTGGTCAGTGGGCCTCGTTCCCGCCTCGTCTCATTAGGATTAGTGGATTTGAGATTTTGTAAAAAAAAAAAAAAAATGAAACGGGCGAGTAGGTGTAGCCCCCCCCCCCCCCCCCCCAAAAAAAAAAAACAAAACATATTTTAACCTTTCCTGTGAAATATGGTAGACTCCAGACGCAAACCTCGTGTTAAGCGTAAAAGATGTTAATCAACATAGAACTGAAAGCATCGGTTTCTGTACTCCGAGGGGTATATCAAGGAGGGCATCGGATCATCCGGGCACTTTTCCCAGAAGTGCAAGTACGAGGAATCCCATCTGATAATACTTTGTTACGATACAGACTTTCTGTACTTTCTGTCTTTGTATAAACAAAATATGACCGGGTATTGTTACCACAGATTTGCACGATTACAACATACTAGAAAAGTAGATTGCCAGAGCACGCGTTGGAAGGAAGTACTTGGGCAGTGGATGTTGTTTGTGAAAGGAGGATGTTTATGTTCCTGCGTGTTAACATTTCTGGTGTGCTGGGCGTAACATTCATACAATATCAGCGGAAGTCGTTCTGTATATATCTTGTATATCATTAATAACCAGCGCCCTGTCTGTAGGCCACTTGAGAAGTAATCTGTGTGCAAGTGTACTGTTAGCGTCGATGTATAGATTGAGGTATCCAAACAAATCTCAAAAGCAAATCAACGAGACAAACCGCCAAGATAATTCACCAAGACAAATCGCCAGAGCAAATCACTACTACTTTCTATAAAGGATTACCAGGAGGGAAGGGCTACGGGCCAGAGTTGTAGTACTTTTGAAAGGATGGACTTAATTTCCGATGACCCTCGATTTTGCGGATCAAAAAGAGGAAAGGGTTTTTCCGCAAAAAAATCCCATGAAGCGGGATTTTTCGAACATATATTTAACGAAACATCTACTCTTTTAGTACTTATAGTAAACATGATTAATATAGTACGTTGTGTAGGCAACGTACATATAATATTATATATATATATATATATATATATATATATATATATATATATATATCACTGGCGTTCAGAAGATGGTAGTGAAATGCATTGGTGACATGGTGCAATTTTCGGTTATACAGAAATTTATCTGGAAAATACGAACTCTGGGAAAATTGAGGTCAGCGCAATCGAAGGTGGCTAATACATGGTAATATTGGCAATTGAAGAATTAATGAAGAAAACACATGGGGTTGAGGACTCGCTGTCGTCTCGTTTCACGTAACCAGATTCCTACCGAAGTACACTGCACTGCCGGTGCGTTGATGGGAGCTTCATATTCATGTATAATCCGATCGCTTGAACATAGGATTATGTCCAACTAGCACCATATCCCTATGTGCCTCTAATGCATGGCAGGATTACCTTTACCTTTACCTTTATGATAGATGGTTGTTGAAAAAAAAAAGATAATAAAGGACAAAACCAGATTCTGGAAAATAAGGTGGAAGACATCAATATGAGAGCCAGAATCTGGGAAAGAAGTTGGAGGACATCAATATGAGAGCCAGATTCTGGGAAATAAGTTGGAAGACATCAATATGAGCGGTAGATTCTGGGAAAGAAGTTGGAAGACATCAATATGAGAGGTAGATTCTGGGAAAGATGTTGGAAGACATCAATATGAGAGGTTGATTCTGGGAAAGAAGTTGGAAGACATCAATATGAGAGGTAGATTCTGGGAAAGATGTTGGAAGACATCAATATGAGAGGTAGATTCTGGGAAAGAAGTTGGAAGACATCAATATGAGAGGTAGATTCTGGGAAAGAAGTTGGAAGACATCAATATGAGAGGTAGATTCTGGGAAAGAAGTTGGAAGACATCAATATGAGAGGTAGATTCTGGGAAAGAAGTTGGAAGACATCAATATGAGAGGTAGATTCTGGGAAAGAAGTTGGAAGACATCAATATGAGAGGTAGATTCTGGGAAAGATGTTGGAAGACATCAATATGAGAGGTAGATTCTGGGAAAGATGTTGGAAGACATCAATATGAGAGGTTGATTCTGGGAAAGATGTTGGAAGACATCAATATGAGAGGTTGATTCTGGGAAAGATGTTGGAAGTCACAATCAGTATGGGAGCCAGACCCGGGAAAAAAGTCTGAAGACATAATGAGAGCCAGATTTTGGGAAAGATGTTGGAAATCAATACCGGAGTCACATTCAGGGAAAGAAGTTGGAAGACGTCAATATGAGAGTCACATTCAGGGAAAGAAGTTGGAAGACATCAGTATGAGAGTCACATTCAGGGAAAGAAGTTGGAAGACATCAATATGAGAGTCACATTCAGGGAAAGAAGTTGGAAGACACCAGTATCAGGATCAGTCTCTAGTGGAAGTCATGTAAGTACGTAGCCAGATTATGAGAACAGGGAGGAAGGCGTGAAGTATAGGACCCTACATGGTGGAGAAAGGTAAGAATGCACAGGCAAGTGTTTAGATTTTCCTCCTATTTCTAAAGCAGAAGAGATCGCTGTGTATTTGACGTAGCAAGGGTCTAACAGAAAACATGTTTATGTCACCGCTATCACAAAGCAACATCTCCTTGACTTTGATAACGATCTGTGTCCGGCTCTGTGTTCAGTTATTGTTTTCGGGATGCTTCATTGACGCTTCTTCAGTTTCTTTATCGTTCATCGAAGCAGGACCATAACTTTAATGGCAAATTCGTTCTTCTGTGGGGGAAATTTACCGACCTCGTTCAGAATTTTTCTGTTTATGCTTGGAATATCTTTGCACAACTTTCCCCCGGGACTTGCCATTCAAACGTGAGTCATGTTTTTGATGCCTATAGTGGGGTAGGAAGGGGGGGGGGCGCATTTGCCGTGAGTCTTCAGGCTACCCACCTTTCATAACCTGGACGATCATTCTCGTTAAAAGACGACTTCCTGTGAAAAAACAACAGGTGCATGACCCGTAACAATGACAAGCGTATCAGATTGAAAGCACTCTAATCCTAATGAAATGTACATAGGTTTTGTTCGGCAGTGTTCTCCCGTGATGCCAGACTTTTTTTTTTTTTTGTATTTCTCATTTCAAAGATCTCTAATAATGCGTTTAATGAGAAAATATCAACCCCATTTCGCCTTCTCTTATCAACATTTGTTCTGTCAGCTTGTGAGAACTTTGGAGGGGTTTTCTCATCTCACCGCTCTTCACAAGATGGTTTGTTGGTTTTTACTTTCCGCACGTCGGAACGTCTGAACGATCTCTTCGATGTGTTGTATTCTTTTTCCATGAACGTAGGATATCTTAAGGTCAGCAACACCTTAAGTTGTTTGGGGGTGGGGGGGGGGGGTATACTGATGACTCGCACTTAAAAAACGATTTTTTTTCGTGATGATTTATATCTACCCGTTTTCAGAATCCGCAGAAGACTTTGTGCATAAAAATAGTTCTTAACAGGTTGGAAACGATTTTCCGAGTGTCCAGAGATGGAATGTCGAGGTAGTTTTCCTTTGTAAAAACTAAGAAGAGGAGGAAGAACAGAGAATTCGAGAAGTAGGATGGAAAGAAAAGCTGTGGGCGAGGGAATGAGGAAACGTACGCGTCATGTAAAGAGAAATAAAAAAAGGAAATATGGGAAAGAAAAGTAGTGCCAGGGAGATAAAACATCGCACAGAAAAGGTGATGAAAATTGGAAAGATGAGATTTATGAAGAAAAGGTAAGTGTTGTGGGAAATGAGTGAGACTTGCCCTTGTATATTGTTAAGAGAATTAATACGAGATGAAAACTTGGCCAGAGGGGTAGAAACCCGAGTGTAAGAGATAAACAGGATGGTGTAATCTGGTATTAGGAACTGAGGAAATGGGGTTGTGGGGTTATGCAAACTTTGAGCGGTTTCTCTACTCTCTTTCTCTCTAGCTCTCTCTTTTTCTCTCTAGCTCTCTCTCTCCCTCCCTCTCTCTCTCTCTCTCTCTCTCCTGGTCTGTCTATCTGTCTCTATCTCTCAGACAGATTGGACTTTATGTGTATGGAAGAGAGAATGTATGATGTGTTTGTTTGATTGTTTTCAGTCCCATATGCTCTCCCCTGGATGAATATTGGGGAACTATTAGAGTTTCTGGTTAGTGTTCACAAATAGTTCAGAAAAATTTTAGACATTCACCTATTAACCACAATAAAATTTGTTGTTGTTGTTGTTATTTTGTTTTGTTTTTTAATCTGTGTTTGTTTACATCGGCGCCTGATTGGCTGAGTAGTTATTAGCTCGATCTATTAATCGGGTGGTACCAGGGTCAAGTCCCCGTACAGTGGAATTCTTTTTTCTCTGGTATCACCACACCAAAAAAAAAAAAAGGCCCCATGGTTCACCCAGCCTCTAAAAATGGGTACCAGAGAAATCTGGGAAGGTAAATGCGGCCAGGTGTGGTACTAAACACATCACACTTTCATGTGCCGAAGGTCTTGGAAATATGGGCCTAATACGGTATCCTTAACGGCATCGGAACGGGGATTTTACTTTTACCTTCTGGTATGTTTACACTGTCTTGTTCCATCTTCACGGAGAAGTTTACCTTCTACTATGTTTACATTGTCTTATGCCATCTTCATGGAGAAGTTTGGTTGCAAAGGGCTTCTACTTCCAAGCCCCCCCCCCCCCAGCCATCCCAAATAATCCCTATGTGCCTCCAAGGCATGAGAGGATTACCTTTACCTTTTTTACACTAAACCAAGCTGACTCCAGTCCACCTCTTCTGTGTTACCCACTCATCCCTTCCTTTGTCGTCTTCTTGCTCTTTTACCCCTGGGCTTTTACCCCAGGTACTGTTTTCATTATTGTATTGTGTCTCCTGATATGTCCGAAATATGATTTGAAGAGATGATTTATCCTTTCATTCATCTTTTATTTTTATTTTAAAGAATGCTTTTTTTTTAAACCTTTGGCTCATTTTGAAAGTTGGTTATATTTTATCAGCATTTACCAGGCTCACCTTTAAGGTTGGTTACATTCTATCAGTATTTACCAGGATCATCTTAAAGGTTGGTTATATTTTATCAGCATTTACTAAAACGGCTCACTTTGAAATTTGGTTATATTTTATCAGCATTTACTAAAAAGGCTCGCTTTGAAAGATGGTTATGTTTATCAGCATTTACTAAAAAGGCTCACTTTGAAAGTTAGTTATATTTTATCAGCATTTACCAGGCTCAGCTTGAAGGTTAGTTATATTTAATCAGCATTTACCAGGCTCAACTTGAAGGTTATTTATATTTTATCAGCATTTACCAGGCTCAACTTGAAGGTTATTTATATTTTATCATCATTTACCAGGCTCAACTTGAAGGTTATTTATATTTTATCATCATTTACCAGGCTCAACTTGAAGGTTATTTATATTTTATCAGCATTTACCAGGCTCAACTTGAAGGTTATTTATATTTTATCAGCATTTACCAGGCCCACTTTGAAAGCTTGTTGTATTTTATCAACAGTTATCGGGCTCATTTTGAAAGTGATTTAAACAAAAAATGAAAGTCGTGCATGTTTTCTGTTATTACTTCGCAGCTGTAAACAATAACAAACTGTGTTCTGATTTAAAGGTTTTCTTGTCATTCACGCCCTCCTCATCTGGTAGACTCAAAATATTGTTTGAACATGTGCCACATGGGAGAGACTGACGTACGACTGTCATGCTTCATGTTAAATACATCATTGTAGAAAAGTAGAAACTGTTTATTCCATCATTCCTTCTTCTTCTTCTGTTGCTGCTGCTGCTGCGTTCAGTTTCGTAAGCTCAGCTTTCTAAACAGGGAGTCGGGTTGCCTCTGTGAATCCTGATGTCAGCAAGGAGGTCTTCATGGAAACCCCAGAGTTTCTCCTCCGTGCTTCTCTCACGGGGCCATACCTGTGCTCCAAGGTCTCTGTATGCGGTGCAGGTCTATACTGTATGTTCAGTAGTCTGGAGGTCGTTTTTGGCACACGCATTAAGGTGGTGTGGCACAGCCTGTATCTTGTGAAGACGAGCACTGAAGTTGCAGTGTCCGGTTCGAAACCTGTTGTTCTTTGTTTAGTCTTAGTATGGGGTCCTGTGGGTTTGTCCTCCGCCTCCATGTATGTTATATTATCTCCTTTTAACTAGTGTTTTCTGTCAAGAATTAACAAGTAACTTATGGAGTTTAACATCATCATCCTTGCTTTCGTGACCTTACGACCGACATAACAGTTCAATAATTCATCTATCGTCCTGATACCCTCTGTTCTGAAGGCAGTGAAAACCATACCGCGCCCTACATGCTGAAGCCACTTGGAAACCATTATTATTTTCTGCCACAGATCTTATAAATCTCTTTCTCTCTCACTCTCTCGTTCTTGTACACCCCCACACACATTCTTTGTCTGTTTATGGGCACATTATCCCGTGCGGAAGTCTATTATATGTAAACAAGTTTTCCTAACTCATTATCATTCTCTGCCACTCATCTTATAAATCTCTCTCCGTCTGTCTCTCAAAGCGCGCGCGCACACACATACATACTCTTCTCAGTCTGTTTATGTTTACATTTATCCCGTGGCATCTCCGAAGGGAATGCTGGCCTCAGCGTCTCTCCAGCTTGTTCCTCCCTTGTTTTCATATGTCACCTGACCAAGCTGAATAGTCTGTTTTATCCGCCCATTTACATCTTTCTCTCTCTCTCTCTCTCATTCTCACATTCTCTCTCCTTCTCACTCTCTCTCCTTCTCACTCTGTTACACTCTCTTTCTCTCCTTTTCACTCTCTCTCACTCTTTCTCTCTCTCACTTTATCACTCTCTCCACTCTCTTTCTCACTCTCTCCTTCTCATTCTCTCTCTCTCTCTCACTCCTTCTCCTTCTCATTCTCTGTCTCCCTCTCTCTCTCGCTCTCTCTCTTTCTCACATTTTCTCACTCTCTCTCTTTTTCTCATTCTCTGTCTTTCTCACACTCCATCACTTTCTCTGTCTCTTTCTCATTCTACCTTTTTCACACTCTGTCTTTCTCACATTCTCTTATTCTCTGTCTTTCTTACTCTCTCTCACTCTCTCTCTTTCCCACACTTCTCTCACTCTCTCTCTCTCTTTCTCACTCTCTGTATCACTGTCATTCTCTTTTTTTTCTCACTCTCTCACTTTCTAACTCTCTCTCACTCTCTTACTCTCTCACTCTCTCTCACACAGGACAGAAAACTTCAAAACACATCCTTTGCCGATTTACAAGGTTTCTCACGGTCAGCTAGGCTTGACCGCTAAAGATCAACCCCCCCCCCCCCCCACCCAGATCAGGCTAGTGAAAACACTACATAAAACAAGCTGGTTTTTCTGTTAGGACACAGTCCACATGGCAAGTGCCGAAAGATCTCTCTTTCCCTTGCTTTCACACATAAACATCATTAGCAACATAAAAAAGAAACTTTCGCATGTTGAAAGAAGACTTGATTCACCGTTTCGTCCTTCCTTTTTCTCCATGCCCTGAAGGATTTTCCTGGACAGCAATATTTACAGAAGAAAAAAAAATTCTCTTACACTCTGGTAACATGACAGATCGTCCATCGCTGAACTATGACAGACCATATCTAGATAGAGGAACACCAGGCTGATTTTGAGATACGCCATATCTACACTAAGAAACACCAGACTAATTGTGAGATACGCCATATCTACACTAAGAAACACCAGGCTAATTGTGAGATACGCCATATCTACACTAAGAAACACCAGGCTAATTGTGAGATACACCATATCTACACTAAGAAACACCAGACTAATTGTGAGATACGCCATATCTACACTAAGAAACACCAGGCTAATTGTGAGATACGCCATATCTACACTAAGAAACACCAGACTAATTGTGAGATACGCCATATCTACACTAAGAAACACCAGGATAATTGTGAGGTACACCATATCCACACTAAGAAACACCAGGCTAATTGTGAGATACGTCATATCTACGCTAAGAAACACCAGGTTAATTGTGAGATACGCCATATCTACACTAAGAAACACCAGGTTAATTGTGAGAAACACCATATCTACACTAAGAAACACCAGGCTAACTATGAAGGAACAATTTTAAGATAACTGAGTCTGAATTCGAATTGTTGGTTTTTTTTAGTATATGAAAGTAGAAAGAAGGTTACGATAGTGAAAATGATTAGATCTGTTGATACAGATCACCACAGACGTTTTTTTTATAAAAGTTATTTTGAAAATGTAAACTTTCTGGGTTTTCTGTTGTGTTAGAAAACTGGTATTCCACTTCTTTGTAGCGAAAATTGGCCATCTTCAATGAAATTTTGCCATGGAAATTGCTAGACACACTAGCTTGTTTACGGTTACAAGCACAAAAAAAAAAAAGATTCATGTTCATCTTTTCACTTTTATTCTAACACTGTTATTCAAGATGAATGCAGTACTAGTATTGCAGACAATGTAAACAGGAGTACTACAAGTAAATAAAGGTAGCTAGAGGTGTATGAGTCAGTTTTGCAGAAGGATAAAGGAAATGAGGAAATTGGTCCGAAACACAAATGGCAGAAAATAAGGAAGTAAGCTGAGAACATATAAATGAAGAACGTTACAACATCCAATATTTCGGCGTGAGTCTTTTTCAAGGGTTACATACAAGGACGAAACATTTTTTAAAACCAGAAAATATATGAAAAACTTAGCTTTTTGGTCTCCTCCTGCTTTGAAAGACGAGCATGAATGGCCCAGTTAAACAAAAAATGTAGAGGGGGGGAAACGAAGTGATTGGTTGATGAATGGCGTAAGATAAGAACTTCAGTCAACCAGAAACCTTTAGCGATAAAAGAAGTGGCCATGATGGGAGCCGAGAGAACCGTGGTGGGGGGTGGGGGTGGGGTAAAGAAAGGGGCAAGAAGGGTATAAATACCAACAGGCTGTTACAGAAGACGGAGAGGGCTGGGGGAATAAAGCTAAGACTGCCAACGGAATGTGTTGGGCTGAGACAGGAAAGTGCAGCATAGATAGCAGAAAGTAGGTGGAAATCTAAAGAAGTTTAAAGAAAGCTGAATCTGTTGTTAACTCCAGCCCTGGGTGCAGGCAGAAAATAAGGTTCTGTTCTAGGGCCTTACAGGAACGTTCATCGGGAGAACAGGAGCGGATTACAAGTAAATACGAATAGAACAGCCTTTACATTTACCATTTATCTGTAAATTTATCATTTGTATATATACTCACTACCAAAAAATAGCACTAAAATGGGCACCACAGGGGAACAGAAGTAAGGATAGACCAAAAGAGACATGGAGAAGAACAACAGAGAGGATGTTGAGTAATAGAGGGCTCACCTGGGCAAGAGCAGAAAAAAAGGAAAAGGACAGGCGTTTGTGGAAAACCCTTGCGGAAGTCCCATGTGCCCTGGGCACTTAAGGTTCAGAGAGAGAGAGAGAGAGAGAGATGTACTTAAAGCATTACCATAAAGTTATTTTACAGTTCTCACACATTATAACACACACACACACACACACACGCACAGCAAAGGTTTAAGCATTTGTTAATCTTGGGCAGTGACACATTGTCTTAAGAAAGTAGATGACTCCCCATTTCAGTTTCGGACAAGGAAGTTCATGTGGCCGATTACCTTATACGACATTCTTCTGTTCAAATCTGTTCATTCTTCTGTTACAAACACTTCTTCATTAGTATCCTTTTTTACGCTTTTCTCTACGGACTTACTATTTCTTCAGTTCCACCAAACTTCTCTGTCAACAGACATCGTGTAGGGCGACACAGACATTGTGTAGGGCGTCACGGACCAGCTGCCTGGCATAAGGGGGGAAAAGGGTTAAAATTGATAAACCCGTGATTCGGAAAATTTGAAAGTCAAGAAGTTCTTCAGTTCTTAAAGAAAGCTGCCATCTAATTACAGCGCACTTTGTGAGTTTTTGAGCAGAATCTTTTTGAAAATAATTTATATCTTTCCTGGTTTTTAGCATATTTCCTTCATGCTATATAGTTTTCTACTATTTTTTTTAATTCTTTGGTTCAGTTTTCTCAACAGTCATAAATCTTTTTTTTTTTTTTGTCGGGTTTGTGAATAAAATTTATCTGAGATTAATTGTTTCATGTTTGCCTTTTCATGTTTTATTTTTCTCTACAAATACAGGATATAGTTTGAGCAAAATGTTCTCACGCGTACAGTGTACTCCCAAATTGGGCGATAACGCCCGTGGGGATTGGAAAGAAGCGGGGGGGGGGGGGCAGTGAAAGAAAAAGGGACAGTATAGGGGCGTTGAGGGAAAGCGAAGCAGTAGACGGCGTCAGTGATGCCTTCCTTTTTAGCACTTCAGCCTGATATTGAGAAACTAGTGTCCTTGCAAGAAACTCATCCATCTCGTTAAAAGTCGAGAAAATAACGAAGTAGGCGTCTCTGTCACCAACTGAACTGATGGCCTGCATGAAGGATCGGATACTCTGGAGAAGCATAATAGCCAACGCCAGTCGGCACGGCACGTGATGATGATGATGAGGCGAGTTATAAATACGCTTCTTCACACTGTTAAATAAATTGGTTTGTTAGCTGAAGTTTTTAGTTGAATAAAACCTACCCTAGTTCCTAGGTCATTAGCTGAGTAGCCGACGTTGTCCGGGTATTTATTTATCCCAGTTTATCCCAATCACGAAAGTTCTAGTCATTTCCACAACCTTCCAGACGGTTCTGCAATGTTCTATTCATTTCCACAGCATTCTACAAGGTTCTACAGAGTCTATACGGTTTGATTATAAAGAACATTTTTAGTTTCACCTCCAGGAGCAGGAATAAGTAAATTCTTGGGTGAATCCACCTTTGAGCAAGCAACATAAAGTTGTCCGTGAGAGAAACATGGCAATCTCAAATCTATCTCTCTCCCTCTCTGCATGTCCCTATCTCTCTCCCTCACACACACACACACACTCTCTCTCCTCTCTCTCTTGAGCAAGCAACATAAAGTTGTCCATGGGAGAAACATGGCGATCTCAAATCTATCTCTCTCCCTCTCTCTCTCTCTCACTCTCTGTCTCTCCTTCACTCTCTCACTATCTGTCTCTCCTTCACTCTCTCTCCCCGTCTTTCTCCCCTCTCTCCCTAATTTGAAAAGCTAATTTGAAAAAAGAAAAAAAAGAAAACGGCACGCTGTCATAGAGCAGTGCATTCTACTATAGATTACAATAAAAAAAACTAATATAAACATAAGGAGAAAATAAAGTTAAAAGTTATTTTTACAAATATAATTAAAACCAAAAAGACAGTCAACTAAAAGAGCGACATGACACTGTCACATTCCCTGACAGATGATAAACTGGAAGACTTGCCGAATTAGCTTACCTTATATACGACCATCTAAGATTCGGGTGGGTGCTGGAAGTTTCTCGAACATCATGAGTCCAAGACCGCAGTCATATCCACAACCTTCTAGAAGATCCCACCCTCATCCCTAGGCCCCCAGCCCCATGTGGTTGGTAGCTGGTCAACCATTATGGGCGCTCTCTGTTATGAAATAACCACTCTTAACATTTTCTAAATGGACGCTGAGGTGAACAACAGTAGGTTGTCTTTCGCGAACCAGAAATCTGCTCCGTGTATCATGTTTCTCGTTATCAGTGCCAACGGTTCGGCATCTCAGCAGATATAACGTCATCGATTTGCGTGGGCTGACCTTTGTCCGTCACGGCCGACAATTCACAGCAGGCATAGATATCACGGGAGTTACTTCCCGTCGTTCAGTGGCGGTATTGTTTGCATCGTTCGATTTCGATGCCACCCCGAGCACCCAGGCCCCTTTAGGGGTCTTATGGATGATCTAACACACACAAGATGCAGTTGCCAGACTGTAAGTCATTTGTGTGCCAAGTTTGGTTGAAATTGCTTCAGGCGTTCCAGCGTGATGCATACACACACGTTTATATATATATATATTACGAGAAATACATGGGGGAAGAGAAGGGACGTTGAGGATGTGGCCCGAACAAGCCTGGGAAACACTGGTGTACAGTGTCCTATTTCAGATGTTTGAGCAAAAAATTCCCTTCGTGCACAGTGTATCCCACCAGAAGTTTAAACAGAATTTACCAAGAAATTATGGTTTACCTTTTCTGACAATTTGAGCCAAATTTAACTTCACAAACAATGATAGTTTTTCTAAGTAGTTGAACAAAAAATTGCTCTCTCAGGTTACTGTGTGCTTCAGATATAAGAGGCTGGTGATCGCCCTAGGATTTTTTTTCCCGTGAAATACTGGTTTTATCAATACAACATTCGGTACTTTATGCTTTCATTTTCAATGTAGAATTAAACGCAGTTCGCAAACGTCACGGAAAATGAAATGTTGGAGTGACATTTTTATTCCTCCCTTATTTGCGATGAGATTTTATCTTTACATGCTAAACTTTTGTCAAAACTGGCTGGCTATCCTCCATTAATGTTGAGGATGATTAGTCTACTGGCCTGAATATTCATTCACCAACCGATTTTGCTGGTTCCGTTTCCTCCACCCCCCACCCCTCATTTTTTTAATAATATAAACCAGTTACGGTAACTGACGTTTCGATTTTTTTTTTTATAAATGGGTAGTTTTACCGATAATTGCCGGTTAACGAGATTTCTGTATGAGGGGAAATTCTCCTCGGTACTTGTGGTATACTTCATTAGCTACGTGAACAAAGCTACCCTCAGTATATTTCGTCATATTACTTTATATTTCTTTAGTTTCAGTAACTTCGTCGGACGTTTTACTTTGTTTTTTGCTTTATGTAAACACACACGTATGTGGTTTTGGGGGGGGGGGGGAAGAGTTAGTACCTCATTAAAACTGAGGAAAGTTTGTTAATTTTGTTAAGTTCTGGCACGTTTCTGTTTGGGAGGGATGGAAATGGAGCAAAATTGTAAATTTCACAGCCCCTCGCTAATCTGAGCTGGAATCCCCGCTGACAGAGGTGAGCGTGGAGCGGCATGAACGTATGACAGGACGATATTTGGCGGTGGCCTACCTGGTAAAGCCCCCTCTTTTGATATATGAATGTGTATGAATTATTATAATACCCTGGAGTGTTTGTGTGTGTGTGTGTGTGTGTATATATATATATATATATATATATATATATATACATACACAGATGCTCCTCGATTTACGATGATTCAGTTTACGATATTTCGACTTTACGATGATGCGATAGCTATGCGCATTCGGTGGTCATCCTTTGGTAATCAAGTCAGTGTACTCTGAAAAAACTTTTTTTTTAACTGTAAAGTACTGTACATTTATTGACGGAATAAACTTGTATTAAGTGGTTTTGCTTTTCAGTTACTGGTATTGAGTTAGTTATTTACAGCAATTATTATTCGTTTACGTACGTATTCAGTGGGTGTAGTTAGTGATATGCTTATTATTTTGGGGAAAGGAGATGAAAGCGCTGTCTGATTTGGTGGTCAGCGAAACATAGCTGAAATGAATCATCATCATCATCATCATCATCTGCCGTGCCGACTGGCGTTGGCTATTATGCTTCTCCAGAGTATCCGATCCTTCATGCAGGCCATCAGCTCAGTTGGTGATCTCCTCTCACACCATCCCGTCAGACTGTCCAGTATCATTTCTCTTGGTCTTCCTCTTGATCTTCTTCCTTCTATTTTTCCTGTTGTTATAATATTTTCAATGCCCCCTCTTCTCATTGCATGTCCTATGAAAGTACATTGTCTCTCTCTTATCTTTTTGACAAGGTTTTTTGTCTCTCCAGCTCTTCTCATACATTCTTCATTAGTTATTTTTGCTGTCCAGGGGATTCGCAACATTCTTCTAATAAACCACATTTCTGCTGCTTCCAATGATTTTTGTGCAGACTTGCCTATTGTCCATGATTCACTTCCATATAACAAGATAGGTTCAATATAGCATTTTAGGACTCTTTTTCTAACATTCATTGATAAGGATGTGTTGGTTAATATGTTTCTCATTCTCTGAAATGCAGTCTTTGCTTGGCCTATTCTGTTCCTAATTTCTGTTCTGCATTTCCCATCTGAAGTTATTACTGCTCCAAGGTATTTGAATTTCAGCACCTGCTTTAGAATAGTTCCGTTTAATTTTATACTGCATGCTGGTGGATTCTGTTTCTTAGATATAACCATAGTCTCTGTCTTTTTGATGTTCAAAGTAAGGCCTTTCTGTTCACTTTCTTTGGCGACTTTATCCAAGAGATTTTGCAGGTCTTGTTGGTTCTCAGCTATCAGTACTGTGTCGTCAGCATACCGAAGGTTGTTAATATTGTATCCTCCAATTTTTATGCCTGGTTCTGTGATGATTGTTCTTAGAATATTCTCGCTATACAGAGAAAAAAGATCTGGAGATAGTACACATCCTTGCTGCACCCCTTGTTTTATAGGTTGATATTTTTCAGTTCTATTTTCAATTCCAACTGCTGCTTCTTGCTGCCAGTATAGATGTTTTACAGTCCTCAAGTCTTTGCCGTCTATATTGATGTCTTCAAGCATTTTAATAATTTCATTATGTTTCACCTTGTCAAATGCCTTGGTATAATCAATGAAGCATAAGTAGAGATCTTTCTGTACTTCTGAAGCTGAAATGAATGCCCAAGGGTTAACGAAGCATACTAGAACAAGACACTGTCCCGTATCTCCGTTGGTACACTAGTAACAGCCTCAGCCTGGCTAACAGGGCAGGTAAGGTAAAGGTAAAAACCCCCGTTTCCACACCACTTTGGCGTATTGGGGATACGGTGTTTGTCCTGTATTTCAAGACCATCGGCACATGAAAGTGTGATGTGTTCAGTATCACGTCTAGTCGCATTCACGCGTACCTTCCCAGATTTCTCTGGTACCCATTTTTAGAGGTTGGGTGAACCATGGAGCCTTTTTGTTGTGTACCCAAAAGTAAAGTAAAAAAAAAAAGTCCCACTGCTGGGACTTGAACCCAAAAACGGATTAGTAAACCGAGCCCCTAACTAGTCAGCCAACCAGGCAGCAGTACAATTTCCACAGAAGTGTCGCACCCATTTCCCACTCCCTGCCCCACTCCCCGGTTTTTAGCTCCAAGCAGGGACTTAAAAAATTACCCACCCTATCCCACTCCAGGTCTGACACGATTTTGTGCCCTAACACCTTCACCAGGTGGGTCCGCAATGAGAATATCGTGCTCATAGCTCCAGGGAGATGGACTAACAAGAGCAGCAACGTAATTATTTATCTAGAATAACAGCAGCAGCAGCTTATTTATTTATTATATCACATTCATGTTCGACTTGCAGTATATTCTACTAAACGATATATTCACTGAAATATAACCCTGTCGCAAGTGGAGGAGCATATCTATATGTATATCATGACAATCTCCACTGCAGACACATCTATGGCAATCACCACTTGTGAAAAAAGCTCACTCGAGTTCTCCGTTACCGGAATATCACTGTGAAATCAGTTAACCATCTTATGGTCATTGTGAACTGCAGAGTGGAAGGGAAGGGGGGTGGGGAATCACTTTTCTGGTCCTCTTATTTAAAGTAATCAATTGTCCTCAGTGCTGTACAGGGCAGCCTTCATAGGGATCGTATTATTTCTCTCTGGATGCCTAGATGTCCCTGTTTTAAAACATATTTTCGGTTTTGTCCTGTATTCTCATCTTTGATCGCCGCATGTACAGGGAAAAATAAGTTTTTGTTTTGTTTTATAATTATCTTAGGGGAAATATTGATATTTCTAAGAAAATTCACTCAGTAGAGAAGTACAATAGACCTGAATGGCATGTGTGTGAGTAAAGTTATAAACCTAGATCAGGGGTTAATATTTTTGGTTAAAATTTAAATTTAACTTTTTTTTTTGAAAACCACACATACAAAATTTACTTGGAGAAGAGGTTCTAAGGACTGTTATAGCCGGAGGTGGGGTGGGGGATACGCTCTCCAATCCAATAAAATGTCTCAAAGGCGTGCGTCTCAAATAGCCTCTGACGGTCAAGTCCAGCTCCTGGCCTTCTCGTGGCAGAACTGTTCAGGCTGAAATGAGAAGGGGCGAAGACGAATACCTGGCGTCTGAAAACCAGACGCTTCGGGTAGACAAGCGTCATGTTTGGTAGCTCATCTACCGCTGCTGGCGAGATTCTTCAGCAGCCGTGCGTGGAGTGGGGCTCCTCCCGGCCAGTGAAGAAAGGAGCGAATTGGGTTGCCGCGCGGCACCACTGTGGAAAAAGGGAAAGAAAGGATTAAGTCAAGTAAACAGTAGCCTAGAGGTCAGGACTGCTCGAATCACGGCATCTCTACGCTGGAGGTTGGCCACGTCATATGTGCACTTATATCGGGCGAAATACCTGAACCAGCTTAACCCAGAGGTTAAGACGCTGCTGGCGAGATTCTTCAGATGCCACGTGTGGAGTGAAACCCCTCCCGGCCAATGAAGAAAATACGAAAAAGAAATCAAGGTTGCCGTGCGGCACCGATGTGAAAAGGTGATGGAAAGGATAAAGTGAAGCTTAATCGGTATGTCCAGTAGTCTCTCAACGACACCTCTGCTCTAGAATCCGGCCACGTCCGATATACACCCATACTGGTGAAATATGCCTAAACCGGCTTAAACCAGGGGTGAAACTTGATGGCTACTCATGTCACGGTACCTCCGCTCTAGAGGTCGATCACGTCCTAAACACGCCCATACTGGGATAATATGCCTGACGTGAAACTTACTAGTGGCGAGGATTCGTTCTCCTGGACAAAAGCTCCATCCTGATCACAACTAGGAAGGGTAGCGGCCACGATCACAAAATGCTGAAGTCGGAGACACTGGATCAGTGCAGTCTAGATAGGCAACCACCTCTCACCCAGCGGGATGTATGTGTATCCTAATCACGCTGAGGTTTTCCGGTGAGAAAGTCCAACTCTGGACTAGATGGGCAACCACCTCTCACCCGGCGGGGATACACGGGTATCCCAAAACACGTCGTGGTTTTCCCGTGAGAAAGTCCAACTCTAGGCTGGATGGTCAACCACGTCTCACCCAGCGGGGATATACTGATATCTAGAACACGTCGAGGTTTTCTGGTGAGAAAGTCCAACTCTAGATTAAACTGGTGCAATGAAAACCACGGTGTCACGCATTCCCGCTTCTGAGACAGCAAGAATGCAGGCTCAAGCCCTGCGGTATTCCGATCCTCTTGTGGTCCTCTCGTGGATCTCGTGTGGTCCTTTCGGGGACCACAGGGGGACCATGGGACCTATCGAGGACCACAGGAGTAAATTCATGAGGATCGCGACGAAGAAGAAGAAGAAGTCTTGGAGAAGAGAAATTATGACAGTGCTCAGAGACAAGGGATACACATGGAAGGAAGCAGAGAATATTTCCAAAGAACAAGGATGATTGGAGAGCCTTTATCCGTGGCCTGTGCTCTCAAGGGAGTGAACAAACCAACAAACGAACGAACATACTTTTTTTCAAAGGGTTAAGAATTGGGCACGCAGACCCGTCTGACATTCTGCCCTTCATCATAGGTGAAAGCGCGATGATGATGATGATGACAAAACACCCTCACCACACGCGCGCACACGCACCGCCTGCTTACGTTAAACTGACAAACTTTTCTATGTCGGCTTCCCTTACTGAAAACAAGGAAAGACAATAATGACTTTTTTTCCAACGGTGAGAAATAATTTAAGAATTAAGGGACTTTACGCCGAAGCGGTCAGTACAACAGTTTCAAAAATAACATTCCTGATTTGTGTACAGAAAGAGAGAGAGAGAGAAAAAAAGTACTTCAGAAAGCTCCTAGCCGGTGGGCAAAAGTGATGTTTCCTCTGTGGTAAATATTGTAGTCCGGCCGTCTAAACAAGGTCAGAGGTGCCATCTGTCACTGCCATTAAGAACTTCCGCGCGTAGACGCTGCCCTCGCTCGCAGTGTGTGACATTTTGTTTACAGGACGGTGAGAGTGACAGATGGCCCCTCGAGGAGAAAACTTCTAGACTTCTGTCAGACTCGCAGACGTCGGTTTGGCAGGGGTCCTGAGAGAGATACTGAGTTGCCAGGCTGTGTCCACTTACTGTATATTGTCCTGATACATATTTGAATGTATTGGCCACGGACGTAGTTTCTTTCAGCTCAGCATCTGTCTGTTCATTCTCTGAGAAGTTATTTCTTTCTTCGTTTTTCTTCGTCCTGTCTTTCTTGTCCGTGTCAGGTCTGTCAGTGGTGCTTGTCTGGTCACTGTCAGGCTTAATTTCTTTGTCAGTTTCACCGCCACCACCACCACCACCACCACTACTACTACTACTACTACTACACTACTACTACTACTAAGTTAGATAGAGATGTATGGTTCCTTTTATTACTAGAACCATTTTTACCGCATTTATCATTTCTTTTACTACTAAGTGCTGTGCCGCGTGGCGTAGGCGATCATTTCTCTCCACAGTTCCCTGTCTTTTGCGTTGATTATGAGATCCGTCGGTAACTTTCTTCCTAGCCACACAGACAAGCCATCCAGTACCTTCTCTCTCTGTCTTCCTCTGTTTTTCCAGTTGCCACAATTTTCCTATTTTCAGGAAATGTCCTATAAATCTCGCTTGTCTGCCTGATCTTTGCTATAATTTGCTTTTTAACTCCAGCCTCTCTTAAGACTCCTTCATTGGTTTTCTTGACTGTCCGTTGTACCTTCAGTCTTTTACTACTACTACTACTACTACTACTACTACTACTACTACTACTATTACTACTACTACTACTTCTTCATTTTCTTCTTCTAAACATTAAAGAAGTTATGCTGTTCTCATAAGAAAAAAAGTCACCCAAAACTCCCAACTCCATGTAGCATCTATCTTTCAGGCAGTACTTATAAATCATGTAGTTTTAATTTATGTTTGTTCGCTAAAAAAGATCTGTATTGTTTGTTACGTTGCTATAGGACGTCTGTTTCCAAGGACATGTTCATCAAGTGTGAAGCGCTTTTAATTTATGAGTTCAAATAGTCCCCAAATATGCAGGTCGGTAAAAGGGAAAAACAAACAAACAAACACCTTTTGTACTGAGAAGAACCTGTTTTTTTTGTTGTTGTTGCGGCAGCAGACACAACGTAACATTTTCACGCCCATGGCTTTTGCAGTAAGTGTGGCCTGCGCAAGAACATCCCAGCTCTTGTAAAATGTCACATATATTATTAATGAATTTCACTCGTGTGCTACAATTCATATACTGTATTTCCTTGATGAAACACCGGGACTGAAATGGTCAACCTGCCTCGGTTAAACGTTCCTCCCCCGCCCCCTTTCCTAGGAGGACGGGAAACGGACCAGTGTTTCCAGTAAACAATCCTAAATCTTATATCGTATGTCCTTCCCGCGCCGTTAAACGTCACATAGGGCTCGCAAGGTAGTTCGCCAATTTTTCGCCTCAAATAAATGCCAGGGTCTGAAATAAACCCCGGATCAGTACATCGTCTCTGTCTTTCTGGTGTGTCGCGGTTTTTTGTTGTTGTTGTCTGAACTGTATATTTTACATATACGATTGTTCGCGAGAAAGGTTGCGGAAACTGACGTATAGTATAGGCTAATACCGATGCTGCAGAACCATAATTGGAATTTTGCGAATTAAACGCCTGCCTTGAATAGACGCCGGCCTCTAATAAACGCCAGATCACGACGTGAATATATATATATATCACACACACACTCTCTCTCCTCCCTCGCTCAGAAGGGCAGAATGGTAGACGGGCCTTGCGTGCCCAATTCTTAACCCTTTGAAAATAAAGTCCGTTCGTTCGTTCTCTCTTGCTAGCTCTTACAGTTACGATCTTACCATCCGGGTCATTTCCTCATGAACTGTTCAGATGGCTTTTATACACAGAATACACCAGCATCTCTTTGGTTTTCTGCCTAGTTTTGACTGATCCACGTTTGGTCATTTCCCTGTTAAAAATAAATAAATTTGTGAAACGGGCACGGAAAAAGATGATTCCGCTTTGTCAGCTGACATTTCCAGATGTTTCTTAGGTAACTTAATGTGTATGTCTCATGACAGATTTTATCTTTCCTTTGTCAATTTTTAAAAAAAAAAACTAAGGATATCACAGAAGGATCTCCACGTTATAGGGATAGATCACTTGAAGCAGTTGGTCAAAAATGTTGATCGTGAATATTTTCTTCTTGGCAGAAATGCAGATGAAGCCGCTGACCACTGTTATTGGGGACACTGGTGATGGTTGGGACGTGTGCTTCGGATGACTGACCACTCATTACCACGAATGGCATTGAGTTGGACACCAAGGGGGAACAGGAGTAAAGGCAGATCAAATGAGATATGGAGAAGAACAACAGAGAGGATGTTGAGCAAGCAAGAAGGATCACCTGGGCAGGAGCGCGGAAAAAAAGGCAAAGGACAGGTGTTTGTGGAAAACCCTTGCGGAAGCCCTATATATGTGTGTGTGTTTGTGTGTGTGTGGGAGAGAGAGAGAGAGAGAGAGAATATTGATGGGCTGCAAGTTACATGAAGCGCTGCAAGCTTGACATGGCGTGTGAGAGGAAAGTTTTCCAGCACATCAGGTCTGCGTTCAGAGCAGCTTGCGCGACGGTTGATCAGTACCATTGAAAGTATTCCGACAAGAAATCTTGACCTTTTGGCATGACATACTTCTCCCTTGTCTTTATCCACTCACAGACTCCTCGGGAGAGGAGCGCCGAGATATCAATCATGTTGGGAACTGAGATAGCACTTGGCGCTTTCCTTGTCGAATCTTCATTAATCTTCCCTCCCCCCCCCTCCTTTGGGAGAAGAACTGTGCCAGGGCTTCCCAGTCTGCATATTTTCCGTACCAGGGAAGGTGGGGGATAGTTCATTTTGGCTTGGATAATTGGAAGGGGGTGAGAAAACTACAGTGACTATACGGACATATGCATGTACATTAGAGACATCAGAAACTGGTTCAACACAGTCGCATTCTAGCTGTAATTGCTTTGCGGCTCCGTTGTTCACACCGAGTTGAGTGTATAATCCAGTTCGGTTCCTTAACATTGATGGGGGCTTACTGTGTGTGTATGCTACACGGCAGGACTGTTAGAGAAAACGTCTATAGTATAAATGTACACATGCAAGTCTTGTTATTCCTGTAACAGTGTTTGCAGCTGATATGCCCCATTATACAGTACAGAGCGTAGGTCGAGTCCGCAATGAGAGATGGCCAGCAAGACAATGGTGGACAAAACCCGACGTGGAACAGCTTATATCCGCCTTCTTTAAGACTGCCTTCTTAGACGAAAAGTGCGGCCAGTGCTGCTGCTGATGGAGCTACTACTACTACTACTACTACTACTACTACTACTACTACTACTACTACTACTCAAGTAGGCAAATCTGTTTTCTCGCTTCAGTACAGTCTTGTTCAGTTCTTCGGTGCTTTATAGACCTTTTGTTATATTCTGTTCATATCAGGATATTTCATTATGGTAGTGCATTGTTACAAAATCTGTACACTTATGCGATGTTACGGAATCAGTAGGTTCATGCGGTATGTATATCACGCGAAAGTGCAGTGCAGGTTTGAAGTGAACAGGGCTTGTCGAAGGCCGCAGGTTTGGAAGGTTCATGCTTGAAACTGAGCCGTGCTTTTATCATTACAAAACGGCGTGCTATAAGAGAACGTACGTCGCAAAGTCGAAAGGAAGAAGAGTTTTTATTCGTGCATATTTTCTTTCTCTACGCCAGCCATCATCCGTAGTTACTGTATTGACAGTTGTGTCCGATTATTATTATGATTGCGGTCCTTTTCTGTTTCAGTCAAACACAACCCCTCCACTTTGTCAGCCTGTGAAAATATTTCTCACTCAGCGTCACTTATCTCCCTCTTCTTTACACGGTGCTATGCTCGGAAGTTGCTTAAGAACCTCTGGGGTAAAACTCTTTTTGAGTCCTTCCAGGCATCCCCTGTCAACGCCGTCGCAGATGTTTTGCGCACCGGATGTTGCGCGCCTCGCGTAGCTTCCTGTCCGAGTTAACTATCTCCCGCACAAGTTTGAAACATTGATCAATGCCTTTCCTTTGACAGATGCCGCTCTCGCGCGTTCATTTAAAAGACAAAGCGACAGTGAGGTCTGGTCCGCCGCATTGTTCAACAGGTCCATCAATCAGTTAGGACGCGCTCGCACTGATGTCCACGAAAGCTCGACTCCGAGCGGGTCGGTGAGAAAGCGCATAATGAGAGCGAACTTGGTTTCGTGTACCACCGCCAGCGAAATTAACACATCCCACGCCCTTGAAGAAATGGATTAGTCACTGTGTGCTTCTGGCATTCACGCTGATTACGGAGAACAGACCACAACTGAAGACAAAGAAAGGAACAAAAACTAAGTTGCTGCCAGTGCAGGGAAAAATACTGAAATCAGTCAGTCAGTCATTTGCATGTCCATTGGGGAACTTAGCCTCCCTAATAGCTCTCCTGTAGGCCTCTCGGTTGTAAGCAAGATGCCCTGCTGCTGATACGTCCATTCGCAGATCATCAACAATGTATTGCAGCCATCTTCGTCTTGGTCTTTCTCTCTTTCTTTTTCCCATTATGTGCAAGATTGTTTTATTTTTGAAGAGCGATAGATGTCCTCCTTTTTAATTTCCCTCATTGTATCTCCTTTATTAGTTAGTAATGATCCAAGGTATTCAAAGCTCTCCACCTCTTCCAATTTGTTGTCATCAGTTTAGATTTATTTGCATTAAACTAAAGGTTTTGGTCTCCATTGTTCTTACGGACTGACATAATTAGTTCTTCCATTCCTTTTTGTGTTGTGGACAGTAATACCGTGTCATCAGCATATCTAATCTCTGGTATTTCATAATCTCTAATTGTTATGGTATCGTAATATTTTTGCATACATCTTCTCTAACATTCCTCATTATATTTTTCAGTATACAAGTTAAATAAGTAAAACGACAGTGTGCAACCCTGACGGACCCCTTGTTTTATATCAAACCAGGCCTGGTTGGCTGAGTGGTTAGCCGCTCGGTTTACTAATCCGGTGGTACCGGGTTCAAGTCCCAGCAGTGGGATTTTTTTCTGGTTACACACCAAAAAGGCCCCCCCGGTCCATCCAGCCTCTGAAAAATGAGTACAAGGGAAATATGGGAAGATAAAGCGGCCAGGATGTGCCGAATGTCATGGAAAATACGGGCCTAACACCGTATTCCTCTGTATGCCTTAATGACATGGAAACGGGAGTTAAAGAAAAAAAAAAGTTGGTGTTTCACCGTTTATTCTTTACTGCTGCCTGTTGGCCTAGATACAGCAGTGATAATAATTGTGTTACATGTGTTGGAAGTCCCATTTTTTATATATCATTTCTTCTTCTTCTTCTACTACTACTACTACTACTACTACTGCTGCTGCTGCTGCTGCTGCTTTCTCCTT
This sequence comes from Achatina immaculata, assembly GCA_009760885.1. Taxonomy (NCBI): domain Eukaryota; kingdom Metazoa; phylum Mollusca; class Gastropoda; order Stylommatophora; family Achatinidae; genus Lissachatina; species Lissachatina immaculata. The sequence goes on along the minus strand of CM019720.1, from coordinate 46,986,832 downwards.
TTTTGTTAGGGAAATATAATTAATTGATGCAAGATTCGAGCATTGAGTAACCTTTGTTAGTTTTACTACTACTTCTGTTATTACTAGTAAAATTACTATACCATTGTCGCAGTTCTGTAGGTGGGGCGGGCAAGGCAGGATGTTAAGACGAAGCCCGGAAGCGGAGTGTTTTGATCTCCTTTCAGACCTCGACACCTACAGCAAGTGTTGTGTAAAATTACCTAGTATTACCTCATGTTTGGTGGCCAGAATCAGTCTCTGACCGGACACGCTATAACTCGAGTAGAGAAATGTAGCTGGACATTGACGGCGTGGGTGAATTTAACACTTCACCAGATGTAGGTACCAAGCTGTGGTCTGAGATTATAAGACTTTACTTCCCGGTTCTGTGCCCTAGCATTGTCCCTTGCTCGTCCCACCTCGGGAAGCAGAACAGTCTAGTACTACTACTACTACTACTACTACTGCTGCTGCTACTACTGCTACTACTACTGCTGCTGCTGCTGCTACTACTACTACGACTACTACTACTACGACTACTACTACTACTACTACTACTACTACTACTACTACTACTACTACTACTACCTGCTGCTGCTGCTCTTGCTAATAATAATGACGTTTCCCATCTTACATACTTAATAAGTTTCACAACCCAATACGTAAGCCATTTCTACGTTTGTCAGATTGCCCCTTCTCCTCGTCCTCCTCAGCCTGACAAGATACCGAATATCGCAAACACGTAAGCATGTAATGCAGCCGGAAATTTCTTACGTAAGCACGAATTTATGTAAGTCGGTTTTACATATGTCGAGGGGTATCTGCATTTCCTTGTTGTCGTGACAGTCAAAGGACAACCCTCTTATTGTATATTGCTTTCTCTTTGACCTCGCCGCCAAAAGTTGCTTCTGCAGTTACGAACCAACGAAATAAACACGTCAGATAATGTGTCACTTTAAATGCCCATTGTACCTGATAGTTCTAAATGGTTTCGTAAAGCACGGATTCTTTGATACCAGTCTTGTGCCTGTGTTTATCTATGGCTAGAAGGAAAAGGAATATATTCTCCAATATAAAGTGTAAAGTACGAAGACAGTATGCATTTCATATGTAATTTCATTTGTTATTAAATGTTAATTATCGTGAGTGCCAGAGCTGGACAGCATCTTCTCATATCATTGCTGGCACGCATGTTTATAAAACCTGCAGACACAGCATTCATCACGCGAGAAGCCTCTAAATCTCAGCTCATTTATAATCTCGCGGAGGTCATCGAGGTGCTTGACCCTCAAGCCGTCCACTCCCCACTAGCGCCTCCTCCGTGCCTGCCTCCTATCTTCTGCCTTCAAGGATTAGAACTACCATCTGAGTGATGGATTGTTGGATTACTAAAAATCTGCCGTCGCTCGTGAAACCGCGGTTACCTTATCTTATTCCTTCCGTTTACAACTTTATTTGCTTCCAGTGTCTTTGTGGTAATTGAGTTAATGTCTGAATGTGACAAGATTTATAGACTCCACTTCTTGTACAACAGCTCTTCTCTGATTACACTTGACAGCGCTCAAGAGAAGAAGAAAAATAACGAGTTTTAGAATGTATGGAATACATATTTGTATGCTTTAGATTACGTTGGGTTAAGGATCGTTCTTGCACCCTGGAACAAGTCCATTAGCGATCTCCATCTTCTCCTCAGCATGTCCTTCCGTGTACGGAAATTGATGGCACCAGATTTTTATATTGATTTACTAATCGCATTTATGCTGTATGTTCACGTGCTGTTCCTGCCATGATTTACGTACTTTTTTTTTAACCTCATTTGTTCATCGAAACACATTTTTTTAGTTCCTCCATGGCTTTCTTGTTGTGTCTTGTAACAGTGTTCATATGTCTAGCAATAAACTGTACATTTTGTATCTCTCTCCCTGGTCCATGTTGGTGTTGGCCTTCACTGATTTCAACAACCATCAATTCTTTTCTCTTTCTGTAATATGTATGTTGGACTGTGCTCTTTTCATCCGTCAGTTATCTTGTTTCTTTGCCTTTCTCTGACTCTTTGTCCCTCCAGTTGTCCCGTTGTCACTAGGTTTTCCAGTTTGCATCTTCTCAAATCATGTCCTACAAATCTGGACTGTCGTGTTGTGAGTTTTATCATTTCTTTCTTCTGCTCAGCCTCACTTTGAACCTCTTGTTTTCTTTGCTGCCCATGATATCTTGTATACTGTGTTTAATATTTGGAATGAGACTTTAGTTATATTGTTCTCCCGTTCACCGGTAATGTACACTGTATAGTCTGATTTGTATGTGGCTGGTTTGTACATGAACATGAGCTTTATTGCAGTGCAATGAGTTATTATAGTACACATTTTTATATTCAACGTTCTGCAAGCAGAATGTCTCCATTCTGGTGCATTCCCTAACATAAAGGTATCAGGAACCTATTATTACTTCCCAGTTTACTACAGCTCAGCCAAACTGTACACAGCTTCCTTCAGTCGGTTACTACAGCTCAGTCAAACTGTACACAGCTTCATTCAGCTCAGTCAGACTGTACACAGCTTCCTTCAGTCGGTTACTACAGCTCAGTCAAACTGTACACAGCTTCCTTCAGTCGGTTACTACAGCTCAGTCAAACTGTACACAGCTTCCTTCAGTCGGTTACTACAGCTCAGTCAAACTGTACACAGCTTCCTTCAGTCGGTTACTACAGCTCAGTCAAACTGTACACAGCTTCCTTCAGTCGGTTACTACAGCTCAGCCAAACTGTACACAGCTTCCTTCAGTCGGCCAAGAAGTCAATCTATTTTGCCCGGGCTACGTTACCTTTTGCTATCAAAAAAGACAATCCTAACCTCTGGTAAGAGAAGACCATTGGCGTGCTACCAGTAATACACTTAACAGGAAATTCGGAGCAGGAATTAAAGCTTAAACAACAACAACAACAAAAACTTGTTCTTTGCATTATGTCAGTACGACTTTCAGCATGGAGTGGGTGAATGATGGTATACTGTGATGATGTGCCAGCACATAAAGGTGGAAGGGGGGAGGGAAGGGGGCGTGATCTGTGTACTAACAATGAGTGTGTTATACGAACTGGTTTTTTTTTAATTTCCAGTGTGTTGTGCTTACTGTTTTTTTTTTTTGGGTACTATTTGTCGGTTTCACTTAACCGAACACCATCCAAGAATCCAACAATACGTGAACAGTTTTGTAATCAATGTAGCGGACATATTTTACTAGAAAATGTCATAATGTCTGTTTTTAACGTTTCCGGAACTTTACAATTACGAACTCCCATCTCCGAAACAAAATATTTCTTTCTTTTTTTAAATTACTTTTATGTGAATTTTATAGAGTACGATAAAAGTACTGCCTGTTTAAGACATTAATGGTATCATGTGTTGTAATATGTTATATGTTATATTAGTGTCATGGCGTTTTGTACTGTTGGTGTCTGTGACAGAAAGCAACATAATGGTGCTCGAGTGAGGCACTGGTCTGTAACTGGAAACAGCGAGAGGCCTTCTGTGAAGTCTGCAGAAAGCTGGGACCGCCAGAACTCTACTGGTTGTCCTTCGTTGTCTTGTAGATGTTAATCTCGGCGCGTATATCTAGCTCCAGATGTCGTCCTTAGACACGCCCGTGCCCAAACATTAGTTCTCCGTTATTTTCAAAACATTCGGGCCTGAATAAGCTTTTTCCCTTCTTGGTCTCAGAGACAAACTTCCTTTGTTTTTTTTTTTCCCTGCTTCGTCATAATATTGATCCTCTCTCTCTCTCTCTCTCTCTCTCTCTCTCTCTTTTTCTATGTCTCAACCAGAGCAAATCGTCATTTAACTGCAATGAACACTCACTCTAGTTCTGTCTCTTACCCTCCCCCCACCCCCAGCCTTTATTTATCTCACGGACTCACGGCCTATTTTACAGCTTCCGCCAAGTGTCTCTCGACTTTCCTGTGTGTGAGTGTTCTTTAAAGCGTCTTGAGAAGGAGGGAACGTGAAAGATTTGTTTAAGGAGTGGCGTCCAATTGTGGCGCGCTGATTCTATCTGCGCGTATACGTTTGCGTAAACCTCAGGCCAAAAACAATAAACCGGCAAGCAGGCTGTACTCACATGTGCCAGAATTTTGAGACGGTGTATGTTGAAAAAAAAATAGTTCTTGTCTTTTACTCCAGATGTGATCACCATAGAGTGTTTCTCAGAATTTCTCTACAGGCGTAATGTTATATTTCGCGTGGTGTCCTGTCCAGTAAATAAGTTTTTAAAAAAAACATTTCATCTTCGGGGAAACCCCACGTTTTTAATTTTTTAAAGAGATCACAAAGAATATCCAATATTACAAAGTCATATATATATATATAAGATTTTAAAGAAATCATATTACTTCGGTCCGGAATGTTGAAACACGTGTGCCATATTGTCTCGTATTCCCGGTTTTGGTTGCCGTATGTTCGGAAATAGAGGGTATTTCAGTGTTTGTGGGAGATAGCCGAAAGGGAAGTCTTGTATTCTCCTCCACACCCCCCCCCCCCCCCCCCCCGCTTGATGGGGTGACTCGTATTTTGATGGTGAGGTGAAAACATCGGACAGACAAGCGCAAGTCACCATTTAAGGGCCATAACTCTCGCCCCGGGAATAAACCACCATCTTCAAACTACCCATAGGGCAGGTCTGCACAAAACTCGTTGGAAGCAGCAGAAATGTGGTTTATTAGAAGAATGTGTGCGAATCCCCTGGACAGCAAAAATAACTAATGAAGAATGTACGAGAAGAGCTGGAGAGACAAAAAAAAAATCCTGTCAAAAAAGATAAGAGAGAGACAATGTACTTTCATAGGACATGCAATGAGAAGAGGGGGCGTTGAAAATATTATAACACCAGGAAAAATAAAAGGAAGAAGATCAAGAGGAAGACCAAGAGAAATGATACTGGACACTCTGACGGGATGGTGTGAGAGGAGATCACCAACTGAGCCGATGGCCTGTATGAAGGATCGTGTACTCTGGAGAAGCATAATAGCCAGCGCCAGTCGGCACGGCATCTGATGATGATGACATTGCCGACTTGCGAACACAGCTATATTGTCTCTGTCATATATCCCTGGTTGCACATGCGAGACAGGTATCCAGACTGTTACATATACGAGACAGGTATCCCATACTGTTACACATACAAGACAGGTATCCAGACTATTGCACATGAGAGGCAGGTATCCAGACTATTGCACATGGAAGACAGGTATACAGGCTGCTGCACATGAGAGACAGGTATCCGGACTATTGCACATGAGAGACAGGTATCCAGACTATTGCACATGAGAGACAGGTATCCGGACCATTGCACATGAAAGACAGGTATACAGATTATTGCACATGAGAGGCAGGTATCCAGACTGTTGCACATAAAAGACAGGTATACAGATTATTGCACATGAGAGGCAGGTATCCAGACTATTGCACATGAGAGGCAGGTATACAGATTATTGCACATGAGAGGCAGGTATCCAGACTATTGCACATGAGAGGCAGGTATCCAGACTATTGCACATGAGAGGCAGGTATCCAGACTCCAGAGCATATCTTGCATATCTCTGAAAGGAGACCGGATCCAGCTCTGGCCACAGGCAGCTACGCTGGACGACAAACTTTCGGGCGCAAAACATGACCTCCAAAAGCCTGCACAGTTTGTCCGAGATGTATGGAATACAGAGGACTTGATGGTCAGGTTAAATATTACTGTGACTCGACAGGAGAGATATGAAATTGTTCATTCTTAAAAGCTATGCTTACCATGGGCAGCCAGAAAGATAAACGAAGAAATATTACAGCAGGCTAAAGAATATCCCAAACTAAACTGATCTCGTACATAAGAAAAAGACAGTCAAAATTTCTCTGACACATCAGCAGACATGAAGGTCTCGAAAAATTGGTCATGGCTGGAGAGGTAAATGCCAAAAGACAGAGAGGATGAAGAAGACAGACAATACCTGGATGACCTGACTGCATGGTTTGGTGTAAAAACAACAACTGAATTGATTCGAGACACGGAAGATCGAGCGAGATGGAGAAAGATGACCGCCTAGGTCTATCTGCATGGCACGTATCTGATCTAATCTTTAAAGCCTGTAAAAGTACTTCTAAACAATGCTACATGAGACATTTTTTTTTAGTCCAATCATAGTGATCCTTCGTAGCATCTTTTATTTGAACTGATAAGTTTGTTTCGGGGCCACTTGCATTAGAAGGTTGTATTGAAGCAGGTGGATATAGGCTGGAGTAGTGGTTAGAGCACTCGTCTAGCAACCGAATGGTCTAGGGTTCGAATCCACAGCTGAGCGGGATTTTTTTTTTCCCGACCAATGCAGCCCCGAGGACTGAGCCTCGTAAAATGGGTACCAGAGAAAATCTGGGAATCAAAGGCAGCGAGGAAAGGAACTGGCCACCCCGCCCCTTCCTCATACTCTGATAGCCCTGTATAGATAGTGTCTATAACGCTTCATCCCCTACGGCATTTGCTGTGGGACTACCTTTACCTTTATATATATGTATGTGTGTGTGTGTGTGTGTGTTTGTTTGTTTGTTTGTTTTTTTTATTTTAAATTTCGAAGAATGTTAAAATTATTTCCTATTAACCTGGAAAGATGTTTAGAAATAAGTGTATTCGTGAAATCCACAGAACCTTTAATGTTTCTTTAATCGATAAGAAAAAAAAAGTTGTATTTATTTATTCATTTTCCAGATCCGTGGAAAACTTGAAAAAAAAAAGATCTTTGTTGTTTGTTTGAAAAACTGCAGTGAATAATTTATATATTCCAATGAGATTGTAAAATAATATTTTGTATCCCCCCCCCCCCCAAATAAAAAAAAAATCATTCACGAACACGGACAGTAAACATGTTTTGTTATCATATGTGAAGAACAAGTTTTCTTCTCTTTTAAAAAAGAAATCTCTCCCTCTCTCTCCCGCAAGGTTTGCCGACTGGCGTAAGTTATCATGTCCTTCCATAACCCCCGATCTCTTGTTCATCTCAACAGGCTTATCACCCGAGCACTTTCCCGTGGCAGGATACCAAACCATCTTTTTTTTTTTTATCTCTGTCTGCCTCTGTCTCTTCTACCTTCAATCTTCCCTGTTGCCATTAGGAGCTCTAGCCCGTCTGTCATCCGACTCCTAACATGCTCCACAAATTTGGATTGTAAAAGAAATATCAGTCACATAATTTCTTACTTCAACCCCCCCCCACCTCCCCAAAATAAAAGAGATGATGATATGAACAGAAGCTGTCATAACTATTCACGTGCATTTCACGATCTCATTCTCTCGCGAGATTGTTATGTCGTGGAGCTCAACGACTTACCCTTTCCTAAGCTTTGTGTCAGAAACAGTGTTAGAGAATGAATGATGAATGAATGAATGAATGAATGAATGAATGAATGAATTATCTATATTTTCGAAAGGTAAAGAATTGGGCATGCAGACCCGTCTTACATTCTGCCCTTCATCCCTCGTCCTTCTTTCTTATCACATTTTCAATTTAATACAAGTATACCAGTTAAATAAATAAAATTTTTAAAAACCAATAAATCTAAGAATGAAACTATCACCATCACATAAAAGGTAATGAATTACGTAAGATGTAACTATCTAACAAGATTAACACATACACGCTTAAAATATATTTTCAGCGCAGTTCATCTAACGTCACATTCATTCATAATCCTTAAGATAACAGAGAGAGAGAGAGAGAGAGAGAGCGGAAGATAAAAAAGCGTGATTACCTCCCGTTTACCCCTGCCCCACCAACTTTCATCCTCTTAAAATTCTGGGGTTTTTTTTCTGTTTTTATAATAATAGAGCTTTAGTACAGATCCCCCTCCCTCCCCTTTTCTTCCTCTTTTCCATACTCAAACCCCTAGGTCCTTGCTCCTTGCTCCATCTTGCCACGGACCCCCAGTCATATCAATCCTCGGCCCTGCTACGTTGAACAATAAACTAGAACGCCTGGTGGAACCGAACGTGCCAGATGTTCAGATGCTGTGCAGATTGGCGGCTTTCTTTTTTTCTTTTTTGTTTGCTAGAAAACCGACAAGGACCTGGAAGACGTGATATCCCGCCAATGTCATTAGAAAGTCTGTGCAGCAGAGAAGAAAGAAGTGGCTTAGAAGATCACATTTTGCTGCCACTTCAAGCGCGTATCTTATCCTGGCCTTAACTGAGTGCACTCTGTGTATCTAGTGGAGAGAACGGACATTGAAAATTCATGAGTTTGTCGGCTTAGACATCCGTGTTCCGCCACTACTTTCTTCTAGACCTTGCATTGCATGGTCTTTTGCCTGCTCATCTTGTCCATGCAACGGCGAAACAAATATCTCAAATTAAATATAAGTTGTTGAAGATTACCCAGAGATCAGAGCTGAAACATGTGGATGGTGGAAGATAAGTTAATTAGATGGTGTAAGATAAACGCAGTTAGGTGGTTTAAGATGAAATAATTAGATGGTGTAAGATAAAGTAATTAGATGATGTAAAATAAAGTAATTAGATGATGTAAGATAAAGTAATTAGATGATGTAAGATAAAGTAATTAGATGGTGTATGATAAACGCAATTAGGTGGTTTAATATGAAGTAATTAGATGGTGTCAGATAAAGTAATTAGTTGGTGTCGGATAAAGTAATTAGATGGTGTAAGATAACGTAATTAGATGATGTCAGATCAAGTAATTAGATGGTGTCAGATAAAGTAATTAGATGCTGTAGGCTAAATGGTCATAAAATACATCCCTCTCTCTCTCTCTCTCCACACACACACACACACACACACACACTCGCACACACACACATACACACACATTCAAAATGAGAGCGGAAGAGCAATCTACTGAAGGAGATTAGAACTCCTTACACTAGACTGACTAGGGACTGCCCAGCCTGAAAGAGTCGGTACGCTCACTAGCTGCTGTACTCACGCTGTCCCCAGTGGAAGATTAGCCTGAGCACACTTAGACCAGGGCGGGTAGACGGCCAATAATTGTGCTTTGTTTCTTGAATGTCATACCAGGAGATCAGATATGAGGGTCCTTACTAACTTTAACCTAAGCGCCCGGCTGATGGTTAATCCGTCACTAAAGGCTACTGGAAGAGCATGTCAGATAAAACAGTCATCTGAAGGAGAGAATGTGCGTTATATAAACCTAATGAAGCTGTATGTTTTTTTTTTAAACTTTCACTTCGGTGTAAGGAACGGAAATTGTGGTAACGCGATAAGAAGTGAGGCCGGTGGTTTATATTTTTGTCGAATTCCTGAGCACTGCCATTTTTTTTTAAATGTACCAACATTCCCCCCCCCCCCCTCCTCACCACCACCCTCCGAATTATCTTGGCTTTTAGAGTTACCTCCACAAAGATGTAGTAACTTAAGATAAGAGCGGGTATTTTTTGTGTGTGTCGGTATGTGAGGTTAAGATACAGGAAAATGTGTAGAAATTTGTTAAAGGTTTATTTTTTAAATGTCCATGTCATTCTTTCGCCAGCTTTTAAAGCCAACATAAACAAATTATTTTGAAGGGGAGGGGGCGGGGAAGGTTGGTTGGTGCGTAGTTTTTTTTACAAATTTTTCCAGTATTTAATTTCGAGGACAAAATATACCTTTACTGCTTAGAATGTTTACATTCAGAATAGGACTTTCTTTCTTTCTCTCTCTCTCTCTTTCTCTTCCTCTTCCTCTGTCTTTCTTTCTTTCTTGCTCTCCCTCTCCCTCTGTCTCTCTGTCTCTCTGTGTCCTTTTCTCTCTTTCTGACCTTTTCTCACACTCTCTTTCTCTCTCCCTCTGTCTTTCTTTCTCTCACTCTCTCTGTCTTTTTTTCTCTCACTATCTTTCTTTCTCTCCCTCTATCTTTCTTTCTCTCTTACTCTTTTTTCTCTCTCTTTCTTTTTCTCTTTTTTCTCTTGCTCTCTCTCTCCCCTCTCTCTCTTATCGCTGTTGACTTTAGCCAATTTCTTTTTAATAATATAATAATATCTGCGGTCTTCCCTGCGAAACAAAGCCAGCAATAACAGGTGCTAATCTAACAATACTGCGGCCTACAAATTAACACTTCAGACCCCCTACTGCAGGCAAATGCCTTGAAATTTTATTTTTTAAAGTCAATTTGAAGCCTGTTTCAAGGCACTAACTGCATAATTCTGAATAACCTGTTTCTGCGTTCGCCCTCAAAAAAGGCTTTCCTTCCGCCGGGTGGCGTTTTTGTAGCTATGCTGTGATATACGTGTCTTTCGACCCCGACACATCCTTCTTCAGCATAGTGTATTTTTAGGACGGAGTTTGTCTTTCCATACCGACCCCTGTTCACTTAGGTAGAATTTTGTATGTCACCAGGGGAATGAATGAAGGTAGAAAAGGATCTTGGCCATTTTGTGGTTCCCCCCAACCCTGAAGCAAGCAGTCAGCTACGAGTCGATTACCGCTGTGTCATTCAGTTTGATTACTGCTCATTCTGAGTCCTGTTTTGTGAGACTTATTTTTTTTTGAAAATTATTACTGAGAAGAAATCCGTGATGAAAGAATATATCTGCTTGCAAGGCGAAGCACACAGGAGTACTGGACTGTCGGTGAATGAAGGGAAAATAGATTACAGCGTGAAGGTCAGTTCCTCGAACATAGAGCTTTCCCTGGAGTCCAAAGCTGGAAGACGAAAAACAGATCTATTGAGAATACACAAGCAGCTAGAAAATGGGATGGCCCGCTGACTGATATATCGGAAAGGAGGGGCTAGAAAATGAGATGGCCCAATGCTGATATATCAGGAAGGAAGAGCTAGAAAATTAGATAATCTTCTGGCTGATAAATCAGAAAGGAATACCTAGAAAATGAGATGGTCGACTGGCTGATATATCAGAAAGGAATACCTAGAAAATGAGATTGCCCACTGATTGATTATATCAGGAAAGAAAGGCTAGAAATCATCATGAAAGAGAAGATTTGGAAAGTAGATGAGGTAGGTTAGGTCAGTGATTCTCAAACATTTTTAAACTGCTGCACTCTTAGCAGTGCACATTTCTGACACTGTACACCTGTGATTCTTAATACTGAAATACTTGTGTAATTAAAATTTATAGCATTTTATAGTTTACACTGCATCAACTACACAAATATAATTTAAAGTAATTTTTTTAAAATAGTAAAACATAACAAAATAAAAAAAAATAATTGAGAGAGATTTTAAAATTCGTTTGTACAAGCGCCGTATTATCAGTGTAAAAAAGTAGAGTCGGCTTGAAGGCTTAGATCTTCATTACTGAACAAGGGCACTCTTAATTCATGTTTCGTAAATCTTAGGCAGGCAGAAGTTTTATATAAATACGGGGGCAAGAAAATTTAACAAAATACAAAGCTAACCGCAAATCATGGGACGTAACCATGGAGAATTTATGAAAAGACTGTCTCGCCTTCGAATCTTTTCATACATTTTTCTGTGGTTATGCTCCTTGAAATTAACAAGGGCAAAACAAAAATAATGAAAATTCCCATTAATCAAAATGGAAAAATACACGTAGAAGGGACAGATATTGGAGAAGTCAATCAATTTGCATACCTTGGCAGCTACATAGACCAGGATGGTGACACCAGAAAAGAAGTTAAATTCAGAATTGCAAAAACAGCATCGATCTTCAAGAATCTTGAGAACATATGGAATTCAAAAGTTATAAGCACAAAAACCAAGTTAAGACTATTCAATTCAAATGTAATATCAACCCTCACTTATGCATGCGAAAGCTGGAAAACAACTAAAGAAATAGACAGAAATTAGACTCTTTTGAAAACAAATGCCTAAGGAAAATACTCAGCATCAAATGGAACGAATTCAAGAACAATGCAGGGATAAGACAGATGAGTGAACAACAACCAGTCTCATGGGTGATCAGGAGAAGGAGATGGACATATGTTAGTCACTTGATGAGAAGAAATGATCAGAGAATCCCAAAAACAAGCTATCAAGTGGAACACAGCAGGCCATTGTTAAGAGAGGTCAAATTAACAGGCATAAAATCTCTTGATGAGGTTGAAAGTCTCGCCGAAGACAGGAAAAACTGGCGAACTACTTTGTGAGCCCTATGTGACGTTTAACGGCACGGAAAGGATATAAGATATAAGATATGCTCCTTGACTTGGGGGTGGGGGGAAGGGGGTGGGCTGCGGGTAATTGTAAAAACAAGGCAGAAAGGGGCTGTAATTTGAAGGAAAATATTATGTACTATCAAAGTCTTGCGGCACATCTCTGACTCTTCTTTGGCACACCAGGGTATTAGACAAACCTTTAGGGGGAAAGCACTGAGCTACACAATCACTCAGACGATCATCCAGGCCGATAACTATCCTCGAATCTCCGTCAGACGCACAGCGGCGTTAAGATTTCAGAAGGAAGGTAGGGGGGAGGTGATCGAAATCTGACACGTGTTGTAAGAATTTCTAGAGGCACCAGGCTGATTAAATTATCCCGTGTATTCTGGCTGGCTTATAGGAAACTGCCATCTGTTATGTGACGTCAGCGATGGCAGAATACAAGGTATTACGGCCCCGTGCCTTAATGAATAACCTGTCATCGGAGAGCACTACAGCTTGTCTGTGAGATTGGGAAACTTCGTTTATATAATAGGGGGAGTTTTTTAAAGCGTTATTTATTTCCCTATTACTTGCTGCCAGCATCTCGTAAAATACTAGCTCTCGTAGCATTTATAGCTCGCGTTCCTTTCCTTGAGTTCCTGTGGTTCCTAAACTATTTTTGGGCTGACACCCCCACCCCCTTCTCTCTCCGGGACCTCTCCTTGGTCGCTCCCCCCTCCTCCAAGAACTTTTTTTTTCGCTCAGTTGGTTCTGATGCCTCCTGTCACTCTCTTTATTCTTCACTCCCTTTTCCCCGTCTTCCCAGCCCCCTCCCCCCCCTTCCTCAAGAGGAACGGTATCGCCCCCCCCCCCTTGGAAACTACTGGCCCTGGTTCATCGTTAGCAAGAACTCCCTGTTCGTTGTCTTACAGAACATGAAGATCTCCTTCTTTTGTCTGGGCTAGTTGTGATTTACAATTTTGCCTCGTCTCAGAATTAAGAAACTTCGGCGTTGACGTATGGCGACGCAAGTGGTGAAGAGTGAATATGATAATGGTGTGTTCCGCTATACGTCAGTGTCAGATGATGCCGCTTTTTCTAGCGCGGGCTGAAATTAAAGCATAAATTAATTGGAGGTAGATTAGAGGAGATAAAAGATGTTTAAAATCTCGTTTTATGTGAAGCAAACCGCCGAACCCTGTCAAGAAGTCTATTTGTCCCCTCGGTATTGAAAATGTGCACGAGGAAGACGAGATGACAAAACAGTTAATTAAGATCGCATGTGGTTATTAAGATTTATGTGGTTATGCCATTTCGTTATAACAAAGTATTTTTAATAACTTTGATAGCGATTATGAGTTTTTATACTAGTAGTGAGATTTCCTTATTATAGTCTTTGTACTGTATATCATGATACCTTTGTTGTTGTTGCTGTTATTATTTTTAATAGGTTTATATATATATATATATATATATATATATATATATATTATATATATATATATATATATAGTAAGATAACTCTCGGTAACGCTTTTGCTTTATACAGCCAATGGAACAAAGAAGTAACAAATCACATGAAATTAAAAAGAGAAATAATGACCAAACATTGAAATCGAGCAGTGAATGTATCTCAAGCGGGGAGATTTAGAAGGAAGAGGAGCAAGAGGTAGACAACAGCATGAACTGGGCAGCAGTTATGAAAAAAAAAACAACCTGCTGGATTGAACTTTGCTGAGTGCACTGTGAAAACAGAGGACCGAGCAAGTTGGAAGGAGGACCCACTGCACCTAGCGCTCCATGGGGTAGAGGGCATAGAATGACATGGGACCCATGCTAAACTTGTGTGCTGTTAAATGAACAGTTTGGCCCGTGTCGTGGGTGGAGTAACTCGTTCTATGCCGCTCTTTAGTGAAGGCAGTCATTTGGAATCGACACAAGCCACGATAACTGTCAGCCACACGATTGTATGCGTTAATATAAGAAAGCTTATCGAAATCCACCGAACAAACAGATAAGAACTTCGGTAAGTTACAAACATGAACATCCGAATAGTATCTTCAGCCACGTGAAGCAGTTATGAACCCCAACAACTCACAGACTTCTGGGAGTCATGACTTGGAGGTGTCCACTCTTCTTCTTCTTTACCCCCTGCCCCCAAGAGCGTCAGAACTTTAAAGGGGCGAAACACATGCCTGGGGGGGGGGGGGAGTTGTCAGATGATCTGAGGAGTTGTGTTATTGTTTTGCTCTCTCTGCAACAGAGAGTTTCCTGCCTACAGGTCGTGAGGTCCAATATAAGTCAAAACTATAAATCTGTACATCAAAACTATATATCGATGCCCAAAAGAGCAATCTGGGTGCTTCTAGGCTCATAACCATGTTACCGGTGGTTGATTTTCTCAGATAGGATAGCCGATTTAAGTATTGAAAAATATATAACTTGTAATACCATACCACACACTGGTCTACTCGTGACAGCCGTAGCTAAGGCAGGTGATAAAATGGCTCGTCAGACATGGAGCACTAGTCTCTGCCACTGGTTAAATGAGCCCCAATATACTCTGTATTTCATTCGTAGCATTTAAACTGTGAAGGTCGATAAAGGCGTATCCAAGGAAAGCTGCTGTCTGGATGGAATATGATTTTATTAATGCCTCTCTCTTCCCCTCTCTGTCTCTCTCTCTTTCTCTCTCCCCAACCCATCCCACCTCCATTTTTGTGTGGCATTTAATTTTGTTGTTGTAGTCTACGAAGTTAAGAAGGTTGACTAGTAAAGATGATAAACAGAGAAAACGTAAATATTTTGGACACATTAAACGTCATGACAAATTAGAGAAGACCGTCCGGGAAGGGTACATAATGGGGAAAAGAAAGAGAGGAAGACCACGGCGAAGATGACTGCTAGACATCGTTGATGATCTGCGAATGGAAGCATCAACAGCAGGGCATCTTGCTTACAACCGGGAGGCAAAGTTCCGCAAGGGACATGCAAATGACTGATGGACTGGTCTACGAATAATAATAGTAATAATAATAATAATTTGTATACACAGTCGAATAATACTGAAATTTAAATATTATTATTATTTTTTCTAAAGACAATTCCAATCGTTAAAATAAATAGTTTACCAAATACTGCCGAGCATTGGCGCAGAATTTAAATGTAATTCAGATTACATTAACAGAGTATCGTACATGTAACAAGATATCGAATATCAGACTAATATGGTTTATAGTGCCATTGCACTCCGGACATGCCCATAAGTGCTCAGATTTCTCTCCCTCCTCCCCCTCCCCACCCCCAGCATATCCGTCGGCGTCCTCTGGCTGTATATAGTGCGTGTCCTGTGTTGGTTGACCAGTTGTCTCTCATGTCTGGTGTGCCTCTCGTTCCTGGCCGTGCCGATCCTGTGTTCCCAACTCTTTCAGTCTGAGCGACCATGTAGGTTTACTGCCCTCGAAGTCCTTCACTCTGCCTCACAAGTAGTCTGTACTTAGTGTATGCTGTCTCTCTAAACCTGTAAAACGGCAAAAGACAATGCACAGGAAATAAACAGTCTTAAATTTTTGTCTGAGATATTATTTGTAGCGTCATTAATATTAATATTATTATTATTATACAGTGATCGCTTTAACCGACAATTACCCGTATTTTAACCTGTTTATAAAAAAAAAAACGAAAAACCGAAACTTTTGGAGGTCGTCAGTTACCGTAACTGGTTTATAAAGGAAGTAAAAGGCAACCAGAGAAATCGGTTTGAGGATAGTCAAGCCAGCCAGGCTGACAGTGCTTGGTTTACACTGAGGAGAATCACTGACAGTGC
Source organism: Achatina immaculata (assembly GCA_009760885.1). Lineage (NCBI taxonomy): Eukaryota > Metazoa > Mollusca > Gastropoda > Stylommatophora > Achatinidae > Lissachatina > Lissachatina immaculata. Next base: position 46,970,907 of record CM019720.1, on the reverse strand, counting down.
TCGGTTTACATTAAAGAGAATCACTCAGTTTTTTGCTTTGTTTCAGAATGTGAGCCGCAAATTAGATTTTTTCTTAAAGTCACGTGAACATCTGCTTACCGCTGATGTGAGGGGTGAAAACTCTGTCCGATGAGGCAGTCAGCGACCCATAGCTGATATGCCAGCGTCAAGGTTAGCGACCCATAGCTGACCAAGACCCTGTCCCTCCTCTCCGTGTTACGTCCAGTAACGGGCCTAGCCTGGCAAACGGGGCAGGGATCGTCATAGTCCCCATGGTGGTGGAGTCTGCTAAAGAAGCATTGCACACATCCTGCTTTTTAGCTGTACTCCGGGACCGAAAAAAAAAGTAGCTGCCATAACCCGCTCCCACGCCGATATGATGCTATGCCTCAGCACCACTACAGCATCGGCTGCAAAGATCAACAGCTCACAGTTACAGGGAGTTCGTACAAGTACAAGTACTGCTGATGTTTGTAAGGTTTGTTTATTTTTACATTTAAAAAATATATAAGGTACCGAATATTGTACTGAGAAAACCGTCGTTTCGGGAAGTATTTCATGACGGGTGAAGGACAGGTACAGCTGTACAGGTCTTAAGAAAAATGCTCGCTTGATCACTGTTATACTGGCATTTTTGAGTGGTTCTGTTCTGATGAATCAACTGTTCCTGTTCGATGCTACGTTTAAAACTCAGCGTTCCGTATTTGTCAAACCTCTCTCTCTCTCTCTCTCTCTCTCTCTCTCTCTCTCTCTCTCTTTTATGGAGTCTAAACATCTTAGCTTCATCAAAGTCAGCTTTTTAAATATTTGTTAAACTGGTTCAGAATGTTTTTTTTTAGTCAGTTTCACTTCAGTATGTTAAAAAGATTGAAATGTTAATATTGTGACAATAAGATAAATAAGAAAAAAAGTTGAATTCCACGAATTTTCAGAACTTTGGACCTTATGTAAGCATTATGTTTGTATTTGGCAGTGAGCAAGCAGGGAGGGAAAAAAGTAACATCCATGGAATAATAAACAAAAAAAAAAAAGCACTGCTCCACGGAACATTAAGTGTCTTCGAGTATGAAACTTTACAGAGGCCCAGGATTCTACAAAGTGAAATGTTTGTTCTAAATTTGTCTGGCCTATGTTTCCTAACACTAGAGTTAGTTATTCATTTATGTAAGTTAAACTGGCTAGAGCGCTCTTGACTCCTGTTCCAGTCCACATAATCTTCAAGAGAAACCGATTCTGCAGCGTGGCTCGATTCCCGTTCCCAGTCACGAATGAGGCTTGACTGTAAGGGATTACTCGAAGATAGTTCTAGGTGTACTGACTTTTCATACGCTCCTGTAGATTCACTTATCTTCAGCTGGTCCACTCTTATTACTTGTGGTATGATATCAAAGCTGACAGATGTATGGAGAACATGGGCGAATAGATATTGGGCTGACTCGAGTACCTACCGTCGGAAGCACATTTCTGACTGCCGTTTTTTCTTATTTAGACACGGAAGATTGCGCTAACATTTCAGAGAAACTTAGAAACACGCAATATAGCATCATTAGCACAGAAAAAATCTTTCGTGACAGCGGTCCAGGAAGTAGGTCATTGCTCATTTTCTGACATCAATCTCATATCAGGCTTTGGGTCCAATGAATAACATTATGAGATTTCCATAAAACTCCCGGAAGAACAGTTGCTTGATTGAACACCGGAGATGGAGCTGCTACAGAATTCTTCATCCAGAAGGAAAGGACAGAGTCTCGGGACAAAATTGTTTCGCTGTTGCAAACAAAAAAAAATGGTCAGATTATTCTCCTTTGACTGTTTGCGTGAACAATTTATTCTTCACTGACTGATGCATAACCAAATTACCTTCCATTGACTAATGCGTGCCACATTGCTCTGTTGACTAATGCGTGAACAAATTGCTCTCCATTTACTACTGCCAGGCCAAGTTACACTCCGTTGGCTTTAATGTAAAGCTTTGTTATTGTTGGGAAAAGATGTCTTAAAATTTAGGCTTCGAGTATGGAAAATAATTCCCAATTCCTCCAACCTTCTCCTCCCCCCCCCCCCCCCCCCCCACCACCCAATTTGTTATAAGAGCAGAGGTCGTCGTCGTCGTCATCATCATCATCCACTATGCCAGACGTCGCAAAAGATCACATCTTTCACCAACTTCAGACTCTGATAATTTTAGCCCTTGTTCCTGTATTTGATCTCCTCGGGACCGCCCGAGCTGTCGATCTCTGGCTGCAGCCGCTGTATTGAATCGCAGACATCTTGTCGAATGGGGAGTGCGTTGCAGTGACTTTAGGATCTAGAGTGGACAATTAGGAACGGTGGGAGGGGGAGGGGAAAGCAGGACGAGTTGTACCCTTTAGTTAGGCTGAGATAGTAATATGTTTTGTAGTCTGGTGTTTTGGATAGGATTTTTTTTATTTTAACAGGTTTTGCAGAGCTTTTAATTTCCTCGCTTGCTGTGTTGCTTCTGTTGAAGGTTGTGCATAGATATTTGTATGTTTCTGCTTTCTTAATATTTATCTCTCCAACATTTATATAACCTGGATCATTCTGCCTCTGGTCTCTTGATATCTTCATATACTCTGTCTTATCTTGGTTAATGGTCAAGGCCATCTTTCAGTGCCACATCTCTCAGGTGAATGCAGAATGAATCACTGGATCAGAAACTTGGAGTAAAAGAAAGATGAACAACAATTGCAGATCTTTGAGAACAACATCCTAAGAAGAATTGTTGGGCCCACAAAGGATACCAATAGTGGAGAACGGAGGGCTAGAAAGAACACTGAACTGAACAGCTTATTTAAATCCCGGCGAATTATAAATGTCTTGAAACTGAACAGACTTGCTTGCTGGGCCACGTAGAAAGAATAGAAGAGAACAGACATACAAAAATTATGTGGGCAGAAGAGATGAGGGAAACAAGACCAAGGAGAAGACCAAGGAGCAGACCAAGACAGAGATGGAAAGACAACATAGAAGAGGATATGAAAGAAACTGGTGTCACCAACTGGGGAGAGACCATTAGGAATAGAGACGATTGGAGACGAACTTTATCTGCATCAATGAGCCTTAATGGCTCGGAAAGCTGAAGAAGAAGAAGAAGAAGAAGGAGATAGCAATATGAGCCTGTTATTACGACCACGCGCCACTAAATGTCCTGTTACAGGGACCACCAACGGAGAAGTGGAATAGGATCTTGGCAGGTTCAAGTTCGCCACCCAAGATCCTCGTGGCATTATTCTGAATCTTTTGCTCCCTCACGTTTTCAGTGAAATCTTTTGTTTTCCTGATCAGATTTTCTCTGGTCTTGACTGTATTAGAAATGCATTATAGTTGTCACTGGGACAACGACCCAAAGCTGTCATGCCTCCGAGTAACATGCAACAGCCTTGTCAACGGTGCAGCTATCGCTGTGGTCCCCATCTAGCCGTACTGCACCAAACATTTAGATGTACCGTGTATCTGTCTGCTAGTTACAGACACGGCAATAATTTAAGCACTTCGCAAATGTGTAAAGCCGCCACCCAAATGGTAAACTGCACTACTTTTCCTTACTCTATCTTCTGATTACATCTGAGGAATTTTAATATGTAACTGAGAACGGACACATCTCAACAGTTTGAGAACCACTAACATTCAATTGATAATAGCAATTTCACATATTTATTATGGGGAAAATGAGTGATGAGTAAGTGAGGATGTAGCAATAAACCGAGTAAACAGATGAATAATCAAACTCCTCTCCAGACAAGAACCAGTTCGCCATGTATGGAGGGAGTGGGCAACAGTCACTACTATCAGCTAGGAAAAACAGGCATTCAACATGATGGAATAAGAGCCAACTTACTAGCTCACTGAAAATTACATGGATCCTTATATACAACTTCACATCACCAAAAATATCGGACTTAAAGTCCTCAAAAATCTCATTACTTCACATTTCTTCAGTTACAAACTATTTCTAACAACTCGTAGCTGCATCAAAAATTTACACATTGGATCCATGAGGAAGAAAAGAAACTAACATTTCACATCCTAGCATCCTATATGAAACATCCTTCTCAGTCAACCTCTACATAATGAAATTACAATCATAATGCCTCTCAAGCTACAATCAATCTAAACCTAATCCTAAACCTTTTTCTACGTAAGAGTTTTGTCCTTAAATATCAACCACAATTCCTATTCCTAAATCTTCCCGAAGTTTCTATCCCGAGAATCAGTCGCCCGTGATTCTACCTGTTTACGACATTCATCCCGAAAAGAACTTTTCTCTTACTAACATGTCAAGGCTACGTTCATAAAAAAAATCTCGTAAAAAGTTTAACGTCTCAAGCCTGACCTTTCAGTTGCACTCTTATAACCACAAAAAAGGGCTTTAAATCAACTGGTCAAAATATTAAAATAACCCCGGAATATTATCTATTTTATGACAATCCAACCATCGTAACAGTACATTTTCCAATATACTGTTATACCAGTGGCACACGAGTCACATTTTTCTGCTTTTTTTAGCTTCACTCCGAGTCCGCAAACCTCCCCTGTGACCCACTCCCCATTCGACACGGAACAGTTTCGCGGCATCTTCTGCGAAGAACATTCCACTCGTAGTTCCAAGAAGACAGAAAAGGATCAAGAAAAAGAACCAAGTTGTCTGTGTCCTTTCACAGATTACGTCCCTAATATAGAAAAAAAGAAAGAAAGAAAGAAATCGGAAACTTATACAAAAGCTCCACTGATCGCGTCTCTAATATAATTCAGAGTTCTCATCTTATACTTGCAGTCTAAAGTGATTCGGCATTTACTTCCTGGCTTTGAGCCACTTTCGTAAAGTCCTCTAGTGTATCAGTACCAGGCCTCGCATGGTTTCATTGATACTGATTTTATAATCCTGAGTTGTGAAGTGGTTAGTGCAATAGTCATACTGATTTTATAATCATGAGTAGTGAAGTGGTTAGTGCACTAGTCATACTGATTTTATAATCCTGAGTAGCGAAGTGGTTAGTGCACTAGTCATACTGATTTTATAATCATGAGTAGTAAAGTGGTTAGTGCACTAGTCATACTGATTTTATAATCATGAGTAGCGAAGTGGTTAGTGCACTAGTCTGTCATGGCGGAGATAAAAGAGTTCTAATCCGACTGGAGGCGCCCTAATCATCTAACTGTAGAAATGAGTGCCTGGCTTCTTCTGGAGTTTGAGGAAGGAAAGTTAGCCAGACATGATGCTCACTACATCACTCTTTAGTGTCCCGACAGGTCAGTGAAAATATGGAGACTAACACCATATCAGCTAGGTGCCATCATGATATAATAGGGTTACCTACCAATTTGCACTCCATATCTATCGCCCTTTCACATCTTATTTATTTACTCGAGCTTTCAATCTGTTATATTCGCAGCTTGACCAGCGTGATGGATATTGTGAGAATCCCTTGGTACCATGTTTCGCAAACGTAAGGAAAAACTACAGACAAACCCGTGAAAAGACTTGTTAAAAGGTGTCTAGTTTTCGGTATCACTTTCAGAGAACTTCGGTTTTTTTAAAAATTTTTTTGTATAAAGACGAGCTAGGGAACTGTTTTCTTGGTTTCAAGAAGCACTGAAGCGATAATCTCAAGAGAGCACTTAACCCAGTCTCAGAGCGGATGTCACGCTGTAGTTCTTTCAGGCGTCACGTGATGTACATCCTCCAGTCTTGACTCATGAGCGCTCTCCGTATAACAACACAGATGGCTGGGTGATCGTCGAAGAAGCTGGAAATGACGCCTGACAGTCTTCCTGTTGGGGGTGGGGGGGGGGGGGGGCTGAGTTGCGTGGAAGCAGTTTCTTGACAGCCTTTAATCTGCCCACGCGCGTGCAACTTTTTTGTTTTGTTTTTATTTGTCCTGTGAGGTGTTTGGAAGACGAAATGGAAAGATCATCATTTTGTCTTAATCTTCATCATCTTCTTCCTTTTATTCTTGTTCGTGCCTCGGCTAATGCTTCTACTTTTAATAACTCGGCATCTCTTATTCGAGTCGCCGCCACTACAGCAGCTGCCGTCACAACAGTCTTGTCTGTTCCCAGTACAACCATCACTCCAGCTCTCTATAACTACTGCTACAGTAGCAACAGCAACAGCAGTTACTGGTTCTGTTGCTACTACTACTATCATCACCAATACTGCCACTGCTGTTACTACCATCACCAGTACTGCCACTGTTATTACTACCATCACCAATACTGCCACTGTTATTACTACCATCACCAATACTGCCACTGCTATTACTACCATCACCAGTACTGCCACTGCTATTACTGCCATCACCAGTACTGCCACTGTTATTACTACCATCACCAATACTGCCACTGCTATTACTACCATCACCAGTACTGCCACTGCTATTACTACCATCACCAATACTGCCACTGCTATTACTACCATCACCAATACTGCCACTGCTATTACTACCATCACCAATACTGCCACTGCTATTACTACCATCACCAATGCTGCCACTGCTATTTCTACCATCACCAATACTGCCACTGCTATTACTACCATCACCAATACTGCCACTGCTATTACTACCATCACTACTACTGCTACTACTACTACTACTACTACCACTGATACTACTGTTACTACCATCACTAAAACTACCACTGCTCCCATATATATAATATATATATATACACAGTATGTATATCTCACCAGTACTACTACTACCACCACCATCACCAATACTACTACTACTACCACCATCACCAATACTTCAGCTACTACTGTCATCACCACCACCATTACTACTACTACTACTACTACTACTACTACTACTATTACTACTACTATCATCACCAGTTCTAGTACTACTACTGCAGTCATTACAACTACTACTACTACTACTACTACTACATCACCAGTTCTAGTACTACTACTGCGATTACAACTACAACTCTTTTTCAGTCAGCTCATTTTCTTCATTTCTACACTCACCATCCTCAGCATCATCACTGCAGCCACTGTTTACTCACCTTCGTGTCATCATCTTTCCGTATATGAGCTCGGTGTACTCACCTTCTTGTCACCACTTTCTCATTATCATCTTCCCGTATATGAGCTTGGTGTACTCACCTTCTTGTCACCACTTTCATTCATCATCTTCCCGTATATGAGCTCGATGTACTCACCTTCTTGTCACCACTTTCATTCATCATCTTCCCGTATATGAGCTTGGTGTACTCACCTTCTTGTCACCACTTTCTCTTTATCATCTTCCCGTATATGAGCTCGGTGTACTCACCTTCTTGTCACCACTTTCTCTTTATCATCTTCCCGTATATGAGCTCGGTGTACTCACCTTCTTGTCACCACTTTCTCTTTATCATCTTCCCGTATATGAGCTCGGTGTACTCATCTTCTTGTCACCACTTTCATTCATCATCTTCCCGTATATGAGCTCGGTGTACTCATCTTCTTGTCACCACTTTCATTCATCATCTTCCCGTATATGAGCTCGGTGTACTCATCTTCTTGTCACCACTTTCCCTTTATCATCTTCCCGTATATGAGCTCGGTGTACTCACCTTCTTGTCACCACTTCCATTCATCATCTTCCCGTATATGAGCTCGATGTACTCATCTTCTTGTCACCACTTCCATTCATCATCTTCCCGTATATGAGCTCGATGTACTCATCTTCTTGTCACCACTTCCATTCATCATCTTCCCGTATATGAGCTCGGTGTACTCACCTTCTTGTCACCACTTTCTCTTTATCATCTTCCCGTATATGAGCTCGGTGTACTCACCTTCTTGTCACCACTTCCATTCATCATCTTCCCGTATATGAGCTCGATGTACTCATCTTCTTGTCACCACTTCCATTCATCATCTTTCCGTATATGAGCTCGATGTACTCATCTTCTTGTCACCACTTATATAAATATACAGAAAGCCGCTGCAGTAAAACTGTTATAACAAACAGTTTCTCCTACGTGTAAAACAATGCTAGGAACATTTTTATTCATGAAAAGAGCACACTCTTGTGTCCTTCGTTACCGAATAAAACTAAACCCAATTTATTCCTTTTTTGAAGTTTCCTCCTTCCCGTCCTCCTCCACCTTTCCTCTTCCTCCTCCACCTTTCCTCTTCCTCCTCCTCCATCTTCATCATAAAGCATAGTTTGCTATCAGTAAATAATGTATCTCTGCGCATGTATCTCTCTTTTTCTCGCTATGTATGTATATCCCTCTTTCTGTATGTATATATATATATATATCTGTGTGTATGTATCTCTCTTTCTCTGCCTACATGTATGTCTCACATTCTGTCTGTGTATGTATATCTCTCTTTCTCCCCGCGTGTATCAATTTCCATTCGAAATACATGCCTGAGATGGCTTATAACTGTTAAATCCCTGCCTCCCTTCGGGATATCCTTTTGGATCTCGTTTACGCCCGATGTAGATGGCAAAACTGATGTAGAAAGAGGGAGAAAAAGCCAAGCAGAGAAAACTGCACACAGCGGTAAAGATACATGGATTTGTATCTGAACCTGTAATGATAAACAAATGATTTAAGCCGGCCCTGGCCATAAGGGGTTACGACGCGCAATAACAGTAGCAAAGCTAAAGGGGGGAAAACTGGGTACATGTTAGTAACTGAAAAGGTTTATGAGGAGAGTTCTTGTTTCCACTAGAAAATTAGAAATAATTACATTTTTTTTTTATGTTCAGGCACAGAATTCAACAAAACGTAACTAAAACTATAAGGTAGGGCAATATCCCGATTAATTTCAGCGAAAGCAACCCAATATAGTTTCCAATCGGTTAGCCTCTTAATAATTCAAAGACCATCTTTACCAGTTAATTTAGTCTCGGTCGTCATGGATCAGTGAATATTTTAACATGTCATAACACTGAAAATAGTTCTTGCTCAGAGTTTTAGACACCATTTCATATTGTTACAAGATGAGTTCGTTTGTTAAAAGAGCTTCTTGGTTGTCGTTTTTTGTTTTAAACAATTTCGGAATATGTGAATTGTTTAGGGGAAGTAGAAATTGTTTAGTCAACACTTCACGGAATGAAAAGAGCAGGTTTAAGTGGCTAGAACATCCCAAAACCAGAGTGGGAGGCAGGGAGGTATAGGGAAGCTCGAGGAAACGGATTTAGTAAGGTAGGCGGTAAGAAGAGTGTGGGTGAGTTTTAGGAAACTGAAAAGTGAGCACAGAGGAGCCTACATGAGGGCGAATGAAACAAGATTTGAACTACTTTGTGCTGAGAGAATAAACAGGAAACTATGTAGATTACAGACATAACAGCAGCTTAATAGTGACAGAACATAGTGCACCGTATGAAGGAAAAAGCGCGGGGTGAGCAAGTGGGGTAGACGCCAGTAGGAAGCTGAGAGAATTGAAACTGAATTTTCATCAAGAGCTGAGATACAATTTAACGTTGTAAGTTTTTACTTTGAACAGAAAAAAGTACTAGATATGCATCTCCTTATAACCACTTGAAGATGAAATCATAGATGCCATCAAACACATGAAGAAAGGAAAAGCGACTGGGCCTGATAATATAACAATAGAAGAAATAGAGGCACTAGAGGAGACAGGAATAAAAATAATAACCAAGTTACTGAATGACATTTACAACAGTGGTTATATTCCCAGTGACCTGATTAAATCCACGTTTATAGCACTACCAAAGAAACCAGGTGCAAAGGAATGTGACGACCACTGGACTATCAGCCTCTCATGTGACATAATGAAGCTACTTCTGAGGATAATTATGAGAAGAACAAGGAAAAAGATAAAAATGGAAATAGCAGATGAACAGTTTGGATTTGTTGAAGCAAAGGGAACACACAATGCCATTTATGCTTTACGAACACTAACAGAAAGAGCTTTAGAAGTACAGAAAGATCTCTACTTATGCTTCATTGATTATACCAAGGCATTTGACAAGGTGAAACATAATGAAATTATTAAAATGCTTGAAGACATCAATATAGACGGCAGAGACCTGAGGATTGTAAAACGTCTATACTGGCAGCAAGAAGCAGCAATTCGAGTTGAGAATAGAACTGGAAAATATCAACCTATAAAACAAGTGGTGCGACAAGAATGTGTACTATCTCCAGACCTTTTTTCTCTGTATAGCGAGAATATTCTAAGAACAATCATCACAGAACCAGGCATAAAAATTGGAGGATACAATATTAACAACCTTCGGTATGCTGACGACACAGTACTGATAGCTGAGAACCAACAAGACCTGCAAAATCTCTTGGATAAAGTCGCCAAAAAAAGTGAACAGAAAGGCCTTACTTTAAACATCAAAAAGACAGAGACTATGGTTATATCTAAGAAACAGAATCCACCAGCATGCAGTATTAAATTAAATGGAACTATTCTAAAGCAGGTGCAGAAATTCAAATACCTTGGAGCAGTAATAACTTCAGATGGGAAATGCAGAACAGAAATTAGGAACAGAATAGGCCAAGCAAAGACTGCATTTCAGAGAATGAGAAACATATTAGCTAACACATCTTTATCAATGAATGTTAGAAAACGAGTCCTAAAATGCTATATTGAACCTATCTTGTTATATGGAAGTGAATCATGGACAATAGGCAAGTCTGCACAAAAATCATTGGAAGCAGCAGAAATGTGGTTTATTAGAAGAATATTGCGAATCCCCTGGACAGCAAAAATAACTAATGAAGAATGTATGAGAAGAGCTGGAGAGACAAAAAACCATGTCAAAAAGATAAGAGAAAGACAATGTACTTTCATAGGACATGCAATGAGAAGAAGGGGCATTGAAAATATTATAACAACAGGAAAAATAGAAGGAAGAAGATCAAGAGGAAGACCAAGAGAAATGATACTGGACAGTCTGACGGGATGGTGTGAGAGGAGATCACCAACTGAACTGATGGCCTGCATGAAGGATCGGGTACTCTGGAGAAGCATAATAGCCAGCGCCAGTCGGCACGGCACATGATGATGATGATGATTATAACTACATCATCTCTTTCTCTCTCTCTCTCTCCGCCCATTTCCCTCGTCTTGTACCTGTCTCTCAGCCATGCCAAATCAAAATACTATTTCACAGAATGAATTTGAGAGGAACGCCCAAGTTTGAAAATACTGTAAAGAAGTGTCTGACAGCATTTCATTTCACAAGAGGTCTGAATTACGAAGATGATTTGATACGCTTGAGTACTCCGATATCTGGGCAGCAGTTAGTAAGTGGGTCAGGAGAAATGACAAAACAAAAAAAAAGAAGCACATCAATTGGCGGACCCAGCTGTCCTGGAGGAAGAACAGGCATTATCAGTGACATAAGAAGGTGGGCGAACAAAGGACTTCACTGTCAACTGAGTCAGTGTCATTGGCGAGATTGGACTTGGGAGGGGGGGGGAGTGGGGTGTGGAAGTCGGAGTGGCGAGAAATGAACGATTCATCAAGAGTTCCAACAAAAAGAACAGGCTTAATCAGTTACTGTGCGCTAAAGGAGATACTGAAGAAGAGATAGAAGAATCTATAGATGTGTCTGAAGTGCATGGATGATGATCCTTCTCTAAGTAGCTAGCTGGCTAGTTAACTAACTAGCTAGCTAGTTAACTAACTAACTAACTAGCTGGCTAGTTAACTAACTAACTAACTAGCTGGCTAGTTAACTAACTAACTAGCTAGCTAGTTAACTAACTAACTAACTAGCTAGCTAGTTAACTAACTAAATAACTAACTAGCTGGCTATTTAACTAACTAACTAGCTAGCTAGTTAACTAACTAACTAGCTAGCTAGTTAACTAACTAACTAACTAGCTGGCTAGTTAACTAACTAACTAGCTAACCAACCAGTCAGCCAACCAACCTCCAATCAGTCAGTCAGCCAACCAACCAACCAACCAGTCAGCCAGCCAACCAACCAACAAACTAACTAACTAAACGTAACTACCTTCAGCGAATACAAAAGAATCATCCCCTTTCAACACACACTGCACCAAAACAAATTAAAAAGTATGCCTTCTTGGCTTCCCGCGCTAGAGCAAGATAAACTCGTTATGTTACCTTTCCATGTACAGAAGTGTTAATCAAGTCAAGAGCTGCACTCGGAATACATCAAGATCTTTTTGTTTAGCCAATGCAAGACGGCTTTTCCGCTGTCGGTTGCCTGGATCAGGAGGCAACATAAAACACTTGGTGGGGGGAGGAGAGGGGGAGGTCTGCTTTCACTTGGCTAGTGTTTGACATTCTGCTGCCGGGGTGAACAGTGTGAACGCTGTAGACTTTCTAGAGATATCATTTCTTGAGATCACCGCTGGATTTCTGTCTGTATATTATTATGTCTGCCAGTCTGTCCAGCTGCCTTTTTTTTTATCACCCTGTCCGTCTGTCCTCCCTGTCTGTCTTGCTGTATCTGTCTGTTTATTATTTCTCTGCTTGGCATTTCGTAATATCAGTGATGTGGTTGTTATCAGCATCAGCTTGATAACAGTAAATCAAGATTTCTCTTACCTCCTCTGTGGTTTTCCCGTAAACAAGCCATTATTGCAGCAGGGTGCGGGTGAATGTTTACTTTAGTGTAGGCACAGTTTCGTTTAACTGAGAACAACGCTTCCTGTGCAAAAAAAAAGTAGCTAGAATTAGCCATGGAAAAGTTCAGGATAAAAACATAAACGAGGACGTGAGAGAAAGATAGCAGTATGAGAAAAAGTGAGAATATGACCCTGGCCATTAGCAGGACCAGTAAAGCTACTAACTACGAGAGGAAGAATGGATTAACCACCCAAAGCAACTCATAGTGTAGAAGTCGAATGAGACGTAGGATCTCTGGCCGAATGGATGTTAGAAGAGGCACGCACAAAAAAGAAACAACCCGCAGCATTATGCGTGAAGAATTCATCGGCATCTTTCATCACACTATCTGTTTCTGTGGCTGTCAGTTTATTGTTTTGTGAGTCCTTCATTTGTGGATTGCTATCAGTAATGGTATAATTCCATTCTCTCTCTTTAGGGAGGGTCATCCTCTGTATATAGTTCATATCTGTATTTTTTGTTTGTTACAGCTGAGTAACTTTTGCTATCACCAAAGGAATGAATTCAGTACAGAAGTACTTGTCCGGTCCATGTCAGAGAACACAGTTTTGTAGGATTAGACCTTGGAAAAAATCGTAGACAAAGCACTTTAGTGAGACATGAGAGAAAGAAAAATCACAAGATGATGATTACCTGGGATTCGAACCACGGACTAGAGTTGGACAGAAATTCCGTAGTTTAGATTCAGTCTCTCTAGCAGGTACCAACTTTAGGCAAACATACACACGGTCTCCTGCCATGTCTGGTACTTGACCAACAAGAACAAACGAATGAATACTTTTTACTTGAAGTTAGTTTCAGGAGCAATTTTTTTTATGTGTCATGATCTCGTTTCCTTCCGGATGTCACGATCCTCGTGTTGACAGAACAGTTACTAATGACTTCGTTTTCAAACACCTTTATTTTGGAGGTGCGAGATAGCGCAGTTCGTTCGTACGCTGTTTTATCGTGGCTAGACCGCTGCTCGTTCTACTTGAGTCCCGTGGTTCGAATATAATCTTGTGATTTTTCTTTCTCTCACGTCTCACTAAAGTGCTTTGTCTACGATTTTTTTCGAGTCTAATCCTACAAAACTGTGTTTTCCTACTTTAGCGTACGAAAGCCTCGTTGCTTCCTATTTATAAAAAAAAAAAATTGTCCGGTCTAAATGCAGGTATACAACTGCTACACCTTCAGTTGAATCAGTGGTGGGTGATATGGGCTTGCCGACGAAAGCTTTGGAAAAGTACAATCTTTGTCATGATACCAAGCAGAGCCTTGGAAAGAAATTTCGTTAGACAGTGCCTCTCTTCCTCCCTCCCCCAACCCCAACCCCTCCCCCACTCCCTGCTTATCTTTTTTTTTCATCCCTTTCGGGTCTCTCGTCCCCAAGTCAAGTGCACTCCCCCCCCCCCCCCCAGTGCCTTTCTCGTAGGGCCCGGTACCAAGGACAAAATTTCTGAATGCTAATGATGAAATCAGAAGATCACATGACCATTTTGGTCTGACTCCCACGTTCACAAAAAAAAAAAAAGTAGCACAATGACGGGTTGAGATGTGCTCACCGTTCTCTAGATAAATTCCAGCACGGTCAGAGGTTCTCACTCTGCAGTCACCAGGTTCCCAGTATAAAAAGTAGCGCAGATGCCTGCCAATTGGGATTGTCCAGGGATATTTGGAACATCCGCTAGTTAATATGAAACCTGTCACACAGGCCAACTGCAGCCGATATAACGCAAACATAACTTCAGAAAAAAGTAAGAGAGGAAAAATCCAGCGCTCTGCGAATCTCATTTAGGACAAGCGACAACCAGTGGTGAGGGACTTCATGACCCAAGCAGTTGGTATATCCTTCATCTTATTTCAAGCGTTTCCCACAGGAGTGATACGTGCTTGTGTGAAAGGTTACAGAAAGAGAGACGCCAGAAATTGATTACGCGAAACAGAGGAAGTTCCATAACATTTGCACTTTTGCTATCTTTCAGTCAGACTTTCGGTCCTCGGGGGTGGGGGGGGGGGGGGTGGCGGTGGAGGGTGGGAGAGAAGAGGTGAAGGTAACAGAAAGCTAGAAAACAGGAAACAGTTGTTTGTGAAAAATGCTTTTTTTCCCCCTCGTTTGTCCGCATTCGGCTGCAGTGTTATCTTATATATACTTCGTACTGATCTCCATGTGGATGATATGTGTTTTCTACTTAATGCACTGCGTGTATTATGAACTATATTTTCTTTGTTGTTCACGAAGGGTTCGGGGTTCATACTTTAAGGTATGCTGTCTAGCCTGTCCGGATCGACGTAACCATACCTGGCAAGATGAAGCGGGTATGACGGACAGCCTGAGTGAACTGGAGAGTTCATCTTGATGGCAGTACGCAGTATTTAGAGTTGGTCCAGACTGTGAGCACGAGGGATGGAGTTTTTGTATCACAGGAGACGAAGAAAAGGGAAAGCTGGTTCACTGTAGGGGAAGGAGAGCTTTCTACAAGCAGGTGAATAAGGAAAGGGGGTGCCTTTATACCGTAGGAGAAGAAAGAGAAGAAGAAAAGGAGAAGCCTTTATACCATTTGGAGAAGAGAAGGAGAGGAAAAGTCTTTTTAAAAGTACGAAAAGAATGAAAGGATAGGCCTTTTTACCATAAAATAAGAAGGAAAGGAGAAGCCTTTCTACCATAGGAGAAGGATAGAAGAAAGTAAGGAAAACCGTTTTTACCATAGGAGACACGGGAAAAGAGAAGCCTTTCTACCATAGGAGAGAAGGGAAATGAGAAGCCTTTCTGCCATAGGAGAAGGAAAGGAGAAGCCTATCTACTATAGGAGAAGAATAAAAAAAAAGAGAAGCCTTTCTACCATAGCCTGTTTCATCCCAGAGACTCATCTTTGACTGCCGTCTGCATGTTTTTGTTTTGATGATCTTGGATAAATAATGGGAATTGCAGTGAAATTCGCTGCGGACTCAAAGACACACGGTCGTATCTGCCATACCAAAAGCCAGGTTGGGGAGATTCCTCTCCACTTTCGTGGGTGATGAGTAAAGATTGGCGGCGCTAATGTAACTGCGGAGATGTTTATGAATGCAGAAGTTAGCATGATATAATGGCGAGGGCGCATAACAGCATCCATGATATTTCATACCACCTCGTGATAGCATGTCAAAAATTCATTCAAAGCTGATGAAGCACACAAATAAAAATAGGGTCATGTCTTCTGAAACAGTGTAACGAACTGTCTGCCCCCCCCCCCCTCTCTCTCTCTCTCTCTCTCTCTCTCTCAAGGCTTGGTCCTTCATTGTTGAGTGCATACACTGGCCTGTGTGACGTTTTCTTGTCTGTGCTAGTGTTTCCACTGCGATGAGTTTTTCTTTGCAGCAACGATTATTTTTTTTTCCCATGTTTCACTCACAGCTTTCATATACTGCCCAGTCCTGTTGTGTAGATCTATTCATGTGGTGTTTTAACAACCTCATATTCTTCATAATCTCCACTAGGCCCAACGAGAGGGGAATTCCAGCTGTGTATCGCTTTCGGCCCGGAAAGCTTATCTTATTTTAAATGAGGGCCCAGGAGAATTTCAGGGGCTGGGGGGGGGGGGCGTAGTGGATTAAACTTAAATAATTCATCAGTAAGGTGGGGGGGGGGGGAGAAAAAGTTTTGCTCGGCCGTAAAAAATTCCCGTGGAAGGCCATGATCTTCACTGTTGCATTGACTGGGCGTGTATCTTTCTTGTTATCTAGGAGATCCTGATCGTCTCTGTCCGTTATGCGTTGCTTCTGTAAGTCGTGGACAGCATTTGCTGATTTATAATGTTAGGCCCAGGAGAAGAGATTATGCGCTCTTCATCAAGATCTTATCCCGCCGTCTTTGAATTCTCCTGCACAGCTTACCCACACGTTCCCCGTTTGTGGAATAACTAACCCAGGAACTTTCGTTTTTACGTAAGCCCCACAGCACCCTTTCATGTTCATTATATTGCTGTAGTTCCACAAAGGTGTAAGCTTCGCCGAACTGCAAGGGGGCATCAGCGGGAAGGTCTGTACAGTGTTAGAACACAATGGCATGAGTACCCTACGAGTACCTACTTCCTTGTTGATACGAACTGTTGTCGTCGCTGTTATTGTTGTTCTCTCTCATTGGAACAGAGAGCAACATGTTCTTGTAAGCTGACAGAGAGCGGAAGTGTTGAAGCACAATATGTGCAGAACTTGGAATGGGTTATAGGGACAAACTTGAAGACTCAAAGTGGGTCATAAAAGTAAACTTTCCGGCAGACTCCACCATCACGGGGACCATGGCGAGTTCTGTCCCCTTAGCCAGCCCGAGCATGTTTTACTAAGAGCTCCACCGGAGAGTTAGGACAGGGTCCTGGCCAGCTTCGTTTCACTGGCACGGATAATTGTACAGTCATATTATCAGTCATCTGTGTACAGGATAAGATGAGCTAAATGTGTCACGCTATATTATGTAAAGGTAAAATAAAGATTACCCTGTTATATCATGGAGACACCAAGGGATGCAGTGTTAATGCCTTATTTTCTTTGACCTGTCGGCACACTAGAGGATGATGTGGTAGACGTCACACTTGGCTGCTTTTTCCTTCCGCTACTCCAGAGGAAATCAGGTACCAAATTTTACATCTGGGTGGCTAGGGCGCTTCCATCCGGATTCAACCCCCCCCCCCCCCAACTTTTGCCCCATAAGAGACTAGTGCACTAACAATTCCGTACGCAAGTGCCCGAATATTATATTAGAAACGACTGCCCCCCCCCCCCAACCACCAATACTCCTTTTCGTTGCTGTTTCCTTCAATTATAAAATATTCACGATGTTTTGTATGCCGTGAACGTCTATTTAGCTCAAACTGTGGTCAGTAAAATACAGATTACAGTGAGAGATCTTAGAGACGGTGAGCCATAAGTTTATGAAGAAATAATAAACACGTAGGCGAAGGGAAAGAAACAGAAACTTCCCTAACAATGTTTGCCATTATCAAACCGTGATGATGGCCAGAGTCTATAATTAGCAATGGGAAATTCCACCAACTGATGTAAAGAGAGAGCACGTGTCGAGGGAAAATGGCAGCGCAGGCATTCAGAACAGTACACAGAATGATGACAGCAAGATAATTAGCGGGGAAGAACATCTGTAAGAGTCCGAATAACAATGCTGTTTATATTGTTCTTTTTATTACTAATACCTTTTCTTGTAAATTCTCTGTTCGCAAACTGTTTTTTTTAAAACTGCCTTTGTCTGAACAAATAGGAATTGTCATTGTGGAACTGAGTATAACAGCGGTTTTTAACTTTTGTTTGCGATGTGGACTCCGTTTCTGCCCAGAGAACAGTTGTGGAACCCACGTTAAGAATAAAGCTGTAAATAAATAACTCAAATGGTGCAAATATTTTTTAATCGGTCTATTCCATTTGCTGGTCCGATAGCCCTGAAAAAAATCACTTTGTGACCCCTTTGAGGTCCATGGATTCTAGATTGAGAACCGTTGGAGCATAATCAACTTCTTTAAAAAGAAAAAAAAACATGAGCAATAAAGATTCCGTGTTTGTAGAAAAATGCAACACAGATCATAGAAGACAATTTTAAAGAAGAAGCAAATGAAGTTCTTAGGGAAGAATTTGCATGACATGGAAAACTGTTTAAACTGTAAGGTAAATAAAATTTGAAAAGAAAAACAAAAGATTGTACGGATGTGTCAGAAGATATTTAGAGATAGTAAACAAATAATAGTCATTGGAAAACCCAGATTACCTGTTACTGCAAAGCTCAAGGGAGGAAAAAAAGAAAAGTGACAGGAAAAAAAAGATATCTGGACCAGACTGCCACATAGAAGCTGGAGAAGACGAGAACATTTGATTAGAACTATCAAACAGCACCAAAAAAGTGGAGAAGACGAGAACGTTTGATTAGAACTATCAAACAGCACCAGAAAAGTGGAGAAGACGAGAACGTTAGATTAGAACTATCAAACAGCACCAGAAAAGTGGAGAAGACGAGAACGTTAGATTAGAACTATCAAACAGCACAAAAAGGTGGAGAAAGGTGATCGCCGGCGTCTGTCGACAGGACACCTGATGAACAAATGAAGGTGTATCCACTGCTACATTCTAGTATACCCGATATATATATCTGTATACACAATCATAAACATGTGATCTGTATATCTGTATACACAATCATAAACATGTGATCTGTATACACAAACGATGTGATCTGTATATTTGTATACACAGTCATAAACATGTGATCTGTATACACAATCATAAACGATGTGATCTGTATATTTATATACACAATCATAAACGATGTGATCTGTATATCTGCATACACATCATAAAGTGTGATCTGTATACACAGTCATAAACATGTGATCTATATATCTGTATACACAATCATAAACATGTGATTTGTATTCATTCATTCATTCGTTTGCATGTCCCTTGCGAAACTTTGCATCCCTAACAATACTCCTGTAGGCCTCTCGGTTGTGAGCAAGATGTCCTGCCGCTGGTGCATCCATTTGCAGATCGTCAACGATGTCTTGCAGCCATCTTCGTATATCTGTTCTTTTTTGTGTCCACGATATTTGGAGAACTCTTCTGTAGCATTTACATTCAAAGGCATTTATGTGTTTCATAGCTGTTTTGTTAAGTGTCCAGGTCTCACAGGCATATGTTGCGATGGGAAAGATGCATGCCCTTAAAAATCTTATTTTTGTAGTTCTGTCTGCTCCTCTCCACAGATTCTTTAGTTGTTTTACTTTTTGAAGAGCGATAGATGTCCTTCTTTTAATTTCCCTCATTGTATCTCCATTATTAGTTAGTAGTAATCCAAGATATTCAAAACTCTCCAATTCTTCCAGTTTTTCCTCATTGATACATATTTCAGCTGCCTTGTTTGTTTTGTCAGTTGTCATCAATTTACTTTTCTTTCCATTAAGATAGAGGTTCTACTCTTCGCTACGGACTGACATAATTAGTTTGTCCATTCCTTTTTGTATTGTGGCCAGTAATACTGTGTCATCAGCATATCTAATCTCTGGTATTTCATAACCTCCAATTGTTATGGCATCGTAATATTCTTTGTCTACATCTTCTCTAACATTCCTCATTATATTTTCAGTATACAAGTTAAATAAGTAAGGCGACAATATGCACCCCTGACGGACCCCTTGTTTTATGTCAAACCAAGTTGTTGTTTCACCATTTATTCTTACTGCCGCTTGTTGGTCTAGATACAACAGTGATGTTAATTGTATCAGATGTGTTGGAAATCCCATTTTTTTCCATTATTTCCCAAAGTTTCTGGTGCTATACACAATCAAATGCCTTTGAGTAGTCTATAAAGGATAAATATAGATTCACATTAAACTCTCTGCATTTCTCTGTTATTAATCTTAGATTGAATATATGATCTCTTGATCCTCTTCCTTGTGATTTGTATACACAATCATAAACATGTGATCTGTATATTTCTATTACACAGTCGTAAACATGTGATCCTAATCTCAGTGCCATCACACATTTCACAGAGGACGCGACCCGCCAGTATTGTATCTCTCTCTCTCTCTCCCCTCTCCCAATCGGCCTTTTTCACAAATGCAAACTGAACGAGAAACAAACCACCACACAGTTCAACTATTTGAAATGAGTCCCAGCAATAATTTAAAAATAAATAAGCTGAACTGCAGGAAATAAATTACACTGGAAACTTGTCTACATTTTGTAACTGACACGTGTATTTTATTTGCGTCTGATCACGTGACGGAGAGCAGCCATTTTTTTTTGGCGCTTTTTGTAAGAAAAATGAGTTTTACCACAGATGTTAGCTAGCGTTGAGTTTGGGGGGGGGGGAGAACTAGGTGCACTGACTCAGCTGTGCTGTCTGAAATATGGTGTATGTCATCGAAACCTGCTCAGAGATGCAGTGGTTTTACTTTTCTCTCTCTCTCTCTCTCTCTTTCTCCTAGCTGTTTTATGAGTTTTTTCCCCTCCCTAGCTTTAGTTGCATAATGTTTAAAATTACTAGGAAATTCTCCGCCTGGTTCCTTGTTATCTGTCATCCAGGATTCTGCCAAGCCAGTTGGAAGATTTGTTTCTTCATTATTTTCTTGTGTGGCCATTTTTCTTTGGTGTTTTAAATTGTTTAAATCTCTCTTTATCTCTCTCTCTCCCTCTCTCTCTCTCTCTTCACCATCGTCATCATAATCATCAGCATCTCTTTCTCTTTCACTCTCACACCATCTCTTCCTCTCTTATCACCTCTTCTTCTCTCCGTCTCTCTCTTTCTGTTTGCCTCTCTCTCACACCATCTCGTATTCTATGTCTTTCTCTTTATCTCTCACACTATCTCTTCTTTTCTTTCCCTCTGTCTCACCATATCTTCCCCTCTCTCCCATTCACGCTCTCTCCCTCCCTCCCTCTCTCTCATCACTTCTTCATCCTTTTTTCTCTTTCACGCGATCTCTCTCTCTTTCTCACACCATCTCTTCCTTTCTGTCTTTCTCTCTCTCTCTCTCTCTCTCTCTCTCTCTAGACGTGGTCCTTATTTATCCCAAGCGTTTCATTGTCAGGTTGATTGGTGTCAGATGTCACTTCTGTAAAAGTCGTATATGGTGCTTTTACCTTATCGTGTTTTTTTTCTGTTACATTCTTATTCCTTCCTTCCTCTTCTTCTTCTTCTTCTTCTTCTTCTTCTTCTCTTTTGTCATTATCATATACCACCGCCACCCTCGTCCTTCAGGATCACAGACTTTTGTTTTTGTTTTTTGTTTTTTTTTAGGCTGAAGAATTTAGAGGGGGGCGAGGTTTGAGAAGACATGACCCTGCTTTTATTTGTGTGATTCATCAGACCACAGCTGTGCAATATTTTTCTCGCTTTCGTCGTCTCTCTCTCTCTCTCTCTCTCTGTCTCTCTCTTTCACTATGAGATTTGTCATCTCTCTCCTGCCTGTCCACCCACACACTGTTCTCACAATGCTTCTTTATTTCGGACATCTCCGCTGCTCATACTCCCGTTATTGTCTGCAGTTAGCGTCGCAGAGAGGAATGACTGTCAGCAGATTGGGAGAGGAACAACTTGAGAAAATTACAAAGGAGCGGAGGAAGAGAGAGGTTGAGGAGGAAGAGAGGAGAGAGAAGTCAAGTGAGCAGGTTCTGGCGAGGGAACTCGAGGGACGCAGGAGGGTTTTGATACTCCTGCCATGCACGTGTTTACCAGACTGTCGGGATGAAGGAACTGGCGAGGCGGTTCGCGGTGGAACCCGGGGACGTGGTTATCACCCCCTGGGCCCAGCGTGAGCAATGAATTAAAACTTCTTTTTCTGAAAGATCAGTCCGCAGAGATGAACTGTGCCTGTTCAGATTTTCTTAATCCGCGAGTGAAATTTATTGTGCGTTTCGGACTATTTCGTTGTGCTTTACATTTTTGATGATATTCGGGTGTCAGTGATAAACGATTGTTTTGGAAGATTTGTTCTATTGTTAGTGGTGATGGACGTAAGATATTTATTTAGGGCGAAATATTATTTTAAAAATGATGATTTCCAGATTTGAGAATTGATAAGAAATAAACAACGAGAAATGATGATTTCCGATACGATATACAGTCATCTGGTACTTGCTCGTCTTATAGATTAGATTTTCTTCAGAGAAACGAATTTATGAATTCTATTAATTTCATCCACATATACTGTAAATTAGATTAATTTCCTTGGATGTTAATATACTGGATTGGTTTAGTGATTATGTCGCTCGGCTGGTAGGCGTTAGCGATCATGTTTCTCCAGTCTTTGAATTCCCTGTGGTTTCAGATCAGTTGTATTGTCTTCCCTTTGCCGTGTCGACATCTGGAGAGCCTATTCAGATATCTTTCTCCTGGTCTCCTTCAGGTTCTATAACGTTTGTGTCTTCTTAAAGTATGTCCAGGGAGTTCTGATTATTATCAGGCCTGTTTAGTAGAAGACTGAAAATTGTAAATAACCCTCCAACTGTCGGACACAGCGCGATGCGGCTCTTGAACACCCCTAAATGATAGGTTTTGACCACACTGCTTTTTTTTCTGTTTCGATATCAGCATTAGATACGGAGCTACAACAGCTGAAGTGAGTATACCTTCAAGGTGTTCGTCGGATTTTTGACAGAGTTCTTGAAGAACAGCGTGCCTGCCTTTGTGCGTGTGAAATTTTGCTAGAAACGTTATTAAATTAAAGTTGTTCAGAGACATTTCAGTTGCTTTCTCGAGCAGAGCATACAGGGAGGGCTGTATTGGGGGGGGGGGGGGGCAGGCGCAGTGCTGTGAGTGCTTTAAGCGTTTTAAAGAGAGCAGAACTTCGATCTTGCCGTCAAATTTTGACTGAAAAGCTGTAGATGCCTCGCGTCATCATCATCATCATTATCATCGCCTTTCACTCCCTTGATAGCATAGGCCACGGATAAAGGCTCACCAGTCATCCCTGTTTCTGGAACTATTCTCTGCTTCCTTCCATGTGTGTCCCTTGTCTCTGAGCACTGTCATAATTCCTCTATTCCTAGTAAGTCTAGGTCTTCCTCGTTTTCTGTTTCCTTGAGGATTCCATGTCAGCGCTTGTCTTGCTATGCTGGTGTCGAGCTTTCTCAGAGTGTGATCAATCCACTCTCTCGCTATCGTGGAGGCCTTTCCACTTTCACACATTGTTCTAACATTCCAAAATGCAATGGTAAAAGGTGTCCTGGTACTCAGTTGGGATGTCGGTTTTGCCGCTTCCTTTCGGCTTTGACTACGTGACGTCATGCGCTCTGTTATCAGAGTCCCTTTCCTTTGGTTTGATATGTGTCAGAAACTGCTTGAAACTGGCTTGACGTGTGTCAGAAACTGCTTCAACATGCAAATGGTAATGAAAACTTTCTGAAGAACATCGTAACAGGTGATGAGACTTGGATTTTTTTTAAAAATGACTTTGTTCCTCAAGCTCTTTCATTGTCACTCAGTCAAAGCTCGACGAACAGCTCTGATGTAGCTCCACGTCTAATGCTGAGAGCGACATAGAAAAAAGTGACAAATTGTTGTCAAAACCTGCAGCTGGGGGGGGGGGGGGCGTTCAGATAGGCTGCATCGCGCTATCTGTGGCGGTTTGTGGGCTCTTTACAAATTTCGATCTTATATTGAACACCCCTCGTATGTCGTAGACTAGACTAATATTTATCAGTGTAATATAAAAACTTATTACGCAACCGTACTGTAATGATGTGGTCCGTTGAAAGTTTTTTTTTAACATAAACTGTTAAATAAATTACTACTACTCTCGTTCTGTCTTACATAAACTGTTAAATAAATTACTACTACTCTCGTTCTGTCTTTTGCCTTTTTTCATTCTTCTTCATATTTTGCTCCCTCATTTTACTACATTTTCCCATGCTGTCACTTCTTTCCCCCCTCCCCATTCATCAATTTCCTGGTTCCCTTTCCCCGTTCTCCCCCCCCCCCCCCCCCCCCCCAATACGCTTGAATTATTTCCCTACATCACATTAGTTGATTCACCTAATCTTCACCCATTACTTTATCTAGCACAGCCTCCTGCACATAATTACTGCCATTTATATGTTTTTTCTCCTGACCCAGACGCAAGGTGTAATCACAGCTGCCACCTAGGAACAAATCCGTCCCAAGCAAACCGGCGTTCTGTTGCTGTGCCTTCGTGTGTCGGCGTTGTAACAGCTGGGCCGCGCTGTATCTCTGGTGTTGCGTTTTATAGGGACCGACAGCCGACTCTGTGGCAGAGAACCAAAGTGGTTTACTGCGCGTTGTGGCGCCTTTAATATAAATAAATCTGGATAGGTTTACCATTTAACCCTTTGAATCCCGTCAGCCACTGGCTGTAATGATCAGATTTGAGTGTGTGTGATCCTGAGGCAAGACCGGCCGTGCTTCAGCGAATCAGTCATTCATTTGCATGTCCCTTGCGGAACTTTGCCTCCTTACCAGCTCTCCTGTAGGCCTCTCGGTTGTAAGCAAGATGCCCTGCTGCTGATGTTTCCATTTGCAGATCATCAACGATGTCTTGCAGCCATCTTCGCCTGGTCTTCCTCTCTTTCTTTTTCACATTACGAACCCTTCCAAGACGGTTTTCTCTAGATTATCATGACGTTTAATGTGTCCAAAATATTTAGGTTTTTTTTATCCTCTTTACTAGCCAGCCTTCTTCAATATTTAGTTCTTATAGTATGGATATATTTGTTCTTTTTTGTGTCCATGATATTTGAAAAACTCTTCTGTAGCATTTACATTCGCAGGCATTTATGTGTTTCATAGTTCTTTTGTTAAGTGTCCAGGTCTCACAGGCATATGTTGCGATGGGAAAGATGCATGCCCTTAAAAATCTTATTTTTGTAGTTCTGTCTGTTCATCTCCACAGATTCTTTAGCTGTTTTACTTTTTGAAGAGTGATAGATGTCCTCCTTTTAATTTCCCTCATTGAATCTCCATTATTAGTTGATAGTGATCCTCTTCCAATTTTTCATCATTGATACATATTTCATCTGCCTTATTTGTTTTGTCACTTGTCATCAATTTAGTTTTCTTCGCATTAAGATAGAGGTTTTGCTCTTCGCTGTTCTTACGGACTGACATAATTAGTTTTTCCAATCCTTTTTTTTTCGGCGAAGGGGATGGGGGTTAAATGGAAACGGCGCTTGTTTGTTACAACCAATTCATAGAGAGCAACGGAAGCTGAGGCGATTGTGCCACTTTCAGCAGGGCCAGATGACCATTCCTGGCCAAAAACTGTTCCTTCCCTCTATTCCAGGCTTATGGTAATGGAGTGCTCTGGCCTGGTAGCGATGTAGGGATCTACACGTTCCTGATGACTGTAAATCAGCTGAGAAGGCCTACCTCTTCCTTCCTCTTCAGCGAGTTAAGAAAGCCCCACTCCGCAATCAAAGATAATGGCCCATGTCCTAAGATCTTCATAAACAGTAACTGCATGAATATCGTTTTTCCAGTTATAGACGATCCATAAACAACATAACAGTAACAGGCATGCTGCACTACCTGACCTCTACGAGAGAAGAAGAAGTAGAAATATTAGTAGTATTTGTAGTTGTAGTAGTATCAGTGATGACAAGAGAAGTGACTGCACAGAGATTCGTTGATCTCAAGGAAAATATTTAAACGCTTCTCAGCGTTTGTTGTGGGTGTTTATTTTCTTTATTTGTATTACAATAGTATTCCTATTCCTTGGCATGTTTTCAGTTCCGTTTTTTTTTCATCTATATATCTATCTATCTGTCTGTCTGTCTGTCTGTCTGTCTGTCTGTCTGTCTGTCTGTCTGTCTGTCCGTCCGTCTGAACGTCCACGGATCGGTCTGTTTGCTTACCAGAGCCATCATCTTCATCTGTGGAGTCTCTATCTCTCTTTCTCTCTCTATCTCTCCTCGTCTTTGTCTGTTTTATTCTTTGAACTCTCCAGTTAATTCCTCTCTTTGTTCGCTTCGTTTGCCTCTTAACATAGGTCAGTAGCATGGATGTTTGACGAAAGATAACACGGAGAAAAAAAGATTGATTGCTGATTGCAGGAACATTTGTATCATGCCTATTGTTCTAATATAAATATAACAGTGCAGGGATTGATCAAATCGGCAGGGACTCGGTCCCTTGGTCAGGCTGGGACTTCAGGCAGGAGATTGAATCCACCCAGCCAAGGTTCACTCGGCGCTACGGAGTGCGTGGCTCATGCTGAGATTACTCTTCAGGAGAGGAGATTAAACCAGTTATGTAGTCTTGCCAGACGTGCAGTGATAACATTTTAATATTTATTAACATATAAATCTGACAGTACAATAAGCTCAGTAACTATTGCTATATAACTAAAGGTTTGCGAGAGTGCAGTGTTGAATTTCAGTTATACTTTTAACAGTCAGTACAGATCAGCCGTTCCCAACCGCGTTTTTTTTTTTTGGTTTTGTTTTTTAGCATAACGTTAAACTAGAACAAGTGGTGCATGGCCAGTGAGCTGGATTTTTTTTTTTAATGCTGAAATTCATCAGAAATTATTTCATGGATAATAACGAGTGTGCATGGAGTACAACTAAACAAGATGAAAACCAAATACAAATATTTTGAGAATAGACTCGTTAGAAGAATTTATAGGCTGGTAAAAGACCCTGTAAGAACAGTGAAAGATAAGAAGAAAAAAACAAAGAAATCTCCACATTGTTTAACTATCCGATTATGACAGCCATTATTTTTTTTAAGGCTGAGATGGCTCGGGCATTTAGAGAGAATAGAAGATAACAGACAAGCGAAGACGGCCCATACAGAAGTGATGACATTGGATAGACCTAGAGGTGGAGCTAGACAACGATGGCGAGACAGCCCAGAAGACGATATACGCTGCTCTTGGAATCGACAGATGGCAAGAAAAGATCAAGAACAGAGAGGAACGGAGACCTGTCTTGTCTGCAGCAATGAGCCTCAGTGGCTGAATTCAGCAGCTGTTCAAAGAAGAAGAAGAAATGGTAGTGATTATGGTTGTTATTTTAATATGCAGGCGTTGAAAAATAATGTAGCAGGATTTCCTGAAAATTCGAATTTCTTCTTCTTCTTCTCGCGACTATGCCCCTGATCCCCAGGGGACTCTAATCTGGGACTCGCAGCCTGAGATTTGAGAACCATTGCTGTAGATCCTGGTTACTGTATTAATCAGAAAAGATATATTTTTATTTTGCTAATCAAATTCTCTTTTTTTCTATGAGAAGTTGTGTTCCATCTGGTTCTCTTTCCGCTGCCCTAAAGATGAAAGGCTTCAAATGATAAGAGTAATTTCTCTTATCTGACTTATAAGCTTCCAAGAACATTTAGTGTGATACCAAATTTATGTTTGGATAATTGGGAACAGGTGGAATATTTTCCATTTGGTGTGCCAGCATTTGCGATCAGTCTGGAATGGATGATTTGCTTCCAGTAGATTGAAATGTGCGTTTCTTTGGCTTTGAACTAAACGGAGCTTGGAAAGATTCCGTTTTCATCTTCTTCTTCTTTCTTTACTACTTGAAAGGTCATAATTCTCTTTAGTTGTTCATCTTCCTCTTCTTTCGTGTGACCTGTAATTGTTTACAGCGTTTTGAGTTTTGATTTGAGACCTGCGTATTTAAGGTCAGTAGAAAGGAATATTTTAGACTATTCTAGACTATTCTTTCTTTCTTTCTTTCTTTCTATTGAGATGTTCTTGATTAGTCTCTGAACTGTCAGAGTTCATTCATTGTTTCGAGCCTGCGTCACATTCAGTTGTAATCTCCGCAAACTTATCTCACTTGAGCACAGTGTTCTACTTTTTTATGTTCACCTTTACCTGGCCCAGAAACTATTTTTCCCCAGTTAGAATGTTCAGGACTTTTACGCTCATTGAAGTATAATCTCATTGAGGATTTCGACGCTGGTGAAATATTTCGACGTTTCCTTGGGGGGAGGGGGAAGATAGGATGACGGTTGACATTACATCAGGTGAACCGTGGAAAGTGGAGTTCACTTCATTTACCTAATCTATGGCGCGTGAAGTTATTTGAAAACCCATCTTCAGGTGTTTAAATATAGTTTGTAAAACTCTTTCGCAGTATGTCCGTCCGTCCGTCCGTCTGTCTGTCTGTCTGTCTATCAGCCAGCCTTATCTATCTATCTATCTATCTGTCTGTCTGTCTGCCTGCCTGCCTGCCTGCCTGCCTGCCTGCCTGTCTGTCTGTCTCCGCTGGTCTTGATTGGTTGGCTAAGTGGTTAAAAGCAGTGGGGACTTTTTTGGTACACATCAAAAAAGGGCGCGGTCACTAAAAATGGGCACCAGAGAAATCTGAGAAGGTAAGCGCGGCCAGGCGTGATACTCACATCACACTTTCATGTGCCGAAGGTCCTGGAATATATATACCTTAATGGATGGAAACGGAGATTTTAACTTTTGCTGATCCTGGTTGTTATATACACGCTCTGGTGGAAAAAAAGTGCCAGTAATTAAGAAAATAAATTATTATTTCTCATTACGTAGTTAATTTTTTAATAAGTTCCTTTTTTTTTCAAAATGCTTCTCTGCCAAAAAAAAAAAAAATGACACGGGATTAGAACATTAAGCTGAAGTGTTGACGAAAGCTTTGACAGCAGATAAGAAGTTCATTACTAGTTGTCTGTTCTCATGTTCCTGACCAGCTCTGTGGGTGCTTTTCATGTATCGTGACCGCCGGTGTAGCAGTGTAAGTAGCGTGATGAAGGTCGTAGTTCGAACCTAGGAAGAGATGCACGAGCCATAGAAATGGGTATATAGCCCCCCCCCCCCTCTTTTTTTTGGCTCTGGGAA
This sequence comes from Achatina immaculata, assembly GCA_009760885.1. NCBI lineage: Eukaryota > Metazoa > Mollusca > Gastropoda > Stylommatophora > Achatinidae > Lissachatina > Lissachatina immaculata. Next base: position 46,942,008 of record CM019720.1, on the reverse strand, counting down.
AGGAAAGACGGCCAGGCTTGATGCTAACCTCATCACCCTCTGGTATGCCAACAGATTAAGAAAACTGTAGGCATTAATACCATATCCCCCCCCTCCCCAGGTGCCTCCGCCTTTACAACTTTTGCCTTTTTTCCCATAGTATCTCACAGTACACCCTACAACATAAGCATCTCTACTCACTGACCGTCTACTTGATATTAGTTAGTTAAATAAGTTTCAGTGTACTTAATGTCAGTTATAGCATGATGAAGTTACACTGTTAGTTATAGCATAATGAAGTTACACTGTTAGTTCTAGCATAATGAAGTTACACTGTTAGTTATAGCATAATGAAATTACACTCTTTGTTCTAGCTTAATAAACATACACTGTTAGTTATAGCATAATGAAGCTACACTGTTAGTTACAGCATAATGAAGCTACACTGTTTGTTCTAGCTTAAAGAACTGAAACTGTTAGTTCTAGCTTAATGAGCTTACATTGTTTGTCATATTTTAATGAACTACACAAATTCTCTCATCTTAGTATTAAAAGTTCGCCTGTATTTGATGTTCAATGAAACAGGTTGGGCAGGTAAAGCAGAATACGTATCATGAAAAACACATTTGATAAGGGAAATGGTTTGCGTTTTGGAGGGAAGAAGGGAAGTAGTTTCTGGTCTCTCACTTTTGGAAACGTGAGAGTCGTGAATTACATACACCTGCCCGGCAAATGTTTGGATAAACCATTTCGTTTTTATGTCACGGTCATAAATGTTTTGCTTTTAGTTCTGAAGATAAATGCACTTTTTTTAACCACACGGGCATCTCTCTCTCTCTCCCTCCGTCTAATTGAAAGAGCGAAATGGATTTCCCAGGGTATGGAAATAAATTTGAGATAGTTTCGTGTATAGCTACTTATTCCATCTTTTTGAAAAACATCTAAGTTTTTATCTGCCTTAAAAAGTGTTGTGTTCTTCTATTATCCATGAACATGTTGAATTTCTTACGCCTGAAAGTGTTGAATAGTCTCATCTCAGCACAATACTGGGCCATGGGCATTTTTTTCCTTTGGTTGCTTCTAGAACAATGGTTCTTCGCCTTTTTTTTTTTTTTTGGCTGTAGACCTCTTTTGCCGCCGGCCTGAAAACAGTTGTGGACCCCTCATTAAAAATAAACCAATAAATAGAACCCGGATGATGCTAAGAATTTTTTAAAATCGAGATAGTCAATTTCCTGGTCCGTGGAATCCCCAGAAATCTTTCCGTTGACCCTTTGAGGTTCATGGACCACAGTGTGAGAAGCATTGTTATAGAGCTTTTTCATCTTTCGTTCTTCACTGGACCTTTTTATCAGGTCACTCGCGCTCTTTATACTGTTCTCACTTTGTCTTGGTAAACCTTGGTTTTCATGCTGAAGTTATGTTAACGGGGTTTTATGTGCGAATGCCTAACGTTAAAGGGGTTTTATATACGAATGCCTAACGTTGAAGGGGTTTAATGTAAGAAAGCCTAACGTTAAAGGGGTTTAATGTACGAAAGCCTAACGTTAAAGGGGTTTATGTACGAAAGCCTAACGTTAAAGGGGTTTTGTGTACGAAAGCCTACCGTTAAAGGGGTTTAATGTACGAATGCCTAACGTTAAAGGGATTTTATGTACGGATGCCTAACGTTAAATGGGTTTAATATACGAATGCCAAACGTTAAAGGGGTTTTATGTGCGAATGCCTACATTCATTAATTCATTATATATATATTTATATATATATATATATTCCACTGACAGTCATACCTCTCCCTTCCGCATGTTTCTTGATGTTTCCAATAATTTTGATTTACTTTCCACTTTCCGCTCTCCCGATGGCAACAGGCTAGTGGCTCCTCTGTTAGTTTATGATAATCTTGAACTGGTCAGTATTTGAATGGTTTTTCTTTTACAAGTTTAAAATACCCGTTCCCCCGTTTTATGAACTGTTTAGCTTTGTTTTTTGTTTTTTGAAATCATAGTTGCTTCTGATGTATTGTTGAATAACGGACTAATTCGGCGGTGCATTGTTCTTGAATACAGTAATCACTGCTCATTTTTTCGGCTCAGAATAATAGAGGCCATGCTTTCATTGTCGTGACGGTATTTTTCCACGTGCCGTTGTTATTATTATTAATATTGTTATTAATATTATTATTATTATTCGTAATAACTTCCACAGTAAATACAAAATGAAAATCAGTTTGTGACATCCCGTAGAGTTGAGGCTCATGACTTGCGACAATGTGGCGGGAGTCTGCAAACACTAACAGAAAACCCAGTGTGCCTTTTGCTCGAACGCAGATTACTCACACTCTGATTGGATTACAGCTATGTTTATTTTAATGACTTTCGACTGTGTCTTTTGCGAAGATTTTTGTGTGAAAGTTCATTAACATGGTTATCAGAGGACCTGGTTGATAAAATGTACCTAACCAAGATTTGTATTTTCTTCTTTTTCATCCCGGCCATAGATTCAGCGAATGCGTCCAGCACGTGAGTATAGTTATATTTATTTTTGTTTATTGAATTTTTTTCTCTCTCTCTTTACTTCCTGTTTGATTTATTAATTTCTCCATCCCTTCTCTCTCTCTCTCTCTCTCTCTCTCTGCCTTTCCCCCACCTGTGTGTGTTTGTTTTTCACGTTTCTATATCATGTTTTTGTGAGTTTTTCCCGTTTTTATATCATGTTTTTGCGAGTTTTTCACGTTTCTATATCATGTTTTTGTGAGTTTTTCACGTTTCTATATCATGTTTCTGTTTCCATTGTGTAGTTCCTGAGATTCGTGCTACGTTTTTTTTTTATCTTTCTGTGCCTCCTGATATCTATTATTAGATAATTAATTACCCGGGATCTGGGCATGTACATCGGGAGCAAAGAATAGGACCTCTGTACCCTACCACGCATGATCGTAAAAGGCGACTAAGGAGAGCTCTGCACATGGACCAGCAACTTTATCCGGTTAAAAAAAAGGACGTTAGGCACAAAAAAACGTCAACAAGAGCTCATCAAGAAATAATTGGAGAGCCCATGTTGATGGCCTATGCCCCAGAAAGGAGTAAGAATGGCATGGATGGATGGACAGTGGCTGTAATATTATTTGCTGTTATAACACCAGTAACCAGGGCTGGTACCGTTGTTAGAGCCAGTAGTTCTCAACGGGGAGGAAGGTGGCTCCCCAGAGGAATAATTTCAAGGCTAAGGGGAGGATTTTTTTTCCTAAGGGAGGAATTGGGAAAGATGTTTTTATATTATTATTCATTTTTATAGGATGGTGATTTAATACAAATTAGTAGTAATTTGGAAATGTTTTAGTTTTATAAACCGCTTCATTAGAATTGTGCCCCCCCCCCCCCCCCATTTGTAAGTAACAGATTTACTCTCTGTCAGTACAGCGGGAGAGTGAAGTAGGTAGACTTAGCGCTGAAACATTTATAAACAAAACGTATACAGGGGGTTCTCGATATACCTCGCACCGATATACATTGTTTCGCATTTGCGCCCTAGATTAGAGATTCTGAACTCATTTGCCTCAAATATATGCTTACGTACGTCGTATTGCCAGATGCGCGTAAGCATGTTTCCTCGAAGTATTCTCATTCATCTGAAGGTGTTTAAATTCGTAATTATAATTATGTCCTTGGTTAAGCTCTCGGTTTACTAATCCGATGGTACCGGGTTCAGTCCCACCAATGGGATTTTTCTTTTCTGGTACACACTCCGTGGTTGACCCAGCCTCTAAAAAAATTGGTACCAGAGAAATCTGGAAAGGTAAATCGGCCGGGCCGTGATACTGACCATATCACGCATTCATTTGTCGAAGGTCATGGAAAATACGGGCCTATTAGCGTTTTCCTCATTATACCTTAACGGCATGGAAACGGGAATTTTACCTTATATATATATATATATGCATGTGCGCATGTTTGTATGTTATAGCATTACTTTGGAACGCCTGGGACAATTTCAACCACACTTGGTACACATATGACTTACAATCTGGACAGTGCACCTTGGGGGTTACATCACCTATATGCTACCCCTATGACCCCTACGGGTCGGAGTGACATGTAAAAATAATCGAAAATGAACGATATTAGTGTCGAATCCATAGTTTTTTGGGTTGCTGAGATGAATAGTGACACATTCCCGGTGCCGTTTAAGCCCAAGTTCAGCTCTCATCGACATGGGGGGGGGGGGGGGGCCTAGGGTGGGGGTGGGATGGGGATGACATGTAAAAGTAATGGAAAACGACGGATATTAGTGTCGAATCCATAGTTTTCGGGGTCGCTGGGATAAATAGTTACACTGCCGATGCCGTTTAAGTCCAAGCTCAGCCACAATCGGCATGGGGGTCTTAAGGGTGGGGTGGGATGGGGTGACATGTACAAATAATGGAAACGACCGATATTCGTGTTGAATCCATAATGTTCGAGGTCGCTGAGATGAATAGTGGCAATCGGAAGTTCATCGGCATGGGGGGGGGGGAGGGGGGAGAAGTGGTGTAAAATAATATATCCAAATTGACCGAGACTAGTTATCGAATCCATAGTGTTCGGGGTCTCTAAGTGGCAGTCTTGATGACAATTAAGCTTACCTTTAGTCGAATAGAAAGAATAGAACTCTGTAGAACAGTCTAGACTCTGTAGAGCCTTCTAGAAGGTTGTTGAAATGAGTAGAACATTGTAGAACCTCCTAGAAGATTGTGGAAGTGCGTAGACCTCTTTAGAACCTTCTAGAAGGCTGTGGAAATGAATAGAACGTTGTAGAACGGTCTAGAAAGTTGTGGAAATGAATAGAACTTTGTTGATTGGGATAAATACCCGGGCAACGCCGGGTAATAAGCTAGTGTGTGTGTGTGTATATATATATATATAATACACACCATCCATTCCTTTCTCACCTTTTTTAAAACCCCTATTTAGCTATTTGTGGCATAGACCATCAGCAAGGGCTCTCTGTTTATTTATATCCTGGGCTGTTTCTTCTCCCTGCCCCCCCCCCAGGTGTTGTGAAGAAGTTCCTTCCTCCGCCAGTATTAAAGTATTTTGGCAGAGTTGGGTACTTGGCCCTCTGTCCAACCCTCCTCCTTTCTCGCCCAGGCTTGGGAGTGGCCTTTACGGAGTTTTTGCTATGTACCGTGTATATATATACACACACACACACTGTATGTATCAAAACATAAGTACAGTAATAAGTATGTTTTAAATATCAAATAAAACAAATGCATTTATACCATAAAATACCGTACATCATAATTTTAGACAATACATAGTGAACATGTAGCTAAGGTGTGTAGATAAGTAGTAAATTATAGAAATTCTTTATTGAGCTGATGTCTTCGGCAAGGCAGATTGTTTGATAATTTTAAGAGAAATGCTGTAAGGGATAAATGAGGCAAGTCGTCTTAACAAAGAACAGACTGAACTGTAAAGACGAGTATTTGATAAAGAGGCATAGGCCAAACGTGTGGAAACAGCTTAGCAACGGGGAATCTTAGGCTCTTCTGGTGAATTAATAGGCACTTTTTGGGCAGACCTGTGATCACGTGCCTTCGTTTTGTTGAGGTAACACGGATTATAAACGTTGGTCTGCCTGCATATGGCAAGGATTCTAAAACAGTAGGGGATTTTTTGGAAAAGAAGGGGAGGGGGAAGAGAGAGAGAATTGGAACAACAGATTTAAACAACTGAAATGTTTTATGCGCATTATTTGGAATGGCGGTCTGGTTAGCCGAGTGGTTAAGCGCTCGGTTTACTAACCCGATGGTGCCGAGTTCAGTCCCAGCAGTTGGGATTTACACACCAGAAAGCGCCCCGGGGTTCACCCAGCTTCTAAAAATGGGTACCAGAGAAATCTGGGAAGGTAAAGCCGCCAGGCGTGATACTGACCATATCAGACTTTCATGTGCCGAAGGGCTTGGAAAATATGGCCTAACACCGTATCTCCAGTATGCCTTAACTGCATGGAAACGGGAATTTTACCTTATTATTTTGGAATACGGCTTTAGAATCAGACTGTCTTATCTGAAGGTGGGGTAATGACATTCTGACGTGGTGAAAAGGATTCATGGAGCAAGAAAGTTTGAGAATCACTTTGATGTAGCATGATTTCTATCGCAAAGATAACGTGGGGAATAATGAGATGAAGTTAAGACTCATTCTGCAAGAAAAATAAAAGAACCTGAACATTGAGCCACACAGCAGCATGATCTTCAGCTGGAGCCACACGGCAGCATGACCTTCAGCTGGAGCTTCAGCAGCATGATCTTCAGCTGGAGCCACACAGCAGCATGATCTTCAGCTGGAGCTTCAGCAGCATGATCTTCAGCTGGAGCCACACAGCAGCATGATCTTCAGCTGGAACCACACAGCAGCATGATCTTTAGCTGGAGCTTCAGCAGCATGATCTTCAGCTGGAGCCACACAGCAGCATGATCTTCAGCTGGAGCTTCAGCAGCATGATCTTCAGTTGGAGCCACACAGCAGCATGATCTTCAGCTGGAGCCACACAGCAGCATGATCTTCAGCTGGAGCTTCAGCAGCATGATCTTCAGCTGGAGCCACACAGCAGCATGATCTTCAGCTGGAGCCACACAGCAGCATGATCTTCAGCTGGAGCCACACAGCAGCATGATCTTCAGCTGGAGCCACACAGCAGCATGATCTTCAGCTGTAGCCACACAGCAGCATGATCTTCAGCTGTAGCCACACAGCAGCATGATCTTCAGCTGGAGCCACACAGCAGCATGATCTTCAGCTGGAGCCACACAGCAGCATGATCTTCAGCTGGAGCCACACAGCAGCATGATCTTCAGCTGGAGCTTCGGCAGCTTCAGGACCTAATGAAAGACCTTTGTAATAGGAAAAGTAATATTTTGTATCTTTTTATTAACAACTCCATGTTAAATTGTTGTACAGTCTAGTGTACAGTACTTTACAGTCTAGTATACAGCACTTTGCAGTCCAGTGTACACCATTTTGTAATCTAGTGTACAGCACTTTGCAGTCCAGTGTACACCATTTTGTAATCTAGTGTACAGCACTTTGCAGTCCAGTGTACACCATTTTGTAATCTAGTGTACAGCACTTTGCAGTCCAGTGTACACCATTTTGTAATCTAGTGTACAGCACTTTGCAGTCTAGTGTACAGTGAAATAAGTAATTATTGTTCATACACGTATACACTTTCACACAGATTTTAGTTTTGTAGTTGACCAAGTTGGTATCTTCCATATAAGTAGACTTGTTTAAAAACGGTAAGAACAATTTTATTTATTAAGGGTAACAGAATCTTAAAACAGTTTTAAAAAACTTCCCGTCATTTTAAATGCATGTGATATTTTTAAAAAAAACTGCAGTCACCATGTGTATTTATATATTTGATCATATATAAAAGTATTTATATATTTGGTCATATATATTTATTACGCAAAACATTGTTTATTGTCTTCCATGTAACACGCTAGCTCGGTATGGAAATCAATATCCAGTATACTATATAGATCTCATATTTTTAAGAAATGAAACCAAATATCCATGAAATATCTGTTTCTAAGACGAAGAAGAAACACCTGCAGCTCTATACTGTCTGAAAAGAGTCATGATGTTGTAACTTTCTTGCACTAGGTGTGTAGAAATACATATAACACAAAAGGCTGTGCGAGTACTACTATTTTCAGACAGCGTAGAGCTGCTTCTGTAGCATCTTCTTCTTCTTCTTTTCATTTTTTTTTTTTTGACGCAAGAAAGTTACAATATCATGACTTTAATTTACACTGGCAACTAAGCCGGTGGAGGGAGTAAAACTAAGTGTAGTTGTTGTTTTTTTTTAATTTAACTTCATATCACCAGCTGCACATGTCCAGATAAGTATTTTAAATGTTGCTTGACTCTACTGGTATCAGTAGCACCTGCTGAGATGACTTCTCCATCACGATCTGTTTCCCCTACAGGATGTTAATCACTAACGTTTCGTGCAGTACACGTACCGTGGCGTAATGTATTTTACGTGATGTTTGACACGAAGAGATGTGTTGCCTAGATGAAAACATCGCGTATACCCCCGGTCGAGGATTACTTGGCCTCTTGAGCAAGCCATGAAGTCGAGGGGGCCAGGAAACTTTGTTTTGTAAGACACCCCCTGGGAGACTGATTGCGTTTTGAGTTTCTGTAAGGACTAGCGAGGATTTATAGGAGTAAACGTTTGTGTGTCGTGGAGATAATGGTGATAGAAGTGGAGATGAAAAATAGATACTGCAGAACACAGGGCAAACTCGTGTGTGTTTTATAACTTAAAGTGATATAAAACTACGACGGTTAATCGAGGGGGCAGTGTGAGTCCGTGAGATCACAAAGGAAAAGATAATAATAAAAAGAGAAAGATGTGGATGAGAAAAAAGCCTGCCTTGATAGGAATGGCACAAGAGCTCAGCCTTTCGGCATTCAAAATTCTTCAGACTTAAAGGGTTAAAGGAAAGGAGAATTGAAAGAAAAAAGATGATCACTATTAAATACCTTTCTTATAATATGTTTATGCTTTATGATTTATGGTCTGAATTATCATCATTGCACTACGGACATGTCTGTAGGTGCTCATACTCCCCCCCCCCCTCATCATATACATCAGTATCCTGCGGCAGATAGCGCCCGTCCTGTGTTGACTCTTCTCGTGTGTCCAGTATGTCTCTTGTTCCTGGACGTGCCAACGTTTTGTGCTCCCAGCTCTCTCAGTCTACGCAGTCTGGTGTGGATTCGCTGCTCTCGAATTCTTCCAGTCTGCCTGTCTCTCCCAGTGCATTCACCATATCAGCTTCATCCAGAGCCAGCGACATATCAACTCTCTGATTTCCTGGATGCTCGCAAGCCGGTGTAATATGTATATTTTTATGCTAGATAACGCTGGAAACGGTGGCTACGTTCTCGGAAAATATCCCAACGCTGTTTTCCAGTACGTCTTATTCGGTGACGTCTGTTGGAAGAATCAGAAAATAAGGTTACTTGAGGAAAAGTTGTTGGAATCAAGATGTGTTGTATGCAACGCAGTTGGGGCTTCACACAAATACAACGCAGCAAAGACGAGTACACTACAATCCTGACAAAAATGTAGTAGAATCAAGATGTATCGCAGCTGGCATCACATTAGGGCTGATAGCAAACCGTGAGATGGGGGGGGGGGGGGGGGGGGGGGGGTATATATTTGATCATATATAAAAGTATTTATATATTTGGTCATATATATTTATTACGCAAAACATTGTTTATTGTCTTCCATGTAACACGCTAGCTCGGTATGGAAATCAATATCCAGTATACTATATAGATCTCATATTTTTAAGAAATGAAACCAAATATCCATGAAATATCTGTTTCTAAGACGAAGAAGAAACACCTGCAGCTCTATACTGTCTGAAAAGAGTCATGATGTTGTAACTTTCTTGCACTAGGTGTGTAGAAATACATATAACACAAAAGGCTGTGCGAGTACTACTATTTTCAGACAGCGTAGAGCTGCTTCTGTAGCATCTTCTTCTTCTTCTTTTCATTTTTTTTTTTTTGACGCAAGAAAGTTACAATATCATGACTTTAATTTACACTGGCAACTAAGCCGGTGGAGGGAGTAAAACTAAGTGTAGTTGTTGTTTTTTTTTAATTTAACTTCATATCACCAGCTGCACATGTCCAGATAAGTATTTTAAATGTTGCTTGACTCTACTGGTATCAGTAGCACCTGCTGAGATGACTTCTCCATCACGATCTGTTTCCCCTACAGGATGTTTAATCACTAACGTTTCGTGCAGTACACGTACCGTGGCGTAATGTATTTTACGTGATGTTTGACACGAAGAGATGTGTTGCCTAGATGAAAACATCGCGTATACCCCCGGTCGAGGATTACTTGGCCTCTTGAGCAAGCCATGAAGTCGAGGGGGCCAGGAAACTTTGTTTTGTAAGACACCCCCTGGGAGACTGATTGCGTTTTGAGTTTCTGTAAGGACTAGCGAGGATTTATAGGAGTAAACGTTTGTGTGTCGTGGAGATAATGGTGATAGAAGTGGAGATGAAAAATAGATACTGCAGAACACAGGGCAAACTCGTGTGTGTTTTATAACTTAAAGTGATATAAAACTACGACGGTTAATCGAGGGGGCAGTGTGAGTCCGTGAGATCACAAAGGAAAAGATAATAATAAAAAGAGAAAGATGTGGATGAGAAAAAAGCCTGCCTTGATAGGAATGGCACAAGAGCTCAGCCTTTCGGCATTCAAAATTCTTCAGACTTAAAGGGTTAAAGGAAAGGAGAATTGAAAGAAAAAAGATGATCACTATTAAATACCTTTCTTATAATATGTTTATGCTTTATGATTTATGGTCTGAATTATCATCATTGCACTACGGACATGTCTGTAGGTGCTCATATTTTTCCCCTCCCCCCCCCCCTCATCATATACATCAGTATCCTGCGGCAGATAGCGCCCGTCCTGTGTTGACTGGGAAGTCTTCTCGTGTGTCCAGTATGTCTCTTGTTCCTGGACGTGCCAACGTTTTGTGCTCCCAGCTCTCTCAGTCTACGCAGTCTGGTGTGGATTCGCTGCTCTCGAATTCTTCCAGTCTGCCTGTCTCTCCCAGTGCATTCACCATATCAGCTTCATCCAGAGCCAGCGACATATCAACTCTCTGATTTCCTGGATGCTCGCAAGCCGGTGTAATATGTATATTTTTATGCTAGATAACGCTGGAAACGGTGGCTACGTTCTCGGAAAATATCCCAACGCTGTTTTCCAGTACGTCTTATTCGGTGACGTCTGTTGGAAGAATCAGAAAATAAGGTTACTTGAGGAAAAGTTGTTGGAATCAAGATGTGTTGTATGCAACGCAGTTGGGGCTTCACACAAATACAACGCAGCAAAGACGAGTACACTACAATCCTGACAAAAATGTAGTAGAATCAAGATGTATCGCAGCTGGCATCACATTAGGGCTGATAGCAAACCGTGAGATGGGGGGGGGGGGGGGGGGGGGGGGGAAGAGAATTTGTTTCCGATAAGACGCAGAGAGCCAGAGAGCGAGGTGGGGTAGTAGGTGGCTCTACTACTCCTATAAAGTGCCTCAGGTGCTCAGTGAAGGGAATACCAGGCGGGTCAGAGGCGCCTTAAAACCTCTCGCTCCCGCTGCCTTGCGGGTAGGACAGGGAGTCCAAAGGCTAGCGGAGAGTCCGTACACAAACCGACAGAAGGCAACGGGAAACCACTGTTGTAATTCCCAAGAATAATTATGCTTAAACAGATTAATCGATTCATCATGAACGACGTTAATGGATGTTCCTCTGGAACAGCCTCGTCCGGTAGGGCAGCTCACGAGCCACAGGTGAGGCCAGATCGTCATCAAGCTACTGGTGGCAAAAATAGCAAGTTCAAAATAGCAACATGGAATGTTAGAACTTTATTCCAGGCTGGAAAATTAGAAAATGTAAAGATGGAAATGGAAAGGATGAAGATCAACATATTAGGAATGAGTGAAGTTAGATGGACAGGTGCAGGGAAGATAAACTCAGATAAATATACAATAATATATTCAGGAAGTGAGAAACACGAACGAGGAGTAGGAATTATATTTGATGAACAAACGGCAAGGACAATTGTAGGATATTTGAACATCTCGGACCGAGTCCTGCTAGCCCAACTGAAAGGACAACCAATAAACATAAATATTATACAGGTGTACGCTCCAACATCTGAAAGCTCTGAAGAAGATTTACAGCTATTTTATAATGACATAGAGACAGCACTAAAACACACAAAGTCACATGAAGTTACCATAGTCATGGGAGATTTTAATGCCAAAGTTGGTAAAGGAAGAACTTCAGACATCGTTGGTGACTATGGACTGGGGGAGAGGAATGACAGAGGTTATAAATTAATTGAATGGGCAAGAATACACAGCATGGTTGTAGGAAACACCTGGTTTAAACAACATCCTCGAAGACTGGCAACGTGGTGCAGTCCAGACAAAAAGACTTTTAACCAGATAGACTACATATTAATCAACAAACGATTCCGCAATGCATTACTGACAACAAAAACCATGCCAGGAGCTGACTGCAATAGTGACCATGATCCACTCTGTGGAAAAGTTAGAATAAAACTAAAGAAAGCATGCAGAAAAGTGAGAAACATCAAACTGAATACAGAACTTCTTAAAAATGACCAAGAACTGAGAGAACAATACAAAGTTATTATAACAAATAGATACAATGCAATAGCAAAGATAAATAGTATAGATGAACAATGGGAAATGTTAAGAGATTCTATCCACCAAACTGTGAAGGAGATAATACCACCAAAAAAAGAAGCCCCTAAAAATAAATGGATGACAGACGACATCTTAGGACTGATGGACAAGAGGAGGAGGAGTAAAAAACGAGAAAAAATATAACAAGATAAATAAAGAAATAAGATGCAAATGCAGAGAAGCAAAAGAAGTGTGGTTAAATGAGCAGTGCAGACAGATAGAGGACTCTCATATTAAAGACAGCAAAAACATGCACAAACGAATTAATGAACTCACAGGCAGGAAAACAAAATATACCACAGGATGCCTGAAATCGAAAGAAGGTAAAATGTTAATGGGAAAAGAAGACATTGTGGACAGGTGGACAGAGTATATCAGTGAGCTATATGGAGGAGAAAGACCAGAATTAACACTAGATACTGAAAACTGTGAGGGACCACCAATACTTGAAGATGAAATCATAGATGCCATCAAACACATGAAGAAAGGAAAAGCGACTGGGCCTGATAATATAACAATAGAAGAAATAGAGGCACTAGAGGAGACAGGAATAAAAATAATAACCAAGTTACTGAATGACATTTACAACAGTGGTTATATTCCCAGTGACCTGATTAAATCCACGTTTATAGCACTACCAAAGAAACCAGGTGCAAAGGAATGTGACGACCACCGGACTATCAGCCTCTCATGTCACATAACGAAGCTACTTCTGAGAATAATTATGAGAAGAACAAGGAAAAAGATAAAAATGGAAATAGCAGATGAACAGTTTGGATTTGTTGAAGGAAAGGGAACACACAATGCCATTTATGCTTTACGAACACTAACAGAAAGAGCTTTAGAAGTACAGAAAGATCTCTACTTATGCTTCATTGATTACACCAAGGCATTTGACAAGGTGAAACATAATGAAATTATTAAAATGCTTGAAGACATCAATATAGACGGCAAAGACCTGAGGATTGTAAAACATCTATACTGGCAGCAAGAAGCAGCAGTTCGAGTTGAAAATAGAATTGGAAAATATCAACCTATAAAACAAGGGGTGCGACAAGGATGTGTACTATCTCCAGACCTTTTTTCTCTGTATAGCGAGAATATTCTAAGAACAATCATCACAGAACCAGGCATAAAAATTGGAGGATACAATATTAACAACCTTCGGTATGCTGACGACACAGTACTGATAGCTGAGAACCAACAAGACCTGCAAAATCTCTTGGATAAAGTCGCCAAAGAAAGTGAACAGAAAGGCCTTACTTTGAACATCAAAAAGACAGAGACTATGGTTATATCTAAGAAACAGAATCCACCAGCATGCAGTATAAATTAAACGGAACTGTTCTAAAGCAGGTGCAGAAATTCAAATACCTTGGAGCAGTAATAACTTCAGATGGGAAATGCAGAACAGAAATTAGGAACAGAATAGGCCAAGCAAAGACTGCATTTCAGAGAATGAGAAACATATTGACCAACACATCCTTATCAATGAATGTTAGAAAACGAGTCCTAAAATGCTATATTGAACCTATCTTGTTATATGGAAGTGAATCATGGACAATAGGCAAGTCTGCACAAAAATCATTGGAAGCAGCAGAAATGTGGTTTATTAGAAGAATGTTGCGAATCCCCTGGACAGCAAAAATAACTAATGAAGATGTAGGAGAAGAGCTGGAGAGACAAAAAACCTTGTCAAAAAGATAAGAGAGAGACAATGTACTTTCATAGGACATGCAATGAGAAGAGGGGGCATTGAAAATATTATAACAACAGGAAAAATAGAAGGAAGAAGATCAAGAGGAAGACCAAGAGAAATGATACTGGACAGCCTGACGGGATGGTGTGAGAGGAGATCACCAGCTGAGCTGATGGCCTGCATGAAGGATCGTGTACTCTGGAGAAGCATAATAGCCAACGCCAGTCGGCACGGCACATGATGATGATGATGATGATGCAGAGAGCCGGTAATTATTTATCCCATCTGATGTTCATGGACAAAGATGGATGGATATTTCGATGCAGTGTATGGTGTGATTTTACGTAAAGCAGCTAAGGGAGAGAAGTCAGTAATATACGCATACTTCAGAAAAGCAGGTTTGCGCGGGAAAGCCCTCAAGACTTTGTTATACCCCTCAGTCCTCACGAGTGCCAATGTCTGATACAAGATCAGTGTTAAATCTGATTTAGTCAATAGCTAACTACATATGCTAACTTTGATTTAGTCAATAGCTAACTACATATGCTAACTTTGATTTAGTCATTAGCTAACTACATATGCTAACTTTGATTTAGTCAGTAGCTAACTAGATATGCTAACTTTGATTTTGTGCACTGGATCGGGCTCAATTTTGAGAGAAGGATATCCAGCTGAACAGTTTCTCTTGTTTTTCTAAGGGGATAGGGCCCGAATGGGATTTCTTGTTTTAACCTTTCTCTATCCCATGTCAAAGATTTATTAAGCAAACGTCTAACATCCCGCACAAATTTTGTCGTTGATTAAACTCAAGAAGTGTAATTTATTCAAGTTACTTAAATGTTCAAGTTTAACTTTGAAGTCAGTAAAGCGGGGAATTTCACATTAAGTTTAAAAAATAGGTAAAAAAAGAAAAAAACTGTACATCTTAAATCCTTCTCGTGCCGTTAAACGTCACATAAGGCTCGCGTGGTAGTTCGCCAAGTTTTTTCGGCGAGCTTTTCAACCTCATCAAGGGATTTTATGCCTACTAGTTTGGCCTCTCTTACAATGTCCTCTTTAGAGTTTAACTTACCTTATCAGGGGATTGTATGCCTACTAGTTTGCTCTAACAATGTCCTCTTTAGAGTTTCACATGGTCGACTTTTTTTTCCTTCTGCCTGTTGTGTTCCACTTGATAGCTTGTTTTGGGATTCTCTGACTGTTTTTTCTCATCATGTGACCGACATATGCACATCCCCTTTTTTCTGATCACACATGTAAATAAGCTAAATTTATTCAAGAGAAGAAATCCTTAAGAATGGCCTGTAGTCCACTACACGTGCACATTTTTCAGCTAGGAGTCTCGCAATTAACAGTATAGTGACTTCTTCCTGTTGTGAACTTGCGGAGGCTTCCCTGGTAAGCTTCTCCAACACGATTCACAGTTTTTCCGCTTGATCCTGGACGTCCCTGCCGAGGAGCTGTTCTCAGACAGCCTTCATCCCGGAATTTCGCTTACCACTTCTCGATACTGTTGATAACAGGTGCTGCCTTCTGGAATTCCACTCGAAATCGTCGCTGCACAGTCACAACTGACGAGGCTCTTGCGTATTCCAAAACACAAAAATGACTGCTCGCGATTACTGAACGCCATATTTGCTACTGCTGCCTCCTAGCGGCAAACCACGGAAGCTCTGCACGAGGGCTTTATTTAAAAAAAAATTGAAGAGTCTCTCTCTCTCTCTCTCTCTCTCTCTCTCTCTCTCTCTCTCTCTCTCTCTCTGCATAAGAATTATCATCACCGTTACGTAGTTTCTTTGTTGCGAAGTTTTGAAATGTTTCACGGACTTATGAATAACCCTGTACACTTGTATTTAGTGTTAGTTAAACTGGAAACTATATAACATAATGACCAAACAAAAAAAAACACGCTTCACTTTTCATTTGTTGAGATGATATATAAACAGACTGATAGACTGATGAGAATACCATGTACAGCCAAGAAAACAAATTAAGAGAGTCTAAGTGATGCTGGGCACAAGAGAGAAATTATGGCAAAATTCAGAACACGACAGTCCAGATTTGTAGAACATGTTTTGAGAAGAGGCAAACATGAACATCTAGTGATAGTAGGACATGTTTTGAGAAGAGGCAAACATGAACATCTAGTGATAGTAGGACCTGTTTTGAGAAGAGGCAAACATGAACATCTAGTGATAGTAGGACCTGTTTTGAGAAGAGGCAAACATGAACATCTAGTGATAGTAGGACATGTTTTGAGAAGAGGCAAACATGAACATCTAGTGATAGTAGGACATGTTTTGAGAAGAGGCAAACATGAACATCTAGTGATAACAGGAAAACTAGAGGGACAGAAGAAGACAAAGGAACATGATACTTGAGGACCTAAAAGAATTACATGGATCGCAGTCCATTACGTATTTTATAGAAAGAGGAAAGGCTAAATGGTTGTGGAAGTGACTAGGACCGCCTGACTGGCATGGACTAGAGAGACAGACAGACAGACACCCACTACTGCTTTGACTCTTTGATATCCTGATATTCTATTATGGTCTGTAAATCGATCATGTTTTTCCACTTCGCCGTTAATGCTACCTCCCACCTTCGACCTGGCACTAGACCGTGGCAAGTTCCTCACCGCTCCACCAGCTCCACCGCGCAGAACTGACCACGTCGAATGTGATAACTAATTTACGCTCATAACCGTTGCTCACACATCAGAACTGAAGTGAAGTGTTCTAGATGATTTTGATCTTTCTCGCTATGCACATCAGACCGTTGTGGAAATCCTAAGTGACCACTCTCTCAGGGACCAGAATGTATTTTTTAACCTGTTTTAAATGTAGGTCCGGAGGTGGTTGGGGGTTGGGGCTAATGAATGAAAAAAATAAGTGGGGGGGGGGAGCAGCTTGCACCGACTTACAAAAGTCTCTCTGAGGCCCATAATCTTACATGAAACCTAGGGCTGGTGTCATCACAACTTATCTCGTTGCTACGCCACGAACTTAAAAAAAAACACCCTTCCTGCTGGCTTTAATTAACAGATCAGATCACTGCATAATTAACAAACCAGATCACTGCATAATTAACAAACCAGATCACTTCATAATTAACAAACCAGATCACTACATAATTAACAAACCAGATCACTGCATAATTAACAAACCAGATCACTGCATAATTAACAAACCAGATCACTTCATAATTAACAAACCAGATCACTTCATAATTAACAAACCAGATCACTTCATAATTAACAAACCAGATCACTACATAATTAACAAACCAGATCACTACATAAATAACAAACCAGATCACTGCATAATTAGCAAACAGGATCACTGCATAATTAACAGACCAGATAACTACATAATTAACAAACCAGATAACTACATAATTAACAAACCAGATCACTGTATAATTAACAAATCAGATCACTGCATAATTAACAGACCAGATAACTACATAATTAACAAACCAGATCACTGCATAATTAACAAACCAGATCACTGCATAATTAACAAACCAGATCACTGCATAATTAACAAACCAGATCACTGCATAATTGACAAACCAGATCACTGCATAATTGACAAACCAGATCACTGTATAATTAACAAACCAGATCACTGCATAATTGACAAACCAGATCACTGCATAATTAACAAACCAGATCACTGCATAATTAACAAACCAGATCACTGCATAATTGACAAACCAGATCACTGCATAATTAACAAACCAGATCACTGCATAATTAACAAACCAGATCACTGCATAATTGACAAACCAGATCACTGCATAATTGACAAACCAGATCACTGCATAATTAACAAACCAGATCACTGCATAATTAACAAACCAGATCACTGCATAATTAACAAACCAGATCACTGCATAATTAACAAACCAGATCACTGCATAATTGACAAACCAGATCACTGCATAATTGACAAACCAGATCACTGCATAATTAACAAACCAGATCACTGCATAATTAACAAACTAGATCACTGCATAATTAACAAAACAGTTCACTGTATAATTAACAACCCAGATCACTGCTCGCTTCACATCTATATACACTAGAGGCGTGCCTTTCTGATCTATCGCTGTTACATCCATCTTTGCCACCGTGTACGTTTTCAATGTCTAGTTGCATTCCTCTGTAGTCCCAGTGAATATTGGAGGCATTCCTGTTGGCATGGCAAATATGTCATGATCTTATAGTTATTTCTCCTAACTAGGCCAGTGGCTCCTTATCTTTTTTCTTGGTTGTGGATCTCTTCTCAGGCCTAAGAACAGCTGTGGGCTCCCTTTCAGACATAAGAACAGCTGTGACACCCCCCCCCCCCCATTCATCCCTGAGAAGAGCTGTGAACAACCTTTCAATTCTGAGAACAGCTGTGGACCCCCTTTCAGATCTGAGAACAGCTGTAGACCCCCATTCAGGCCTTATCACAACTGTGAACCCCATTTCATGCCTGTGAGCCAGCCCCCTTTCATACTTAAGAATAGCTGTGAACTCCCTTTCAGATCAGAGAACAACTTTGTTGCCCTGTTTGTAGTTTGCTTTCGTTGGCAGTGGAACTTGGTTGACTGATTTTCCTAGATTTATATAATAACTTTTTTTTTCTTTAAGATTTTAGAACAGCTGTAGACCTCATTTTTTCAGGCCTGAGAACAGCTGTGGACCCCCTTTTTTTCAGACCTGAGAACACCTGTGGACCACATTTCAGGCTTGGGAACAGATGTGGGCCCCCTTTTCAGACCTGAGAACATCTGTAAATTTCCTTTTTTTTTTACCAGAGAGCAGCTGTGTAACATTCCAGCATTAATCAATCAGATGAGCAGTATTGTTTGGCCCAGCACCCAATGCCTGGAAATAAATACCTAGTTTGGCGTTTCCCTGAATTAATTGTGGTTCGCTTTCTATTTAAGAAAAAAAAACGAGATATGTCGCAGGTATTATTAACCTATGTTTGTTCTAAAATAGTCAGGAGGGCTTAAAGTAGGGCTAGTGGTTCTCCCCCCTCCCCCGTCGTATCCCATAATTTTCAGTTTAAGGATATAAACACTTCTCATCTGTCGAGCACCTTGAAAACAGTTTTATTTTTAGTTTACTCTTAAGAATCGAAACATTATGCTGATTCCTTGGCGCAGGAGTGTGGTTGGGAGGGGGTGGGTGGGGACCTTGTACCCGTGGGGCTCGAGCTGCAGATGGGGCCAGGTGGCCTTATTTTCCCCTTCTTTTCTTATTTAGTCAAAAATTTCATGAAAACATAAATAATCCGGCAACAGAATTTTCTGTGCTTGGAGAAGGAGCGGGGGTCCAGATGGTAACTGATCCCTGGCTCCAAACGACCCTACTGATGGCTGCTCGTTGTTACAGTGTTTGCAGCTTGGGGTTATGGTTCCTAGTGATGCGGGGAGTTTTTGTTTGTGGTATAGTTTGCTCCCGGTGTGAATATATGGTTTTGGTTTGCCTCTCGCAGTCAGTCTCATTTCTTCCTTTAGATAACTACTCTCAGTTTGTTTTGTTTTGTTTTTTTTTGTTTGTTTGTTTGTTTGTTTTTCTCTTTTTACCTCAACCATTATCTTACGTGGTTCTGCGGTAAAATATTCTTATTTAAATTCTCTAATAATATTCTGTTTTGATCCTATCATAATATATTCTCATTTTGATCCTGTATCTTATCTTGATCCTCTCATAGCATGATCCTATCTTGATTCTGTCACAGCATACTCTTATTTTGATCCTCTTATACCACACTCTTATTTTGATCCTCTCATAGCATACTCTTATAGTGTTCTAAAGTCCTCATTCTCTACTAACGGTAAGAGAAAACATTAATCTTGACTTTCTGTGTTGTCAGAAGACGCACTAATCAACAACACGCACTACCTAATAAGATGCACTAACTAATCAGTAAGATGCACTAATCAATAAGACGCACTAATTAATTAATAAGACGCACTAATCAGTGATTTAAAAAGGAAAGAAAAAATACCAATAATCACCAAGTAAATGTTGGTTCCTATTTATCTGCTATATTATTTCTTTTTTTTTATACGTTTATATTTTTAGGTTTTAATTTTTAGACAGTTAAACACTTTCAAGATTTTTTTCCGAAAAAAAAAAACAGATGTTCCCCAAAGAAATTTCAGAACAATGAAAACTAGTTAAAATTATAAGAAAAACAAAAAAGAAGGTGAAAATTTCTCTGACGTGTCATGGAAAAACAGAAGTTGAAGAACTTGATAGTGACTGGGAAATTCAAGGGGGAAAAAAAGGAGGAGAGACTGAACAAATGGTAAAAAGACAAGCATTTGTGTTGAGCGGAAGCACCAGGGATCGCGCAAGATGGAGAAACATGTTTGTCAACGCAGTCTGGCGCTAGTAACAGTATATAGCTAGCAGTATTTTACCTCTTCATTTTTATTGTTCCTTCTTTATTGTCCAACCTACTGGCCATCACATAAATGTATTTACAATGCACATATATACTCAAACACGTACGGTCCTTCACAATTATATAATAGCAGCAATCTGTGTCAAAGAAACTTACATAAAACATATTATTAAGCAATAGTTGTGTATGTGTGTGTTTTCAAGACGCTCATATTATCTATGATTTACTGTTATTAGTTTTTGTCTTTTTTTTTTTTTATTTTCTCAGAGAATTCGGGTTCTGTGCACCATACAACGGCACGACGTGCAAGGACATCCTCCATGGCCGCTTGGTAGTTCACGGTGACACGCCGTTACACGAAGCTGACTCGGCCCTGGAAAGCCATCTAGCAGGTATAGCCAGCCTGGGGCTGTTTTCCGGCAACGTGAGAAACACTATCTGCGAGGGCCCGGCGCTACGACTTCTGTGTCACCTGACCTTTCCAGACTGCCATAATGAAACGCTTCTGCCAGTACCAATTTGCCAGTAAGTCTAGTGTGGGAAAGTGTGCCGTTGAGTGCATCCATCCCTTAATGTAAAACAAATGTTGCCCTGTTTGTAGTTTGCTTTCGTTGGCAGTGGAACTTGGTTGACTGATTTTCCTAGTTTTGTATAATAAAGTGTTTTTTTTTATCTCAGTATTATATTTACACTGACATCGCAAAGAACTTTCGAGATGGTCCAGTTGCCATCCAAGCTGTGAAAGAAATAAGTGGAACTTTTAAAATTGGGTTTTTTTCAGTAAGGCTTTGTTCGAAAGAATAACTTACGTAATATAAAGCGACTTCACAGAATGGTGGTATCCTAAATATACATATATCTGCCTGAATAGCGAAGTTTACCCGCCTTTCATAGCGAGGTCTTTGGTTCAAATCTGGCCTAAGATGCCCCAGTCTCTGCGCTGTAGAAATGGGTGCATGACTAAGTTCTGGAGCCGAGAAAGAAAAGGCACCTGACGCTGTGCACATCATTCTACAATATGAGAAAATATCGAGGAAAACTTGGGCCCAGACCCACTCTAAAGTGTGAGGATAGATCGAGGAAAATATGGACACAGACGCACTCTACAGAGTGAGGACAGATCGAGGAAAATGTGGACACAGACCCACTCTACAGAGTGAGGACAGATCGAGGAAAATGTGGACACAGACCCACTCTACAGAGTGAGGACAGATCGAGGAAAATGTGGACACAGACCCACTCTACAGAGTGAGGACAGATCGAGGGAAATGTGGACACAGACCCACTCTACAGAGTGAGGACAGATCGACGAAAATGTAGGCATTTGGTCAGTCCACTTGGTAGTGCCACTTGGTCGTGCCACTTGGTCAGTGCCACTTGGTCGTGCCACTTGGTCAGTGCCACTTGGTCAGTCCACTGAGATATTTTTCTCTTGAGCTTTCTCTCCTCCTCCTTTCTTTCCTTCAGTCATCGCCGGGTCTCGAACTTCTGTCTTTTCATGACATGCCTAAGAAACTTTGACCATCTTTTTCCTTATTATTTTAACAAGTTTCCGTTGTTCTGAAACTTCTTTGATGACTTCTTCGCTTGTTTTTTTTTTCCTTTCTGCCAGTCCAGGATATTTGTTGCATCTTTCTCCCAAAGCCACATCTTGTTGCCTCCCGTTTCCTTATCAGAACCAACCAGCAAAATACTAGTAATTAGAAAGAAGCCTATCACATACTCTACACGATGCTCTGTGGCGACGGAGTAAGCCGAGATGCTGGCACCCACATCCTATCCGACACCATGCGTGTTCTTGCAGGATCGTGATAATCTAGGCTGCTGATAAAATCAAGGCATGGATGTCAACAAATTAAAGAAGAAGAGGAAGAAAAAGAAGACTAACCGTGGAGGGGGGGGGGGGGAGTTGAGGGAAGAAGGCACTCCCTCCAAATTCCCACGGGATTGATGATCCTTCCAAGGAGAAGCACTTGTCTAAAACACGGCCCAGCTGAAAGCAGCTTCTGATGTTTAACTTGTCCCCGCCGATAGATTGATACGCGTCGCAGAGATTGTGATACACACACGAAGCCGGATTTGTTTAGATTCCTCGCGAAGTGGTGCAGATGGAAAATATGTGTACCAGACGTTATGCGGGAAAACATCATGCGCGTACGTTTGCGTAATTCCTTTAATTTGGAACCTAGCAACAGTTTTAAGAGCTGCTGGCAGCGGAAGTTTATGTTACTAATCACGGGGCGCAGGCACACCCCCCCCCCAAAAAAAAAACTGTTATAAACAGTATAAAACTCTTTTTCATTAGATATGTATCTTTTCATTGGTTATATATCTTTTCATTAGCCGTGTATTAGTATAAATATCTTTTTCCTTGGCTATGTATTAATACAAAACTCTGTTTTCATTGGCTGTGTTTTAACTAGAGCAGTTTATTTTGCATTACTCGATAGTTTCGCGATGATGATTTGCATATTATTACTCATTAAGTCATCTCTGGCGATTTACAATAACGTGATTTTTATCAGATGTAGTTTATGTTACAATATTTTTTTTTCTTAATAGAACGATCATTAATGTAACAGCTTCAGTTTATAGAAAATGTCTGCTGATGAAACGGTTTTAGTTTTCCCAAAATCTCTGTTTATAAAAGCATTTATTAATGAAACATGATGTCCGTCAATGGATTCACACTAAGATTTGTAGGTAACAGAGGAAGAGGCTGGCCAGGCAAGAGGTGGAGGGAGAATATTACAGAAGCATTAAGTATGCGCCATGATAATCTAGAGAAGACAGCCTTGGAAGGGTACATAATGAGAAAAAGAAAGAGAGGAAGACCAAGGCGAAGATGGCTGCAAGACATCGTTGATGATCTGCAAATGGATGCATCGGCAGCAAGCCATCTTGCTCACAACCGAGAGGCCTACAGGAGTGCTGTTAGGGAGGCAAAGTTCCGCAAGGGACATGCGAATGAATGAATGAATGAATGAAGTATCCCATTATATGAAGCAAATCGTCGAGCCCTGTCAAGACCTCTATTTGTCCCCACATCACCGAAAGTATATGAGGAAAGAGACAAGACAAGTCTGCTAAGGGAATAGTTTTAGCGCACCGATATGTTTGTTAATAAAACAGTCATTTATTACCCCAAAAAAATGTTTTATTTTACCCATAATTCCCTAATTAATAAAACAGTGATTAGGAAACACTTCCTGTTTACTAATTTGTGTGGGCGTGAAGCTGATAGCCAGGAAGGGGCGGTTGCAGTAACTTGAGCACGTGTAACTAAAAACGTTCCCAGAGAAATAGTACAACTGGATTATGAGAGGATAAAAGGAGGAAGACTTGCTCAAAAGATGTTGAAATTCTTTAGAACAGATTAGAAACGCTGAACTTACACGCTACACTGAGTTGAGTAGATTAGGTATGTCTATGAGAAAAATGAACTCTCTATTCGAGAATTTCATACTACTTCTGGTTTATTTTGTGTTTTTAACTGATGGTTTATATTGGTAATTTGTTCTGGTCATATGAGTTTAGAAGTAAAACAAATGGCTATGTCTTTAGTACAAAGATATGCAAGTTAAAATAAACAAGCTAACTCAGAATGCAAACAACATAGGACTAAAGATCAACGTAGGAAAGACAAAGTTAATGAAGCAAAATGTGAACAACAGAAATGTACTCAGAGTAGATAACAAGTTAGTGGAGGAGGTCAACGAATTTGTATACCTTGGCAGCAGAGTAGTAGAAAATGGAGACAGCACAGAGGACATCAACAGCAGACTTACTAGAGCAAACCAGGCTTTTGCAATGCTGCAGAATATATGGAAATCAAAAAAACTAAGCATAAATATGAAAATCAGGATATTTTAGAGTAATGTTCTAAGTGTACTACTCTGTGGAAGTGAATGCTGGAAAATCACCAAAACCATAGAAAACAAGTTGAATTCTTTCCAGACTAAATGTTTACGAAGAATTAGAAAAATATTTTGGCCAAACACCATAAGAAATAACATCTTATTAGCAGAAATGCAGATGAAACAACTGACAACAATTATTGAGGAAAGACGCTGGCGATGGTTGGGACATGTGCTCCGAATGACTGACAACTCACTACCAAAAATAGCACTAAGATGGACACCACAGGGGAACAGAAGTAAGGGTAGACCAAAAGAGACATGGAGAAGAACAACATAAAGGATGTTGAGCAATAGAGGGCTGACCTGGGCAAGAGCAGAAAAAAAGGCGAAGGACAGCCATTTGTGGAAAACCCTTGCGGAAGCCCCATGTGCCCTGGGCACTTAAGGTTCAGAGAGAGAGAGAGAGAGATGTCTTTAGTAGTACTTTGTATCAGTCTTTGTCTTGTAGCCGCTGCCATTTTATGGGCATTCATAAGCAGTCCTGGCTGGGCACAGTGCAGTGGGAGACTTGAGAAAAGCTTTGAAACCTTGAGAACCAGTAAAGCCCTCACTGAACCACTTTTTCAGTCTGAGAACAACTGTGGGCCCTTCATTAAAAATAAAGCCCAGATGACACTACGATTTTTTTTTTAGATCGAGCCAGACAATTTGCCTGTCCATGGACCCCCATAAATCTTTTCATGGACCAGAGGTAAATGACCACTGAAGTAGATTCAGTGTCAGCCGTCTCTCGGCGTGTACATACAGAACTAAGAACAGAAGAGACCTCTCAGTCTCAAACTGAAGTCGTGGGATCTACTCCTCGTCAACATCCTCCAGTCGACCCAGCCGTGCGAGCGGTATTCGGCAAGCGGTGTTGAGGACAAATGTCTCCCATAAATGGAGAGAGACTATCTTTCGACACGACGAGGTACTCTGGATTACATTGAATACACGGCGGTCGGTATAGGCTTAGTATACTGTTCAAGAAAAAAAAAAAAGAAACGCAACGCAACGCAACGCTACTGTAGTCGCAATGGACACCAAATTTCAAACTTGTATCAAAATCTTATTTTACGGGATTGATGTTTCAATCTTGGCATGAAGAAACTTTAATAATGAAATGATGTTTATTAAATTTAGTTTCGACTTTTATTCTATGCGACTGAGGTCTCCTTTTCAGTAAGGTGAATGGCCTCCTCTGGCCTATATCAGAGAACGACATCTCCTTGACATAGATCCGATTAGCCGTTGGATCTGTTGTTGTGAGATGGCTGCCCACTCTTCCCGCATGCAAGAGACAACTATCGGAGATTGGTTTGCGCCACGTCTTCCTGGCGTATTTTTTGTCTGTTGAGTTCATCCCATAAGTGTTCTGTTGGGTTCATGTATGATGACATGGATAGCCACGGAATGGTCTGGACGTTGTTGTCAGTGAGGAACTGGGTGGTGAGTTGTGCCACATGAGGTCGAGCGTTATCCTGCTGAAAAATCGGCCCTAGTGCAGCCAGAAGTGGAAGGACGTGAAGACGTAGAATTTCAGCGACGCATCGTTGGGCATTCAGGCGTCCTTCAGTTTGTACCAGGTCATTTCTTCCCATGAAGTTGATCGTCCCGCTCACCATTACACTTCCACCGCCATGTGGAGGAGCCTCATCCACGCAGTTCTGGGCGTAACGCTCATGGACTGCGGTAAACTCTTTTCAGTCTATCGTGTCGCTGGAGCACTAAACTAAACCCTTCTCCAATCATTCGCAAAGGTCCATTGACGATGCTGGTTCGCCCTCCAGTTGGTTCTGGCGATGCCGGTCCATAAGAACAGGATCTCTGTAGGGTCTTCTAGCCCAGAGACCAGCGTCATGCAGCCGGTTCCTGACCGTTTTATTTGAAATTCGACGAGCTGCTGTCATTGACTGGGCTGTTGAAGACGCAGATGCAAATAAATTCCTGCGGTGACGCAGCCGTATGAAGTGGTATTCGGCAGGAGTTGTAACTATGGGTCTTCTACTGCGCGGCTGGTCTGCAACTGAGCCAATTTTTTTTAAAAATCGTCTCCAAAGGCGACTGATGGTGCTTCTAACTACATTAAATTGTCTGGCCACTACACTTTGTGACTGTCCAGTCTTTAAACGTCCAATGATGATGAAGCGTTGTTCTGTAGTGAGATGAGCCATACATGCGCATTGAATTTTCAAATGAATTGGTTCGAAGAGCGTCAATCTTTTATAGGCATTCAATAACATGGTCAGTGAGTTTTATGTTCAGTAAGTTTTACAGGATTCTCGTGAACCTGTCATTTCAGGCAATTTGTCCTTGTCTGATCAACTAACTTCAGTTTAAATCGCAACATCGTTGAACAGTACAGTATGTCACACATAACCGAGTTCCATAAAATACAGAACATCACCTGAATCTTAGAATATGACCATGAAAAATACCTCGGACATGCATCATGTAATATTATTTATTAATTTATTATTAATTATATTTATTTTACAAGGAATTCATCAAAATGAAATAAAAAGGAAATTTATTCATGGGAATTAATATCGATAAGATGTTAAAACTATTTAAAGCAAAAGTAGGAACAACTTTATTAATTAACGAGCACACACAGTTGTTGTGACGTTTTTTAGTTACACAAACTATTCACCCAGCCGCATGCTCGTTGTAAATAGTTTTAACAAGTTGTTATCACAGCTTTACAGCGCTGACTTCCTGCATCTTTGTATATTTACTTTTATTTCTGTTTATACCCAAAATATTTGTAATGTCTGTGGATTCTAATTCGGTTCCGGTCCGAATATTATTTTCTATAATTGTTCTCGTTTCATGGCGGATTACAGCAGGTGTTAGCTGTTGTCCTTGCTTCTCTCACTCTTTCCTGCCGTGTCTGCTAGCAGTTGCATGTAGTAAGTCTTTCTCGGCAGTTAAAGATTACCAGTTTATTTACCCATCGGGCCCAGTCAGAATTACAGCTCCGGATTTAAACAAACAAACAAACAAACAAAAAACCGTTTAAACTGATCAGATTCAGACCCAGCCTATTAGAGCCATGTTGTTTTGATAGATCCGCCGGAAGTTAGTGTAAGCCCAAGTGCTTTTGATTTTTGCTAAAAAACACGTATTAGAGTTTCAAAACAAATTTCGTTGTCGGAGAGAGTTCGTTTACCGTTCGTTCTCAAACTCCACCCTTGGAAGTACTTGAAATAGTAGCACAGGCATTAAAAATTTAATCTCTCTCTCTCTCTCTCTCATTCTCTCATTATGTGCTGACATCTGGTTATGATAGAGGTAGCACATTATGCACACCACAGGGGCCGAGGCCGGGGCCGGCGCCAGCGGCCCTGACTCAAACCACCTGGTCCTAATGCGTCCTCCCATCATCAAGGAATTATAATCTGATAGCTCCTGCAATTTCTACCTCCTGTGTTTACTCTGCAGGACTGTATTTTATATCTGAAACCAGCTTTCAGCAAACCTTTTTATTAATTTTACAACATGGTTTATATTTTTATCTAGTGGTATAGATTTTAACCCGCGATTAGTTTTCTTGACTTTGTCGTAAATGTTTCTTGTTTAGAAAAGTTATGAAACGGCGACGTCTGATATATATTTTTTTTCTAAGCCATGTTACGGTAAATTAGTGAAGTTTACGTCGGGCTGAAACAGATGATAAAGATATTGGAAGCAACAGAGATGTGGTTTTGGAGAACGATATAACAGATCCCCTGGACAATCACAACAACAACATAATAAACCCAGGTGACGAAGTCATCAGAGAAGTTTCAGAACAACGGAAACTAGTTAAAAGTCATAAGAAAAAGACAGCTGAAATTTCCTGGACATGCCGTGAGAGAAGACGGAACTTGGTAACCGGTGGAAAATTCGAGAGAAAAAGAAGAGGAAGGCCTAGCGCAGAGTAAATCACATCTGGCCGAGCAAGCGTCATGGGAAAAGAAATTCTTTGAAATGATTAGAAACACATCACAAGATGGAGAAGCGTAGTCGCCAGCCATGTCCGGCGTGGCATACAGTGAAAAAAAAATCAAATAAAAGGTACATGGAAGTTGCTTAATATGGCTGCCAGTGAAAAACAAGAATAAACATTGGGAAAATACGGGCCTAATACTGTTTTCCCCAATATGTCTTAATGGTATGGAAATGGGAGTTTTTTTTTTTTTAAAAGAGGGGGGGGGATACTAGTTTTTATGCTAGAGCAGTAACTAAAAACAAGAAAAGAAACTCATATCTTACCTTTATATTCCATCATTATGACAAGTAATATTTGTTGGTTACAGCAAAGTGTTGTTGTTAATATTATTGTTATAGTTCTTATAGCATATCTTGGCAGGTAATATCGTGGTGAAATACTTGTACCATATAAGTGGTGATTGATAAGTTCTCGACATAAGGTACAGCGGATTATTTCTCAGCATAGTCCCCTTGCAAGTTTAAAGCACTTGGTCCAACGATCCTAGAGCATACGGATCCCTTCTTTGTAAAAGTCTCATCTTGTGCCAGTAGAAAGTGGTCTACAGCATGAATGACGTCATCGTCTGAAGCAAATTTGCGACCACTGAGCTCCTTTTTTAGTTTGGTAAACAGGTAATAGTCCGAAGGGGCCAAATCTGGGGAATAAGGAGGATGTTCAAGAAGCTGGAAGCTGCATTCATGAATGGCAGCCATTGCCACCGCCGACTTGTGAACTGGAGCATTGTCTTGATGAAATATGACTCCTCTCGTCAATTTCCCTCGACGCTCTTCCTTCAGTCTGACCCGCGGTTGCTTCACAAGATTAGCGTAATAGGCCCCGGTGACCGTTTTGCCCTTTTCAAGATAGTCTACCAATAGCACACCTTCTGAATCCCACAAGATGGAAGCGATCACCTTGCCTGCAGACAGAACCATCCTTTCTTTCTTTGGAGGTGAGGATCCATGATGCTTCCACTGCTTTGACTGTTCTTTGGTTTCTAGTTGAAAATGATGAACCCAAGTCTCGTTCATAGTCACAAATTGCTGAAGAAACTTTTCAGGGATCTGCAGAAAAATGGCCAAGATAGTCTCTTGACATGTTGAGACGCTGTCGTTTGTGATCAGCTCCAAGAAGTTTCGGGACCCATCGAGCGGAGAACTCTGTCATTTGAAGATCATTGTGAATAATGGCATGAACACATTCCTGGGAGATGCTCAACTCAGTAGCAATGTACCGCTTAGTTAGTCATCGATCCTCCATTATCATGTCATGGATTCTCTTGGCGGTTTCATTGGTGGTTACTGTTCTTGGCCTTCCTGGATAGGGATCATCTTCCAGACTCTCCCTTCTATGTTTGAATTGAGCTGCCCATTTCTTCATTCTGCTGCAAGAAGGGGCACTCTCCCCTAGAGTCTCCACCATATCCCCATGATCTCCTTCGATGATAAGCCCTTGATGCAGAGTTAGCGAGTAACTGCTCGGTGAGAAATTTTATCCATTTTCTCAATTTCTGCCACTCCTTACCACTTCAGTAGACTGTAAAAAAAATTGGTTGCAGTTAATTTCTTGAAACTTGGTGTTTAGTCTTACATTTTAAAAAAAAGGTAAAGGTAATCCTCTCACGCCTTAGAGGCACACTGATCTACAAATGCACGTACTATCAACTGTGTGTTTCAAGAATTTTTGCCTTATGCCGAGAACTTATCAGTCACCCATCTTAGCAAAATTGACTTTAATAGCTCAGAAAACCAGTGTAAGATTGAGTTCTCAGAATGTTAACAAACAAACAAAACTCAAGATCCGAAATCGTATACACTCTCACAATAAGAGTCACAATGAAGACATCCCCTGTGTTTTTATTTCTTAAAACAGGAAATAGCGCAGTGTTCGTAGTTTGTTTATATTGCAATTTCAAATTTTAATCTAAAAAAAGGGGGGGGAGCAAACAGTTTTTATATACACCTGCCTGGCTTGCAGCATGAAGAGAGTTTAAACATACTTAAGTTTTTCTGCGTGCTACAGTAAAAAAAAAAACTTGAGTTCAGCTGTACTGCTGCAGGAAACGATCAGATTTCTAGAGTAAGCAAAGTTTTTATGGCATGTAGAACGCCAAGAAGAATGAACTAATGAACGATTTTCAGGGGAGGATAGACGGAAAGTAGACAGCTAAATTTACCGAGAGAAAAAAAAACCAGACGGACGGGAGTAGAAATAGTTTATAAATCAGTCTGGGAGATTGAAGCTAACGACTGGTGAAGGTAAAAATCCCCGTTTCCATGTCACTAAGACATTGATGCGGTGTTAGGCCCTTATTTCCATCATCGGCATATGATAATTTGCTCAGCATCACGCCTGGCCGTCCATGCCTTCCAAGATTTCTCTGGGACCCATTTTTAGAGGCTGTGTGGACCGTGGAGTCTTTTTGGTGTGCACCAGGGGGAAAAAAAACCCCACTGCTGGAACTTGAACCCGGTGCCACTGGATTAGTAAACCTAGTACTTAACCACTCAGCCAACTAGGCCGCTAGCGATTTGGAGGGGTGGGGGGCAGAAATATAAGATTTTTTTCCCCACTGTGTAAATTCGAAAGTGTTGATTAGGGCCAAGTATCTGAGATTCAGATCCCAGTTACATAAATTCACATCCCTTCCGTTTATTAACTCAGTTGCCGCAAAAGTTCACTAAAGCCCAAAAAGGAGACTAACACTATACAGTTACGGCAGTGGTTCTCATGCTATAGGCTAACACTGTACAGTTATGGCAGTGGTTCTCAGGATATAGGCTAACACTGTACAGTTACGGCGGTGGTTATCAGGCTATAGGCTAACACTGTACAGTTAAGGCAGTGGTTCTCAGGCTATAGGCTAACACTGTACAATTACGGCAGTGGTTCTCAGCCTATAGGCTAACACTGTACAGTTACGGCAGTGGTTCTCAGGCTATAGGCTAACACTGTACAGTTACGGCAGTCGTTCTCTGGCTATAGGCTAACACTGTACAGTTACGGCAGTCGTTCTCTGGCTATAGGCTAACACTGTACAGTTACGGCAGTCGTTCTCGTAATATAGGCTAGCACTATACAGTTACGGCAGTGGTTCTCAGGATGTAAGCTATAACTACACAGTTACGGCAGTCGTTCTCAGGCTATAGGCTAACACTATACAGTTACGGCAGTGGCTCTCAGGCTCGATCTCTTACTCATTACACATATTTCATCATATGTCAGAATGTCATTTCTCTCTCCTTCCCCTTCTCCCAAAGATGTATTCCAAATAATATGCGCATAATATTCCAACAGTTGAGGCTGTCAGTCTGTGGTCCCAATTTTCTCTCTACCTCCCCCCAGCCCTAAAATTCTGTCATGGATTCCTCCACAGGTTGAGAACCCCCTGAAGTTACAATGAATATTCGAGATTTTAACATTGCAATTAAATGATAAAACTGAACAGAATAAAGCAGCCCACAGTTTTCAACCTCTGAACAGGACCCAGAAAAACGAGAAGCTTGGCTATATAAATCTGAAGGCTGCCAAAAAGAGCTACTTTGCATGTGCTAGAACAGTCTTCATTGCCCGGAACAGTCTTCATTCCTAAAACCTGAAGTCTCAAGAGAGACTTAAATATCAAAACCTGGTTTTAGAGAAAAGAGCAGAGCTGAGGAAACTCTGAAACATGCATGAGAAATTCCTGCTGATAGTGGGATTCACGGAGGCGATCAGTCTCCTTATCTAGCTCACTAAGCATATGAAACTAAAAAAAAAAAAGAAGAAGAATGACAAGGTTGGTTGCTTTCGTTCCTATGGATTCTAAAGTTTAATTGCTCATGGATACTTCAAACTGACTGCATGCCTCTCATGACTGCTGAATGATAGGTAGAGCTACCTATAAATAATAATAATAATAATGCAATAATAATAATAATGAAAGTTTTATCTAAACTTTCCGCAAATTATAGACAGCTCACAGATTTTTTCCCCCTCCGAAACTGTTGTAACCCCTCACGGATCATAACGCGTGGAAGCATCAGCCTATGTCTCGCTCCCTCCCGTGATCAGTTATGAAGACATTTTAGAACAAAAAATAGAAAGCAGAAATTTATACGAATTTTCCGCGAAGACAGTCTGCATTATAAGCAATAATATCAGCGCTCCGCCACTGCTGGCGAGACTCTTCGAATGCTGCGCGTGGAGTGAAGCTCCTCCAGGTCAAGGAAGAAATCGTGGAAAAGAAGTAAGGGTTGCTGTGCGGCGCCGATGTGAAAAGGTGAAGGAAAGGATAAAGTGAAGTTTAATCGGTATGTCCAGTAGTATCGCTGCGAGAGCTATACATGCCACGGCGCCTCTGCTTTAGAGGCCTTCTACGTCCGAAATACACCTACACTGGTGAAATATGCCTAAACCGGCACACACCAGGAGTGAAACTTGATGGCCAGGTATGTCACGCCACCTCCGCTAAAGAGGTCGGTCACGCCCGATATACACCCATACTGGTGAAGTATGCCTAAACCGGCTCACACCAGGGGTGAAACTTGAAGGCTACGCATGTCACGGTACCTCTGCTCTAGAGGTCGGTCACGTCCCAAACACGCCCATACTGGGATAATGTGCCTAAACCGGCTCAACCCAGGAGTGGAAGTCACTAGTGGCGAGAATTCGTCCTCCTGGACAGAAGCTCCATCCTGGTCACAATTAGGAAGGGTAGCGGCCACAACTACAAAATGCTGAAGTCGAAGACACTGGACCAGGGCAGTCTAGATGGGCAACCGCCTCTGGCCCGGCATGGATATATGCGTATCCTAATCACGCTGAGGTTTTCCGGTGAGAAAGTCCAACACTGGACTGGATGGGCAACCACCTCTCACCCGGCGGTGATACACGGATATCTCAAAACACGTCGATGTTTTCCGATGAGAAGGTCCAACTCTGGCCTGGGTGGGCTACCACCTCTCACCCAGCGGGGATATACTGATATTCAAAACACGTCGAGGTCTTCTGGTGAGAAAGTCCAACTCTAGACTAAACTAGTGCAACGAAAACCACGGTGTCACGCAATCCCACTTCTGAGACCCACCAAGAATACAGGCTCAAGCCCCGCGATACTCTGAACCTCTTCTTTTCCTCTCGGGGATCTTGTGTGGTCCTTTCGGGGACCACGGGACTTAACGAGGACCACAGGCGTAAATTCAGTAGGATCACAGGGCGGTCTTGGTGGTAGAAGCGAACGAAGAAGAAGAAGATCAGCGCTCCACAAATGTTTGTCTTTGTCGTGGACAAATAAAGTCGTGTCGCAATAACGTTTTAACCAAAAAAACTTACTGGGAAAAGTATGGTCTCGTGTTGAAAAGGATGAGACACAGAATCTAGTCGAAGCAAGTAGATAACAAAGGAAAGATTGAAGCAAGTAGATAAAAAAGGAAGGATTGAAGTAAGTAGATAACAAAGGAAAGATTGAAGCAAGTAGATAACAAAGGAAAGATTGAAGCAAGGCAACAAGTGATCGCGATATGAAGAGTAATTCTAAAAGAGCCATAGCCATTTACCTGGGAGAAACTTAATGACCAGGACTGATATCTTCTATTTTTTTCGTCCGGTCAGACAGCTGGATCCCTTCTCGCTCGTCACTGAGTGCCGAACTAGAGAGGTTCGGACTTCAAAGACAAAAAGGAATTAAACCGTTTTCCCCTCAAGATGACTCTCTCTTTCCCCCCCCCCCCAAAAAATATCTCTCTCACACACACACCCGCTCGCTCGCTGAACAGTAAGTGCCCAACGCGAAAGGGCTTCCTCAAATGCCTGTCCTTCGCATTTTTTTCCGCTCTTGTCCAAGTGAGCCCTCTGTTGCTCAACATCCTCTCTTTTGTTATTTCCCATGTCTCCTTTAGTCTACCCTTATTCATGTTACCCTGTTGTGTCCATCGTAGTGCTATTTTTGGTAGTAGTCACCAGTCATCCAAAGTACATGTCCCAACAATCGCCAAAGTCTTTCTCGGCAAACTTGTCATCTAGAAAAACAAATCCTAACAGATTTGTGACAAGTCAAAATGTTCGTGAGTATGTCAGTTGTTGTGACAAATCAGAATGTTGTGATTTTGTCCGTTGACCTAATGTCGACCAAAGATCATCACGCAATAGGAAAAGGACAGCTTGTAACGTGCACACTATTCGATAGAAAAGATTGCAAGAGTATCATAATCACATCATGGCTTTTTACGGACTGACATGGCATGGAGATGTTGGGTTGGCGATCAACTATCCCTGGCGCTACCTTCATCCGGGCGGAGAAAATAAGTACCTAACACATTTTGTGTTAGGGGAAACAGCATCTGAAACCCGGGGCGAGACAACCCAGAGAACAGTGTACACACACGGATGTGAGTATATTCAAGAACAAATAGATGCTCGAGTAAAAATGAGTCCCGTGTACATTCATCTGTGGCCGAGGTAAGAAGTAATGTGGACACCGTACTCCACATATTTATGGTTCTTTGCACGGGCCTTGAAGAAAAGGTAGTCAGATCTGGAAAGAAATTACTGCTGTTCTGCAGGGCGCTACATGGCGCTGACTGCTTGACCTGTAACGGTCGCCAACAAGGGACGAGTGGGATTTGATTTGTTAATTTATAGTACAGGATTGCTGTGTGGGGGGGGGGGGGGAGAGAAAGATTTATTAATTTATGAAGAACTAAACTGTTTATCTAATTGCTAACTGTTTAGCAAATTATTGATAACAAGCTGTTTTGAAGGATGGTTTATGCGGAATAAGACGGAGCGAACAACGAAGTCCCACCTGGAATTCATTTTGTTTACTTGAAATGGTTTTTTAAAAAAAGTGGCGGTGTAACATATCAGTGTAAAATAATATTATTGTGATAGATTCTTTTTTGGTCTACGCCCAGCGCCCCTGTGTAAAAAGAGCGCCCAGTTCATCCTCAACAGCGTTTGCGTTAATTTGGAGCAACAATAAACATGGCGATGCCACGAGAGACTTGCTACAAGCCAGCTTTAGCCGGGCAGGTTTCAGTTTCGACTGCCGGGATTAAGTCGCATGCCAGGAGCCAGGGAATGCGTTTCAGGCTGTGGGCTGTCACTCTGGCAGAATGTTTGACTCAAAGGGTGGAATTTCCAAAATTTTTCGTGGGAAATTGTCGAGTGGACAGGCAGGGAGTGGGGTCGTATGCCACACGGCAAGAGCGTTGGTTCTTATTTTGTGCTTATACAATGAGAAAGACGCTGGGGATGGGCGTGTCGTCATATGTTAATCATTTTCTACGGTATAGTTGTTCCTACCTCCCACTATCTGCTCCCTGGCTTAATTTTGCTCTGTTAAATATAACAATCTTGATTTCTGCCTGACGGGGCAGGGATCGCCATAGTCCCCATGGTGGTGGAGTCTGCACACCCCCTGCTCTTTAGCTGTACTCCGGGATTGAAAAAGTAGCTGCCATAGACCGCTCCCTCGCCGATACGATGCTGTGCCTCAACACTTCTACAGCATCGGTTGTAAAGAGCGCAGCTAGTAGTTACAGTGAGATAGCACAAGACAAGACAAGATCTTAGTAGGAATATTATGTTGTGACTTTTTTTAGAAGAAGAAGAAGAAGAAAGAGATGTGTTGAGAGAGAATAGAGAGAGAGAGCTTCGTGCCAGAAAATCCCAACTGTTGATAGGCAAACTTTGGGGACACAAAGACTCCGAAAACGAAAGGGTCGTCCAGTCAGCCGTCGTAATACCCTAATTAAATCATTATCATCATCATCAACAGCACTGGCCTCTCATGGAGAAGGTCGGGAGGGGGGGGGGGGTTTGAATCCGGCCAGAGGCACCCCAGTCACCCAGCTGTAGCTTCTTATGGAGTCGGGGAAGGAAAGGCAGCCAGGCGTGATACTGACCATATCACCCTCTAGTGTGCTGACAGGTCAAGGAAAATATGGGCACTAACACCATATCTCTATGACCCTCTAAGGCATGACATGATTTTATTTGCTAGTTTGTAAGGACGGGTAGAACATAACACAAAAGTTAATGTAGAAATAAAAGTCAACGTGTTTTTTATTCTGAGTTTTAAAAATGGTTTGGGGCCGAAGTATTATGTATAATGCGATATTTGGACCAAAGGTATTCATCCGAGCGCAAAAATTACAATTATTTTTTGAGTGAGCAAACATAAGAAAATACCATATTTTGTAAAATATATTCTCAGCTTGAATGATTTATTACCAAAATGTATTCAAATATGAATGTAATTTATATATATATGTATATATATGTATAT
This sequence comes from Achatina immaculata, assembly GCA_009760885.1. Lineage (NCBI taxonomy): Eukaryota > Metazoa > Mollusca > Gastropoda > Stylommatophora > Achatinidae > Lissachatina > Lissachatina immaculata. Next base: position 46,905,460 of record CM019720.1, on the reverse strand, counting down.
ATATGTATATATATATATATGTTAGAGAAGATGTAGACAAAGAATATTACGATGCCATAACAGAGATTATGAAATACCAGAGATTAGATATGCTGATGACACAGTATTACTGTCCACAACACAAAAAGGAATGGAAAAACTAATTATGTCAGTCCGTAAGAATAGTGAAGAGCAAAACTTCTATCTTAATGCGAAGAAAACTAAATTAGTGACAACTGACAAAACAAATAAAGCAGCTAATATATGTATCAATGAGGAAAAACTGGAAGAAGTGGAGAGTTTTGAATATCTTGGATCACTACTAACTAATAATGGAGATACAATGAAGGAAATTAAAAGGAGGACATCTATCGCTCTTCAGAAAGTAAAACAACTAAAGAATCTGTGGAGATGAACAGACAGAACTACAAAAATAAGATTTTTAAGGGCATGCATCTTTCCCATCGCAACATATGTCTGTGAGACCTGGACACTTAACAAAACAGCTGAGAAACACATAATGCCTTTGAATGTAAATGCTACAAAAGAGTTCTTCAAATATCGTGGACACAAAAAAGAACAAATATATCCATACTACAAGAACTTAATATTGAAGAATGCTGGCTAGTAAAGAGGATTAATGAGAGAAAACTTAAATATTTTGGACATATTAAACGTCATGATAATCTAGAGAAAACCGTCTTGGAAGGGTACATAATGGGAAAAAGAAAGAGAGGAAGACCAAGGCGAAGATGGATGCAAGACATCGTTGATGATCTGCAAATGGATGCATCAGCAACAGGCCATCTTGCTCACAACCGAGAGGCCTACAGGAGTGCTATTATGGAGGCAAAGTTCCACAAGGGACATGCAAATTAATGAATGAATGAATAAATAAATAAATATATATATATATATATATGGTTTACTAGTAATGTGGATAGTTTGCTCAGCTGACATGGCGATGGTCTGTGGTTTCCATGAAAACGGAAGTGCCTATGATAATCTTTAAAGTTTTCAGGGCATACATTTAAAGAGCATTTTGACTTTTCTACTCAGGGCTTTTGTGATTATTTATGTGTGCTGTTATATAAGACAGACATGACGCCATTGTCAATAGATGATTGAGAGGAGAATGTAGATTGATCATATTATGATTTTGACATACAAATCCCACCACAAGCAGCCTTGAAGTGGACTACGCAAGGTAAAAGAAGAGGAAAACATCCCAGAGAGATATGGAGATGTTGGTAAACAAAGGACTGACATGGCAGACAGCCAATGGAGATATTGGTAAACAAAGGACTGACATGACAGGCAACCAATGGAGATGTTGTAAACAAAGGACAGACATGACAGACAACCAATGGAGATGTTGGTAAACAAAGGACTGACATGGCAGACAGGCAATGGAGATGTTAGTAAACAAAGGACTGACATGGCAGACAGCCAATAAGATAGCAAAGGACCAACAGAAGTAGAAATGTCTTGCTACACAAACAGCCTCCTGTGTCATAGGTACTGAAAGGACAGGAGAGAGAAGAGAAATTGTATCATTTACAGCATTTAAGAAGCAATTACACTTTGATGTCCTTAATGAGAAGCAGCTGGTTTTGCTGTGAAGACATTTGTTTGGTGATTTGATATAAAATTATTACCAGGAGAAATTTATAGTTAGAAAATTAGAAAGAACCATCATCCTTGCTCTCCGGACATGCCTCTTCAGCATCTTCACCAGCGTACAATGACTAGTAACACCGGCGTGTATTGATTAGCCATTATTCTGGTGCTTTTTTAGCCATTTATGTTTCAGAATTAATATTTCATGATCTAGATAATAAAGTGTTTGGTCCATTTGTTGTTTTCTTTTTTTCCTGCATGCTACCAGAATACGATGCTTTTCAGAACAATCTTTTGAAAACTTGTCATTGTCCACCGTCTTCTGTCCACAGGGAGAGTTGCCAGGCTGTGAAATCCGTGTTCTGCTTCACTCAGCTGGCTATGCTGCTCAGCGAAAATCGGCAATACAGCAAGGGGCTTCTCAGCGTCCCTGACTGCGGGACTTTGCCCAGTAAAACTGACACATCAGTTACCTGTGTGGAGTCAGATCACCATGACTTTGCCGCTGTCAAAGTCAGAGGTTTGTTCTGTATGTTCACGTGGTGCAGAATTAAGAGAGCAGAGTTGTTGGTGCAGGAGGTGGTGCAGTTGTCAGAGCCAAGATCCATCCCAGTTCTTGATGGTGCTTTCTGGAAACAGGCTCATATGATTCTTCAGTCTGGTTAAAAATGTAGGGCTAGACTTATTCCTGAGATCTTGAAGATGGACAAAGAAGCCTAACTCTTATTGGTATATTTCAAGAAGTAACGCATAACCTAAACCCTGTCTAGTTCAGTACTTGTTCTTCAAGATTTCTCTTCTCCGGAGAAATTCAGATTATCATTTATGTCGGAGGGCTAATAAAAGCAACTCTGTATATGGAGTAAGATATACATTTGTCAGTGAATGAGATGGTGAAGATTTCCATGTAATAGTTGTTCTCTTTGTAGAAATAATGATTGAGTGTCTTTAATTTCTTGATGATAATAAATTCTTCAGGGTTTCATGTTTTGTTTGTTTGGTTTTTTTTTACCACCCTTGATAAATAGGATAGAAAAGTCCCATATTCTTAGAACTGTGATACACATGATGTCTGTTACCTTGCAGCCACTTATAGCCAGCCATGTGTATAACCCAGTCTGTCTTGCCATGCAAACTGATATTTTCCAATTGGGGAACCAATTTTCCTCAGCACAAAGTATGCAGTACCAGTTTTTACAGCTGGATTAATGGAAAGTTGATGGCAGCTGGAGATAGACATCATTGATGATTGGCAAATGGATGCATCTGCAACAGGGCATCTTGCTTACAACCGAGAGAGCTACAGGAGAGCTGTTAGGGAGGCAAAGTTCCTCAAGAGACATGCATATGACTGACGGACTGATGGCAGCAGGACTAGAACTCACTATCTGGAGTCCAGGAAACTGCATCACCGTCAGTTCAGGCACTCCTTGCTCTCAAGATTTCATTTTAGCAATAATGACAGCATAACACTGTTATATGTGTCTTTTGCACCAGTCCTTGTCATGTAATTATTACCCATTTGCTCAGATATACTTCCATGTCTCTTGGTCACAGAAGATTTCTTTTTTTTTTGGTGATTCTGTAAGAAAAATACTCTATATGCAGTATATTCAAGACTAAAGCAGAGATAAAACAGTCTCTACAGTGACAAAAAAAAAAAAAAATGTGGGCATATGTGGGCCACATGGTGAAAAGAAACAATCAGAGAATCACAAAACAAGCCATCAGATGGGAAACATCTGTAAAAAAAAAAAGAGGCCTAACTCAAGAGAATCTAAAGAGAACACTGACAAGAGAGGCTATGATGACTGGCATCAAACCCTTTGATGAGTCTGAGAAGCTCGCCGAGAATAGAAACTCATGGCATTACACACACTGTGAGCCCATGTGACGCATGACGGCACAAATAGGATGTAAGTTGTGATAAGAAAAAAAATTCTGACCTAGTAACCATCTGAATATTTCATACTGATCTTGCTTAAAACATAATCTTATCACCAGTGGCGGCTGTGGATTTGTAAGTGGGGAAAATTTGAAAGAATTTGTAAAATTAGAGAAAAAAAAAATGTGATTTTCACAAAGTCCTGACCCACATTTTATGTACACAGATGATTGTTACGTGGGGAGAGGGCGCTGGTACAACGGCACTGTGAACACAACCATATCAGGACACCCCTGTCAGGCCTGGAGGGACATCTCCCCACATAAACATGACCGCTCCCCATTGGTTTTCCCAGAACTTGTGAACGCAGAGAACTACTGCAGGAACCCAGGAGGAGAAGAGGATCTGCCCTGGTGCTACACGACCAATAAGGAGCTCAGATGGGAAGTTTGTGCTGTTGATCCATGTGGTATGTCAAATTTATTGTCATCAAATAGTGGGGCATTTTGTTGTCATCAGCTAGTGGGGCAGTTTGTTGTCATTATCTAGTGGGGCAGAGTTTGTTGCCATCAACTAATGGGGCAAAGTTTGTTGTCATCAACTAATGGGATGAAGTTTGTTGTCATCAACTAATTAAGCAAAGTTTGCTGCTGTTAACTAGTGGGCAGTCTTTAGTATTGAAATTATCAACTTAATATTACCATTTTGTGTTATGATCTTTGTGAGATCTTTTAAAAATTAAAACGGGACCTACATAATTTATATGTTTTGCCTTTTCTGTCAACCTCCATGTTTTGTTTTGCTTTTTTTTTGTCCTTTCTGTATAAGTATAGATTTTCATTTCGTGTTATCCTCACCTTGTGTTTTTTTTTAAACATCTTCTTTAAAATATTGGTCAGAAATCTCCAATTTTGTGTTATTATTTCTATGTGGTTTCATTTCTCTTGAAAATATTAGTCCACGACACCCACTTTGTGTTAATCTGTTTTATGTGTTTTCCTCATTTTTATAAAGTATTTGTCATAATCTCCAATTTATGTTTTCATTTTTTCTGTTTTGTTTTCCTGTTTGCAGTCAGAGCACCAGGTAATTTACACTTTGCATTCAACAGTCATCACCAGATTCTGACACTTTAGTCTCTCACCTTTTCCTGTCAGTAAAATTTCCTCTTCAAACCAGTTCTTTCTACATATACAAGCATGTTTTGAAGATAGCTGTAGTTTTCCATATCTGTCACTGAATTAACATAATTATGTCAGTTGCTATGAAGATAATGTGGCACTGATTCAGTACAGAAGTAAATCTTTTTGGTTTTTTTTTTTTCATTTTTCAATCTTTGTAGACTTGGCTAAAAAAGACGTCAATGACGGTGAATCAAACACTATTAACAGTGACGTAAATGACGAAGAAGACCCGCATCTTTTGTACATAGTTGGAGCCTGCGTATTTGTTGCCGTATGCCTGGTGGCAGGAGTTTTATGCTTTCTACTGCGCTACTGCCGACACAGTCGGTACAAAGCCACACCGCAGGATGACCTTGAGATTGATGTGGAAAACTTGCCAGTAAACTCCGCATATCATCAGGTAGAGTAGCTCTGCAAGTTAAATTGTATCTTTGAATGATGGCTGGTAGTATAAGTGACCATATGCTGTCTTCCTTGTTATTTTTTGGCGTTCACATGCAGGACCATTTTTAAATCTGGAGCCCCATGAATCTGTTAGTTTTTCTTCAAGTTCTTAAAGCAGCTCTTTACCTTATATCATAGATTCAGACCTTCAGGTTAGGTTTGTCCACATAACAGACATTTGCAGTAGAATCTATCAGTTTCAAATGAGAGGCCAGAAGAAAAACTTTAGTAAGGTTGTCAGTGCATTAGTAGTACTGTTACATTTAACATAATATTGTGTTTAATTCCATTGAAATGATTTACTGTTTCCAGTCTATTTGCATGTGAGTACGTCTCCAGAAGAATTTTTTAGCCAAACACAGCGAGAAATAACATCTTGTTGGCAGAAATGCAGATGAAGCCACTGATAGCAATTATTGAGGAAAGATGCTGGCAGTGGTTGGGACGTGCTCGAAAGACAACTCACTACCAAAAATAGCACTAAGATGGACATCACAGGGGAGTAGAAGTAAGGGGAGACCAAAAGAGACATGGAGAGAACAACAGAGAGGATGTTGAGCAATAGAGGGCTCACTTGGGCAAGAACAGAAAAAAAGGCAAAGGACAGGGATTTGTGGAAAACCCTTGTGGAAGCTCCATGTGCCATGGGCACTTAAGGTTGAGAGAGAGAGAGATGTCTGTATGGGATTGATTTGCTTGATTCATTAGTCACTAGTGCTAAAAACCAAAATAGGGGCAACTGAACAATTGTTCAGTGACACACCTCATGGACTCACCTACTTTGACTGAGAGAATATTTAGAAGGCAATGGTAAATCATTCTTTCCAGAACTGTTTTTAAAAATCAGATTCCTTTCTTCCCAGTAGTTTTCTGTAAATCCTTTACCTTATTTTTTTTTTAAAGGAAAAGGATATCAGACACTTTATGCTTCATTAATGGCAGTCTAGAATGGTAATTCTTAATCTTTCTGTGGACCCCAGGTTAAGACCACTGGTTTAGCACATAAATTCATTGGTGACCTCTGATTGAGGTGAATGGTTGAGTCATCGGACATTATTAAGCTGGCTGATTTCTCAGTTTCAAATTTTGATAACTGATTCATCGAGTCATTAAACCATCACTTTGTTCCTTCCTTTGTCTGAACTGAACCCAGCCAGTGACATTAAAAATGTGTTAAACAGCATTTAAAACTTCTGTAGGAGGGACAGAGGAAGGGAAACATGTTATTATTTTAGGCTATTATTTAATTACTGCACTGATATTTTAGTTTGTTATTTAACTTTTATATTGACATATTATTTCATTATTTATTTACTACACTGATATTTTAGATTACTTAATTGCTACTTTGGTATTTAATTGTTTATTATTGCACTATACTTTAATTTTCAGTGTTTCAAAAGATGAAAAGTATTTTGTGCAACAAATCACTGTCACTGAGTGTAAGGAAAAGAGTGCTCTGATGCTACCATAAAGCTGTTCTGATCTTTGGATATGAAGCCTGAACAAGTTACTAAAGAGATATGGAGGCCACAGAAAAATGTGGTTTCTTAATAGAATGTTAAGGATACCATGGACACCAAGAAAATCAAATGAAGAAATATTGAGAGAGACTGATTCAAAAAGATAAATAATTGCAGCAGTGAGGAAAAGACAGTCCTAAATTTATAGGATATTATCATGAGAAAAGGCAAAGTAGAGCACATCATGACAACAAGTTAGAGGGGAAAAGAGGCTGAGGTAGACCAAAAGAGAAAATCCTGGATGGATTGGAAAGTTGGCATGGAAAGAGGATACCAGAACAGTTCATAGAGACAACACAAAACAGAGTTGTGAAGTGTGCCAATGCCAGTAGGCATGGCACCTGACAGATAGAAAGATAGTTTAATTTATTATTTAATTATTATTCTGTGCTGCACACATTATTCAAGTTTTTTTTTTTTTTTTGGGGGGGGGGGGGTATTTCAGATGTATCTATTTTACCGGTGTTAAGTTGGACATGAAGAAGAGACTTTCTGATAAGAGACTGATCTGTTTAATCCAGTGACTTTCTTCATTTTATCCATGTACTGATTACATGCTGCTTGCTTTTGTGGTCTTTTACCTGGGTAATCCTCTAGTGTTCAGAAACCATGCATTTTTTTTCTCATGACATAAGTAATGCCTTGTAACAATGATCTGCTTTCAGATGAAATCCAATCGGTTGAATCCAAAACTTGAAGCACTGGAGTTTCCAAGGAATGACATTGTCTTTGTTGAAGACATTGGACAGGGTGCATTTGGGCGTGTGTTCAAGGCTAGAATTGTGTGCAGCAACGGAAATTCCCACATCACAGGTGGTAAACTGAGTGGCAGTAAACATAGTCTGAGCTGTGGTAAAAACTGCAAAAACAGCAAACATGTTTTCTCCAGCAAGGGAGACCTCAGGCATCTAGAAATTCATGCCTCCTCTAAAAGCTGTGATTCTAAATTGTTAGGGGAACATCTGTCCTTGTCGTGTGACCATGACAAGGATGAGAAAGACAAGTGCAAGGAAGGTCAGCTTATTGCCATCAAAATGCTGAAAGAAGATGCCTCTGAGACTGTACAAGCAGATTTTGAAAGAGAAGCATCATTGATGGTCGAATTTGACCATGCAAACATTGTTAGACTCTTGGGGATATGCACAATAGGAAAGCCCATGTGTTTATTATTTGAGTACATGAGTAATGGAGATTTAAATGAATTTCTTAGACTTTGCAGCCCAGATCAGTGTCTGAGGCAAAGCAACGCAGGATCAAATCCATCTTTAGAAAATCTAAGCAGTATAACAATCCTGGATCAGCTTCACATGGCCCGCCAGGTGGCTAGTGGAATGGTCTATCTTTCAGACAGGGGTTACGTCCACCGTGACCTGGCCACAAGAAACTGTCTGGTTGGCAACAGCCTCACAGTTAAAATCTCAGACTTTGGCCTCGCCAGAAGCATTCATAGTATGGACTATTACCATGGCAGTGACAAAGATGCCATACCAATTCGTTGGATGCCGCCTGAAGCCATCCTATACAACAAATTTTCCTCACAGTCTGACATATGGTCATTCGGTGTTCTGTTATGGGAGATTTTCACCTTTGCTCTACAGCCGTACTATGGAATGACTCATGAAGAGGTCATCAACTACCTCAGAGCAGGAAGCATCTTAGAAGCTCCAGAGCATGCAACACCTGCAGTATATGAACTCATGAAATCATGCTGGCATAGAAAACCATCATCTCGGCCCAGTTTTGCTTTCCTTCACAAATCTCTTCATTTCATGCATGAAGAATCAAATAGGCAGAAACTGAAGAACATCCTCAGTGTATAGGCTTTTGTTGATAGTTTTTCCTTTTCATCCAGGACTTCACATTGTGTTGAAGATAATAAAATATTCTCTTAGAATGGAATCCTATACAACAGACATGTTCCTTTGCATTCAGTAATTTTGCTACGTTTACAGGGAGTCAGCTATATATTTTCATGTGGACAGTTCAAACTTTGTATATCTCAACTCAGTGCTGTCATTACTTATACTTTGTGTAGATGTGGCTGTATGTATGTATTTGAGAAAGAGAGAGAGAGAGATATGAAGAACTGACTCCGTTCATTTATGAGCTCATCTGGCTGGTCCATGGAAAAGCTCAGGTGAACAACTAAAGAATGAACATCTTTATCTGCCTCACCACCTCATATTTTGTGAGCTGTAATGAAAGCAGCATCACCCTGTAACATGTTGATTACCATTCCTGTCTCTCATGACCTTTTATGGATATCTTGTTCATGGTTTAGTCCACATTTTGCCATCATACATTATCAGGCCACATTTTGCTGTTTCATCTTTTCAAATCATTGTTTGCACTCAAAACTTATACGACCTGGAAACACATTGTAAGAAACCTATGAAACATAATTACCATTGTGTATATATGATATATGCTTTCGCATGACAATGTATAACAAATCCGTGATATCATTTTTAATGCAGTGTTTCGTGTGAAATTTTATAGCAGAGTGTTCCAGGTTTATTTTTGCAAAACAAAATAAGTGTTTGAAATAAAAAAATGGTTGTGTTGTGGCAGGGACTGACAGACTATTTTAAACTGCAGGCTGTCATTTCTGTGTTTAAGCATGCCAGTCATGATCACATTTTGGGGTCCGAAGGTTTGTCGCATCCTGCAGGGTGGCCCATAAGTCTTATGTCAGGAGAAAAGTACAAGATCAATCAATGCATGAAACTCAGTCTTATTTACAGTACTAAGTACTGCATCTGCACTGTGTGGTTACTTAATTAAATAAATTGTATGATGATGCCACATTAATAAGGACACCCTGTACAGATGACATGCAAAATAATGGCTGCATACACGTATGCTACAGTTTGGGGATCACTGTATCAGGGTAGCTGTATTATTATGAGCATAGGGGTATCTCTCATTGTCATGGTAAACTGAACACGTTATCATTGTGATATTCTTCATCTCTTTAATGGTTTCCCATATTATAAGTGCTTTTATTTTTGCTCCTGGATGAACTAAAAGAGTTATATACCAAGTGTAATATTTTGCAAAGTTTACTGCAGTGTTAATTTCTTGATTAGTTATTGAATATTAGTATATTGATATCAGACAGGGTAGATGAATGAGCCTTAAAAAAAAGTTACTATGATTTATTAGAAAGTTATGATAGAAATATAAGACAGATTTGAAGTTAGAGGTGTATATTACTGGATGGTTGATATAGCTAATATACAAATATAGAGTGAAGATTTCAGTATTTTGGGTAAATCTATTAAAGGCATGAAACAGTTCATGAGATGTGACACTGCGCGCAGATTTGTGTAAGTAGTGTCTACGTACAAGCAAGATCATGGATAAACAATAGTCTGTGAGATCACTCGGCAGCAAGTGGAACTGGATTACGCTCGAAATAACAGGACAAAAGTTAGAAACTGAAAGTAACGGCAGTGGGAGATTGCAGTAATGATAGGTATGTAAGTGGCAAGGGAAATAACAAATAAAAATTGTGAATGACAACTAAGGGGAAATGATAAGAAGAGACATAATGACTGCTGTAAAACTAGTTCTAGTAATGAAGGTAGACAGAGGTGTATGGTTCAGTTTTACAAAATGATAGAAAGAATCTGGAAAGATGGGGTTAATTGTCACATGTACTGAAAATCTGGAGAGATGGGGTTAGTTGTCACATATGCCGAAAACCTGGATAGAAAAGGGTTAAATATCACATGTTCTGAAAATCTAGAGAGATGGGGTTAATTGTCACATGTATTGAAAATCTGGAGAAAAAGAAAATACACCTCCCTGAAAAATTTTCATGAACGTTATGAAGATTAAAAAAAAAATTTTTTTTTTTTCACAAAAATATCCACAGAAAATGGCAATAACTGAGAAACATGCATGGCAGTACATCATCTTGTAGAAACACAACTTATAGATATAGAATAAAGAAATAACTTAAGGAGAGACAAGAATAATCAGACCAAAGAAGCAGCAAGTATGACTGAAGAGACAACAGAAGAAAGGATGTAACAGCACAGCTTAGAAAAGTAGATGAAGGGAAACAACCATGAGCAGTAGAAGAGAAATAACAGTACAGAACAAATAAATAAAATGAAGGGAGATGACAGTGATTATAGATTTACAGATCAGATAAATAAGTCGGAGGAGGCAATAGTGATTTATGGATGGACTGAACAGAAGAAAGGAAATAACAACGCAGATTAAATATTTAAGTTCAAGGGGACAACAATGATTATAGACTAACAATATAAGAATGAAAGTAACAGTACAGCTTATTTTTTAAAAAAAGAAAGATGATCTTCTACATTAGCCTTGAAAATACCAATGGTTCTGTTGCATTACAGCATGCAGCTAGGCTACAGTATGTGCTCCTTTCAGTCCAACACATAGGCTTCTGGGTGTGCCTTCTAGTTTGAATCCTAACTGTTGTCTGTTACCAAGGGCACAACATGAAGGTAGAAGAGGGTCTTGGTCAACTATGATTCAGTAACCCTGATGCAAGCAGCCAGCTTTGGGTCACTGACTGCTTTCTCATTCAGCCTAAGTACTGCCAGAAAAAAATAGATAGAATAGATAGCAATGGTTAAAGACTTCTAGAAAAAATAGATAGAAGGATAGCAATGGTTAAAGACTTCAAGAAAAAATAGATAGAAGAATAGCATGGTTACAGACTGCAAGAAAAAATAGATAGAAGGATAGCATGGTTACAGACTGCAAGAAAAAATAGATAGAAGGATAGCATGGTTACAAACTGCAAGAAGAAATAGATAGAAGGATAGCATGGTTACAGACTGCAAGAAAAAATCATTAAAGATGCATATGGATAACATGATATAACGTATGCCCACTAACACTGCAATAATATTATTCAGTAGCATTTTGTTTTGAGCAAACTTGCAACTGTTTTTTAAGTGCTTTATACACCATTTTCCTGATTCATGTATAGAATGATAACACCGTGTATGGTTTCTGTGGAAGTCTAGTTTATGAAATGATTCAGTGTATGTGCGTAACATTTGATATTTTCAGTGTGCTTAGTGTTTCGCATTTTTAAAAGAAAATATTTAGGTAGTCAATAACCTTGGACCTGATTGAGAAAATCAGTAGTGTCCAGTTCTTTTGACACTTTATTACTACAGGTGATATGTAACAAAAGTTCATTTACACATCACATATGTGTACATCTGTGGTATTTAGAAATATATAAAATATCACCCAATAAAATGTGTATATTTGTGTAATAATGGCAGCAAAAGTGCACCATTTATACAACTATATTTCAGATAAAGGAGAGGACATGAATGAAATTGGTTTAAACAACAGAAGATAAATTTTGAAATCTAATAAAATGTATCTTCAAATGAATCTAAGGAAAAGTTAAATATAGATATATATTAGTTTGTGGGCTGGCTAGCGTAGTGGTTAGAGCACTCGTCTAGCAACCAAATGGTCGAGGGTTCGAATCCCCAGCTGAGCGGGATTTTTTTTTCCGACCAATACGGCCCTGAGGTCGACCCAGCCTCGTAAAATAGGTACCAGAGAAAATCTGGGAAGTAAAGGCAGCGAGGAAAGGAACTGGTCACCCTACCTCACACGCTGATGACCCAGCATAATGAGGTCTCTAACGCTTCACCCCCTACGGCATTTGAAATGCTATGGGACTATCTTTACTTTTTTTTTAGTTTGTGCTGTGTAGGGTAAATCAGGATAAATGAAACAACAAAAATCATTTGAGAGATAAAACAAATCATAAAATTAGATTCCACATAGCTTAATGGTGTAGGATAAGCAACTGATAACCATTCAGTCAGTTAGTCAGTCATTTGCATGCCCTTTGCGGAACTTTGCCTACCCAGCAGCCCTCCTGCAGGCCTCTTGGTTGTAATCAAGATTTCCTGCTGCTGATGCATCCATTCGCAGGTCGTCAATATCTTGCAACCATCTTCACCTTGGTCTTCCTCTCTTTCTTTTTTTCCCATTATGTACAGTGATTACCATACAGAATACATTAATCCCACACAATCTTCTAAGATTGAGAAGGCAAAGATTTCTGTGAAGAAAATTATGTGCATGTATATTTGGAGATGAAAATTCTTTGTTTTTTCTTCCCATTTTATATTGATCTATTTATTTTATACTCATAGCTTCATTGTATTTTGTTTGTTTGAGGATGTCAGCTTCAAAAAGAAAACATTGCACCCTAAAAGACCATCATTATAATTTCTTTCTCGTTAAGATATTAGAATTCCCAGAAATGTCAGTTCAGCATGTGATTTGGTCACATGGTTGGGGTATAATCCAGGCCTAAGCCGTGAGACAAGTTGATAGACACATGGTCCACATGGCCTCCATTAACTTCTGATATCATCCTGTTTCTGTATTGCTTTCAGAATAGAAAACATATATGTTTATGATCAAAAGCATACATAATTTATGTAGCAGCAGACTTGTACTTTTCATGTTCCAATCATTCGGTGCACTGGAACAATGGCTATTAGTCTGAGGTATATGGACTTAAGGAGGTCTACAGATCAGAAAGTGGATTTACAGATCAGAAAGTGGATGTACAGATCAGAAAGTGGATGTACATATCAGAAAGTGGATTTACAGATCAGAAAGTGGATTTACAGATTATAAAGTGAATGTACAGATCAGAAAGTGTATTGGCTTAAGTTTTAAAACTCTTACCATCATCTGGACCTTGTTTTGAATGAGGAGTCCACAGCTGTTCTCACAGGCCAGAAAGTGGGTTCATGGCCAAAAGAGGGTTAACAACCACTGCACTGGAAGATAATGAATCATTTGTTAGTTCAGATTTGAAAATCAGTCCATCAGTCCTTTAATTAATGGCTATAAACTAAATTCAAAGAGTCTTACAATGTGGCAACCAACAAAACAAGTAATCTTTTGTGTGTGTGTGTGTTGTCTGTATGAGTTTCATGAGTTGGGACATGGTCTGAAATGACATATTGCTTTCCCTACACAGTTTTGTTGAAATGCTGAATATGAAATTTAGCAAAATTTTGTTTTTTTTATGGGGGGAGGGGGGGAATCCTGGAAGGACACCACCAAAGCTTCACAGCAAAAACAAACTCAGAGAAGCTTATAACAACAAACTCAGAGAAACTATAAACAAAGATATACTAAGAGAAATATGTAGCAAAGACAGACTCAGAGAAATGTGTGATAAAGACAGACTCAGCGAAATATATAACAAAGATAGAGAAATATGTATCAAAGATAGAGAAATAGATAACAAAAACAGTGCAGCAAGCATATTGTACATAGGGTAGGTCACTACCAAATATTGAATATGGTGCTTTGTATAGAAAACAATGGTTAGTAAACTTGCAGTTATTTCTGTAAGAAAGAAAAATGTTGCAAATAAATGTAAGAAAAAAGGTACTTTTATGATACAAGTAATCATCCTAAATTTGAGGAACTCTCACATCACTAATATCACAGTTTTTAAATAGGGGCTGCCTGTTTTTTGTTTGGTTTTTTTTTTTTTTTGTTCTTTAATGCAGAGATAAAGTTTTGTGCTATGTCTTCCTTGCTCGTGATATATACCAGATAAATGTAGCATCCTATTTTGATAGAATATACATTTTTTTCCTAGCTACCTCTATAGTGTGCCTTATTTTAATTCATTTCTATGCCACCAATAATCTTTTGGAAGCTTCACTTTGTTAATAAGTGATTTGTGTGTGAATGAGTGTGTCTAAAGAGTTTACAAGGAAGTGCACTTTTTTTTTTAAGTAGTACGCTTGAAAATAGAAGTAACACTGTTTAGCTATGACAGGTTTATGTTTTTAGAAAGAAAAGCACCTTATATATGATCTTCCTGTAAGAATTACCAGCCTTTGTTAGTTCTTCTTCTACCTGTCTGGAACAACAAGCATGATTCTCTCTGCCGCAGCCAGTGTGGTGAAAATGTTGAGGCACAGCTTCATGCAGGATTGGGAGCAGGTATTGGTGGCCGTTTTTTTTTTTCTTCAGTTTCTGCAGGGAGCTAAAAGGCTGGGGGGCATGAAGTCCTTCTTCAGCAGACTCCACCACACTGGGGATTATGGAGATCCCTAGCCAGGCTAGGCCTTTTACTGGGGGTACCAGCGGAGGGTTGGTCGGTTATGGTTTATTAACCCTGACTCTAGGCTTGTCAGTTGTGGGGCCACTAACTGTGTCTTCCTTTATTAGTTCATTTGGACAACTTTTCTTTCTCTTAGTGATATACAACTTTTCTGTTTCTTAAGTGGCCTATATTCATTTTTCTTCCAGTTGGTAATATGTATTTTTCTATTTTTTTTTGTTGTTGTTGTTGTCGACTCATATTTTTCTTTTAACTGCATTCTTCTTTTTGGTAATATATAAACCTTTCTGTGTGTTAATTCACTTGTTTTTTTTTCTTTTTCAAATATTTTAAACAATTTATCACGGTTTTGTGTTAGCACAGTATGAAGTCAGGCGCTATATTCAGTTGTGTTTGTATTCATTGTGATGTAGTTTTACACAGAAGGAGTTAAATTTTGTAATTTATTAGCAATTTAATATTTGATATTTTACCTTCAGGAGACATAGCTTCAAATGGCAAGTCATTAATTTTGTTTTTTCCTTTTTGAAAAGCAAATATTTTTTGCTTTTAAATTTTTAAATTGTTTGAACTTTTAAGTCTTAACTCTTGTTATTTTCACAAATTAGTAAGTGCTGTCTTTGCTAACTTCTAAAAAGTAATGAGTAAGAAATGAGTAAATTTAAATTTAGTATCAGTTTTTTTTTATTAATTACAGCATCGCTTTCATAGTCACCATTTAACTGTGTAGTCCTGTTTACATGAATTTGCTGTTCATACTGGACTTTAGCCATTGATAAAACTGAATATTCATATTCAATAAAATACTTTAAAATGGTGTTTGGTACATCCCTAATAGGGGACTGGCGAGCATAGTGGTTAGAGAACTTGTCTAGCAACCGAATAGTCGAGAGTTTGAATCCCCAGCTGAGTGGGATTTTTTTTTTTCTGACCCAGCCTCATAAAATGGGTACCAGAGAAAACCTGAGAAGGAAAGGCAGTGAGGAAAGTAACTGGCCACCCTACCTCATACGCTGATGGCCCAGCATAATGAGGTTTCTAATGCATCATCCCCTACGGCAATTGCTTATCTTTACCTATTTTTTTTACATCCCTGAGAGATATATATATATATACATTACATCAGTGGCTTTACATCTGGTGTATTTTGGTGTGGCTTGCTTTGTGAATAAGTTAGCTCTACTTTCAAAGGCTGCTTTCTAATCTTGCTAACCAGGAGATCAATGAGGAACATAAAAATGTGAGAAGTTTTTGTCTGTGAAGTGAAAAAAAAAAAAAAAGGCAAGTTGGGCTGTGTCTGTGTCTATAATGGCAGCTTATTTGTGTTGAGTGTGTTACATCTTGTGCTGATGTTGGTGATGTATAGGCATAAAGGCAGCTGTATATGGCTGACTGAAACAGTGACCTGAAGTATTTGATGGTCATATTGATATTCATGCTTAATTATGTTCATTCTAAGGCATCAAACTTAATACTGCACTGGCTGAGTTGCATGATTTCCATTATGTTTTTATTTGTACGTACATTTATGGATGAGCCTGAGTAACATGTGTTGCCACTCTTTCCTGACAGACGCTTGGACTTACATACTTGAGTTCAAAATGTACCAGCTGCACATCATATCATGACTGAAACATGAATCTTATGCTTATGAACTAAAATATGCTTCCTATGTTCATCTTAAATATGAATATGTTATTGTTTTTTATAACTGCCAAGAAATATAACATATATCGCTTTAGAATGCTCATGGCTTGCTTACTGTATGTGTCAATTTAGATGTAAGAACACAGGCTTATTCATGCAGTAAATGAATCCTGTGGTCATGTGATCTTGCTGTTCTGTTTTTCTGGTATTTATAGAGAAGGATCACATTGAAAGAAATGAATTTATTTCCGCCATGCCGTCCACTGAGTATAGTTTTAGTGCTTAGGGTCTTTGTTGGCTGACAAACTAGCAAAGTGTAACAACAAATGTCTTCAGCAGATACTGAAAACCAAACATCTGAACATTTTATTGATAAAGAGGGATTAAAATATTGATAAATGAGTAGTCCTCTGATGGCCTGGGAAGCTATGTGCTATATTGTTTTTATCTCTGCACCAGAGTTTCCCATCTAAATAGAAATGATCACTTCAGATGTAATGTAAATGGGGAAAAAACTGGCATCCTGGCAAGGCCAGTGCCTATTTTACATCCTAGGCAAAGCTAAATGTTCTGTATAAAACTGTTCCTCAAAGGGCTGTGCTCTTCCCCTCTCAGATCTGCAGCTACGAGGCTGTCTAGGTACCTTAATGGCAGCACTGGCCCTGCATGTTGAACTTTCATTTCACAAATCAGAAAGAAGAGGATGCTCTGTTCCCCATTCCCATGTCTTAGCTGTGTTCCAAATCTAGGAGGCCGTATAGTTTCAGTTTCTGTTACAAAGTTCAAATACTAAAACCAGAGCCCAGTCACTTGAAGTTATTTAACCTGTGAATTGAGCATACAAATATATTCAAACCTTCCAGTAATCAAACAGTACCTGCATGTCTCACCATTGTGTACAATTATCACTTATTTATTCCATATTTATACCCTGTCACAATTTTACTTTTTTTTTTTCATATCCAAGCTTAGCACCGCACAACACCTTCTGATCCCCATTTTCTATCATCATCATTATCACCATCATCACTGAAGTTTTTCCCACTGCTGTTTACCAGAAGCCTACATTACTTCTGTAAGTATGATGGCAGTCTATGCAAAACATAATTATATACATATATATTCTGTATATTTTCATATCAATTCATGCATTTTGATTGCTGTAACTGTTCATGTATTTTTGTTCAGTTATAAAAAAAATGTATAGAGAGTGCATGAAACACAGTTTTGTGCAGTGTAAAGAAATATTCACAAATAAAATTTTATTGGTATTTTTTTCCCTTTCGTATTTTGACTCAAAATTGTGTGTGTTTTAGCTTCAAAGTATACGTGTGTGATGATTTCAACTAAGTGGCTTAACACTCTGGGGGTATATGTGTGATGATTTCAACTAAGTGGCTTAACACTCTGGGGGTATATGTGTGATGATTTCAACTAAGTGGCTTAACACTCTGGGGGTATATGTGTGATGATTTCAACTAAGTGGCTTAACACTCTGGGGGTATATGTGTGATGATTTCAACTAAGTGGCTTAACACTCTGGGGGTATATGTGTGATGATTCAACTAAGTGGCTTAACACTCTGGGGGTATATGTGTGATGATTTCAACTAAGTGGCTTAACACTCTGGGGGTATATGTGTGATGATTTCAACTAAGTGGCTTAACACTCTGGGGGTATATGTGTGATGATTTCAACTAAGTGGCTTAACACTCTGGGGGTATATGTGTGATGATTTCAATTAACTGGCTTAACACTCTGGAGTATATATGTGATGATTTCAATTAACCGGCTTAACAGTGTCAGGAGTACAAGATTTCTGTTTCAACTAATTAGCTTGAAAGTGTCTAGAGCACAAAGGGGTGATGATTTCAGTTAACTGACTTGATATTGTTTGGAGTAGATGGGTGATGATTTCAGCTAAATGACTTACAACTATATGACGTGCAAGACTGGTGATTTCACTTAACTGGCATGACAGTATCTGGAGTGCAAGACTGATGATTTCACAGCTAACTAGACAGTATCCAGCATAAAGAATTGATGATATCAACTGACTTGAGCGTGTCAGGAGTACATGTATGATTATTACATGCAACTAACCATGTTTAAAATGTCTGGATCTGGGAAAGGAAACCCAGTCGGCCACGATGCCAATCACATCGTCTTTTTGTGGACCTGCATGTCTAGGGAAAATATGGACACAAACACTATAAGCCCCAAGTTCTTCTATGATATGATACGTCAACTTTTGCCTTTAATTAAGATTCTGTTCCATGATCAACAAAGCAGCGTTCAGTGTATTTCCCAGTTGTTGTGGCGTACGTTGATGTGCCTGAATTACTTTCTTGGAGAAGCCGTCCTTAATAATTAGATCATCAGTGTGATATCTGTATTTCAAGACTGTTACGACATCATCTGCAGAGAACTTGAGTTCATAGTTCGCCCTGAACGCGAACTTAATTAACCGAAATGTGCCATGGCC
Organism: Achatina immaculata; assembly: GCA_009760885.1. Classification (NCBI taxonomy): domain Eukaryota; kingdom Metazoa; phylum Mollusca; class Gastropoda; order Stylommatophora; family Achatinidae; genus Lissachatina; species Lissachatina immaculata. Next base: position 46,886,574 of record CM019720.1, on the reverse strand, counting down.
AAATTATATGACTGAGTTATAAAGCTGCTAATAATTGGTGTTTTTTTTTTTTTTAATTTGGGCAAAATGTTGCTTGAACATTGTGTTCATGGCCAAGTGAGTATAGTTTCGCTTCTCGCGGCTATGCCGTTGCTTGCCTTTCTCTGAGTCACTTTCATTTTCTTTACAACTTTTCTTATATCTAAAGTGGTTTGTGCTTCTGGAGTTTAATAACATCACTGTGCCCAGTCATTTTAACCGTGAGCAAGTCTTGGTGTTTTTCTATTTGCTGTTGAGTGTTCTTGAACTGAGCGATCCTTTACCGTTACACTGCAGCTAACCCTAACACACACACACTCTCACACACTCGCAGTGCCTCATCTCTGTGTAGACCCAACAAACCTAACACACACACACTCGCAGTGCGTCATCTCTGTGTAGACCCAACAAACCTGACACACACACACACACACACACACACACTCGCAGTGCGTCATCTCTGTGTAGACCCAACAAACCTGACAAAATATTTTCTACCGTGTATTTACCAAACAGGAAAGCGGGAGAGAAAAGGCAAAGGGTTGGGTCATTGTAGAAGTCACATGTGCCTTGAGCACCTAAAGGTTCAGAGAGATTTGCAAGCATAAGTTTAAAAAAAAAACCCGATACTTTACATATAGCACGGCCATGGATACTTAGATATCTGCCTCGAAGACAAATAAATCCCTTCTCATTTTTAAGACTGGAACAGCACAGATGTGTTCTCTGTCAGCTGCTGAATGAATTTTATTCTCAGCCCACAAAATGTTGGTTGGGGGCGCGAGACAAGGAGTTACCAATTCGTCCGCCCGTATTGGATAAGGTATAGACTAATGTTAGATACATTTTATCTGAAGCAGAAAGTTGTGTGGGTGTGTGTTGGTGGGGTGGGGTGGGGTTGTTAACTTGCTTTCAAGACTCATTTGATTTCCATTAAGTTTTTTTTATGTTACTTCCTGTAAGTTCCCCCCCCCCCTCCCCCGAAACTTATTTTAAAAGCAAGAACTATGCAGTAAGATCAGCTGAAACGACGTCAGATTCCCAGCTAACGGCAACAAAGATGTTTAGCGTGAAGGTTGACTGAGATCTTCTGAAAATGATTCATATTGTTTGTCTACTTTCTGTTTGTCTTGCATGACTTACGTTTATTTTTGCTGAGACGACTTTTAGTAGAGAAGGTCGTCAGAAGAGAAGGAGAGAGATAAAGAGAAACTGAGGCAGAGGAGGGGCGGGAGAGAGAGAGATGTAGAGAAAGAGAGAGAATGAACAAATTAATGAACTTTTGTTTTTAAAGGATTAAAACTAAGACTTGAGCATGCAGGTCCATCTGATGTTCTGCCTTTTCCATTTCTCAACTTTTATTCTGATGCGACTGGAGAGAAAACTAACGAACGAAGTTTATTTTCAATGAGTTCAGAATTGGGCACGCAGGTCTGTCTAACTAACATTCTGCTGAGAGACTGACTGGTTGAATGATTGATTCTTCTTCTTCTTCGTTCGCTTCTACCATCAAAACCGCACTGTGATCCTACTGAATTTACGCCTGTGGTCCTCGTTAGGTCCCGTGGTCTCCTGTGTGGGGAAAGGACCACACGAGATCCCCGAGAGGACCACAAGAGGTTCAGAGTATCGCAGGGCTTTAGCCTGTATTCTTGGTGGGTCTCTGAAGCGGTTTGCGTGACACCGTGGTTTTCGTTGCACCAGTTTAGTCTAGAGTTGGACTTTCTCACCGGAAGACCTCGACGTGTTTAGGATATCAGTGCATCCCCGCTGGGTGAGAGGTGGTAGCCCACCCAGGCCAGAGTTGGACCTTCTCACCGGAAAACCTCGACGTGTTTTGAGATACCCGTGTATCACCGCCGGGTGAGAGGTGGTTGCCCATCCAGTCCAGAGTTGGACTTTCTCACCGGAAAACCTCAGCGTGATTAGGATACGCAAACATCCCCGCCGGGTGAGAGGTGGTTGCCTATCTAGACTGCCCTGGTCCAGTGTCTCCGACTTCAGCATTTTGCGGTCGTGGCCGCTACCCTTCCTAGTTGTGACCAGGATGGAGCTTTTGTCCAGGAAGACGAGTCCTCGCCACTAGTGACTTCCACCCCTGGGTTGAGCCGAATGATTGATTTGGTTGATTTATTGATTGATTGATCTTTATTTCAAAAGGGTTAAGAATTGGGCACGCAGGCCCGTCTGACATTCTTCCCAGAGAGAGAGAGAGAGAGAAAGAGAGAGAGAGAATGTTTATCAGAAATAGAAGCAAGAACATAATAAAGAAAAAAGAGAAGAAAACTGATAGAAAGAAAAGGGGAAGGGGAATGTTACTAACTTTCTTACCAACGAAAACATAACAGGCATGGCAAAGTAGGTCTCATTTCGCTAGTTTTAAATCAGAGTAGACCATAAATGCCCTAACCAATGCTGTAACTAAGCACACCCAACATATACACAGCACTTGAGCCACTGTGCCTACCTCGTAGTCCCCTCTATCTTAACTTCTAACAGACTTTTTTTCCCCGAACTATTCTTAGCTGCAGTGGTTTTCAATTGATGAATGTCCGGGGGGTATTCATAGGCCGATATAACTGGTGCGTGGTGGCATTTGTCGCTAGAAAATACGCCTAACAAATTAGTAATTCTTCACTCAAGTGCCATATATGTTCGCTCAAGCGATGTAAGTTTTCAAGCTGCAGTATCTTCTGTGATGTGTACCCCAGCTGTAAGAGTCTCCCTCCACCCCTCCGCGCCCCCCCCCCTCACACACACACACAGCCACACACCGATAATGGTGGATTACTATAAATTTTCCCAGACATCAGAAAAACTGCCTCTCCTAACCTCCAATTTTGCCCATAGACGTCTGTTATTTTACTGTCACTACAAACGAAGTACTGCATTTACTTCAGTAACTGCGCGTATTTCTAGGTCCCTATTTTTTCAGCCGCCACATAGCAGGGTAGATGATTAACTACCATCCAGGTCTCCAAGCTAAACTTAGTAAAGATCCCCCCCCGCCCACTGTATGAGCTATAGTGGCCACTTCCCGACACGTGGCTTTATTCTTTCTGGTTGTGGTCTCCACTTTCACTCTATAACTGTGTGTTGCACAGACCAAATAGTTCGTACATCACTGCTAAAGTTTTACTTATTATTTACTTCATTTTCGAGTACACTAGCTTATTATAAAAACTGCCCTCTCTGTGTGAAAATCGTCGATTCTTAAGGTGGAGATCAGCGTTACTTCTCTTATTTTTCTATGCTGAACTCTGCGGATGATGCTCGAGCTTGGAGCTTGAGAGCAAACTGAAGCAAATACTAGGGGCTAGAACACAAGCTGCATCACATTGATTATGGTGTCACTATTATATCGTGTTACCTTAAATCACATAACTATTATTCGTGTTTTTTTAATACAGTGGTACCTCTGGTCACGAACGCCTCTAGTCACGAACACATCGGCCCACGAACACAATTTCTGAACACATTTTGACTCGACCCGTGAAACCATGCCTCGGTGCACGAACGCACAAACATGGCTTTGGCGCCATGTTTTCGGCTCGCGAACAGCATCAGTTGTACTCGGGTTTGCGCGCTGTGAGCATTGTCGCTGAATTGTTTTTGATACATTTTTTTGGTTGCTTTTTGCATTAAATTAACCCTCATTATGGCTGCCAAGAAAATGAGAAGTGTTAGTGACAGCGGGGTCAAGAAGCCTAAGCTTATTAAAATAGAAACGAAAAAGGAAATAACTAAACATGAGAATGGTGTTCGTGTTTCTGATCTCGGCAAGAAGTACGACATGGCTAAATCTACGATCTGTATGTTCTTAAAGAACAAAGATGCGCTAAAGACGGCTGATGTGGCTAAAGGAGTGACTATGATGTGGCTAAAGGAGTGACTATGTTAACGAAGCAAAGGTCTCAAGTGTTAGAAGAAGTAGAAAAATTATTGTTAGTTTGAATTAATGAAAAGCAGCTTGTCTGGAGATAGTATTAGCGAGGCCCTAATATACGAGAAGGCTTTACTTTTGCACGGTGATTTAGTGGCGAAAACGCCGAATACAAGTGATGATAGCGTTGACGAATTTAAAGCGGGTAGAGACTGGTTCGGGAAATTTCGTCGACGAACTGGAATTCACAGTGTTGGTAAGTTGGAGAGGCAGCTAGTTCGGACTAAAAAGTAGCAGATGCCTACGGGGAGGAATTTGCAAACTTTATCAGCTCTGAAGGTTACTTATAGCATCAAGTTTTTAATTGTGATGAAACGGGACTTTTTGGAGAAAAAAATGCCAAGAAGGACTTACATAACCCAAGAGGAAAAGGTCACTGCCTGGCCACAAACCAATGAAGGGCAGGCTTACACTTTTTTGCAGGAAGAGCACTCAGGAGAGGAGGAGGAGAAGGAGGAGGAGGAGGAGGAAGAAGAGGAGGAGGAGGAGGTGGTCCATGTTTCAAGTGCTGAGATCAAAGAAATTTGTAAGAAGTGGAGTGAAGTGCAAGTTTTCATTGAGAAGCATCACCCTAACAAAACTGTGACCAGCAGAGCAGTGGACATTTCAAATGACAATGTGATGTCCCATTTTGGGAAAATTATCCAACAAAGAAAAAAAGACAAATGTCTCTGGATCGTTATCTTGTGAAAACACCAGCCACCGAGCCAGCAATCGAACCATTTCCCAGGATACAAACAAAAGAAAAGAACACCAGAAATACCTACACAGTTGCCTGATGTTATTATGGAATGGGACTCTCCTTCGAAGGAGTAGTCTTCCTCCTTCTCCTCCTCTACCACCTGAAACCAACTATCAACCACAAAGCTAAAGTTATACTGTATATTTTATATTATATATTTTTGCCATATATAAATCCATAAAAAAATAATAATAAACCAATATGTTTCTGGGGTAGGTGAATGGATTAATTGGATTTGCATTAATTTCAATGGGAAAAATTGTTTCGGTTCGCGGACGCAGTCAAAGATCGAGGTATCCCTGTATTTTATCAAAATTACGTTCATATATTACCTATATATGAATATAACTCGCAGCCCAGTCACAGGTGTGCCATTCGACCTCTCTGTAGCAAAAGGATGCCGAATGAGTCAGTACTGTAAAAGAAAAAAAAAGCAGCCATGCTTATGTTCTGGATTTTCGTTTTTGTGTGAGTGTGCGTGTGTGTGTGTGTGTGTGTGTGTGTAGGAAAGTTTCCAATATCTTGAAAAGACAAGACAGGTCTCAGACATGGCTCCAATGCCGTCACGCTCGGCAGAAAATCTAACAGGAAAAGGTCAGCGTGGGCAGTCCACGTCTTTGAAAGCGCAGTATCTTTGAATGACGAAGAATACGCACCCACCACAGTACAGATCAGCGGTTCTCACAGTGGACAGTAGCGTCCCCTCACCGGGAGGGGGGAGAGGGGGGGGGGAACAGGCGATGAAAGAAAAGGAAGCGGTAGTAGAACTCACACACAACTGAGCTAGAAAAGTTTTTTGAGGGTGCCTAGGACGTGGCTTGGGAGGCGAGGAGAAGACCGAAAAGTTTGAGAACTACTTGTAAAGACTAACGTTACCGCCTGGATCAGTGGTTCCTAAATTGGGGTTCATTGACGGATTTTCGAATCTCCACAGTATTACTGTCCACAACACAGAAAGGAATGGAAAAACTAATTATGTCAGTCCGTAAGAACAGCGAAGATCAAAACAATCTATCTTAATGCGGAGAAAAATAAATTGATGGCAACTGACAAAACAAATAAGGCAGCTGATATATGTATCAATGAGGAAAAACTAGAAGAAGTAGAGAGTTTTTAATTTCTTGGATCACTGCTAACTAATAATGGAGATACAATGAGGAAAATTAAAAGGAGAACATCTATCGCTCTTCAGAAAGTAAAACAACTAAAGAATCTGTGGAGATGAACAAACGGAACTACAAAAATAAGATTTTTAAGGGCATGCATCTTTCCCATCGCAACATATGCCTGTGAGACCTGGACACTTAACAAAGCAGCTGAGAAACACATAAAAGCCTTTGAATGTAAGACGAAGAATTCTTCAAATATCATGGACACAAAAAAGAACAAATATATCCATACTACAAGAACGCAATATTGAAAAAGGCTGGTTAGTAAAGAGGATTAAACAGAAAACTTTAAAATTTTGAACACATTAAACGTCACGATAATTTAGAGAAGACTGTCTTGGAAGGATGCATAATGGGGAAAATAAAGAGAGAAGATGGCTACAAGACATCATTAACAATCTGCAAATTAATGCATCAGCAGCAGGGCATCTTACTTACAACCGAGAGGCCTACAAGAGAGCTGTTAAGGAGCCAAAGTTCCGCAAGGGACATGCAAATGACTGACGGACTAGCAAATGGATTGACTGGAGTAAAAGAATGTTAGCATCATCTCTCTCTCTCTCTCTGAACCTTAAGTGCCCAGGGCACATGGGGCTTCCGCAAGGGTTTTCCACAAATGCCTGTCCTTCGCCTTTTTTTCTGCTCTTGCCCAGGTGAGCCCTCTATTGCTCAACATCCTTTCTGTTGTTCTTCTCCATGTCTCTTTTGGTCTACCCTTACTTCTGCTCCCCTGTGGTGTCCATCTTAGTGCTATTTTTGGTAGTGAGTTGTCAGTCATTCGGAGCACATGTCCCAACCATCGCCAGCGTCTTTCCTCAATAATTGTTGTGTTAGCATCATCTGGTTTCTGTTTATTGCTTTATTTTAAATGAGGAGATCCACAACGGTTCACAGACCGGAAAGGAGGTCCACGGCCAAAAAAAAAAAAAAAAAGATTAAGAACCACTGACCGGAATGAGGAAAAAATGAATATTAATATATCAGTAGCTAAGAACACATCGTAGAAGAAGAACTCCAGCGACTAACAGTGCACGGCTAATGAATTTAATTTAAAATAGTCGTATTGTCGTAAAATTACTGCTAAAATAACGTCTTTTATCGCTCGTGCTGAGGTGAAGATGCTGTCCGGTTTGGCAATCAGCGACCCATATTTGACATTCTAGCATCAGATTACCTAACCATAACTGACCAAGACCCTGTCTCACCTCTCTGTTGGTACCTCCAGTAACAGGCCCTGCCATAGTCCCCATGGCGATGGATTCTGCTAAAAGAAGTATTTCGCACCCTCGACTTTTTATCTGCACTCTGGGACTGAAAAAATAGCTGACATAATCCGCTACCATCCCAATGCGATGCCGTGCCTCAACACTATCACAACATCAGCTCCAAGGAATATCAACTCTCGGCTCCAGAGAGGTAGAAGACACGACAAGACAAGACATCGCTCGTGCTATTGTCATGCCTTTTATAAACGACGATGTAAACTTTTAGTAAACACAGTAAATTACATGAAAACATTCTGAATTAATTTTCTAGTTATTACATCAGGAGAAACGATTGAAAATTGTGCTATTTTAAACAAATTATTGCTTTATGCTCAATACTCAACGATAAGAAAATCAGTCAAACAACACATAGAAATTAGAGCACACGAAAAAAAGCTTTTCTGTTATCAGACATCTCACTTACGTCCCGTAGCGAAATTCTTCTTCACGGGCGAAGACTGGGATTTACTTTCCAAAGTGCAATGATGGCAACACTTTAATGCTCTAACATTTAATAGGCACTTCTTGTACTTGTGCTTGTACTTGTACGAACTCCCTGTAACTGCGAGCTGTTGTTCTTTGCAGCCAATGCTATAGAGATGTTGAGGCACAGCATCGTATCGGCGTGGGTGTAGGTTATGGCGGTTACTTTTTCAGTCCCGGAGTACAGCTAAAAAGCAGGAGAGTGTGCAATGCTTCTTTAGCAGACTCCACCTCCATGGGAACTATGGCGATCCCTGCCCCGTTAGCCAGGCTAGGCCTGTTACTAGGGGTACCACAGAGAGGTGGGATAAGGTCTTGGTCAGCTATAGTTCGCTAACCCTGACGCTGGCGTATCAGCTATGGGTCGCTGATTACCTTATCGGGCGTCTTCACCCCCATTTAATAGGCAAAGACCGCGCCTCTGACTCATCTATCTTCGCAACCCGCTGAGGTGAGGCCGAGGGAACCAACCATATAAGAATATAAAGGTAGGCCCTATTATACAATGGGGATATGGTGTTAGTGTCCATAATTTCGGCACACCAGAGAGTGGTACGGCCAGCGTCACGTCTGACTGCCTTTCCTTGCTCATCTCCATTTCTACAGATGAGTGGCTGGGACCCATCCGGCCGGATTCTAAGCACAGACCTTCGCCAAGAGAGACTAGTGCACTGACCACTTCGCCACTGGGGAAGATGATCAATTCTGTGGACATTGATTGCATTGCTGGATGGTCTGTATACATTACCAGAAGGGAGAATAAATGTTCAAACGTTGAAGAGTTAACATCAGTGCAGATCGGACAACTCCATCAGTGCTCCGATCTGTTCGTATGAAGAGGGATCTCACTACGATGCACGCACTTCGTAGTACCAAAGAAAACCCTAACAAATGATGATCGATGAGCAGGATTCGATTCCATTTTTTGAAGTCCGAGACTGACAGAAAGATCTCGTTAAATAATCATTTTCCACATACACCAAAAATGAGACGAAACTATACTTCTGTAACCTATAACCTATAACGACATGGCTAGAAAATGGCAATGATTATGTTCTCCTTTGTGTGTGTGTGTGTGTGTGTGAGAGAGAGAGAGAGAGAGAGAGAGAGAGAGAGAGAATCTCTCAAATGATTCTTTTATCATATAACTGGCGGCCAAAGTCTTCATTCAGATGCAGGCAGTAGTAGTTCAGCATTCAGATGCAGGCAGTAGTAGTTCAGCATTCAGATACAGGCAGTAGTAGTTCAGCATTCAGATGCAGGCAGTAGTAGTTCAGCATTCAGATGCAGGCAGTAGTAGTTCAGCATTCAGATGCAGGCAGTAGTAGTTCAGCATTCAGATGCAGGCAGTAGTAGTTCAACATTCAGCGCCATAGCAGTTCTTCTCTCTTTTTTTAAAAATCCAAAAGTATTCACCTCAGTCCTGTATCTTTTGACAAAAAAAAAAAACAAAAAAAAAAAACAAAAACACACACACACACACACACACTCACACACACACACTCACACACACGTGAGCAATTGTGTAGGCACAGTATTCGTTAGTTTAACCTATGAGGGAACCTGTTACACTGAAGATACGACCGTAAATAAATTATACATGGCTTATCATTACTGTGTTTTATGTTGATGGGTGTACAGGGATGAATTTATTAATAATTTGTTTGATACCTATGTCATCGAGACTTACGAGTCCCATCCCCAGTAACGATGATATGTCATCGAGATTTATGAGTCCCCTCCCCAATAACGATGATATGTCTTCGAGACGTATGAGTACCCTCCCCAGTAACGATGATATGTCTTCGAGACGTATGAGTCCCCTCCCCAATAACGATGATATGTCTTCGAGACGTATGAGTCCCCTCCCCAATAACGATGATATGTCTTCGAGACGTATGAGTCATTTCCCCAATAACGATGACATGTCTTCGAGATTTATGAGTCCCCTCCCCAATAACGATGATATGTCTTCGAGACGTATAAGTCCCCTCCCTAATAACGATGATATGTCATCGAGACGTATGAGTCCCATCCCCACTAACGATGATATGTCATCGAGATTTATGAGTCCCCTCCCCAGTAACGATGATATGTCATCGAGATTTATGAGTCCCCTCCCCAGTAACGATGATATGCCATCGAGACTTATGTGTCCCCTCCCCGCTTTTTTAAGCTGTTAATGATGAACTTATATGACCAGGTATAAGAAAGAGTTAACTTTCTACAATATTTTGCAAAACAACCAGTCCAACTTTGTAGATCAGCAGAAGTTTATTTTTCACCCCTACCCCCCCCCCCCCCCTCAAATCTCCGGCAAACGCTATAACTCTTTGCTTACACAGGGTCCGGCATAAAGCATAGCTGGATTTAACTGACGTAGTGCGCAGAAAGTGAATACGTAGTTTTAAAAAAACATGACGTCAGAGATTCAGCAGACAAACGGTCATTTTTAACAATGGCTTCTTGGAAAACACAACATCGCTCATCCATCGTTGAAACCTATTTTAAAAGTGGAGAATCGTCTATTACTGTACAATGAAAGTTTCGTCGCCATTCTGAGTTGCATCCCCGTGATAATGTTCCCGATCGGAGGACAAAACAATTTTCAGGTGGGTCAAAAAAAAAAAAAATTAAGAAGCCGCTAATTGCCTTAATAACAAGTCTACTGGTCGTCCAAGAACTCAGCAGACACCTGAACGAATTCAAGAAGTCTGCAATGCATTGCTGAGAAACCCTCGGCGATCAACTGTTAAGAACGCTTTGACTCCTGACATTCTCTTACTTTTAATAGTGATCTTTATGCACAGAAGCTAGCTGGATACTTCACTCCAGGCTTATTCAATAGAAATAAGAGACTAATATGGTTTCAACAAGATGGAGCAACTGTCCATACAACCCGTCAGTCCATGGCCATACTGCGACAAGCATTTCCAAATCGTCTTATTTCCAGATTTGGGGATATTCAAGAATCTGAAAAATGCTAATTCACCAGTATATGATGAGATAATAGCTGAATTATTAAAGCAGGAAGAAAGGAATCTGAACAGTCTATCATGCACTATGTAAAAAGATATGGCATTCAGGTATTTGGCCAAAGGAATGGAAAAGAACTATATTCATACCACTGCCAAACAAAGGGTAACCTGAAGTTATGCACAAACTACAGAACTGTCGCCCTGATTAGTCATGCCAGTAAAATTCTGTTAAAAATCATAATGGGTAGACTTCGAAAGAAAATAGAAGTCAATATGGTCCAAGCTGGTTTCAGGCAAGGAAGAGGATCAATAGATCATATATTCAATCTAAGATTAATAATAGAGAAATGCAGATAGTTTACTGTGAATCTATATTTATCCTTTATAGACTACTCAAAAGCATTTGATTGTGTACGACACCAGAAACTTTGGGAAATAATGGAAAAAATGGGATTTCCAACACATTTGATACAATTAACGTCATTGCTGTATCTAGACCAACAAGCAGCAGTAAGAATAAATGGTGAAACAACAACTTGGTTTGACATAAAACAAGGGGTCCGTCAGGGGTGCATATTGTCGTCTTACTTATTTAACTTGTATACTGAAAATATAATGAGAAATGCTAGAGAAGATGTAGACAAAGAATATTACGATGCCATAGCAATTGGAGGTTATGAAATACCAGAGATTAGCTATACTGATGACACAGTATTACTGTCCACAACACAAAAAATAATGGACAAACTAATTATGTCAGTCCATAAAAACAGTGAAGAGCAAAACCTCTATCTTAATGCGAAGAAAAATAAATTAATGACAACTGACAAAACAAACAAGGCAGCTGATATATGTATCAATGAGGAAAAATTGGAAGAAGTGGAGAGTTTTGAATATCTTGGATCACTGCTAACTAATAATGGAGATACAATGAGGGAAATTAAAAGGAGGACATCTATCGCTCTTCAAAAAGTAAAACAACTAAAGAATCTGACAGAACTATAAAAATAAGATTTTTAAAGGCATGCATCTTTCCCATGGCAACATATGCCTGTGAGACCTGGATACTTAACAAAACAGCTGAGAAACACATAAATGCCTTTGAATGTAAATGCTACAGAAGAGTTCTTCAAATATCATGGACACAAAAAATAACAAATATATCCATACTACAAGAACTTAATATTGAAGAAGGCTGGCTAGTAAAGAGGATTAAAGAGAGAAAACTTAAATATTTTGAACACATTAAACGTCATGATAATCTAGAGAAAACCTTCTTGGAAGGGTACATATTGGGAAAAAGAAAGAGAGAAAGATCCAGGCAAAGATGGCTGCAAGACATCGTTGATGATCTGCAAATGGATGCATCAACAGTGGGCCATCTTGCTTACAACCGAGAGGCCTACAGGAATGCTGTTAGGGAGACAAAGTTCCGCAAGGGACATGCAAATGAGTGAATGAATGGGGAATGAATGAATTAGCCGGCAAGGTCACCGGATTTGTCGGCCGCAGACTTCTTTTTGTGGTGGTATCTCAAGAACACGGTATATGCTAGATGACCACGGTCAGTTGCAGACCTAACAGATCGAATCGGACACTGCATTCAAAATATCTCTTTGAACATGTTAAATGGTGTTATGCAGGAATTTTCCAGACGCCTGGCTGAATGTATCAAATGTAATGGCGGTCATCTAACCGGCGTAATTTTCAAAACCTAAATATGATTGTCAGTAATAATAAAAATACACACTTTTCTGAGTTTCGTTTCACTTTTTCTTAAACCAAAAACATGTATAGCGCTTATTTATTTTCCATTTTAAACATCCAGTTATGCTTTATGCCGGACCCTGTATAAATGCTCTCTAGAAGATTTAAGGCTGGGATTTTCTAGATGATGATTCACAAGGATCTCGGAGTCGGGGTTTTTTTTCCCTTTGATTGTTTTTCGATGACGGATGAATATTCTTTGAACTGTCTCATCACTTCTTGTCTCGTGGTCTTGTCTTAACTGAACTACATTTTCGGGCTATGAAAAAGCTCTTCAAGGAGAATACTTCTCTTTCTCTCTCTCCTTATTTTAAAATCACCCTTCCCTCACCCCCCTCCCAGCCCCCTCTCTACGCTTTTATTCTCACAATTACTGTATCTGCAGTTATCAGGCTTGCCATAGCCATGTCACCTGAGAAGCAGGCCAGTGATTTTGGCGGCAGCTTGAGTAACAACGTGGATCGTAGCTTGGCGGGCTCAAATCCTTCCCTGGCAAAGCGTGGCACGAAACGTCTGATGGCCCGATGTTGGTGACAAGAGCGAAGAAAGTTGTGGCGAGGAAAGTGCAGAAAAGTGCATGCTGTTCGCCCATGTGCCAGTAAATTTGTGACAAGGACGGCACGGAGTACACGAGGCTCTTCCAAGCGTGTGGGTGTTTATTTCGGGAGAAACAAGTTTGTCTTGTTTCACAACATTTCTCGCTGGGATTTATTTCGTTGTAAAGTTTGCGATTAGAGTACAAAGATAGTTAGTTGCAGATTATATGAAGTGTATAAACAAAATGTGATATCTGGGTTTCAAAAATGTAGACTATTATAACAATTTTTATAACAATAACAGCGATACACGGATTCTGGTGGTTTATATATGTAAGTTGTGTTGGTGTGTATGGCGAGATGGCGGTTGTCAGGTGGCAAGAACGTTACAAATATGTCTTAGTCACGTCTGTTATATATATATATATATATATATATATATATAAAATAGGCAGAATGAAAAATAAAACACAGACATACAAAGAATTAACGTGATGGATATACACAGTTTCGTCTTAACTTCATTGATTCTAAAAAGCCAAAATCACTTTGCTAGCTTGTGTGTGTTCCCAACAGCCTGTTTTGTGGCGATACAATGCAGACGTTTGTAAATCAAAGTGATGCACCATACATTTTCGACACACCTTCCCCCCCCCCCCCCCCTTGTGACCGTGGTTCTAATACATTAATTATAGTAAGTGCGTACACATGTTTTACTCTCACATCCTTTGTTCATTCATTCAGGTGATACTGTGTAAACATCTTTTTCTGGCTGATTGAGTCATCCAAGAACGTCCATGTTATAACTGGGTCAAGTTATTGTAATCTTTCTACGTAATTGTGAGGTTCCGACTTCGCCTCTCATCTTCCACGTCACTTCGACTCTGATCTATAGTTTTGTGAAAAGCGAAGATGGTAAATAGAAGGCTATGATATTATTGATTAGCTGTTGTTTGTTTGTTTGTTTGTTTGTTTGTTTGTTTGTTTGTCTGACCTTTTTAACCTTGAGTTTTACTTTCAGTCTTCTCTTGCGACGTTTCTTTCTTTCACAGCTTTGTCTGCAGATTCTCAAAGTTTAATCCTGCCTACTTTGTTCATACACTCTGCTGTGTATAGGCATAGTTGTATCCGGCTTTTGATTACTAAAGTGTGCAAAAAGTGAAAAGTGCAAACTTAATTCTGGCCACAAGACCCAGTTTTAGAGCTACCTGGCGTTTGAAAGAAGAAGATGATGATGACGATGACGACGAAGAACTACTTTGTTATAACAACATTGATGAAGGAGATTGAAGAAATGTTAGGTAAACTTTTATAAAAACTTCGCAAACCAAGCAGACTAAATAAAATAGTAGCATTATGATTGTTTTCTACACAGTTGAATTATGATTGTTTTCTACACAGTTGAATTATGGTTGTTTTGTATCACATTATTCTTGTTATCGACGGAGCACATATACTGACAATTATTCCTAACTGACATTCACCCAAACATCTTGCCAACGTCCGTCACCGGTCACGTGATGTTATTTTGTTGTCGCTCAGTTTTGTTGAAAGCCCTGCTTTTAAATTCCGAATGGAAAGGAGAATAAACATTTCCTAAAAGTGTTAAAAGCATTTTATATTATCAAGTTCAGTTGATTTTTAAATGTCTGCTTACGTGACCATCATAAAAATATCTCTACTCAAATGTTTAAGCAGATCTCTTACTTTTATGTTATCTTGTTCTGCACATTCTGAAACATTGTTCTTTGTTGCTTGGTTACGGTTATCAAACTAAACATCCAGGTTAGTTATGCACAGTATTTGTAATTTAATTCTTTTTTTAACACATACAAGTCCACACCGAGCCAAATCAGGACAACTTTTCTGAGCCATCATTAACGATTGGTCCAATCACCAGATCCCATTTATGTTTTTTTTTAAATCTCTTTTTCTCCTGCTATTCTTATCTTTTTTTATGATTACGGACCCCAGTGGTCCAACATGTCCTTATACCCCCTTCGCCAGACTGTCTAAACCATCATCATCACCAGTCCTATTCTTCCTATTCTTCTTTGAGCAGATGCTGAATTCATCAGCTTTCCGACCCACTAAGGCTCACTGCTGCAGACAAGACATGTCTCCATTCCTCTCTGTTCTTGATACTTTCTTGCTAATTGTAGATTCCAAGAGCACATATATCTTCTTCTAGGTTGTCTCGTTATCGGTGTCTAGGTCTTACCTCTTGGTCTACCCCTTTCATCACTTCTGTAAAGGCCAGAGGATAGATGCTTCTCCATTATGCGTGACCTTTGGTCTTTCCTATCAGTTCATTTGTTTTTCTCTTTTCAATGCCACTTAGCCAGAAAACTACGATATTTTGTCTCTTGGCCTCCTCCTCATTTTTTCCCATGAATTTTCAGTCACTCGCTGTCAAGTTCTCTAACTTCTGTCTTCTCATGACACGTCCAAGTTCTCTAATTTCTGCTTTCTCATCTCACGTCTAAGTTCTCTAATTTCTGTTTTCTCGTGACACGTCCAAGTTTTCTAACTACTGTTTTCTCATGATATGTCCAAGTTCTCTAATTTCTGTTTTCTCATGACACGTCCAAGTTCTCTAATTTCTGTTTTTTCATGACACGTCCAAATTCTCTAATTTTTGTTTTCTCATTACACGTCCAGGTTCTCTAACTTCTGTCTTCTCACGACACCTCCAAGATATTTTGATTGTCTTTTTCTTATAATTTTAACTGCATTCTCTTGTTCACAAATTTCTTGGAAGTCTCCACTTGCTCCCCTGACTGTCCAGGATATTTGTTGACTCTCTGTCGCTTTCAATTTCTTTATCATCCGAGCCTTAACTGTCCAGTTTTCACAACCAAACACCTATACTGGATCTAATTAACACTGTAATACTCATTCCCTCACTTTTAGGGACATCCCCATATTTCCAAGAATTTTCTTCATGCCATTAAAGTACTTTTTTTCCATGCTATGACCGTTGAATTTGAATATGAATTCTTCAGCTGCAGAATATAGTTTCCCCTGCAGTTGTGAATTGTGAATGATCTGCTTATGACTGAAAGACAGAAATGCTTGCCAGCTGATTTAACAACGAAAAGTCTGTTATAAAGACATCATGTCTGAAGGCAAGGGTAAAACATGTGTCATTGTGGGGTTTTTTTTTGTTTTGCTTTTTTTTGTTTTGCTTTTCTGACTTCCCAGAGCAAAAATGTAAGAAGCGAACGTCCCAACAACTCTATCACTAATGATATCAGGGGGCCCCTACTATGTTTGTCAGATTTAAAGGTTTTCAGATCAGCCTTGTTGATTTTGTTATCTCTAACACAGTTATCCCAGCTCCCATACGAATACTATCTTTACAGTGTGTCACAGAAAAGGGTGTTTCATAAGGAATTTTTACGATTTGAATCCAGAAGAGAATATAGCTAGTATCACTGTTCGTTTATGAGAAATTTGGCAAAGGAAAAAACTTTTTTTTTAAAGTGGTGCTAAACAGTATGGCTTATGTCAAACCTCTGGTTACACTGCGTATACAATAACCACAAGAAAAACAAGTAACATTTTGTAGCACATCTGTTATTCCAAGAAGCAAAGGGATTATGATATTTACAATAAACATTATAGTCATTAAAATGAACAAAATACAACAAATATTGTTACAGATTAATACCAGTCCTGCAAAAGACGCATACAAGTCGTAAGATTTTACAGAATAAATCAAATAAATGAGGATATAATGGCTGCTGTAATACTAGTTCTAGAAGAGCAGAATTAGACGAATATGTAAGGTTACTGCTTCGTTGCTTTTATCTCATTTTACTCAATTATTTTCTTGGAACTGCACCATACATCTTCGTCAAACAGTATACTCTTGCATTCTGTGATTTGGAGTTTTCTTCACTTTTATATAGCTTTCCAAAGATCGCTATTGTTTGATTTTAACAACTAATTCTTTTCAGCCCTATCTTGCTCAAGTTGTTATTCTTACTGAAGAAATCTTTGTTGCTGTTTTTATTAAAGATCAGTCCTCTGTATTCCCAATGGATCATAAGGCATTAATAAAAGGTTCCCCAGCCAATCCTGTCTTATATATATAAGGTAAAGGTAATCATGTCATGCCTTAGAGGCACATAGGGCTTTAGTGCCCATATTTTCCTTGACCTGACACTAGAGGGTGATATGGTCAGTATTACGCCTGGTCGCCTTTCCTTTCCCGACTCCAGAAGTCGTCGGGTACCCATTTCTACAGTTGGGTGACTGGGGTGCCTCCGGCCGGATTCAAACCCCCGACCTTCTCCAGGAGAGACCAGTGCACTAACCATTTCGCTACTCAGACACCATATATATATATATATATAGTGAAAAATATATGCAGTAAGTAATCGAAAATATCTTAGCTTCTATATTTCAAGTTGCAGTTTACTGTTTATTTTATTTTCCTATTCAGCCTTGTATGCGGTGCAACTTAGTGTGCCTCGCCGTACAGGCAGGTATTCTCCGTCCCCATGGGACATTTATTGACTCAGCAAAGCATGTCGAGTACCTAACCAATACAGCTAGTTCGCTTATGGGAGAAGGTGACCAGCTAAAGTCGATCAGACGAAGAGACCAGGTCGTTATCGATTCAGCCTGCGCCTTCCTCGGCCAACATTATTTTGTTACCAGAGTCATTGATCACTTTGTACCTCTCCTTCCCTTTTCTCCGTTTCTAAATAAAGATGATAGCGAAAATTCATTATTATTTATTTCCAGCTAACAGTAATTCACCCTATCTTAAGAAAGATTATTCAGGTGTGTATGTGTGCGTGCGTGTGAGTGAGTGTATGTGTATGCGTGTTATCTTTATTGATTGATTGATCTGCATTCTTTCCTCTGTGCCAGGTGTTAGCACGTACATGCTGCCCTTTGTAGAATACATTGTAGTAAGAAATGAACAAACAGTTTGTTTTGTTCTGCTGTTAGGATTAATTTACTTGTTTTAATCAGGCATATTGTACATACAGGATTAATCTAATTGTTTTAATATTGTACATACATTCAAACTGACCATATTAGATATACAGTAATCTTCCAGTATAAAAGTTTTTTTTTTCTATTTTGCACTGACCATGAGTTTCTTTATAACTATGCTCCATAAAATGAACATTATTGTGGCAAGTATTGCGTGTTGGAGAACATATCTTCGATGCTTTTTCATGATAGTTAAACTAAATGACTCTAGTGCAGTGTTGGACATTCAGTATGAACTAGGAGATAAGCTGAAAGTGTCGTGTCAGTTTTTTTTTACAAATAATTGTGCCTAAAAATAGCAAATTTCTTCAAAGAGAGAAAAACTGTGGCAGAGTTTGCATGATGTGCAGCTTAAAATATGATAACTTAATAGAAACTATCCCGCGCTATAATGAAACAATGAAAATATGTTGTAATACGAATCGGAGCTTTCAAGTGTCGCAGCGGGACTTCAGGACAGAATGGGTTCTTTTCTAATGAGGCATAATAGATCAGAATTTTTCATCCTGAGAGCTATAATAGATCAGTGTAGGGAACAGAACACACCAGTGGATATCAGCTTCATTGATTACAAGAAAACAACCCATGGCCTCACACAAAAACCTGCTGAAGGAGGAAAAACTGGTCTTGCAGCTTTTTTTTTTTAATTGCTTACGAACTTAGACATTGCACTGCCTGTAGGAGTTGCCTTTCTGTTTGTGAATATTTACGTAAGTGCGCACGTACGGACTCATGCTCGTATGGCCATCGGTGAAAAAAAAAACGTTATATCAGAAGCAGTGACAAATCGATAAAGGGGAAAAAAGCCCTAATAATAAACTGTACGAAGACATGAGTTGAATGCGTTGGTGTGATGGATTGAAACTAGTAGATATCTCAGCATCCAGCAGCGGTTTGATTTTCTGTTGTTTTAAAACTGACTTTTCCATGTTTAATTTCTCATAAGCTGGGTTGAGAACTTGGTTCTTTACTATTTTCTTATCGCTTGGTACAACAAACATTTAGTGAGAGAGAGAAGGAGAGAGAGGGGGAGAGAGAGAAGGAGAGAGAAAGGGAGAAAGAGAGAGAGAGAGGGGGGAGAGAGAGAGGGAGAGAGAGAGCAAAAGATTTTACTGTTTTTTTTATCCTCTCTGCTGCAGTTCCTAACAACTGAGCTGTGTCATAAAGAAATAAATAACTGATGTCTTGTCAGTTGTGTCCTGGACTGCAAGTCACTGACAAATCTTACTGTATCCTGAACTGAAGATTTCGCTGTGTCCGGCAGGATAGGTCAATGACAATTCCACTGTGTCCTCCTGTAGCATAGGTGACAATCCGTTTGTGTTCTACAGTATATAAGTCACTGATAACTCCGTTTTGTCCTGCAGTATAGGTTATCAACAACTCAGTTTTGTCCTGCAGTATAGGTTATCAACAACTCAGTTTTGTCCTGCAGTATAGGTTATCAACAACTCAGTTTTGTCCTGCAGTATAGGTTATCAACAACTCAGTTTTGTCCTGCAGTATAGGTTATCAACAACTCAGTTTTGTCCTGCAGTATAGGTTATCAACAACTCAGTTTTGTCCTGCAGTATAGGTTATCAACAACTCAGTTTTGTCCTGCAGTATAGGTTATCAACAACTCAGTTTTGTCCTGCAGTATAGGTTATCAACAACTCAGTTTTGTCCTGCAGTATAGGTTATCAACAACTCAGTTTTGTCCTGCAGTATAGGTTACTAACAACTCCATTTTGTCCTGTACTATGGGTTACCAACAACTCCGTTTTGTCCTGCAGTATAAGTCACTCACTTTTGTCCTGCAGTATAGCTCACTGATAACTTCATTGAAATACTGGTCACTGACAAATCCACTTTGTCCTGGAGACTGATAACTCGGTGGCTTCTGTCTTGGAGTATAAGTCGCTGATAACTCCGCTGTGCCAGGAGTATGGACTAATGACAGCTCCACTGTGTTCTGGAGTAAAGGTCACAGACGACTCCACAGTGTCCTGGAGTGAAAGCCACAGACAGCTGCACTGTGTCCTGGAGTAAAGGTCACAGATGACTCTACTGTGTCCTGGAGTAAAGGTCACAGACGACTCTACTGTGTCCTGGAGTAAAGGTCACACACGACTATACTGTGTTTTGGAACATGAACTGATCTTCTTCTTCTTCTTCCTTCGCTTCTACCACCAAAACCGCACTGTGATCCTACTGAATTTACGCCTGTGGTCCTCGTTAGGTCCCGTGGTCTCTTGTGTGGTCCCCGAAAGGACCACACGAGATCCACGAGAGGACCACAAGGGGTTCAGAGTATCGCAGGGCTTTAGCCTGTATTCTTGGTGGGCCTCTGAAGCGGATTGCGTGACACCGTGGTTTTCATTGCACCAGTTTGGTCTAGAGTTGGACTTTCTCACCGGAAGACCTCGACGTGTTTAGGATATCAGTGCATCCCCGCTGGGTGAGAGGCGGTTGCCCACCCAGGCCAGAGACCTTCTCACCGGAAAACCTCGACGTGTTTTGAGATACCTGTGTGTCACCGCCGGGTGAGAGGTGATTGCCCATCCAGTCCAGAGTTGGACTTTCTCACCGGAAAACCTCAGCATGATTAGGATACGCTTACATCCCCGCCGGGTGAGAGGTGGTTGCCTATCTAGACTGCCCTGGTCCAGTGTCTCCGACTTCAGCATTTTGCGGTTCTACCCTTCCTAGTTGTGACCAGAATGGAGCTTTTGTCCAGGAGGACGAATCCTCGCCACTAGTGACTTCCACCCCTGGGTTGAGCCGGCTTAGGCATATTATCCCAGTATGGGCATGTTTAGGACGTGACCGACCTCTAGAGCAGAGGTACTGTGACATGCATAGCCTTCAAGATTCACCCCTGGTGTGAACCGGTTTAGGCAAAATTCACCAGTATGGGTGTATATCAGGCGTGACCGACCTCTAGAGCGGAGGTGGCATGACATGTCTAGCCATCAGGTTCCACCCCTGGTGTGTGCCGGTTTAGGCATATTTCACCAGTGTAGGTGTATTTCGGACGTGGGCGGCCTCTAGAGCAGAGGTGCCGTGGTATGTAAAGCTCTCGCAGCGATACTACTGGACATACCGATTAAACTTCACTTTATCCTTTCCACCACCTTTTCACATCGGCGCCGCACGGCAACCTTTATTTCTTTTCCGCGTTTACTTCCTTGACCGGGAGGACCTTCACTCCACGCGCGGCATTCGAAGAGTCTCGCCAGCATTGTCTTAACCTCTGGGACAAGCCGGTTCATGCATTTCACCCGATATGACTGCACTCAGGACGTGGCCGACCTCCAGACCAAAGGTGCCGTGATTTGATTGTTTGCTTCGCTTTATCCTTTCTACCACCTTTTCCGCAGTGATGCTGCGCGGCAACCCCATTTGCACCTTTCTTCATTGGCCGGGAGGAGCACCGCTCCACGCACGGCAGCTGAAGAATCTCGCCAACAGCGGCAGATGAGCTACCAAACGTGCCACTCATCTGCTCTGAGTATCTGGTTTTCAGGCGCCAGATATTCGCCCTCGCCCCTTCTCCTGTCAGTTTAAACAGTTCTGCCACGGGAAGGCCAGGAGCTGGACTTGACTGCCAGAGGCTGTTTGAGAAACACGCCGTTGAAGTGGAGATCGAATTCTCCACCTCACCTCCGGCAATAACAGTCCTTAGAACCACATGAACTGATAACTGCACTGTCGACCAGGCGTGTTAGTGGAGTATGGCTGTCAACTCCTATTTGTTCTGAAAGAAGGGCTACGATCGACCCCTCTGTATTCAGGGATATAGGTCACTTGATAATTTCATTTTATCCTAGAATATAGTTCCTTCTTCTTCTTCTGCGTTCGAGGTTGTTGGTCACTTCAGATCCTGACCCCTGTCGACATGGTAAAGCCTGCAGTCCCCTCCAGATCCTGATAGGAGCCCCAAAGCTTTAGCTCCAAGCTTGTGTCCTCCGGACATGTCTCACGCCTCAGGTCTGCATGGCTTTGGCACTCTTGTAGGATATGTTCTGGAGTCTGGACTCCACTGCCACATGGACACTCGTTAGTTAAAGACATTTTGAGTCGATGCAGTATAGTTGCAATATGCCTTAATGGCATGGAGACGGGGGAAAAATGGTTCACTCATGACTACACTGTGCTCGTAGGCATATGAAGTCATGGACCAAATGACTACTCTGCTGTGCTTTTCTTTCATGGCTCCTTTTGGTTAGATTTATTTATAGTTATTTAGTTAGAAGTGTGTGTGTGGAGGAAAAAAAAGGGGGGGGGGGGAGAAAGAAGGTATTGGATATAGGTTCTTTTCTCTCTCTTTCTCTCTCTCTCTCTCTCTCTCTCTCTCTCTCTTTCATTCATTCATTCACTCTCTCTTGTATTAGTTTTATTTTACACTCTAAAATGTTTTTTTTATAATTTATATCCTCGTACTAAATCAAATGTGTGGTAAGAATGAAAGATGAGTGATGAAGGGCAGATTCGCCAGATGGACCTGCGTTCTTCACCATTCGAAGATACAGATCCTTTTCTTTCTTTCTTTGTTTCTCCTCTTCCCCCCCCCCCCTCCCGTGTGTGTGTGTGCGCGCACGCGCAAGAAAAGAAAAGATACTGATCTCATTTACTTGTACGTTGTGCAAATGACGCAACACGACAAATAACGTCAGCTTCTAACATCGTCCGGCACCATCTTGCTTTGAAGTAGGCAGTGAACTTTATTGAAAGCGCCTGCTAAAATTGACTTAAACATACTAGAAAGTGTCAAATTTGTGGAATTTCATGTAAAAAAAAAGCGTGCGTGCGTGTCTAATTTGGTACGCATGCCAGGATTCCCCTACCTGTGTTTAGAAGATATGGATTGTAACATTATGAAACTTATAAAAGAAGT
The DNA here is from genome assembly GCA_009760885.1 of Achatina immaculata. Classification (NCBI taxonomy): domain Eukaryota; kingdom Metazoa; phylum Mollusca; class Gastropoda; order Stylommatophora; family Achatinidae; genus Lissachatina; species Lissachatina immaculata. The sequence continues at coordinate 46,863,781 of CM019720.1, read as the reverse complement.
AAATTATGACAACACGCTAGTTTTCGATTCAAGCACTGGGTTAGAAATCCTGCTGTAACATTGGACATTAAAAAAAAAAATGATTAAGCGTCCGGAGTTAAAAAAAAACAAAAACAAAAAAAAACAAAAACAAAAAAAAACAATTCTTTTTATGTCTTTCATAGACTCCTTACTTCTTGGGCTAATGTTAGTTTTGTGTGTTCGTTTGGTGCGCAAAAATGTAATATTTTATCTACATTCAACAGCTTTTCTGTCGACTTTTCTGGCGACGTGTGATTATTTTCTTTCAGTGTACGCTACCTTTGAACTCTGCTCAGAGCTTCCACTTTCGTCATCACATAGTGTCAGGTCTTCGTCACATCTTAAAGTCTGGACAACTGTTGTCTTTTTTCATGAAACTGAAAGGACAGCGTCAAAATACTTTTCATAAAAGATAAGAGACTGGATTATATAAAGCGTTAGTATAAAATGTAACGTATGGAACACAAAATCTCTTTGTAGTCAAGATATTTTTTGTTTAAAACAAAAAGAACATAAACATTTTTACCTAATATCGAATGATCGAACTGATATCTACCAACTATAAGTCTTGACGTGTCTAAGTGGTTTTGACACAAATTCGCCTTTTCGGCGAACTTCGCGCGGTGGTATTCGCCATGGCGGATATAGAAGAGAACGAGCAGATTGAGCGAGGCTATAGACGATTGTCCTTGCTGTTTGTGCCCCCGAACCCGAAGTCCCAGAACTGTCAGAGGTGCAGCCAGGTGGTCTACCAGCAGGAGCGTGTAGGACCAGTTAACGATGTCATTTTCCATAAACAGTGTTTTAAGTAAGTCACCATTTTGTTTTTTTTTTTCTCTTTTTTTCATGTTGGAAAAATTTTACGAAATCTTGTCCATGCTTTTCAGAATTTAAAATGTAAAAAAAAAACATCGTTGCGAAGGCTCAGTACTCAGGCTCAGTACTCAGGCTCAGTACTCAGGCTCAGTACTCAGGCTGTGAGACAGAGCCCGGCGACCCAGAGCTGTCTACTTGCGTCAGGTTTGGCGATCAGAGCTAACTAAGACCCTAATCTGCCTCCATGTAGTGTCTACCAACAGGCTACGGTCTGGCCAAGAAATGGGATTCGAAATGGGAAGGCAAACCCTATTCTAAAAGTAGGCCATGCTGAAGAATGAGGTGCCGGGCCGAAAGGTGCACATTTTACAGCATAACTAGCAACCATGCCACAATGCAACCAACAAAGTTTTGAGGACAAGCATAGAAGAAGAAGAAGAAGAAGAAGTGATACCAGTTTGCTTTTATTTTTTTCATCACTGCTATTCTGTTGGATGCCGCAGTGATGTAATCATTAGTGCCCTCGCCTGCAAATCAGAAAGTTCCTGGTTAGATTTCGCATTCGAGGGGAGTTTTTTTTTTCAGATCGACCAGCACCGAAGTCAACCAAGCACCCCACTACCACCACCAGCACCGACGTCAACCCAGCACCCCACTACCACCACCAGCACCGAAGTCAACCCAGCACCCCTCTTCCACCACCAGCAACAAAATAGGTTATTTGGGTTTCCCTGGGTAAACAACAACCGCCGGAACATGTGCTGACATCCTTACACCAGATATCGTAGTGCCCTGGAAATGTGAAGACACTAACGCTTCACACACCCCCCCCCCCCATGGCATGCACATGGCACGGGACATAGACAGGGTTAAATGTTATATAGTAATATTGAGAAAAGTCGGTAAAGTTCACTAGTACTGAGATCCTTCTTTCAGTAGGGTGATCAGAGCAACAGTTTACTTGTCTACAACCTAGTGACCATGATTCTAAAAACTTGTCAGCGTTTGAAAACCTATCATATACAAGAGGAAGAAAACATGGTGAAATTTCAATTACTTACGGATAGAGGTAATCGCCATTTTAAGAGAGACAACACAAAGGACAGGTAGTTCATGGAAGGAGCAATGGAGCTTTGTTAATTGGTGTCACTCTGTAAATGGGAAGGGAAATAATTTTTGACACACTGAGTGTAAGAATTATTATTATTATTATTAGTAGTAGTAGTAGTAGTAGTAGTAGCAGCAGCAGCATGTGTGCTGATAGTATTAGCAGTAGTAGTTGTAGTAAGAGCGGTAACAGTAGCTGCAGCTGTAGTAGTAAAAATAATGATAGTAATAGAAATAGTAGTACCAGCAGTAGCAGTATCAGCAGTATGAGTAATAACAGTAGTAGTAAGAGTAATAACAGCAATAGTAGCAGTAGTATTTGTAATTGTAGTAGTAATCTCTTTGCTAGCAGGCGCAGTGTTAACTTTGTGTGCTACATTTTTATGTAGAAACAAGCATGAAAAATCTGAAAATGATATAGTTGCAGCACCTTTTGATATCTCTGGATTCTTTTCTCATTTTGTAGATAAAGCACAGGGTGTATGGCTGGCCTCGAAAAATAGTAGACAAGGTACTTTCGACATAAGAGAAAGGCGAACATTAAGAGAATGACCGTGATTCGAACCTTGGACTCCAACAGGACGTGCAACCCCATAGCCAAAAGATAGATAATTCACTTCCAATTCGTCCATCTTGCATTTACTACAGGCAGATCTCGTTGTTTCTAATTCGTTAAGTTTTACTCCTTCAGGTGCTGTGTTTGCGGCGCTCATGTGACGCTGAAGAACTTCTGGACCAACCAAACCACTAATGAAGATAAAGAAGTTTACTGCCAGAGACACGTCCCAAGAGTCGGGGGATCAAGACTGGACAACAAAGCTATTGGTATCCAGAGGGCAATATTGGCTCAGGATAATTTCAGGTACCGAGTCTTTTCCTGCCCACTCTATCTTCCTGTTGTCACGCCATCTTCTGGTTTAGCTATTTCCTCTCATTATATCATTCGTTTCTGTGTCCTCATTTTTGCGTTAGAATGAAAGTTTAGTGATGAATGGCAGAGTGTTAGACGGACCTGCGTGCCAAATTCTTCACACTTTGGAAATAAAGTTGGTTCATTCGTTCACATTTGGAACACCCTCCCATCTTAAAAATTATAATCTATGTTCTTCCTTACAGCTAGAAATGTGTTCTCTGTCTACTGACTGGAAGGTTATCCGTTAATCTGCGTTCCTTCTTACAGCTACAAATTTTATCTATTCACTGGAAGATTATCCATTAATCTGTGTTCCCTCTTACAGCTGCAATCTGTATCTACTAACTGGCAAATTATCCATTAATCTATGTTCCTGCTTAAACCTACAAACTTTATTTACTAACTGGCAAATTGTCCATTACGCTAAACAGACTAGTTTATGTGCAAGGAGTGAAGGGAAAAAAAACATGTAAATACAGAATTATTATTTTCTAAATCGTATATTAGGAAGTAAACGGGTTAAAACGGTATAGGTCAACTGGGGCAGGGGACCTTACTAAGGGGTTGAGTTGTAGGCTACGTAATGGTTAATCTTTCACTTTATGTGCTTGATATCGATTGCATCTTCTGTTGAGTAACACAGTCTTTGCTTTTCCGCTTTCATATTACATTAAACAAAGATTTCAGGCATTGAGTGTCAGTGATCTGAAGTCGAGTTCTCTTACTGCTTTATAGTTTGTACACTTCCATTAATGTGGGAGACTACGAGAATAAGTTTGCTACTTCTGTGTAGTAACCTCCTGTACTGAGCGCATGAGTAAGAGCTGAACATAAACGTTTTGTTATTTATGTTTTGTTATTTGAATTTCAGTTATCTTCGTTATGTGCAAAATATGTTTGTCCTAACTAATGTAGAATGTCCGGAGCAGAGCAAAAGTTAAATGATAAAGGACATGATGTAAGACAGGCCTGCATGCCCAATTCTTTACCTTTTTAAAGTTCTTCGTTCCTTTGAGGGGGGGGGGGGGTCCAATGCAGCCAGAATTTCCAGTAATCAAGTCGTTAAGTCTAAAGGACCATAAATGTATAAATATTTACTTGCAATATGACTTATGTGTCATTTTGATCGTCAGTATTTGCAGTTGTATTCCACTCAACAGAGGAGCAGACAGAACCACAAAAAATAAGATTTTTAAGGGCATGCATCTTTCCCATAGCAACATATGCCTGTGAGACCTGGACACTTAACATAACAGCTGAGAAACACATAAATGCCTTTGAATGTAAATGCTACAGAAGAGTTCTCCAAATATCGTGGACACAAAAAAGAACAAATATATCTATACTACAAGAGCTTAATATTGAAGAAGGCTGGCTAGTGAAGAGGATTAAAGAGAGAAAACTGAAATATTTTGGACACATTAAACGTCATGATAATTTAGAGAAGACCGTATTGGAAGGATACATAATGGGAAAAAGAAAAAGAGGAAGACCAAGACGAAGATGGCTGCAAGACATCGTTGACGATCTGGAAATGGATGCAACAGCAGCAGGCCATCTTGCTCACAACCGAGAGGCCTACAGGAGTGCTGTTTGGGAGGCAAAGTTCCGCAAGGGACATGCAAATGAATGAAATGAATGAATTCCACTCTTATGAAACCCTAAGGATGTCAGTTAGTTAGGATCATCATTATTGTACTTTGGACATAAAAGGCATAAGTGGCCCGATCTCCTTAGCATATCCTTTAAAGCGACAGACGACACTTCTTCTATGTTGGTTTATAGTTCTTTCTAGCACCTTAAATGCTGTGTGTTCCTGAGTAGAGAGTGTCTCACATGGCGAAAGTAAGTGGTTCGAATCTGAACAGAGACACCCCAGTCACCCAGTTGTAGAAATCTGTACGTGGCTTCTCTGTGAGCTACGGAAGGGTAGAATACCAAGCGTGATGGTACATTGCCCTCTAGTGCATCGGCAGGTCATTGAAAATATGGACACTAACACCATATCCCCAAGATACCTCTTATGACATGATAGGGTCACCTAAAATTGAAGTGAAAGGTCGATGAGTAAAATGTTCTATAATATGCAGGAGGGCCAACATCAAGATGACAGAACTCCGCATCCAGGGAGAGCAGCCTGGTCCTGCCATTGATCACAAGGCTCTGGGCATCAAAGCTGCGCTTCGTCAGAGTCGTATGCAACACCAGCAGCCTGGACCAATCACAGAGCAGTTTGCAGGACACAAAATCACAATAGACGAAAATGCCGTGCACATCCGCGGTGCCATCAATGCACAGATTCTTCAGCGAAGATATCAGAGGAAGTTGGAAAAGCATCATTTTCCACCTTATGTTGTGAGTATTCACTTTCAGTTCAGTTCATTATTGAAGTAAAGTTTACATGTTTCACTGAACCAAGCCCTGATTTATATTTCCAGATTTGTTTTCCCAGGACTTGTATATTTGTGTAGCACTTACCAGACTTTTAGACTTTATTTTGTGTACGTTTTGCCGTGTCATTCAAGGCTGTTTGCTGAGTTTCTTGAAATTTTACCTCCATGAATGCAATGCGGTCATGAACAAGTTGACTAACATCTCGCAATGACATATTCTAGAGTTTCCGTGATGTCCCGAGGCCGCCTACGGAGAGGTCACTGCTTTTTCTATTTACCGGACAATTAGTACTAGAACAGTGCTAGAATACAGCAAAGGCATGGGCCGTATCAGTCTCTCCAAACCAGTATGTCTCTTGATGTGGCTGAAGTATCTCATCTTTCTAACTTTGATGATGTTTACAAGCCAGTTTTCTACCACAACAAATCCCGTCAGTTTCTCTTTATTTGATTTTCTTTCTATTCATGATATTCTGAGTGCCCTTACATATTCCCAATGGCAATGTATGGATGCGAAACGTGGATATTTAACACATCATTAGAAAAGAAAATAAGCGCATTTGAAATGAAATGTTATAAAAGAGCGTTTAGTTAGTTATATATATATATATATATATATATATATATATATATATATATATATATATATATATATATATATACACGCACACAGAGTGTGACTATCTGTTTCCATTCTCCCACTATAACTTGAGACCCACTAGTTTAGCTGTGTATGTTATTGACTGAATATAGTCGTGTTTACACACAGATTGATGAATATATCCTCATAGGTGCTGCCTTATTTTTATATGTGAAGAGGCAATCTAGAACTAGCTGGTCCACATTCTTATTCCCGCTTGTCTGAGCCTGTTTTATAGGCTTGATATCAAGTGTAACAGAAGATAAATGTTATTTATGACTTTCAAGCATGGAGCTAGATGGGGCTGTATGACGTAGTTTTAGATAAAAGTGAACAGTGGTGACAGGAAATGGAGAAACTGCATTACAAGACAGTGAAAAGAACCCAGCGTTTCTGGATAAGGTTTTATTAAGGACAAATAGGGAGGAAAAAATGAAGTAACAGACAAACATATTTTTAAAGCACCTATTTCAGAGATCCACCTGAAGTGAGACCCTCTATAAGTGATAAGTACATTTGTGTGTATTTTCCCCCCTTTTCTTCTTGTCCGTGATGAAGATGTTTTGTTGAAATATTGAGTTGCTCTTGCTTGCCATTTTTTCTTTTTTTTTTGCTTTTCTACCTTATTTCTGCTTTGAAAACTTTACCATGCAACAGTCTACGTCTGCACCGTAACAGCTAATAAGACCACAGTCAATTCCCACGGGGTTGTATTTATGTAGACTGCTACGGGCAGTAATAGAGCAGCTACGAATCAGGTTTATACTAGCTATTGCAGACTTCGGCAGAGTAAACCTCAGATTTGTATAGTAAAGTAGTATCAAAAGCAGATTTCTTTGCTGAGTTTCATTATATATGTGATTTATTTAAACAAACGAAGCAGACAATCTGGTTTCAGTTACTGATAGCGTAAGATCTTTTACACCTGAGCTTTCCTTGCATCGAGAACATGAAAGGGATCATTCGATTGCGTATTCAAATGGTACTTTCTTGCATGATATGAGGGAATGGAAATTATATTCGTCTAAAATTGTCCCGGTTCCAGCGGCTTATATTCTTTAGATCTCTACAAATAGTAAAATAAACCCGAATAGTTACTAGACTTCTTGTTCTGTTATTTCTGTTATAGATTACTTTCCTTGTTCTTGTGAATGTGTTTCTTAAATTATTTCTACATGTATTAGTTCATTTGGTCTGAAAAGAAGTTATAGTTGAATGACTGGTTGGCTGGTTTGTTTATTGGATGGTGGTTGACTATTTGGCTAACTAGATGGTTGTTTGGCTGATGGTTGACTAGCTAATTGGTTGGTTTGTTGGTTGCCTAGCTGTTTAGTTAGTTAGCTGTTTGGTTAGTTAATGATTGACTAGCTAGCCAATTGGTTAATTGGGAGATTAACGGATTGGATGACTTGTTAACTGGTTGGTTGCTTGGTTGGCTAGTTGGTTCGTATGTTAGCTGTTTGGCTGGATAACTGTTTGGTAAGTTAATGACTGACTTTCTAACTATTGGCTGATCGACATATTAACAGATTGAACGTATCCAGTTAACAGGTTGGTTGCTAGGCTGGTTAGCTTTTTGGTTGATTTGACTAGGCGGTTGATTAATTTGTTGGTTGACTGGCTAGCTGGTTGGTTTATTGATTGGCTGATTGCTCTTTTGTCCGATCGGCTAACTGGTTGGTTACCTAATGGACTGCTTGCTAGCTGATTGGTTAGCTAGCTAGTTTGTTCGTTGACTACCTGGCTCGCTAGATGAAAGGCTAACAGGTTCACTAATTGAGTGAGTGGCTTAACTGGTTTGTTGACCGACTGGCTAACAGATTGATTGGTTGGCTAGCTGGTTGTGTGATCAGCTGGTTAATTGTTTGGTCATTTGATAACTTGCTTACTTGGTTGGCTGGTTTGGCTGACTAACTGATTGGTTGGTTGGTTAGCTGAGTTAACTGGTCAATTGTTTGACTTGTTGGCTTTGCGGTTTCTTGGTTGATTGGTTGGTTGGCTATTTAATTTATTGATTGGCTGTCTAGCTAGCTGGTTAGCTGATTGATTGGCTAGGTGGTTAGCAGACTGACTAGCTGGTTGATAGGTTGGTTGTCCCAATTATTCTCTCTGTAGAGAGCTCACAGACTTTCATCACAGTGAAAGATGGCTACATATAGGTTTTTGTCTCGTTCTTCCTCTCCCCTTAGTTATAAACTCAAAAAAGATCCAGTCTGTTTGACTGTTGTTGTATTATTATACTTCCAATGTTTAAAAGAACTGTATACAAATATTCTTATCGTCATGATCATCATCGAATTGTAGTTTCGCCACAAAGAGTGTGAACTGTAATGGATATCCATTCTGCCCCTTGATCAATAATAAAGAAAAATAAACAAAAATACAAGCTACACTGCAAACTGGCAAGACTGCTTATATTCGTTATGAGTCTTTTTTTTTTTAAATTCTAGTTTTACTCTTAAATTTTGAAGCAGTGAAGCGGTTCGTGAGATCTCTTAAGTTACCCTTAGCTACATTTGCTGAGACCTAGAGATACACTGACCCGGGACCACGCCACAGAGGGACACAGTCGTTTCATTTACATAAAATATCAATACGCAGCCTGTTTGTTGATGACTCATACCAGTTTTGTACAACAGTATTAAAAGTTAATGCTGAGTTTTTGATGGGTTTAAAAAAAAATTGTTTAAAAACATTCCGTGTCTTTTGAATTTTACAGCGGACTGTGTTGTTAAAGCTCTTGCAGATACTAAAGGGCGTAAGCCGGTCTTCGCCATGTTAAAACCCACAGCATTTTTTGTTTGTTGCGATATGAATGACAGCTTTATACATGCAGCGAATCAGAGGGCAAAATGAAGGGTGGAGCAAACTGCTGGAATAATGAGGACGGGACAGCTTGAATCAATCAGCCTTTACTGCGTGGCTCAGTCAGTAATTGCAGATCTTTTCACCATTGACTTAATTAATTTATTATTAGGCTGACGGTGCGTTTATCGATTGAAATTGATGGTTATTTATTCTGAGATACTTTGATGTGACCACGTTTCACATCACATGCTTTAGCTGACACACAGCACAGAGCACATGATCCCAGATTTTTTTTTTTTTACCTTGGCCGAATCTTTGAAATAATTTGTAGTTCTCAGATATCATCATCATCATCATCAGGTGCCGTGCCTACTGGCGTTGGCTATTATGCTTCTCCAGAGTACCCGATCCTTCATGCAGGCCATCAGTTCAGTTGGTGATCTCCTCTCACACCATCCCGTCAGACTGTCCAGTATCATTTCTCTTGGTCTTCCTCTTGATCTTCTTCCTTCTATTTTTCCTGTTGTTATAATATTTTCAATGCCCCCTCTTCTCATTGCATGTCCTATGAAAGTACATTGTCTCTCTCTTATCTTTTTGACAAGCTTTTTTTTTTGTCTCTCCAGCTCTTCTCATACATTCTTCATTAGTTATTTTTGCTGTCCAGGGGATTCGCAACATTCTTCTAATAAACCACATTTCTGTTGCTTTCAACGATTTTTGTGCAGATTTGCCTATTGTCCATGATTCACTTCCATATAACAAGATAGGTTCAGTATAGCATTTTAGGACTCGTTTTCTAACATTCATTGATAAGGATTGTTGGTTAGTAATATAGTTCTCAGATAACTCATATGCAAACAAACAAAAAAAAACCTGAATATTTCTGTCTGTCTGTCTGTATGTCTGTCTATCTGTCTGTTTGTCTGTACCAAAAAGAGGGCTATTCAGTTCTATATCGAATCGGTATTGTTTTATATGGATGCGAAACATGGACACATCAACCAAGAGCACTCAAAATCTACTGGAAGCGGCGGGTATGTGACTTTTAAGAAGAATGACGAGAATACCAAGGACAGCCAAGAAAACAAAAGAAGAGGTTCTAAGTGAGGCTGGGCAGGAAGAGAGAAATTATGGCAAAACTCAGAACACGACAGTCCAGATTTGTAGGGGACATGTTTTGAGAAGAGGCAAACTGGAACACCTGGTAACAGCGGGGAAAATGGAGGGACAAAGGAACAGAGGAAGACAAAGAAGCAAGATACTGGACGGACTAGAAGAATGACGTGGAGCACGGTCTATCACTCATCTCACAGAAAGAGCAAAGGATAGAAGATCGTGGAAATCAGTGGCGATTAACGCCTGACTGGCATGACCGGGGGGGGGGGGGGGGGGGGGAGAGAGAGGGAGAGAGAGAGATTTAAATCTCAGAATCGCTATTGCAGTCAGTATAGTAACCCAGTTATAAATGTCGGTGCTAGTTTGATTAGAAAATGGTGGGAGTTGGGGTGTGTGTGTGTGTGTGGATCTGTTTAGAAAACTATGGACTTGTTTTAAATTATAATCTTTCTGGGAACCGTTAAGAACCTTTTGTCGAATCCAGGTTGAGAAACCCTGGTACAGACTTTAGTCGTACTTTTGTTTTTGAGAAATGATGGAATAGTGGACAACAGACAAAAGAAGTACATGGAGAAGAAGACATTGTCATGCATGGAGGTCACAAAGCAACCATTTTAACAGAATTTTTTTTAACGCAGCGAAAAAAGGGGATTTTGAAAAGGTGAAAATTTTAAAGTAATTTTTGAAATGATATTGTTTTAAATGTTTTTCTCCTGTTAAAATATTAAAATTCCTTTTTTTCCCTCTACAAATTATGGGTAAGTGCAAATAAAATATTTGTTATCTGTTTTCTCGTGTAAGAAGTTTTAAATTCTGAAGTTCCTTTCAGGTTTCGAAGGACAAATTAATTAAATTTTTAGGATTTCTCTCTCTCTCTCTCTCTCTCTCTCTCTCTCTCTCATACATTTCTCATTTTTACACTTTCCTTCTTTCAGGCCCTGTCAAACCAGGTAAATGTGTCTAGCGACCGCTTGTCAACAGATTCGTTTTTTTTTTAATATGCATTCATAAGCGTGTCTTTCACTTTCCATATAGTTCATATTATTCCTTTGAATGATAAAACTCACACGGCGGCTGCCAACCTTCCTAGGTAATATCATTTACTTGGAAGAAAAGAAAAAAAATCCACTTCTTCATGTCTCCCTTGCCCCCACTTTCATCTATCTTTCCGGTGTCATCCCGATAGGTGCTGGCTGTCATGATTTTGCACAATTCTCTATTCCGGGTGATAATTATGATCTGGACTGGTGTTCTTTCTCCGTGCCAATTCGTCAGTCCATCTATCATCTTCTCTCTTTGTCTGCCTCGGTCTTTTTTCCCCTCTGCCATTCCTGTTGTTTATTATCAAGTATTCCAATCCGCCAGCAACTCATGACGTGTCCTATGAATTGGGATTGTCTCTTCCTGAATTTTATTATTGCTTATCTGTTTTATTCTGCCTTTTTTGAAGACTTCTTCGTTTGATCTCTTCGCTGTCTTTGATGTCTCTTGCAACCTCCTAAGGGGCCACATTTCCGCGGCCTCCAGGTGGCGCTGTACTTCCCTGGTAACTGTTTTTCATCCATAAAACAGAACTAGTTCGGTGTCAGTGTTAGTGATTTTCCCCCCTCACTTTAACACTGTGATTGATAACATAAAATATAGACACAGCAATTGGTTCTAAATCAAATTCATACTGTGCAAATAGTGATAATAAAGGAGGGGAAATAACCGTGTCTGTTCAGATTCAAAACACAATAGAGTAGTACTGCCATGCAATGGACAGCCGAGGGGAAAAAGAGAGGCTGACCAAAGGCGAACTGTTGATGCAGAAAATGAATTGCATGCAGCAAAGCTGGGGAACAATACAAAGACTGTCCGCAGACCGTGCGAGGTGGAGAGAATTTGTTTATGCCCTGCAGGACGTCACAGGGAGTACTAAGCAGAGAAATTAGAAAGATATTCTCCACTTCAGAATTCTTTATTCTCTCTTCTTCCAAAACAAACACACACAAAGACTCTAGCACTCACGATCTACCTCAAAGTCTTTTCATCGGTCATAGTTCTCGTAAGCTAGAGAACTTATGTCGTGTACAGTTTTAAAGTACATGGAACCTTTAATACAAAGTACGCACACCTGCAGCTGTGAAAATAAATCGTGATTATCCTTATATGTTTGCGGAGCAGAATTCTGGAGAATAACTAAAAAGCAAATGGGGGCAAATTATTCCCATTCTCAGAACAGATTTTGAATATATACTAGCCGTGAACAATAAATATTAGAGATCTACTTGCTCAGTGTGAACAAGAAGACATGAGTGTTATGATAACAAACGCTGGAAATGGACACCAGCAATATCCCTAGAACAGCGATGCTATTGACATTCAAGCTAAAAAGATAAGCCAACCAAAGACTACCTAGCGGAGATCTATAGAAGCGGAAATGAGTATCATGCAACGCAGATAGGATGCAGTGCAAAGGTTATCTGCACACCTTGAGAAAAGGGAAAGAATTTGTTGCTGCTCTCTGCAAGACACTATAAAGCATGACTGCTTAGTCTATCAACGACCGAGAACATGAATGGGTGGGTGGATCCTTATATGATTTTATCAGCATCTATCTTCATTTTCGTGACTAGATTCATACAAAGATCTCATTAACTTAACACTCATATACTCATGTGGGCTGTAAAACACATTTTAAGATCTCCCTATACTGTGCCTCACGGTCGCCATCCCAGCAAATCATACCTGCAGCAGTCTCTAATTTTCCCTAAAAATTCAGACTTCTAAAGTCGTGCTAGTTTGACATTTACTAGTTGGATATAAAAACGGGCGTACACTGGTGCAGTTAGACTCGCAGATACATACAAAATCCATTATCGTGAAGTTGTTAAATACAGTGTGGATATGATCCATGCGTTTAGTTCTCGGAATGTAGTTTGCTTGCGAGGACATTGTTAAAGATTATAAGAATTTCCTAGCTCCTAATTAGTCTTGGCTTAAAAGAGGTTACTTAAAAAAAAAAAAAAGCAAAATAAAAAAAGCAGATTTTTAAAAAGTTTTAAACGCGCAGTATCCTGTTGACGTCTGTGTCGCCTGGAGAACATATGATTCCCACTGTTCTGAAGTAGCACCCTTTTATGCGGTTATTTTATTCAGATCTGAAGAATTATTTGACTGCTGAAAGGAACTGTGGCGTTGGTTTCCCTTCCGTTTGTGTACGCTATTTTCTCCGCTAGACTCCAAAGCAGCGGTTCTTACTTTTTTTTTTTGGGGGGGGGGGGAGGATGTTTACCCCCTTTCCGGCCTGAGAACAGCTGTGGACCCCTCATTACACACAAAGCAATAAATAGAACCCAAATGATGCTAAGAATTTTTTTTTAACTTCGATGTAACCCCACCCAGGTCACATAACCCTAGGTTTTTAAACATCATCGGTCTAAAGGGACTGACTCGCAAGGGAGAGGGGATAACTAGTTTAATCTGCAGCTGTTTATTCAAATATTCACTCCTTATCTTCAAACAGATGGGCCTTCCCCCTCCTGCCGCCCTTTTCTTCCTTCCTTTCATGATACTCATGCTCCAAAGGCTCCACGTAGGTGGAAAAGATATGAGAATTACTACGAATATGTGCTGGAAAAGAGTAGCTCCAAGAGTGAACAAAGATATAGGTAAAGGTCATGAGATAAAAAAAAAAACATGGGCTACGACAAGTCTTGTCACCCGTACAGTGAAAACATCACGAGAAGAAAGAAAATAGTGGGACGTAATATTAATAAGCCGAGGTATGCGGAAGGTGCTGCAGAAAATGAAAGCAGCTTTGCAGAAACTAGTGAACAACGTTATGAAATAGAACAGTAAAAAGAGGATTTAGAGAGATAAACAGCAACAAGACAAACCGCGCCAAAGTGCAGTATCCACGTGAACGAAAAGACACTGGCACAAGGAGATAAATTCAGTTACTTTCGAGCAATGATACCGTGTTTGGCATGGAAAAAAAGAACAGCATCTGAATTTGTTGAAATCGCCAAGAACCTTACACATTAATAAGAAACATGATCGACAGTGCTTTTCGAAACGGCGTGCGATGAATGAATTTTAAACTTCCTCGAGTTTATTATACTCAGAAACAATATCATCAGTAATGTGACATTAATGAAAACGTTTGAGCCTGGGGATCAGAAAACTTTCATAACAATAAGCATAGAACATTTGTGTCCTAACTGTCAACAACTTCTGTAGTCCAACTCGTGAACGATGTGACACAGTCAGAAAGAGCGGCCAAAACACTGACAAAATCTCTGACATTTACACGCCATCGTGACATTAGTGCGGAAATACCGGTGGGGTCCACTCTAATTCTGTCAACATTGACACAGATCGCCTGTCTCCGCCCGCTGGAGTATTTATGCTTTCTCCATCTGGGGCAGAACCCCGAGGTCTTACCCTACACAAATACCTGAGCCTGGTTAAAACAATGGAGAGCGGGGCTGTTTATTTACGAGCTTTCTGCCTATGGAGAGCGGGGCTGTTTATTTACGAGATTTCTGCTTATGGAGAGCGGGGCTGTTTATTTACGAGATTTCTGCTTATGGAGAGCGGGGCTGTTTATTTACGAGATTTCTGCTTATGGAGAGCGGGGCTGTTTATTTACGAGATTTCTGCTTATGGAGAGCGGGGCTGTTTATTTACGAGATTTCTGCTTATGGAGAGCGGGGCTGTTTATTTACGAGATTTCTGCTTATGGAGAGCGGGGCTGTTTATTTACGAGATTTCTGCTTATGGAGAGCGGGGCTGTTTATTTACGAGATTTCTGCTTATGGAGAGGGGGGCTGTTTATTTACGAGATTTCTGCCTATGGAGAGCGGGGCTGTTTATTTACGAGATTTCTGCCTCTCTCCCATTTGTCCCCCTCCCCCTCTCCTCATGTTCTTGATAAATAAAGAATAGTTTTCAGACAAGGTTGAGGAAATTCGTTTTAGTTCTGAAGTGGAGGAAGACATGACGAAATGCGGAATAATGTCAATTAAAGACGACTTTGAAAAAAAATGACATTCGATAAATGATGTAGTCAACCTTACACTTTACGCTCCCTCATAAAAAAAAAATTCCACCCATTGCCGTCCGTAACATGCTACCAAACGTTGTGTCCATCTGCTCCCTCTGTCTGTTTGTCTGTCTGTCTGTCTGTCTGTCTGTCTGTCTGTCTCTCTCTCTCTCTCTCTCATCCAGTTGCTCCTCAGCTTACGATAGTCTGATAACGATGTACATCATTGGGAAATCACTTCATTGTAATGCTAAGGGGAAAAAAATGTACTGTACACCATTGTACTTTTATTGATATATAGGTTTTCATTTTTTTAACCTTTTTTTTTACTTTCAGTAATTATTTATTCTCTCTCTCTCTCTCCCTCCCTCCCTCCCACTCTCTCTTCAACATAGGACTGTAGGTAGTAACAGATTTTCACTTTTGTCAATTTTTCGTCATCTTCCATTTTTCAAGATAACTTTTCGCCCCCCCCCCCCTCACCTACCCTCTCATTTTGGACTTCTCTTGCGTCAGTTTCTGTAGCTGCTGTTAGCGGGGATGGGGTCTCGCTGAACCCATACACCAACCTCCTTAGTCGCCTCTAAGGAAATCAATGGAAGGTAGCAGAGGCTGAATTCTTTACCCCTCAGATTTAACTCCCTTGCTCCGCAGCCACTTAGGCACTTTATTTATTTATCACATCATATTCATATTCGATTTCCGATATTTTCAACTTACGGTGGGTTCATCGGATCGCAGCTCTGTCGTAAATCAAGTAGCAACTACAATAATAATAATAATAATACAGAGTACAGTGCGTTATATTTATGTATGTATGCACTGTTTCTTTATTTTGATATATTAATTGCATTCGTTTTATTTCCTAAATGTAGTGTATTTGATAACAACAGCAACCACACGTGACAATGACCTTACCACCGTATTCCGTTTTCGCTCTTACCAAAATAGCCTCGTATAAATGCTCGTTAGTTTCTTTGCTTTCACGAAACATCATCGGAGACTCAATTTTTAAACAAGAGATTTGCCTGTCTTCACTGTGTGTATATGTGTACATGTGGCTAGAGACGACGAAGCTTTGGTTCTGACTTTGCAGTGCCAGTCTGAGTATTGTATCTGATACAAGTTTCTCAAATAGCCACCAAAGGGTTAAATTAACGTGCCGCATTTACAATAATAAGTACAGTGTACTCTACGAGAGCAGAGAAACCTGCGTATAGCTGCAGATGTTTTTTTTTTCTTCTAAAAGTGACATCTGGCGTATTCTAGATAACGAAGGATAGAGAAAACATTTTTTTCCTTTTCTTATTAAGTTCAATATGTTTTTTTTTTCTATAGCCGTGACATACAGCTTCTGGAGGACTTGCTGAATATTTAATGAAGGGGTAAGTTAGAAACATCACACCTGAGGAAACATATTAACGAAACAAACTTGAACAGAAAAACCTAAAAGAAAAGCTGTGTAATAAATATTTCACATGAAAGCGTGATGTACAGTACAGCGTAGTATACATTACTTCATCAAGATTTCTTTCATTATTTCTTTTAGGCCAAGAAACGGGAACAGCTGTTTGAGTCACAGAGAAAGTTGGAGGAGCTGCTAAGACGAGAGGAAGATGAGATGTTTAAGTTAGTAACATTTCTTCATTGTGATGGTCACTTTACGCATGACTGACAACCTATGTCTGCCTGATAACCACTGGCGTACTGAGGTGGGGAAGGGAAGGGGCCGACTTTCTCGGGGTGGGGGCGGGGGTGGTGATGGTGGGTGTGTCAGAGAAAGGCAGTCATTCTTTATTTGCCATGCAGCGTCTTTGAAACTTGTCAGAAATAAAGGATCTACAAGAAATAAATGATGTACTGTTTTGTTGAGGAGAAAGAGAGTTGGCAGTAATTTGCTCTTTCATGTTCATGTAATTTAAATAGACAGTATTAATTCTTGCTGTGTGGTTCTTTTTGTCTCTGGAGTTAGTCAGAAAGCAGGCTGATATTAGTTGTTATTAATAGGAAGAAGCTGCTAGTTTGCCTGGCAGTTGCTCTGAAGTTTCGGTTTCTTTGCATCTGTTGTCATTCAGTATGACCCTAATTTCTTCTTCAAGTGCTGTAATGCTTCTGCACAGAACTCTTCTTGTGGCATGGTCATATGTCCTTTAAGATGATGAATTTTGTTTTCATAGAAACTGTTCATATTAGAAGATGATAGAAATTGCTGCTGATGACGAAAAAAAGGCAAGATGTGAAACTTTTGCACTTAAGACAGTGATTTTAAATTGTTGTGGTATCTTGTTATGTGGCACTGTGTTTTAAATTAAATTAAATTTTGCTAGTAAAATTATTTAGGCTCAGCAATGGACAAAACGTGAATGGAAGGACATGTCATGGTTTCAAATGAACATGAAATCGATAAAAAAAAATTATACCTCTTTCTGATTTTGCAAATATGGAAGTAACAAAACTTTCTTTTTAAATACTAGATATATACTTGAAATAATAGAAGCATAAATGTGCAGACATGTGTGATTTAAACCGTTGTTTGTGGTTTAACAGTTTTTCATTCTACATAGGAAGACCATTATGACAATGTAATATACCTACATTCATTTCTTTTAATTTTTTTTCTCATTTTGTAAAACTTGTACTTGTAGGAACTCCTTGTAACTGCGACCTGTTGTTCTTTGCAGCCGATGCTGTAGAGGTGTTGAGGCACAGAATCCTATCAGTATGGGAGCAGGTTATGGCAGCCACTTTTTCAGTCTCAGAGTACAGCTAAAAAGCAGGGGGTGTGCAGTGGTTCTTTAGCAGACTCCATCACCATGGGGACTATGGTGATCCCTATCCCATTTGCCAGGCTAGGCCTGTTACTGAAGGTACCATGGAGAGGTGGGACAGGGTCTTGGTCAGCTATAGTTCACTAACCCTGATGCTGGCATTTCAGCTATGGGTCACTGATTGCCTCATCCGACAAGCATCTTTACCACCATTTTGTAAAACATTTATGGTTTATATTATTATTTCTTTCATTTATAATTTGTTATTAATGCTTTTCAAAACATACCAGGCATGTTAAAACTTATTTAACATAACTGGCTTTAAAATATTCAGTGTGAATTTGAGGATTGGGTGTGGTGGCAAGGTATGCTACTCCAGAGAGAGGCAAAATTCCTAGGGCTGGTCCTGGAAGTGTGTATCTTATTTTACAACAGACAGTAAACTCAGATTTATAGCACTCTGCAATTTTATTTTTGTTTCTAGAGAGTTCCAACAGGAAAGACAAAAGGAAGACACAGCCATTAATAAAGAGATTGATTCAGAGTGGGAGAAACAATTGAAGGAGCTTACAGACAGATTTGAAAAAGACATGGAAAAGAAGAAGAAGAAGATCAAAGACTCTGAAAAAAAGGTGGATATCAGAATGTTTTTTATATGTCATAACTAACAACATTGACAGCTAAATCTGCATGCTCTTACCTTCTGTCAAGTTGTCATTGACTACTTCTTTGGTTGTATTCTTTGCTGGTCTGTCTTATTTTTAACCGTCAGTTTAAGTCTGCATTCTGAATAGTAAATGTGTGTTATCATCAGTGTCTCACAGTCTGTGATTGTCAGGTGAAATTATATGAATGTGTGTTCATCTGGCCATTTTCTACAAGCTTAAGGTATAAATACCAGGTAAGCGTCTACAGGTAAGTCACTACTAACTAATAATGAAGATAGAATGAGGGAAATTAAAAGGAGGACATCTATCGCTCTTCAGAAAGTAAAACAAATAAAGAATCTGTGAAGAGGAACAGACAGAACCACAAAAATAAGATTTTTAAGGGCATGCATCTTTCCCTTCACAACATATGCCTGTGAGACCTGGACACTTAACAAAACAGCTGAAAAATACATAAAAGCCTTTGAATGTAAATGCTACAGAAGAGTTCTTCAAATATCATGGACACAAAAAAGAATAAATATATCCATACTACAAGAACTTAATATTGAAGAAGGCTGGCTAGTGAAGAGGATTAAATAAAGAAAACTTAAATATTTTGGACACATTAAATGTCATGATAATCTAGAGAAAACCGTCTTGGAAGGTTGCATAATGGGAAAAAGAAAGAGAGGAAGACCACAGCAAAGATGGATGCAAGACATCGTTGATGATCTGCAAATGGATGCATCAGCAGCAGGGCATCTTTCTTATAACCGAGAGACCTACAGGAGTGCTGTTAGGGAGGCAAAGTTCTGCAAGGGACATGCAAATGAACGAATGAATGAAGTGTCTACATGGTAGCTTGTTTGTATTAGCCTGAGAGATATATTAAAGTGCGTCAGTTTTTGTTTGGCATCTACTTTCTTTCTAGCATATATTTTGATGCACTGAAAAGCAACATATTCTTTAATTTCTTTAAGATGATTTATGGATCAAGAGTTTTGCTACTACAAGAGTCACTGTCTATGATGTTTTTTTTCTTTTCAGATCAGCATGTTCATTTGTAATTTTCTTCCATTTCTTTATATTTGCTTGTTTTTCTTGTCACAGCTCAACAACAACAAAAAACTTGGGTGTGTCATAACTATTTTATCTAATGGAAGAAGATTAAAATCTGTTGCGTGAACTTACAAGTGAAAAAAAAAAAGGCAGAGACTGTATGGATGGTTTAGAAGAAATGGTACCATCAGTAATAAATTATAGAATTATAGAAATACTACAAAATTCAGGCAAAACTGTTGAATGAGAGGAGTATTATAAGATAAAAAAATATGATATGTGAATGATGTCTAGATGTAGTGCAAGGTGAGATCTTGATGACCTTCAAATGTGAAATAGTTTTTTTTTTTTAAATAGGCATTCATTACACATCTCGAACTCAGTACTCCCTTTCAACAATGAGTTTTTCCAAATTGGGGAAAACCGTTTCATTGGCATAGAAAGTAGCAGAAAACACACTTCATATGTTCAGTTTTTCCACATTTTTTCTTTCTTTATTTGCTTGGGAGTTTAATTACCAGGGCTCTACTTAAACATTTTCTTTTAAAAACAATTGACCCTGAACACTCTACTTGAGTTTACTTTTAAATTCTTCTAATGTAACAGAAGAACAAGAGCAGTCATGTCACCAGGACATTAAATTGTGAATGCAATCTGATTTCTCACTGTTCAAACACTGCTCACCTTAATAATCCAGCTTTCCTGTTTAAGAATATCAGATTTTTGTAACTTTGCAAATTTGCTTTCAAAAGTCTTTTTTCTTTTTAAATATGAATAGTACTGGTTATGAAGTAGCATTTGTTGTCTTTGCTTTTCACAGCAACATAGAAACCCACAAACACATCCTTTTAACTTCGCTTGCACTGTGCATAACAGTTGTCTTTGCCAGGTGCTAAAATCTTGATTAGAATGTCAGTGCATTGTTGAGAATTTGGTTGTCACATTCTTGAACCTTTGTGCGATTCAAGACAGGGTCTGGTGTTAAGTAAATAGTTGGCTGTGTGTTATCTGAAGGAGATGTTTGTCAAGAACTGTGGGTGGCATTTGTGAAAGTTTGGTTAGGACAGGGCTGTGTTTGAGGAGCTGCAAAAGCAGCAGTAAAAAATGAAGCATGTTTAATTAACTGTGAAAACATGGGGAGGGTTCAGGGGAAGTTGCAGCAAAATGTGGAAGCAAGCAAAATTTGTTTTGATGAAGAAAAGGGAATTTAGCTTGTGTACATTTTGGTCACCATACCTGTAGTGCTATCAATAACTGTGAAGTTAAATAGTGACAGCAAGAGTGATACTAGTTTTAATGATGAAAATGGATATGTTAAATCATTCACTTCACTCTCCTTTAATAACCACAGTGAAGATGTTGTCCAGTTTGACAATCAGTGATGCATAGCTGACATGCTAATGTCAGGATTCATGAACCTTAGCTGACCAAGATTCTGCACCCACCTCTCCATTGGCACCCCCAGTAACAGGTCTAGCTTGACTAATGGGGAAGGGGTCACCGTAGTTCCCGTGTCAGTGGGGCCTGCTAAAGAAGCATTGCACATTCCCTGCTTTTTAGCTCTACTAGAGGACCGAAAAAATAACCCCCATAAGCCACTCTTAAGCTGGCATGATGCTATGTCTCAACATCCTCATTACTTTGGCTGCAAACAACACCAGCTCACAGTTTCAGGAAAATAGAAGAAGAAGAAGAAGAGCACCAGCATCAGCAACACCAATAACAACTGCAACAGCACAGCTGATCTCTGGAGGACATTTTGGAAGCATGGAAGGTTTAAAGCTGATTAAAACTGAAAATTAGGTTCTCTCATTAACTACAAAGTCAGTCTCAAAAATTCACTGGAGAAAAAAGCACAAGTACCTTCTGTTTAATGGGACAAACAGATTTGAGTAGCTGGACTGTGTTATTTGCTTATTCTGTGATGGCCAAGCTTTGAAATAACATATTAAAATATGCACAGTGACCATGATGGTATTTAAGAGAATGATGATTATAATGAAGTTCAGAATGATAATAGTAGTACTTAATAATGCTGTTGAGATTGTGGAGTGGATGTGTCTCTCATTAAAAGCAGTAAACAAAACCTAGCGAAGACCATTCCATACTTCCATTTACTGGCCCTCATAACAAGCAGTTGTGACACTAAAGTCTTATCAGGGAATTGCTTCAAATAGCAATGGAGTTTGCTAAGAAATCTACTTCTTAGGTCTAGTTCTACAAAGTGAGAAAAGCCACCATACCCTTAACACACTTCCAATGCAGTCTCATGGTTCTGAAGCAAGATCTTCACTATAGCACTGACGACAGATTCACACATAGTGATGTCCTATAATAGAAGCAGTGATACTTAACATGTAGAGATTGTGCTGTTGCAAGAATTTTGTATTTGATATGACCCATAGGATGCGGTGGTTAAACTCCTGAAAGGTCAAGGAAAAGCAGGGAAGAAACCAATTAGAGCTTCAGGATTTAAATACTTGTCAGAGGGGGAGGGCTTCCTCTGATGATCTAAGGATTTGTGTAGCTTTGCTTCTATAGTAGATGGGGTTTTTTTTGTCATGCATACATGAAAGTCATATTTTTAAAAAATAAATTGTACTTCTTATATTGAAGCTTTACACATACTGCATATTGCAAAGCTTTAGAGTTTTACATCAGTAAGATTTTCAGGTCTGTTATGATCTATATTTCTTGTACCTTGTCTAGAGAGAGCTTAATGTGGTATTTTGCAATTTCTTTTTTAGATGATGACAATGCAGTTTGAGAATGAGAAGAAGGATTTGGCAGCAACAATGAGATCAAAGAAAGATGATAGAAAGAAGACAATGACACTTCGTCTAAGACAGAAAGAGCAAGAGCAGACAGCCAGGCTAGTGAAGAAACAGAGCCAGGTTATGTTGGAAATGTTGGTCAAAGAACAGCAGGAGTTGAAAGCTGAACTGGCTAAAGAAATGGCAATGGTGAGTTGTTTATTTCTGTAAAATATGTCCTCAACACAGTTAATTTAGGTTAAGATCATCATTCTTGCTATCTTGATAGATCCATAGAGACACTGATCATCTCTCCAGCATAGCCTGCAGTGTACAGTTGTTGATGATGCTAGTTCAGTAAAGTGGTTTTTTTTTTGTGGTTACTATTACTACTTTGTTATTATATATGTTAGTGCTTCCACATCAGTTACTATTTTTCATGTATATTCATAACTGCACTTTTTCTCCTTTTCTTGTTTCTGTTAAAAACACCAAATCTGCTACTTTAACTACCGCATAAAATCACTGCCATAAGTAAATATGTTACCGTAACAACTAACCATCAGAATAACACAACTTCACCTGTGATTGGACATCAAAGATTCAGAGTAATAATGTAAGGTTATAAAAAAAAAACTGAACATCTGAATGTTGATTTGAATTGAGCAGAAAAAGCCATATTGATTTTTTTTCTTTTCTTTTCTTTTTTCTTTTCTTTTCCTTCCTTTCTTTTTTCTTTTTCTTGTGTTGTACAAAATGTCATATTTTCCCTTCATCCACTGCTAACTGTGCATCAAGCACAGTCTGTTGTTCTTTACTGTAGAGGTAGTTATTCTTTGTTTTTGAGGCCAGGTTTCCTACATGGTATTCTAAATAATTTTTTTCTTACAGTGGTACCAACTGGTGGGTGATGGAACAGAGCCTATTGCCTTCAGTCTTGGGAATGTCATTACTGATTAAGCATTCCAACACTCTTCTCATTTAATTATTTCAGGAACCAGTAGCATCTCAGAATGGCAAGAAACAGAATGAAGTGAAGGAAAGCTTAGATGAAGTATTAGAAGTTCTGCCCCTTCCGGCTGTGGCAGCTCCGCCCCCACCTGAAACTCCGTCTTGTCGAAAAGATGACTTATTTCCAGACACATCTGTTTTTGAATACATAGATGATCAGGTCATCAAGGTAATCTAACTGATGTTTTTATTAGTATCTTTATAATTATCTGTTACATTTTTTCTAACCTGTGAAGTGTTAGGGGTAGGGTATAGTGTTACTTTTATATAATATAAAGTGAGATCTGCTATGTTGTATTTAAAGTTAGTTATAATTCCATTTTCTCCTGAAATATCTATTTGTAATTTTGTTGTTGTTGTATATGGAATACAATCTAAAACTGTCAACATTATTAAGGATCTCTACAATGGATATGTTTGTGCAGTCAACAAAGAAGAAGGAATGAGCGAATAGTTCCAGACTGAAACAGGTGTGAAACAAGGATGTATACTATCTCCTTTGCTTTTTGAAATTGTCATGGACTTCATAATGAAACAATGTTGCACAGGTAAAATGGGCTCTGATTGGGTACATGGGACACAACTACAAGATCTTGATTTTGCTGATGACATAACTCTTATCAGTGACAATGTGAATTTGATGCAAAAAAAAACAGATACCCTGTCTTCACTGGCTAGCAAAATAGGACTTGAAATTAACAAGGAAAAAACAAAAATAATGAAACTTCCTATTAATCATGAAGGAAAAATATACATAGAAGGAACAGCTGTTAAAGAAGTACACCTTTGTGCATCCCTTGGCAGCTACATAGACCAGGATGGAGACACCAGAAAGGAAGTTAGAATTAGAATTGCAAAAGCAGGTTTGACTTTCTTGAGAATATATGGCACTCAAAAAATTATAAGCACAAAAACCAAGCTAAGATTAGTCAGTTCAAATGTAATATCCACTCTCATTTATGCATGTGAAAGGAACTAAAGAAATAGACAAGAAATTAGAGCTTTTGAAAACAAATGCCCAAGGAAAATACTCTGTGTAAAGTGGAGTGAATTCAAGAACAAAACAGAGATAAGACAGATGAATGAACAACAACCTGTTCTCATGGGTGATCAGAAAAAGGAGATGGACGTATATTGGTCAAGTGATGAGAAGAAACAGTCAGAGAATCCCAAAACTAGCAGTTAAGAACACAACAGGCCAAAGAAGAAGAGGTTGATCATGTGAAGCTCTAAAGAGGATAGTGTTAAGAGAGGCCAAATTAGTAGGCATAAAATCCTTTGATGAGTTTAAAAGCTCACCAAAAACAGGAAAACTTGTCAAACTACCATGCTAGCCCTATGTGACATTTAATGGCATGGGAAGGGTGTAAGATGTTTTTGGTATAATGATGAAACATGGATGTAAGAAATGCAAATTTTGTGCAAAATTTCAGATGATGAACACACGGTTTTCTTTTTTTCATGTTCAATCCTACAGTCATTTTTTTAACTGAGTATTTAAAATTAATCCTTTAACAAATACGGAGAGAAATTAAACCGTTTAAAAAGGAAATATGATAGTTTAGAATTTTGAATTCTTGGCATACATATTTTTCAAGTATTGAGTTCAGTGTGGCAAAACATATTGCTGGTTTGTATGCAGCAAATATAATGACACTGTATCATGAAGTTTGATGACTGTAACAGTTATGGTGATACTTTTAGTGTAAGGAAGTTCAGCTAGGATCAAACAAAATATATATAAATCTTGCATTGTTCTATGTTATTACTATTATTTGATATGTTGCATTTTGTGTACAACGCAGAGGATTACAATGGACCCTTGACACAGTGCTGGAGGACCTTGACTTTGCAGACGACAT
Source organism: Achatina immaculata (assembly GCA_009760885.1). Lineage (NCBI taxonomy): Eukaryota > Metazoa > Mollusca > Gastropoda > Stylommatophora > Achatinidae > Lissachatina > Lissachatina immaculata. The sequence goes on along the minus strand of CM019720.1, from coordinate 46,838,832 downwards.
TTGTCTACTATCAAGCAGCCACAAAGAAATGCAAGATAAAATAAACAAGTTAACTCAGAATGCAAACAACATATGACTAAGGATAAACGTAGGAAAGACAAAGTTAATGAAGCAAAATGTGAACAATAGAAATGTACTCAGAGTAGATAGCAAGTTAGTGGAGGAGGTCAATGAATTTGTATACCTTGGCAGTAGAGTAGTAGAAAATGGAGACAGCACAGAGGACATCAACAGCAGACTTACTAGAGCAAACCAAGCTTTTGCAGTACTGCAGACTATATGGAAATCTAAAAAACTAAGCATGAATATGAAAATCAGGATATTTAAGAGTAATGTTCTAAGTGTATTACTCTATGGAAGTGAATGCTAGAAAATCACCAAAACCATAGAAAACAAGTTGAATTCTTTCCAGACTAAATGTTTACGAAGAATTAGAAAAATATTTTGGCCAAACACCATAAAAAATAACATCTTGTTGGCAGAGATGCAGATGAAGCCACTGACAGCAGTTATTGAGGAAAGACGCTGGCGATGGCTGGGACATGTGCTCCAAATGACTGATAACTCACTACCAAAAACAGCACTAAGATGGACACCACAGGGGAACAGAAGTAAGGGTAGACCAAAGGAGACATGGAGAAGAACAACAGAGAGGATGTTGAGCAATAGAGGGCTCACCTGGGCAAGAGCAGAAAAAAGGCAAAGGACAGGCATTTGTGGAAAACCCTTGCGGAAGCCGTATGTGCCCTGGGCACTTAAGGTTCAGAGAGAGAGAGAGAGATTTTGTGTACAGCTATGATGATTTTTCTTTTCAAAACTCTACCATACAATGTGCTGTTTTCATGGCCAAGATAGAAGATACTGAACAGTCTAACTAAAAAAACAAACACACACATGCATAGAGGTCAGTGTTAGTATTATAGAGTGCCAATTTTTTGTCAGCATATGTTTAAAGTTCATTTGTTGATTCTGGTTTTATTTTAAATAAATCTCATATATGATGATAACACATTTTGTTGTTTTCTACATTTCCTAAATTCATACAAAAGATTAAATGATTTAATATATCGTTACTGACCAGATATTGTACTATCAACCAGGTTGCTGAAAGTGAGCAGTTAACATACACAGACCTAGTAAGACAACTGACAGAAGATTTGGTGTCTGACCTTGAGAAGGCAAGGTAGGGCAAGGTGTCATTTTTGAAATTACAGTGTAGTGGCATACAGGACACCTTCAGATCATATTTTGTATGTCTGTTATACCTTAATTTACACACAAAAATGTTCATAATGAAAAAAAAATTCATACTTCTGAGATATTAAGGTAATTTTATTTTCACTTTAAACTAAAAAGAATAATGAACTGTTCTTTGATATAGCTGCACTTACTTTAATTTTATCCTTTCTCTTGTGCCATTAGGTGGTGAGGGGAAATGCAGCTGGTGTTTTTTGGGCCATATGCTGGCCTCATTGATGTTCATGCTGTAATTTGTGAGTGTTTCTATAACTCCATCTTTCCATCTCTTTTGGGGTCCTCTTGATCTGTATCCTGTAGTTCTTTGGTTGAAGGCCCTTGTGGCTGGCTGTACATGGGTTCCTCTCATTAAGTGGCCAAATCACTTAATTTAATAACTGCAGGCTGGAATCTGATTAGGACAGATTTGAAAATCAGAGTGACCAATAAAATCAACTGTCTGTTCATGGTGAATACATCAAAACGTCCAAGTATCTGTATGAAATTAGCTTACTTTTATGTGTTAAAATATGTTATTCAGAAAAGGGTCATTGCGTTAGAATGTTCATGATCATCTCTCGTAGCTTTCGACTGCCTCTTTCCTCACTTATCTTTGCAGTTGCTATAATGTTTTCAAGTCCTCACCTTCTAAATAAACTCCACCAATATACAGATTTAATTTACATTAAAAACAATTCAGTCTCTGCCTTTTTTTTTTTTCTATGTAGAGCAATTTATCGCTGGATTTGTGTGAAAGACCTGAATGTGATGGAGTTTGCAGATGACCTAGATGTTGACACCCCCATGGGACTTCTGCGAGGCATCAAACTAGGAACTGAGACGTACCATGTTCTGTTCCTGAGATTATGCAGGTTAGCAGTGGAACTGTTTTGTTGCTTTTGTTTTATTTTTATTTTATTTTATTGCTTTCACTTCTTTCATAATCAAGATTTTTATGCCTGAAAGTAAGAAAAAGACCCAAAAGACCCCAGTTATTTTGGACATATCTGATATACATTTCATTTGTGCTTGGGACTTGTCATTGTTATCTTTCCAAAAACAATTTGAATGAATTTGGAGCATTGTTAATTTTAACTTGGAAATTTCAAAGAAATTTATAAGTCAGTTATGTGGTAAATAATTTCTGTCATTTGGTTAAAAAAAAAATTATCTACATTGTAATTTTTACTTAAATACTTATTGCAGAATTTGTAAAAATGTTACTGTTAAATTTATTGAAACCTGCTATAATTAGAAAAACAGTCTTTCTCATGGGTGATCAGAAAAAGGAGATGGACATGTATTGGTCACGTGATGAGAAGAAACAATCAGAGAATCCCAAAACAAGCTATCAAGTAGAACACAACAGGCCAAAGAAAAAGAGGTCAACCACGTGAAACTCTAAAGAGGACATTGTTAAGAGAGGCCAAATTAGTAGGCATAAAATGCCTTGATGAGGTTATAAAGCTTGCCAAAAACAGGAAAACTTGGTGAGCTACCCTGCAAGTCCTATGTGATGTTTAATGGCAAGGGAGGGATGTAAGATAGTTATTGTAAGTTTAGTTACTGGTTTCCAGTAAAGGACAGTATATTATATATGGAGCATAAATATTAAATATTTTTTTTAAATGTGTCAGCAAGACAGTTATATATCAATATTCATATTTTAGTGTAGAAAAGGCCACTTTATAATGCAAACATCTCATAAATATTTGTACATTTATTTGATGTATTCCAGTTATGCAGGACTACACTGTGTTGAGATAAAGGGTCACTCAAAGAGCGTGGGTTATGAGCCAGGCATGAAAATTACCCCAGACCACTTTCAGAACACATGGAATGCAGTGCTCATTGATGGGGAGTGGAGACTAATTCAGTGCAACTGGGGTGCAAGGTAAGTTTCAGAAGATACACATTCTTTTTAGTGGTTGGTGAGAATGAAGCCAAAACTCTAAAATGTAAGAAGATGAGGTGGGATGTACATGTCCAGGAGAGTGATATTGTATCTAGTCTCTTTTGACTCTGTTATGTAACAAGGATTGATTTATGAATTTTGAAGATCTATGTTTCATGCAGGAAAAAAACAGATTCTCTGTCTTCCTTGGCTAGCAAAATCACTTGGAGCTAAGTCAGGACTATAGGGTGGATGTTCAAACTTCCCAACCCAACTGGCTAATTTTCTCTTGGGTTAACCGAGTGTTATGTGGCCTGGCATTGTCATGAAGGAGAAGCACACCTCTAGTCAGCAGACCAGGACATTTTCTTTGAATTGCATCCCGTAGCATTGACAGAACTTCACAGTATGATACATAATTCACACTGTCACCATACTTCTGGAACTTGGCTAACAACACTCCTTGATAATCCTAGAACACTGTCAACATAACCTTCCCCACAGAAGGTGTAATCTTGAATATTTTTGGGCATGGCGATGATGGGTGTTTCCATTGCATTGAGGCACATTTTGATTCGGGTTGGTAGTGGTGCACCCAAGATTCGCCTCCAGTAATAATCCTTTGGAGCATGTCTTCACTTTCATATGTGTAATGACAGAGATGCTGCAGTGACAAACCAAATCAGTTCATTTTGTGTTCATCATTCAGATCTCTGGGTACCCAACATGAGCAAACTTTCCGAAAATTCAATTGTTCATGCATTATTCTGTAGGCTAAGCCATCTGAACATCCGATTGCACTTGCTACACTGTCTATCATTACTCGTCTGTCAGCTCTGATAATCTCATTTACACGTTGCACAGTCGCTTCTGTTGCAGTCTAACAGGATGGCCAAGTCGGACTTTGTCAACAATTTCGGCGCGTCCCTGAGAAAATTCTTTTACCCAGTTATAGACCGCTTTATGTGATAAACACTTTTCAGCATAAACTGTAATCATTTCCTTATGAATGTCCTCAACTGAATGTCCTTTAGCCCACAAAAATCACACTACACTTTTCTGTTCTTCTTTGGTACACACTAACAGTTGGGTAGCCATTTTGTTATTGCTTTGCGCATGCGCACGTAACTCCCAGCCCCCCTTACATATAAATGTTATAAAGTTGGATGATGGCACTATCTAAGGATATATTTAAATAGTACCTGATAACTGCCACTGATAAAATATTTCAATTTGCGAGTTACTTAGTTACTTCCCCTCATATAAAGTGGAATGAATTTAAGAACACAGAGATAAGACAGATGAGCAAACAACAACCTGTCTCATGGGTGATCAGAAAAATAAGATGGATATATGTAGGCCATGTGATGAGAAGAAATAATCAGAGAATACCAAAACAAGCTATCAAGTGGAGCACAACAGGCCAAAGAAAAAGAGGTACACCACATGAAACTCTAAAGAGGACATTGTTAAAAGAAGCCAGTTTAGTGGGCATAACATCCCTTGATGAAAGACTAACTGAGAATAGGAAAACTTGGCAAACAACAATTGTGAGCCCTATGTGATGTTTAACAGCACGGGAAGGATGTAAGATGTTTTATGTAATATTTTTATGAAAACTAAAATTATACATGTTTCCATGTGATAAATTAAAAAACTAGAATTTAGAAACACATAAATTCATTTCAGCAGGGAACTAGAACACAGTAAAAATGCCTTTTTGTAATGCTAGATAAAAGTGGCACTGTACTTGGTCAAGTAAAACGAAGAAAAAAAAGTGAGATAATGGATGACATAAAAGTATCTTGATTAAATTGATAGCCTACTGGAAACAGTCCTAAAGGAAAATGAACTAGAGGATTACAATGACAAAACAGAAAGTTAGTATCAGGAAACAGACGAGAAGTAGATTTGTGAAGATTTCTACAAAAGCAATGATCGGAACATAATGCAGTTAGTTCTTATACTGAGAGGATGTTCATATGATAAACAGACAGAAAAGCTTCATTTTCATTGTTGGTTTCATGCTTTAAAATGTGAACAGGAGCAGGCAAACTGTGTGACCAGAAGTAAATAAATAATCGTCATATGATCTTATTATTAGACAAATTCAGAAATAAAAAACTATGAATGAGGATAAACAGTGACAAATACTGAAATAGACAAATGTGCCATACAAAAATATCATCATTTTAAGGGGGGGGGGGAAGAATCATACAGATAAAAAAGATAAGTAATTTGATGTCTGAAGAAAATACTGATGTAATTTCAATTAAATAACATCCAAATGCATAAAAGATTGATCACATGAAAAAAAAAAGCAGTGATACAAGAGACAAAATACAGAACAATTTCATCCAATAGATCAGCCACGAAAAAGTGGAGTAAAGTTGTGAGAACTAGAGGGAATCTAAAATCCCTGAAAGAAGAATGAAGTCTAAAATACTTACAGATTTTTTTTTCTATAACTGAAACACACAAATCTTAAAATACAATCACACTTATAACAGTACTTTTCCCTGTTTATTAAATAAACCACAAAAGTACTTTTCCCTTTTTATTAAATAAACTGGGTAGTTCAAATCCTACTTGTATTAATTCTTTAATTTCTACAAATAGTTTTTTTCCACATATAATGAGGCATTTAGCTATTAGCACATATTTAAAGCAAATGTTTAGTTACAAATTTTAGTGATTACTTAATTTTCACATCAGACACCTTGTGTTGAGTAAAGACTTGGGCCAAAAACACAAGAAGAAAGATCACATACGTTATCAGTATGATGATCATTACTTCATGACGGACCCAGATGAATTTATTCAAGAATTCTGGGCAGAAGATCCAAAATGGCAACTCCTGGAATCCCCCATTACACTTGAGGAATTTGAAGCCCTACCATTTGTCAGGTGAGCTAAAACTTGCAATGCAAAGTTACATCAGTGAGTGCATGTATTCATCTTGTTTACTTCTGTCTTGAGTTTAGCTATTTTTTTTTAGGGAAAAAATGTTTGCAGATGACACTGTACTAAATTTAATGAGCCAGTTAATATTTTTACATGCTTGATAGTATATGCATGTAGCATATTGAAAAAAAAAAGAGTTGTTTTTCTTTTTTAGATATTTTTGCTTTTAAAATTATAATCAGTTTGTTCTCAGAACAGGGTAAATGATCCACTTTTTGTATATGTGAAACTCATTGAACGAACAAACAAACATACTTTATTTTCAAAAGGGTTAAGAATTGGGCACACAGGCTCATCTGACATTCTGCCCTTCATCATACAGCTTTCACTCAGTCACAGTCATTCAGCATTTGTTAATGAGCATAATAATCATGAAGACACAATTAAATGATTACATAAATAAATAATAAACTTATCTCATGTCCATACACTCTACACTCTGATTTATGCAACAACATAAAATAAACTTATCTCATGTCCATACATTCTATACTCTGATTTATGCAACAACATAAAATAAACTTGCATTCTTACATTCATTCAAAACTAACAAATTTGCAGAAAAACAGTATAAGAAAATTACAACAGTCAAGCCATACTTTAAACTACTTTAGAAAATTACAACAGTCAAGCCATACTTTAAACTACTTTAGACTATGCTTAGGGAGGCATATAGTCCGTATGAAACAGATGCTGACAAAGTTTGAAGTTATAAAAACGAATATTACTTATAAGTTTTACATGAATTGGTAGGGCATTCCAAAGGTGGGCAGCTGAGTAAGAGAAGCTTTTTTTTAAATATATCAAGCCACATCAGAACACACAGAAATCTAACTAGTTTGGTCAAGTTTTCACTATGGTAAGAATGTCTGACTGATAAAATAATTTCAGATACATAATATTTAGGCATTTCAAGTTTTTGCAGCAAAGATGCTCTTTAATTACTTCCAAAAAGTGATCATGATCGCTTTGATATAGGTTGTTCATGCTCAGCTAGAATATGACTTTGAATTTCTGATTAAAATTTTGATAATGATAAATTTTATTTTAAAAATGAACATGTTTATCAGCATGACTAATTTATGCAGCAGAGTTACTTCAACTCATCCTGAGTCTGGTACACCTTAAGTCCATTTAAGCCAAAGAAAAGTGAACCATCGTCTTTTTTTTTTTTTTGTCAAAAGAAGAGAGATGGAAATATGAATATAATTATAGCATTATGAAAGAAAAGGCTGTAAACACAGTTATTCCAAGAAGGTAGTTAAGAGCTTTAAACTGGAAACATTGTGGAAATAGCAATAATTTTTATTATGCTGTTATTGCTCCACAGATCCATTTTCTTCCAGTACAACATGCGGTTTGATGGCCACAAACTGGCTGTCATTAAAACTGATGACAAAGGGGGAGCGAAGATCACTCTCCGAATACCTGAAGAATATGAAAATGAACTTGTGTTTTTCTACCAGCTACGTTTTGCAGACAAAGAGAAATTTAAGGAAACAACCTTCAAGGGAAATCCTCTTGAGCGATTTGTCTTTCAGACAATGATTGAAAATGCAGTAACTTTCAGTGTTCATGTTCCTACTGCAGGGCAGTATTTCATGGAAATATTTGCAAACAAAATTGATAACAGTGGCCGGGTGGAAGAAAACAATGCAAATGTTGCCCCATTCAAACTGAAATGTGCTTGCAAATTTAAAGTTATCTGTGAAAATCTATCTGGCAAAATGCATCCTCTTCCAAACTGTGCGTCAGGTGAATGGGGCCCAAAAAAGGCTCAGAGACACTTTGGAATTATCCCCATAGTTACATCATCACCAGAATTTGAAGTGGAAAGAGCAGGCTTGTTAACAGTGGAAGATAACTTTGAGCTAAAATTTAGAATGCCTCATCCATACAACTGTGTTGCCAGACTTAGAATGAATAATGTAGAAAGCAAAGTCTTAGACTCTTTTGTCAATGTAACTTATGAAAATTCAGTTTTTTCAGTATACGTGTCTTTGCCTCAGCCAGGACAATATGGACTGGATATTTATGCTCGGCCAAAAGATGCACCCAGCACTGTTTCTCATTCTCATGCCTGTAAATACCTCATTAACTGTACAAAAGTGGATGCTCCTGTTCATATACCTAAGGCCTTACCAGCGCCTGAACCAAAACATTCAAGATTTGGCCCAACTGCTGCATTTGAAGAGCTTGGGTTGAAGCTGGTGTCACAGAAGGAAGCTAAAATCAGGTTGCGAAAATCTAATACATTATCAGTAGACATCAAGGTACCACCAAATATTGCGCTTTCCTATCAGTTCCTACGAGAACCTGATGAGGACAACAGAGATTATGTCCATCAGTCCACTGATCCAAATGGCATCACCAAGTTCACCATCTCCCTGACCAAGAAAGGCAACTACATGCTGAGCTTGTATGCCCGAAAGGAAAATAGCAAAGATAGATCAGCACCAAATGTTTTTAATTATCTGATTCAGTATGTGCCAGATCAAGGTGAGGGCAACACAAGCACCGAAAAGAAGTCAATAGTTGCCAAGAAATCTACTCACAGAAAGCCTGATGGGAAACAAAAATCAGACAAAATCTTGGACAAATCATCAGACAGATCCACTGATAAATTTCTTTAGTTTGAATCAAGTTTGTGATTTTTTAAAAGTCTTTTGGTACCTTGTGAAACAGAAACTGTTTCTTCATTCTTTGTTTATTACTTAGGTTGTCATTTATGACTAGCCATGGAATTGTGGTTGCTAGCTTGAATAAATGGTTAAACTTACATCAGACACATGTGACAAGATGATATACAAAGTATGAAACCTAGTAAGGAGTTTTTGGTGGAAATTTGAAAAATATATTACCAAGTTTTACTGTTGATGAAGTCAGAGAAAGAGTGAGATTGTTTTTTCTCATATTCATAAACAGTGATAGTATGTACCATTTTTACCTGGTGCAGAACTTAAGCAGCATGTAAGAAATAATATCCAAGTTTAAAGCTTTCCATCTAGGGAGGCATGATAATAACATTCTGATGTGGTAAAGGCAATGAATAGTGCACAAAAAAGCTTAGAAGATAATGCAGTGTGATGGTTAAAGGCGTGACGTGCAAGATGGCGGTCGTTTTTAAAACGCTCTCGCCGGCATGCAGAAATCAGCGGAATTCCGCTTGATCTGTTACATATCATGTACCGGGAGTTGGGCATAAGGCTAACAACCTTATCCTGATACCTATCTAGAGGCAACTCCAGATGGGAAAAAAAGATATCGTTATGGAAACTCGCAGAGAAACCAACCGAGCATCAGGGATGCCAACTCCGAAGAGCTCATTCGTCGGCCCCAAACATGTGACAAGGGTCGGATTCTGGAATGTGAGAACGATGGCAGCACCAACAAAAACTACCCAGGTCATCAAAGAAATGGAGAGATACCATCTAGACATACTTGGCATCAGCGAAATGCGATGGCCAGAAGCAGGTAAAAGATCGGCGGAAAACGGTAAGTTAATTATACATTCAGGCAGAAATGACAATAAATTCCGAGACGGAGTGGGCATTATTATGTCAAATGTAGCTGCAAAGAGCCTTGTAGAATGGGAACCAGTGAACAGTCGTATAATAAGAGCACGATACAACCTACGACACGGAAGAATGACAATAATACAGTGTTATGCACCCACGAATGATGCAGATGATGATGTGAAAGACGACTTCTATCACCAACTACAACAAATCATCAACAAAGTCCCTAAACACGACATCCTAATTGCTATGGGGGACTTCAATGCTAAGGTAGGGAAGGATAATACCGACGTTGAAAAAGTGATGGGGAAAGAAGGAATTGACATGGTTAATCAGAATGGAGAAAGATTAATTGAAATATGTCTAACAGAGGGCATGGTCATTGGAGGCACAATATTCCCACACAAAGAGATACATAAAACAACGTGGATATCTCCAGATGATAGAACTAGAAACCAGATAGACCATTTTTGTATTAGAAAGCAATACAGAACATCTCTCATGGATGTAAGGGCTTATAGGGGTGCAGATGTCAACAGTGATCACAACCTGTGCATAGGGAAAATAAAACTAAAATTGAAAAGTCAACACAAGAAATCAGTACACAGAAAGATAAACATCCACAGCCTACAAGAAGAAAATACTAACATTAATTTCAATCAGGAACTTGCCAATCATTCCAAAACACCCAGTGAAGTTGAGGAGATAGGTATAGATGAGTTATGGAATTCGTACAGCACAGCCATAATCACAGCAGCAAAAGTAAGCGCTGGATTGGAAAAACCAAATAGAAAAGCATGGATATCAGATAAAACATGGAAGTATATACATGAAAGACGAGCAGCCAAATTAAACATGTTGAATGCAAAAGCAGATCATGAAAGAGATTCGTCAAAAGCAAAATACAAAGACATAGACAGGAAAGTAAAAAGTTCAGCTAGAAGGGATAAAAGAGAATACATAGACAATATGGCGAAAGAGGCAGAAAAAGCAGCAAAAACAGGAGACAGCAAAACTTTATATAACATACAAAAGAGGCTAACAGGTACTATTACATCTAAAGAAAGACCAATCCTTAGCAAAACTGGAACACTATTAACATCAAATAAAGACCAAAAGCAAAGATGGGCTGAACACTTCCAAGAAATACTCAATCGACCACACCCAAAAGAATTGTTAAACCTTGAAACTGACTTACCAGCCCCACAACTAAATGTCAATCTAGATGAAATTAAATTGCATGAAATTGAAGCAGCAGTGAATTTAATGGCTAACAACAAAGCTGCAGGTGAAGATGAAATAACAGCCGAGATGCTAAAAGCTATCAATAGTGACAACATGAGACAACTACAGAGAATGTTTAACAAGATTTGGAAAGAAGAAAAGGTCCCTTCTAATTGGAAGAAGGGAATCATTGTTAAAATACCAAAAAAGGGCAACCTTAGTGACTGTAACAACTGGAGAGGAGTAACCTTAATATCAGTTGTGTCAAAAGTATTTTGCAAGGTCATTTTGAATAGACTCAAAGATATAGTGGATACTGCAATGAGAGAAGAACAAGCAGGATTTCGAAAAGGGAGAAGCTGTCTCGACCAGATCTTTACTCTCAGAATAATACTTGAAGAACATATTGAAAAGCAAAACCATTAATACTGAATTTCATAGATTTTAAGAAGGCATTTGATAGCATACACAGAGATTCATTATGGAGAATTTTATGTCTATATGGAATACCATCTAAAATTGTCAACATCATTAAGGACTTATACAATGGATATGGTTGTGCAGTCAAGACAGAAGAAGGGATGAGTGAATGGTTCCAGATTGAAACAGGCGTGAAACAAGGATGTATACTGTCTCCTTTACTTTTTGGGATTACAATAGACTTCATAATGACAAAATGCTGCACAGGTAACACAGGTATTGACTGGGTACATGGGACCCAACTAGAAGATCTTGATTTTGCTGATGACATAACTCTTATCAGTAATAATGTGAATTCCATGCAAGAAAAAACAGATAGCCTATCTTCACTGGCTAGCAAAATAGGACTTGAAATTAACAAGGACAAAACAAAATAATGAAAATTCCCATCAATCAAAATGGAAAAATACACATAGAAGGGACAGATATTGAAGAAGTCAATCAATTTGCATACCTTGGCAGCTACATAGACAAGGATGGTGACACTAGAAAGGAAGTTAGGATCAGAATTGCAAAAGCAGCATCAATCTTCAAGAATCTTGAGAACATATGGAATTCAAAAGTTATAAGCACAAAAACCAAGTTAAGACTATTCAATTCAAATGTAATATCCACCCTCATTTATGCATGCGAAAGCTGGAAAACAACTAAAGAAATAGAAAAGAAATTAGACTCTTTTGAAAACAAATGCCTAAGGAAAATACTCGGCATCAAGTGGAATGAATTCAAGAACAATGCAGAGATAAGACAGATGACTGAACAACAACCAGTCTCACGGGTGATCAGGAAAAGGAGATGGACATATGTTGGTCACTTGATGAGAAGAAATGATCAGAGAATCCCAAAACAAGCTATCAAGTGGAACACAACAGGCCGAAGAAAAAGGGGCAGACCGCGTGAAACTCTAAAGAGGACATTATTAAGAGAGGCCAAGTTAACAGGCATAACATCCTTTGATGAGGTTGAAAGACTCGCCGAAGACAGGAAAAATTGGCGAACTACTTTGCGAGCCCTATGTGACGTCTAACGGCACGGGAAGGATATAAGATAAGATAAGATGGTTAAAGGAGTCACTATTGTAATGATTGCCGTGTTACACAGCCAACCATCTTTCAGTGGATCTCGTTGAACACTGCTGCTCATGCATACATGTATTCTTTTTTTTAACTATTCTTCTTGTTGTTCAGTGGATAACGGTTTCATTTATGCTCTCTGTTCATCTCACGCTGGAAGAACCTTAATGGCCTTCAGTTATGCAACTTTTTAACGTAAATTTATGGTCATTTGTTTATTATTGTTAATTGTACCTGTTTGGCCGAAATGATCAGCTTATCACGATATCTGAATGTATCTCCACCTCACCTTCCCAACTTCTATCTGCCTATCTATTAATTTATTTAAAGCAAATGACATTTGAAAGCTTCAGACTTTCAAATTGCTTTCTCTCTCCCTTTCACTGTTTATATAATTAATCATCAAATGCAGTGATAAATTATACTCTCCTAAGGCATTCTTTCTCCATGTTTAAAGTCAGTTTAATTTACACAGAGATTTTCTGGATATACAGTTCTGATGGCATGCTCCAGTTTTAGTTTAGATGATTCCATTTCATTTTATTTCTGCATTTGTTCAATAAGGATACTGGATAATTTGCTTTGGGCAGTGTAACATTTTAGCACTTCAGTGTTTTAAGTTTTCCACACTGAAGTCGGCCTCTAATGCTTTGAAAGTAGATGGAGGTGTATGGTTCAGTTTTTTAAAAATAGAGTGGGGAAAGTGGGCAGAAACAAGAAAGGCAGAAAACAAAATGAGCACATACAAATGAAGAAGATACAAACAGTCCAGTATATAGGCAAAAACCTTTTCCAAGGATCACATACTAAAACAACACAATAGATAAAATTATGAAAAATAGATGAAAAATACAGACTTCGCTTCATTGGTCTCCTCTTAGTAAAAATTTAGTGTTTTTAAAATAAAATTTTCATTCTGTGAAACAAATGCTGACAACATAGAATGTAATTCTATATTTTCTGTAAAAAACTTGATCCTCCTCCAGAATCAAGTCCTTGCTATATCAGGTGTTTCTACAGTTTAGTTAATCATTTCTTACACAAAGTTTTATTGATTTCGTATAGCATCATGAAATCCCTTTCAACTTTGTTATGGACTTTTTTTTTTGTTGTTTGTTAATATTGTTCACACTGTAGAGGAATTGTCTTTCCTTCATATCATTGACCCATGTGCCACAGGACATTTTCCTTTGGCTGCTTTTATTATTTTCTAGCATAGTTAAATTGTCCAGTTTTTTTTCTTATTGTGTAGCCCCCCCACCCCCTATGATCTGGCCTAATGCAAGAGTGTTCAAAGTTTCCTGTAGCTTGTAGTATATTCCTAATGCCCTCATCTCCTTAAGGAATGCAAGATAGCAATACCTTTTCTCCATTCAGAACCTAGTTTTTTCATTTTATCTTGTGTTTATTTTTTTCTTTCATTCACTTTCAAGTGTTACATGTTGATGTTACTTAATGTTATAATGCTATTACATTATTGATGTTACATATTGTGATATTATTTTTTTTTAAAAATACCACTCATGATATATTAACTATCTTATATCCTTCCTGTGCCATTAAATGTCACATAGGGCTCGCAAGGTAGTTTGCCAGTTTTTTCTGTCTTCGGTGAGCCTTTCAACCTCATCAAAGGATTTTATGCCTATTAATTTGGCCTCGCTTAACATTGTCCTCTTCAGAGTTTCACGCGGTCTGCCTCTTTTTCTTTGGCCTGTTGTGTTCCACTTGATAGCTTGTTTTGGGATTCTCTGACTGTTTCTTCTCATAACGTGACCAACATATTCATCTCCTTTTCTTGATCACCCATGAGACTGGTTGTTGTTCAGTCATCTGTCTTATCTCTGCATTGTTCTTGAATTCGTTCCACTTGATGTGGAATATTTTCCTTAGGCATTTGTTTTCAAAAGAGTCTAATTTCTTGTCTATTTATTTAGTTGTTTTCCAGCTTTCGCATGCACATATGAGGGTGGATATTACATTTGAATTGAACAGTCTTAACTTGGTTTTTGTGCTTATGACTTTTAAATGCCATATGTTCTCAAGATTCTTAAAGATCGATGCATATTAACTATGCAGGAAGGATATTCAGAAATATTATTCTTGTTCTACTCTGCCATTTTGTTGACAGTTTGAACATGTTTTTATGGTTGCCGCTGTTATATGTCCTAAACATACAAGGGTGATCCAAATGATAACCGTGAATTACAACAGAAATTCTAAGCACTGTCTCATCATCATATAAGTTGACATCACTATGAATGACATGACATAAAGACGTCTTGCAGTGCTACAGGACATAACAATAGCGGTGTAACGATGGTCATTTATTTAGAGAGAAGCACAATGGCAGGTCATTGTTCCGTCATTCGTTTTTTGAGCAGTGAAGATGTGAAACCTACTGAAGTTCATCAGCAGTGAATGTTCAATATGGTGATGCATGTCTGTCACTGCAGCAAGTTTATGAGTGGAGTAGGAAGTTCCAATCTGGCTGAAGTTCTATATCTTGACTTTCCTCATACAGGTCAGGCATACCAAGAAGTGGAACCAGATTGCAGAAGTTGAATGCACCTGCACTTCAAGTGTCTTCCACATCTGTCATATTCACCAGACCTTGTTCTGAATGATTACTATAATTTTTCTTTGGACCACTCAAAAGGGGTGGTAGGTGGAAAGACTTCAGGTCAGAAAAAAAAAAAAAGGTGCAACAGGTAGTTCAGAGTGGCTGTGCACTCAACCAAAAGATTTTTGTTTAAATACAGTAATCTGTGATCTTTGTAAGCACAGGAAGATTTGCATTAAAGATCTTTGTAAGCACAGGAAGATTTGCATTAAAAGTAATGAAGACCATGAAGAAAAAAGATATTATATGACATTTTTGTATCTGGAAATAATAGGGAGAAAAAAAAAAAACAAAGGTTTTCATTTGGGTCGTCCTCATACATTTTGTTTATTTCTGTCAGGTCCTTCCTATTTGTAGACTTTCAGGTACTTTTTAATCATACACATTTCTCTCTTTATTTGTTTTTTGCTGTATGAAATATTCTACTTTAGCATGAATTTCCTGCTCATTGTTCCAAGTTTCTTTCTTTGAAAAATGTCTTCTTACTATAGGGAGACCAAGCAGTCTCTACAATTGTTCAAACATTAATGGGATTTAATGTTCTTTCATGAATGTTTCTCACAGTTTTTTTTAATGGCACTTATCCTGGATTAGAATCTGTGCTGGTTGTTGTAATGTTTCCCTTTCGACAGGATATTTGAATATCACATGACAAATCCTTCTAATGTACCAATAAATGCATCCTTAATTGCTGGTTTTGTCTCTTAGCTACAGGCTGATTTGATTCAAACAGTAAAACAAATAACATGTAAAAAACAATGGGTGATGAGATCTCAACAGAGGTGATATGCAACAATCTCTGGATTGCTGTGTGTTTTACTTGATGACCAAGCTGTCTTCTGTTCATCTCTTGACACTGTCACCCATGTATTTTGTTCTTCTCTTGTTCTTCATCTCAGGACTCTCATGTCAATCTCTTTATCTTTTCAACCATATACTTTGTTCTTCTCTTGTTCTTCATCTCAGGACTCTCCTGTCCATCTCTTTATGTTTTCAACCATATACTTTGTTCTTCTCTTGTTCTTCATCTCAGGACTCTCCTGTCCATCTCTTGATCCCGTGACTGTTGTACTTAGTTGTCCCCTTGTTATTCAAAACGTATAAACTAGAAAAAAGTAGGAACAGCTTTATTATTTAATGAATACAAAGTTGTGATGTTTCGGTGCTTGTCTTCATCAGACAGTAACAAACAGGACGAAGAGTGAGATTGAGGAGACAAAGTATAGGATTATATTAAACTAAGTTAATGAAATAGCAACAAAAAAAAAATAGAAAAAATGAATGAAAAATACAAAACTTTAAATTTAAACAGCACTTAGCGTGAATAATTGAGAGCACTGTGAGGTGTCCCTTTTTCCAATGTAAACAAGAAATGTCTATTACCAGGGTGAGGACGCGTATTTTCTGAAAGGTTCATGAGTATAGAAAATTTTAAGAGAAGGCTTGTTACCTCTTTTTTTACAAGCCCACCGACAGCCACACCTATTTACTTCACACCTCCTCCCATCCTGAAGCATGTAAGAACTCCATCCCATACTCCCAACTCCTCCAACTACGCCGCATGTACCAGGATGACTCTATCGATCAGTCCAACAAATTGTTGGAATTTTTCCATCATCGCAGCTACCAGAAAATGTCCTCCATGCAGCCATCAGCCGTATCCAACTAACGCACGCCAGGAAGCATTTAGAACTAAGCCTGTTACCTCATCTGACAGAGTTAAGTTGGTACTACCTTTCCACCCGCATGGTCAGATGGTTAAGAAAATTCTTTACTGTCATCTCTCACTACACCAACTCGACCCTGACACCCGTGACATCTCTGATCCATCCTTATTAACTTAAAAGCACGAGCCAAATCTCAAGGACATCCTTGTCCATAGCCACTTAAAGCGGAACCTTACATATGTTGGAACCAGAAAATGTAACCGCCCTCGCTGTGTTACCTGCCCTGTGGTCTGGGAAACAACAAACACCTTTTCTAAAACTATCCTGACCTTCCATGAGGGATTCACATGCGAGTCCCGTAATGTCATTTATGTCATCGTATGCAAAAGATGCAGGATAACTTATATTGGTGAAACTAGCCTCAGACTAGGGGACTGCATACAGAAACATCTGTACGATATCACCCAGCATGCTTCGAAACCCATCCCTAATCATTTCAATGGCCCAGACCACATAGGTAAATCTGATTTTCTGGTCATAGCCATCAAACAATGTCGTGCACATGACACAAGCTGCTTAGCTAAATTCAGGATTTTGGGACACTGGAACCACATGGTTTAACTCTATTTAGCTACACATAATCTTCCACAATTGTACTCATTCTCACTTGTTACACTCTGTTTAGACTCCTCATGAACCATCCCATTGCTGCTACTCTACCACAACCATAATCATCCATTTCAGCTTCTCTTATATAGACTCCCTTCCATCATCCGCTATCCAACATTACAATTCCATATCCACTCACGACTATGTAACACCACTTTTCACTCCCTTATGAGCATCATCCATGGATACTGACTCTCCAGACATCGATGTTCTTTGAAGAATTCTGTACTCCTCTGTGCATCCCTCTTCTCATAAAATTTTCTATATACATTCATGCACTATTTTACACCTTTCAGTGCGTATGCGTCCCACCCTGGTAACAGACATTTCTTGTTTACATTGGTGATGCCGAAAAAGGGACACTTCACAGCGCTCTCAATTATTCACACTAAGTGCCGTTTAATTTTAAAGTTTCATTTTGTATTTTTCATTCATTTTTAAAAAATTTCATTAACTTAGTTTAATGTAATCCTATACTTTGTCTCCTCAATCTTATTCTTCTTCCTGTTTGTTATTGTCTGACGAAGGCAAGCGCCGAAATGTCACAACTTTGTATTTGTTACATAATAAAGCTGTTCCTACTTTTTTCTAGTTTATACATTTTGGTATCACATCTTTACTGCAGTGCTTTGTGTATAGTTGTATACTTATACACTATTTATCGCCCTTGTTATTCAGTGCTGTACTCTGACTCTCCTATCCATTATGGTTTTCATTACATTAATATGCCCACTAATATTTTCAACATGCTTTCTAAGATTTTTCATTATGCTCAAGAATACACCACATATTTAACAGTTTATAATTTTTATGAGAGATGCCATTAAAACTTAATAGCTTATATTTGAAAATATTCTCAACCAAAATCTTCCAGACAATGTGAGAGACACATTCATGGTGTGAAGAGTTCTGAAGAAACTGTGCCTAAAAACTACACTGTTTTATGTTAGCAATGTACATCTTTGTATTTAACTAGATACTGAGGAACCAGAATAAAATAATGAGAGAAACTATCAAGTGTTTGTGTCAACAAACTCAAGCTTTATACATAGCAGTTTGTGTGGTTATATTCTTGTAACCTAGTGCTTTCCCAACCTTTTTTGGGATCATGCCCCATCTTAACACCTCTGTGAGTTTGATTCTCTTCCCCTCAAAGCATAACAGTCAACCAAGGTCTGAAAAAGTATAATATAAATATCCAAACTCCCCCCCTCCCCCAGTGAGGCAGCATATACCCCACATTGGGAAACACTACTCTCTTGATGGGTAAGGTAAAAGTAACCTTATATAATGTCACACAGGCACATAAGAGAATGGTGGCAGTGCCCTGACCAGTTGGAACATTACAGGGTGATGTGGTCAGCATGATGGTCTAGCCATCTTTCCTTCCCCAGCTCCTAATACCCATTTCTATGGCTTGGTGAATGAAGACCTCTGGCCAGACTCAAACCCACTGATTTTATCCATGATAAAACCAGTTTACTACTTGAGCACCCAATCTGTGATGGATGATCTGAAAACGTCGTCTAGCCAGGATCCCTACTTCAGTGAATGTGGTATTTAGAATGTTAGTGACGTCCTGGCCCCATTGACTGGCATGACCAAGATTAAATACACCCTTATTACATTTCATGCCATGAGCTGAAGTGCCACAAAACAGTCTGTTCATATTCTACTCCATAGTTAGAAAGAAACTGTAAATGGGGCTTAATCTTTCCATTTTAGTACTAAAAGCAATATATTTTAAATTGTCCTCACTTTTAGTTTGAAAATGTAATTTGTAAATGTTATACGTTTACACGAAATGCTCAATTCCAAGTCATTTATTTTCACAAATCAAGAGGTGTGCACACCATTAGCCAACAGAAAATTAATACTGGACTTCTCCTTAAAAGATGATGACTGGAGAGAGAGAGAGAAATGTTGGTGGAATATATGTAAGTGTGGGAATTTTTTCTTTACTTCTTGGGTACTAACTTAACAAGCAAGATACTCAACTTGCTTCATCACTGCACTGAACACATCTATCCTTAACCCTTAAGCCATAATATAGAAACATAACAGCTCGTTACTAAGACCACAGCTCAGAAGCAAGATAAGGCTCTCTTCAGTTTTGCGCTATGTTGAGAGATTAAAAAAAAAAAAAGTCAAAATCTTAACTGTACATTTTATCTTAAAAAGAGACATTTATGTTGTAACGAGTTTAGAAGGGTAACTGCTTTCAAGTATGAATGATGATGATGATCAAACAATCAGCTACCTTATTAAAAGAACCATGATATCTGTGTTATTGCTTTATTGAGAATTCTGATTTGGGATGGGTGGGAGTTTTTCAAAATTAATTTCCTATTGTACATTTTATCCTCAGATATTTTCATTACTCAAAGTTAACACAAAAAAAAACTTGAGGAGTAAAAACCACCAAAGGGAGAAACTAAAAAAAAAAAAATGTCAACCTCATCTGGTCAAAGATACTTCAAAATTTCTGTTTGACAAAGATCTTGGCAGCAATACACTGAAAATGAACTAAGAAATATTGATAACTCATTTCGTTAGAGAAAATATCAGCATTTCACATTCATAATAAACAAGAAAGCACAAACTGTACATGTTCTGAGAGATTTCTCATGAGAAAAAAAAAAAAAAATGTCTTGAGAGTTAATATTTCGCCAAAGAATATAAACAATGACATCATGGAACATTACCTGGCACATGTCAACCAAGCCCTTGTCTGACACAAAGAACACATAAACTGGTAAGGTGAGAACAAAGTTGTTTTAAATCTCACAGAATAAAAGTACAATTTTGTCAATTTATTTTCTTGAAGCTGGAAAAATGCATACAGGACCAAAAAAAAAAAAAACCAAACAAACTCACCAATTAAAATCTCTTGTGAGTCATACATAAATGTATCTGATATTTTATACTGTTTATGATAACCTAATAAGCTTTAATGAAAAGAAATCTATTCAATGCCTTCAATGCTACAAATTGTCAGAATTTTTAATCCTGGTGCATTTAAAGGTAGTTATCAAGTCAATGCATAGGGAAAAAAAGATACCCTGAGCACTGACTTGATAACTACCTTTAAACACATAAGGATTAAAAATTCTGACTCCCATTAATACTATTCTAAAAAAAATCATGATCAAAACTGTTTATTACTATAAAATGGATACACAAAAACTTGTCAGTGGTAGCAATATTAAAGGTTTCTCAACATGGCGTACTTGAAGCTCACCACAATCTCACAGCCAACAAATAAATGAGTAAATATCTTCAAACAAAACTGGGCTAAAAAAAAATTTCTTGGCATAAACCAATTATTGTAATCAAACATTTTTTTCAATAAACCAGCTTCTCTGGTATGTACCTACACAAAATGTTCATTATTTTTTATCTGACACTGGAAGTGAATACAGGGTAAAGTCTAAAGCTTGACTACCTAAGGGTGATTCATTTCGATGTTTCATGATTGTTATTGAGAGATTTTCACATGGAGTTAAACACTCTTTCTGAGAAATGCATATAACCTGGAATACACTACAAAGAAATGGGCAGTTTTTGGAAAGCAGAAGTGCAGAAATACAAGACTAAGACAAGAGAAGAAAAGAAATTATAACTTGGATTATGAAGTATACAATTCAATACTTGAGATTTATGACACTATGGAAACTACCAAGAACACACATATCAGCTAATAACAGGGAGGAAAAATTCATGGCTTAAATAGCTGTATATTTTCTTTCAGATTTAAAAAGAAAACGATGTTTTTGATAATATCATCATCATAGCTTTTGTTACTGATAATAACAACATGAATCTCAATATTTTTCCCTTGAAACTGAACTGTTCCAGCATACTAGTCTTTTCTTGCAACATCAAAAAGGTTTTTTTTTTAAAAGAATCAACAACAAATTTTTGTCTTAACTGCAGAAATTACACCATCTACAGATCATTTCAGAAAGGAGGACATTATGATAAAACAATGACACTATGGAATGTAGCATGAAAAAGCCAGGCAACTCATATTTAACCATTTTTTTTCTTTCCTACTTATATTTACCATATAATAAAACAATCAAATGTAATGTTATATGTGTGATCGTACATCACAGTTTAAACAAGATCTGTTATAAAATTGCAAGCTAGCACGTCCATGAAAGGGACATTTCTTAATCTGCAACAAATTGCTGGATATCATGCTTGTGATAAGAAAGGGAACTATCCTGGCTCACTTGAAAAAAAAAAGAAAGAAAAAAAAAAGTTTAGGTCTATAATAGATGGTATTTTAGCTAAAATGTATCTAACCTGTTGACTGTCAAAGCTGTCTCATACAAATCTTGATGATGAAATCCATTGTTAGAGTTCTCTTAAACAAACAATTGAGATAAAAACAGTTAAATCATTTAAAAAACAATAATTAATTCAGGTTCATTTTTAGCTTACTTTTTACAATTATTTCCCTCTTTAGAAATGTCACACAGCAACTAGAATTCTGAGGAAGCAAAACAAACAAAGGCTAAATGAAAAATGAAATGAAGTGGCTAAATTAAGTTGTATATTAACCAACTTTTTAGTTGTAGATTAACTGACTTTTTAAGACTGGACAGAAAGTCTTCAAAATTAAAGGTTTTTCCCCTTCCAAGGCATGGAATCTACAGAAATTATCAGTTGCCATAGCAAGCATCTCTGAGGAAAGAGATTTACACTAACTAGCTTTAAGAGTAGATGTAATGTAACAATGCTCAAAGAAAATCATTTATAACTATATGCCAACTATACTGTCATGAAATTCTCCACAATTTCAATGCTTCTATTCCCAGGGTCCTCTGCTGAAAGACACAAATAACCGACTGGCTCTGTGGAACTTCTCTAATCATTAACAACCATAGCCATGAATATTCAAATTATGACCAACTTATGCATGTGAAGAATGGTGACAAATTTCAAGCTATGAAATCAAAGCCATCCCATTATTTCTTACCGATATGGTAACTTCTTGCAAGAAATCACTATCAACCAAATACAGATATCATATCTTAAATGAATATGGAACATAAAGACAACTAAAGAACTAACCACCTCATAAACGCACTGATACAGTAAATAATGCTTGAAAAGCTCACTACATTCAGCCACGTCTCATATCTTTTTTTCTCTGTGTACAAAGATCCTCATGAGGAAAAAAAATGGCTATATATGTATATACTGCCTGTATAAATAATTTCTGGCACTTGTGCTCTTAAATTTTAAAAAAAAATGTTCTTTTCCTTCAACACTTTGCTACATTCCTTAACATTTGTTGACTCAGACAAGTTCCTGTTAATCACACACACACACACATAAAGATGAAAGCCCATATAATGAACTGTGGGGAACACGTCCTTTGATTACATTATCTGAATCACACAGTAACACCTCAGTGATCTGAAGCACATAGCAAGAGACAATACCATGTCTAGACTAACCATTTCAAACCACTCTTAATGATATACCAATTTTAATATTTCAAACAATTACAAAAGTTTTATTACATAAGCTGAAATTTTTTTTTTTTAAATGTGTACATTCTTCAATTATTTTTAAAATAAACTTCATAGAACAATCACAATTCAACACATGCAAATAAATAATGGCAAAAAATTAGAGATGCACTGCTAAATACAGTAGATGAATTGGATTTTGAGGTATGTCTTCACTTAAGAAAATGTGAGAGCATTTTCTTAAATAAAGTTCCCTTTTTAGCAATAAGCATGAAAGAGTTTACAGTCGATCTGTTCATGTGGTAAATGGTGGAAATGTAACAAAAACTAGAAGTGATTAAGACCTTTTCTGTTTTTCCAATCCATAAAATAATCTTAAAGCAACACTTTAAAATTTTTAATAGAGAATTTCCATTTGCAGGGTAACTTTTATGTATCAGGACAGTAGTGTAACCAATAATTCATCAACTGCATCTATTGTAGTATGCATTACTAATATATAATTATTTTAAAATTACCAAGCCAAAAAACAAAGATGCATCTTTTTTTTTTTTTTTAGCTGCTGCATTTATTTTCTGAGCAATATGTAATCCAAACTGAAATACTAAAAATATCTAGGACAGAAAAAAAATAGGTCATAAATACAAAATACTAACAAGAGTAAATCTGTTTAAAAACTGGCCCAGTAAATACCAGACATTTTATTTTTCAGTCCTAGCCATCACCTTACCAGACTCTGTTGTTGTTTTCAGCTTATTCTAATGGAAAATGTGCCCTTGAGGTCAGATCACAGGGAGCAAGTTTGGACTGAATATAACACAAAAATAAAAACAAGTGGCTATCCTTTAAGTTACTACTAAGTTATTAGCAGTAAGCTAATGTGGATCGAAGAATGATGACAGCAATGTCACAGAAGCTACCAGAATGTAACGAAGCCAAAACAAGATTGGTTTAGAGAATCTAATACACCCAAAGCAGTAATTATAGACGGCTAAAAATAGCATCCTGAAACATGCAGCATAGGATTAGATGGTTCATTTTATTCATCTTTTCAATGATGAACCTACTCAAAATAAGCACTGACCAAAAAAAAAAAAAAAAACAAAACACATAACTCCGTACCGTTAAAGCAAAAAAAATTAATATAGATCATTTGAAAAACATCATTTACAGCCCAAGTTCAATCTGATGTGAATCTTTTCTGTAGTATTCTTCAGCATCAAACTGGCCAGGCTGGCTGCATGCTTTACACTACATGTTTATTATGGACATTAATTATGTTCTCACATGGTTCTTGTTTTATGATAGCGTATTTCTATAAGACTGTTAAAGACTACTAACCTGCTTATGTCCTCACTATAATACTGCACTTTCCTCGCCAAAGTGCTGCTCCAAACAACATTTAAGAGACTTGAATAAACCAAAGCATTTTTATGCTGTTTATGAGGAACATTCTTCTGTCCAATTACTCTGATAACCTGTTTCCATCAGGAACAAGTCTGTGTCATGAATCTTGAGAGGTAAAATGTTTCCAATATACTATTTTGAAACGCTGTTTATCAGGAAAAAAAATTATCCGCAAAATGCTATTTATAGGTACGTTATTAAATTCCAAATATAACCACTGGCATAATAATACTTTAATTTAATAAACTAACAACCACAAGCACACGCACTTCTTTAAAAGTTCATCAGTCAGGATTACTGAAGTTTTACTGCACCTCTGGACTGCTTCACTGACAAATGTACAATAAACAGTTCTGAGATATTACACCAAATTTTTCTAAATCACGGAGTCTCTACAAGTTTCACACAGTCGCACAATTATGATTCACATTTTGCGATGCCTCTGATGTATTTGAGTCACAAGGTATTGACTGTTCAGTATAAAATTTAGAACTAACGCTTACAGCGGGATCCAAATACACATTATCAACTTCATCCACTGAAGAGTTTCCTTTTCTTAACGAAAAAGGCACGTTTGAAATGCAGCCAGCTTCAGAATGAAGATCAGCTGGCTGTGGGACACTCAGGAGCCCCTCATGGCAAGAAGATAAAACACTTGAAGTGTTCAGAAACTGTGGCCTGAGCTCTGATGTTACTGTAGAATTTGTACTTTTCAATACTTGAGCAGACACAGACAATGAATAACTGTCTCCATGCACATTAGTAACAGGGCAAGCTTGCTCCGTGGGAAATTTAGAAGAAGAATCTGAACTAACTGAATTCAAAATGTCTTTATCTTCACCTTGTTCAAAAGCTGTGCAACAGTTTACTTCTCCTTTTCCTTGGTTAGTTTCTGAGCCTTGAATACCAAGTTCATTGGTCTCTGCACAGGACATTGGTGCTGCCTCTGTCACTAAATCTTTCTCAGGCTTTCTGCCCGGACCTGTGGCTGCATCTCCACCCTGAGCCATGACCGATAGGATGTTTTCATAGATCTCTCCATCTACAGATGTCCCTGTGCGTAACTGTGAGATACTATCGCTGACTGACATGCTGTTAACTGAGGAGTTTGGATCTGAATAATCTGAGGGAACAGAGATGACGCTGCTTGAACTGCTTTCTGAACCACTGTTAGAAACATTTGTGTTTTCCGTGGGTGTGCTAGCAGGGGAGGTGCTATGCTCAACAGCACCCCTTCTGTGACTGCTTCTGAGTCGCCTAAACAGCCTATATATGTTACTCTGAGTGTACACAGTCACGCGTTCTATTTCATAGTTCCCCTGGCTGTTAACAGGAACACCAGAAAGAGCATTCTGGCGAGATCTACCACTGCCTGCTGCCGGTGGGTTAAGGTAGTTCTGAAGAAATCGAGACCGTCGCAAGACACTGAACAGGTCTGTGAGGATTGCAGCACTATCTCTAGCATTCAGCTGAAAATTATCCAGCCTCAGGACCTCCTGGGGGGCTGTCCCCGACTCTTCATTTCCTCCACTGCTGCTCTGATTTCCATTTCTGTCTCTTCCAGATCCAGAAGCTTCACCAGCAACTTCAGATCCCTCGTTAGAAGATTCGCTATTTGCTCCGCCAGCACTAGCTTCCCCTGAACCATTGGTGGTATTAGCCTCACTATTATCCTGGCTATTTGCTCGAGATCCACTGTCTTCGGGATTGTTTGGTGGATGCTGTTGATCATTAACTTCAGTTCCGGGCTGTGCTGGCTCAGTAAGTAATTCTTGAATGCGAACTTGTTGTAGGATGGCAGGCAACTCATAGTGGTGGAAGAAATATACCATAGAATGCTGTTAAAGAAAAAAAAAAAAGCACATCATTAACCATGTCAACATGGTTAAGAAACCTTATGTTACCTATAGCTAACATATTTTTCCCCAGATTATGAATAAAACCCCATATATATATATATATATGTGTATGCATTACTACTCTATGGAAGTGAATGCTGGAAAATCACCAAAACCATAGAAAACAAGTTGAATTCTTTCCAGACTAAATGTTTACGTAGAATTTAAAAAATATTTTGGCCAAACACCATAAGAAATAACATTTTATTGGCAGAAATGCAGATGAAACCACTGACAACAATTATTGAGGAAAGACGCTGGCGATGGTTGGGACATGTGCTCCGAATGACTGACAACTCACTACCAAAAATAGCACTAAGATGGACACCACAGGGGAGCAGAAGTAAGGGTAGACCAAAAGAGACATGGAGAAGAACAACAGAAAGGATGTTGAGCAATAGAGGGCTCACCTGGGCAAGAGCAGAAAAAAAGGCGAAAGACAGGCATTTGTGGAAAACCCTTGCGGAAGCCCCATGTGCCCTGGGCACTTAAGGTTCAGAGAGAGAGAGAGATGTGTATGCACAGATGTAAACAGCGTCCTGTGTTTTCAGTATAGTTTAACAATAATCTTAGCTTTGTATCTCAAGAAGCATTATTCTTTCACCTCGCATGAAATTTGCTAAACAATGACTTGAATAGACATCAAGTACTATAAATAATACATAAATATACAACAAAACTAACAATACCTTTCAACTTTGGGTAAAGAACACAATGAAAATATGGTGAGATTATTGACCACTATTAAGTTATCTGCAAAATAAAATATGGTTACTAATGACAACAACTAGCTTTCTCACTTCATCTGGTCATTACTTTATTCACTGTTTTATCAATTATATTTTGTAACTGATTTAACAATGAGAAACTGAATACACATGTATTTTATCATAAGCATTTTAAATATCACTTTCTATTGCTGTTTTTGTCACAGATCCAATTTCATGTTCTTGTCTCTGACCCGAATTAATACTGCTTTGTTCTGTACAACGAATTTGGTACAAAACTGAGTAAGATTGCTTCTTTGCACTGTCAAGGGCCAGAGAGTCCAGTAGGTGGTAGTTCTGCAGCCACCATGGTTTACAGCAGGGTTTCTCAAAACTTTTTTCCAACTGTGGCACGCTATTTTGCCATGTGGAATTTTGTGGCATACCCGGATAGTAGTGACAACACACTCTTTGAGAATACCTGGTTTAGAGTATCAGACAGGTCTAATGCCATCAAAGCTCTGAAGTGTCAAACAGGTCTAACACCATCAAGGCTCTGAATGTCAAACAGGTCTAACGCCATCAAGGATCTGAATGTCAAACAGGTCTAACACCATCAAGGCTCTGAATGTCAAACAGGTCTAACGCCATCAAGGCTCTGAATGTCAAACAGGTCTAACACCATCAAGGCTCTGAATGTCAAATAGGTCTAATGCCATCAAGACTCTGAATGTCAAAACAGGTCTAACACCATCAAGGCTCTGAATGTCAAAACAGGTCTAACACCATCAAGGCTCTGAGTGTCAAACAGGTCTAAAGCCATCAAGGGTCTGAATGTCGAACAGGTCTAACACCATAAAGGCTCTTAGTGTCAAATAGGTCATGGCTCTAACACTACCCAGGGCAAGAGTGTCCCAGGCCATGATTCTAACATCAAAGGTCAGTGTGTCAAACAGGTCTAACATCGTCAAGGCCCTGAGCATCAACAGGTCATGGCTCTAACACTACCAAGGGCCAGAATCTCAAACAGGTGATCGTTCTAACACCATCAAGGCCCAGTCTCTCAAACAAGTCATGGTTCTAACACCACCATGGGCCAGAAGGGCCAGAGTCTCAAACAGGTCATGGTTCTAACATCATCAAGACTTTGAGTGTCAAACAGCTCCCAGTTCTAACACCATCAAGGGCCAGAGTATCAAACAGGCAGTGATTATAACACAATCAAGGGGCACCACCACCATGGCCTACAAAAGTCTTACAGGTGCTGGTTCCTACTTCGAGATAGGACATTTGCAAAGCTGGCATGCTGGATTGTTTTAATGCAACTGCTTAGTTGCATGTGTACAGTTTGCATTTAAAATACTTACAAATGCCATTGTATTCAATCATCAGAAAGTAGCTGATAAATGACATCTTTTTTTTCCTTATCACTAACAGCCCTTAAAGTTAACTCTATGATAATACAATAATACAACTCACCTGTATAAAAAGCCAGGATGTGAAAAGGGCTAGTGGGCTATACTGACCGTTGAAACGATAATGGTAGGCATAGAAGGCAAAATGGTAGAGGTAGAAAAACCTGAAACAGAATTACAAAGCAGATATTCTTACTCTGAATAACACTTTCAATACCACCTCACTGTTTAAGTACCAATCCTATTATAAGGTTACAATTATATCATGGGTTTAAAAAATTATATTAAAAAAAAAAAAAGACAGAAAGGTTTATTAACTCATTCCCTGCTGAAGGTCGTGATCACAATCCTTCCAGTATACCACTTCCCTGCTGTGAGTCGCAAAAGTGACCCATGCTTCGATTCATAAAAAAACTGGTGTAAATTTTGATTGTAAACAAAAAAAACTTTGCATTTATGTAATCTTCATACATTTACAATTATTCTGATGCATAATAAGTATACTTTTAACGTGGAAATACTTTATCATATTCACTTTTACAACTATATCCCCTATACACATCAAGACCCACACTTTTAATCCTGCAGGAGAGGAACATCTACATTTTGCCTCCAGCAGGGAATGAGTTATATCGAGAGATTTAATAAACCTTTCTGTCTTTTTTTAAAAATATAATCAACATCACTACACCACCATAATCATCATCATCATTGCCATCACTTTCACCATCATCATCAGCCTACATCAAGAAATGTTATTTTTATTTCTGCCATAATAAATATTTAATTTGTTGTTATAACTGTTGTGCATTCCACTTGTTTTTTCGTTTTTTTTTTTGTGAAAATAATTTGCCACTGGCACAGTGACCCGATTTTTAAAAAAGTAATGCTAAAGTGGTTAATCTAACACAATGATTATGTGTTTGTAAATTTTCTGTGGATAAGCGCAAAAAAAATTTTTATTGCTACATTTTTCAGATTACTAAATTTTTTTAAAATTGTTAAAAATAAGAAAAAAAATTAACATATTTTACTTCTCTGTACTCATAAATATATCACCCAGCTAAATAATAAAAGTTTTTCTCAATATAATATCTGCGCACACACACACACACAAAACAAAAATGCAGCACCGAGAAGAGACTCGTATGCTTCAACAACTTTTCACTGCTCAACTTGGTATGAGATCATCATTTTTCTTGGTTGCAGCCCATTTTTCAAGTAAATATTGCTCCCCTCTACGCTCTTGCTTAGAAAGTTGCTGAATTAATCAGCTGCTAAAAGAAGAATATGCTTATTATTAAAGCAGCACTAAACTCTTAATCCCAATATGATTTCCGTTAATTTCTCATTTTAGTCTGACATAATCACGTGGTTATCACAAAGTTGTCAAGGATCTGACAGAATCAGCTCCTTTCATGTTCACACTCACAGACACATCACAAAATGCTGAAAAATATTTTGCTATTTTATATACCAAAACAAGTCGACTTCTCCACTCTCTGCACCTAACTCGCAATAAACAAATCCAAGCCCACATTTAGAAGAGGAGAATTTGGATTGGTTCAAAATGTGTGAATAAAGATGATAAATCTGTGAATCAGTTCACTGCATTCTGTTTGTAGATAATAAGGTCTTAGCTATGCTGCAGGACTCTGAGATAAAATCAGTACACATATTGACAACTCATGGTCATACTTTTGTACCATTCCTCCTACAGTTATTTCCTGCTTTCACTCCTACATCATTCCCTCTTTAACGTAGCGAATGAAACCCATAAACAACTCTTTGAACTGGTGAACAAAGATCATATATAAATCTCTGACCTAGTGAACAAAGATCACATGCAACTCTTTGACCCAGTGGGTGAAGACGACATTCAATTTTTCAACCAAGTGAATGAAGATCACATACAACAATTTGTCACTGCCTTAATTTCAAATGAATGATCCATTAATTTTCAATATGGAGAGAGTGAGAGGGAAGAGAGAGAGGTAGAAAGAGAGAAGAGGGAAGGGAGGTAGGTAGAAAGATAGAGAAAGGAAGGGAGGGGGAGAGGGAAGAGGAGAAAGAGGAAGAGTGAGATGGAGGGAGAGAGAGTGAAATGAAGGGGGAGAGGGAAGGGGAAGAGGGGGAGAAGGAAAGGGTGAGAAAGACAGGAGAGAGTGAGGGAGGGGGAGTGGCAAGGAAGGGAGTATATATATATATATCTAGAGAGAGAGAGAAGGCCTTTACAAAGGTAAAAAAAAAAAATGAAAATGGTGACAATCTTCTGGTTCCCCAATAAGTCTGATAGATTTCCAAATGTACTCCTCTGCTAGATGATCTGTGTAACTGACATGGGATTATTTTCATATCAATTGTCTAGAAGAAGTAAGCACTACTTTCAGATGCTTCAACTGTTATCAAGCCAAAAAAAAAAAAAGCCTCATTACTTTTATGCTGAATTCACTTTTTTTTTAAAACTCTAAAATCAAAACAAATGAGCTGTGAATAACCACACATATGGACAGACAAGTGACTAGTGACTAACCGTAACCAAATCCTCTTGCTAATGTTGGTATGGCAGCAGATGGCATCATACTGATCAGCAATCCACACAATTAAGATGATGTAGAACGCAGTTGTGGTGTCATTGAAGAACTCCGACATAATAGCTTCCATACCTAGTAAATAACAAAATATGAGATGTATAATTAACAACCTGTAATGAAGCTAACATGTTAGAACTTGGTCCTTGGATGCAACAAAAAGTAGCTAACTTCATGTATCTGTCATAATGCTCTATTTATGTAAAGCATGGTATACAAATTTCACATGAAAAAAAAATTAAAAGCAACTTAAAACATGGTTTATATCATGGCAAGAATAGGTATAACTGTTCTAAAACTGATATCAATAGAATAAAGGAAGGCACAGGTATATGGTTTAGTTTTACAAAATGATACACAGAGGAAGGAAAGGGGAAAAAAAAATAGCATAAGATAATGTAACCTGTAACAAAAAATGATCTTTCAGCTATCATCTCCTGGTGGTTCTCTCTTTCCTTCCTCTTTTCTAAAATGAAACCATACACCTCTTCCTACCCTGACATTAAAGATACACACTACTGTTTCAAACTCCATGCAAACCAAAAAAAAAAAAAGCTGTTAATGGCTACTCACCCACAAGTGCTAGTATGACAGTTAGGAGCGGTGCTGCAGGAAAGGCTATGGCTACATTCAGATCAAACATCTGCAGCAAGTCCACTGGGGAAAGGAAACAGATGGACAAGGAGAATGAAGAATCCAACAATACATAAAAATCTACCAGGCAGCAAAATGGCTAAGATGCACTGGGACTTCACACATGGTTAAGTTAGTAAACAATATGGCATTCCTCGCAAATGATTGTTACTAAATAGTGTGACATTCTTCTTTTGGTGACCATTCATAGTTCTGTCTGAAGCATGCCTAACAACCGAGTGAAAATGGGTCTTTCTTTGGAGAAATTTCAAATTTTTGTGTGATTTCTGAGGCATATGGACAAGCCCTATGACCAGACCTCTGTTCGTGAATATGCCCCAAGTAGATTTTGACCTATAAAATGCTATAATACAGACTGAATAAGTAGTTAGAATGTTATTTCAAGACATTATTGTACTGAGTTTGCTACATCCTATCACACGACGAGATCAGATGAAGCTACAGGTCAATCTAGACATCGCCGATGGTAGATCTAGACCTACCTGATGGTAAGTAGGACACAATTATCAGCTAAAATCATCACACTACTTTTTTCCTAAAAAAACTCTTCATTCTTACATTTACAACTATTTTGATGCATAATATATATATATACTTTTATCATGGAAATATGTGGAAATACTTTGTTATTTCAATTTTACAAATATACCCCCTATACAGATCAAGATCCACACTTTTAATCTGGCACCCAAGTGAACATCCGCGTTTGTTCCCGTGGCACAGAAGGAGTTAAACAAACCATTCTACCAAAATATGAACAAGAATCAATATAAACAAAACAGTTTACCTGATAAGACAAACACAATATGAAGAAAAAGAAAACTAAATGTAAATGTTTAAATGTGAAAATACATAGTTAATCCCTATTTTTTTTAAATAACAGGAATCTGCTTTTGTGTCAGACATTGTACTAATCTTGCACAGTTATCAATGTTTTTTTTTTTGCATATTTCTGAGTACATACAGAAAAAAGAAAAAAATTAAAATAAAATAAAGAGAAATGGGATGATAGCGACAAAGTAACAGATCACAGGCACTATACAGTTATACCTGGGAAAAAAAATCACAGACAAAGCACAATGAAAATGATGCTGATATGCAGACATCATCAAATAATGAACAGGACTAAGTTTGTCGAGATGCAATGTAAAGGACAAACACCAGGATAACCAGGAGATTCATTTCAACGAGTCACCCCCCAGGAACATGACACAGGAAAGTGATTATGCTGATGCACAAAAATACCCTTCATTTACCAAACTTCTCTCAGACATTCTCTCTGCTAACAAGAGATTAATACTTACTGATAAAAACAAATATCTGGTGGTGGGAGTACCTCAAGAGTGTTGACACTGACACTGTCTGAAAAAAAAAAATAAAAGATATAAAAGTGTTACTGAACAGATATCTTGGGGTGGGGGGTGGGGGGAGAGGAACAGGAGAAAGGGTAGACCAAAAGAGAGCACGCTGAACATAGTGGACTCACCCAGACAGCAGAAGGGGGGAAAAAAGGCGAAAGCCCCATGTGCCATGGGCATTTAAAGATCCAGAGAGAAACTAAATGGACATCTCACTTTCACTGACGTAAAATAGTGCTCTTGAAGAAGGGAGTAATCCCCCCATCCCTTTCTTGGTAGGTGTTGGGAAAGAATCAGAGGGGCAGGGAAGTAAAAGGGAGCCGTCAGGGATAGCAGAACCAAATGTGTGAAAAAAGTTTGTTTTTTTTTTTGGGGGGGGGGGGCCCACATGGCCTGAAAAGGGGGGGGGGGGGTGGCAGTCTGAACTATTGAGGTAAACAATGAATATCTCTAAAATCTAAAACACAAACCATGTAGGGTGAGAAGCACTGAGACAGCCAGGATGTTGAGCAGCAAATAAGAGAAAGACCAAAGAGCTTCTGCACAGAAAAACCTAAGGCCACCCAAAGGAAGATGAAAAAAAAAAAAAAGGCCAACTTACAAAGAAAGAAGCAAAAAAAAAAAAAAAAGGGAATGCATGCCTTTGCATGCAATAAACAATCAAGATAGCTCTCAATGGTCTAAAGTGAGCTAAAATCCACCCACTTTTCAATAAATAAAATGTGAACTCAAATAAGAAATATATGGTTATTGAAAACATTCATGCACATGATGTAATTCCATTTCAACATTAGGATGTGAATTACCATTTTGTTCACACAGACAGAGAAAACACACCAGAGAGCTGGATACTGAAACTGATGTGTCAAAGATTATTTCTGAAAACCTGACTATCACATAGCTGGTTTCATGAGTCTCCATCAAATGAAAACAAATACATTAATTACTATACCTTAAGGCACCCACCCACACATACACAAAAATCAATATTTAGTTCATTTTGGTCCACGGTTAGCAAGCATCATTAATGGCATATTAAATATGTTATCTCAGCGCTGAGATAATTCACAAATCTGACAATTATCAAGTGCAATAATCTGTATGGCCAAATCCTTGTTTTGCTCTGAATGTCTCTTACTGGCTTAAACGGATGGATAATGCTATTTATGATACTCATTATTTTTCAGTTTTCTTCCTATTAATGTTAAATACTCAAGAAAAGTTGTGGTTAAACAGATGATAAAATGAAACAATGTGTGTGTAATGAAAGTCTCTGTGCCATGCTGATTCTATGATTTTGCTATTTCATTTTTAGAGAGCAAAACTAACAGTCTGTAGGCTACAGCAATGATATGAAGCTGCTTTAAAGTGAAAAAAAAATGAAATATGAGGTGTGCTTCTCTTGCAACGTAGCAAAATGAATACAACAGAAGCCTTTATTACTGTGCTGCCAGTGCTGTATCAATCATTATTCTCTTGAACTGAATCCTTTTAGATTTCAATTTGTTTAGGGCCTTCGGAGCAGCAGCAATACAAATGTCATTGCTTAAACGCAAAAACTTTTGTTTTATAAGTACCATGTTTAAAAACGCATTTTTTGTTTTGTCCCACCCACTAACTTGGAGGAAATCTTACATTTTATGTAACTGGGTGATATTTCATTTTTCCCTTCATCTACTGGCAGCAATATGTGCTATGCCTCCCCTTTATAGTTATATGAGATTCTTTCTATTCTGAGGCGATTTTTCCTCAGCACTTTGTGTTTGACCACCCATTTTGTACAGCCAGGTTCACTGTAAGCATGTCACTATTGATTCACATACATTAAGACTCAGCATAAGGAAAAGAATTAATCTGTCTGCTCTGATATGCACTTTCAATCATTTGCTAAGAGAAAGCATAAGACATCATTTTTTTTAACCCTAGCATTTATGTAAGCCTCTAACACAAAGATAATGATACCTGGACATTATTTGCAAAGTTCTTTATATTAACACTCACAAAAATTAGCATAATAAATGCCGCAGCCAAGTAGGAACTTCGTGCCATCCACATGCTGATGAAACGGAAATGTTCCCCTGTCACAACATTCCGAAGGTAACCTAAAAATGATACAATATAAGCATTTCCATATGAGGATATATTAAACCTGAAATCACATATAGTGACCTTGAAATGAATGAAGTAGTTAGAAAAGCAAACCAAGACTGGCTGATGATCTGTCCCACTTTTTATTGGAGAAGTCACTGTAACACATATTCCCCCATCTTACTAAATACCAGCTTTTTTCAAGATCATAATTATGCTGGCTGCAAAGAATTTAATTTCATAATTAATGGGAAAATCATAGAATATCATCATATAATGTAATGTAAATGAATAAGTAATACATAAAATAGGGGCCGGCTAGCGTAGTGGTTAGAGCACTCGTCTAGCAACCAAATGGTCGAGGGTTCGAATCCCCAGCTGAGCGGGATTTTTTTTCCGACCAATACGGCCCCGAGGTCGACCCAGCCTTGTAAAATGGGTACCAGAGAAAATCTGGGAAGTAAAGGCAGCGAGGAAAGGAACTGGTCACCCTACCTCATACGCTGATGACCCAGCATAATGAGGTCTCTAACGCTTCACCCCCTACGGCATTTGCTATGGGACTATCTTTACTTTTTAATACATAAAATACCAGTAACTTACAGCTATTCTCCCCATGTTATGCACTGATCACTAATAAAACTGTGCACCCATATTTCTTCTTTGTATGCATTTACTATCTACATCTGTAGGTCTGTCTCTTGGATAAACTGGACTGTTTTGGGTGGGTTTTTTTTTTATGTAGTGCCTATATAGGAGTGTTGAGCTTAGTTTTTTTTTTTTTTTTTTTTTCGGGTGGTTTCATTGGGTCAGCATGTTTCACAGTTGGTGCTTTTTCAGAGGATGTGTTCAATAGTTTGAGATGTCTGCGCACATGGATAAAGGGAGTTCAGTTTCCAATATTAAATTTTCATGTTTGTGACTTCAGAGTTGGCTGTATCTTATTTGGAGGCCAAAAAATTATGATTTATTCACTGTGTTTAAGTAACTAATACCCATCATGGGTGCTGCTAGTGGCTTCCTGCAGATCTTTATTAACACCAGGAGACACCATGGTCTTAAAACTAGTTTACATCATTTCTTTCAGAATACCACCTCCATATAGCAGGCTAAACCAAAACAAAACCATTCTGCTTTAATTTTTAATAGCAACTTTAGAAATGTATAAGGCAGGTCCCACAATTTAAAGAAGATACTTTCTTATAAGCTCCATGCTCTCTCTCTCTCTCTGAACCTTAAGTGCCCAGGGCACATGGGGCTTCCGCAAGGGTTTTCCACAACTGCCTGTCCTTTGCCTTTTTTTCTGCTCTTGCCCAGGTGAGCCCTCTATTACTCAACATCCTTTCTGTTGTTCTTCTCCATGTCTCTTTTGGTCTACCCTTACTTCTGCTCCCCTGTGGTGTCCATCTTAGTGCTATTTTTGGCAGTGAGTTGTCAGTCATTCGGAGCACATGTCCCAACCATCGCCAGCGTCTTTCCTCAATAATTGCTGTCAGTGGTTTCATCTTCATTTCTGCTAATAAGATGTTATTTCTTATGGTGTTTGGCCAAAATATTTTTCTAATTCTTCATAAACATTTAGTCCGGAAATAATTCATCTTGTTTTCTATGGTTTTGGTGATTTTCCAGCATTCACTTCCATAGAGTAGTACACTTAGAACATTACTCTTAAATATCCTGATTTTCATATTTATGCTTAGTTTATTTGATTTCCATATAGTCTGCAGCATTGCAAAAGCCTGGTTTGCTCTAGTAAGTCTGCTGTTGATGTCCTCTGTGCTGTCTCCATTTTCTACTACTCTGCTGCCAAGGTATACAAATTCGTTGACCTCCTCCACTAACTTGTTATCTACTCTGAGTACATTTCTGTTCACATTTTGCTTCATTAACTTTGTTTTTCCTACGTTGATCTTTAGTCCTATGTTGTTTGCATTCTGAGTTATCTTGTTTATTTTATCTTGCATATCTTTGTGACTGCTTGATAACAGACAAATGTCGTCCGCAAAGTCAAGGTCCTCCAGCACTGTGTCAAGGGTCCATTGTAATCCTCTGCGTTTGTCTGATGTTGCCTCCTTCATTAACCAGTCTACTGCCAAGATAAATAATGTTGGTGATAGTACACATCCCTGTTTCACTCCTGTTTGTACCCTAAAGCTGCTGGAGGTATGTTCTCCACAGATAACTTTGCACTGAAAACCCTCGTATAGGGCTTTGATTACATTAACTATTTTATGGGGGAGGCCATGCCATCTTAGGATTTTCCACAGTGCATCTCTGTTGACACTGTCAAAGGCTTTCTCAAAATCTATGAATAATGCATATGTTGTGCTATGCCACTCATTTGCCTGTTCTAATATTTGTCTAAGTACAAATATGTGGTCTATGCATGATCTTCCTTTCCTAAATCCTGCCTGCTCTTTCCGAAGTTTTTCCTCAAGTGTTGGTACAATTCTGTTGACGATTATTCTGCAAAATACTTTACTGGTGAGTGGCAGTAGGGTAATGCCTCTCCAGTTCCCGCAATCTCTGAGGTCACCCTTCTTTGGTAGTTTTACTATAAGGCCAGTTTTCCACTCCTCTGGGGCTTTTTCTAGATCCCAAATTTGTTGTAATATCCGGCAAAGTTGTTTTGGTGTTTCTGTTTCTTCTGCTTTCAACATCTCAGCAGTCACTTCATCTTCACCTGGTGCCCTGTCTGATTTTAGCTTCTTTATCGCCTCCTTTACTTCATTTATTGTTATTGGTCCTGTATTGATGTTTAGTTCCTTTTTTGCTTCAGGTATGTCTATTGTTTGTGCTGCTTGTGTTCTGTTTAGCAGGGTCTTAAAGTGTTCCCTCCATCTTTCAATTTTTTCTCTTTCTCCACTGACCAGTTGTCCATTTTGTGTTCTTACTGCACTTTCACATCTTGTGTTGAAGTTACCTGTCATCTGCTTTGTGATTTTATATGGTTTTCATGTCATTTGTATATGCTGCTTTCTCTGCTGTTTCTGCTAAGTTGTCATAATATTGACGTTTATCTTGACGGCATGATTCCTTCACTTCTTTGTCTTTTTGTGCATAATTACTTAAAACTCGTTCTTTAAGCCGTTGTGATTTGGTGTTCAGTAATTTTTTCTTGATTTCTTTTCTTTGCTCTATCTTTTAAGCTCCATGCTAGTGACACATAAAAACCTGATCTTAATCCTCTCTATCAATGAACCTAACTATAAAGTCAAAAATATTTTAAAATACTCAAATATTCAAATAATTACACTATAAGGTCATATGACTTTGCAAACCTTGCACTTTTCCATAGCTTTGAGACATATATGATCTATTACTTTTTCTTTTTTTAAATTATAAATATTGAAACAACAACAGAATAGTAAATTCTGTATACATCAACGAGAATAAATCAAATAAAAAATCTGAAAATTGTTTTTCAATTAATCACCATAAAAACACATATGACTGGCCACTAGCGACTCTACAGAAAGCATACTTGATAGAAGGCACCCAATGCATCTAAAAATTAGTTAAAGCAAGAACAAGTTGGACTTTATACCTTTGTTGTTCTCTTTTTCCGCTAGTTTCTTGATACTTGACATTAAAATATCATCGTAGCCCAAGAACTCATCCAACAAGAAGCGGCTGAAACCATCACCGAAACATGCTTCCCTCTCAGGGTCTGTATAAAGTCAAAGGAACAGGATGTCAGTTATGAAGTAATTCTGCATAAAATGTAAGAGAAATAATGACTGCGGTAAAACTGGTTCTAGTAATGAAGGCAGACAGAAGTGTATGGTAGAGTTTCTAATTTGTTGTGTTGTTTTTTTTTTGTATGTGATCCTAGGAAAAAAGGCTTTTGCTGAAATATTAGATTGTTGTACATTCTTCATTTATATGTGGTCATCTCACTTTCCACCATTCTTATGCAAGAATGTCCATTTTCCTCACTCTTTCTACCTTTTTGTAAAAGTGAACCAAACACCTCTATCTAACTTGTATAAAATGTATTGTTAAAGTAAGCCATAATTAATATTTACACAATGAAATCAATATAACATAGTATCACATCACTGGTGTAGATAAAATGAGTAAGATATGTTTGATGTACTAGTAACATTATCCATGATCTGAGTTTGGACTTGTATGACCTCCCTGTAACTGTGAGTTGTTGTTCTTTGCAGCCGATGCTGTAGAGGTGTTGAGGCACAGCATCGTATCGGCGTGGGAGCGAGTTATGGCAGCTATTTTTTCAGTCTCGGAGAACAACTAAAAAGCAGGGGCTGTGCACTGTTTCTTTAGCAGACTCCACCACCATAGGGACTATGGCGTTCCCTGCCCCGTTAGCCAGGCTAAGCCTGTTACTGGGGGGTACCACGGAGAGGTGGGACAGGGTCTTGGTCAGCTATGGTTCGCTAACCCTGATGCTGGCATATCAGCTATGGGTCACTGATTGCCTCATCGGACAGGCGTCTTCACCCCCAATCCAGAATTTGGAAGCCAAAGCATATAAAACACAACAGGTTCATTTTTAGCGGTCTTAACCTCAGGAACTACTAACTCGGGAGCATTCTTTCTTCAATAGCTGCTCTTGTAAGAGCATCTTTAAAGAGACAGAGATGAATGGTTCATTTTTACAGAAAGATAGAAAGAGTGAGGAAAATCGGCAGAAACGTGAATGTCAGAAAGCAAAGACGAGTACATATAAATGAAGAACATACAACAATCCAATATTTCAGCAAAATCCTTTTTCAAGGATCACAAACAAAACCAACACAACAAATAAAAACACAACAGACAGATAAAAAATATTGACTTAAGTTTTTTTTTCCTGGCCTCCTAGTAAGAAAGATGGGCACAGGATTATGTTAAATCTGTCATATACCTGTTATACTAAAATTACAAGCGATGCTGAATTAGTTTAAGCAAACAATGCTGAACATAAGTTACCTAATGTGACAAGCATAACAGTGATATTTAGCCTCTTCCGTGTTTTTGGTAACAACCTCAACAGACCATACTCAAGGGCATATTCCACTATATATTTCTCCTCCGGCCACACTGTAATATTGAGAAAAAAAAAAAAAAAAAGAGACAAGTTTTACTTTGTGGATGACTGAAAATATCTTCATTTTATTTTAAAAAAAAAAAAAACCCCCAACCAAAGAGAGTCTCTGAAAACTGTACTAGTTACAATTAATTTGCATGGCTATTAATCTAAAAAATTAAACATTCATTTAGAACTGGATGGTGTGGCACTCACCCAACTGACAGTTTGAGAACAAACACAGAAAATCAAAAAGAATTAATGTACTATTAGAAATGTTAATATGATGACAATGACATTCTTGGTAACAGCTGATAAAGAAATTGGTCATTCTAGCTTTTTTTCTCATTTCCACTGCTGCACACAGGATGGGTCAATATCCTACCACCTTTTGAAAAAGAAAAAAAAATTATCTAATTAAATGACTTCTGTTGACAATTAGAAACAAAACCCTAACAACCAACCAAAATGTATAAACTAGGAAAAAAAAAGTAGGAACAGCTTTATTACTTAACGAGCGCACAGTTGTAAGCAATGAAGATGTTCCTACTTTCTTCCTAATTTATACATTTTGGTATCACAGCTTTACTGCAGTGGCTCCGTGTATAGTTATAAACTCATACACTAATTATTGTGTGTTAACAACCAACCAGCTCTTGTTAGCATCTCCAGCTCACTCAATCCATCTGCCAACTGAGCTTCCATTACCTCTGGCAGGGAGAAGTTTCTATGGATTTTACTGTGGGATCTACTGACTGGCACATCACTGCCATCATCTTCATTTTCTGAGCCC
This sequence comes from Achatina immaculata, assembly GCA_009760885.1. Taxonomy (NCBI): domain Eukaryota; kingdom Metazoa; phylum Mollusca; class Gastropoda; order Stylommatophora; family Achatinidae; genus Lissachatina; species Lissachatina immaculata. The sequence continues at coordinate 46,798,052 of CM019720.1, read as the reverse complement.
TCATCATCATCATCATCATCACCATCATCATCTCTATTAGCAGTGTTTTCTTCAACATCACCACCGCCAAAGAAGTTCCAGACCTTATGACCGAGTCTATAAAAAAAAAATACAAGTAAGATTTAGAAATTAACAACTCTTTAAATATTCCCAGCCTCAAGACATATATAACAAGCTTATTTTCTTTTATTAATTCACTCATGTAAAAAATTCACTGGTAATTATACAATCAGAATACTGCTACACTACACAACATCATGAAATGAAAATAACTTAGCACAATTACATAAAATTACTCACAAGCAAACACATGATTCTTATAAAAAAAATGTACACGGACTATTACAACTGCTGCACAGACAAGTTGCCTTGCAATGGACTGTACACTGACACACTCTTGTATCTTCTTAATGTTAAAACTATTTAAGACAAAAGTAGGGACAGCTTTATTAATTAATTAGCAGATAGTTGTGACATTTTAGTGCTATTTTTGGTAGTGAGTTGTCAGTCATTCGGAGCACATGGTTGGGACATGTGCTCTGAATGACTGACAACTCACTACCAAAAATAGCACTAAGATGGACACCACAGGGGAACAGAAGTAAGGGTAGACCAAAAGAGACATGGAGAAGAACAACAGAAAGGATGTTGAGCAATAGAGGGCTCACCTGGGCAAGAGCAGAAAAAAAGGCGAAGGACAGGCATTTGTGGAAAACCCTTGTGGAAGCCCCATGTGCCCTGGGCACTTAAGGTTCAGAGAGAGAGAGAGAGTTGTGCCATTTTAGTTTGCACTTTAATAATCATACAGAAATATACAGGACAAAAAAAAAGGGAAAGAAGATAAAATTCACATAAATGCTATACAAAAAACAGGAATCTCGCTCACAAGGTCCCTGCTGGCAGGTGTAGGATATTATGTCCTTCCATAACCCTCGATACCTTATGCATCTCAACAGACTTATCACGGAGCATTTCCTGTGCCAGAATGTCAAATTATCAATCATCTCTCTCTGTCTACCTCTGTCTCTTCTACAAAATTAAAACAGATGAAGCACTTATAAGTTATTATTCTAATTCTTTTTCCCATTCCTATCTGCTGTGTAGCATTCATGTGAATTTACATTCAATTTTATTTATTAATTAATCAATTTAATAATTATTCAATTTATTAATTATTCAACTGTATTCAGTATATTCAATTTTATATACTCATACATTACTTATGATTACTCTTGCACCTTAGAACTGACTGAAATCACATACCCGAAAAAAGAACTCCAAGTGTTCATTGTTTCTTCAGGTTTGAGCAAGGAGCTACTGCCACTTTCTTTATCACCATCATCCAGTCCTTCAGATGTCTTATCCTCATCTTCTGCTTCAAAAACCATCTGGTCCTCTACTTTATTCTGCAATCCATCATCACCTTTCAGCTTATCCCAAGCAGCTACACTATCTTTACCACCTTCCACAGTTGGTGAGTTACCTTTGTTTTCAGAAGGATCAGAATCTTCAACAGGCAAACTCCCAGTTTCATGATTTATGACATCATTCACAGTGATCTGTGCATCACTGCCACTGGTGTCTGCTGGAGGAGCCCCGTCTACTGGAGCATTTACAGTACTTGGTGGTGAATCATTATTGTCAACTTCCACTTCAAGTCCCAATTCTTCTACTATGGAATTTTGAAAGAACAGCTGAATATCGGAGTACTCTTTCTTGTAGGAGTTAATGATAGTGTAGTTCTCTGGAGCATTTCGTACAATCTCCACTCTGAGAATTCCATCCCTTGGCCAGATATGTTGCACGTGCTCTAAACAGTTCATTGGTGATTTTGCAAACACAGCATGAATGTAGACAAGAATGCCCAAGACAAATAATGCCTATGGAAATAAGAAGTTATAAAATCAGTCAGTAAAAAAGAAAATGAAGTACAAACTACAATATTGCTTTCTAGATGTATAGTCTGTCCATTTTATGATCAAAATGTACACCTGAATGCTTTTTCTCCCTTTTTTTCCATAACAAAAATTGAGGCATGTAATTCCAATGGCTGTTAACAAAGTAGTTTACATGTGCTTGCTACTCTCTTTAAAACTCAGATAATTCTCAATGAAGGTGGCCAGAACAAACAAAACCAATTCTTAGAACTGCAAATCAAATATAAAAAAAAATTATGTACAGAAAATCAATTATTTTATACACTGGCTAAAACTGAGTGTTAAAATTCACTGCCTCCATTCTGCTTATTGTATCAGTTTACTCTCTCTTTCGTGCGTGCATGTGTGCATGTGTGTGTGTGTCTCTCTCTCTCTCTCTCTTTTTCATTTAGCAAGATGTTAGCTTCGGAGGTCATTTTTTTATGCTAAATTTTGTAATCACTCCAGAATTTCAAATGATATATAAATCCTTTTCCTTTTTAAGAAAAAAATAATAAAGGTATTCCCCCTGTCATTATAACATGCTTTAACTTAAATGACACTGTTAAATATCATTTATCATTTAAATTAAAACTGACATCCCTTAGAGCAGCAACCACAGCCTACTATGTAATCCTCAGAATCAATCTAGTTTATCACCAATCTTGATAATCAGCATTCAAGTGTATTTCTTTTTTTTTTTTTAAACCGAAAATCTTTAAATATGAAATTCTCATAAGTTTCCAGTTAGTGCACTCACCTACCAATCAGAAGATCCCTGGTTCAATTCTGCACTTAGGTGGAATTTTTTTTTGTTGTTGTGACCAATCAGAACTGGGATCAATCCAACCTAAAAAAATGGGTACCCAGGGTTGGCAGGTTGTTAGACTACAGCCCGTTTCCTACAAAGACAGCGAGGACAGGTGCTAGAAATGCTAGTGGCCTTGAAATAAGAAGGCACATACACTTCGCATCCCTAAAGCATGCAAATGCCACTGGACATAGATTTTTCATATGGTAAAGATTTTTTTTTTTTTAACAACTGAAGTTTTTAACAATAACAGCTGAAGAACAGATACCAGAATAAAGTTCTAGTATATTCCATCAAGATTTAAAAAAAACAAAAAACATAAACATACAGCACAATATTGACAGCTACTGCAAAAATTACCTTCAACAGCAAAGTGAACTCCAGTATTCTTCTAATTGGCCGTGGGAATGCACGGGCATAAGTGATGGCAATGCGGTAAAATAAAGCGTGAAACAGACGGTTCTGAAAGTGGAAGAAAGGGTTATTCTCCCCGCCTCTCGCTCCATTGTTGTTGTTGTTGCGAGCTCTGGCACCACCCACACCTCCATTGTTGTTGCCTGGGTTGTTGTTCATGGTTTATGGTGCTGAGACTAATCTGTAAAAAAAATTGTACAGAAAGTTTGGAAAACAAAAACAAACAAAATTTCAGGCTAAGCTCATCTGTGTCCTTGGCAATCGGCTATGAATCAGCACCCAGTACACCCTGTGGCATCTTGAAGGGCAGCAACAAACTCTCTCCACCTTCACATTCTGTGGCCAGCCTTTGTATTGCATCTCAGGTGTGCTGCATTTTACTCATTTCTGCTTCTACAATTCTCAGCCAGGTAGTCTTTGGTCAGCCTCTAAACCCCCACACCCCTCCCATTGCATGGCTGCTTTAGCGATGTCGTTGCAGTCTCGTTGGAACACACGGCAAATTCACTTCCAGCATTTTTTTTTTCAGCTATTAAGGCATGCTATCATCTAGTTCACTCAGGCTTGGTGCCTAACTAAAAATTCTCTCAGGGGGTGAAGAAGCAATCCAAGGCAGCAATCAGTGACCCATAGCTGACTGCTTGCATCAGGGTTTGTGAACCGTAACCAGTCAAGACTCTCTTTCATGCCCCCAGTAACAGGTTCAGACTGGTTAATGAGGCAGAGATTACTAGTCTCCATGACTACAAAGAGCATTGCAGTTCACTGCTTTTTAGCTACACTCCAAGGCTGCATAAATAATACCAGTATCCCATGCCCCATTCAACATGATGCTGTGTCTCAATACTTTCAATGCATCAGTTGCAAAGAATACCCTGAGATAGAACTAGCACAAAAAATTAAAGATTCTCCATTACGTACTTGCATGCCTCTTGTGAACACCTATATAACTCCATCCCAAAAAAAAAAAAAACCCAGAGAACAAGCCCAACAATCTTTCATCAAAAGCACATACCATGCATGACTAACTGAGCTACAAGTAACCAAAGACAGTGTGTGCATATCCCTTTTACACACTAGGACATGGCAAATACAGATCCAACATAACATCAGAGTATCATCTCTAAAAAAACACAGAAGGACATCCTGAAAGCTAAGCATCTATGGATGTGCCCCAAGTGTGATGAAGCAGCTCCCTTTGACCAGCAAGAGCTGGGTCTTTTTTCCAGTTCCATGTCTCTTGTGAACACTTAGGATGCACAATCCATCAACAGTTTTATGTTTTTTTTTCAGATTCCCCCCCCCCCCCAGACATCATCCTTGCACTCCAAACAATTTTGGTAGTGTTCAAATGTCATCTTCAACCCCTTTTAGTGTTAGTTATGAAAAAAAAAAACAGGGACTGCTTTACCTGTGGTGAATTATTTTAACAAAAAACAAAACAAAAAACCTTAGTAGAATGCACAGCAGTTATAAAGATGAAGTAAATACGAGGGTCTAACCGAAAGTCGTGAGCAAAAATGTTTTAAAAATCAGAATTTATAGATAGAGAAAATATAAATGTATCACCTTAATCTGCATCCTTTTCTTCACTTTTCTTTTCAACATTATCTCCATTTCTCTGCACACATTCTTTCCATCACTCTGCAAGTTTGAAAATACCTTCCTGGTAGAAGTCCATTCCAGCTGACCAACGGCACAGACACACAGCTTTCTGGACGTTCTCTCCTGTGGGACCCAGCGGGCAAACTTTTCTATAACCTCAGGTTTCGATCATTTCCTGTACTGCATTGTGTCCTATCCCGAGATTTACATCGATTTCAGATATTGTGACACGTTTGTCTTCTTTAATGATGTCGTCAACCCTTTCCACATTGCGTTCAGTGGAGGCAGTTCGAGGGCGACCACTGTGAGGCATATCTTAGATGCTCGTGTTTCATCTTTGAAGTATTTCACCCACCTCCTAACACTGCTAGCACCTATACACACATCTCCATAAGCAAGTTAAATTCTCTGGTGAATTTCAGCAGCAGGGATTTCCTCTTTAACGAGGAACTCAATAACAGCACATTGACGAAACAAAACTTCAGCACCTGCCATTTTGTTTATGCTCTGCATGGTCACGTGACACATGATGATGATGTCATGTGACCTCTACATGAAGCGCAAAGGATGCAAGTTAAGGTGATACATTTATATTTTTCTATCTATAAATTCTGATTTTTAAAAAAATTTTGCTCACTAATTTCAATATGACTCTTGTATTTACGATGCCAGGAATAAAAATATTTCTTGACATAGCCTGACGAAGATGGTGAAAGTGGTGGCAATGATGATGATGGTTATAGTGCAATGAAGATGATGGTTATAGTGATGATGATGATGTGGAATGATGATGATGGTTATAGTGGTATTATGATGATAGTAAAGGTGGTCACAAATGGGCATGATTATGCTTGTCGTAATGACAATTATAATGCCTTCATATGGGCTCATGATGACGATGAAGGTGGTAACAACAATGACATTATGATGCTGATATCCAAATGAATAGTTTCTCTTTATCTGATAAGTTACGTTACACCACTTCTCATAGAAATACCATGTTTCTCTGCGAATATGAATGCCAGATTGGAATGTCGCTGTTGACCATTCTTGGATCATACAAACTCAGGTGCATTTTCAACAGTTTCAATGTGCATTATTATCATAAACATTACTCTCACTCAAAGAATCTAAATTGCTGTCCATATAAACACCAGTATCATTATGCAACAAGTCCTCATCATCTCCAAAACGAATACATTCCCTGCTACTGGCCATTGTTCTCAAAGTGTGTAATGTAAAACATGAAAAAAATGGCTATATTTGCTTGTCCCACTTGTTGAGTTCACTGATTCAGCAGCCTCCAAAGTTACACTTATAAACAGGTCAGCCACCGTTTAGGACAAACTAAGAAAACCTGGGGATAGCACCATGAAGTGTACCTGTGTGTAATCACAAGATGACTCAGGAAGAACACTGTAAGAGTGCGTGATAACTTGAAGAGAACGCCAAAGGGGTTATATATTCCTCTGTGTTACACAAATAACATTCGCTCTACACTGATTTAAAATCCTTCTGGTACTCTTATAGTGTCATCACATTTAACTCCCAGCTCTTTAATCTTAAAGCTTGAAGATGTCCATTGCAGTGCATGTCAAAATATCCTAGTTCTGCCTGCCTCACTGAAGATGTTAACATCTGCTCAGTCCAGTACTTGCCCAACTACTAATGTTGATAAAATTAGTCTAACCAAATAGTACACTATTCAGCAGTGGATTACTCATTTTGCTAAACAGGATTAGTTGGAGGGGGGCGTCAGTGGCAAGGAGAAAATACTGCTAATACAGATTATTTTTTAATGAATCTTATATCAGAAGGTGAACATAGGGTCAGGGCCATCTACTAAGTTTGAGCTAGGAGCAATTAATCTGTCACTGCTTTACAGTAAGGTAAAGGTAACCCTGTCGTACCTTAGAGGCACACAGGGATATGTGGTAGTGCCCATATTTTTGGTGACATGTCAGCACACCAGAGGGTGATGCAGTCAGCATCATGCCTGGCTGCCTTTCCTTCCCCAACTCCAGCAGAAGTCGGGTACCAATTTCTATAGCTGAGGCACCTTCGGCCAGATTGCTTTACAATATTATACATCTTCAACAATTTTTACAATGTACATCTTCACAATATACCTAAACTGTCTTAAAGCATGTAGGATTACTCATACACTGGAGTAGGTCTGGTGAGTCGTTTTGTCTTCTAAGAAGGATACTGAGGTGAGATCTGCTCAAACTAATATACCATTTGTCAACAAGTTTGTGCATTCAAATACTTCAAAATCGTACGTAAAATAAATACCAATGGACTTCTCCGCAGTGCAAGAGTAACAACCTTAACTAATATTATGTTGTATTTAAGATACAAGACATATTCTCCGTGGTGACATTTATGAGATTTCTCATTCTTTCTATTTGAGCCGCCATTCGACATCATTCAGGATATTCCCAATTAGTTTTAACAAGACTTCCAACAACGACGTTGAAACGATGTTAGATAACTACATGAATTCGCACAACAGACAGTCTGAACACTTGTAAATTCTACCGTGGTGTGCAAATTGATGTTACTTATTTCTCGCAACGAAGAACTGGAAAAATGGATCAAAAGGAGGGGTCTCTTGTTTATTCGCCTTACAGGTCAATCTGCCGACATCTTGGGATCTACAGTCTCTGGCGATGATAAGCTCTAACCTAAATTAAAATCTAGGAAATTATAATATGAACAATCTTAAATAGATTTTGCAACTGAAAATAAACATTTTGCAGACTTTTGTAATTAAATTAATTTTAGATGCAAAAATGCATGCCTAGATTGTGTATATGGTTTAATATTACTGGTTGCTGTTTGGATAGAGGATTTAAAGGGAGATAACTGAGGTGTGTTTGTGTTATTGATACGACCCTTCCGGTTGCACATTCATAAACATCCTATTATACAGACTATGAAAATATTGTTTCATCCTGCTGAGCTCCGAAATTCTGTGTACTCGTAACTATAACAACATGGATAACCAACCCAAACCATCCCTGATATCAGGGAAAGATGACATAAGTTACGGTTTTCCAAATGAAAGCGTACGCATGAACACTGACGTTCAGAGCGACATTTATGATTTACAGTCGACCGATAATTGCAATGATCAAGTCGATCTAGGGACGAAAATTAAATTCCACGTAGTAACTAGCACTGGTTATAATGAAAACAGTAGTGTAAATCAGAAAATTGACATTGTGAATAACATTGAAGCTGACAAGTCTAAAATATTTGAAGGGAACAAGTCATCTTGCTCGTATTTGGAGGATAACCTCAGACCTGACCAGCAGCGTATATTATGTCCTCAAGTGAACTGCCCAGAGAAGATTGTGAGATTTCTTTCTGTTTATAACAACATTACACTGACAAAAAAAATTTGAAAGAGTTACCATCATTATATTATAGTCCTCAAAGAGGTTGGCTTCGATGAATCTCAAACTTACCCTGTTGTTCCTTACTTTCATAGTACTGATGGTTAGACCTCAAAGAAAAAAAAATCATAGGCAAAGCACTTTTAGACGTGAGAGAAAGAAAAAAAAATGACTTAGCTAAGTTGATTAATGCATTGTTCTCTTATGGCTATGTTGTTGCTTGACCTACCAGAGCCCATGGTTTAAGTCCCAGGTAATTCTCTTGTCATTTTTCTTTTTTCTCATGCCTAAAAGTGCTTTGTCTATGATTTCTTCAAGGTCTGTCCATACAGTACAGTGTTCTGTTATTTGTGTGAAAGTCTCATTGTTTTCTATTTGTAGAAATGTGTATCTGAAACCATAAACTGAAAGTACCTTTATGTAAAAAAAAGGGGGGGGGGGAGGTGGTGTAAGAGATAGATAAGTTGATTAATGTGCTGTTCTCTCATGGCTCATTTGCTCATCCTACCAGAGTCTGTGGTTCAAGACCCAGATAATTCTCATGTCATTGAGATATGGCATTTCCAGTTTCTGAATAATCAATGAACAATGTTTTTCTCTCTTGGTGCGGTAATTTTATTCAGTATTAAATCCATTTGATCTGGAATATGAAATTCACCATCACAGAAAGTGGTTCATCTTTTCTTCTTTTGTTTTCTTTTTTCCCTCTCATGTGATTTATTTTGTGTTTCAGATAATTTGCCTTGACTTGCATGAGGAAATGGATTCAACAATATTTAAATCAAGAGCAGGGTAATTCAGTTCATTTATTGACAAAACTATCTCTTCAGAATGAATCTTACGTCTGAAAGGTTTGGCTCAAGTGTAATAAGATAAAGGTAGTTTTATGCCGTAGAGGACCAAGGACATATGGTGTTAGAGCCCATGACTTTCTTAACTGCTGCCAGTACACTTGAAGGTGGTGTGGTCATTATCATGCTTGGCTGCCCTTCACTTTTCCAGCTCCAAGATGAGCCAGACACCCATTTCTAAGGTGGGGGTGACTGACCCACCTCAGGCTGGACTTGTACTTCTGACCTCAAGATAAAAAAAATAGTGCACTAACCACTTTGCTACTCAGGTGCTCTTACATACTATATCACACACACACACAAAATGTTCAGAGAACTGTAACTCTATTCTAAAATTATATTATTATATTCTAAAATATTCTTGGAGGGACAAGAAGTAGAAATGTCCAAAACCATGTCCTGCCTGTTGACAGGATCTGCCAGAAACAAGTCCCATTACTTCAGCATGGCTGACAGGGTTGTGTTATTTCTTATAAACACACTAAAGATATACAGTGCGTTTGGAAAATAACTCTGCACTAGCCCAGTATCGATTCTGGTATCGTAGTGATATCTTAATGACTGCAGCAGGTAGATGTGGCTAGATACCACAGACGTTAAGATATCACTATGATGCCGGAGTTGATACTGGGTTGATGCACAGTTACTTGTGGAACACCCTATATATGGAGAGTGACTCTGCATAAGGGCACAGAATTATTTGAGGAGGAAACAAGGGCCAAATTTGAATTAAAAAAAAAAAGGTAAGCACAAGGAAACTGATCCTTGCAACATAAACACTGCTTACTATTACTGTGTGCTAACTGCAAATCCTGTAGTGGTAGAATCAGCATGAAAGGTGAAACTATTCGAAGAAGTGACTCAATGAAGGGAGGAAATATCAAACTTGAATTTCATTGGACATCCGAGTGAATGAAGAAGAAGACTGGACTTTCATGACTTGTGTAATCTACAAATTAGATTATTATAGACATAATTTTATTGCATCACGTGGAAGAGAACTGACCACCATGAAATTAGCAACATTATATTAGGGGTTAAGGAATGAAAAATCAGAGTTAATGTCATTTGTAACCACATTTAACTCTTACTTATTTGATTTTTAAAATATTTCTTAATAAACATATCAGACTGCCAATCCTTTGTTATATCACTCCCTTCATTGTTATTTATATCACTCCTTCATTGTTATTTATATCACTCCTTCATTGTTATTTATATCACTCCTTCATTATGTCAGTCCTTTAATATTAACCATTCTAATTGTTCTTGAAGCACAAACAAAACCAGTACATATTCTTTTTTTAATTGTAGATCTGTTGCACTTGTGTAATAATGGGATTTTTCATCTTAGCAAAATGGTTTTGAAGAAGATAGATGTTAGCTGTGGGTTGTGCCGAGCATCATTTATGTGGATAGTTCCCCTCTTCTGTGTGTATCAGAGGAGTTCAGAAAAAGCATAAAATTGCTAAAGTGTTAGCCCAAAAAAAAAAAATGAAAAAGTGGCAGATGGCAGATTCCTGTAGCTTAAAAAAAAAAGAGATGAAAATAAGTGTCAAATTATTGCATCATTAAAAAAAAGAAGAAGAAAATAAGTGTCAAATTACTGCATCATTAAAAAAAAAAAAGAAGAAGAAGAAAAGAAATGTCAGATTATTGCAGCGTTTAAAAAAGAAATAAAAATAAGCGTCAAATTACAGCAGCTTATGAAAATGATATGCTTACATGCAGTCATAATTCTTCTAAAATTAAACACTTTCTGTGGAAGATATTTTACTAACAGCAACAAAACCCATTTGTTTTTTTGTCAAATAATTGCAACTGTCTTCTTTTAGCCATCCTGTGTCTCCCATGAAGAGTGACCATTATTTATATGATTACCACTTGTATGCTTTTATAATTCTCTTTCATAAGTGACAGATATTCAGGTCTGGAACTGGCAAAGAGAGCCATCAAAATGTTTGTCATGCATAAGACCCAGATGAACCCAAAACATGAATTTGCATTTTTAATATTCCACGAGGAGTCAACAATGGTAATTTAATTATTTTTTAAAAATACTAATTTAAAAATTGCATACATTTCCCTTTAAAAGCAGAAAAAGGAGAAGTGCGTTTATTTTTTGGGGGAAGACTATTGATTGTACATAAGTGTTTTTGTTTGATAGGCAGTTGTGAAGACTGTGCTCCCAGTATATGATATTCTACAGCACCAGGACATTTGCATGAAGAGTGAGCATTTTGTGATATTAAAAAAAAAAAAAGGTGCTAAGGATTCTTAGCCCAACAGGAGAAGTTAATAGAAGTGTTGCACTCGGGGTCTGATCTCAGCTTCTCACTGGAAAGGCCTCCTGGGTATGAAAGAAAGACTTAGGACAAAAACCCCAATATGAAAATGCCAGGAACAAAAAGAAAACCATATGAGCCAGACGTTGCCTCATAAAAGGTCCGCACCAGGTGCTTTGCCCCCTGGCTACCCCGAGCGAAAAATCAGCTACGGGGGGCACATTAAACATTCTTCAAATCAACATTTCTGGACTTGGACGTAGGCCAAAGGCCTCAGAATTAAGCAGACAGCTGAAAAAAGTCATATTGTGATCATACAAGAAACCCTTCTAAATGGAAAAGATCACTCATTGCCTGGATACACCATGTACAAATGTGAGTGTGGTAAATGCAGGGCTATTGCCACACTCTTGAGAAATGACATCAAATGAGAAGTTAAAAACAAAAAATACAATAAAAATGATATCCAAGAGATAACAGTATGGCATGATGGACTGCGGTACACTGTATAATGTTTATTGTCCCCCAAATTATAAAAGTCAAATCAACATACACAGCACAGACATGCAGAAAACTATCATTGCAGGAGATTTTAATGCACATCTACCATCACTAGAATACAAAGACCAAAAGCCTATGGGAAAAAACATTAAAGAGCTGTGCAACACCAGCAACATGATAATATTGCAATACTCCTCCTTCCCACCAACACTCCTCTACAGAGCCACTGGATGCATATACAGACCTGACCTCACCATTGTCTCAGCAGACATCCACGACGGTTGTACTTTGAGAATGCTTGATGACATAGGAAGCGACCATCGCCCCATTCTTCTACAAATTTCTCACACACGAAACCAAAGACTACACAAACCCCTTCTCTGGAATTATAGAAAAGCAGAATGGGGAAAATTCAGAACACAAACAGATGAAAACCTATCAAAAGTAAATGACAACACAAACATTGACAAACTCTACACTAACATAATCCAAGCCATACTTGGAGTAGCCTACAAAACAATCCCCTGGGGATACAGAAAGAAATATAGCCCCTTCTGGACAAAATCTCTGGAAGACTTAGTCACAAAAAAAAAAGAAGAGCAGTCAGGAAGAACACAGAGAAAAACCATACTCCAGAAAACAGAATAGAGTACAATAAACTAACAGCTAAACTAAGACTCGAAACTAAAAAAGCAAAGAAGGAGAAGTGGTTAAACACATGCTGCAATCTCAGCGTCAGAACTGAAGGAAAGATGGTTTGGAAACTCTTAGCATGTCAGGAAGCCAGTGTGAATCTCTGGTCAAGTCCTCTCAAATGACTCAGACAAAGCCAGTAGTTTTAACAAATTCTTTGCTACCACCAGCAAATCCTCCAACAGGAAAGTACTTGACCAGGCGCTGGGAAAAGTTCTGAGAAGTAAAGAGAAATCTAGCTTGGCAAACATTTCACTTTTTTAGGAAAACTTTACCATCCATGAACTCCAGAGTGCTACAGGTAAGCTACAGCTAAAAAACCACCAGGACCAGACAAAATATAAAATGAAATGATCCTTCGTCTGGGCCCTGTAGGAAAGTCCACATTGCTCAACTTCATTAACAAAACCTAGCAAAGTGGAGTACTACCAAAATCTTGGAAGTCAGCCATAGTTAGACCTATCCTGAAAAAAGGAAAGCCAGAAGATGACCTAAAAAGCTTTAGACCAATCTCACTGACTTCCAACATTGGTAAGCTAGCAGAACGAATGCTTAACAATAAGCTGTACTGGTGGTTGGAATCCTTGGGGTCCTCAATAACTTCCAGGCAGGCTTCTGCAAAGGATCAAGAACCAAAGACCAGCTATTTCTCCTCACTCAAAGTGTGAAAGACAGTTTTTTTACACAAAAGAAACTCTGTAGCTGTTTTTGTAGACTTCCAGCAGGCATATGACAGGGTCTGGTGAATAGGCCTACTGTTAAAGATGCAAAACATGGGCATACCTGCAGCTGGCTGCTGAGAGACTTCTTAATAGAGCCCTCCTCACTATATCAGCCTATTGCAATTTCTGGAAGTTGAAGATCAGTGTTAGTAAAACTATACATACAGAATTCACTCTTAGCAACAAACTAGCAAAGACTGAACTGAAAATAACTCTTGATAGTGCTCAAATCATGAAAGAAAAAAAAATCCAACATAGCTTGGTGTGAAACTAGACAGAAAATTGAACTTTAAGAAATTCATGGATGGACTAGCAGAAAAAGCATCCAAAAGACTAAACTTAGTCAAGCAACTTGCAAGTACATCCTGGGGAACTGACAAAGCAACACTCAGACAACTGTACACAGGATATGTTTGATCTATAATAGATTACGACCTCACCCCACAGGTCACAGCATCAAAGAGCTCTCATACACAAGTAAACAGAATCCAGAACTAAGCCGTTCATTTCATTTGTGGGGCAGTGAGATCAATACCCACAGTTGCATGTGAAATTGAAGCAGACATAGAGCCATTAGATATAAGACACGAAAAGTTAGCCACTGAGGCAGTAGAAAGATATAAACCCATGCCCCCAGACCATCCTAACAGAACAGTGGTTGATAAATAGAAGCATAATAATAGACTGAAACTGAGAACTCCAGTGCACATAGCAGAACAGTTAAACACAAGACACAAACTTCCTGAAGACAGAGAAGAACTTACAAAAGTGCCAGACATCCCACCAAACACAAACTACACACTTCCTCAAACTAACACCAGACTCAAGAACAAATTAGTGAACAAATCATCAGATCCCAACACCCTAAAGCTATGTGCGCTGGATACCATAGAATCCTACCCCAAGGATTGGATCAATGCATACACTGATGGGTCAGCATTCAAGGAAACAGACAATGCAGGATATGGGGTACTCATAATGTTTCCAGATAAGACAACAAGTCACATTTCTGCTCCTTGTGGATCTCACTGCTCCAATTATGATGCAGAGATACAGGCAATATTAGCAGCCCTGGCAGCCACCATCACCAAATACAAAAACAGTGCCTCTCACCCAAAAAACCTTGTTGTTTTCTCAGACTCCCAGTCTGCTCTCCAGGCCCTTGAAAACTGGATACCAACAGCTGATCACATTACAACTAACATACTCAGTGCAGTAAACCAACTCGCCTCCTGTAACATCAAGACCACCCTACAGTGGAAATGAACGTGCTGACAGATTGGCAAAGAGTGGAGCCACCATGTCACAGCCCCACATCCCTGCCAACATGAGAACAGCTAAACACCTTATACACAATAACTGCAAGTAGCAGTGGATGGACAGCTGGGCCAGTAATCCAACTGGAAGATTCTTATATGCACACCTGCCAAAGCCTAACCCCGGAGACCACATCATCTGCTTATGTTGTAGAGATCAAAGCACAATTTTTAGGTTGCAAACAGGATGCATCACCCTCATTAAGCACTTACACAGAGTAACTGCTGACCACACACCATACCACATGCACTGCAACAGACAAAAAGAAGAAGCTGTTAAGCACCATCTGCTGGACTGCAACTGCAGTGCATTGAAGGACCTTCGGAAGAACCTGATGCCAAACTCCTCAATCACTGACATTCTGTATGGAGATGTAGAACAGCTGAAGAGGACCTGTACGTTTCATTATCTGCCACAAGAGAAAAAGAGTGAAAACTCATAAACCCAGGGATCGGAAAAGTCAGAGTAAAAAAGTCATTCATTGATAAAGATGCGTTAGCTAATATGTTTCTCATTCTCTGAAATGCAGTCTTTGATTGGCCTATTCTGTTCCTAATTTCTGTTCTGCATTTCCCTTCTGAAATTATTACTGCTCCAAGGTATTTAAATTTCTGCACCTGCTTTAGAATAGTTCCATTTAATTTTATACTGCGTTTTGGTGGATTCTGTTTCTTAGATATAACCATAGTCTCTGTCTTTTTGATGTTTAAAGTAAGGCCTTTCTGTTCACTTCTTTTAGCGACTTTATCCACGAGATTTTGCAGGTCTTGTTGGTTCTCAACTATCAGTACTGTGTCGTCAGCATACCTAAGGTTGTTAGTATTGTATCCTCCTACTTTTATACCTGGTTCTGTAATGATCATTCTTAGAATATTCTTGCTGTACAGAGAAAAAAAAGGTCAGAATATAGAACACATCTCCTTATTTTATAGGTTGATATTTTCCAGTTTTCGAATTGCTGCTTCCTGCTACCAATATAGATATTTTACAATCCTCAGGTCTTTACTGTTTATATTGCTGTCTTCAACCATTTTAATAATTTCATCATGTTTCACCTTGTCAAATGCCTTGGTGTAATCAATGAAGCATAAGTAGAGATCTTTCTGTACTTCTAAAGCACTTTCTGTTAGTGTTCGTAAAGCATAAATGGCATTGTGTGTTCCCTTTCCTTCAACAAATCCAAACTGCTCATCTACTGTTTCCATTTTTATCTTTTTTCTTTGTTCTTCTCATAATAGTTCTCAGAAGTAGCTTTGTTATGTGACATGGGAGGCTGATAGTCCTGTGGTCTTCGCATTCCTTTGCACCTGGTTTCTTTGGTAGTGCTATAAATGTGGATTTAAGTAGGTCACTGGGCATATAACTGCTGATGTAAATGTCAGTCAGTAACTTGGTTATTATTTTTATTCCTATCTCCTCTAGCACCTCTATTTCTTCTATTGTTATATTATCAGGCCCAGTTGTTTTTCCTTTCTTCATATGTTTGATGGCATCTGTGATTTCATCTTCAAGTATTGATGGTCCATCAGTTTTTAATATCTGGTGTTATTTCTGGTATTTCTCCTCTATATAGCTCACCTATGTACTCTGTCCACAATGTCTTCTTTTCCCATTAACATTTTACCTTCTTTTGATTTTAGGCATCCTGTGGTATATTTTGTCTTCCTGCCTGTGAGTTCATTAATTTGTTTGTGCATGTTTTTGTTGTCTTTATTATGGGAGTCCTCTATTTGTCTGCACTGTTCATTTAACCACACTTCCTTTGCTTCTCTGCATTTGCTTCTTATTTCTTTATTTATCCTGGTATGTTTTTATTGGTTATTTTTATTCCTCCTCCTCTTGTCCATCAGTCCCAAGATGTCATCTGTCATCCATTTATTCTTGAGAGCTTCTTTTTTTTTTTTTTGGTCATATTTCCTTAACAGTTTGGTGGATAGAATCTCTTAACATTGCCCATTGTTCATCTATACTATTTATCTTTGCTACTTGCAGCATTGTATCTATTTGTTATAATAACTCTGTATTGTTCTCACAGTTCTTGGTCATTTTTAAGGAGCTCTGCATTCAGTTTGATGTTTCTCGCTTTTCTGCATGCTTTCTTTAGCTTTATTCTAATTTTTCCACACAGTGGGTCATGGGCACTATTGGAGTCAGCTCACGGTATGGTTTTTGTTGTCAGTAATGCATTCCTGAGTCATTTGTTGATTAACACATAGTCTATCTAGTTAAAAGTCCTTTTGTCTGGGCTGCACCACATTGCCAGTCTTGGGGCATGTTGTTTAAACCAGGTGTTTCTTACAACCATGCTATATATTTTTTGTCCCATTCAATTAACTTACTACCTCTGTCATTCCTCTCCCCCTAGTCCATAATCACCAGCAGTGTCTGAAGTTCTTCCTTTACCACCTGTGGCATTAACCATGACTATTGTAACTTCATGTGACTTTGTATGTTTCAGGGCTTTCTTTATATCATTATAAAATAGCTGTACATCGTCTTCAGAACTATCAGCTGTTGGAGCGTACACTTATATAATATTTATGTTTATGTATAATATTTATGTTTATTGGTTGTCCGTTCAGTTGAGCTAGCAGGACTCGATCTAAGATGTTCAAATATCCCACAACTGTCCATGCTATCTGTTTGTCTTGTACTTGCTTGTACTTGTACGAACTCTCTGTAACTGTAACACAATAATTAGTGTATAAGTATATAACTATACACGAAGCACTGCAGTAAAGCTGTGATACTAGAATGTATAAAACAGGAAAAACTAGGAGCAGCTTTATTACTTAACAATTACAAAGTTGTGACGTTTCGGCGTGAGCCTTAATCATACAAAAACATACAGGGCGAAGAAGTAGAGAGAGGAGATAAAGTATGAATTCACATGAATGCTATTTAAAATAATTTTTTTTTAAAATAAATTAAAAAAAAATAATAATAATAAATAAATAAATAAAAAAATTTTTTTCTAAAGAGTACTTAGCTGTAAATTGCAAGGTGTGGCTTGTCCGGCGGTGTGTGTCAGGAATGGATTTAGTAGAACGTGGAGACTTTAAATAGAGACCTGTGACATGTGGTCGGTGGGTTGTAACTGGGGGTGGTGGATGGGGAACCGGGGAAGGGAGAGAGAGTGTGTGATGTAATATTGACCTAGCTAGGAGAAGTTGAAACAGATGATTGGGGAAGAGGGGTTGCAGAGTGATGCTGTGAGGAAGTTTGAAAAGTAAGACAGAGTGGACTTTGTGGAGAGGTACTGTAATGATTGAAGAGAATGTTACGTGTAACTAAACAGCGAGTTTAACCCATGTGGTTCCGGCGTCCCATAATTTTGAATGCAGCGGTTCTCAAGTGCCAGGCGGCTTGTGTCATCTGTGTGACATTGTTTGATGGCTGTAACCAGAAAGTCAGATGTGATATAATGTAATGTGATATATGTCATCGTTTGCAAAAGATGCAGGATAACATATATTGGTGAGACTGGCCTCAGATTAGGGGACCGCATGCAAAAACATCTGTACAACATCACCCAGCATGCTTCGAAACCAGTCCCAAATCATTTCAATGGCCCCAACCACAGAGGCAAATCTGACTTTCTGGTTACAGCTGTAGGTGCTTAGGTTTGGAGTGTCAGGGAAGTGAAAAAAAAACATAAACACATGTATCTACACTGTTTTGTTTTCATTTACAAGTGTGGCTTTAAACAAAGCAGTCCACTAATCTGCATTCATTTTTCATTGTCCTCAGATCCATACGTTCACTCCAAAAGCTCAGGATATCTTGAACACTTTGGATGAAATTGAAATTGAAACACAAAAGTCTGGACCTCTGAACCTGTCTCACTTGTTTGAAACCATGTGCGTTTCTTGTGTGTCCGTTTATTTCTTTCACTGAATGAAAGAAAATATTTAGTGGCAGTTCTTTTGAAAAAAAAAAAAAATGAAAAACAATGTTTGGCAACAGCTCTTGAAGGAAAGAGTTTAGTTTCAGTGCCTGATAGAAGTAAATGTTATAGTGACTTCAGTCACTGAAGGAACCAAATTATGAGATTTCTTGAAAGAAGCAAATGATTAATGACCATTCTTTCGCTTCAGGAACAGAATGTTTAGTGACTGTTCATTCTCTGAAGAAATAAAATGTTTGGTCACTGTTCTTGAAAGAAGTAATGTTTTAGTGACAGTTCTCGAAAGAGGCAAAATAAACAGTGACTAATATTTTACTACAAGAAACGTATGTATGGTAACAGTTCATTCAGTGAAGGAAGTGTATGTTTAATGACAGTTTCTGTACTGAGAGGAGCAAATATTCAGTGGGTTCTTGTTGAGGAAGGCAAATGTGTAATAACAGTTCTTTTCCTGAATAAGTACATATTAGTTATGGTTATTTCAACAAAAGAAGCAAATGTTTAGTGATAATTCTATTCACTTGCTACTGTCATATTGCTGATATCATATATGCAGGAGCTGGAGGCTGCACTTTGAAGTGACTTGCTTCTTTAATTTTGATGAATTACTCTGGTTACAACACAGCTTAGAGATAGCTCTGTGTGAGTTATGGCAGAGAAGAAATTGAGAGGGTTAATATTTTCTTAAAATTAACACTTGATACATTCATTTTTTTTTTTTTTTACATTTACAGTAAGGAAAATATTGAGCTTCCTCTTGTCATTGGAGATCCTGAAGTGATACCCCCTCCCTTTGTTGTGAGAGTTTTGTTAGTGTTTGGTCGCTCCCACTGTGTGCCTGTTGTTAACTGCACAAAGGTGCGTATTAATGCTTTTTTATAATTTCCATATTTAATTTTATCTGATGGTTCCAGACTGACTTATGCAATGGATTATTTGAATCTGTGTTGTACCGCAGATTCCGAAATTATCAGCAATAAGTGGATGTTTAAAAGTTTGTCCTTGTTTACTTACATCTGATTCTCCATTTCTTTAACTTTATGGTTGTTGTTTGATGAAGCATGAGCCGGTATCACATTGTTGTCTTGTTACTATGTAAAGCATGATCCTGATATCTTTTTTTACTATTGGCCCCAATTGGGCAGACTTGCACAGACTCTTAAAGTAACTCTTTGTCACTTCTAATCTATGAGATCAGAAAATTATGAAAAAGACTTCAATTTATGCATGTTAGAAAGACTGTCAGCTCAGACAGTGAAAACTACCACATATTTAGAGTAATAAAATGCTACACAAAACAAAAAAAAAAGCATATTTTTTTTTTGTATTTAAAGTTATCCATACTGAAATGATGGGCACTAACACCATATCCCTATGTGCCTGTAAGGCATGACAGGATTACCTTTACCTTTTTTTTTTTTATATACTGAAATGAAGTTCTAAGAATTGATGTAGCACAACAAAAACTCATTTAAACCACAGAGAAAAGACTTTCAGAATTCTTTGGACAAGTCATAAGAAGACAGAAGTTAGAGAACCTGATATTTGCTGGAATACTCAGTGAGTAAAGGAGAGTGAAAGCAGGAGACGAAAAAGTCTCTGACACTAAAAAGGAGAGGCAGTTAATCTAACAGGAAATACCAGGGAACACAGAATAGCTAAGTACAATAGCCAGTGCAGGACTGCACGCAGTAAGTTAAAGTTTTGAAGTATCATTGCATGCTGTTAGGACAAAGTATGCATGATTAATTGCTTCAGAAATGTTACACTGTAAGTTTGCTAGACGTGAGAGAAAGAAATCGTGCATACTTTGCTCTAACATTTTGCTGTTCACTAGCTTCACTGATTTCACCAATTTCACCAGTACTAAAAATTGTTCCAGCCGTGTCATTAGGATGATATTCCATCCATCCATGTCCTTGGTCGCAATCGGCTAAGCAATCACTGCCCAGTATGCCCTGTGCCGTCTTGCAGGGCAGCAACAAATTCTCTCCGCCCATGTTCTGTGCCCAGCCTTTGTATTGTGCCCCATTTGTGCTGCATGTTACTCATTTCTGCTTCTACAGTTCTCCGCCAGGTGGCCTTTGGTCTGCCTCTGTTTCTTTTTCCCTCAGGTGTCCATCACATGGCTGTTTTAGCACATGACCAGTCCATTTCCAGCGGATTTTTTTTTATGACATATATATCTTCTAGTTCACATTTGAAAAGTAGGTCTATTATTTACTGTTTATGACCAGTAAATATTCAAAATCTTTTTGAGGCAAGTTGTGTGGAATGAGGATAATTTGCCCATTTCCTTATTGGTTGTTCTCCAGCATTCTGCTCCATAGAGGAGGATGGATAACACACAACTTTGGTACAACTTTATTTTGGTTCTAGTACTGTACTGGGAGAACTTCCAGATGTTTCTAAGATTAATGAAACCTGTTCTTGCTTTATTTATTCTACTCTGTATGTGTTTTTCCATCAGTGTTAGCATACTGCCAGGGTATGGGGAGGTATCTGTTTCTGTTAGATTTTGATCATTAATCTTATTTGCTGTTTGGTTTTCTGTGTTTACTTTCATTATTTCTGATTTCTTCACATTGATGTTCAGCCGCATTCGTCAGCTGATTAGGGTGATAGAGTTTGATCATAATTTGTACCAGTGAAGTTTATATATACGTTCTTTCCAGGCTCAGCGTGAGCTGGAGTCATCACCTTACTTCTTCACAGATGTACTGTACATACACGATCCACCATCAGAGAACAATAAATGTGAGGTAAGTGTAACTCATGCTGTCATGATGTGCTTATAACTGTTGTCAGTTTTAATATCTTTTAAATAAATTAAAAAATAAATTCACACATATTTTACAAAAGCCAGGTGGCACTCTTTTTCCCTGCTTGCATCATTCAAGGCCTTCCTGTGTTTTTTATTCTTACATAGAGACCCTTGTGAAGAAATAAAAATTGTTAACTGGAGACATAATTATACAATACTGAAAGATAACAAGTGTCAGAATCACTTCTTTATTTTCTGGTCCATAGCATACCTCCTATATTTGTTTTCAGGCATTTAGAGTATACAAGGGGTGATTGATACGTTCTCAGCCTAAGGTACAAATACTTGAAACACACAGCTGATATTAGGTGCATTTGTAGATCAGGTTAATGTAAGATTAAACACCAAATTTCAAGAAATTAACTGCAACCATTTTTTTAAACAGGCTACTGAAGTGGTAAGGGGTGGCAGAAATTGAAAAAATGGATAAAATTCTCATCAAGCAGTCATTTGCAACCTCTGCATCAAGGGCTTATCATCGAAGGAGATCCATGAAGATATGGTAGAGACTCTAGGAGAGAGTGCCCCTTCTTACAGCACAGTGAAGAAATGGGCAGCTCAGTTCAAACATGGAAGGGAGAGTCTGGAAGATGATCCCCATCCAAGAAGACCAAGAATGGTAACCACCGATGAAACCACCGGCAGAATCCATGACATGATAATGGAGGATCGATGACTAACTGAGCAGTACATTGCTACTGAGTTGGACATCTCCCAGGAACGTGTTCATGCCATATTTCACAATGATCTTCAAATGACAAAGGTCTCCGCTCGATGGGTCCCGAAACTTCTTGGAGCTGAATACAAACAACAGCGTCTCAACATGTCAAGAGACAATCTTGGCCATTTTTCTGCAAATCCTGAAAAGTTTTTTCAGCAATTTATGACTATGGATGAGACTTGGGTTCATCATTTTCAACCAGAAACCAAACAACAGTCAAAGCAGTGGAAACATCATAGATCCCCACCTCCAAAGAAAGCAAGGGTGGTTCTGTCTGCAGGCAAGGTGATAGCTTCCATCTTTTGGGATTCAGAAGGTGTGCTATTGGTAGACTATCTTCAAAAGGGCAGAATGGTCACCGGGGCCTATTACACTAATCTTGTGAAGCAAGTGCGGGTCAAACTGAAAGAAAAGCATCAAGGGAAATTGACGAGAGGAGTCATCTTTCAGCAAGACAATGCCCCAGTTCACAAGTTAGCGGTGGCAATGGCTGCCATTCATGAATGCAGCTTCCAGCTTCGTGAACATCCTCCTTGTTCCCTAGATTTGGCCCATTTGGACTATTACCTGTTTACCAAACTCAAAAAGGAGCTCAGTGGCCGCAAATGTGCTTCAGATGATGACATCATTCATGCTGTAAACCACTTTCTACTGGCACAAGATGCTGACTTTTACAAAGAAGGGATCGGTATGCTCCAGGATTGCTGGACTAAGTGCATAAACTTGCAAGAGGACTATGTTGAGAAATAACCCAAAAAAGTTGTCCACAAATAATCTGTTGTACCTTAGGCCAAGAACTTATTAATCACCCCTCGTATTTCATTCTTCTCCAAATGTCTCACAGTGTCTTTCATAAAAAAAATAATAATTGCTGATTCAAATATCACTGTTTATTCTTATAAATCTTCACATATATACAGTATTTTTTACAATACAGGAATATATACAGTATATGATTTTAGTTTGGTTTTTTTTTTTCATTCCTTTTTTTTTCTGAACTTGGACTTAATTTTTTCATGGGATTGAATTTGGCATATCATTTGTGATTCACTCATTATAAGCCACAGTATTGCTATGCTTGATTCAATGATTTTTAATTGTTGGGTCTAAATTTTTCCTTCATTCAGCTGACAGCCATATGTGTGCTTCTAGTATCCAGATTTGCCTGTTCCTGCAACCAGACAGTCTTCATTCATGGAGGTTGTTTTCCCCAAAAAGTCTTCATTCATGGAGGTTGTTTTCCCCAAAAAGTCTTCATTCATGGAGATTGTTTTCCCCAAAAAGTCTTCATTCATGGAGATTGTTTTCCCCAAAAAGTCTTCATTCATGGAGGTTGTTTTACCCCAGTTTTCATTCATGGAGGTTGTTTTACCCCAGTATTCATTCTTGGAGGTTGTTTTTCCTAACATAGTACTGTACTGTGTATCCATTTTGACAGTTTGAGAGAAGTGCACCTTCCATGTGAGAAGGCAGGTCCATGTTTTAACCCTTAAGGTGTAGAGACAGTGCATAGTCTACAGGTTAAGGTCAGGACACACCACCCTCAGTAAACACTTGCACAGACTGACCACTGACCACACACTGGATTGCAGTGCTTTGAGGAGTATTCTGCTACTACCAAACTCTTCTATCACTGGCATAATGAAAGTAGATGGAGCTGCATGGTTCAGTTTTACAAAAAGATAGAAAGAGTGAGAAAAGCAGGCAGAAACAAGAATGGCAGAAAGTAAGATGAGTACATACTAATGAAAAACATACAACAATCTAATATTTTAGTAGAATCCATTTTTCAAGGACCACGTACAAAAACAACACAGCATATAAAAACATGAAAAAAAATAGATGAAAAATATAGACTTAACATTTTAGGACTTGTAGTAAGAAATTCGATATTTTCGAAATATTAGATTGTTGTATGTTCTTCATTTGTATGCACTCATATCTTGCTTTCTGCCATTCTTGTTTCTGCCCACTTCTTCACTCTTTCTATCTTTTGTTTTTTTGTAAAATTAAACCATACACCTCCATCTACTTTCATTACTAGAACCAGCTTTAATGCACTTGTAATTTCTCTTATCACTGACGTGGAGACTCAGAACAAAAGACCTGTGGATTCAACTACCTGGCACAAAGGTAAAAAAAAAAAAAAGAGTGAAAACTTGTAAACCTAGGGATTTGAAAAGCTAGTCATTGGGAAGCCTCCCTTCCATCCTCTTGGAATTGTTATTCTTAATAAATTAAAATTTTCATTCACTGAGTATATTCTTTAATATCTGTTATCTTTTCATCCCCTGCTGAACAGGAAATCTTCCACATGCTCTGTGAACTGGACCATAATGGCATGTCCTACATTTTTGAGCAGTCCAAGTATACACCAATTCTAAACAGTGGGGCAAAACTCTTAGCCCATCCACTACAAAGGCATCGTCAGCAGGATGCAGTGTACAAAATTGGAGCATTAGCACCCATAGCTCCACCACCAATCCCTGTGGACTAGCAGTATAGGAGATGTTGTTATTGATATTTCTAAGATTACTACATGATCAGCCTTACTAATTGAGCTTTAAGTAAGATGAGCAAAGACTGACTGACTGTATTACTCATTTATGCATATAGAATGAGAAGAGAGGATGTTTTTTATTCATTGGTATTTCAGTCTTTTGTTTGTCTATAGTAGGGTTAATGGAGGAAAAAAAAATAGTGTACCTATGGTTCAGTGTGCTCAGGCATGTTATGTACCTCACCATTTCTAAAGGCAGTGTTTGAATTAGTTTTTTTATGTGCTGATGCTTGTGTCTGCATTGTAGCATTTTCCTAATACTAAATAGTACAAGTTTTTAGCAGCTGATGAAGAACTTATAATAAGAACACTTCTAATCAGAATTTTTTTTGAGGGGGGAGGGGGGTGGAGAATAGAGAAGTTGTATGTGCTCTTGCCTTTTGTGGTGATGGCTCCATCCAAGTTACATGTGAACCAGTTGATTCAGCTTGCTAGCTGGTTCTTTCCAAACCTAGGAAAGGAAAGACTGCCATTGTAATACTGACCACATCATCTTGTGTGCAAATTAACACAGTAGATCAGTATACGACAATGGTAAATTACACCATAACATACCTCGTATCTAGGTTGTGTGAATGTGTGTTTGTTTGTTTTTTTCATATTTTAGTTCAGATTGAAGAGGGGAGGGAGAATGTGGTTCTCATTTCTTCCAACAGGGAATCTGATAAAACTGTCTTATTGACAGACACTACCATCAGGGGAAACTCTTACATCCTTTCCTATTGACAACATTGCACTATCACTTTTAGATCAGATGATAATGACCATTCTAAACACAACAACCCCTGTTCCCACAGCTTATCTTATAGTATATCCTTTCAGTACCACATTTAGTCAAGTGGGTATTTTAATTTTCAGCTAGGCACATGACCTGCAGAAAGTGCCTTGCTTTATGTTGCATTGGTCCCTTTTGAGCATGCAGCTTACTTCACAGATGATTTATGGTATAATATTGAATTTAATTAAAGTTTGAAGGAAGTAGACAGATATCAGCTTCATTTTATCAAATTTTTACAATGCTTGGGCTGAGAAAAAAAACAAAACATCTAGCTCTTTTACTCAGATTTCCAGTCTTGTATGTCCATACTGCTGATGTGGAAACAACTTCCATCGTTTTCTGTCTTCAGGGCCTATACAGAGTTTTTTTTTTTTCATCATCGTAATCTCTTTTCATATTTCATTGTTTTCATCTGCTTTCTTCAAATATATTCTTTGTTTATATTTGCTTCCTTGTAGCTTTTTTTTCTGCCTGCAGTCTTCTTCTTCGTTCGCTTCTACCACCAAGACCGCCCTGTGATCCTACTGAATTTACACCTGTGGTCCTCTATAGGTCCCATGGTCCCCTGTGTGGTCCCCAAAAGGACCACATGAGATCCCCGAGAGGACCACAAGAGGTTCAGAGTATTACGCAGCTTGAGCCTGTATTCTTGGTGGGTCTCAGAAACAGGATCTGCCTGCAGTGATTCACTCAGTATAATCCCACAATCTTGTCCTGCTCAATTTAATGGTTATTGATTGTTGAGTCTTATTCTACTTCAATAAATTTATATTACTAAGGTGCAAATTTAAATCTAAATGAAAACCACCTGCATTTTTTTAAATATATACTTTGAAATTCATTAAAAACTGCAGATTTCTTTAAAAAGAAAAAAAAAGATTTGCAGCTTTATGCATTATGTGCTAATATATATGTTTTCAGCAACTGTCACAATACAGTACTGACAGCCTTCCCACAGCTATACTTAATACTGTATAATATTAGCAGCTTATAACCTTACTGTGTAAGAAGATGCATGAGGAAAGTCACATGTAAACTACAATCTGCATGTACTATATGGCAGCTCAAAGACAGAAAGTGGATTGTATCGCAGCTTGGAAATAGAGGACAGATTTTATAGCAGCTCAGATACAGAGGATGGATTGTAGAGTGGCTCACAGATAGGTGACATTTTACAGCAGCATAGATACAGAGGATAGATTTGTATAGCAGCTCAGAGATAGAAGATGGATTGTATAGCAGTTCAGAGATAGAAGATGGATTGTATAGCAGCTTAGAGATAGAAGATGGATTGTACAGCAGCTTAAGAGATATTGAATGATCTTTTTCAGAAGCAAAAATTTTATTGTAAGGTGAAAAGTAAGTCTGAGTTTCATTGGACAATGACTGTTCAAGCTGGTGTAGATCGAACCCCCCCTCCCAATAAAAAAAAAAAACAACTAAGCTAATCAGTATAAACAGATACACAATTTGACAAATAACAAAACAGAATTTTAAATGTAATTTTATTTTTAAAATATTCAAGAGAAAATATAGTGACTGTGTCATATATTTCACGAAGGTAAATATTCCGTGCTTCCGCCTCTTCAAATTAAATGCAGCATATGAGACACTAAGAAACTAAGCTGCAAAACAAACCAAATAACATCTATATCCTTGCATAAATTAAGAAAAAGAATGGTTAAAATAACAAACAACCCACCAGATCCCCAAGAAAGTACACATCTGGTGATGATCTGAGCAGTGTAGTTGTTTTTCCACTCTATGCTAACAATTTCCAGCCTACAGAAAGTAAAATTATGTATCTGACATCATCTAAAATAGTTGTTTTTACACAACATATGTTTATGTGGCAATGGCCAAATTCTTATATCATTGTCCAAAATTATGGTTTGGAATTAGTATTCTTCTGTTCTCCATTTTCTTCTTTATTGATGACTGTTATGTTTTCAACTTTTTCATGAACTATCAAAAGATGTCTGCAATATTTTTCAGGGTTTATGGGCAATTTCAGAATCAACCTGTGACTTCTTCTTCTCTTCTTCTGTCTGTACATATATGCAGTCCTGTCTCCTGGATAAATTTCACTGTTTTTGTATTGTAATTCATATCTTCTTTAGTGGGTTCACTGGCCAGTAATTATTTCTCAGTGTCTCATAGTTGGTGCAGTTTTGGAGGATATGTTCCACATTTTGGGGAACCTGGGCACATGTACAGAGAGTAGTAGTACCAACCTTAACTTTGTATACATATAACTTTGGAGTCAGCTGTGTCCTGTTCGGAGATGGAAAATGGTGTGAAGTGTTTAGCATGTGATAGTCATCATGTGGTGGTATTTGTGGCTTCCTGTAGATTTTTATCATGCTTTTCCTCTGATTATAGATGATCGGTATGTCTGGTTGCTCCATTTCATTGCCCTCTTAGGCCAGATGGTCAGCTTTCTCATTGCCAACCTGTGACTGATTTGTAAAAATAAACCAGCTGCCACACTGACATGGTACATTTTCCGTAGCAGCCAGTAAAGAGTTATGTCACTAAATGCCAACACAGTCCATCTGATCAGTTGTGCACAAGTAGCAGCCAAGTAAACATGGACTAACCATCATTCCCGCCACCTATGAGATCTAAGGCGCCATTAATTTTTTCCAAGCAGGAGACAGTGCCACTGAGACTCACTGATAGTGTTGTGGTTACAGTGATAACATTATGAGTGATAGATCTATGATGGATTGTTGCAGGAAATTCAGGGATGGGCACACAGATGTGCACATCCCTTGAAAATGAGGACAAGGATGACACTCAGTTGTGACTGATGAAATCATTCAAAAGTTAACCTACTCATACATGAGAAATGTAATTTCATGATTTCAGACCTCAAATTTGGAGGACTATTTTGAGGACCAGTCTGTTTCAGATTATCAGAGACATAGGGTTACCAACAAAAAGCTCATGGATGGAGTAAGCAACTGGTTAGATTTCCTCATGGTTCTATTCTTTGATGAGTGATTGCAAAAACTGAGGTCACGGTATGATAATTTGGGTGACGGTTATATGAAAAATTGAATCCATTATGTATGCAAATTTTGTATGTAATAAACATTTTTTTTTTGTTTTTTTTTTTTAACCAGCGAATCAGAGGTTGATTTTAGTACTAATACCCCCTATAGTTCTTATCATTTCTACCAGTGCAGAGAACCAAAAAAAAAAAAATATATATATATATACATATACAGAACAGTTCTGATCATTGTTTTTATCCCCAGAGTAATATCCTTTTTTATGTTACATAAATTTTATCATAATTAAATTTTCTGTAAAAGTTACAATAGTAATAACTGTTGCCTCTGCCTTATTTTTTTATGCCAGGTTGGAATGGTCCTCAATAAGACACTTGGAATCTCCTAGAATGAGTGTCCTGTTTATTTATTTTTTTCTTTACGGCAAAATCTTTTAAACTGACAGCAGTTTCTGTACAGTAATACTGCACAGAAATGATAATGATTCAGCATTTTGTACACGTACATGTGTGCTGTATTTTGGGGGTTTATTTTTTGCTTTTTTTTTTTTTTTTTGTAAAATGTATCTGAGGATGACTAGATTTTTACCAGTGATGTCACCATGTTTTCAGTCATAATGAAATTATACTTGTCTATTATCTCTATTGTCATTAGAGTTTGGAGAAGATAATCTTGGAAGGGTACATAATGGGAAAAAGAAAGAGAAGAAGACCAAGGCAAAGATGGCAATGAGACATTGATTTGCAAATGGATGCATCAGCAGCAGGGCATCTTGCTTACAACTGAGAGGCCTTCAAGAGAGTTGTTGGGGAGGCAAAGTTCACAGGGACATGCTAATGACTGAAGGAAAGCTATCTCTATCAGTCTTGTTGCAAGCTGTGCCTGCTAATACTGTACTGGTCAAATATATAAAATCATGCCCTGAGTTACAGCTGAACATACTTACGGCTAAGGTCTTATAAGAAAAATCAGAAAATGTTCCAAAACTTTCCAAACTAGGTGCCGGGTTCATGTGCATTGCACTTACCAATTGTGATGGCGCTGCCAGCTGTACAATGTTACACTGTACATAAATAAGTTATAATAAAGTACTGTACCTCATATGTATGCATGTGGGTGTGTGTTATTTCTATGTGTTAAGTTACTATGGTATGAATCTTTATGTAATGTGTTGTGATTTATATTTTGTAATTAATTTCCATACAGTTACTGTGCTAATTTGCATTCTGTTAGTATTTTTAAAGTGATGGTAAACATATCTGTTCCTCTTGTAACATTATAATAGCTATCTGTACTTAGTGTCTGACCTGCCCCTGTAATGGCTTACATATGGCCTAATTGCATAAAGCCTGATGGCCAGTCCAAATGCGGCCATATGTTGGTGCAAGCACGCGCACGCACACATACATATACATACATATATATTTCATGATGAAAAAAGGAGTGTAGAATAAATAAATAATAAAAATGAGCTTCATTTTTTTTCTTGATTTTTCAAGTCGACAAAACACATACATTTTTAAAAAAAATCTTAACACTGATAAGAAAAGTCTTCAGATGTTTTTAGTCAAACACAACATCAAATTTATGATTTAACAACACCGACATGATTAATATCATTAGATATGAAACAAATAACAGGAAGCAAGAATTTCTTTCAAAAAAGCATAGCAATATATCATGTACAAACCCTGTGACACACAGACTAATGATGTGAATAAATCATAATTTCTGAAGGAATGATTTGGATGAAAGTACTAGCAGTTCATTCATTCATTCATTTGCATGTCCCTTGCGGAACTTTGCCTCCCTAACAGTACTCCTGTAGGCCTCTTGGTTGTGAGCAAGATGGCCTGGTGCTGATGCATCCATTTGCAGATCATCAATGATGTCTTGCAGCCATCTTTACCTTGGTCTTCCTCTCTTTCTTTTTCCCATTATGTACCCTTCCAAGACGTTCTTCTCTAGATTATCATGATGTTTAATGTGTCCAAAATATTTAAGTTTTCTTTGTTCCCAGCAGTAACATTATAAAATGCCATTCAGAAACTGAAGTTTTAGGGGCTTTCAGTTCTAGCTGTAGTGTCTTGTCTTGTCATTTGCCCACTCTAGCTCATATTATGTTTTCCTCATTCTTCTATCACCTGTCCTCTATTCCATGTATTTTTATTCCATGTATTTTCCACAGCACCTAGGCAGTGCAGCAGCTTGTGAACTGGCTTCTCTAATTTGAAAAAAGAAATGAGCGCCTAAAAAGTGTGATAGAGAAACTTTTTATCTGTAAAATATATGCCTACAAAATCTAAGTACACTATGTTCCCATGCTGAGATCAGCACAGCAAGTCTATATTATGTAGAATGTAAAAAAATTTGAAAGTTTTAATACCAATGTAACAACACAGCAGGCACTGTGAACTATCATTGATTTCTAGGGGATTATCCCTGATAAAAGGTTTCAGAGCTACTGTTATAAGCTATTTTAAGGAAATACAGAATACTACCACGACAATCTGTTCCATATTTATGGGACCACACTTGAGCTGCCAGCAGCTGACTACACATACACAAAATATTCTTCCTTTCTTTCACTGTCTGTATGAATTCCACAACATGGCCTTAACTCTTTCACTCACTGGCAGGGGTGGTAGATCTTGCAAACCTATAAGAATCAATGCTCAAAGCAATATTTAAGCAAACTCTAAATAAAATTAAAAGTAGCACATTTCTACCCAAGCCATATTTCCAAATTATAGAATAAATTACGTCTAGTTTCTTTTTACCAAAATGTCTCATCAAAATTTATTCTGCCAGAGCATAGAAGTTAATTCAGGAGTAAAATGAGTTACACAGGAAGTACAAAAAATATCTCTTTAAATTAAAAAAAAAAAAAGGTAAAATTCCCATATCTATGCCATTAAGGCATATTGGGCATACAGTGTTAGGCTTGCATTTCCATGTCCTTTGACATATGAAAGTGTGATGTATAACTCTTTAAATGGAAAGTTAAAAAAAAAAAAAATTATCTAATCTGATGAGTGACAGTATAACAGATATAACTGTCTAGCATCAAATGTTGGATTGAAATCAGGGAATCTCCTTAAAAAACAACAGGGAACCATGGGAAGAAAAACTGAAAGTACTTTTATCTTCTATTTAAAATGGGATGACAAACTGAAATGAATCAGTATTAGGAAGATAATTATTTTAACGAGTAAGTATTGAAAGTTATATACAAAACTGAAAAATATGATGATAATATGCATCCTTTTCATTCTGGTAAGCTGGTAAGACAACAAGTGTCTGGGATCCTTATATCTGCTCACAGCAGCATAAGAAAAAAAAAAACTATACAAGTATATATACATAAAACCACTTCTCACAACATATGAAAAATGCAATGATAGAACATTAAAATCAATTTACCATCACCCCTCACAACATATGAAAAAATACAAAATATACAATGATAGAACATTACAGTAATGCACTACCACTTCTCACAACAGATGAAAAATGTAATGATAAAAAACCAGTTCTCACAACATGAAAAATACACTGATAGAACATTACAATAACTTACTATCATTCCTCACAAAATGTGAAAAATACAATGAAAAATACACTGATAGAAAATTACAATAATTTAGAAATTTTCAGTAAATGGAACAGGCACAAAAAAACATGGCAAATGAAACATGTTTAAAAAAAAAAAAAAAGCAACAAAAATACCAATATTGCTGCAGGCTGATCTGTAACTGTTGCAGTTTGTGACAAATAAGTGTTGCTGCAAGCTGTGACAGCACGTGTTGTAAGCTGTAGTAAACAAGTACTGCAGGTTTGTAATAAATATTTTGTAGCAAATAAGTTGGAGAAATGGTCTCTAGCAAAGAATGCAGGGTAAATTCCCAGCTCCTGATATGCTCCTACCTACCCAGCTGAAAATTGGTACTTCATACTTTATACCAATGAACAAAGCTAGCACAGTATCTTGCTGACTTAATAATGTTTACATCTAGAGTCTCATTTCTAGAAGCAGAATCAGTCAGTCTTCATTTAAAAAAAAAAAAATATATATATATATATCTGAACCTTTAAGTGCCCAGGGCACATGGGGTTTTCTACAAATGCCTGTCCTTTGCCTTTTTTTCTGCTCTTGCCCAGGTGAGCCTTCTATTGCTCAACATCCTCTCTGTTGTTCTTCTCCATGTCTCTTTTGGTCTACCCTTACTTTTGTTCTCCTGTGGTTTCCATCTTAGTGCTATTTTTGGTAGTGAATTGTCAGTCATTTGGTGCACATGTCCCAACCATCGCCAGCGTCTTTCCTCAATAACTGCTGTCAGTGGCTTCATTTGCATGTCCGGCAACAAGATGTTATTTCTTATGGTGTTTGGCCAAAATATTTTTCTAATTCTTCATAAACATTTCCTACATTGATCTTTAGTCCTATATTGTTTGCATTCTGAGTTAGCTTGTTTATTTTATCTTGCATATCTTTGTGGCTGCTTGATAGTAGACAAATGTTGTCTGCAGAGTCAAGGTCCTCTAGCACTGTGTCAAGGGTCCACTATAATCCTCTGCATTTGTCTGATGTTGCCTCCTTCATTAACCAGTTGTGTGTGTGCATGTGTGCGTGCATGTGAGAGAGAAAGAGAGAGAGAGAGCCTTACTTGTATACTGAAAATATAATGAGGAATGTTAGAGAAAATGTATACAAAGAATATTACGATGCCATAACAATTGGAGGTTATGAAATACCAGAGATTAGATATGATGATGACACAGTATTACTTCTATACACAACACAAAAAGGAATGGAAAAACTAATTATGTCAGTCCGTAAGAATAGTGAAGAGCAAAGCCTCTATCTTAATGTGAATAAAACTAAACTGATAACAATGACAAAACTAAGGCAGATGAAATATGTATCAATGAGGAAAAATTGGAAGAGGTTGAGAGTTTTGAATATCTTGAATCACTACCAACTAATAATGGAGATACAATGAGGGAAATTAAAAAGAGGACATCTATCACTCTTCAGAAAGTAAAAGTAAAGAAGCTGTGGAGAGGAACAAACAGAAGTACAAAAATAAGATTTTTAAGGGCATGCATCTTTCCCATTGTAACGTATGCCTGTGAGACCTGGACACTTAACAAAACAGCTGAGAAACATGTAAATGCCACAGAAGAGTTCTTCAAATATGGACACAGAAAAGAACAAATATATCCATACTACAAGAACTTAATATTGAAGAAGACTGGCTAGTAAAGAGGATTAAACAGAGAAAACTTAAATGTTTTGGACACATTAAACGTCATGATAATTTAGAGAAGACCGCCTTGGAAGGGGACATAATGAGAAAAAAGAAAGTGAGAAAGACCAAGGCAAAGATGGATGCAGGACATCATTGATAATATGCAAATGGATGCATCAGCAGCAGGGCATCTTGCTTACAATCAAGAGGCCTAGAGGAGAGCTGTTAGGGAGACAAAGTTCCGCAAGGGACATGCAAATGACTGACTGATATAATATATATATATATATACTCTCTCCCAACCACGTGTACTGACTGTTTAAAGATTCTGGTTATCCCAAAACTCTGAAATCAGAACACTTTTCTCTTTATCCATCAGTCCATCCACCCTTGTCCTTGGATGGCAATCAACTAAGCCATCACTGCCCAGTATGACTAATGGACATAATGCCTATAGGACAGTAAAAATTCTCTCTGCATTCATAATCTACAGCTAGCTTATATATGGTGACCCAGCTTTGTTTCATGTTGTTTACATCAGATTATATGGCACTTTGCCAGGATATTTTGTTGGGAGTAACCATAATTTACAAATCAGATCATATAACTATCAGCAATTTTAAAAATTCTTGTTTAGTGAAGCAAAACTTGGCTGAGGTTGAGGCAATAAAAGCTAATTAGCACAACCTCTATTTTTTTTTTGGAAATGATAAGATTACATATCACGATGAGACAAGAGAGCAACAGGCCAGTATAACATAACAGCAATTGCTGTGAAACCAAATAACAAAAATGTATACATAATAAAATTGCACATCAGAATTGCACCATTTCAGCCATAACCAAACACCAGTGTCCAGTGTGAGAGTAAATGACTAGCTCCTGCGACACTCCAATTAGTAAAATATAAATGCAGTTTGTAGATGAGAATATAAATTATCATAAAAATCTTAGAATAATCTCATTTGTGCTAAACAATGAAGAACTGGTTAATCTTTTATATAAAAAAGGAATGTCCTATAGCAGTGTACATAACCCTCAATTCTGCAATATTCTGGGGACCGATATTTTCTTCTTCTTGCCAGTACCAGTGATCACACCGAGGGTTTTTGAAACCATTACTGTGTACACAGACGGGTCTGCAGAAAAAGCAGTAAAAAATGGAGGTGGGGGCGTTTACATAAGATACACAGATGGGAGACAAACCAAAAAGGCCTTCGTGACAGGAAAGATTTCTTCCAACTACAGGACAGAAACAACAGCCCCCCCTTGAAGCCCTCAGAACACTTAAAACCAGCACCAACCACACAAAATAGCCTTCTTCACAGACTGCAGGGCACTTCTGGAATCTCTAAAAACAACAAAGAACCCACAGGCAAACATACAGGAAATCACAACAGAACTGAAGCACCTTACACTGTCAACAACCATGGCCCTACAACAGGTACCATCCCACTGTGGAATAGCTGGCAATGAAATAGCTGACAGCCTATCCAAATCTGGCAGCAATCAAGATCAAACAAATCATCCAGTAAACTACTAAGAGGCGAAAACTATAATCCGTAACCAGTGCAGATCTGAATGGAAAAATAAATTGAAATGCAACAATGAACCAGATGCAATACACCAACTACAAAGACATCAGCAAACATCCTCTTTCGCCTAAGGACAGGCCACTGCAGACTACTAAGCCACCTGCATCGACTCAAAATGTCTCACACAGACGAGTGTCCATGTGGCAGTGGAGTCCAGACTCCAGAACATATCCTACAAGAGTGCCTAAACCATGCAGACCTGAGGCGTGAGACATGGCCAGAGGACACAAGCTTGGGGCAAAAGCTTTGTGGCTGCTATCAGGATCTGGAGAGGACTGCGGGCTTTGCCATGTTGACATGGATCATGATCTGAAGAGACCAACAACCTTGAACGCAGAAGAAGAAGAAGAAGAAACCATTACAACTCTATCTGCCTTTCACCTTGCATAATGTACTTCCCAAAATACTGTTTTTCTCAATACAACATTACGTACTTTATACCTTTTTTTTTAAATATAAAAATAAACACACTTTACAAACATCAGCAGAAAGTAAATGTTCATGAGAATTTTTTTCTTATCTGCAGCAAGATTTAATCTTTACAAAATGCTCATTTGCAGAAAACCAATGTCAAAACTGGCCAATTCTCCTCCATGCAATTTGAAAATCATCAGCCTACTCACCCGATTATCCTCCAATCGATTTTGCCGACTGCTTTTTTACTTGGTTTTTGATCAGTTACAGTAACCACTAACCTCCAAAACTTTTGGTTTTCTCTCTTTTAATTAGTAATTTATTGGTAACTACTGGTTAACACTACCATTGCTATACACATGTAGAAGTGGGCAGCTGTTCTGTCTTATTCATAGAAAACTGTACAATAATATATGAGGTTTCCAGCTTTATTAAATTTTAGCATTTGCTAACCTTCCTCTTCAGTATTTGCCTTCTAAAGGACATTGTTGTTCGTCCATCGTCTTCGATGATGACCACAGCTTCCTCTTGGTCTAAATAGGGTGAGGTGTGAGGTGTGTCCGTGCGTGACCAACTAGCCCTATACAAGCTTTAAAAGTTTTGCCACACACGGAACATACATATCCAGATTCAGTTGTGGGTGCCTGTATTGCTTGCTTTTTTGTCACTGTTATGCACATTCTGGTCTGACACCCTGACTTTGGCTCGCCATATTTATAGGATCAGGTTTCCTTTTCCATTAAGATCCCTACTCACCTGGCCAGACAGTCTCCTGGGGCATCACTGAGAAGTAGAATAGTATCTTCGCCAGCCTATGATTTGCCAACCTTGATTCTGTTAGTCAGCAATGGATCACTGACCACTGTTTGTTCAGAATGAGTAATTTATCTTTCGCATTTCTCAAGCATAAAAATAGAACCTCTGGAAGTACTAATAATATAGTTAAAAAATGTTGCTTTTTAAGAAGCTCTGTGGTGGTGCATATATGATATGAGTGCATATACGATCTATAAATACAAATACATACATGTATATAATAAATCAATATGTGTACATAATAAATCAATATATATATACATATATAACACGCCAATGCTTGATGTATATATATGTATATAACAAACCAATGTCTGACGTATAAATATATATATATAATAAACCAATACCTCACACACACACATACATATATATATATATACATACACATATAAAAAATAAACCAATGTCTGGCAATATATGTATACTTCTCCCCTTCAAAACTAAAAAGAATTACATCATTTTTAACACCAGAAATTTTAGCATGTAAATTTTATAACATTTACAAACTATCTGCCATAGTTAAAGTCATAAAAAAACACACTTTAATAATTACATTGAATACAGCATAACAATTTCTCCCTCTTTTCTACAAAAAAGGCGCACAGTCTGGGGGAACTTAAAAAAAAAAACAAAAAATCCACACAAAGTACAGCAAGAATGAAAAATCAGTTTCTTGAATAGATCAATATAAGCTAAAAAATGCTGAAAAACAAAAACTGCATGTACAGCTTTGTGATCAAGCATTTATCTCAACACACCAGAAGTCATCTATTTCAGTTTTGTTTTGTTTTTTTCTCCCTAATGCTGGGACATGCTATTCAGAATAAGATAAGGTATTCAAAGACATCATGATGCATCTTTCACCACATGCCGTAGTCAACATCTTCATTTCCAAAAACTTTGAAGTAGGCCAGGATTGTGAGGAACACCACCACATTGCCTGACATCACTAGAGCACAAGCTCCCCACTGAATCTACAGACAAGCAGAAAAATCTTTCAATGCACAATCAATAATTTTGTTCTTAGTTCTCATATTCTCTGTGAACTGTTTCTTTTTTATCACTTGAAATAATATTCTAACTGTGTCATCTTCAATTATCACAGCAATCACATGGATAATTAGTAAAATGATTTTTAAAAAGATTAGAATGTAAATGCAGTGAGTGCAAAATATCCACCACTGTTATTTGTAGTGGGTGTGATAAACAGTACACATAGTACAACTGCTTCAGGGGAAAATTTGACAATTAACAATACAGCTGGAAACAATGGGATTTGTGAACAGCAGAGCTGAGAGAACAGAACAGGCAGAATTAACTCTGAAAATGTATAGAACACTACAGACTTGACATAAGTGAAAGACTGTGAGCAGAATATAGACTCCAGTAGTCAGTAATCATACCGCAGTCACAGGTTTTTTGCTTCCAGTCAGCCTCTTTTTCGTTTTCTGGTTTTTTTTTTCCATTTCCATTGAAATTGTGCTTCTATAAATTTTCATGGCTAATCCTACCTAGTTTGCTCTCTAACTCTAGAAGATGAATATGGTTGCACAACTATTAATCATACTCTCTTAATTAAAAGTGTCCCATATCGTTTGCAATGACTGACAACTCACTACCAAAAACATCACTAAGATGGACACCACAGGGGAACAGAAGTAAGGGTAGACCAAAAGAGACATGGAGAAGAACAACAGAGAGGATGTTGAGCAATAGAGAGCTCACCTGGGCAAGAGCAGAAAAAAAGGCAAAGGACAGGCATTTGTGGAAAACCCTTGTGGAAGCCCCATGTGCCCTGGGCACTTAATGTTCAGAGAGAAAGAGAGAGAGATATCGTTTGCAAGTCTGAAGTTGTGAAGTGTTAGTGCTTCCACATTTCCAAGCCAGAGACCACTCTAAGGTAGGGAGGGCAGCACCTTACTGTCTTTACTATCCTCACTTTTCCAAATGAAACCCCCAGTAGAAATTTCTTGAAGCTGGGTCAACCCCATTGTTGATCTATTTGCAAAGAAAAAAAAAACTCCACCCAAAAGGAAAATTGAGTCCAGACATTCTGGTCTGGTAAATAATGTGCTAACCATAAACACCAGCATGGTACTTATCTCCTAATACTGTCTTTACATAGCTGTATGCTGGTATTCCAATTTTTTTTTATATATGAAATATATATAAAAAATGTTTTTTTTTAATATATATGAAATAACTGGATGCATCAGCAGCAGGCCATTTTGCTCACAACTGAGAGGCCTACAGGAATGCTGTTAAGGAAGCAAAGTTCCGCAAGGGACATGCAAATGAATGAATATGAAATAACTAGTCTGGTGTGTACTTAACAACATTTTTGCTAAGCATCGAAATCCTGATTAATGTGGTTCTGATAATGCTGTTTGTTTTTACAAAACCACCTCTGCAGAATCTTTTTCTTTTCCCCTCTCTTCTTTTTTTTTCCTTTTTATTCAATATACACCTGTTTGGATTTTCATATAAATGTCTTTAAATGTCATATAAGTTTTCCGTGCTGGCTAAACTGGGGAGTGCACTTTTAAAATTAAAAACATGCTGTCTGTGTGTGCTATACAAAATGTAACACGACTTGTAACAAAATATGTTACTTACTACTCCCACATGTGCCAAAACTACAGGCAGACCTAGAGACGAAACTACAATGCCTGTGGTGATGAATATACACAGTTCAATGCATGCACTGCTTGATGAATCATAGCCACTGCCATTTGACAGTCTCTGACCAACCACCGTTGGTAGTGGAGACAAGAAGTAAAAGAAGAGGACAAACATGGGCCACCAGTTGCTGGAGATAAAGAAGATATAAGCAAAGTTGCAAGTGTGCATATGAAAAAAAAGGCTGTTAATTACTATCAAATATTTGTAAAGTGTCAATAAAGGGTTAATAAACACTGTCAGTATCAGTTGCACCTGTGCAACATTTTCTGCCCTTTCTCTTTATTTAGAGCCAGAGTAACAAAGCTGTCGGTGCATTCATTTCTCATGCTATGATTTGGGGAACTCACTGTTCCAAGGTGCACTGACACTGTTCAAAGGTGCATTAATACTGTTACAAGGTGCATTGATACTGTTCCAAGGTGCACTAATACTGTTCCAAGGTGCACTGATACTGTTCCAAGGTGCACTGAATACTCACATATAAAAACAGGCACTTGGCTCCTCTTGCGGTTGAAGGAAGATAGATGAGCAGGTCTGATTCTTACCACATCACCTTGTAGTGTTGCCCATCGGTCAAGGAAAATACAGACATCAGCACCGTATTCCCTTGTTTGCCCTAACAGCATGTAACCAGGTTTCTTTTTTCCTTCTTCTTCTTCTTCTTTCTTCTTCTTCAGCATTCAAGCTTAAAGTAAATGTGGGACTCTGTGGCCAGGATAAATCTACTGTTCTCTCCATGCTCTGGCAGCAATTCCCTCTTCCTCCCCACTCAACTCCAGATCCTCTAACCAAGTCAGGATGTGAAGTCTGTGCATGTTTTGAAGCTGCTTAAGTTTTTGTTCTGGACCTTGTATTCCAATTCTGCATGAACTTTCAACATGGAATACACTGAGTTTTCATATGGGTCTCCTCAATGACAAGCTCTAAACTAAGTCTGTTCATGACTTAGTGGTTAGTAAATCAGACTCCTTGTCTCTACACCTTGTCTTTTTCTCTGCTGTAATTAATGTACACTGATTGTGAATCATAACATATTCTTCTTTCTTGTTCTTGCTCTCTGGAACTGCAACCAGGATGTTCTTTTAAGCCAGTGCTGTGAAGGTGTTGAAGATCATGCATTCCATCACGGTGGGTTATGACAATTAACTTGCAGAAAGGGAGTGGAGCTAAAAAAAAGCAAAAACAAAAAAAAAAGTGTAATCTTTCTCAGCAGACTCCACCACAGTGGGGACCATAACAATCTCTGCCCTTTTGATCAGGCTAAGCCCATTACTGGAAGCACCAATGGTGAATTGAGATGGTTTTGGCCAGCTATAGTTTGCTGGGCATGACGGCTGTGCCATCACTCCAGCATAGCCGTCATAATTCCCTTTCTTCTTCTTTCCTTGAACAAAACTTTTGTTCTTGGTTCTGAAAGATCCAGCATTTTTCCTCAAATAAATACAATAACCTATATCAAGTAGTTACCTATCATAGCAAATGCTCATCTTTGAACAAATATACACCATACTAAACCCTCTCTCTCTCCCTGAACCTTAAGCGCCCAGGACACATGGGGCTTCCGCAAGTGTTTTCCGCAAATGCCTGTCTTTTGCCTTTTTTTTTTCCCACTCTTGCCCAGGTGAGCCCTCTATTGCTCAACATCCTCTCTGTTGTTATTCTCCATGTCTCTTTTGGTCTACTCTTACTTCTGTTCTCCTGTGGTGTCTATCTTAATGCTATTTTTGGTACCATACTAAACTAAACTGCTATAATGCTTCACAAATTTTAAACATGAGCTGTTCACATGTACTCTTGATTACTAACTTGTATTGTGGCAGGGCACATGCTAACACCAGAAAAGTGACACCAAGGGCACAGGCAAAAGCCAAACCAATCAACCTGAGAAAGATGAAAGATGTCTTTTAGTTTCTGAATAACAGATCATCTAGTAAAGCATAACCTCTAAGATCAAAATTATATAGGAGAGAGGCGAACTTGGTATAAATGTTAAACCTATATTTAACTAAAATTAATTTCATGTTCACTGATGCTCAAAGAAGTCAGAATGTGGAATAAAGTATAATTTTAGAAAGCTGCACAAAATATGTTAAAAGTTTTCTTAACAATAATCCATCATAATAACAGCACTGTTTTTTAAATGTCATTTTTTAAGAATTTTTTTTTAGAACACAAATGTTGGTTTCTCACATCTACAATATATCATCTAAGGTGTGGAATGTGAGCAAAAATTCTACTCTGTGAGCCAAAAGAACTCTCGCATTAAAGTTATACACTAATCAATAAAAAGTTTCATCATTATATCACATATTTGTGTTCTTAGCCAAAAAGAAATCTGTGTACTAAGGGCTAAAAATCTGTGCACAACCCCAAGCTAGCATAGCTAAGAGACAGCTTTGCTCATATGATAACTTCCAGACTACAGCTCAACAAAAACTTCTTTCCTAACCTACCCTTTTCAGTGAACTCAGTGCAGGCTACAAGTTGTGACTATGAAGTTCTAAACATGCATGTCCATTTTAAGGTTTCAGTCAGTTTCCATTCTGACAATCCATAACCAAATTGGAGCTTATACAAAACAGTATACACATCAGAACTATCAATTAATTTTTTATTTTCTGTGGTGTTATCCCTTAAATTAACTTCCTTCCCCTTCTGCTTGAACAGTAAGTTGTGCTGCAGACTTGAAAAGTTTCATCCTTGGTGAAAAGTCAACATCTAACACCACACTTTAGATTATCATCACTTCCTCCATACATAAAGAAAATAACTGAATATTAGTTCAAGATTCATGCCATTGTTAAGTGTTATATTTTTATGTTTATCACAGACAGAACATCTGTTATGCCACTACCAAAGTCTCTTCTATGTTGCTCTTTCATATCATTGCAGAATGTATGAACACTTTGTTGTGGATGAGTATACAAACTTTTCTTTTCCTATTCTCCTATTTCTCCTCTCTGTATTTTCTCATATGAATAAGATGTAAGACAAAATGTTACAACTCTGTGCTCTTTCAGTTAATACAGATGATATTACCTTTTGAAAATAATTCCAGGATATGTTCTTTCCATATCCTTTATGAATTTCTCTTCACATTTTAGGCTACACTTAATTATCCTCTGTGTAGGTTTTAATACTGGTCTTCCTGGCATATTGATGTATGGCTACTGTGCATCACTTTCCTTAGTGTTTTTCCTGCCTTATCTAGGCAATAAGTTCAAGAAAATGCCTAGCCCATATTATACTAGCCCACTCACAACTACATTCATCAGTTCCAAAAGAGTTCCAGGTGTCAGAAGGTGAGCAAGAAAAGAACCTTGCCAATCTTGCTAATTCTACTTGTAGGGCAATCTCACATCAGGTATGTCTACAGAGTATTCCCAAGTCTCCATACATGGGAAATTTAGCACTCTTAAGAAAACTTGTTATCTTTAATTATAGCTAAATGCATCATAAAGAACCAATACTTTAAGGGAACTATTAGCAAACATACTCTTGGATCAATGTTGTGGCATGAGTGGAGCATATATGGGGCTGTCCTGAATGAAATGATGCTAGAGCCTGATTTTGAAACTTTAGTTATACAACATTTTTTTTACATAACTGCCATCTATTTCTAAACATATACAGATTCTTCTCTCATACTCAACATGCACTCAACACATTTGGTGTTATGCATGTAACTCCAGCTTAAATGTGCTCTTTTATTTATACAGACACCCTCTGGACATCCTGAAAGTTTACAACCCTAGCCTTCAGCTCACCCAAGTCACCTACAAGGCACTTTCCAACATATAATGTGTCAAAACAATAGCAATTTGTATAACAATGTCACGATTAATGTGTCCATACTCACGCTGTATGTGGCAGGTTCAAAATCCCAAGTCACCCAGTTGGTTGGATTTGATGGTTCATGATTTCATGAGGAAGAAAACAAGTAATGTTATAATTTATGATGACATTTAAATTACATATATATATATATATATATATTTTTTTTTTTTAGATTCA
Source organism: Achatina immaculata (assembly GCA_009760885.1). Classification (NCBI taxonomy): domain Eukaryota; kingdom Metazoa; phylum Mollusca; class Gastropoda; order Stylommatophora; family Achatinidae; genus Lissachatina; species Lissachatina immaculata. Next base: position 46,754,953 of record CM019720.1, on the reverse strand, counting down.
ACTGACAACAAAATGCATCATTCTATCATTCTGCCATCTACATTGATAGAGAAATTTTGAAAAAAAGAAAACTATTCTGCCTTGAAAACAATAGGGTACTCTCCTTACAAAAAAAAAAAAAATAATAATAAAAAGTAGTGCAAATATATCCTGAGAACAGTAATAATATTCAGAGAAAATAAATATTTGTTGAAGAATTTATGAATTTTTAATTTATTATTATTTATTTTACTTTACTTATATGATAACTTTTGATTCATTATTTAGTTTCATCCATGTAACCAATGTTATCACTCTTTAGTCTGATCAAAGTAACCAATGTTATCACTCTTTAGTCTGATCAAAGTAACCTATGTTACCACTCTTCAGTCTGATCAAAGTAACCTATGTTATCACTCTTTAGTCTGTCATGCCTTAGAGGCACATAAGGATATGGTGTTAGTGACCATATTTCCTTGACCTGTCAGCACACTAGAAGGTGATATGGTCAGTATCACACCTGACCGCCTTTCCTTACCCAACTCCAGAAGAAGTCAGGTACCAATTTCTACAGTTGGATGAGTGGGGTGCCCCCGGCCAGATTCGAACCCTCGATCTTCGCCATGAGAGACCCGTGCACTAATCACTTCGCCACTCAGACACCCATGCTACAGAACAGTCCTTCAAATATCATGGACACAAAAAGAACAAATATATCCATACTACAAGAACTTAATATTGAAGAAGGCTGACTAGTAAGAAAGATTAAACATACAAAAATTAAATATTCTGGACATATTAAATGTCATGATAATTTAGAGAAGACAGTCTTGGGAGGGTACATAATGAGAAAATGAAAGGGAGGAAGACCAAGGCGAAGATGGCTGCAAGACATCGTTGATAATCTGCAAATGGATGCATCAGCACCAGAACAACTTGCTCACAACCGAGAGGCCTACAGGAGAGCTGTTAGGGAGGCAGTTTTGCAAGGGACATGCAAATGACTGACTGACTGACAAGTAGTTCTTGGCTAGGATATTCTGCATCTTCAATTTTACAGATTTACAAGTAGTTCTTGGCTAGGATATTCTGCACCTTCAGTTTTACAGATTTACAAGTAGTTCTTGGCTAGGATATTCTGCACCTTCAATTTTACAGATTTACAAGTAGTTCTTGGCTAGGATATTCTGCACCTTCAGTTTTACAGATTTACAGGTAGTTCTTGGCTAGGATATTCTGCACCTTCAATTTTACAGATTTCACACTTACTTCTCTCTGCCTTTTTTTTTTTTTTTTCATTTACTTCAAGTTTTTCTGTCACTTTAATGCATAAATATGACTGAACAGAAAATCAAAGCATCATTATAATGCCTTATAAAACAAGCTCATCTCAAATTCATTATATTTTGCTTCTCTTGATAGAATTTTAGCATTGCAAAGAAATTCGCATAATATAAACTGAGACCAATTACTCATTACCAGTCACTGGGATAAAAATTACTAACCTCTTATGCCGGCCATTTTTGTCAACAGACCATTGGCGGCCAGATTTTTGTCCCTTATGTTGTTTGAATCTGTGGAGAGGAACAGGCAGAACTACAAAAATAAGATTTTTAAGGGCATGCATCTTTCCCGTCGCAACATATGCATGTGAGACCTGTACACTTAACAAAGCAGCTGAGAAACATAAATGCCTTTGAATGTAAATGCTACAGAAGAGTTCTTCAAAACCATGGACGCAAAAAAAGAACAAATATGTCCATACCACAAGAACAATGTCCTCTTCAGAGTTTCACGAGGTCTGGCTCTTTTTCTTCAGCCTGTTGTGTTCCACTTGATAGCTTGTTTTTGGATTCTCTGACTGTTTCTTCTCATCACATGACCAACATATGCCATCTCCTTTTCCTGATCACTCATGAGATTGGCTGTTGTTCAGTAATCTGTCTTATCTCTGCATTATTCTTGAATTCGTTTTGTCTTAGACGAGTGTAAATATGTCTTTGGTAAAATTTAGGTTACAATGAAGGATGAGGGAGACTTAGCAATTTATGATGACCTCGAAGAACATATGACTACAAAAGACACAATTTGTTGTGCTGGGAAAAAATGAACTGTTCCAGCTGTCTTTTACTCCCTCGAATGTGTGCATGTATGTGTGTGTGTTTTCAATTTCTCAGCCACTCTGTCATTGCGTCATATATATCTCTTTTCATATTAGAAAACGGGTTTTGAATATTCCGATGTTAGCTGTTTGTAGAAGTTGCTGAGAATAATTTGATCAAACAGCTGAATGACACAACTAATTTATGACTGACGATGTCGACCACAATAACAGCAAATTGTCTGTATTAGATAAGAGAAATGATAACTGCAGTAAAACTGGCTCTGGTAATAAAGGTAGATAGACGTGTATGGTTCAGTTTTGCAAAAGGCAGGAGTGAGGGAAACGAGCAGAAACACGAACAACAGAAAGTAAGAAATTCTTGAAACAGGGTGATAATGTAACATCGGATGTTGTATGTTCCTCATTTATACACGCTCATCTTATTTTCTGCCATTTGTGTTTCCACTCATTTTCCTCACTCCTATCTTTTTGTAAAACTGAACAGTACACTTCTATATACCTTTATGTCTGTATTGCAAGATCAAATCCCTTTGTACGTATCTTCTGTTTTCACTTTCAGCCTTTCATTTATTTTTCATTTATGGTACACACAAGTCAAGAAGAAGTTATAAAACAAACAGACGGCGATACCACAGGTAAATGATGAAAGAAAAAAATCCCATGAATGTCAATGCAAAAATTAAAAATTATGAAATACAGAGCTTCAGCAATACCGCTATATATATCCAAAATCTATTTCAAAATCGTCTTATAAAGCGAGATGATTATTATTGGATGATTTGGAGGTGCCATGCACAAATTTATAAAATGCTTCCAATCCATATTTATGACCCTTTTACGAATCTTCCCGAAGCCGACGATTACGCATCCATTTTGAACGAAACCGAAGCTCAGTGTACATCGAGGGTAACAACAACTGCAGTTCCAAGATCCTGTTTGAACCAACCTTTTTTCGTCTTGCTAGTAAAAATGGCTACACCAGAGTCGAAGGGGTATGTATCTGTAAATAAATGAGACCTTTCTTGAATTAAATTTAATAAATTTGTTGAGTTTTAGTTTCAGTGTTTTTCAAAGAAACGTCTGTCGTCTGGTCAGATAAAGCAGCGACATCAAATTTGCCAAGTCACAATTGCGATGGCTCTATAAATAGATATTTCTTTATAATTATGTACGATTGCGCATATAGTTTAGTATAAATATACATTTTTCGCAAATATATACATTGTAGTGGTGAATTTGTTTTATAAGCATTCAAAATAAAGAATTATTTTCAGGGATTCCCCCTGACCCGCATTTCTCACCGGAGGGTCAAATTTATTTAGTAGCGTAAGCAAAGCAACGTGTCCTTCCCTGATTAAATGATCGTTCAATTTTGTGGTTTCATTGTCGAGTATAAATTCTAGCAAGTCTCTTCTCATAGGCCGAACAGCTTCACATCTAAAAACTGTTAAGATTTATAATTGGAAAGTGTGCATGGTGGTGTATTCCTGAGATCGATAATTGATGGTGAAGTTTCGAGGTGTATCTGACAAATTTATTTTGACATAAAAGTCGGACTGTTTTTACATAAAAACTGGGCGAAGTGTTATTTTCTTCAATAAATATGACAAGGTAGGTGAGAGTTAATCCTTGTAATAGTGAAAATTTAAAATTATTTGTGAATATTTAACAATGTTAACACAGAGCTTCTCAACAGGCAGACAAGTAAGTGACTGTCTAGGGGAAGATTATTTTTTTCCAAGGGAGAATGTATATTGGTGAAAATTTTGTCTTGGTGATGATTTAATATATATATAGGGGAGGATTTAGGAGCAGCCTGGGTTGAGAAGGGAGGATTGGTACCTAGGATAATGAAAACCACTGCTTCATGGTTTCAGCAGCCAATAATAATTTCTGTTAAGACCAGTGGTCATGTTAACTGGCAATTATTGATAAATTACCAATTACAAAAAGGAGAAAAACAGAAACTTTTTTTAAGTTGTCGGTTACCGTAACTGGTTTATGTTGTCAAAAACCTAGTAAATGGCAACCAGTTAAATCAGTTGGAGATTAATCTGGCCAGTAGACTGATTTTCATGGGGTAGAATCAGCTAGTTTTGTTTTTTTTTACTTTTGGTCAGCATGTGAGCATTTTGTAAAGATTACATTTTGCTGCAAATAAGAGATGAATTTCATATGAACATTTACTTTCTGCTAATGTTTGCAAAGTGCTTAATTTTACATTTTAAAAAATGTATAAAGTACTGAATGTTGTATTGAGAGAACTGATATCTTGGAAAGTTCTTCATGCAGAGTGAAAGTCAGTGCAGTTTTACTAATTTCAGAAAATCCTAGTGCAATCATTGGTTAAGACTATCCAGGTGTTGGTATATGACTATGCACTGTTTCCACCATATGCTTCAAGAGCATGACTGGGCTATCTGTGAAGTTTTATTATTGTTAGACAAAATCATGAAAAAACATTAATGTGCTTGGAGGTTTAGACTTCAGTAGAGGTAACTGTGATTTACATGTAACCAAATGAGACAGCAAGAAATAAGTAGAGGGGAAACATTGTACAACAGATAGTTGATACCATGGTTAATTGTGATTCAGCCCTTGATGATCAATATTGCTTTGGTATGTAGAGATGAGTTCATCAATCTTTTTGACAGGCACTTATTCCCTCAAAACGCCAAAATTTTGTATCTGATAATTAATTTTCATGTGGTATAACTGATAACAGTAATTGGTTTCCCGTGTTTTCATTATGATCTAGTGAGGAAGATTTGGCAACTGCCATCCTCCGACGCAAGGAGCGACCCAACAGGCTTCTTGTGGAAGAGGCTATCAATGAAGACAACTCAGTTGTTTCCCTTTCACAGGTAGGTAGCAAGAATGATATTTGCTGAATTTATTTATTTATCTTTTTAAATATATATTTAAAAATCATATCTGTAATAGAAATTAAGTTCTTTAACTCTTCCTGTGCCACAGGAAGAAACACGGACGTTCAGTTGGGTGCCGGAATAAAAGCATGGGTCTTGATCTGTATAGGAGCCATGGTTGTAAAATGGAATGGAAAACAGTATTTCCGTGTACCACCGTGTACTTATTATGTTTCAAAGTATAACTAAATGTATGAAAATTTCATAAATGCAGAGGTTTTTTTTTAGGAAAAAAGAAGTAATGTGATGTTTTTAGACAATGACTGTGCCAGCTCACCATCGGCTAGGTCTAGATAACACTGCTTACCATCTGAGATGTCTAGATCTACTTGTTGATCTTGTATTGTGATTCTGTGTTGCATTCTCGCTAAATTAATGTCTGAAATAACCTACTAACTACTTCTCCAGTCATCTAAATATGTCTAGATCTACTTTGGATACATTCAAGAGCAGTGGAGTGGTCACAGGCCATGTCCATACCCCTATCTACATCATCAAAAATTGAAAATTTTCCATGTTTCTCTTCCTTTTTCTCACTCAGCTTCGCTCATAACTAAGCACTCTGTCACCATTTTGAAAAGTGTCACCACAAACGCTGACAGAATATGTATAATCTAAATGTTACACTGGTTGTTTTAATAAAACAAACCAAGAGTCGCTATATCAACATTGGCACAAATCAGGAAAACCGAATTTCTCACTGTCGCAACAATGGCACGGGAGGAGTTAAATAGATTTCAACATCAGTCTTGTCTTGAGCAGTGCTGTGGATTAGTAATGGAATTATGACTTTATCTGTATGAAGTAAATGATAAGAGAAAAAAACGCATTTGCATAATGCAGGGTTTTTACCGTTTTTATGATTATAAAACACACACACATACCCACTTCCCATGCGTGATATATTCTCATAATCCCCTTCATCCTTATGAAAAACATGATAATCACCCATATAAATAGGTACTTAAAGGGGTCCAGGAGATGTCAACAGTTTGGTTTTACCTTGCATAAGGATGGTGAGGAACACAGCAGCTGATAGAAAAGTGTAATAAAACTTTTTAAAAATTTTACTTGTTTAGAGATCAAGTACTATGCCCTTATTTTTTTTTCCAGTAATAATAAAGATGAAACTTGTTCTTTGAACTATCAAGTATTACTATTCAAAATACATTTATATCATCATGCTATATATGGTTTATTTAATAAAATAAAAGAATTTTAAAGATCTGTCTGGATTTATAGTAACAAACAATAACATAACAACAAACAGAAGGAGAAAAAAAATCCTTTCAGGTTAAGATATATAGATCATCATCAGTCCTTGTGGTTTCTCTGTACTCTCAATGGGGCATAAAGCATCAGCATAGGTTCTCGCCAGTCCTGTCTCGAGCGAGTCAGGATACCTCAAACTATGTCTTTCTTACTTTAGTTCTTCTTGTGTTGTGCGCCTCCATGTCCTCGGTAGCCTTCCTCTCTTTCATTTCCCTTGAAGTGTCCAAGTCAAGGTGGTACAGGAGTGTATTGTTTTTCAGTTAAAATACATAGATACATAACATTATTTTTAAAGAATAATCACCTTGTAATTGACTTTGATTGAACAGAAAAAGATGGATGAGCTACAGTTGTTCAGAGGAGACACAGTTTTACTGAAAGGGAAACGTCGCAGGGAGACAGTTTGCATTGTTCTGTCAGATGAGACTGTGTCTGATGATAAGATAAGAATTAACAGATGTGTGCGCAACAACCTGCGAGTTCGCCTTGGGGATGTTGTGAGGTATGATTTCAGTTTAAACAAATGCTCTTTTATTACTGATCCTGAACATTTCTGACATTAGTCAATGAGTTTATTGTTTTCTTGCTCAGCTCTTTGTATTTTATGAAGATATGGGTGGCTTTCTACATACAGGCCTTTCCTGATCCCACTCTTGTGTATTATTCTGCTTTTTCTTTACTCTTTCTGCATATCCTTGGTTCTGTAAAACTTAGTTTTTTTTTCATTTAAGCATAATATGTGATGTTAAAATGTTAAGATCTGATTTCTTAGTGATAGTTCTAGAAATATCAGATTTGTTAATGACATTAGTAGAAAAGCAGAAATTGGAAAATGAGTCTGCTTACTATCTGCTTACTAACTTTAGTGATCTATAAGATATGATAAAATCCCTGTTTCCATGCTATTAAGGCATATTGGGTATGAAGTGTTAGGGTCTTATTTCCAAGACCTTGGGCAGATGAAGATGTTGTGTGGTCAGTATTGCGTGTGGCTGCATTTACTTTCCAAGCTTTCTCTGGTATCCATTTTTTTAGAGGCTGGGTGAACCCTGGGGCCTTTTTTGGTGTGGTGGTACCAGGAAAAAAAATCCCACTACTGGGACTTGAACCTGGTACCACTGGATTAGTAGGCCAAGTGCCCAACCACTCAGCAGCCAACCAGTTAATGATCTGTGAAGGAGAAATTGTTTGTAAAAAATAGGAAAAGGAAGATAAGAATGAATCTTTTCACAAAGTATCAAAGATTTTGAGCGCAGCATCATTAGAATATATCATCATCATCATCAGGTGCCGTGCTGACTGGTGTTGGCTATTATGCTTCTCCAGAGAACACGATCCTTCGTGCAGGCCATCAGCTCAGTTGGTGATCTCCTCTCACACCATCTCATCAGACTGTCCAGTATCATTTCTCTTGGTATTCCTTTTGATCTTCTTCCTTCTATTTTTCCTGTTGTTATAATATTTTCAATGCCCCCTCTTCTCATTGCATGTCCTATGAAAGTACATTGTCTCTTTCTTATCTTTTTGACAAGATTTTTTGTCTATCCAGCTCTTCTCATACATTCTTCATTAGTTATTTTTGCTGTCCAGAGGATTCGCAACATTCTTCTAATAAACCACATTTCTGCTGCTTCCAGTGATTTTTGTGCAGACCTGCCTATTGTCCATAATTCACTTCCATATAACAAGATAGGTTCAATATAGCATTTTAGGACTCATTTTCTAACATTCATTGATAAGGATGTGTTGGCTAATATGTTTCTCATTCTCTGAAATGTAGTCTTTGCTTGGCCTGTTCTGTTCCTAATTTCTGTTCTGCATTTCCCATCTGGAGTTATTACTGCTCCAGTGTGTGTATATATATGTATATAATCAGCCATACACTTTTTTGCTTACGCTTTGCATCATATTAAAGATCGGAATAGCATAATAGTTAGTAGCAGTTGTACAGTTTGCTTGATGAATTTCTCGTACCATTTGATATTTATGGATTTGGAATGTCACACTGAGATCCCCTTAGCATGAAAATCCAGAAGCAAGCAGGTGTCATTTTAAAATTATCCAAGGAAATTGATCTGGTTGTGCTATTCTGACTCTGTTAATGCTTTTCATGCCGACTTTTCCTTATTAATTATTTTATCTGGCTTACAGCATTCAACCCTGCCCTGATGTCAAGTACGGCAAGAGGATCCATGTTCTTCCCATTGATGACACAGTTGAAGGCCTTACTGGGTTTGTAATAGTACTTTCACTCTCAGATGAAAGTAGAAGTTCACCTTTCAGAGCATTGGAGGGAGCTGGGGAGAGAGGAGAGGAAATCACATACATTACAGATTAACATTTTTGTCATTGTATTTGCCAATATCTGAGGATTGTTTTTGGCCTTGTTTTGCACTTGCAGTGTGATGGAAAGAATGCAGATACTTGAAAATGTTTTATTTATATTTAGCCCTAACAGCTGAGTAAATGGTTTCATTGTGATATTAAGAGTACAAATCCCTTACAGAATCATTATATTCACAGTGAATTTATTAAAAGAAATATATATATATATATTAGAAATGTTTATATCATGTTAAATATCTGAGTTTTATTATTGTCTTGTGTGATTAATGACAAATAATAGTTGAAAAAAAATTAATATATGGATGATTTCAGATGTAAAGCCTAACAAATAGAAATGTAGGAAACAACACAATACATATGATTGTAGATAAAAATATGTCATTTGACTGGGTTTTTTTTTTATGTGATTTTTCAGGAATTTGTTTGAAGTATACTTAAAGCCATACTTCCTTGAGGCATACAGACCAATAAAAAAGGGTGACATTTTTCTTGTCCGTGGTGGCATGAGAGCTGTGGAGTTCAAGGTTATTGAAACTGACCCCCAACCTTACTGCATTGTTGCCCCAGATACTGTCATTCACTGTGAGGGAGAACCTGTAAAACGAGAGGTCAGTGCATGTGGTGTGAGTTCTTAACAAACAATAAAGTAATTTTTATATGTCTACAGCAGGATATATATAGCTAGTGCATTATTGATACATTTTTGGGTCTAAGTGAACTAGTAGTTGAAACAGGGATTGTGAGACATGCCTTTGAAGTTTTTATTTGTTCTGTAGTGTATTACTGTAGAAGTGTAAAAGTAGTTTACTGTTATATTTTTATAGTAGATTTTATTTAACTTGAAGACCATTGGAAAGTTTATTTTTCCTGTATCACCAGGGAGGGTATGGCAGTTGTATACAATAAGAGTCTTGTGAATTTGAATGTAGGATATCTCTTTTCAGTATCTAGTATGCGTAAGCTACAGACATATCACTAAAAGAAATTTTTACTAAGTACTTTTGTTCTCTCTTGACTTCTTATTTTTTAGGAAGAAGAAGAGCAGCTGAACGAAGTGGGGTATGATGATATTGGTGGTTGCAGAAAACAGCTGGCCCAGATCAAAGAGATGGTGGAACTCCCACTGAGACATCCACAACTTTTCAAAGCCATTGGAGTCAAGGTATTGTGAGGGGATGCAAAAAATGGGCTTTTGTTTTTCAAGCATTTTTTTTTTCTAGACATTAAATATACATACATAGACTGTGATATCTTAGGACTTTTCAGTTATGTGTGTAAATGTCTAATTAAGAGTATATTGACCATGTGTATGAACTTCCTCACCTGCTATTAATGACTAAGAATCAGATGTATGTAAATCAGCCATAGGTAAGCCTAAATGAGCATGATAGAAATTGATGATGCAGTTCTCTGTATTGTGCTCTTTTAAGTGCATTCTTATATGTATATATATTTTTTTCATGTGCAAGTTGCATATACAGTTTATTATATTTTGTGTGTTTGTATTTATTTATAGTCTTATCTGTTTTATAGCCACCGAGAGGTATCTTGTTGTACGGGCCGCCAGGTACTGGAAAGACTCTCATTGCCAGGGCTGTGGCAAATGAAACTGGAGCTTTCTTTTTCCTTATAAATGGTACATATTTTTATTTTTCCATCCTGTTTTCTTCACCTGAAACATGAACATTTCTTATTAGGCCTGTATTATAGGAGTAGTGGGTTTTTTTTTTATGTTGACTTCTAACTGAGAAACAATATCTTGATTATTATATCATAGATGATGAAAAACAGTTGCTTTTCATTTCACTTTTGGTGCACAAAAAGTTAACTTTAGTCTTGCCATTATTTAAAGAAAGAACTTTTTTTTTTCTGTACAGACATATATGTTTTACATGTGTTTGTCCAAAGAAACCCAATCATATCATATTTTCATATTGAAGTCATTGTACCATGTTCTGTCTTCTTCTTCGTTCGCACTGTCTGTCTATATCTGCAGTCCTGTCTCTTGGATAAATTTCACTGTTTTTTGTAATTCATGTATGACCATGTTCTGTAATCCAGGTCCTGAAATTATGAGCAAACTGGCTGGAGAATCTGAGAGCAACTTGCGCAAAGCTTTTGAGGAGGCCGAGAAGAATTCCCCAGCAATAATTTTTATTGATGAGCTGGATGCTATTGCTCCAAAACGTGAAAAAGTGAGAGTTTTATTTTGTTGTATGTAGATTAGAACAGATCGTGGATTGCCCTGACAATTTATAGTAGTAAGTTTCATCCTGTTTTATGATAAATGTTCATTTTAATGTGCTTTCTCTGTTCCAGGTCATTGATGTGTGTCAGAATTCAGGTCTGATTGATTGAGTTTTGTGACAGATTTTTTATGTGATGAGTAGTTTTTTTGTCTGGATCTTTTGATTATTTTTTTTTTTTAATTAAAAAATTTTTAAAAATTAATTAAATATACTAAACTTATGTGGCATATTTTTTTTAAACATGAATTTTGGTGTAGTCTCTTATACATGGTACTGATTTATATTCATTTTGTCCCATGTATGCTGATGTTACAAGTTTTATGTTTTGTAGTGTGCCATACCTTGGACATGTTCTTCAATGTTAGAGGCAGTTTGCCTTGTGTACGTATTTCGGGTGTCAATTAGTACAACTGGGTTGAAGTGCAGTAGATGTGGACCTCCAGCCAAACCACTGCCTTCATGCAACAATCCACTTCACAATACAATAAACTGCACACATTTAAAAGAGCAATTACCTTTCATAAACAGACTCACGGTGAAGTGGAGAGGCGTATTGTGTCCCAGCTGTTGACTCTGATGGATGGACTGAAGCAGCGATCTCATGTAATTGTCATGGCTGCCACCAACAGACCTAACAGTATTGATCCAGCTTTGAGGAGATTTGGTAAGCCATGGTTTATTTAGTCCCAAACTGACATGTTTTTTGAGTGGTAGAAATATTAGAACCACTACCATCTGAGTGTTTGATACTTTAGATGAAGAGATTGATACTGAAGTGTTGATATATGGTATTTCAGTGTGAAAATTTTGGAGACATAAATATGAGTTTTAAGTTCAGGGGCTTTTATAAAAGACATGAAATTTAAGAACAACAAAAACAGAGTAATGTTTAGGATGGTAATAGTGCATTAGTGTTTGTTTATACATGTGTTTATATAAAGTTTATAGGAAAGTGTGAAATGAATGTTTGGTAGCAGTAAATTATAAAATCCTTTTTTAATTTTTTTTTGTTAAACATTACTGATATTTACTAAACAGAAGAAAAATCTGAACTGCTGTTGTGGTCTTTAGCAAGATCATTCCATTTTTGCTTAAAGGTCGCTTTGATCGAGAGGTGGACATTGGCATTCCTGATGCTACAGGCAGGCTGGAGATTTTGAGAATCCATACAAAGAACATGAAGCTAGGAGATGATGTTGATCTCGAGCAGGTAGGATGATTTGGATTGTGCACTGACACCTCAGTTTTTATCTTACAAGTCATCCTAGAAAGGAAGGCTGAAGGACATAGGAAATAATAGGTATTTTCAGTGTTCCAGCACAACTGATTATTTAGAATTTAATGGAGACATTCCATCATGGTGTCTTAATAGAGCTTCCATTTACTCTTTATATATCTGTTGTGTTTTGATTGTTTCACTAAAAAAAAAAAAGGAAGGTTTTTTTTTTAAAACTTTTCTATATTGTAGTTAAAAGTAAGGTAATATTGGTATTTTGAAATGTTTTTTTTTAAAAAATATTGGTACTCAAATTGGCACATTTCAGGTTGCTTCTGAGACACATGGTCATGTGGGAGCAGACTTGGCTGCCCTGTGTTCTGAAGCTGCTTTACAGCAGATTAGAGAAAAGATGGATCTCATTGATCTGGAAGATGAGACAATTGATGCTGAAGTTCTCGACTCTCTTGCAGTGACCATGGAAAACTTCAGAGTAAGTCATTATGAGATCTTAAATGAATTTTATTTTTTTTATTGTTTATTACCTGTGACTTTTGGTGTTCATTTTTATCAGCAGCTGAGTGTTTTTAAAAAGGTAAAGTGTGTACTTCATTAATAAATAAACCTGTTTCTGGTTTTTAAAAACTTATATAATTGTTTGTTGTCATGGCTTCACTGCAGTATATATATATATATAATTAGTAGGCATAAAATTCCTTGATGAGGTTGAAAGGCTCACGAAAGACAGGAAAAATTGGCAAACTACCTTGCGAGCCCTATGTGATGTTTAACTGCACTGGAAGGATATATATATATATATATATGTTTATCTCTTATATGCATAATTTACTTTCAGTGGGCTTTAGGAAAGAGCAATCCGAGTGCTTTGCGTGAAACAGCTGTGGAGGTGCCTAATGTTACTTGGGAGGATGTTGGAGGCTTGGAGAATGTCAAGAAAGAGTTGCAGGAGCTTGTGCAGGTCAGATCTTTTACTATCATTAGAATGAGAGCTATAAACACCTTGATTTCTGTTCAGAAAATGAGCTAAATCATTGATTCAGATACAGCATTAAACCCCCACATTTGGTTATGAGACTTAGGTTTTGTTTCCAGATTTTGTATTTTTTGTATATTTCATGCAGACACAAAAAGTTAATTAATTCGATATGTATGTTCAGCATGTTCAAACTATTGGATAGAAGTATATGTTATAAGACCTTGGATTAAGGACAAATGGTTGTTCATGCTTAAAGACGAATTTTTTTGGAAGCTACTTCTTGGTATCTTTGATTGGCTTGATGAAAATTCTCTACATCATCACTTTTTCCTAGCCAGGTCACATCTATTTTTCCCATTATATAAATTTCAACTTCATGTCATATATTTCAGTATCCTGTAGAGCACCCAGAGAAATTCTTGAAGTTTGGAATGACTCCATCCAAGGGGGTGTTGTTTTATGGACCACCTGGCTGTGGTAAGACATTGCTGGCAAAGGCAATTGCTAATGAGTGCCAGGCCAATTTCATTTCCATCAAAGGACCAGAATTACTCACCATGTGGTTTGGAGAATCTGAAGCAAATGTTAGGGACATATTTGACAAGGTAAATAATTTTGTCCTCATGTATTGAAAGCTTTAATGCATCAATTAAAAAAAATAATGGGAGGAAAAATGAAAATATGATTTTGACTCAGAGTAATTACTTTTCTCCAGTCAGATTTTACTAATGTCCCTCCAAAAATAACATAAACAGTCTTGACATTTTCTGTCTGACCAAAAAACACCCCTACCTGAGTGGGGGAAAGAATGCCAGAATTTCAGTGACGTGCTTTTGTACCTCTGATCACAACAACTGACATTTCTCTGTAAACTTGGACGTGTTAGTGAATCGAAACACTGTATGCACGCAACCTGATTCATGCTCTTACTCAGCGATGTGTACCAGACCGTAGTCCAACAGCATATTTGAAAAAGTATTGTGAATGAGGCATTGCCTGGACACTTTATTTTTTTAAAAATATAGTATTGTGTGTTTGGTGTAATTGGATGAGGGCTTGCTTATAAATTTTTTTTTTAATTCCAGGCTAGAGCCGCTGCTCCATGTGTGCTTTTCTTTGATGAGCTTGACTCAATAGCAAAGTCCAGGGGAGGAAATGTTGGTGATGGAGGTCAGCTTTTTTTTTTTAATTTTTACAGTTCTGTAGTTCATTTATAGAGGACATTGTTAACTCTTTGCATGTTTTGTGACGCACCGTTAGTGGATTGTGGAGCCATCAGAACACTGTGTTCCGCACAGTGCGATGGTTGTGTGTTGCTCTCTAGTTTTGAAGTTAATCAAAGTATACTTAAAACCGGCAGTTCCACTCCCTTCTGGAACACATTTCTCGACACGAGGCGTGTGGGTCAGCTTGAATTCAGAGTATGTTAATTTAACTTTTTTTTTTTTTTTTTTCTCGAAGTTTATCATCGCAAGGTTTTTGTTTACCAACAAAGATGGTTTCCAGTGGTAGTTTATTTTGCCCAGAGCAGCATATTTCTGCTTTCAAAATTTAATTCAATAGTGTCTAGACTGCGGTGAAGAGGATGCAGTAGTAGTAATTTAGAATTTTCGGACCCACGCAGCACTGATTCAGAGGATGAGGATGATGTTTTTTATTTTTTGGTTCAGCAGCAAAATGCGCTAGAAGGGTAGCTGGTGATACTACTACTTAGTTTTTTTGCTAGTGCTAGCTGTAATATCACAGTAAGTAATGCTGGAGATTGTGTAATTTAAAAAATTAAATGTTGTAAATAGAATGCTTCAAATTAAAAAAAAAAAAAACCACAATGGCCTGTTTTCTGGTAAATATTAGTCGCACTTGTTTTCATGTAAATATTACATACTCACTAGGTTTTTTTAGTTTACTGTAAATGCATAATTAGTGTATGTTTTCATCTAAATTTTGGAGGATATGTTAAGAAAAGGTGTTTGTGTGCATTTTTATTCATTATGGATATATTTGACCAACTACAATGGATTAACTTGAGGGGTAAGTAAAAAAAAAAAAACATTATTCCAGTTTCTTCATTTTCCATTCTTTCTTCTCAGTTCTTAGCTCTTTTTTTCTGTTGTATACTAATAACATACTAACAGTTTTATTAGAAAAAAAATAAATTTTTTTTCCTGTTTAAATTTTAATTCAGACATGGAGCATTCCAAGATTTATAAGCAACATTTGTAAAAAAAAAAATTCTTCACATGCCGCAGGCAAAAAACATGGACGTTAACTTGTGGCCAGAGTAAAAGCGCAGGTCTTGATATGTATAGTGGGTATAGTTGTAAAAGTGAATGAAGTATTTCCATGTTATATGTATAATGCATCAGAATATCGTAAAATTGTCGTTTTAACACTTTGTGGACCACGGTTATTTACCCTGAAAAATCCCCAGTTCCCAGCCATTTTTCATTGGTGTTTCCAGAAGAGGGTCTGTTGTCCAGTAATCTTTCCAGTGTGGCTTCCTAGTCTGGCCCATCAAAATGATCAATCCAGAGAATTTGTTCATGTCTGAATGTGTTATATTTTCAGACAAAAAGGCAGTAGTTTGTTCATATGTTGGGTCTGTGCACAGTATAAATTTTCATGATGAACTAACAGTTTAAAAAAATCATTGCCAAACACTGTACTGAAAATTTCCTCTATGTTGTCTGGTTTGTTTACATTCACTGAAACACCAGGATTTCCTATAAATTTTTCGAGAACTGGTGTAGAATCAATGTTACTCTACACACCTTTATCACTGCTAACTATATCACAAATGTGAAATACTTACTGTTGGAGCATCATATCCTGACAGTCACTTGAATTTTCACTTCAGACACAGCAGCGCTGTGCCTAGTTAATGTATTTTTAATCTGATTGCCATCACAGAAATCACTTTGAAACACATCAATTTCATTGCTAGAACCATTAAACTGTGATTTTTAGTCATCACTAGGGTAGTCTGACAAAAAAATCAGAGCATAATTCATTGTAAATCGCAGTGTCATCGAGTGAAACATGCTCCACCATTTGCACAAACTGTTGACTTGGCGAGATCTCGTAAACACATGTTCCCAACAGCTAAAACCATGAGATTTCTATTATTT
Source organism: Achatina immaculata (assembly GCA_009760885.1). NCBI lineage: Eukaryota > Metazoa > Mollusca > Gastropoda > Stylommatophora > Achatinidae > Lissachatina > Lissachatina immaculata. The sequence continues at coordinate 46,738,714 of CM019720.1, read as the reverse complement.
TTAAAGTTACGAAGATTGAAAACAATATTTTATTATATTAACTTTGCAGTAAAAATACAGACAACCAAAAATTACTTTAAATAACACGCTAGAAACAGTTTAAATAAGACGACCATCATAAACGGTAAATCCGCCTTTCAGCCAACAACGCATGGAAACCAGAAAATGGATTTCCCTGTCTTTGGCCCGGGAAGTGTTACGAAGATTTCATAAATGAAGAGTTTTGTTTTTTTTTAGGAAAAAATATGCAGTGTGATTTTAGCTGATATTTGTGTACTACTGTCCATTGCCGATATGTAGATCGACTTGGATGTATCCGATCTCGTCGTGTGATATGTGGCATAATACCCAGTATATAATGTCTGAAATAACCTTCTAACTACTTCTCCAGTCCATCTAATAGCCTGGATCTATTTGGGGTACATTCATGAACAGTGGTCTAGTCATAGGGGGACGTGCTTGCCTCCAAAGTCACACAAAAATTGATATTTTTTCATTCAGTCGAAACATTTGACCTCCGTTGTTAACGAGTTCAAAATGGCAACATGGGTCACTAGACATGAACACTAAACTTTTTACAGTCAGACATTACACCGGTTTTCTAATGAAACAAGGCTAGTGTACTTATAAAGATGTTGGCCAAAACTTGACAAACCAGAAGTGTTAATGTAAGAATGCTGGCAGGGGAAGAGTTAAAAAGAAGGTAGGAGTAAAAGAGACAAGAAAAGTTGAGAGATGAATCTTTTAAGTGAGAAAAAAAAAAACCAGGTTAGCAGAATATATTCAGTAGTTACTTAGATAAGCTGCTGATGATGTCAAAAAAAAATAGAGAAAATGCTTGCTAAATTTTGTGGTATTTGGAAGGAACTAGAAGAAAACTGAAGAGAAATCTGCTGTGAAATTTGAAAATGTGTTCTGAAAGAAAATGTCACACTTGTAAGTGGAATATAAATAATGGAGTCCTGCTTGCCCAGCGTGAACAAGAAGATATGCATGTCATAATAGAAAAAAAAAAGAGGTCAAAAATGGATTGATCATGTGCTCTGAAGAGACCCCGGCAAAATCACTAAAAAAAAAAATCATGCGGTGAACACCCTAAAAAAGGGGGGGGGGGGTCGCCAAACAAGGAAGCAGAAATGTGTAGCATGCAGCACAACTGAGGCATAGTACAAGAGGCTGGCCACAGACCATGAATGGTGAAGAGAATTTGTTGCTTCACTGCAAGACACCACAAAGCATACTTGGTGGTGATTGCTTAGCTGATCTGCTGACCAAGGACGTGAATGGGTTGTTAGTAGATTATATATGTGTGGTTAGTTTTCTTATCATTTTGTTCTTGGTATTTAAAACAGCCAGCAGTAAAAGCACTGCAAAAAACTGCTATGAAAAATTTGATGTAAGAAAACATGCAAAAGCTCAATATTTTGATCTGGGCTTACCTACTTAGAGTAGTGATGTCTTTAATAAATATCAGTTTATGGTAATAACCTACCAGATTTCTAAAACAGGTGGTGCAGCTGACCGTGTGATCAACCAGCTCTTGACAGAGATGGATGGTATGTCGGCCAAAAAGAATGTCTTTATCATTGGTGCCACTAACCGTCCAGATATCATAGACTCTGCCATCCTGCGTCCCGGTCGTTTGGATCAGTTGATTTACATTCCACTGCCTGATGACAAGTCACGTGTCCAGATTCTCAAGGCAAATCTCAGAAAATCACCTATATCAAAGGTGCTTGCTTTTATTCATTGTTGCATGTCTGTAAGCTCACATTTAATATCAGGATAAGAAGTGTTAGATATTAGCATCTGGACTTCCTTTATATAGAACCATGGCTTCTTTGCTCTACTTATGAACAAATTGGGGGGGGGGGNTACTGCTCATTAAAGAATGTTTTTCTTTATCCTGCAAAGCCAAACTTAATGCATTCTGGGAGAAAACTGGTATGTTGTGTACTGTAACATCTGCAAATTAATTGTTAATGTATTTGTTATTATTTCTTGTCTTTTGACAGGATGTGGACTTGGAATACCTGGCCAAGGTGACAAAAGGTTTCAGTGGAGCTGATCTAACAGAGATTTGCCAGAGAGCATGCAAGCTGGCCATTAGGCAGTCAATTGAGGCTGAAATACGCAGTGAACGTGAACGTGCACAAAACCCTGATGCAGATATGGTACGTTAGTTTTATAGTAAAATGGCTGCCCAGCTGAAAAGTTAATAAAAATGTCTTGATTAGGAATGTTGGTGCCTGTCATTTGAAGAGGACTGTTTCTGTCAAGCCATAAATTTTGAGAATTCAATGAAATAGACATCATGCTGTACTGGAATCTAGTTAACTGACCCCGAATTCTCACCGGTCAGTTTGCACATAGTTATGTAAGCCAGATCAGTCACATAGTAGAGTCAAGATCATACTGCGGCAGAAATTTTAGGGAAGTGAGACACTTTAGCTCATCCAGCTTTTTGTCTGAATTTATACATTTTCCAGTCATGAACATTTCTGATTACTGGACATTACTCAGAAAATAATTATTACATTTGCTTTTGAATGAGCAGTTCGTTAAAATTTTGGTGAGAATTAACTAACAGTCCATATCCGAGTCTCATTCCAACAGAAATCATAATTGCTCTATTAAATGTGGCATATTTGAAATCTCACTTTCCATCTTTGGCAGCATGGTTATAATTTTCAGACCATTTTTATCATTGCACAAAAATTCAGACTGCTCTCATAAATCATAGAAAGTTATGTGGCATATAAAAGACTGTTTTGAAAGAGAGAGATGTTGGCAGTTAAAGAACTTGTTGAGCATCATTTTGCTGAATGCATTTGCTCATGAATGATTCTTCCAGTACTGGATTTGTATTGCTCTGCAAACATAATAATGAGAAAGTTGTTTTCCTAATTTTTTTTTATTGTCATTTTAAAATAGCTATAATCAGCTGTTAAAAACACTTAAAGTACCACTGTAGTACTTAGATGGTGAACAGAGTCATATCATCTCATTTTAGCGAGATCTTGATTCAAGACCACACTGGAGTCAGAGGGCTAATGAGACTGCAAATAAGCAATCTAATAATACTATGATTGTCTTGTCAGTGAAGCTGTAGCAGGATGTTCAGATCAAGAGTGCGGGTGATAGTTTATATCAAGTGAAAGAGTTAGTTCAGAGTGCAAAAAGGATCTGAAGGTCTGCTGTACTTGAGGTTGTGTCAGACAAAATTATAATCAACTTCTGACTGGGATATTTAGCAGAATTAACTCTTTAGTGGTTTCTGAAACATCAGACCAGGCTCTACTATGTCCGAAATGTTATGATGCTGATCCCTAAATTTAAACTAAATTAGTTCAGAATATTATAGAAAGAACATCTCTTATCAATATTGTTAAATCACTTCCAATTTACAGGAAGTAGAGGACTATGACCCAGTGCCAGAACTGACAAGAGCTCATTTTGAGGAGGCTATGAAGTTTGCCAGGCGGTCTGTAAGTGAGAATGACATTCGAAAGTACGAGATGTTTGCTCAGACCTTGCAGCAGAGCCGAGGTTTTGGAGGTTTTAGGTAAGCATTTTGTGACATGTTTTTGACTTGATATGTAACTAGATTTACTTACAGCCTGCATTCTTCCTTTCTTTTGGGTAGGTGGCTAATTTTATGCAAAAGAATTGGAGTAGGTGCATATCAAGACAGCTTTATATTGTAATGTGTTTTGATTTATATTTCCCCCGTTTTTTTTAAAAATATCAGTTATATGCTTTTAGTGGTTGTTAGATTTCTTTTTTCCTTGTTAATTTACTTATAACTGTTCATCTAAGCCCTTTCATTGAGCTTGATAGATCATAACTTTCATACCGCTTACATTACTTTTTTTTTTCTATGGATGTACGAGCAATATTGATTCATTTTTTAGATTCCCTGGAGCATCTGGACAGAGTCAAGGTCAGGGTGGTTCAGGTGGCAGTGGCCAAGGTGGAAATCTTGGTGGAGATGATGGTGATGAAGATCTCTATAGTTAAACTGGATGTCCTTGTGTGTGCTAATTAGAACTGAGATTCTGGAGTTAATGTGACTGTTCTAAAACAATTCATTCTGGGATTTTTTTTTTTTTTAAAGAGGGAGGGTTGGGGTACGTGTGCTAAATTACGCCTATTCCTACATCAAGACTGGCTTGAAGAGACTGTAAAGGAAAACAGACTGCAAAGAGGAAGAGAAAAAAATAATTCTTTATTTTATTATATGATGCAGGCACTCTGAACATGATGGATGTTTTGTACTTGTTTGTCAGTGTTCATTATTGTTTCTCATTCATTTCACTAGCTTCTGTAGTGTAAAACTGTCTAACATTCAAAATTTTCAGTCTTCTGTGTGTAAACTATCTCCCAACTTGTTATGATAAAATGATTTTAATTTCAAAAAGACAACTTGCCCTACTTGTTTCATTGTAAACTCCAACATTTCAACCAACTGAATGGATCTCATTGAAAGCGGCAGTAATGTGACTACCGACATTTAATTGAAAAGTGTTGCCTTATTGGTTGAAGAAATTACAGATCTGAAATTTGCAAATTCTGATTTTTTCCAGAAGTAAAATACTTATGTTGGGCTTGAAAATGAGATTTTTGCACATTTCAAATTTGTGTTTCATGCCAGTAAGTGTTTCGGTATGAGTGAAGATGCGAGAGGGGGAAGTATTTCTCATCCCTGTGTACACTGCACTTTATTTTATTTATTATTATTTTTTTTTTTTAATTTAGATCATTTTGAGTCGTCATCTTGACAAAAATAGTTTAGGCGAACTAATTTAATTCATTTATTAAAATTCTTATATAGAACTCAAGAAGGCAGATTCTGTTTTCAATTATACATTGTATTTGTAGGCTTGATTTTTTTTTTTTTTTCTTGTTCATTTGTTCTTTCAGGCCTTTTATTTGTATGTTTTTTTTTTTTGGTCCTTTGAGACAGTGGAAATAAAAGTTTAACCTTATATTCCAAAGTATTCGTGTGTTGTGAATTTTCTTAAACTGAAATGATTCACAGCCCTTAAGGTACCAGACAACAGCCAAGACACGCATATATTTTTCTTATCATCATTCTTTATGGTTATCATGTTTTACACTGCGCATATTTTTTGTTTGCAGTAGTTTAAAATTATGAACTCCCAAGTGTGGAACACAATCATAAAACTTCATCCTAGTGAACAAAAGTCTGAATAAAACCAAAAGTTCATTATTTCTGACTTCTTTATATTAATGTTCAGCCCCACTTTTCTGCTGCATGTTTCCTCCTGCGTGTGGTGGTGAGTATGTGCTATATCATCTGAATATCCAAACAACACCACTGACAAGATTTCCATACCCACTGGAAAATACTTCAACAATTATTGCCGCAGTTGAAAAACTATCAGACTCCAGAGTTTGATACGTGCCCTATAGTATTTCTCACATATGCAAGAACGATACTAGAAGCTCTTCGGTGCAGCAAACTGCCCCAGAACTTAAGGATGCCTTGTCAAAAATTGGCTTGCAATGAGTCACCTTGCAGTGGATTCCATCCCACTGTGGGATACCGGGCAGTGAGAAAGCTGGCCAAAGAGGGCACTGAAATGGAGCAACCTGACATACTGATCAGAAGAAAAACATGATAGGAACCTACAGGAAGCCACACACACAACTACATGATGACTATCACATACTGAACAGAAAGGAACAAGTCACACATAACTCTGAAGTCATATGTATACAAAGTTTAAATTTGGTACTTCTACTCTTTGTACATATGCCCAGGCACCCCAAACTGTGGAACATATCCCCCATAACTGCACCAACTATGAGATGCTGAGAAGCAATCACTGGCCCAGTGAAACCACCAATGAAGACCAGCTCTATGGTTCTGCACATGAACTACACAAAATGGTGAAATTTATTCAAAAGACAGGACTGCAGATATAGATGGAAAATGTGTATGAAGAAGATATGCATAATCCAAATCCTCAAGCATGGAGAACACTGTCCATCTAACACCATTTTAGGTTACTTTAGTTGTTTTTAAAAAGGCTTTAAACTGTAACAATTTATCAGCATTTCTACTTTTTTTTACATGTGAAAACTATATTGCAGCTGAGGCCTGTTTTATCTACTCCATTCTCTATATAAAACTTCATATTTGGTGCATCTTTACTACTGTATTAACCTTTGACAACCCTCTTAGTCTTTCATCTGGTTCATGATACAAATTCATGCAAAAGCTTAAGGCTTCAAATGGGTTACTGTATAATCATGACATACTTACTCCATTAAAATTTTTTTTTAAATGAAATCATTGAAACACAAATGTCTGATTCATGACAATGGTCAATGTTATATTAAATGGCACAAAATAATTCACAAAGTATTAATTCACATAATAGGATCCAGATAAAAACGCAGTTTTCATAATTCAATTGCGATTCATTATTAATACAATGCTCCAGAATTGAGTCAATGTATGTTGCATAAATGATAAAATAATGGTCAAAGCATCAAATGTTACTTGCAAATGATCACATTATCTGATAACTGTCTAATTCATTCATTCATTCATTTGCATGCCCCTTGCGGAACTTTGCCTCCCTAACGGAACTCCTGTAGACCTCTCGGTTGTGAGTAAGATGGCCTGCTGCTAATGCATCCATTTGCAGATCATCAACGATGTCTTGCAGCCATTTTCACCTTGGTCTTCATCTCTTTCTTTTTTTCCATTATGTACCCTTCCAAGACGGTCTTATCTAAATTATCATGACATTTAATGTGTCCATTATTTCTCTGTTTAATCCTCTTTACTAGCCAGCCTTCTTCAATATAAGTTCTTGTAGTATGGATATGTCTGTTCTTTTGTCTGATTAGTAATGGCATGATAATTCCTCATAAAGTTTTCGTGTTGCTTGGGAGCAGGTTATAGTGGCTGTTTCTTCCTGTCTCTGAGTGGAACTACATAACTAATTCGCTTAATAAGAGCATCAAATTCACTTATGAAATTTCTGACAAGTCCATCAACTTTTTGGACATCAAAAATATCTGTTGGCACAGACATGCTTGTCATGTCTGTATTTTACAAGCCGCCGACAGCCACACCTATTTACTTTACACCTCCTCTCCTGAAGCTTGTAGGAACTCCATCCCATATTCCCAACTCCTCCATCTTCGCTGCATATGTCAGGATAACTTGGATACTTTATAAATCAGTTCAACAAATTATAAGAATTTTTCCATCATCGCCGCTACCCAGAAAATGTCCTTCGGAAAGCATTCAACTGCATCCAACTGACATAGTTAAATTAGAACTTCCTTTTCACCTGCATGGTCAGGTGGTTACAAAAATTCTTTATCGTCATCTGGCCCTAATCCGATACTCGTGACATTTTCTCTGATCCACCCCTATTAGCATACAAATTGGAACCAAATCTTAAGGACATCCTCGTCCATAGCCACTTGAAGTGGAACCCTGCATATGCTGGCACTAGAAAATGTAACCGCACTCACTGTGTTACCTGCCCTGTAGTCCGGGAAACAAAAATGATCACTATTCCCAAAACTATCCTCACTCTCCATGAGGCATTCACACGCGAGTCCTGCAATGTGATATATGTCATTGTATGCAAAAAAATGCAGGATAACATTGCTGAAACTGGCCTCAGATTAAGAGACCGCATGCAGAAACATCTGTGCGGTATCACCTAGCATGCCTCGAAACCAGTCCCCAAATCATTTGCCACAGAGGCAAATCTGACTTTCTGGTAACAGAAATCAAACAATGTCACGCAGATGACAGATGCCACCTAGTGCTTGAGAACCACTACATTCAGGAATATGGGACGCTGGAACCACATAGTTTGAACTCATTATTCAGCTACACCTGACATTCTCCTCTTACACAATCCTTCCACTAGGTTCCATTCCCTTCTCACTTGTTACACATGGTTCAGAACCACCTCACAGCATCACATTACAACCTCTTTGTGCCTTAACTATAATCACATATTTCACCCTTTCTCGGCTATATTACCATTGTATTACTCTTTCTCCCCTCTAGTTTCACCACCCTTAGTTACGACCCACCTATCACACATCCCAAGTCTCTATTTAAATACTCCACACTCCACTAAGCGCATTTCTGACACACAGCAATGGACAAGGCACAGCTTCTTCCAAGTTACAGCTAAGAGCTCTATTCATTTTTTTTTTAAACACAGCATTCATGTGAATTTATATTTTGTCTCCTCTTTCTATTTCTTTGTTCTGTGCATTTTTGTATGATTAAGGTTCACGCAAAATGTCACAATTGTGTACTTGTTAAGTAATAAATCTGTTCCTACTTTTTTCCTAGTTTATACATTTTAAAAAGCAGGGGGCATGCAATACTTCTTTAGCAGACTTCAACTGCCAAGGGAACTGGCAACCACCACCCTGTTAGCCTGGCTGGACCTGTTATGGGGTAGGGGAGGGGGAGTACTAATGAAATGGTGGGATAGGGTCTTGGTTGGCCATGGTTCACCAACCCTGACACTAGCATGTCAGTTATGGGTCAGTAACTTCCAAATCGGACCACACATTTGATAAATGAGAATCTTTTTGTCTTCAGTGAAAATTTTTTCCTGTTCCATGCCCTTTTTTTAAAGTTTGCCAAATATCATAGCTGCCTTTCTTGTTATTGTATTGGTTTCTTTGGAGGGAAGGTGGCTACAAACGTAGATACTAGATTTTTTTTTAATACACCTGCTAGATAAGTGTACCACCTCGCAGTGGTGAGGGTTTTAAGATTAAATCTTAGCCTGGGTGGAAGGACCACCTTGTTGATCATGGTACCTAACATGCCAGGTAAGTTGATACAAGATAGCTGAACCTTTCCACCGATTCAAGTAAATATTCACTCAGAACTACCTTTTGTATACATACAGTGATAAAAGGTCACATTTAGCCATATTGTTGATCATCAGATGCTACGAGTCATGAGAGCTGCATAATCGGCCAACAGGAGTTCCAAACCAGCATATCAAGGATACATACAAATAGACATGGCACACTGCTTTCAAATGTACATTTTGAAATAAAATATCTGCTACTTTTGGTATATACAAAACTATTGCATGGAAATCAAGTTTTTAAATAACAACTAATGCGTTAACCAAAGGTTTATTTCCCATGTTTAGCAGCATTAAAAGCCTCAAATATTGTTAGGAAATTTCTGGTTTTAAAATGGTATGAAGTCACACAGCAGAGACCGCAAAATACACAATATTTGTCAAGCATGTAATACTTGTGTATTGTTTTGCATATAGCACACTTTGCACTAACATTCTTAACAGTAGGAAAATTACAGAGATAAAAAACAGTTAAGAACACAAATAGTCAGAAACATGCTGCTAAATTTTGATACCAAAAAATATTTTCCACTAAAATAAAAGTGTATTTTTAATTATTTATAAAAGTATATAATAATAATATATTATATAATAATAAATATATTTATTATTATATAATAAAAACTTTCATCAGCTTGACATTTATGTAACATAAATTAAGATTATGTGTGTTCAATATTCCTCTATGAATTAAAAAAAAGGTACATATCAAATTTAAAACCTCTCCCAAATGTGCTCATGTAATGGCTTACTATGAAATATTTGTTGTACTATAATATGAATACAGGCAACGCAGTGTAAATTATAAAATGCCGTACATTTACAGTTAATTACACAAAAGAATCCAGCATTAAGAATACAAGGCATTCTGTAAGAGAAATTTGTACTGCCAAGTGTCCTGCAGCGTGAAACATTTTGAGAACTGCTGTGCTGCCCCAGATGTTACTCAATTTTTTTAAGCTCCTTCCCCCCTCTCCTTTTTCTGAATTCTGAAACTCTCACACAAGTTAACAGAGAGAAAACATGTGGTTCTGGTACTGCAAGTTGTCAGATGAAAGGCTTGTAAGCTGGGTTTGGTTCTGCAAGTTCAGGCCCGAAAGTTGGAAAAAAAAAAACCAGGTCACTGTAAAGGTAGTAGCAAAGATACAGACACAGAGACAATAGTTTTTTTTTACTGGACTGGAAAGGAGAGAACAACTTGCTTCCATGGGAATTGCAAAATAAGCGATGAGTTTGAAAATTAGGAGAGCTTGGGATAGAAATAATTACCAGATTGCTGACTGACATCTATAACAGTAACTATGTCCCATCAGACCTTTTTGCAATCAGTTTTCACTGCCCCACCAAAGAAGCAAGGTGCAGTTGAATGTGAAGACCATCAAACCATTAGTCTTATGAGCCATGTTACCAAAATCCTGCTTCGTATTGTCATGAGAAGAGTCAGGAGCAAAATAAAACCAGAAATCGCAGAAGAACAGCGCGGCTTCGTCAAAGGAAAAGGCACAAGTAATGCCATATATATATTGAGAACATTGATGGAAAAATCAATAGAAGTAAAGACGGACCTATACTTATGCTTCATAGACTACTATAAAACATTCGATAAAGTGAGAAACACAGAAATTATAAGAACGCTGGAAGACATCAACAAAGATGGGAAAGATCTGAAACTCATCAAAAACATACACTGGCAGCAATCAGCAGCAATGAAGGTTGAGAACTAAATAGGAGTATTCCAAAACATAAAATTGGGAGTGAGACAAGGATGTATTCTATCTCATGATCTCTTTTCCTTGTGCATTGAAAACATACTGAGAAATATAGAGAGCTTGCCAGGAATATCAACTGGCAGGTACAACCTTAACAACTTAAGATATGCAGACGACACAGTTCTGATTGCTATAAGTGAAGGGGAGCTACAGGCCCTTCTGGACATCGTGGTTCATGAAAGTAAAAGTAAAGGTCTCAGCCTGAATAAAAAGAAGACTGAAGTGATAGTCATCTCAAAGAAAAGAATACCACCAAAATGTAGCATTACCATCAATGGCACAGATCTGAAACAAGTTGATTATTCAAATACTTAGGAACGATTATAACAGCTGATGGGAAATGTCACAATGAAATAAAAAGCAGACGTTCCCCGGCCAAGTCAGCATTCAAGAAAATGAGAAACATCTTGTGCAACAGATCCATATCAATGGAAACAAATTCTCAGTACTTAAATTTTACATCGAACCAATTTTGTTGTATGGATGTGAAGCATGGTCCATGAATAAGAGAATACAGCGAGAAATGGAGGCCTTGGAAATGTGGTTCATAAGAAGGATGTTGAAAGGTACCATGGACAGCTAAGAAAACCAATGAAGAAGTCTTAAGAGAGGCTGGAGTTAAAAAGGCAAATTACAGCAAAGATCAGAGACAGACAAGCGAGATTTATAGGACATTTTCTGAGAAGAGGAAAATTGGAACACATTGTGGCAACTGGAAAAATTGAGAGAAGAAGAGACAGAGGAAGATAGAGAGAGAAATTACTGGATGGGCTGTTAGTGTGGCTAGGAAGAAAGTCACCAGCGATCTCATAATCAAATCTAAAGACAGGGAATCGTGGAGAGAAATGATCGCCTACGCCACGTAGCATGGCACTTGATTGACTGAATCTACTTCTTCTGCATTCGAATTTGTTGGTCACTTTAGATCCTGATCCCTGTCGACATGGCAAAGCCAGCGGTCCTTTCCAGATCCTGATAGGAGCCCCAAAGCTTTTGCCCCAAGCCACGTCTCACATATTAGGTCTGCATGGATTGGGCACTCTTGTAGGATTATGTTCTGGACTCCACTGCCACATGGACACTCATCTGCGTGAGACATTTTGAGTTGATGCTGGTGGCTCAGAAGTCTGCAGTGGCCTGTTCTTAGGCAAAAGAGGATGGTTTGCTGATGTCTTTGTAGATCTGGTTCATTGTTGTATTTCAGTTTCTTTTTCCATTCAGATCTGCACTGGTTCCGGATTATGGTTTCCGCCTCTTGGTAGTTTACTGGATGATTTGTTTGATCTTGATTGCTGCCAGCTTTGGACAGCCTGTCTGCTATTTCATTGCCAGCTATTCCACAGTGGGATGGTACCCACTGTATGGCCACTGTTGTTGACAGTGTAAGGTGCTTCAGTTCTGTTGTGATTTCCTGTATGTTTGCCTGTGGGTTCTTTGTTGTTTTTAGAGATTCCAGTAGTGCCCTGCAGTCTGTGAAGAAGGCTATTTTGTGTGGTGAGTGCTGGTTTTCTGTTTTAAGTGTTCTGAGGGCGTCAAGGAGGGCTATTGTTTCTGTCCTGTAGTTGGAGGAAATCTTTCCTGTCACAAAGGCCTTTTTGGTTTGTCTCCCATCTGTGTATCTTATGTAAATGCCCCAACCTCCATTTTTTACTGCTTTTTGTGCAGACCCATCTGTGTTCATGTGTCCATTCAGCTGGGTTGTATTTGCTGTCAGTCAGCTCCTGGGTCAGTGTCTTCATCTGAAGTGTTGTTAGGTAGTCCTTTCTGTGTATGCCTGGTACCTCAGTGAGGACTGTTATCTTTTCACAGTGACTGTGCTCCTCCACAATTTGGAGTGGTTCAGTTTCTTCATGAGAGGTGGGAAGGAGGTCTTTATAGTGTTATTGCAGTTGTGTTGTCAGATAGCTGAAGCTGGCTCTTTTCAGTCTGTTTTTTGTGGACTCCTGAATTCTTTTGTTCATAGGGTGGGTTGTCAGGCATATTAAATTTTATTTGTGGATCATTAGTTTTTCTTTGCACCTGATCTCAAGTGGTTGAATTTGCGTGTATTTCTCCATCTCTGCGATGGGAGTGCTCTTCATTCCTCCTGTGATCAGCCGCAGGCCAGTGTTTGTGTTGGAGGCTGTAGCCCAGGCTGTCGTGCCATATTCAAGCGTTGATGGTGCCCAAATATCCTTTTTTTAGTATGTTGCTGTTGGCTCCCCAGGTTGTGCCTGCCAGCTTTTTGACCACAGCTAGCTTTTTAACTGCTTTGTTTTCTGTGTCCAGCAGGTGTGGCTTCCAGGTTAGTCTCTTGTCCAGTTTCACTCCGAGGTATGTTGGCTGTTCTGTCTGTGTAAGCTCTCTTCCTCGTATTTCTAGTTTATAGTTTTCTGTCTTGTTGGACGATGAGAAGCAGGTAGCTGTGGACTATGTGGGATCTATCATCACTCCTCATTTTGTAGTCCAGTCTCCTAGGGTATTTAATGCTTCCTGTATTCTGTGAGTTGCTGTTAATGTTTTTTCTGCAGCATTCCACACAGTGAAGTCATCTGCATGCAAGGTGTGTGATAATTTGTTGGGCAGTTTGTCTGTGATGTCATTTATGTATATCAGGAACAGAGTGGGATAAATAATTCCTCCCTGAGGAACACCTTGGCTCAGGGTGACTCTGTGACTTAGCTTTCCATCCATTTTGATCCTGGCTGCTCTGTATCTCAAGAAATCTTGTGCCCACCAAAACACTGTTCCTTCAACCTTGTTGTTGAGTAGTTTCAGGGGAGACCTTTTTTCCATAATTTGTCAAATGCTTGTATTAGGTCTACAAGGTGGCCAGAATTTTTTTTCTTCTCCTGAAAAAGAGTTTTCTATTTCTTGGATTGAATCTAAATAATGTGTATCTTTCTTTGATTTACAAAGCATCTAACTACAGTAGATTAGACTGGAAGTTTAACATTCTATTTTAGTCTTGCAAACCCAAGACAGGAAACTATTATGAAGAGCAAAGTAACTAAATATCTTTCTTGAGGATCAGATTCCTTTCAGCCCCTTCCTTACCTTGTGCAGGGACAATAAAAACACTGATATGTCTTTTTTTTATATATGGAAATCCTTCCAATTTTTAGACTGGACAATTAAAAAGAAAAAATACAAAGGGTGATTGATAAGTTCTCAGCATAAGATACAACGGATTATTTGTGGCCAACTTTTTGGGGTTATTTCTCAACATAGTCCCTTTGCAAGTTTATGCACTTAGTCCAGTGATCTGGAGCATACAGATCCCTTCTTTGTAAAAGTCAGCATCTTGTGCCAGTAGAAAGTGGTGTACAGCATGAATGACATCATCATCTGAAGCAAATTTGCGACCTCTGAGCTACTTTTGAGTTTGGTAAACAGGTAATAGTCCGAAGAGGCCAAATCTGGGGAATAAGGAGGATGTTCAAGAAGCTGGAAGCCGCATTCATGAATGGCAGCCATTGCCACCGCCAACTTGTGAACTGGAGCGTTGTCTTGCTGAAAGATGACTCTTCTCGTCAATTTCCCTTGATGCTTTTCCTTCACTTTGACCCACAGTTGCTTTACAAGATTAGTGTAATAGGCCCCGGTGACCGTTCTGCCCTTAAGGTAGTCTACCAATAGCATATCTTCTGAATTCCAAAAGATGGAAGCCATCACTCTGCCTGCAAACAGAACCACCCTTGCTTTCTTTGGAAGTGGAGATCCATGATGTTTCTACTGCTTTGACTGTTGTTTGGTTTCTGGTTGAAAATGATGAACCCAAGTCTCATCCATAGTCACAAACTGCTGAAGAAACTTTTCAGGATCTGCAGAAAACTGGCCAAGATTGTCTTTTGACATGTTGAGATGCTGTCGTTTGTGATCAGCTCCAAGAAGTTTCGGACCCATTGAGCAGAGACTTTTGTCATTTGAAGATCACCCAGAAGCATTGTTATATTAGGCAGGTCACCATCTTCAAGTCTCTGTGGCTTCCAGTCAAATTTGAGTGCTCTTAGTTCCGTATAAAAATATGGGTTCAATATAACACTGAATAACTCTCTTTTTAAAATATTTTTTATGCCCAAAATCATTGTATTTTGTACTTTAGAACTTGGCCTCATCATGCCAAAAAGGTGCTTATGGAATATGGTGTTAGTGCCGATATTTTCCCCGAGCAGTCAGAACGCTAGAGGGTGATGTAGTCAGCACACTAGAGGGTAATATAGTCTGCACACTAGAGGGTGATGCAGTCGGCACACTAGAGGCTGATGTAGTTAACAAAACCTTGCTGCCTCTCCTTCCCCAGCTTGAAAAGCCAAGTACCCGTTTCTATAGATGGGTAACTGAGGTGCCTTCTAAAAGATCTTGAATCACCTACTTTCACCATGAGAGACAAGTGCACTACTTGCGCACCCTCTGGACATGTGCTGCTCCTTAATTATAGTTTCATCTGGAACAATAAGCTTGACCATCAGGCTCTGTTTTGTTTCTCAGTATATCCAAATTTTTTGTTATATTCCATTATTCTCTTCCACCTGTCTGATCCACTTTGACATATGTCAAAGTAATTTGTTCCATCTAGGATATTGTTAGTTTTGTGGTTTTTCTAGTACCAATTAAATATGTGGAGAGTCCTTTCTGCTGTCCGCTTTGTCCTTCGCACATTACAAAATGGCCATTACCTTCTGCAGCTTTCTGTTGTGCCACTATGTGTAATGCACTTGGGCTAATGATACTTTGCACATTTAAAGCACATGCTCTAAGGTTTGCTTCTGTGTAGAGTGGGCACTTTGGATCTTCCAACACATTCACTTTTGCAGGTCTGAGACTGTAGGTAGAAGGTTATACATGGAGTAAAGATGAAGCCAAGCCTCATGTTTGTTCTTTCCCATTCATTGTTCTCTCAACAACCTGTGCAAGTTGTCAGCTGGCCTTGCTGAATCTTTTAAATGTTACCTGGACCCACATGCCTTCTTTCTGCTTCTTATTTTACTGATGATCATATTTCTTTGTTTTTTGTTTTTTTGTAGGATGCCTAATAGCACCACTGAATGTTGCCCTTCTGTTGCTTCCCTTGCTGCAGTCTCTTCCTCATTTACTTTCCATGTCCTCCCAGTGTTAAGAACTGGATGCACATCACATTGTCATAAGACACTTTCAGCATTGTTGCATTTATCTTCCTTTTGCTCACTTCTACTGTACTGGAGTTTAAATGAAAACAGCCACATCAGTTTTGATATCAGGATGAACAGAAGCTACCAAGTCCTGAATTTTACCAGGATCTTCTGCTTTTATCTATGCCATTCATTTCACTGTCTCAATGACCTTTTTGACTGTGCTCAATTTTTCATTATACATTCTGCCAAATGCCAAAACTTTTCAGTTTTTTTTTTTTTTACTACTGCTGGCATTCTTTGTTCTGTCAACCTTTTTGACACTGTCAGTATTCCAAGTGATAGGCTCTTCATTTTTTTTTTTTATACTTGAAACTTATATGGCAGAAATAAACTTCAAATTTGATTTTCAAAGGGTGAAGAATTTGTCCCAAAAGCCCATCTGGCATTCTGTCCCTCATCATACAACTTCCATTCAACTTTAAAACATTCAGTATAGTACATTAAGTACTAAATACATAAAGTCCATGGGGAAAATTTAAATGACAAAACTTTTACATTCAGCCTCTGATCCACGCCTTCAATAATATATAAAACATTAAATACAGGAGATGTAACTATTCAAACATTCACACACATCACTCTGCAAGTTAATATACAAGCGTACATTGATATAACTACTGCAGGTACTCCAGAAACATACTCTGATTATTACACAAGTCTGAGCTGTAAAGTTCTTAAGGGGACATATAACTGAATTCTAATAGCTATTGAAAAGGCTTGAGTTGAAATAATGAATTTTACTTATGAGGTTTAGATGAGATGGAATGGTATCCCAGAGGTTAGCAGCAGAGTAAGCAAGATTTTTCTTATATGGGTCAAGCATAAGTTTCGAGAACTGACAACCATTTAGATGTTGACTATGCTTTGGATTAGATTTAAACAGTGACCACAAATAAGGTGGAGCATTCTGAAACATAATTTTATAAACTAATTTGTGTTTGTTGAGAATGAGTCTACTTTTAAGAGGCAGAATTTTGAAATATTTGTGCTGATCTGTAGTCTGTGCTGGATGCATGTCACTAATAAGATGCACTGCTTGTTTTTGCAGTGAGTAAAGTTTTTTTTGTGTTAGATGATGAGCAACCATCCCAGACAGTGGAACAGTAGTTGAAATGTGTTTGCATTTTTTATGTTTGTCTTCCTTGTGTCTTGGTCGATAAAATGCTAGTTTTGGCTAACTAGTGAACTTCTTGCACTGTAAGTTTTGTCAAACTTTGTACATGAGTTCTAGGTAAATGATGGTCAGGCCTAACATCAGACCTTTAGGTACGACCTAAAGTTTTATGTTTGCTAACATTTTCTATCTGTGAAGTTTCTGCACTTAATCTTAATGTTTTTTGTTTTTTTGTGAATCCAGCAACTTCTGTCTGGTTGTAATGAGCGTAAATTTTAATTTTGTCTGTATTTATCATAAATCCATTATTACAGCTCCATTTAATTGTATTCTTGTTCTTGTATCATCTCCTATAATGTTGGAGCTATTGAATATTGTTCCCAAGCATTTATAGGAAATTTAATCTTTATACTTTCTATTTGGATATGATCTTCATGTTTATCTTTTGATCTTGCTATTCTCATGTATTCAGTTTTCTCTTGGTTTACCTTTAGTCCCACTTTTTCTGCTTCTTCTTTTAGATGCTTGAAGATTTTAGTGGTATCTTGTAAAGTTTCTCCTACCACATCTATACCATCTGCATATCCTAATATTTTAGTTCTGTCATTGGTGGTCTGTTCTTTATCTATTGTTCTTATAATTTTTTCCATGACCAGACTGAACAGCACTGGGGACAAAGCACCTCCTTGCTTCAGGCGTGTTCTTATGTGTAAACTAGGAAAAAAAAAAGTAGGAACAACTTTATTATTTAATGACCACAAAGCTGTGATGTTTCGGCATTAGCCTTAATCATATTTCTTCGTCCTGTTTGTATTTGTATGATTAAGACTAACGCTAAAACATACACAGCTTTATGGTCGTTAAGTAATAAAACTGTTCCTACTTTTTTCCTAGTTGATATCACAGTTTCACTGCAGTGATTTGTGTACAGGTGTATACTTATACACTAATTATTGTCTGCTCTTATGTGGAATGATTGTGATTTCCTTCATGTATCACATTTTCTGCATCTTCCATATATATCTTAATTATTTTTATGAGTTTCCCTGGTGCACCAAACTCCTACATTAAGTTCCTTAGGCTGGTTCTGTGTATGATGTCATATGCCTTTTTGAAGTCTATAAATATGTTATGGTCTTCACTTCTGTACTTCCAACTGTTTTCTGTCTCAATAAAAATGTAGATCTATAAGGATCACTTTTTCCTAAATCCTGCTCGATAATCTTCTAGATTTCTTCCACATAAGGTTTTTGTCTATTCAGTAATATCACAGATAGTATTTTATATGATAATAATGATATACCTCTGTAATTTTCACACATTCTTTTATTTCATTTCTTATAAATGGAAACTATCAGTGCCTCCTTCCATTCATCTGGAAGTTTCTCTTCTCTCCATGTCTGTTGCATAAGGGAGGCTAATGATTCACCAAGTTCTATTCACCCTTATCAGTTCTGCATATATTTCACTGGACCCTGAAGCCTCATTGTTTTTTCAGTTGTTCTACTGCTATCATTATTTCTTCCATTTCAGGTTCTTCCATACTGTACTTACACCATAACAGTTGAAACAGCACAAGTACTATGGTGACTTACAGAGGAACAATCATGATAATCATTCAATAATACACACAGTACACACACCATGCAAGCGGTGAATAAAGTCACAACAGTTTACAGAATACATTAAAAAAAAGGAATGAATAAAAACACAAAACAAAACAAAGAAAAGAATGAAATGAACATTATGTCAGTCTAAACGGAAAAGAAAGGTTGTCAATATTTGATTTTTGAAACTAACATTGAGAACAAGTTTCTCACATTTTGCTGAATAAGGCTCTTCTTTAGTCAGTTCTGATGGATGTTTCAAACTATGTGGTGTCTGTATATTGACATGTTTAAACTATGCAGTGTAGACATCATACTGGCATGGCTTAGAGATGATTTAAAATCAAATTTCATAAACATATATTTCACAGTAAAATCCCTTCTGAAACACACAGAAAAGTTAACAAATTAGGATTATTTCACATTAGATATTGTTATTCTATGAAGATAACAAAGTTGATCTTTCATGGCTAGACAGCTGCTCATCTTACTGTAGTCCGTGGTTAAAGTCCCAGCTAATTCTCTTGTGATTTTTATTTCTCTCACGTCTAAAAAGTGCTTCATGTTACTTTACTGTGTAAAGACAGCACACTGTCCTTGATTGCTTTGTCCTTGATTGCTTTGTTCTGGATGGTTTATTGCACCCATTCAACTCTTAACTCTATGGTTTTTCTGTTGTTGAGTGTTGAGGGTGTAATTCTTCACTGCAGCGTGCCTTAACCCATCATATCAAACTGACTGGTCACCACACAGACTGTGTTTTCTTTTTTTGCATATACAGGGTTATATAATGGCAAGCTTTGGCAGAAAAAGCTTTGCATAGTTCACTTGTGCTGATTTACTGTGACACAATCTGACTCACCCGCTTCACCAAAAATAAGTGGCAAACTTGGAAATGGCTGAAATCAGAAACTGAAAGAAATTAAAGCCTTCCAGGTTTTTGCTAAGTATTCCTGCAAATGCACATATTTCACAATTTAAACCAAATGAAGCAAATTTAAAACTGAATTTCACCAACATAAATTTCACAGTAATGTCCCTTCTAAAGTACACAGAAAAGGTTCACAAATTAGAAGATGAAAAACATTTTCTTTCACTGTGACACCATCTTGGAAGGAATAAAAAATATAATAGGGTAATCAGTAATTTCAGAGTCCTTTTGAACTTTACTTGTTTAAACCAGTGAATCACCCATAAATGCCTTTAACGGTGGCACCTTAGCATACAATTTCACTCTTTGGACATTCATCCATGCCTTAAGCTGCTTTAGAATTAGAAGCATTCCCAATACAAGCAGTAATGGAGACAATCACTGCATTTCTTACTTACAGCTTCATCCCTCTCATAAAATATCCAGATGTTCTAAATCTCACAATGAACCCTATTTTCAGCTCATAATTTCTTCTGGCATGTGGTGCACCACACTGTAGTCAAATCATGGAATACCTCCCTTCTCCATGGAAGTATCGATGCAGCCATTTTCTACAGTATACGCTGGTTGGCTCCTTGCTGTGAATGTGAATATCTTCCTTTCTCATTCAGAAGGAAACAGGTCTGAAATGACAGATTTCAGTGAAATTTTGCTCTTTCAGGATGTGTACTTAGCTTTCCTCCATTCATTACATATTCAATGCAGCTCTCTGAAGGTTCTAATTAACCTTTAACCTTCTTTACAACACTCTCTACTTGATCCGAAGTCTTCATTGAAGACTTTCAGGTGACAACTTGGATATCTTTGAAGAATGCTGCTGTTTGTCTTAGATTTAATTTTCACCTTTGGAGCAATGGACCAGTCTAATCCTTCATGAGTCTGAACATTCATGTTGATGCTCATATCTCTCTCTCTCTCTCTGAACCTTAAGTGCCCAGGGCAAATGGGGCTTCCACAAAGGTTTTCCACAAATGCTTATCCTTTGCCTTTTTTTTCTGCTCTTGCCCAGGTGAGCCTTCTATTGCTCAACATCCTCTCTATTGTTCTTCTCCATGTCTCTTTTGGTCTACCCTTACTTCTGTTCCCCCTGTGGTGTCCATCTTAGTGCTATTTTTGGAAGTGAGTTGTCAGTCATTTGGAGCACATGTCCCAACCATTGCCAGCGTCTTTCCTCAATAATTGCCGTCAGTGGCTTCATCTGCATTTCTGCCAACAAGATGTTATTTCTTATGGTGTTTGGCCAAAATATATGTCTTGATCAAAATGTTCATAAAACAACTTTTGACTTCTTTTCAGTGATCTTGTTTTTAGTTCTTCAAATAAATATTTGGCAAACCTAAATGAAGCTGTGTAGAACTTTTATCTTTTATCTAGACACTTTATTTCCTTTATATATATATATACTGTGTGCTTTGGATAGAGCTTAACTCAGAGACTTCAGGCATTACCTAACCCATTTCAGTCCTTCCTTTCTTATTTCACTTGCTTTCTTTTATTAAACATTTTGGTGAGAATAGTTTATCTGCTCTTTAATTGTTTCTATCTTCCTCAAATCTTCTCACTGTCATCCGTATTTTTATTTCACTCTTTTGCCAGCTTGTCTCCAAGCTCTCTGTGTCACAGTGAAGATTTATGATGTTACCAAATGATTTCAGTTCCCTTCCCCCCACCCCCCAAGTATTTTCCTCTTAACTGCTCGTCCAGTTCTTTGCACAATGTTGTGCTCTGTTTTTTTTTTTCTCATATAATCTTTGTATTGTGGTTTGGCAATGACTTTGTCTCTTATGTCATCTGAAGGCTACATCAATTCACTGGTGGCTGTCACAGCCTGAATATTTTCTGTACTGTAGTTCGATTCCTGACAGAAGTTTTCATTATATAAAATTCTAAAAAGTCACACAGGAAAACAAAAATGCCATGTTCATTTTCCTTTCGCAAGCTCCATTTGGCAAAAAAATGACTTGAGTTTGAGCTAATTAACAGTGCACAGGTCCATACTGACACAGAAATCTTCAGCATTAGATGTTAACAGACAACAACTTTCATCAATATGTCTTCGTGACCACAATGTTCAGCCAGCAAGCAACTACCAACATCAGTTTAGCATCACAATCACCCACAGCTCATCAGTAAAACAATCAATATCTTACTTTATCACTATCAAAAATAGATCAACCAAAAACAAAAAAAAATCAGCAAACTTGTACTCATATCAACATCAGAATATCTTCCAATGCTAATTTCACCTACACTATGGAAAAATTTATATGTACCTTTTTCTATACTTTAAAAAAAATTAAAAGTAATGTACTTTCCTGGGCTACTCAAATTAGTCTTCCCATCTGAAGGTCCCTTCCCAAAAGAAGAACATTACCATTCTCAAATTTTTCTACCAGAACAAAACCTCACAACACGCACTTTTTATTACACCTGCTCACAAAACTCAATCAACAATGAAGTAAAACAACCTACTTACTCTGTCCCTCCTTCTTCTCTGTGATGTAGTGGATGGCTGCAGTCCAACAGATAACAAGCTTAGAATTGTATTGCCTAACATCGCATAAGCTTAATAGTGCTCAATATCTATTACTTAAAAACACAGTATCAAGCAAACAGAAATAACAAATGTTGTAATATATATACAGGCTCTTGCGCACTTCCTCAAGGCCTGTATAGTGCTACACAAAAAAAACAAAAAGATCCATTTCCAAAGTTTTCCATGGTTAATAAACCATTTACAAAAATGATCTTCAAGTGATTTCTGGCACACTGCAGAATTCAAGAAAATGATGCAACAAATCTTCTGAGCAATTCAGTGAATAAGCAATCCAAAAATCAAAATCATACAGTTTTTTTTTGTTTAACTTAAATGAAAACACCATTCTTGCTGCCAGCAAGATCTAATTAATGAATTGTAAAAATTTTACATCAATAAAAAAATTGGGATACAGGAAAATACGATGTTAAAAAGATGATAAACCTTAACATTACTGAAATACTTCTAGAATTAAAATACCACAATAAAACATTTGAATAATTCCTATTTATTAACAGCTACTCCCCCTCACTGCCATCAGCATCATTGCCTGCTTCAGTGCCAGCTGTCCGAGAATCATTTCCACTCTTACGAATGCTCTGGTCTCCACCATCAAACTATACAGAAAAGAAAAGGAACTTTTTAGGTGATTTCTTTTTTTTTTTTTTTTAGCTAAAATAAAAAAACCTAAGGCACAGTTCAAATGCAGACCTCTCTTGCCTTCCAAGAATTCTCTTTTGCCAGGAAGTTATCAAAATTAACAGCCATTTATATGCCTTCTCTAGTAAGTTTCACTTAAGCACTAGTCAGCCTCTGTTATTCATGGTTTTGGTAATTTTCATCCCACAGGATTAATCATAACAATGATTCTAGATCTACTGTGAAGTAATCCTGGCAGACTTCAGACTGCCACTATCAACCATTAGGCTAACATAAATGTCTATGTGTCATATATAACTTGCCTTGGCATCATTAAGTAGATTTGAATATTTTACTCCCCTGGGAACAACTGTGTTAAGAACAAACTTATCTTAACATAGTTTTTTATGAGACAAGAAACATAGATCTGACTGCTTAAAAACTCTAACCTACTACTGTAGCCCAGAAACCTGTAGCAATCAGCACTAATTGTAATTGTTATTTTTGTAAAATGTAATGTCAGGTTGGTGGATGGATGGGGACACGGAGATAGCTGGTGGGGATGAGGAAAGTCTGATGTGAAACCAATGAATCCAGGATGTGACAAGTCTTTGGGTCTCTACAACAATGGCTGTCAGAATTAGGTAAACAAAACAGAGTCAGCAGACTATATGTGGTGGAGAATGGATATCAGCGAAGTACTCATCGGATTCCTCATTCCAAAGTCGAAGTGTCTCTGTGGAACTGTCTCAAAGCTGTTAGGCCTGATGTGGAGAAGGGGCTTAAGTACAGCCACCAGAGGCTAGAAAACAAAGTTTTGGCCAGGCCAGCCTACATCACTGTCTTCATGGCAAGAAAACAGTCTGCCCAAGCCAAGAAAGGTGCTGAAGTTGGAGGTAACCAGCCAGAAGGTGCACTGGAAAAATCAGGGTACCACGCATTATCACTAAATGCGTACGAAGAAGAAGTAGAATACTTTTATCACTGGAAATGACAAAATAAGTTATCTACTTTTATTTCCTTTTCTCTTTTTTTCCTCTTTTCTCTCTATTAACTACGAAGAAAAAAAAAATTAAATATTGCAGGATCATCATCATTTCTGCATTATAGATAAGTTGACAGATGCTCCAATCTTCCAATTCTTGTTGAAAAGTTCTCAGTACAGGTGCATATACTCTGCAGCACTGGAAAGAATCAACAGGAAAGAATGGCTGAGGGGACAGAATTCATTGTCTTCATTCCAAGAAGCCATAGCACCACTGATTCTGCCATTCTCACTTCTAGCAACTAAGTAGGTCTATAAATAAGGAACTAATTTTTACATGAACATCCTTCTGTCTCTTAATATACTGACTAGTATATTTTAATATTCTCTGATGTACCATACACATCACACATGCGTGTGTGCATGTGTGCATTGAGTAAGCAAGTAAGTGCGTTGGGTGGGTGAGTCAGCGATATTTCTCTTCACCATTTTCAGTTTCTCTTCAAAATAAATTTTTTTTCTCTCAAAATTCTTCATGGGATATTTTTAAAAATATTTACGATATTCACAACTTCTGTAATTTGTATTCAAATTATTCTCAGTTTCTACAAAGCCACATCTCCAAATGTTCAATTTACACCAAAAAGATCTTTAAATAATCCAGAATACGTACAACAGTCATAAGTATAATTATGAGTATGCACTAGTCACATTAAGTAATTATTAATGTTGAGAACAGGGATGAAGATGACTGTCCGATGAGGCAATCAGCGACCCATAGCTGACACGCCAGCGTCAGCGTAAGTGAACTACAGTTGACCAAGACCCTGTTCCACCTCTCTGTGGTACCCTCAGTAACAGGCCTAGCCTGGCTAACGGAGCAGGGATTGCCACAGTCCCCATGGTGGTGGAGTCTGCTAAAGAAGCACTGTATATTTCCTGCTGTTTTAGCTGTAATCTGAGACTGGAAAAGTAGCTGCCATAACCCGCTTCCACGCCAATATAATGCTGTGCCTCTACACCTTTACAGCATCGGCTGCAAAGTTACAGCGAGTTCGTACAAGTACAAGTAATGTCGAGAACATACAAGCAAAGATTTAAGATGAATGAAAGCAACATATTATCTGAAGAAACAAGCTTGAACCATGAACCATTTCAATGGTTTTTTTTTGGTTTTTTTAAATTAAAAATAAAATAACAACAGTCCTATGAGGCATTCCATGCTAGACATGCGAATACGCCAAAATGAAACTGTTGGTGTTTTCACCTATCTGGCATGGAAAGCCTCATGTGAATTTGATCTGCAGTCAGAAGTTCATAATTTTTTAGCTCCTGCAAATACAAAAAGTAGGCACTGGATCAGTGAAAGACCACAGCATATATTTCTACTGCACAAGAAATTCATGTGTCATGGATTTTGTTTTGTGGTTTAAGGGTTAAATTAATGATAACAAACAAGAAGAATTGTCTGCTGTTAGAATTTCTACTACACACAGAAAAAAAATAAGACAAAACATAACATCTTCTACTTCTAATAAGTTACTCCAGATACCAGTGATATCAATTTACCACATAGAGCACGCAACAAAATATTTTTAAAAGTCACTACACTAATAAAGTGACCAACGTCTTCAGCACTCTCAAGTTAGACAACTCTAAATCTGAAAATGAATGTTTTATGTCAGAATAATCACCTTTCCTTTTCTGATGTCCTTGCTACCAAATCGAGCATTAAAACTGCCTGCATCCCCAGCACCCATACCACGTGCATACTCCACAAGCCAGTCTGGCACTGGCTGTTGGGCCTGGAGAGATTTTTAAAAGTAATCTATTACATTCTGAAAAGGTCTCAAATAATTACATTCTGAAAAGATTTCAAATAATCTATTACATTACAAAAGATGTTTCAAAATAATATGTTACATTTGAAAAGAAGTTTCAAAATAACCTATATAAAATAACTCTGAAAGAGATTTTAAAATGATCTACTGCATTCTGAAGGGGTTTCAAAACAGCATATTACATACTGAAAAAATTTCAAAATAATCTGTTACATTCTGCTGATATTTCAAAATAATGTAATTTGACCATATATTACATAATATGGACATAATTACATGCAGTGAATGAAACAGAGGTTGGCAAGTGCTGCAATTTAATATTTATTAATATTTAATATTTCATGATACAAATACAAAAAGTCAATGTTAAATAAAATAAAGGAGTGCATATGTAGTTCATTTTTATGCCAGGAGGAAAAAAAGCTGAGTAAGTGCACCTTTTCTAATGGCAGAGATGTGAACCACAGCTAATCAATATCCTACCTGACTTTGGTGCAGTATTCCTTTGTGAAATGCTATACTATAGTGGCCTGGATCAACAGCTTTGTGTAACATTATCATGTAATGTTCTGAATATGGTTAGACTACTCAGGACTTTAGTGCCTTCTGTTCTGATTATATATTTTCAACATTTTCTTAAGAAACATTTTTTTTGGAGAAGCTCTATGTAAACAACTCACTATATATTCTTTATGATAAATAAGTTCTATGTAAACAATTCACTATATATTCTTTATGATAAATAAGCTCTATGTAAACAATTCACTACATATTCTTTATGATAAATGTACCTTGGTATCTACCATAAATAGTCTTTTTTTTCTTCTTAATGTTCAAAAAACAAGTTGCACACAAAGAAATCCACAAATAAAAGGTTAAGTTTCAGTTTTAAATAAAATATCATTTATGAATCTCCGTAACACTATATATACATCTTCCATGAAAGACAACTTTCAAAGAAAAAAAAAAAAACTGCATTACCTCTTTCAGAATTCTGACAAGATTAGCAGCTAGCGGCTGGTCAACTTCTGCATTGTAAAAACTTGTAGCTTTCCCAAGGTTGCCACAGCGACCAGTTCGACCTATTCGGTGAACATACTCATCTATTGAGGACGGTAAGTCATAGTTAATCACATGCATTACTTCAGGAATGTCCAGCCCTCTGGCTGCCACAGATGTTGCAACCAAAACATGCACCTTGCCACTTTTAAAATCACTAAGAGCTTCCTCTCTTTCTCTCTGAAGACGATCTCTGAGAAGAACAGAAAAATCAGCTCACATTTAAAATAAGAAATAAACACACAAAAAATCAGCCTACAGCTAAAGACAGTACACAAAAAAAATTAAAAACACCCTATGGTTTAAAAAAAAAAGCAAATATAAAAATCAGCCTATGTTAAGCATAAAGATATAAAAATCAGCTGGAAAAAAACCTATATTTTGAAACAAATATAAAATTCAGACTATATTTTAATAAGCAAACAGTTCACAGTATCAGCTCAAATGAACCAGTGATCATCTTAACTTACACTGACCGGTTAACTTTGAGCCTCTTTCTAGCTAAGGCTATGGTAAAGATCATAGAACTGCATCTTTGGCATAGAATTAGCATGGCCTCTACTTAATAAGCACTGAACAATAAGATGATTATTTTTTTGCATGACTTGTATGACTGCCAAGTGAAATTTTTCCTCAGTTTTTTTTTTTTTAAACATTTTCCTGATTAAAAATGAAGGAAAAGTTAAGTGTTTCATGATTAAAAATTAAGGAAAAGTTAAGTGTTTCATGATTAAACGAAAGTGACAACTGACAGATTGGTTTTTAAGAAGTATTCAACTAATGACTTTATCTGTTCTCTTTTTTCAATTTTCAGATACTAGGTAATGGAAACCTACTGTCGTGATGAAGATCACAATCATTTTTTAAAGTTTCTAGTGCTAGTCCCATAGCCTCTCCTCCTGATTTAGACCCTCTGACCAAGTTTGTGTTGATCTGTGCAAGCTGGATTACTATATTAGATGTTCCAGATGAGTTCCTTTTCAGCATCTGTGTCTTGGCAATAAACTACAGCCGATATATGTGTTTCTAGGGGATAAACTACAGCCGATATATATGTTTCTAGGGGATAAACTACAGCCAATGTATATGTTTCTAGGGGATAAACTACAGCCGATGTATGTGTTTCTAGGGGATAAACTACAGCCGATGTATGTGTTTCTAGGGGATAAACTACAGCCGATGTATGTGTTTCTAGGGGATAAACTACAGCCGATGTATATGTTTCTAGGGGATAAACTACAGCCGATGTATGTGTTTCTAGGGGATAAACTACAGCCGATGTATGTGTTTCTAGGGGATAAACTACAGCCAATATATGTGTTTCTAGGGGATAAACTACAGACGACATATGTGTTTCCAGGAGATACACTACAGCCGATATGTGTGTTTCCAAGAGATACACTACAACCGATATATGTGTTTCCAGGAGATACACTACAGCCGATATATGTGTTTCCAGGAGATACACTACAGCCGATATGTGTTTCTGAGGTCAGCAGTGGCCAATTTTCAATGAAAATGGGATGACCTTTCTGTGTCTCTGGAGCTGGTGAATTAGATATCAGTCAATTAATCAAGTGCCATGCTGCATGGCATAGGCGATCATTTCTCTCCACAATTCCCTGTCTTTAGACTTAATTATGAGATCACTGGTGACTTTCTTCCTAGCCACACCGACAGCCCATCCAGTAACTTCTCTCTCTGTCTTCTTCTGTCTCTTCTCTAAATTCTTCCAGTTGCCACAATGTGTTCCAATTTTCATCTTCTCAGAAAATGTCCTACAAATCTCGCTTGTCTACCTCTGATCTTTGCTGTAATTTGCTTTTTAATTCCAGCCTCTCTTAAGACTTCTTCATTGGTTTTCTTAGATGTCCATGGTACCTTCAACATCCTTCTTATGAACCACATTTCCATGGCCTCCATTTCTTGCTGTACTCTCTTATTCATGGACCATGCTTCACATCCATAAAACAAAATTGGCTCGATGTAAAATTTAAGTACTCGGAATCTTGTTTCCATTGATATGGATTTGTTGCACAAGATGTTTCTCATTTTCTGGAATGCTGACTTGGCCTGAGCACGTCTGCTTTTTATGTCATTGTGACATTTCTCATCAGCAGTTATAATTGTTCCTAAGTACTTGAAACTATCAACTTGTTTCAGATTTGTGCCATCAATGGTAATGCTACATTTTGGTGGTATTCTTTTCTTTGAGATGACCATCACTTCAGTCTTCTTTTTTATTCAGGCTGAGACCTTTACTTTTACTTTCACGAACCACGATGTCCAGAAGGGCCTGTAGCTCCCCTTCACTTTTAGCAATCAGAACTGTGTCATCTGCATATCTTAAGTTGTTAAGGTTGTACCCGTCAATTGATATTCCTGGCAAGCTCTCTATATTCCTCATTATTTTTTCACTGCACAAGGAAAAGAGGTCATGAGATAGAACACATCCTTGTCTCATTCCCAATTTTATGTCTTGGAATACTCCTATTTGGTTCTCAACCTTCACTGCTGCTGATTGCTGCTAGTATATGCTTTTGATGAGTTTCAGATCTTTCCCATCTATGCTAATGTCTTCCAGCATTCTTATAATTTCTGTGTGTCTCACTTTACTGAATGCTTTACAGTAGTCTATGAAGTGTAAGTACAGGTCCATCTTTACTTCTATTGATTTTTCCATCAATGTTCTCAAAATATATGTGGCATTACTTGTGCCTTTTCCTTCGTTGAAGCCACACTGTTCTTCAATGATTTCTGGTTTTATTTTGCCCCTGACTCTTTTCATGACAATACGAAGCAGGATTTTGGTAACATGGCTCATAAGACTAATGGTTCGATGGTCTTCACATTCAACTGCACCTTGTTTCTTTGGCAGGGCAGTGAAAACTGATTGCAATAGGTCTGATGGGACATAGTTACTGTTATAGATGCCACTCAGCAATCTGGTAACTATTTCTATGCCAAGCTCTTCTAATGCTTCCAATTCTTCCTTGGTGATTTTATCTGGTCCTGGTGCTTTGTTGTTCTTCATGTGTTTGATGGCTTCTTCCACTTCTGCTTTTAATATGGGAGGCCCTTCATTATTATTTCATATATCTATTTTGCTTCTACTGTTATCATAAAGTTCTCTAATGTATTTGCACCATCAGGCCATTATTTCACCTCTGTACATTATTGTATGCCCCTCCTTTGCCTTCAGGCAACCAGTATAGTGGTATGTCCTTTTGTTTGTTAACTCCTTTATTTGTACATATATCTTGCGTTTCCATGATAGTGTGTCTCTATTTCATTACATTTCTTATTTAGCCACTCTCCTTTAGCTTTACTGTATTTGTGTCTTATTTCTTTATTTATTTTGTCATATTCATCTTTATCTTCCTTAAGACTTCTTCTCTGATCCATTAATTGGAAAATTTCTTCTGTCATCCACCCCTGTTTAGCATGTCGTTTATTTGGAGGTAGGATTTTGATAGATGTTTGCTGAATTTGATAAGGTTCACTAATTACACTGTAACTCATGAATTAGCCAAGTCTCACTAATTACACTGCAACTCATGAATTAGCGAAGTCTCACTAATGACATAGTAGATGATGAATTAGATCAGGCTCATTAATTACACAGTAGATGATGAATTTGATCATTTTCACTAATTACACAGCAGATGATGAATTAGAACTTTCATTCATTCATTCATTTGCATGTCCCTTGTGGAATTTTGCTTCCCTAACAGCACTCCTGTAGGCCTCTCGGTTGTAAGCAAGATAGCCTGCTGCTGATGCATCTTCTTCTACTTCTTCGTTTGCTTCTACCACCATGACTGCCCTGTGATCCTACTGAATTTACACCTGTGGTCCTCTATAGGTCTCATGGTCCCCAAAAGGACCACACGAGATCCCCGAGAGGACCACAAAAGGTTTAGAGTATCGCACTGCTTGAGCCTGTATTCTTGGTGTTTCTCAGAAGTAGGATTGCATGACACGTGTTTTTTGTTGCATAAGTTTAATCTAGAGTTGGACTTTCTCAAAGGAAAACCTCGGCGTGTTCTGGATATCAGTATATCCCCACTGGGTGAGAGGTGGTAGCCCATCCGGGCTAGAGTTGGACTTTCTCGCCAGAAAACCTCGACTTGTTTTGAGATACCCGTGTATCACTGCCGTGTGAGAGGTGGTTGCCCTTCCAATCCAGCATTAGACTTTCTCATCGGAAAACCTCAGCGTGTTTAGGATACGCATACATCCCTGTCGGGTGAGAGGTGGTTGCCTATCTAGACTGTCCTGGTCCAGTGTCTCCAACTTCAGCATCTTCTTCTTCTTCTTCATTCGCATTGTCTGTCTATACCTGCAGTCCTGTCTCTTGGATAAATTTCACTGTTTTTTGTAACTCATGTATGGAACCGTAGAGCTTATCTTCTTTAGTGGTTTCACTGGCCCAGTAATTATTTCTCAGTGTCTCGTAGTTGATGCAGTTCTGGAGGATATGTTCCACAGTTTGGGGCACCTGGGCACATGTACATAGATTAGTAGTACCAACCTTAAACTTTGTATACATATGACTTCGGAGTCGGCTGTGTCCTGTTCAGAGACGGAAGATGGTGACTTGTTCCTTTCTGTTTAGCATGTGATAATCATCATGTGGTGGTGTTTGTGGCTTCCTGTAGGTTTTTATCATGCTTTTCTTCTGATTATAGGTGACTGGTATGTCTGGTTGCTCCATTTCAGTGCCCTCTTTGGCCAGATGGTCAGCTTTCTCATTGCCTGGTATCCCACAGTGGAAGGGAATCCATTGCAAAGTGACTCCATGTTGTAAGCCAATTTTTGACAAGGCATCTTTAAGGTCTGGTAGTTTGTTGCACTGAAGAGCTTCCAGTACTGATCTTGCATCTGTGAGAATTACTACAGGATATGTATCAATTCTGGAGTCTGATAGTTTTTCAACTGCAGCAATAATTGCCCTAACTTCTGCACCAAAGTTGTTGCAGTATTTACCAGTGGGTATGGAAATCTTGTCAATGGTGTTGTTTGGATATTCAATATATGCTCCTGCCCCTCCATTCTTTATGGCATTATGTGCAGATCCATCTGTATACACATGTATCCAGGAGTCACATGGATATTTGTCATCTAGAACACTAAGTGTGGCTGTTGATCTTACAAGACTGCTCTGCATCTCACCATTCTGCACACCTTTCACTTCAGTCTGAATAGTTATTTGTGTATAATCTGCTTCTTTCCATAGTGTATGCTCTGGTACAGATGATAATGGAGCGACTACAGTTGGAAGGTCAGGTATCAGCTTACGCATACGCTTGGCCTGAAGAATGAAGCTGCTTCTTTTAAGGCGTCCTAATGCCAAGTTATTGAATCTCTCCTTCAGGGGATGGCTTACAGAGCTAAGGAATTTTTCTCCCATGGTCATGACCTTTGTGTCTCTACGTTCCTTTAGCGCTTGAACACCAACTATTTTCTGCATTTCTACTATTGGTGTGGACCTCATGGCACCTGTGATAATCTGTAGTGACTGATTTTGAACCTTGTCTAGATTATGCAGGGTAGTGTTTGATGCTGTGCACCAAGATGTTGAGCCATATTCTAAATGTGGTAGAATACTTTGCTGATATACATTCTTGAGGATTCTTTCACTAGCTCCCCATGTGGTTCCACTCAATTTTCTTAATACGGCTAGTTTTCTTCTGGCTTTTGCTTCTGCACTGTTGATGTGTTGCTTCCATGTCAGTTTTGAGTCAAGAGTCACTCCTAAGTAAGTGGGTTGGTTGTCCATCCTTAAGGGTATTTCATTTACAAAGATCTTACCTGCTTTCTGTTTAGATGAGAGGGTGAACAGAGTGGTACTTGATTTCTCTGTGTTGATACTTACACACCATTTGTTTGTCCATGATGTCAAGATGTCTGCTGCTCTTTGGAGTCTCTGTGTAGCAACTGTCGCATATTCATCTGTACACCACATGACCAGATCATCTGCATACAGTGCCGCTTTGATTCCATAGGGAAGTTCCTTGACCAGGTCATTAATGAATACAAGGAATAGTGTAGGCGAAAGGACTCCTCCTTGTGGTACACCGTGTCGCAGAAGTACTTTCTGGCTTTTGTGTCCATCCATTACTACTCTAGCTCTTCTATTGTGTAAATAGGACTTTATCCAGTTGTACAGTCTTCCACTCACATTGCAGTTTCTTAGTTTCCACAGCAGACCTTTTTTCCATACTTTATCAAAGGCTTTCTTCAGGTCTATCCACGCTGCTAGTACAAGGTTTTTCTCTTGGAATGCATCCTCAATCTCTTGAGAGAGATAGGTCACTTGATCTTCTGTACTGTAGTACTGCCTAAATCCTGCTTGTTGTGGAACGAGAAGGTTTTCACTTTCTAGGTACCATTTTAGCCTCAGGTCAATGATGCGTTCCATCGTTTTGCATAGGCAGCTAGTGAGACTGATTGGCCTGTAGCTGGAGGCAGTATCACTGTTTTTCCCTGGTTTTAGCAGTGGTACCATGCTTGCTTCCTTCCAGATTTGAGGTAACTTACCTGTGCTCCAGCACATATTGAAAATATCCAACAGCTTTCCCATTGCTGCCATTCCCAGGTTCTTGATAATTTCATTGGA
Source organism: Achatina immaculata (assembly GCA_009760885.1). Lineage (NCBI taxonomy): Eukaryota > Metazoa > Mollusca > Gastropoda > Stylommatophora > Achatinidae > Lissachatina > Lissachatina immaculata. The sequence goes on along the minus strand of CM019720.1, from coordinate 46,705,558 downwards.
CACTCCATCTGGTCCTGGTGATTTCCTTGGTTTCAGTTTACTAACTGCTAGGTCTAACTCACTGCGTGTGATTGGTGCATCCATGACCTCCACTTTTCTGACTTCTTGCTCCTCTTTCTGTGGCTTGATGAGCACTGTACGCTCCTTCTCTGGATGGATATCAATGTTGCAGTCCTGTGCAAACATGCGAGCAAAGTGATCTGCTACCTGCTTACCTGTAAGAGTTTTCCCATCCTCTATTAGTGTAACCTTTGTACTTCTTCCAGTACTCTCATCATTTAACTGTTTGATTAGTTTCCACAGTTTCCTTCCATCCTTTTCAAAGTTTAGGGACTCTGTTTTCTCTCTCCAACTTTCCCGTCTGGCTTGCAGCTTTGCTCTCTGAAATTTGGCCTTAGAATGTTGGTAATTACTGTGGTGTTCTTGGCATGGTCTATTTTCTGCTTGCTTTCGAGCTGCTTCCACGTCATCATGGAGTTTTCCCAGCTCACTAGACCAGTATGGTCTATAGTCCCTGCGAGCTCCTCTGGGAATGGTTTCACGAGCGACCTGAAGGATACAAGCATTGAATTCCTTCACTATGCTGTTAATATCCTTACCTTCTATGGACAGCTGTCCCACCAGGATACCTGTACGATGTCTGTACATTGTCCAGTTTGCTTTTTTATAGTTCCATCTGGGGAGAGGGTTACTGGTGTTAAGGAGTTCATTTTCTATTGTCAGGAAGACTGGTCGATGGTCGCTACCTCCAAGCTGTTTTCCAACTTCACGTGTAATGTTCCACTTCAAATCTGGAGAGTGGAATGCCAGATCTGGTGTTGATTTTGTATGCCAAGCCCTTGAGTAAAATGTTGGGGGATCCACTGGCTGGTTGATCAGGAGAAGTCCATTATCATCCTGCCAGCTCTCAACTTCCTTTCCTCTCTTGTCTATGTGGTCATAGCCCCAGCTCTGGGAATGGCTGTTAAAATCGCCACAGACCATCAGTCTCTCTTTGTGTGGGATTGTTTCTAAAGCAAGTGGGTGGTCATTAGGACAGTAATAGTAAAGGAGGTGGAAATCTGTATTACTGCTTTTTAGATGGATCATCTGGTATTTGGCTCCTTCCATGTACTCCCACCTGATATGCGCTGATGTTATTCTTAACAAGTGTGAGTACTCCTCCTTTTCTTCTGTCCTGTCGGTTTGATCTAAAACACTGGTAGCCTCTGATTTTAAAGGCAGCATCTTTGGTTAGGTGTGTCTCCTGTATGCAGCATATACTTACCTGCTCTGCAAAAAGTATGTTCTCTAGTTCAACCTTTTTGCTATAGCCATCTCTAACACTGCTGACACCCTCAGCATTCCACTGCATTATTTTAAGTTCTTGCTTTTTGGCTGTTTTCTTCTGTTGTATTTTTTGGCCAGTAGCTCTACTCTCATGTCTCCTGACTCCACAAGACGAACTGAGAGGACCTCCAGTAGCATTGGGTGGACCCTTTCGAGGCAGGGGGCCCAGCACTGCACCTGCCTGGTTAGTCTTCACAGGGCGAGCACCATGTTTGAAAACTGTAGATATAGACATTTCATTAGCGATAATGCGTGTTACCCTGATTTTTGCAATGTGCCTTTTGGCTGGGTAACTCCGACTTCAGCACCTTTCCTTGCTAGGGCAGACTGTGGTCTTGCTCAGACTGCCATGAAGACAGTGTGGCTGGCCTGGCCAAAACTTTGTTTTCCAGCCTCTGGTGGCTGTACTTAAGCTCCTTCTCCATGTCAGATGGTTTTGAGACAGTTCCACAAAGACACTCTGACTTTGAGATAAGGAACCTGATGAGTGCTTCAACGATATCCATTCCCCGCCACCCATAGTCTACTGGCTCTGTTTTGTTTACATCATTCTGATAGCCATTGTTGTAAAGACCCATAGGCTTGTCACGTCCTGGATTCATTGATTTCACACCAGACTTCCCTCATCCCCGCCAGAGATCTCCATGTCCCCATCCATCCACCAACCTGACATTACATTTTACAAAAATAACAATTACAATTAGTGTTGATTGCTACAAGTTTCTGGGCTACAGAGGTAGGTCAGAGTTTTTAAGGAAACAGATCTATGTTCCCTGTCTCACAAACACTACAGATCTATGTTCCCTGTCTCACAAACACTATGTTAAGATATGCTCTTAACACAGCTGTTCCCAGGGGCAACTTCAGCATTTTGTGGTCATGGCAGCTACCCTTCCTAGTTGTGACCAGGACAGAGCTTTTGTCCAGGAGGATGAATCCTCACCACTAGTGACTTCCACCCCTGGGTTGAGCCGGTTCAGGCATATTATCCCAGTATGGGCATGTTTAGGACATGATCAACCTCTAGAGCAGAGGTACCATGACATTAGTAACATTCAAGTTTCACCCCTGGTGTAAGCCGGTTTAGGCATATTTCACCAGTATGGGTGTATATTTGCAATCCGCTTCAGAGACCCACTAAGAATACAGGCTAAAGCCCTGTGATACTCTGAATCTCTTATGGTCCTCTCGAGGATCTCATGTGGTCCTTTCGGGGACCACTCAGGAGACCACAGGACTTAACGAAGGCCACAGACATAAATTCCGCTGGATCACAGTGCGGTCTTGGTGGTAGAAGCGAATGAAGAAGAAGAAGACTCCACGCATGGCATCCGAAGAATTTCGCCAGCAGTGTCTTCAGGCATTTCGCCCGATATGAGTGCACTTAGGATGTTGCCGACCCCCAGACCAGAGATGCCGTGATTTGACTACTGTTTACTTCGCTTATTTCTTTCTTTCACCTTTTCCACAGTGGTGTAGCATGGCAACCCCATTTGCACCTTTCTTCATTGGCCGGGAGGAGCCCCACTCCATGCACGGCATCTGAAGAATCTCACCAGCAGCAGTAGATGAGCTACCAAACATGACTCTCATCTGCCCGAAGCGTCTGGTTTTCAAGTGCCAGATATTCATCTTTGCCCCTTTGCCTGTCAATTTAAATAGTTCTGCCACGAGAAGGCCAGGAGCTGGACTTGACTGTCAGAGGCTATTTGAGACACATGCCACTGGCGTGGTGAGCGTATCCTCCACCCCACCTCCAGCAATAACAGTCCTTAGAACCGCTGATGCATCCATTTGCAGATCATCAACGATGTCTTGCAGCCATCTTCACCTTGGTCTTCCTCTCTTTTTTTTTTTCCCATTATGTATCCTTCCAAGACAGTCTTCTCTAAATTATCATGACATTTAATGTGTCCAAAATATTTAAGTTTTCTTTGTTTAATACTTTTTACTAGCCAGCCTTCTTCAAAATTAAGTTCTTGTAGCATGGATATATTTGTTCTTTTTTGTGTCCATGATATCTGAAGAACTCTGAATTAGATCAGGCTCACTAATTACACTGTATCTAGTGAATTACATAAGACACACTAATTACACTATAGCTCATGAATTTGATAAGGCTCACTAATTACACTGTATCTAGTGAATTACGTAAGACACACTAATTACACTGTAACTTATAAATTACATCAGGCTCACTAATTACAATGTATCTAGTGAATTACGTAAGACACACTAATTACACTGTAACTCATGAATTTGATAAGACACAATAATTACACTGTAACTCATGAATTTGATAAGACACACTTCTTCTTCTTCTTCTTCGTTCACTTCTACCACCAAAACCGCACTATGATCCTACTGAATTTACGCCTGTGGTCCTCGTTAGGTCCTGTGGTCTCCTGTGTGGTCACTGAAGGACCACACGAGATCCACGAGAGGACCACAAGGGGTTCAGAGTATCGCAGGGCTTTAGCCTGTATTCTTGGTGGGTCTCTGAAGCAGATTGCGTGACACAGAGGTTTTCGTTGCACCAGTTTAGTCTAGAGTTGGACTTTCTCACCGGAAGACCTCGACGTGTTTAGGATATCAGTGCATCCCCGCTGGGTGAGAGGCGGTAGCCCACCCAGGCCAGAGTTGGACTTTCTCACTGGAAAACCTCGACGTGTTTTGAGATACCCGTGTATCACCGCCGGGTGAGAGGTGGTTGCCCATCCAGTCCAGAGTTGGACTTTCTCACTGGAAAACCTCAGCGTGATTAGGATACGCAAACATCCCCGCCGGGTGTGAGGTGGTTGCCTATCTGGACTGCCCTGGTCCAGTATCTCCGACTTCAGCATTTTGCGGTCGTGGCCGCTACCCTTCCTAGTTGTGACCAGGATGGAGCTTTTGTCCAGGAGGACAAATCCTCGCCACTAGTGACTTCCACCCCTGGGTTGAGCCAGTTTAGGCATATTATCCCAGTATGGGCATGTTTGGGACGTGACCGACCTCTAGAGCAGAGGTACTGTGACATGCATAGCCTTCAAGATTCACCCCTGGTGTGAGCCAGTTTAGGCAAAATTCACCAGTATGGGCGTATATCAGGCGTGACCGACCTCTAGAGCGGAGGTGGCATGACATGTCTAGCCATCAAGTTCCACCCCTGGTGTGTGCCGGTTTAGGCATATTTCACCAGTGTAGGTGTATTTCAGACGTCGCCGGCCTCTAGAGCAGAGGTGCCGTGGTATGTATAGCTCTCGCAGCGATACTACTGGACATACCGATTAAACTTCACTTTATCCTTTCCACCACCTTTTCACATCGGTACCGCACAGCAACCTTTATTTCTTTTCTGCATTTTCTTCCTTGACCAGGAGGAGCATCACTCCACGAGCGGCATTCAAAGAGTCTCGCCAGCAGTGTCTTAACCTCTGGGACATGCTGGTTCATGCATTTCACCCGATATGACTGCACTCAGGACGTGGCCAACCTCCAGACCATAGGTGATGTGATTTGACTGTTTGCTTCGCTTTATCCTTTCTACCACCTTTTCCTCGGTGATGCTGCGTGGCAACCCCATTTGCACCTTTCTTCATTGGCCAGGAGGAGCACCACTCCACACACGGCAGCTGAAGAATCTCGCCAACAGCGATAAGACACACTAATTACACTGTAACTTATAAATTACATCAGGCTCACTAAATACACTGTAGTTTGTGAATTATACACAGGATCATAGCTACATCCAATCTCTGCAACCACAATTCAACATTAGACTGAGTTTACCGTGCCCAGAGAATAATGGGCTGTCACAACTATGACCAACATAATGCTCATGACTTACCCATGTATACTTGTTGTAGGGAAGCCAGATTGGCACAGAAATGATGCCAAGAAGTCTGCATTTCTCTTCAGTTCAACAAATACAAGAGTTTTCTCACCACCTGAAAAAAAACAACCCAAAAAAAAAAAACCGCATCCAGCACAATACTATCAAATAGGCACATGGTTCTAATGGCTGAAGCACTGTTATCCAAAAAAAAAAAATCCTGAAATCTGGAAACTTATTTTTTAAAATGTACATAGACATGAAAGAATGACAAGCCTTAAGAGACAGTGACTGACAGTTGTGTACTTCATAAGCATAAACAAACCACCTGCACATGAGAGGACAGTACATCAGGATCTCAAAGCTGACTGCAAACATATATGACTGTTTATCTTTCTGAGTATTGCTTTCTTGTGTTGGCTTTTCAGTTTTAGTCTTATTTTCCCTATACACAGGTTGTGGTCACTGTTGACATCTGCAGCCCTATATGCTCTTACATCTATCAGAGATGTCCTGAATTGCTTTCTAATACAAAAATGATCTATCTGATTTCTGGTTCTATCAGCTGGAGATATCCATGTTGTTTTATGTATCTCTTTGTGTGGAAATATTGTTCCTCTGTTAGACATAATTCAATCAATCTTTCTCAATTCTGATTTACTGTATCAATCCCTTCTTTCCCCATATGGACCCTAATTACAGAAGAAGAAAGAATACATACACATAAAATAAAAACATTCAAACAACTCATGGTGGCCAAAGAAACGAACACAGTAGTAACAAAAGGGGGGAAAAAAGAGGACAAGTGGTGCAAAAAAAACAAAAAACAAAACCAGAAAACTGGATGCAAATGCAAACAAAGTAGACTCAAAGAGAAAGCCTGATTAACAAAACACAATCAGAGGCTGAGGTAACAAGTAAGCCATGGCCAGAGAAATGCTGCTGATAAAAAGGCACTAGCCTACTTTATGTGAAGCTTCCAGCAACAGTAAAATCTATTACTGCTGCAAAAAAAAAACAAGTGGTACAATCCTGAACTCTTTTTAATTCTGCTAGCAGTCAACCAAATAACTTTTAAAAAATTAAAAATAAAATAACCGCAGTTATATGGTTTTGTTCCACAGTTATGAGTTCATAATTTTAAACTACTATGAATGCTAAACATAGACACCATATGGTTTCCCAGTAAAACATGGTGACTGTGCCATTTAATTACAAAAACATTTGTGTGGTCTTACATAGAACACCATGGGGGGGGGACGGACTGTCAGAAACAAGCCAGGATACTAACGTAAAGAATGTATGATTGACCTAAAGAGCCAGAATTGTACTCAAAATCATGTCTCAGGAGATTTCTTTTTCTTACATAGAGTATAGGAAAGAAAACGAGAAGAACAGAAAAGAAGAGAGAAAGAAAGAGACTTTTCCAGTTTTCAAATTAATTAAAAGTATTCAAATGACACCTACCACCAGCATTTAAAATATCACATAATGCTTCTCGCTTCTGCAGACGATCCACCTCAAAAAAATTCTGAGAAACATCAGTATTGGCTCCTCCAACACGACCAACTGTAACAAACAAGTAATTGTTGAGGAAATCAGCGGCCAGCTTCTGTATCTCCTCTGGAAATGTGGCTGAAAACATAACAGTCTGACGATCGGTCTTTGGGGGCATGCCCATCGAGTTCACCAGTTTACGAACCTCAGGCTCAAATCCCATGTCCAGCATTCTGTCAGCCTCATCCAAGATTAGGAAGGCAACTTTTTCTAGACTGATCTAAAATAGGAAGTGTACACCATACAAATACACAACAGTACAAGAAACAGATAAACAGGCATGACTTTAATCAGTATTCAATAACACAAATATACACTCCTTTATGTTGTCTTTGTGAATGTTAGGGACAAGTTCACTATTCTTTTGGTCAGTAATAATAATGGTGCTGTTCTTGGTGACAAGCTGTCATGATTTTCTTCTACACTGAAGATCAATTTTAAAAAATAACATAATCATTCTTGCTTCTGAAGACAACCCACTTAAAAAAAAAAAAAAAATTCTTTATCTTCCCAGTTTACTGAAGTCATTTAGCTGAGTGATATGGGACTAAACTTCTATGCTAGAAAGCCAGCAGGTACTGATGATTAGGACAGATGGTTCTTCATCCATCCATGTCCTTTGTTGGTGACTAGCAAGAAGTCACCACTACCCAGTGTGCCTTGTGATGTCCTGCAGGGCAGAAACAATTTCTTGCCACTTCTCACAGTCCGCAACCAGCCTTTGAACTGTGCCCCAGCTGTGCTGCATGCTACTCATTTCTGCTTCTACAGTTCTCCACCAGGTAGTCTTTGGTCAGCCTCTTTCTTTTTTCCCCTCGGGCGTCCATTGCATGGATAGCTGTTTTAGCCATGCTGCTCATGTCCCTCTGGAGAACAAGACCAATCCATTTCCAGCATTTTTTTGCTGTTATAATATGCATGTCTTCCTGACCACACTGGGCAATTAGGTATCTATTATTTATTGTTTGTGGCCAGTAAATAAAATGTTTCTGTGGCAGGTTATGCAGAATGAGGAAAATCTGCCCATTTCCTTTTTAGTCATTCTCCAGCATTCTGCTCCACAGAGGAATACTGACAACACACAGCTTTGGTACAATTTTAATCTGGTTCTAGAACTGAACTGGGAGCACTTCCAGATGTTTCTAAGATTAAAGAAAGCTGTTCTTGCTTTATTTATTCTACTCTTTACATCTTTCTTTCTTTGTCTAGCAGGTGACAGTATGTTGCCAAGGTATGTGATGGTACCTGTTAGGTTTTTGTCATTAATTTTAATTTTTGTTTGGTTTTCTATGTTTACTTTCATTATTTCCGAATCCTTGATATTGATGTTCAGCATGTAGCTATGGGAATATTTATTGAAAACCATCAATAAAGATGGTGAATCTCTGTAAGGACAAGGTAACAGTCATATAGCTCATATTTACAAGTAATCTTTGACTCATCTGATTACAATGTCCATAAGAAATTAAGAACTTTTTTTTTCAAAGTGATATGTTATTTCTCAAGTAGATAATTATAAATAAAGCCATTAAACTTCTAAATACTTGTATTTCAAAGATATATTTCAACATCAAAAGCCACAAAACACTTCAACTGTATTATCAGAGAATCTGAGACCATTAACTCTTTCCGTGCCCGCGGGAAAAAACGCGGATGTCGCATTGGTGCCACACAAAATGCGCGGGTGTCGCGATATTTTTGGGGTATAGTTTAAAAAGTGATTTAACAATTATTTCCATCTTACACAAATATACTTATTATACATCAAAAAAAATTTAAAATGAATGAAGATTCCGTAAATGCAGAGTTTGTTCAGAAAAAAATAACTGGTGAGAAAATATGACATTTTCAGCCCCCCAAGGGAAAAAAAATTTATGAAACACAAATAAAATTATTTTCTATTTACCACTGCAGCTTTAATATCCAATTGGAAATTACAAATCGATGATAAATGGAAATCCTCACATGAAATATAATCACTTGATCACTTTGTGCACAAATTTGCAGAAACAAACAAAAACACAAACACAATAGAAAACATTAGACAAGCTATCAGAAGCATTGTCTGATACACTGTCAGACGAACTATCAGAATCATTGTCAGATTGCCGGTCAAAAGCATGGTCAGAAACAATGTCAGAAGATTTCTTACCACAATATGCAAGAAAAAACTGCCTAGAACCTGTTTTAGCCTTTCTTTCTGGTAAAGACCTAACTAGTAAACATCCAGTAACATGTGTCTTGTCTGAGGGCTTGTCCATTCTCGACTAGGTTTATAAAAATATTCACAGATTTGAAGAGAAACGTAGGAAAAAATGGCTACCGGCCGGTGACATGAGCGAAAAGGATGCCAGGTAATTCTGACATGGGCAGATAACTTGCGAGCGAAAATTAAAATCGTATTTTACTCGAATCGTGTTTTAAACAACTGAATTATCACTATACTGACTATGGCACCCAACGCACTAACAGGAAGTTCTCACTATAACGACTATGGCACGGGAAGAGTTAAACTTCTAAATATTTCACATATATATTTCAACATCATCAGACACAAAACATTTCAAATGAATAATCAGAGAATCTGAGACCATTAAACTTCTAAATATTTCAAAGACATATTTCAACATCAACAGACACAAAACATTTCAAATGAATTATCAGAGAATCTGAGACCATTAAACTTCTAAATATTTCAAAGATATATTTCAACATCAACAGACACAAAACATTTCAACTGTATTATCAAAGAATCTGAGACCATTAAACTTCTAAATATTTCAAAGATATATTTCAACATCAACAGACACAAAACATTTCAACTGTATTATCAAAGAATCTGAGACCATTAAACTTCTAAATATTTCAAAGATATATTTCAACATCAACAGACACAAAACATTTCAAATGAATTATCAAAGCTGCAGACCTTTCCCCTGCTGATAACATCCAGCAATCTGCCCGGTGTTCCAATGACAAAGTGAGCCCCTTTCTCAATCTGTTTCATCTGATACTCAAGAGACGTTCCTCCATAAAGAACAACTGCCCTGATATTTGACCGATATGCAAACTTGCGGCAGTCATTGTAGATCTGTAATGCCAACTCACGAGTTGGGGCAATGCAGACTGCCTGGGGTTTCTGTACATCCTCATTCTCATCTATCACCACCTCTTGTTCTAATATTGCTGTTAGCACGGGTAACAGGAAAGCGGCCTGGACCAACATAAATTATAAAAACCATATGGAAAATGAAATGTGGTAAAATTTACATTGCAATGAACCAGTAATTAAATTTGTACATCTGTCAAATCTTGGCTTCCAATGGGAAGTCAAAGTCTTGGTTCCAGCTATTTTTTTTTTTTTTATGTAGTTTTAATCAATGGATTAACTATTTTATTTTAATGCAGGATGTGGTGTCAATAAGCTTTCTTTCCATCTCAGATATCAGTTCCAGTTCCTGTGTGTTACCCATGTAGAAAAGGTAAGGAAAAAAAAAAAAAGTAAAATCCCCATTTCCACATCATTAAGACATATTAGGGATAAGGTATTATTTCATATTTCCAAGACCTTCAGCACATGAAAGTGTGATGTGGTCAGTATCACACCCAGCCACATTTACCTTCCCAGATTTCTCTGCTACCAATTTTTCTGTGGCTGGGTGGACCCCAGGGCTCTTTGGTGTACATCAGAAAAAAATTCCACTACTGGGACTTGAATCTGCTACCACAGGATTAATAAACTGAGTGCCTAACCACTCAGCCTACCTAGCTCGTGTAAACATAACAATCTACAGAAAATGTTATAGATGGTATAGAGCAAAAGAACTTAATTGCCTCCAATCTGCACCAATCCATATTTAGATGTTTTCTTTCAAATCAGAGTAGGAAACAGGATCAGTGGTTTGATTTAAAAAAACTTTCTTCCCAATAACTCCATGGCTGTGAGATCCCCCTCTGTGTGACTGTAAGCTTGAGATCTTTCAAGCTGGCATCATGTAGCTCTTGAATTAAAGAAAGGAGCAGATTACAGTGGCTTGCTTCAGTTCTCATAAGATACCCCAAAAAAAGTAGGTTTAATGATACACTCAGACACTATGACATGCGGTGAATCCTATTAAAATGGCCAGAATGAAAAGCAACAGTCCATTTCTAGGAACATCATGAAGAACTAAGCTGGTGTCTTGGTCAAATGTGACTCTCTGCGCCTGAAAGCTGCAGCGCCCTCTATCACGATCATCTTTGCTCCCACTCACTCCATAATGCTGGCTGCAAAATTAACATTACAAAAACTACAGGGTTTAGAATGACTTTGCTCAGTCTGTCGCTCCAATTGAGGTCACACAAACATTATCACTGTATAGTAAGGGAAAAAAACATGTTCTTAATTATTATGTAACCAATAAGTGTTACACTGTAAACATTACAATAAATCTACCAGTGATATTTTCAAAAACAAATAATTCTCTCTCCTTAAAATATTTCACAAACATCCTATAAAAACAAACACAAAAATTAAAAAGCTGCACATTACCGTCTTTCCAGACCCTGTCTGAGCACATGCCATCAAATCTCTGCCATTTGTGATTATGGGAATGGAATATTTCTGTATAGGCGTGGGTTTGTCATAATCTGCTCGTTTTAAATTGTGCAAAAAGGCTGGACACAATCCCGCATCATCAAAAGAAGTAATGACTCCACACTGGTCCTGACCACTGACTTCAACTGGTATGTCATCATATTTGTCAAAGTTCGATCCTTTCTGCACAGCCCCACTGAATATATCCTCTTCTTTATCTGATGGGGCAGGTGGAATGTATGGGGTTTTATCTAAAAAAAAAAAATAATATATTGTTACAAGAACATAAAATCTGTGAAATAATCTGTTAAATCAATTAACAAATGTGCAATACTTATTCCTTTTTGTTTTCACTCACTTTCAAGTCAGGCACAGTCTTACAATGGCAGATTTTTACAAAGAAATGTTATTTTTCATTAATACACTGACATGTTCTATGTACTTTGCATTCAAGGGTCCCCCATCATTCTCCACTTTCAGACGCTGGCAAATGATCTCACTCATTAGAAGACACAAGGAAGAGCATGACACCACAGACTTGTAGAGAGAAGAAAAAAATGTAATAAACACCTGACGACATTTGAACTCTTGACATTTACTTAGTTGACACACAATGAACTGCTCAGACCCAAATCCACATTAATATACCAAAAGATATAACACAAAAAAGGAATGGAAAAACTAATTATGTCAGTCCGTAAGAATAGCGAAGAGCAGAACCTCTATCTTAATGCAAAGAAAACTAAATTGATGAAAACTCACAAAACAAACAAGGCAGCTGAAATATGTATCAATGAGGAAAAACTAGAAGAAGTGGAGAGTTTTGAATATCTTGGATCATTACTAACTAATAATGGAGATACAATGAGGGAAATTAAAAGGAGGACATCTATCGCTCTTCAGAAAGTAAGACAAATAAAGAATCTGTGGAGAGGAGCAGACAGAACCACAAACTGTGAGACCTGGACACTTAACAAAACAGCTGAGAAGCACATAAATGCCTTTGAATGTAAATGCTACAGAAGAGTTCCCCAAATATCGTGGACATAAAAAATAATAAATATATCTATACTACAAGAGCTTAATATTGAAGAAGGCTGGCTAGTAAAGATTAAAGAGAGAATACTTAAATATTTTGGACACATTAAACGTCATGATAATTTAGAGAAGACCGTATTGGAAGGACACATAATGGGAAAAAGAAAGAGAGGAAGACCAAAACGAAGATGGCTGCAAGACATCATTGAAAATCTGCAAATGGATGCAGCAGCGACAGGCCATCCTGCTCACAACCTACAGGAGTGCTATTTGGGAGGCAAAGTTCCGCAAAGGACATGCAAATGAATGAATGAATATAAACCACTGAACTGTAAGATAGTGAATCTGAAGGTTTTCCAACAACAAAAATTATACACACCTTGATACAGATCTTTTAAGACTTTTATCTTTACTTCATTCATTTTTTTTAACCTCTTAAATCTGTTATCTGAAAAGTGTAAAAAATGTTTTGTTTACAGCAATCATGTGATACATAGCATGCTTTTGGGCTGACCAGACTGTGATATAGGCCTATCAAACAGTTTTGGGGGGGAGGGGGGGTGAAGAGTGTCCAATCTGGCAGTCAGCAACCCATAGCTGACATCAGGGTTGGCGAACCATAGCAACCAAGATCCTGTCCCACCTCTCTAGGCAACCTCAGAAACAGCCCCAGCCTGTGTTACTGCACATCCTCTGTAAACTCCATTGAGGGACTGAAAATGTAGCCGCCATATTCAATATGGCATTGTGTCTCAACAACTTAACTCTTCCCATGCCAGAGGAAGAAACGCAGACATTCAGTTGGTGCCGGAATAAAAGCGCGGGTCTTGATATGTATAGGGGGTATAGTTGTAAAATGGAATAGAAAACAGTATTTCCATGTACTTTCGTGTACTTATTATGTTTCAAAGTATAACTAAATGTATGAAAATTTCATAAATGCAGAGTTTTTTAGGAAAAAAGAAGTAATGTGATGTTTTTAGACAATGACTGTGCCCAGCTCACCATCGGCTAGGTCTAGATCTACACTACTTGCCATCTGAGATGTCTAGATCTACTTGTCGATCTCGTATTCTGATTCTATGTTGCATTCTCGCTAAATTAATGTCTGAAATAACCTACTAACTACTTCTCCAGTCGTCTAAATATGTCTAGATCTACTTTGGATACATTCAAGAGCAGTGGGGTGGTCATAGGCCATGTCCATACCCCTATCTACATCATCAAAATCTGAAAAATTTCCATGTTTCTCTTCCTTTTTCTCACTCAGCATCGCTCATAACTAAGCACTCTTTCGCCATTTTGAAAAGTGTCACCGGAAACGTGGACGAAATATGTATAATCTAAATGTTACGCCGGTTGTTTTATTGAAACAAACCAAGAGTCGGATTTTTTACCACTGGCAAGCATCGGGAAACCGGAATGGTAAAAAATCCGACCAATGGCACGGGAAGAGTTAACCTTCACTGCACTGGCTGCAACTGACATCATGCTCACAGTTGCAGGGAGGTAGAACAAATAATAACAATCAACCAGTTCAATACAGAATTTTCTCACAATATTGTTCTCTCTAAACTAAACTCCCAAAATTTAATCATTTTTTCAACCTGAACAAATATCTTTTACTTTCCTTATGACAAGTCAAATTCTCCTAATTCTTTGAAACATCATGCACTGAACAAAATAACATACTTACCGTCAGCATCATTTCTGTAAAAAAAAAACAACATATATATATATATATATACTGTAAATATATGTTATCAATTTTTCATCCAAATCAAAACACACAGTCATGGTCATTTGTTCAGCTTCCCAAGCCGTTGTGACTCACAGCTGCAGGCAAGACTTGTCTCCATTCCTCTCTGAAACATGGTCACTATCGCTGTTAAATTATCAGGGCCACACACTATGCAAGTAGATAACTTAATTCATTAAAATTTAAAAAAAAAAAAAATCAAGTTCTGGTACCACATTTAAATGCAAATAAATTCTGACCAGTGGCTCAAATTTCTCGAAAACAGAATTATTTTAAGAAATACTGTTACTGAAACTGAACACTGCCAACGGTGGTTTATCTACCTGGAAATGTGAACACGTTTTCTGCAGCATTCTGTGAAGATACTGAAACACAAACATTGAATAGAAGAGAGAGTGGATAATTCAGGCCAGCTTTCATGAAGCCTCAGGTTGAACTACAAAAAAAACAAGCTTCTACGCACACTCCATCACCCCAGCACCATTAGCCAGGCTAAGTCTAGGACTGAGAGACAAGAGTTTTGGACACCTGTGGTTCTCTCTCTCTCTCTCTCTCTCTATGATCTATACCAAGCACGCAATGGTCATCACTTATTTCTACAATCATCTATCCTTTGCTCTTTCTATAAGACATGTGTTGGACTGTGCTCCATGACAATGTGTTCTTCCTTGAAGATGGGAACAAATTTCTTAGTTCCTTTCCAAGAATTAGGTAACACTGCAAATGAATACACTCATGGCTGATACAAAGCCTTAACTGCAACTTCTCCATAACATCATCTAAGAAGATCTTCTAGTTCCTAACTTTTTTTACATCCCAGAACCATTTTTCCAACTACACACAGGTTGTGGACCACCATTTTACATGTAATATAGCAATGTCATGAACTCTAAAACTGTTTCTACTCAACACATAGCACTTGATACCACTTCAATGAAGCAGCTGCAGACCACATAATAATGCCCTAGGACCACATGTTGGGAACCACTGTTCTAGTATATAGCTGCAGTGAGATCCAATAACAATTTTCTTGTGCACATTTCTCAGCTTCCTTTTTTTTTCTGCACTGCTTTTTTGTTCAGTAATGTTGATGATGTGTAAAAATTTCCCAGAAACTAACACTCTTATCAGTTTATCAATAACTAAATGTCTAAATATTTCAATACAAATCATCAGGCTGTATTTCTGACTAAATATTTGACAAGACGGTGGTAAAAACAAACGGTATCTGAAGTGTTCACAGCTGCATCTATGCTACAGACAATCCATCTAAGCTTAAATGATAAATAAACATTTTAAAAATAAATTGAAAATAATTACATACAGATTATTTTTTTTGGAACAGCCATATATGCCAATTCTTCAGTGTTCAAAATATGGGCTTCTGAAATCTGTTAAAAGTTCTACTAACCCAGATAAATTTTCTGGTTTGGGTGTCTTGCATTTGTGGCAGACTTTTCTGAAGGCATAATTTCTGTTACCACAGTTTCTGAAGAAGAATATGAAAATTTAATATTTCAACAAATCCTTTCCACTAAAAGAATTACAAATGCATTTAAACCCTTTTTTTAAATTAAACATTAATTTTAAAACAATATGAAAGCAAAAACACTCTATTATTACTTATTTTTCTTTGAACAGATATCAACTTGGATATCTTTGAAGAATGCTGCCATTTGTCTTAAGCTGTTAAGATCACCATATGCTTGTCATGGATTGGTATGGGTGACGGCCAAAAGTGCTGTCTCGATTCTTCAAATGAACGTCAGTCTTGTAACAGGTGCTGGGCTGTCATTTTGTCGGTATCACAGGTGCATTCTTGAGCCTATTAAACATGTGATGCCTCGATCTGTTGTGGCCTGTTCAGAGTCTAAAGATCTTGACATGTTCTTCGCTGTTGAGCTGGTAGTAGGCTATTACTACTTATTCTTTTACAAACTGATTTTCTGCCATTATAAATTAATATAACTATGGTAATATAAACTTCTGCAAAAAAAAAAAAAAAAGTTATGTTTGTGGCTCAGAACTTATAAACAAATCATTCATCCAAACTTCACCTACCAATGCCAAAATTTAGCACACTATGAAAGAAGATACCCTGGACATCAGAAGAACAAGCATATGACAGCAAGACGGTTGGAACAATAAAAAAAAGTGGGGGAAGGGAGGGAACAATGCCTCATGAAAGAGATGGATCATGACTTAAAGAATCACAACATGACAGTCTGCCTGGCTTTGTACTGTACAGTCTTATTAAATCTCTAAGTCCTGTAGCATTTGCATATGGTAGGGATGTGAAGTGTTAGTGTCTTTACATTTCTAGCCCACTACAGCATTTCAGGTAGAGATGCCAGCACCTGTTTCCTATGGAAACACCAGGTACCCATTTTCTGAGGCTGGGTTCACCCCAGTGCCAGTCAGTCCAAAATATTTTTGCCTGAATGTGAAATCAAACCAGGGACCTTCTGGTCGGCAGGTGAGTGCACTAACCACTATACCATCATAGCACTGCACTGTACACTAAATAGGAAAATTATAGTAAAACTTCTCTGTGATACTTCACAGCATTAGCTGTCAGAAAAATAAAAAGAAGAACAAAAAAAACAATATGCTGCATTATGCACAGAATTTAATGTTTTTCATTTTATCCAGCACACATATATCAAGACCCTCCCCCCACCCCCAGAGAATAATTTGTTTTTCTTTCATCTGTCACACTTACGTGTCTGGACATATCCACTGTCCTCCTTGCCTACCATGACCACCTCTGCCTCCATAACTACCCCGCACATTTCCTCCCCTAAATCCACCTATATAAAGAAAAAGGTTGCACAAAAACTTTCAATCACTTTGCAGATAAAATGCAAAATAATTTTCTTATATTTTACTTACATAATACAATGTAGTGGCACATAATTAAAACACCATTTTAACATTTGAATATAAAAACATCTAAAATGATATTCAAGAATAGCCTTTTGATGTCAGGATTGTAAAAATCTTGAAACATGGACACAAAAGTCAGACTGGGACCGGGTTAAAGACTTGGTAGAATTCTTGAATTGGAACAAGGCTTTTCTGCAGACTCCAACCACCATGGGGGGGGGGGGGGGGGGGGGGGGGGGGGGGGGAAGAAATTGTAACGTTCTGCTCTTTAAGCTAGACTGAGTGAATGCAGAGGTGTACTTCTTAGAAGCACCAAGAAGAGGTGCAACAGGTTCTTGGCAAGCCTTGATGCTACTTGGTACTGACTACTCTTCTTGTCCTCCACATTAATCATCTTTGCTCCCATGTAACATGATCAATGTTAGAAACAAATGTTACAACTACATCCTATCATCTTTCCTCCCATGTAACATGATCAATGTTAGAAACAAATGTTACAACTACATCCTATCATCTTTCCTCCCACATAACGTGGTCAATGTTAGAAACAAATGTTACAACTACATCCTATCATCTTTGCTCCCATGTAACATAATCAATGTTAGAAACAAATGTTACAACTACATCTTATCATCTTTGCTCCCATGTAACATAATCAATGTTAGAAACAAATGTTACAACTACATCCTAAACATGCCTGCTGAAATCTGTAACCCCAATGAAAATAACTAAATACCCATGAACACAATACAAAATTTTGTCATGCAATTTCTTAATATAATGTAAGAATCATTAATAACATGCTTCTAAAATTATACTATATAAGGGCGAGTAAAAAAATAACCAAAATTTTGCTAAAAAATATATGCACATTTTGGAAATGTGATGCCAACAAACCAGATCCATGATGATAGTTCCCTTGGAAGCAAACATGTGAGAGGAATAATGTACAGTTATTCATTTCTTCAGTAGCGTGGGTAAGAAACCTGAAGACATTTATTGCAGAATCAAAAGGCAGCATGGGGGACAATTCCAGGAAGGGAAGAAAATGAGCACAAGGAAAATCCAGCAACTCACAGACCAATGGGAAGCCTTGGCTGTGTGGATGAAGCATTATCCTGAAACACTTGAAAGGGGGGTTGGAGTAATTTCCTTCTGATGATCCAGGAAATTTTGAAATTTCAGTTACTTTGCTCTCTTTTGGAATGTAAAACTTCCAATTTAATCTAGTCAAGATGGCTCCTAAATCATCAAAAATGCTTATATGCCTCAGTTTATATTAATTAAAGATTAATTCAAGAAAATCCCTCAGTTTATATTAATTAAAGATTAATTCACGAAAACCCCCTCAGTTTATATTAATTAAAGATTAATTCATGAACACTCCCTTAGTTTAATTAAAGATTAATTCATGAAAACCCCTCAGTTTAGATTAATTAAAGATTAATTCAAAAAATCCCTCAGTTTAGATTAATTAAAGATTAATTCAAGAAAACCCATATCATACCTCCTCTCCCTCGTCCACCTCTGCTTCTTCCACTTTTGTTGTCAACTGGACCTGCATTCCCAAACTCATCATTTGTTTTGCCATTCACGTGGAAGCCAGATGTTCTGTCACTTACTGCATGAGTTTTCTGATTGGAGCCCTCGCCGCTGTCTTTTCTTTCTGTTCGTTTGCTACCACCTCTGCCACCTCCAGGATAACCACCTGATGATTTCACTTTAGGGCCTGAACTTCCAGAACCACCACTGCCTACAAGCCCATTTGTCTGGCCACTGACACCACCAGAACCACGTCCAATACCACGCACCTTATCCCCAATGACTTGTGCAAGAATTCCTCGTCTACAGATTTAAGGAATGTCTTAACATTAAATTAATTCTTGTGCTTCTCTTAAACTTTGAAGATTAAAAATCCAATCATCACTCTTCCCTTCCCCCCCCCCCCCCCCACACACACAGTGTCAAAACAGAATACAACAGGAACAGAAAATACACACGCGCGCACGCACACGCACACACACACGCGCGTGCACACACACACAAAACTACAGTTTATTTCAGGTGACTCATTTATTTACCAGAACGATAAAGAATTTTCTTGTCCAATCACTACCCTGAAACTAAGCAACTACCATCTAAAGTTACATTTTGCTCTCCTGTAAATATGAGTCAAAGTTACAAACATGACTGAACGTAACAAAAGCATCATGAGGTCAGTTTGTCCAGATATTCACTTTGAGCAGAGATATAAGTTTTTAAAACACAGAAAGAGAACAAAACTTGAAAAGAAAACAACAACCATACCCGGCACTGGTCTTGTCTGGAGCATCAGCCTGAAAGAAGCAATTACTAAAAAGTCTCACAATGCTAAAAATTTGCTCTATGTTCATTATTATAATGTAGTGACTCAAGTAAATCAAAATTTTTCCAATTCTTTTTCCACCACCATGGGACTATAGCAATCCCTGCCCCATTAGCCAGGCTAGGCTTGTTTCTGGGGGTACCACAGAAAGGTGGGACAGGGTCTCTGTCAGCTATGGGTTGCCAACCCTGATGCTGGCATATCAGCTATGGGTCGCTGATTACCTTATCGGGCGTCTTCACCCTCCAAACTGAAAAATTAGTGTTTATATACATGAGTTTGGTCAAGAAGATCAAGATACATTTTTTGAGGGAAAAAAAACCCATCATAGATGAATAACTACTCCTGCAGTTTTTATATTCTATACAAAAATTAGAAGCACAAAGTTTCTCATGTCATTTCATGTTATACTTCCTGAAGTTACAGTCATGAAGTTATTTGCCAAGTATTCGAAAGAGGTAAGTTTGATGTAAACAACTAAAATATCTAAAATAAAGGTATCTGATCAAGATTTTAATGCGTTCAGCAAATAAACTCTAAATTAAGTTGATTTAACAATTTTCACTGCCTTACACCTCGGGCTGCCTGTAGCAAATCTTTCCCTGCAGACACACCACCTGGACTTTCAACGTATCAGGGCTGGGAAACTGGGATTACCACTGACAGACTCAAATTATCTGAATACTGAACTTCCTTGCAAAGAGAGGGAGCCTGATGCCTTTGGAGAAGTCTGAACTGTACCCCCTGGGGTCTGGTATTTCTCTCATCACAGACAAAAAAAAAATTCCATGTTCTGGCAGGAAATGGGATCACACACTGACAGACCCAAAGTAGTGGAATACTGATCTTTCTTGCATGTAGGGGGAAATTAGCCGGTCCATGATTCATCTGCCGCAAAGATAGCAAAATACAGTTGCAAGTCTAGTCCCCAGACTCATTTTTAAGTGTTTTTTTTTTTTTTACTATAAAAAATCTTCAGGTAATTTTGTCTGTGGCATTCTTTTACATCACTGGGGAATTAGCAGGTCCAAGACTACTGACCCATAATAATTAGTGTATAAATATATAACTATACACGAACCACTGCAGTGAAGCTGTGATACCAGAATGTATAAACTAGGAAAAATGTAAACGCCGAAATGTCACAATTTTGTAGTCATTATGTAACCTAGTTTATACCTAACTAGTGACCACGCAGAAACATGTATGTGCAGGGAGAAAAAATGGTCACACCAACAGGTTGGTATAGTCATGAGTTTCACACCAGGTCAAAAAGTAGCTATGCTAGAAGGGCAGATTTTTTCAGGCAGTTCCTTGATGCTCTGATATCAGAAAAACTGACAATTTATGACCTTGTGAATCATTTTTGTGAAACTGGCAGTGCTTACAATAGATGCAGAAGTGGCCAACTCCATTATGATGCCATCTATTTTTTTTTTTTTGGAGAAAATTCAGGTTACCCTTCTTCACTCCTATGAAAATCGCTTAACGGTTGTCACAGGAGGTAGGAGCATTTTATCCATCATGCCGGAGGGCTACAAAATGTCTGAAGCTGAGGTCATACAGAGTTTGAGTAGTGCAAGAGCAAAGATCTTTGTATTTTGATAAGCATGTTGCCTATTGCTGGTGTAGTTTAATTCTTCCCGTGTCTATAGTCCCATGGGACCATATTTCGCTACATGCTTTGTTTCATTATAAAACCAGTGTAACGTTTTGATTGTAAACATTTAGTGCACATGTCCCATGACCCTGTTCATCATGGCCGAAGAGTGCTTAGTAACGAAGGAGAGAATCGAAGTTATTTTGGTGAATTTTCAATTTTTGTTGATGTAGATAGGGATATGGACATACCCTGTGACCAGACCACTGTTCTTGAATGTATCCAAAGTAGATCTAGACATATTAGACAACTGGAGAAGTAATTAGAAGGTTATTTCAGACATTATTTTAGCGAGAATGCCACACAAGACGAGATCAACAGGTAGTCGACAGGTAGTTCTAGGCATCTCAGACGGTATGTACTGTACATCTAGACCTAGCCGATGGTAAGCAGGACACAATTATTGTCTAAAAAACATCACATTACTTCTTTTTTCCTAAAAAACTCTGCATTTATGAAATCTTCATACATTTTTAGTTATTCTGAAACATAATAAGTGCACTTAACATGGAAATACTGTATTTCATTCATTTTTCCAACTATACCTATGATACATATCAAGACTCGTGTTTTTACTCCAGCACCAAACGGAACATCCGTGTTTCTTCCTGCAGCACGGGAAGAGTTAAGACACTCACACATAACAATGTAACAGGACACTTAACAACACTTTCTACAGCGACTAGGCATGGTTCCATTTGAGTGGGTAAACAGTCAGAAACTCACAAGTGGACTGTTGAAAATCCACACACATTCCATGATGTTCCACTTCACAGTCAGAAAGTTGGAGTGTGGTGTGCTATGTCTAGATAGCGAACTGTGGGACCAATATTTTTTTTTATACAACTGTTAATTCACATGTGTACATCAATCAATCTGTGGCAATACTTGAAGGTGATGAACATTACTGTTGGTTCCAACAAGATGGTGCAACATGCCACACTTCAAATGAGACCATGGAGATGCTCCATGAATTCTTCCAGGATCAACTAATCTCAAAAAACTTGTGGCCTCCTGCACACTTTTATTTGTGGGGCTATCTGAAAGAGACAGTGTACCACAAAAACCCTCATACCCTGTAAGAGTTGACCAACAACATTATCACGCCCAACACACTGAAAAGTGTGTTCCTAGCATGTCATCTGATGAATTTGCATATCTAAAAAGAATGGTGGACATTTTCAGCATCTTCTATAAAGTTAATTTTATTATACATTAGAATGAGTTTCAGTTTAATAATATAATATTCCCAGTATGTTTTAGTTCGTTGTTCTCAATGAATCACTTTTTGAGAGTACAGTCCTGGGACTTAGAGACTAACCCTGTACTAGTTTCGTCCGCACTAAATGGCAGAGATAAGACACTAGCAGAACTGAATTGGTGCGGTAAAACATGAAAGGGAAAAAAAATGGAATAAGCTTGTGACAGGATGCGTAAAATAAATGACAAATACAACGATGACTAGTGAGATCATCTTTAGATCGATGCACAAATAACAGACTATTTACTTTCGGTATTGGATCACGTTGAACAGACTATGGTAAGATACAACAGAGGGACGCCACAGAGAGAAAAAAATCCTTTCCCCATAAATACATCGAGACATGGATTTTATACTTTTTACACTCACGGAAAGAGGTTTATCAGTGTCTCCCATATTTTCCTGTTCCCCTGTGCGTTAAAACATCTGCAGAAATACTACTCAATCAAGTAACATAAACGTAATGGGTTTGTTTTCCTTTCTGCAGGCCAAACCTACACACCCTGTGAATTCTGGGAAATTTGTGTTATTCCAACGAAACCGGTGTTCATTCATTGTCCGCCGTGCTGAATACACACAAACGATTCTGCTACTTTGTTGTGCAATTAATAGTGTTTCATATCTTGCACTTTTCATCCTTCCCGTTCCGTTAAAAGTCACATAGGGCTCACATTGTAGTTCGCCAAGTTTTCCTGTTTTCGGCGAGCTTTTCAACCTCATCAAGGAATTTTATACCAATTAATTTGGCCTCAGTGGCCTATCATTTGGCTTATCAGTTGTGTTAAAAGTATTTTGCAATGTCGTTTGAATAGACTTAAAGATATAGTGAATACGCAATGAGAGAAGAACAAGCAGGATTTCAAAAAGGGAGAAGCTGTCTGGACCAGATCTTTACTCTAAGAATAATACTCAAAGAACATATTGAAAAGCGGAAACCATTAATACTGAACTTCATAGACTTTAAAAAGGCATTTGATAGCTTACACACAGAAATTCATTGTGGAGAATTCTAAGTCTATATGGAATACTATCTAAAAGTGCCAACATCATTAAGGACCTCTACAATGGGTATGTTTGTGCAGTCAAAACAGAAGAAGGGATGAGTGAATAGTTCCAGACTGAAGCAGGCATGAAACAAGGATGTATACTATCTCCTTTGCTTTTTTTTGGAATTGCTGTAGACTTCATAATGAAAAAAATGCTGCACTTGTAACACAGATATTGATTGGGTACATGGGACCCAAACAGAAGATCTTGATTTTGCTGATGACATAACTCTTATCGGTAGCAATGTGAATTCCATGCAAGAAAAAAACAGATATCCTGTCTTCACTGGCTAACAAAATAGGACTTGAAATTAACAAGGACAAAAAAAAACTAATGAAACTTCTCATTAATCAAAATGGAAAAATACATGTAGAAGGGACAAATGTTGAAGAAATCAATCAATTTGCATACCTTGGCAGCTACATAGACCAGAATGGTGACACCAGAAAGGAAGTTAGAATTAGAATTGCAAAAGCAGCATTGATCTTCAAGAATCTTGAGAACATATGGCATAAGCACAAAAACCAAGTTAAGACTATTTAATTCAAATGTAATGTCCGCCTTCATTTATGCACGTGAAAGCTGGAAAATAAACAAAGAAATAGACAATAAATTAGACTCTTTTGAAAACAAATGCCTAAGGATTAAGTGGAACAAATTCAAGAACAATGCAGAGATAAGACAGATGAACGAACAACAACCAGTCTCATGGGTGATCAGGAAAATGAGATGGATATATGTTGGTCACGTGATGAGAAGAAACAATCAGAGAATCCCAAAACAAGCTATCAAGTGGACCACAACAGGCTGAAGAAAAAGAGGCAGACCATGTGAAACTCTAATGAGGACATTGTTAAGAGAGGCCAAATTAATAGGCATAAAATCCCTTGATGAGGTTGAAAAGCTCGCAGAAAGCAGGAAAAATTGGCGAACTACCTTGCAAGTCCTATGTGACATTTAACTACATGGGAAGGATATAAGATATAAGATAAAGAATTTGGCCTCTTATAACAATGTCCTAAGTCAACAGAAACATATATCAATAAGGAAAAATTGGAAGAAGCGGAGAGTTTTTAATATCTTGGATTGTTACTAACTAATAATGGAGGTACAATGAGGGAAATTAAAACAATACCTCTTCAAAAAAAAAAAATAATAAAACAACTAAAGAAGCTGTGGTGAGGAACAGACAGAACTACAAAAATAAGATTTTTAAAGAGCATGCATCTTTTCCATCACAATATAAACAGCTGAGAAACACTGCCTTTGATTGTAAATGCTACAGAAGAGTCTTTCAAATATTATGGACACAAAAAAGAACAAATATATCCATACTACAAGAACTTAATATTGAAGAAGTCTGGCTAGTAAAGAAGATAAAACAGAGAAAACTTAAATATTTTGGACATATTAAACGTCATGATAATTTAGAGAAGACCGTCTTGGAAGGGTACATAATGGGAAAAAGAAAGAGAGGAAGACCAAGGCGAAGATGGCTGCAAGACATCATTTATTATTTGCGAATGGATGCATCAGCAGCAGGGCATCTTGCTTACAACCAAGAGGCCTACAGGAGAGCTTTTATTTATTGGTTTGGGGGGGGGGGGCACCAGTTCTGCAAGGGACATGCACATGACTGACTGACTAACAATGTTCTCTTTAGAGTTTCACGTGGGCAACCTCTTTTTCTTCGGCCTGTTGTGTTCCACTTGATAGCTTGTTTTGGGATTTTCTGACTGTTTCTTCTTATCACGTGACCGATATATGTCCATCTCCTTGTTGTGATCACCAATGAGACAGGTTGTTGTTCCCTCATGTGCCTTATCTCTGCATTGTTCTTGAATTTGTTCCATTTTATAATGATTATTTTCCTTAGGCATTTGTTTTCAAAAGATTCTTTTTTCTTTTTGTCTATTTCTTTAGTTATTTTCCAGCTTTCGCATGCATAAACGAGGGTGGATATTACATTTGAATTAACAAATTTTTTTGTGCTTATAACTTTTGAATGCCATATGTTCTCAAGATTCTTGAAGGTCAATGCTGCTTTTGCAATTCTAACTTCTTTTCTGTTGTCACCATCCTGGTCCATATAGCTGCTGTGTCTCTTATGCAGAACAATTTTTTTCATATGCCTCTTAATTCTCTAAATAATCTCTAAAATTGCTCTCTCTCTCTTTCTCTCTCTCTTTCTTTCTCTCTCTCTCTCTCTCAATTCATATTTAATATTGGCTTTATTGTGCGTATTCTAATCCAAATTTGTGGGGCATGTTTGGAGGAGAGGCAGGCTAGAGCACTTAATGGCAACAGGGAAGATCGAAGGTAGTAGAGACAGAGGCAGACAGAGAGGAAAGATGTTTGATGGTTTAGCATCTTGGTATGGAAAATGCTCAGTGACCTGTTGAAATGCACAATGGATCAAGGGTATTGACAATGAATCAAGGGTATTGAAGGACATGATTTCCTATGCCTGCTGACAAGAACCTTGAGAGAAAGAGAGAGAGAGATTGTGCCAGTACTAAACTGATGTTGAAAGACTGGATTTGAATGAAAAATGGCAGAATGTTAGATGGCCTTCGCACTCAGTTCATCACCCCTTTAAAACAAAGTTTGTTCATTCTTCTTTTCCTTTTTTCCCCCTTGAGTTTTGAGTGATTATTAGGTTCTCAAATTGTTTTTTTTTTCTTATAAATCTAAATAATTTTGAAGGCCTTTTAGATGTACCTGGTTTTGTTGCTTGACAACATTTTTTAGAATAGCTTCCCAGGACCACCAATAGAGCTAGACCTTCTATATTTTCAAGTTTCCCAAAGAACATCATAACATTTTCTGGCTTACATGTGTTGTATCTTTCTGCACAATCATAGTTATACGTTTGTTTAATTTATTAAATGACTAGCTGATTACCTGGCGTTGCCCGGGTATTTATTTATTCCAATCAACAACGTTCTATTCATTTCCACAACATTATAGACAGTTCTACAATGTTCTACTCATTTCCACAGACTTCTAGAAGGGACTAAGAAGTCTATTCAGTTCCACAATCTTCTAGAAGGTTCTACAATGTTCTATTCATTTCCACAACCTTCTAGAAGGTTATACAGAGTCTAGATGGTTCTACAGAGTTCTATTCCTTCTATTCAACTAAACATGGGCTTAATTGTCATCAGGACTGTCACCAATCAGCTTAGCGACCCAGAACACTATGGATTCGACACTAACAGCATTCATTTTTTATTATTTTTACTCCCCTAGGAGTCACAGAGGTATCCTAGGGATGATCTAACCCCCACGGTGCACTGTCCAGATTGTAAGTCATATGTGTGCCAAGTTTGGTTGAAATTGCTCCAGGCGTTCCAGTGTGATGTTCTAACATACACACACGCGCACGTTCATTTATATATATATATATATAGATTACTAACGATGTTAAGTCATTGGTTAGATCAGACAGGGATTTTTAAATCCAACACATTTGGAGGAGGGGGGGAACAGGCAGTGTTCATATTTTATTCACCTTTCGCATCTTTAGCCAAACTGTTTTTAAAATTCCTCCTCATTCTCCCCCCCCCCCCCCCATGGCTTATGACAAGAGATCACTAGTAAAGAGCAGATTAAATTCACACCAACCCTTTTATCAGTTTCCAACATTATCAGTTTTCTGTAAAGTCTCCCCCCCACCCCCACCCCGCCATTTGACAAACCCAGCTGTTTGTTGAATTCCTTTATGATACACCGCCTTTAGGTGTCAGATGTCATAGATTCACTGATACAGAACTCTGCATTCTTGCTGAGATGGGCTGCCTGCTTCTCCTGATTATCTTTACACTGTGCAGGACCTTCACCTAATCAAAAAGCACAAAGGACAAAATAACCTTCTATGGAAATCTCAATATGCGAGGAACGAAGAAAAATATATGTGACCAACCTAGTGCCAGTTCAGAATCAGAGTATACGTGGATGACCGTATATTTTAGTTCTGTATTATTATACTATTGAAGAGTGCTCTTTGATTAATACTATTCATTATAATGTTGATGGTAAAGTGTTCTCCGTTGAAATGTTTGTAGTCTTTATTGTTTTTTTTTTTTTTGTTTTTAATATGATCATTAATTTGACTTTCGTTCACTTTTATTTTAGGCCGCGGCCGTGACATTTTATATTCCTTGTCATTTTTTAGTTATTAATATACATTACTACTTCTTCCTTTCGTTCACTTCAACAGTTCAGAACGTCTCTACAAATGATACTATATGGTTCACCACAAGACTGAAATCTTAACATACATTAAAAAAAAGGTAAAGGTAATCCTATCATGTCTTAAAGGCACATGGAGATATGGTGTTAGCGGCCCACATTTTCAATGACCTGTCAGCACACTAGAGGGTGATGTGGTCAGCATCACGTCTGGCCACTTTTTCTTCCCCAACTCCAGAAGTCAGGTACCCATTTCTACAACTGGGTGAAATACAAAGTCACTATAAAATTCAGATGGTTCGTTCTTCAATCAAATTATAGTTCATCCTTTAATGTTCACCAAGCGAAATTCACAAGTATCAAATTTAGGCATCTTCAAACAAAAGCATTTTACACAAAGTTCCAAAAATACCAAATCTTCTGCATTTCCCACGCATTACTAATAATCACTTTTCATCCTGAAATGCTATCTTCTGTCTGCCCTTAACTGTTTCTCTTCTAAACTGATCTCCTGAATATTTATTGGATCTGCTTGTCCATCTATTTATCCGTTGTTGCTCACCTACCTACCTACCTACCTACCTACCTACCTACCTACCCACCCACCCACCCACCTATTTTATCTGTCTCTGTATTCCGCCGTCTTCTGTTTTTCTCTGTATCTCTGATCTTTTGTATCTCCCTTTAAAATTACATGTCTGGCTTAAATATCACAAATCAGCTGTCTAAAAGGACATGCCTCTAGATCTTTCTATTGGTCAGCTGGTTTATTACATGATGATAATACTTTGGGATAAGTTGATCCAGTCCCTTTGGTCATCTTATTGGTCCGTTGGAATAGTCATGTATGCAAATGGCGTCATATGATTAGCAGATATACCTCACCTGTCAGTAAGTCTGTTGCGTCAAATCCGTCTATTCAATTTTCTCACGTGGGTAAACTTTTCTTCTAAGTATCAGGTGTTTGTGATACCTGTAGGAGATATCTGTTTATACAGTATCCACCTGTCTGTCTCCATTTGTACTATTGTTATCTGAGTAAATACTCCTAGTTCTTATTCTGGATGTGTTTCCTTAATATATGCTATACTGTTGGCGTCCATCCATTCTAGTATTTCTAAGCATCTACTTAATTCTATCATAATAATGTCAATACCAGGGGAGTCTTCTTCTTCGTTCACTTCTACCACCAAGATCGCATCATGATCCTACTTAATTTACTCCTGCGGTCCTTGATTGGTTCTGTGGTCCAACTGTGGTCCCCGTGAGGGCCACAAGAGATCCCCGAGAGGACCACAAGAGGTTCAGAATATCGCGGGGCTTGGGCTTGTATTCTCGGTGTGTCGCAGATGTGGGAATGTGTGACACTGTGGTTTTCGTTGCACCAGTTTAATCTAGAGTTGGACTTTCTCACCGGAAAACCTCGACGTGTTTTGAATATCATTATATCCCCGCCGGGTGAGAGGTGATTATCCATCTAGTCCAGTGTTGGACTTTCTCACTGGAAAACCTCAGAGTGATTAGGATACGCATATATCCCTGTCGGGTGAGAGGTGGTTGCCTATCTAGTCTGCACTAGTCCAATGTCTCTGACTTCAGAGTTTTGTGGTCATGGCCACTACCCTTCCTAGTTGTGACCAGGATGGAGCTTTTGTCCATGAGGACGAATCCTCGCCATTAGGAGGTTTCACCCCTGGTTTAAGCCAGTTTAGGCATATTATCCCAGTATGGTTCCGTTTAGGACGTGTTCGACCTCTGGAGTGGTCATCAAGTTTCACCCCTGGGTTAAGCTGGTTTAGGTATATGTCACCAGTATGGGTGTATATCGGACGTGGCCGGCCTCTAGAGCAGAGGTGCCGTGGTATTAGTAGCTCTCGTCGCAAGACTACCAAACATACTGATTAATCTTCACTTTATCCTTTCCTACCGTGGGAGTGTTCCTCTTCCACCGGTTCTCAAAATTTCCATCGTTTCTTACCTACATTCTATTTATCAATAATCATAACTGTAATAAAAATGTTAATAGTAATAATAATAACAACAATAACATTAAAATTATTATTATTATTATTATTATTGTAAAACTATCCTAATATACAAGGCAATATGTCACATTCACATCTTAGACTGAACACAATATCAAAGATATTCAAACTCTGAAAATGTTCAAAGAGTTACACATTCAAACAGAAATTATTTTATACAGTTTGTACTAAAGTTTTTGATGATTAAAAACAGGTTTATGTACTTAAAAGTAGCAGCCACCCTATAACTCTTCTAACAGAAAATGGAAAAACATCAACTAAATTACTGTCTTCAATTCTCATAATGAGCTATAAAGTCATTCCATATTTTCCCGTTCCACTGTGCATCAACAAATGTATCCGTTTCTTCTTCTTCTTCTTCGTTCGCTTCTACCACCAAAACCGCACTGTGATCCTACTGAATTTACGCCTGTGGTCCTCGTTAGGTCCCCTGGTCTTCTTTGTGGTCCCCGAAAGGACCACACGAGATCCACGCGAGGACCACAAGGGGTTCAGAGTATCACAGGGCTTTAGCCTGTATTCTTGGTGGGTCTCAGAAGCGGGATTGCGTGACACCGTGGTTTTCATTGCACCAGTTTAGTCTAGGGTTGGACTATGTATCCGTTTAAAAGAGTGTTTCCCAAAGTGGGCGATAACGCCTTCTCCCTGTGGGCAATGGAAAGGAGAAGGGGGCAGTGAAAGAAAAAGGATCAGTAGTGAGAGCAATAAAAGAAAAGAGAGCTGTAAGGGGGGGGGGGGTGAGGAAAAATGAAGCAGCAGATAGGGCAGTAATACCTTCCTTCTTAGCGCTTTTCAACCTGATATTTAGAAACTCGTGTCCCTTCATGAAACTCATTCATCACACTAGAAGTTGAGAAAAAAAAAGGCAGTAAGACAGATGAGCAAACAGCAACCTGTCTCATGGGTGATCAGAAAAAGAAGATGGACATATGTAGGCCATGTGATGAGAAGAAACAATCAGAGGATCCCAAAACAAGCTATCAAGTGGAACACACCAGGCCAAAGAAAAAGAGGTAGACCATATGAAACACTAGAAAGGACAATGTTAAGGGAGGCCAAATTAGTGGGCATAAAATCCCTTGATGAGGTTGAAAACTCGCTCAAAAAAAAAAGGAAAACTTGGTGAACTACCATGCAAGCCCTATGTGGCATATAATGGAACGGGAAAGATGGCTCGTTTTAAGTGCATTATCCTCCCATGGCATGGTGACTGCTCATTCAAATACAGTTTAGGGTTCTCCTGTGAATTTTGTTTCACTCAATTCTGTATTCTTTGAATTTTTGAGAGTTCTACCTTCTTTATTTTTGTTCTTTACCAAGTTCAGACTTCAAAGGTTTTCATGTCAGCCGCGCTGAGCTGTTGCGCAGGCCGACCGTTCTTTTGGCACAAAAAGCCCTCTCGAGTTCTGTGCGTGGGGAGAAAGGCTTTCACTCCCTTCCCGGACGGCCAGAGTTAAGGTGTTTCGATGCAGAAGCGAGTGGTTTGTCCGTCGAGCTAAGCATATAAACGGCTAGCCAGCCAGGTTCGTGCTAATGGTGTACTACATTTTTGTGGACCGATGGTCTCGAAACTGGCCCATCTCTCGCAAAGAGTATCGGGTCTGCAGTATGTAATGTGCGTTGTTTGTGGGTGGCTGGGCTTTATTCTCGTTCGCTAGAGCAGAGAGAGCCGCCGGCCGCCCCCGCCGGTTAAAGGAAATGAAACGCCGCCGGGGTCGAAAGGGATCCGCTCTGAGCAGAGCGCTGTCTCCCTTGCCCCACGTCGGTCTGTCGGCAGATATCCGACTAATGTTAGGTGAAGAAAGCTATCTGGTTGATCCTTCCAGTAGTCATATGCTTGTCTCAAAGATTAAGCCATGCATGCCTAAGTTTACACTGTCTCACGGTGAAACAGCGAATGGCTCATTAAATCAGTCGAGGTTCCTTAGATGACACAATCCTACTTGGATAACTATGACAATTCTAGAGCTAATACATGCTTACCAAGCTCCGACCCTCGTGGAAATAGCGCTTTTATTAGTTCAAAACCAATCGTCGTTGCCCTTCGCGGGCGCAGCGTCCCAATTGGTGACTCTGGATAGCTTTGTGCTGATCGCATGGCCTTCTGTGCCGGAGACGCATCTTTCAAATGTCTGCCCTATCAAATGTCGATGGTACGTGACATGCCTACCATATTTGTAACGGGGAATCAGGGTTAGATTCCGGAGAGAGAGCATGAGAAATGGCTACCACATCCAAGGAAGGCAGCAGGCGCGCAACTTACCCACTCCCGGCACGGGGAGGTAGTGACGAAAAATAACACTTCAGGACTCTTTTGAGGCCCCGTAATTGGAATGAGTACACTTTAAACCCTTTAACGAGGATCTATTGGAGGGCAAGTCTGGTGCCAGCACCCACGGTAATTCCAGCTCCAATAGCGTATATTAAAGTTGTTGCAGTTAAAAGCTCGTAGTCAGATCTCAGGTACAGGCGGGCGGTCCGGCTCACGCCGGTTCACTGCCCGTTGTCTCCTGCCCTACCGTCTGCCGGGTCTCTCCCGCGGGTGCTCTTCGCTGAGCATCCCGGATGGCCAGCGCGTTTATTTTGAAAAAATTAGAGTGTTCAAATGGCTGCTGGCGAGATTCTTCAGCTGCCGTGCGTGGAATGGGGCTCCTCCCGGCCAGTGAGGAAGGGTGCAAACGGTGTTGCCGTGTGGCACCACTGTGGAAAAGGTGAAAGAAAGGATTAAGTGAAGTAAACACTAGTCAAATCACGGCACCTCTGGTCTGGGGGTCGGCCTAAGTGCACTCATATCAGGCGAAATGCCTACAAGACACTGCTAGCGAGATTCTTTGGATGCCGCACGTGGAGTGAAGCTCCTCCCGGCCAAGGAAGAAAATGCAGAAAAGCATTTAGGGTTGCTGTGTGGCGTCAATGTGAAAAGGTGATGGAAAGGATAAAGTGAAACTTAATCGGTATGTCCAGTAGTCCAGCGATACTCTGAACCTCTTGTGGTCCTCTCGGGGATCTTGTGTGGTTTTTTGGGGACCACGGGACCTATCGAGGACCACAGGTGTAAATTCAGCAGGATCACGGGGCAGTCTTGGTGGTAGAAGCGAACAAAGAAGAAGAAGATGAGTTTTCATGAATTTATTGGTATAAAATGATGAATTTGTCTTATCTATTTTTATCTGTGGGCTCATGGTCTAGAAGCATTTTATGATAGCAAGACCTTTTATTATTTGATATTTTCAAAACTACTCTTTAGCAAGTTAAAATTTTTGGAAGGAAGTACCTTTATTTTTGTCACAATTTACACCCAACACAATCATTATTGTTAGTGTACTAGTCTCTCATGGCAAAGGTTAAGGGTTCAAATCTGGCTGGAGACACCCCAGTCACCCAGCTGTGGAAATGGGTACCTGACTTATTCTGGAGCTGGGGAAGGAAAGGCAGCCAGGTATGTTCTGACTACATCACCCTCCAGTGTTACGACAGGTCAAGGAAAATATGGGCACTAACGCCATATCCACAAAATGGACAACTGGTCAGTGGAGAAAGAGAAAAAATTGAAAGATGGAGGGAACACTTTAACACCCTACTAAACAGAATACAAGCAGCACAAACAACAGACATACCTGAAGCAAAAATGGAACTAAACATCAATACAGGACCAATAACAATAAATGAAGTAAAGGAGGCGATAAAGAAGCTAAAATCATACAGGGCACCAGGTGAAGATGAAGTGACTGCTGAGATGTTGAAAGCAGAAGAAACAGAAACACCAAAACAACTTTGCCAGATATTACAACAAATTTGGGATTTAGAAAAAGCCCCAGAGGAGTGGAAAACTGGGCTTATAGTAAAACTACCAAAGAAGGGTGACCTCAGAGATTGCGGGAACTGGAGAGGCGTTACCCTACTGCCACTCACCAGTAAAGTATTTTGCAGAATAATCATCAACAGAATTGTACCAACACTTGAGGAAAAACTTCGGAAAGAGAAGGCAGGATTTAGGAAAGGAAGATCATGTATATATCACATATTTGTAGTTAGACAAATATTAGAACAGGCAAATGAGTGGCATAGCACAATATATGCATTATTCATAGATTTTGAGAAAGCCTTTGACAGTGTCAACAGAGATGCACTGTGGAAAATCCTAAGATGGCATAGCCTCCCCCATAAAATAGTTAATGTAATCAAAGCCCTATACGAGGGTTTTCAGTGCAAAGTTATCTGTGGAGAACATACCTCCAGCAGCTTTAGGGTACAAACAGGAGTGAAACAGGGATGTGTACTATCACCAACATTATTTATCTTGGCACTAGACTGGTTAACGAAGGAGGCAACATCAGACAAACGCAGAGGATTACAATGGACCCTTGACACAGTGCTGGAGGACCTTGACTTTGCGGACGACATTTGTCTGTTATCAAGCAGTCACAAAGATATGCAAGATAAAATAAACAAGCTAACTCAGAATGCAAACAACATAGGACTAAAGATCAATGTAGGAAAGACAAAGTTAATGAAGCAAAATGTGAACAACAGAAATGTACTCAGAGTAGATAGCAAGTTAGTGGAGGAGGTCAACGAATTTGTATACCTTGGCAGCAGAGTAGTAGAAAATGGAGACAGCACAGAGGACATCAACAGCAGACTTACTAGAGCAAACCAGGCTTTTGCAATGCTGCAGACTATATGGAAATTAAAAAAACTAAGCATAAATATGAAAATCAGGATATTTAAGAGTAATGTTCTAAGTGTACTACTCTATGGAAGTGAATGCTGGAAAATCACCAAAACCATAGAAAACAAGTTGAATTCTTTCCAGACTAAATGTTTACGAAGAATTAGAAAAATATTTTGGCCAAACACCATAAGAAATAAAATCTTATTGGCAGAAATGCAGATGAAGCCACTGACAACAATTATTGAGGAAAGATGCTGGCGATGGTTGGGACATGTGCTCCGAATGACTGACATCTCACTACCAAAAATAGCACTAAGATGGACACCACAGAAGTAAGGGTAGACCAAAAGAGACATGGAGAAGAACAACAGAAAGGATGTTGAGCAATAGAGGGCTCACCTGGGCAAGAGCAGAAAAAAAGGCGAAAGACAGGCATTTGTGGAAAACCCTTGCGGAACCCCCATGTGCCCTGGGCACTTAAGGTTCAGAGAGAGAGAGAGAGAACACCATATCCCCTCGGTGCCTCTAAGGCATGACAGGGTTACCTTTACCTACAATCATTCTTGAAGATGCGTTACTCATCCAATAGAAAAATGTCCTTGTAAGGACAGAATATGAACTCCTGAACATATACTACAAATGTCCACCCATGCAGACGTGCCACATGACTTGGACTAAAGAACTGGATTTGACACAGAAGTTGTACAGCTATAGTAAAAACTAGGAAAAATCTGTACACTTTGTTCTTGTGACCGACTCCAAATCTCAGAAATAAGCTTATCTTCTTATGGTAACTGCGGCTATGACAACAGTGCATAATTCTGTGAGGTATTCCTTCAATGTGAACTTTATGTTCTCTCTATCTTTCTGAACCTTCAGGTGCACAAGCCACATGGGGCTTCTACAAGGGTTTTCCATACGACTGTCCTTTGCCTTTTTTCTCCCATACTTACCCAGGTGAGCCCTCTATTATTCAACACCTTCTCATGTCTACTTTAGTCTATCCTTACTCCTGTATCCTTGAGGTATCCATTTCAGTGCTCTTTTTGGCAATTAGTCACCAGTCATCCATAGCAAGTGTCCCAACCATCACCAGTGTCTTTTACTTAATAACTGCAGTCAATGGCTTCATCTGCATATCTGCCACCAATGTGTTTCTTCTTATGGTGTTTGGCTAAAATATTTGTCTAATTTTACAGTTATACTGTTTAAATTAATTAATTAAAGAATTTTAAAACACAGTAAAAACAAGTCTAAAATAAACAGTTTATTCATAGCATCACATTTCAAGTCTTCATGTTTAACACGAATAATAAACTTAAGGATTATGATCATCGTTGTGATGCATACACTGTCCCCCAACTATATCACTCAGCAAAAGAGAAAAAAATTAAGAAAACTGAGAAATTTCTATGGCTATACAGATCTCCATTGAAACAAGCCTTATGGTTTCTCCTATATCTTTAGAACTGCATATAAATGTTTTTGCTCTTATTCTTTCATCTTAATTTTTTACATGGTATCAATATACCAGGTGCCACTCAACCTGCCAATCAGAAAGTCTGTGGTTCAATTTCACACTCGGGCGAGAGTTTTCAGACCAACTGGCACCGGGGTCAACCCAGCCTCAAAATATTGGTACCTGGGATTTATCAAGGAAAACAAGGTCAGCAACGACAAGCGGTGGGCATCCCTACCTCAAATGCTGTAGTGGCCTAGAAATGTGAAGGCACCAATACTTCACACTCCTACAGCATGAAAATGCTACAGGACATAGATAGCAATATATAGCCTCTATAACCTGCTCTGAGAACATCTTATTCCTTTCTACTTTTAAACTATACCCTCCCTCCCTCCTTCCAAATCTCACCTCCTCTCTCTTCACATCCCAGAATAATGCCTTAATGCTTTTCAGACATTACACAATACAGATTATAATTCAACACACGCTCATTAAAAACACAACAGGCGGATTAAAACAGGAATCCATAATGTTGACATCAGGGGTTCAACCAAAAATTTTCACAAACTCTTGAACGCTAGCAGAAGTTCGTATGGCACATGGGTCAAAATGAGTTCTGCTGGCTCGATGTCCAGAACAGTGCAGGATAGTTACAATTTTTGCCAACCTGGAGAAAAAAACAAAACATAATGAAACTGAATCTTGTAACTGTTCTATTATTTCATGGTTTTACATTTCTGCCTATACTTTTAACACTTTTTGGGGTTAAATTTTGATATAACATTATCCTTTAGAACAGAGCAACAACACATGCTGAAGACTGAGAAGAACAATGATCTGGTAAAGCAGTTAAAACTAAGGGCAGGAGTAAAGGCCAAGGTGACAGCTGTAGAAGCAGAAGCTAGATATCTGCTGCAGTATCATCCTACAGCTTGTGTAAGCAAACTGGCCATAAAGGAACAATCAAGAAAACAACAGCATCGAAGAGCCTTTCAGAAACAGCATCTGAAGATCATAGTTGCTTCACTCTCTATAGCAGAGTTTCCTGCATATTTGCCCTGTATATAAAAATAACTTGAGCCTCTTTCTTGTTCTAAATGACATAAGTTAAAAAAAAAAATGCTATATAATTATATGGCTGTACAAAATTGTATTTGTTTTTTAAAGGTTAATAAAAAAAAATGTTTGCAAAAATTTAGCTATAAATTTTACTTACTTTCATACCTACAAGTGTTGGAAATATTCTTCACCATACAAAATGTTTCAGAACTCCAGAATCACCTTCAAACAACCAAAACTTACTTGGGAATGTTAGACTTCTTGAATTTGGTAATACTGTAGTAGAAAGGAACATTTGCTGATTTTGTAGCATTATCTTCTTTGTCCAGTCGCCGATGTTTTGACTCTGTGTCACCGTCTGTGCTATCTAGTATGTTTTCCGCTTTTCTTTTTTGAACTGTGGGATATGGCACTGCCTGATCTCGCTGCTGTTCTATTGTATGATTAGGACCATTTGCAGTTTCTTGAGGTTCATCAACTGCTGATGACATTTCCATTTGAGTTTCTGCACTGGATTTTGAAGTTAATGATTTACTTATCTGGTCAAACACACTGTCTTCTGTAGTACTAGAAGAAACAGTTTCACTGAGACTTATGTTGTTCTCAATGCTGGAATCACTTAAATCTTTGGTACTCGTGCCTGACATTTTCTGTTCTGACCCTGAACATTGTAAAACAGTCTCGTCTCTGTCTGCTGTGGCACACAGGCTTTCTGTCAGGATAGATTAACAAGTTCCAGAAACTTTGAACTCAGTTTCAGCTGTTGGCCTTGCTTGTGCAGGTGAGCCAGGAAGCATGGATCACTGATTGAGTCCTTCCTGTTACAGACAACAAAACAATGAAGCAAATCTTCATGTAATGCAAAATGTGCTTCAAAAGTGTATTTTGTTCATTTACTGCTAATTACTGACTGATAACATCCTGGTAAATGTGAACATGAGTTCTATGCAGCTGACACAGTGTTGAAGGTATTTAAACTTAAAACTTATCATACCAATGGTCACTTAAACAGCCTTAAAAAAAAATTTTAAACATAAAATAACTGCAGTTATATGGTTATCTTTCACAGCTGGCAGTTTATAATTTAAACTGCCATTAAAAACTAAAACTGAACATGAAATCATTTTTCAGTAAAATATGGCAATTATTTTAATTCAATTGTACCTTAAGCATACAGTAAATGCACAGATTTTTTTCCTTCATATTTCCCATACAAGGTACAAGTTATCTCCCCTCTTGGTGTCTCTGCCTTATCGTGATGGAGGAGTCTGTGTGCTCTGATGATACAAAGAGCTATACCAGCAGTAGCATAGCTAACAGAAGGGTCACTTATGCTGAGCAAGTCAATGGAGAGAAGACAGATAAAAAGAGACACCCTGGTCCTCCAGGTTGGGGGGGTTTTGATGTTGGTCCGGTGACCTACCAAACCAAAAAAGAAGCGGTGCTGAAACATCAACAAAGGAGTCTACATGCCAAATCTTGGCAGAGCGGGGAGAGACTGTAGTAGTGGTACTACCAATGATGAGCAGGAACAAAAGCCGTGAGGAAGCATGAAAGACATGGTTTGAGGTATCCCAACCTGCTCGAGACGGACTGGCTGTGGAACCTTTGTTGATTGCCTTATGCTCCTGATGATGATGGTACAATTTAAGGTTGGGCTTGATGGTAGCTGTAATCCCTTCAAGTCTGTCAGTGTGAGACAATCTGAAAGATGGTGCTGTAGTTTCTTCTTCCTGCATGTTAACTGCTTGCAGAATGACGTGTGTGTGGTCTGCTATCTCTCTGCACAAATGTGTTCACTAAAACTGCTGTATCTGTCTGCAACTTGAAGACTGTGAACTGCTTTCTGTGACTATTGTTTATAGGGTTATGTTTAGACAAGTGTGCATATCATCATCATCATGTGCCTCCCCAGGGACGGCTGGCTTTAATAGATCTTCAGCTTTCAGTCTGCACTGGGTAAGCTGTATGTATCTTTATCCATCTCTTAATACTGCCCATTCAGTGGTACAACCTCAGCCCTGCTGCTCTTGTGCTTCCAGCTTTTCCATAAATTACATTGCTGAGTCCCTTGATATGGTCATACTTTATCTGGTGCATATGTTTTCAGCTTTCTTTCTTCAGTTTCACTTTTTCTAATTCTTTATCTGTTTTCTTATTTGTTCTATATATATCTTTATAGTGTACCAAAACCCTAGTGGTCTTTTCACTGCTGCCTGCTGCATTTGTATGTGTTTTTGTGATTCTTATATTGCAAGTTTAAGAATATATTGTAGAAATTATTTAGTAGGTCAATACAAGTTCACAACCATGGTCATTCACGTGCTAATTATACAAAGAATTAATTGAAAAAAAAAAATTTTTGTTTAAATGACAAAATATTACCAAATAGGTCCAAGTATAACAGCTGTTTTCCCTGGATTGTTCTTCTTACATGAACAGGGTAAGAGACTGTATGGATCATCTGGTATGAAAGATAATGGTAACTTTCAAGTTCTCTTAAACTGATTTAACATTTCTTTAAAAAAAAACAAAACAATGATCATAATAATAAAAGTGAATTGCTATGTGTTAAACAAAGTTATTCATTCTAATGCATGGACTTGCAGAACTTTGCCTCCCTAACAGCTAGTCTTGAAGCCCCTTGGTTGTAAGCAAGATGCCCTGCTGCTGATGCATCCATTCAAAACATCAACAGTGTCTTGTTGCCATCTTGGTCTTCCTCTCTCTTCCCATTATGTACCCTTCCAAATCTACATTCTTCAAACTCTCATGACGTTTAATATGTCCAAAATGCTTAAGTTTTCTCTCTTAAATCTTCTTTACCAACCAACCTTCTTCAACTAAAATGCTTACTGGTCATTTTTCCATATTCTCACTATTCAAGAAGCTGTGACACCCTGTCCAAAGCCTCTATTCCCCCCCCCCCCAATAAAAAGGTAATATCCCTGTTTTTATGCCATTAAGGCATACTGGAGATGTTGGTTAGGCCTATATTTCCAACACTATCAGCACGCAAAGGTTTGATGTGGTCAGTATCACGCCTGGCTGAATTTACCTTCTCAGATTTCTCTTGTACCCCATTTTTAGGCTCTGGGTGGACCATGGGGTCTTTCTGATGTGGTGATCCCTGAAAAAAAAAAATCCCCACAGATGGGACTTGAACCTGGTACCACCGGATTAGTAGACTGATTAGTGTAATCCCCACCAGATTAGTAAACTGATCATCCCTAATACCCCCATATTTCTTTTTTCTACAGATGCTTAACATAAAATCCAACAACATCAGAAACAATTTAAAACAATCATAAGAACCAACCCAACGGAGCTAGCTGGTTTGGAATAAAGGTCCTCTCCTCACACAGTCTGCAGTGAAGAAGCCTCTCTATTGCTGCTATGGAAGAATCTGCAACCTTGTGACCACGGCTAATCTTAACGCAAATCAGCAGGCAGTCTTCATGAGACAGCACATACTGAGGGGAGATTCCTTTAATGTACCGTGCTGCAGCCCTGCATATGAATCATAGTTTCATTTTCACACTCACTAGGATAAAATTAGTCACATTATACGAAGAACAACAACAAAAAATAATATTCCTGAAATTCACAGAATGAAATGTGAAAAAAAAATGTTAGCATGTGTGAAATACTACAGACATTATAATGAACCTTACTGTTTACTTCTTTTTTTAAATAAATGATATAAAATACAACAACTATCATCAGATCTTTCTGTTATTCACAGCATCTTGCATGTTTTGAGCAATCTGTTGCTGAGAATGTTCCAGAAGATATCAAACTGAGTGTTTTATTCTTTAGCCCTGCAATGATGACAATTATAAATAGCTAATTATTAGAATATCTGGCCTCACTCATTTGCCTGGCATACACGAAAAAACTGGATGGTACCTTCCTGCTTACCTGTAACGCTTGGTTTCCATTTAAGCTCTTCCACAAAAAGGACCATGACAATCAAAGATTTGAAAATTTATAAAAACTGACTATTGGTTTGTCTATATTATTTACCATTAACCTATCCGTGTGAGTACACATTTTAAAAACAAAATTCTATAAGCCATTTCCCAAAAGCTTTCACTTTACTGCCTTTCTCGGTTATCATGCCATTGTTTTAATGAATGCGTCCTTCCTCATTATTTTCAGTGGGTAAAAATCTGGATCCAGCAGCACAAACAAGTTTTTGTGGCCAATTACATCAAGTGAATCATAGAATCGGCATGAGACAGCCTGTTTGTGTGACCAGCTACATCAGGTGAATCAAGAATTAGGCATGAGACAGGTGTCTGTGTGACCAGCTACACCAAGTGAATCATAGAACTGACCATGAGGCAGGCTGGTAAAAATGACTTCACCAGATAATATCTAACTGTTTCAAAGCTAAATACCATTTTAAAAAAAATTATATCATTACATTGTTTAATTTTTAGCATTAATAAGTGTTAAAAATCAAATATGTCATCATAATTCCTTTCTTTTTTATTGGCATTTTTCATCTCAGATAACTTTGAAACTTACGGTTATCAGCTGTTGTAGATTTTTGCCAAACATCATCTTGCTGAAGTTCCTCTCATGGCTGACTTTATCAATGATGGAATTGCATAATCAGCCACAGTAGCAGCAAACAATGTTTGTGTTGCCAGGACTAGTTTCCTTGTGCTTGCATTTTTCACCTTCAAGTCTAGACCTCGTTTCATCCTCACATCACACTCTCCAAATGTCTTTTGCAAGTTCTTCTCAGACCTCGTGGTTGACTGACAAATCTTAAACTGATGATTCTGCATCTCAGTCTTGATTTACCAGGTGACCTGCTTCCCTCCACAAGTTTGTCATACAAAATCTTTGAAATGCATCTGCCACTTATACATGCTCCAACCATCTCAATCTTGTGCTGCATAGCACTGTCATTAGCAGCATCTCCTCAGTGGCAGTCCACATATTTCAACTGTGTTCAGCCTTGCCTATTCGAGTTCTGACTTTTGTTTCTGTTGATGCTTTACATTTCTGACCAGAAAACAAAGGATACTTTTCTCCAATATGCTCACTTTTTCACCTATTAGTGATCACTGGTGTATCTTTTTTTTTTTTTCCTCTAAAACTGTTCCAGTCTCCTGTTCAGCATTTGTGGACACAAGCTGGGCAGTGGAGAATCTCAGAGTTGGCTACATTGTCTTGACAATGATGTTTCTTATTCTGTGTAGGCTGTAAAGATGGCAACTTTTAAAGTTTTTTTATATGCCTTGAATATGTTGTCCAGGTCTGAGATCCATACAAAAGGGTGTTAAGCACACAGGTCTGAGAAATCATCTTCTTCTTCGTCAAACACTTTCAGACGTCAACATGGATATCTCTGAAGAATGCTGCCATTTGTCTTAGGGTCTGATAAATGAAAACCTTATGTCCTTCTTGTTCCATGACTTTTTGTTTTCAGTCTGCCAAAAGTGGTAAGTGCCCTGCCTATTCATTCCATTACAAAGTTAAAAGATACATTAATGAAAGTTTCATTAATGTATCCAGTTGCACACTGATGTAAACAAAATGAGCTAATACTGCAGTAAATCCACACCTTGCCAAACTTGCCAAGATAATTCGTGCTGCCAACTCCTTGAGATACTCCGTTTTCACAACATCTGCTGCATAAAATCGCTGTACCACATGGGATGATCGTGCAAACAGTGAAACATCAGGAACAATAACACACAGAAGACCATCAGAAGTGATGCTATGCATTGCAGAGTCAAAATAGGTGGCACAGTTTTTCTTTGGGTTCAAGTATCTGGTGATTATCAGAAAAATAAAAGCCACTGAATGAAATTTATGTTGCCTTCACTTCCAAATTTAAGTATTACTCTTAAAGAATTACAGTTTAATTAACACTTTACATATTTATCCTAGTTAAAACATTACAACTGATTTATTTCCTACAAACAGTTATGTGCAAAAGTACATAACTCTTTTCTGTATCCAACAACAAGAAGGAAAAGAGTTAAAATTCTTATAGAAAGGGATTTGAAAAGTTAAGTCTAAGTACAAATCAAGAATTGCTATTTTCATTACGTAGATTTCTTCTATAAGACTACTATTTTAAAGTCACCAATGAAAAAAAACAGAATGAAATTTGCCTTTTTCTTTTTTTTTTTTTTTTTTTGAAAACAAATCCTGAAAAAAAAAAAAGTTCACAGAAAGACTCTGAATTTTCTGATCCCTGGGTTTCTGAGTTTTTTGTTTTTTTTTCCCCTTGTGCCTGATAGTGGACTGTACAGGTCCTGTTCAGCTATTGTGTATCTATGTACAGTATGTTAGTTATACAGATAAGAGGGAAGGAGAGAGAGAGAGAGAGAGAGAGAGAAATGATCACGCATGCATTACTAACATAAAGTTGTAAGCTTCCATCATCATGACTGTCTTTGCCTCTGCCTGGCATATGTGGAGTTCCTTCTCAGCCTGTTGGCCAAGCAGGTCACCTGGAACTCGTTGGGGATTCAACTTCAATTCTGAGCAGCTCAAAGAGTTGGCCTCAGCATTTTCTGTAATCCTTTTGGTATCATCCTGTGTGGCCACTGTCACATGGACTGAACCAGGGAGGTGCCTCTTCCACTGCAGACCTGCAATCACTGTGAAATATAATTAAAGTGTGTATTGCTTCATTACTCTTTTGAAAACAAATGCCTGAGGAAAATACTTGGTATAAAGTGGAACAAATTCAAGAACACAGAGATAAGGCAGATCCACAAACAACAACCTGTCTCATGGGTGATCAGAAAAAGA
The DNA here is from genome assembly GCA_009760885.1 of Achatina immaculata. Lineage (NCBI taxonomy): Eukaryota > Metazoa > Mollusca > Gastropoda > Stylommatophora > Achatinidae > Lissachatina > Lissachatina immaculata. The sequence goes on along the minus strand of CM019720.1, from coordinate 46,662,048 downwards.
AGATGGACATATGTAGGTCATGTGATGAGAAGAAACAATCAGAGAATATCAAAACAACCTATCAAGTGGAGCACAACAGGCCAAATAAAAAGCGGTCAACCACATGAAACTCTAAAGAGGACATTGTTAAGAGAAGCCAGTTTAGAGGGCATAACATCCCTTGATGAAGCTGAAAGACTCGGTGAGAACAGGAAAACTTGGCAAACAATGATGCGAGTCCTATGTGATGTTTAACGGCACGGGAAGGTTATAAGATGTAAGATTACTTCATTAAGGATCTCTACAATGGATATGTTTGTGCAGTCAACACTGAAGAAGGAATGAGTGAATGGTTAAAGGTTGAAACAGGCATAAAACAAGGATGTATACTATCTCCTTTGCTTTTTGGAATTGCCATAGACTTCATAATGAAACAATGTTGCACAGGTAAAATGGGCATTGATTGGGTACATGGGACCCAACTACAAGATCTTGATTTTGCTAATGGCATAACTCTTATCAGTGACAATGTGAATTTGATGCAAGAAAAAACAGATACCCTGTCTTCACTGGCTAGCAAAATGGGACTTGAAATTAACAAGGATAAAACAAAAATAATGAAACTTCTCATTAATCAAGAAGGAAAAATATACTTAGAAGGAACAGTTGTTGAAGAAGTATACCAATTTGCATACCTCAGCAGCTACATAGACCAGGATGGTGACACCAGAAAGAAAGTTAGAATCAGAACTTCAAAAGCAGCACTGACCTTCAAGAATCTTGAGAACATATAGCACTCAAAAGTTAAGAACACAAACACCAAGCTAAGATTATTCAATTCAAATGTAATATCCACTCTCTTTTAGCATGCAAAAGCTGGAAAACTAAAGAAATAAACAACAAATTAGACTCTTTTGAAAACACATGCCTAAGGAAAATACTCAGTATAAAGTGGAATGAATTCAAGAACAACACAGAGAAAAGCCAGATGAGTGAACAACCTGTCTCATGGGTGATCAGAAAAAGGAGATGGACGTGTATCGCTTACTTGATGAGAAGAAACAATCAGAGAATCCCAAAACAAGCCATCAAGTGGAACACAACAGGACAAAGAAAAAGAGGTCGACCATGTGAAACTCTAGAGAGGACACTGTTAAGTGAGGCCAAATTAGTAGGCATAAAATCCCTTGTTTAGGTTGAAAAATTCGCTGAAAAAAGGAAAACTTGGTGAACTACCATGTGAGCCCTATGTGATGTTTAACGGCAGGAGAAGGATGTAAAATGTAAGATTACTTCATATTTCAAAGTGACCACATCAAATACTTACTAAATCAATGTAGCCCTACACATAATTGAAACACCTAGGGCACAGTAATCCCTTGTAAAGGTAAAATTCTCATTTCCATGCCATTAAGGCAACTGGGAAATATGGTGTTAGGCCCCTATTTTCCATGACCTTCAGCACCTGAAAGTGTGATGTGGTCAATATCACGGCCTGGCCGCTTTACCTTCCAAGATTTCTCTGGTACCCATTTTTAGAGGTTTGGTGACCCCGGGACTTTTTTCAGTGTGTACCAGAAAAAATGCTAGGACTGAACCTGGTACACCGGATTAGTAAATCGAGTGTCTAACCACTCACCTAACCAGGCCACCAGGTCATGGTGTTGGCACTAATATTTTCCTTGATCTACTGACACGTATGAGGGTGGTGTGCCTCTCCTACCCCAGATCTAGAAGGAGTCAGGTACCCATTTTTATAGCTTGGGTAGCTGGGGTACCTTCAGCTGGACTCAAACCAATGACCTTACCATGAGAGACAAGCACTAACTAGTATAGCTCTCATTATGTGGTCTTGTCAATTCCAGCAGATCATTAGTTTCATCTTTTTTTTTGGCCAACTCATCAAACAATATATATGTGACAAAACTGGGAAAATTCTTCACTATTATAGTCAAGGTCCTTAATCAGTTTTGCCACTATGGTGGTCACAATCTTGAAAAAAACATAATCTTATTTTTTAATTAAAAAAATGAAAATGGTTCACCATCATGTGTTGTGCAAACAGTCCCTGGTGATCAAGCTTCTTGAGTTAACAAGCCTCATGGTATTTGTAACAAGATCTATTACCTTTCATTTCAGGTGCCACTTTGCAATATCACATTCTCTCTCTTCTTTATCCCTTGAGTTTCCCCAAGTGACTGTTAGGTTATGCAACCACTGTCTTCTCAAGATAGAACTTTTTTTTTTTTTAAGATAATTTAGAATAACCTAATGAATGCTCAAGATTTAACAAAGCAGTAACTCCTACTACTAACTGAACAAAGAAGAACAGGTCAAGATCTTCAGATTCTGCACTGGTCACAACAGACTGATACATCACACATATAACAAACTGAGGATAAGTGCAAGTGTTGAGTGCCTGTATGTGGCAATGGAAAAATGATACCCCAGCATCTGTTCTAGGACTGCCTTGCATATGAGGAGCAAGACAAGGCATACCAGGCCATCACCAATACCAATCCAGGCCAAGCTGTATAGCAATGCTGACAAAGACATCCAACTTGTTGTCCAAGAATGTTCAAAGAAAGTTAACTTTGCACCATTATTTAATACATATCTGATACAAGTAAGCCAGCTGAATGTGACCTGTCCTTTCATCTACAAGGTTGTGGGTTCGCGACCCACTATGGGCATCCTCCAGTTTAACCAAATGTAGAATAGGTACAAAATGGGCACCAGTAATGAGGAAATCTAGATATGAAGAATATTTTCAGCAGGGCGAGACATGCTAGACAACACTGTGAACACAACTGTGAAAGAAGGTTAAAACATGACATCATTTAAAAACTGGTCTCACAAATAAGTAACTTTGCCACTGACCACATCCGGTGAATGAAAGAAAGAAACAGCTTTATGTCTGTCTGCCATATCCACAGTTACTACTCTCCACTCTACACCCTCAAATTTAATTACAGCGACAGGATTTTAAAAAATGTATTCCTATCATGCTGTAGAAGCACCTAGGAGACATGGTGTTAGTGCCCACATATTCCTTGACCTCTAGGCACATGGCAGATTGATGGTGTCAGCATCACACTCAGCCATTTTTTACTTCCCAGACCAAACTGAGCTGGATGACTGGAGCAACTCTGCCTGAACATCAACCACTGACCTTTCCATGCAAGGTTGACACACTAACCACTATGCCACTCAGACACTTGAAGATGGGATAAAGATTTTGAATATTTTTTCAGCCACTTATAAACACATATGTATGTGATGTGTAAAGTCTGTTCTAAAAATGCATTATGTAATTTAAACCTTATCAAGATATGTGGAAATGAAAAAAAAAATGTTTAAAAATCATGTCTGACCATCTGACCTGTACATGATGATGCATCAAGAGCATAAACTTGAGACAAGGGTTCCTTTGTGTATACTCGCTTTGATTTTGTTTCTGCTAGTGCAGATAGTGTAGCCAGAATAAACTCTCTGTAAAAGATTGTACAACAAACTTCTTACAATCACATGAATAGGATAGATTTAATTTTTTTTTTAAGTTCAAAATGGAAAAAAATCTTTACATTTAAATTGTCTACATGTTAATTACAACACATTTTAGAAATTTATTTATAACAGTAAGATTTTATCAATTTTTCACATGATTAATATTGTTTTGTTCCTGCATGATAAATCTTAAATAGAAGAGACTCCTCTTAAAGTCTTTCCGTTAAAATAATATCACACCTTGAGTAATCAAAAGTTTATTTTCCATGTATGTCATAGATCTGTTCAGCAGACTTTCTGCAGCCATATGAAGCAATGGTTTTGTTTGCTGCACAGAATTAACATACGGTTCAAAACAGACCAACAGAAGCAGTGATGTACTCCAAAACCATGATGTGCTAGTTGCATCTTCTCTAGCAAAATCATTTGATGATCTCCTGTTTTCGTGCAAAGGGGGGGGGGGGGCGCAGCACATGAAAACACTATCCAATTTGGAAACTGGTTACCCATAGCTGACATGCTAGCATAGGGTTGGCCAAACCATAGCTGATCAAGATCTTCCACTGGTACCCCAATTACAGTCCTAGCCTGACTAATGGGTCAGGAATCACCACAGTCCTAATGGCAGTAGCGTCTGCTGAAGAAGTACTGCACATCCCTTGTTTTTTTTTTCAGCTTCAACTATGGGCTGAAAAAAAAAAAAAACCTCTCCCAATCTGACACTGTGCTGTGCTTCAATATCTTCACTGAACTGGTTGCAAAGAAGATTATCCTCACAGTTCCAGGGAGAATACAAGAAGAATGCATGTAACCTGGCTTCTTCGATTTCTGATGAAAAATAAAGATTTATGTAACTATCCTTAAATTCACTTCCTTCTATTCTGACCTCATCATAATCTAATGCAAATGTCTGTTGTTTTATTTTAATTCTCTCCCAAGGGTATTCTCTTTGTTTGTCTTTTGTACATACTGTATTCATCGGTATCTCTGAGTTAACTGTGACCTCATGATGATGTGGTCCATTTAGCTTCAATTCCTACTGCAATGGAGTTCTTGCACTGAGGCCAATGCTGCAGCAGCATCTAAAATAAGGAGTTAAATAGACAGGATGGAGAGGAAAAAGGAATCACTGGGAGGGGGGGGGGGCTACTGGCATTGTGCTGTTATTTGGGAACAGTGTGGGGTGAACACTGACGATATATTAACATATGAGCATGGGAGCTGTAGACAGGAGCTATCTACAACAGTACGAAACAGGGTGGATCAGATAACAGGCTGGTGTGAGGTTAACAATGCGGGATAAACCCTGAAAAAGCTAGCATCCTGTGGTGCTCATTAAATAATAGAATAATAATAATAATTTTAAGTGTAAAATTCGAAGTTCTGATTGTGAAGTGTTGGGGACAAGATATTACGAGAAAACACTTCATGAGGTATCTGAGGATCACATTTGATTGATCCTTTGCACAACATGTGGACAATGTAATACAAAGGCCAGGTAAGCATTGAAAGCAGTTAGGTTACTGGCTGCAGCAAACAGTCCACCGTCCACTCTGTTCTTGCTGATGCAGGCGCTGGTGATGTTACCACTGGAGAACGATCTAAGCCAACTCACCCTGTCAAATGCTCAGCTGAACAGACTAGAGGTGTACAGAACGAGCCAATAAGAATAGTCTTGGGCTGCACCATGGATACTTCTGTAGTGGGAATGTGCTTTCTGTCTGATGTACTGAGTGCTAGGTCAGAATACAAGCATGCTCAGGTAAAAGCATACATCAGGGTTGCTGGCATGAAGGACCATCCTCTCCATATGGAGCTGGGGTTGATAAAGAGCAGATGCATCAAACAAGGCAGATCCTGGATGGGTGAGGCTGAGGATATAATGTCGGTGTGCAATCTAGATGTGGTGCCTACAGGTGATGACTGGTTATGGGTACAGGACCTACTTCAGCTAACAAAGGTTATAATACAGAAAGGCTGTGAATGTAGAGACTGGGCACAGGGAGCATTTGAATTTTGGGTTCAAGAGCTCATCCAGCATCACTGTGGGTCTTCCGACATGGCTCAGTGTCTCGGAACAGCAGAAGTGGTTGGGGTTTTGTCATCTACCACGCTGTTGGCGAGATCTTCAGCTGCCGTGCGTGGAGCGGTGCTCTTCCCGGCCAATGAAGAAATTTGCAAATGAGGTTGCCGCGCAGCATCACTGCGGAAAAGGTGGTTGAAAGAATAAAGCGAAGCAAACAGTCAAATCATGGCACCTCTGGTCTGGAGGTCGGCCACGTCCTGCGTGCAGTCATATCGGGTGAAATGCATGAACCGGCTTGTCCCAGAAGTTAAGTCACTGCTGGCTTGACTTTTCAAATGCCGCGCGTGGAGTGAAGCTCCTCCCGGTTAAGGAAGTAAATGCGGAAATAAAGGTTGCTGTGCGGCGCCGATGGGAAAAGGTGGTGGAAAGTGAAGTTTAACCTGGTATGTCCAGTAGTATCGCTACGAGAGCTATACCACGGCACCTCTGCTCTAGAGGCCGCCTACGTCCGAAATACACCTACACTGGTGAAATATGCCTAAACCGGCGCACACCAGGGGTGGAACTCGATGGCTAGACATGTCATGCCACCTCCGCTCTAGAGGTCGGTAACGCCTGATAAACACCCATACTGGTGAATTTTGCCTAAACCGGCTCATACCAGGGGTGAATCTTGAAGGCTATGAATGTCACAATACCTCTTCCCTAGAGGTCGGTCCCGTCCCAAACACGCCCATACTGGGAAATGCCTAAACCGGCTCAACCCAGGGGTAGAAATCACTAGTGGCGAGGATTCGTCCTCCTGGACAAAAGCTCCATCCTGGTCACAACTAGGAAGGGTAGCGGCCACGACCGCAAAATGCTGAAGTCGGAGACACTGGACCAGGGAAGTCTAGATAGGCAACCACCTCTCACCTGGCGGGGATGTCTGCGTATCCTAATCATGCTGAGGTTTTCCGGTGAGAAAGTCCAACCCTGGACTGGATGGGCAACCACCTCTCACCCGGCGGTGATACACGGGTATCTCAAAACACGTCGAGGTTTTCCGGTGAGAAAGTCCAACTCTGGCCTGGGTGGGCTAACGCCTCTCACCCAGCGGGGATGCACTGATATTCCAAACACGTCGAGGTCTTCCGGTGAGAAAGTCCAACCCTAGACCAAACTGGTGCAATGAAAACCACGGTGTCACGCAATCCCGCTTCCGAGACCCACCAAGAACACAGGCTAAGGCACTGTGATACTCTGAACCCCTTGTGGTCCTTTCGTGGAACTCGTGTGGTCTATTTTGGACCACACAGGGGACCACGGGACCTAACGAGGACCACATGTGTGAATTCAGTAGGTTCACAGTGCGGTTTTTGGTGGTAGAAGTGAACGAAGAAGAAGAAGAAGTCATCTACCACAATGGTAGTATAACAACACAGGGTTTAGGAGCCTTTAAATTCACCATATCAAGTATATGAATGGAAACTGAGGCTGTGTTGGTGGCAATGGAATGACTAGTTGTGTCCATGATGTAGTTCATAGTGTTATCTGATGGTTTCACAGAGTATGCTTTTTAAGACTGAGAAAAAAATTGCTTAAAAAAGAATGGGTTCATTTGTTCAGCCAGTTAACTGTGATGAGCCTAATGTGGCTTTATTGTCCAGTGCATGCTGGAGTACATGGGAATGAAGTGGCAGATAGGCTTGTTGGACAGGCTAAAATAAAAGTAAGGCTGAAAATGAACAAAGGTGATGTTGCTATTACCGTATTGGAAAGGCTGCTGGAAAATGAAGGACGGGAATTAAAGAACAATGTAACTGTGAAGCAAATGCTGGAGCTGGGACAAATTAAGAGTTTTGGTAGGAAATCTCAACTGTGTGGCAGAAAATGCAACACATACACAAAACGAACATATTTAATTCCACTTCTGGGTGATTGTAGAACGCATTCTATAACGTCTTGTTTCAACCATGTTGCTGATTCTAGTTTTGACTTTCTTTTATCTTATTCCTGTTGACATATATTATGAAAAAACGTGTAAAATCTTCAATATGTAAACTATCTTTTCGATGCTCAGATATGGGGCACTCAGCAAGCTTGGGGTAGGGGAGTATATTTTAACCAAATTTTAATCAATAGGCTAGGTTTATAACTTTACTTACAAATGTGCCGATCAGACCTACTTGTACTTTCTATGGTGTGAATTTTCTTCAAGACAGCAATGAGACACTAAGATTTTTAACTTGTTTAAAAATTTGGGTATTTCGATGATAATAAGAGACCGAAGTAATAAGATTCTTGTGATAAATATTTAAAACATGGGACTGTCCCATATAACACGGAACCATTGGACACTATTATATACTCTCTGTCGTTGATTCTAGGTGCATTCTCCCAAACTGCGTCTCAGCAAATGTTTCTTTATTAGCCCCTGTGATTTTCTCCACTGTTGTTAATAAAGTCTATGTGAATAGCAAATTACCTAAAGATTTTAAATTTGGAATTGTAAGTGTTGGTTTTTATTTTTGACTTGTCGACACCGGAATCATTTATAGCGACACCAAGCTCGGTTATCTTCCCGTCTGCATCCATGTTAGGAACACTAGCGCAACACGTTGTCTCTGCCAGCAGTTCCTAGCAGTCAAATCAATATGGGTATCAGAACGGCGATTTGCACATTTTAAATTTTTATACAGCAATAACAAGTCTGTAAAAGAATCATAAATAATTCGAAATTATGATGAAAAACCGGGTCGCGTACTCATCCTGTAATTGAGATCAAGCTTTAATGCAATGAATGCATTATAAAAACATGTCATTAGATTTAGGCAAGCGAAAGTCAGGTTGTGGTGAATGTAGCTTTTGCACTCTAGTAATGTGACGAGTCAATTCCCCCCCCCCCCTCCAACAATCTTAACCAGAGAGACTACTCATTTGACGGTGGTTTGTTGATTGACGATTTCGGTTGGTGTGCTCATGCGCTTAACGCTCTGTGAGTTATTTTGTAGAATCTTATGACAAGAATAAGCTTAAGTGGTATAGTCCGTAAGTTAATAATACATTCTGGCAGAAACGATGGTGAATACTGAGGAGTGGGTATAATTATGTCAAATGTAGCAGCAAAAAGCCTCACAGAACGGGAATCAGTGAACAGTACAAGAGCACGATACAAACTAAGGCACAGAAGAATGACAATCATACAATGTTATGCACCCACAAACGATGCGGATGATAAAATAAAAGACGATTTCTACCACCACCAACAACTCATGAACAAAGACCCCAAACACGATATCCACATTCTCATGGATGACTTCAACACCAAGGTAGGAAAAGATAACACTGATGTCGAAAAAGTAATGGGGAAAGAAGGAATTGATAAAATAAATCAGAATGGAGAAAGATTAATTGAACTGTGTCTAACAGAGGGCATGGTCATTGGAGGAATAATATTTCAACACAAAGGGATACATAAAACAACATGGATGTCCCCAGATGATAGAACCAGATAGATCATTTTTGTATTAGAAAGCAGTTCAGAACATCTCTGATAAATGTAAGAGCATGTAGAGGTGCAGATGTCAACAGTGATCACAACCTGTGTATAGGGAAAATAAGACTAAAACTGAAAAAGCCAACACAAGAAATCAATACCCAGAAAGATAAACTGCCACAGCCTACAAGAAGAATTTACTAACAGGAATTTCAATCTGGAATTTACCAATCATTTCGCAGCACTCACTGAGGCAGAGGTCGATAGATATAGATGAATTATGAAACTCTTATAGCACAGCCATAATCACAGCAGCAAAAGCAAGCACTGGACTGCAAAAAAAAAAAAACAAATAGAAAAGCATGGATATCAGAAAATACATAAATGAAAGATGAGTAGCCAAATTAGCCATGTTGAGCATAAAAGAGATCTTGGAAAAGATTTAGCAAAAGCAACATACAAAGACCTAGACAATAAAGTAAAAAGTTCAGCTAGAAGAGATAAGAGAGAGTACATAGACAAAAAGGCGAAAGAAGCAAAAACAGGAGACAACAAAATTCTGTATAATATACAAAAGAGGCTAATGGGTACTATTACGTCCAAAGAAAGATCAATCTTTAGCAAAACTGGCACTTGATAACATCAAGTAAAGATAAAAAAAACAAAGATGGGGCGAACACTCCCAAGAAATACTTAATTGACCACACCCAAAAGAATTTATAGTCATTGAAACTGACTTACCAATCCCACATTTCACCTAGTTTACAACAAAGCTGCAGGTGAAGATGAAATAACAGCCAAAATGTTAAAAGCTGTTAACAGTGACAATATGAGACAACTACAGAGAATGTTTAGTAAAGTTTGGAAAGAAGAAAAAGTCCCTTCTAAATGGAAAAAATAAATCATTGTTAAAATACCAAAAAACGAAAGAACCTTAGCAACTGCAATAATTGGAGAGGAGTAACCTTGCTATCAGTTGTGTCAAAAGTATTTTGCAAAGTTATTCTGAATAGAATTCAAGATATAGTGGATACCGCAATGAGAGAAGAACAGGCAGGATTTCAAAAATGGAGAAACTGTCTCAACCAAATCTTTAATACTTGAAGAACATATTTAAAAGCAAAAACCATTAATCCTGAACTTCATAGACTTTAAAAAGGCATTTGACAGCATACAAAGAGATTCATCGTGGAGAATTTTAAGAAAATATGGGATACCATCTAAGATTGTCAATATTAATAGAGACCTCTGCAATGGATAATCTTGTGCAGTCATCACAAAAGAGTGAGTGAATGGTTCCAGATTGAAACAGGCATGAAACAAGGATGTATATCACCCTTGCTTTTTAGAATTGCCATAGACTTCATAATGAAAAAATGCACAGGCAAAATGGACATTGATTGAGTACATGGGAGCCAACTAGAAGATCTTGATTTTGCTGATGACATAACTCTTATCAATGACAACATGAAATCAGTGCAAGTAAAAAACAGATACCCTGTGTCAATGCTAGTAAAATAGGACTTGATAATTAACAAGGATACAACAAAAGTAATGAAACTTCCCATTAATAAAGAAGGGAAACTATACATAGAAGGAACAACTGTTGAAGAAGTAAACCAATTTGTGTACCTCGGCAGCTACATAAACTAGGATGGTGATGACAGAAAGGAAGTTAGAGAACATATGGCACTCTAAAGTTATAAGCACAAAAACCAAGCTTATTCAATTCAAATGTAATATCCACCCTCATTTATGCATAGGAAAGCTGGAAAACTAAGAAATAAACAACAAATTAGACTCTTTTGAAAACAAATTTTATTTCTTACATCCTTCCCATGCTGCTAAACGTCACATAGGGCCTGCATGATAGTTCACCGAGATTTCCTGTCTTTGGTGAGTTTTTCAGTCTCACCAAGGGGTGTTATGCCCACAGAACTGACCTCTCTTAACAATGTCCTCTTTAGAGTTTCACGTGGTCGACCTTTTTCTTTGGCCTTTTGTGTTCCACTTTATAGCTTGTTTGGGGATCCTCTAATTGTTCTCATCGCATGACCAACATATGTCCATCTTCTTTTTCTGGTTACCCATGAGACAGGTTGTTGTTTGCTCATCTGTCTTATCTCTGCGTTGTCCTTGAATTCGTTCCACTTTATACTGAGTATTTTCCTTAGGTATTTATTTTCAGTTTGTTGCCTCTCTCATTTGTTTTCAATACATTGCTTTCAAAACTATAAACATACAGACAAGATTGATGAAGGGTCTTTACTGTAAAAATGAGTAATTTTTACAGTCTGATCATGAATATTTTATTTGGTGAATTTAGAAACATTAATTTGGGGATTAACGACTATCTGATGCCGCCATTTTAACCCCCCACCAAACACTCTCATCATGCAGAAAAATGAAAGTGACTGGTGAACTTTTCATAGCCCATGACATGTCTTTAAAAATTCATCATCCTTATTTCATATTACAAGAGTACCCAGCCTAGGAAGTTAGTTTTTTTTTTTTTGTCAGTTTAGGGGGGGATTAGGCATGAAGCAGAAGCCATGGGAAAATACAAAAGCCTAATTAGAACAGGATTCACCCTGGCATCAGAGCTCTGGATGCTGGTATGACTGTAAATATAACAACTGAAGAAATATCATGAAGATGTACAGTCACTGTTTTTCCAAGGATCTCTGCGTGATATTAAAATGCTACATTATTCTGTGAGACAAGGATATGTTCTATCTCCTGAACTTTTCTCCTTGTACAGTGAAATCATAATGAGAAATATAGAGAGCTTGCCAGGAATATCAATTGGTGGGTACAACCTTAACAACTTAAGACATAGACAACACAGTTCTGACTGCCAGAAGTGGAGGGGAGCTAAAGGCTCTTCTGGCCATCATAGTTCATGAAAGTAAAAGTAAAGGTCTCAGCCTGAATAAAAAGAAGACAGAAGTGATGGTCTTCTCAAAGAAAAGAATAGCACCAAAATGTAGCATTACCATCAATGGCACAGAACTGAAACAAGTTGATAGATTCAAGTACTTAGGAACAATTATAACAGCTGATGGGAAATGTCACAATGAAATAAAAAGCAGACATGCTCAGGCCAAGTCAGCATTCCAGAAAATGAGAAACATCTTGTGCAACAGATCCATATTAACGGAAACAAGATTCCGAGTACTTAAATATTACATTGAGTCAATTTTGTTTTATGGATGTGAAGCATGGTCCATGAATAAGAGAGTATAGTGAGAAATGGAGGCCATGGAAATGTGGTTCATAAGAAGGATGTTGAAAGCACCACGAACAGCTAAGAAAACCAATGAAGAAGTCTTAAGAGAGGCTGAAGTTAAAAGGCAAATTACAGCAAATATCAGAGGCAGACAAGCGAGGTTTATAGGACATTTTCTGAGAAGAGGAAAATTGGAACATATTGTGGCAACTGGAAAAATTGAGGGAAGAAGAGACAGAGGAAGACGAGAGAGAGAAGTTACTGGATGGGCTGTTAGTGTGGCTAGGAAGAAAGTCACTGGCAGATCTCATAATTAAGTCTAAAGACAGGGATTAGTGGAGAGAAATGATTGCCTACACCGCACGGCACAGCATTTGATTGACTGACATTATTTTCTATCCACACATTTCTCAGGATCTGTTAAGTTCAAATATACTTACAATGCTTGTAAATATGTGCAGAAAACACTGGTCAATACAAAGTTGATTTTACTAAAGACTACTGAACAAAATACTAACAAAGCTTATTCAACTTCTCAACCTTTTTATTTCATGATAGAAAAACATTACATTAATGTAACAATCTGTTCCATCAGAACAATGCAAAAACTCTGCTCAGTAAACCAGTTAACTTTATATAGTCACAAATGTTTAATCGCCATATCTGAGTATGGTTCATGCATTGGTGAGAAACCAATGCTGACAGTGAAGTGAAAATGAATATCTAGTCTCACCCACATGACTACATGGTGCAGTATCTGAAATATCAACAAAATATCTACTAATAACTCAAAAATTTTTCTTTGTGCTCCAGGGCAAAGTTCTAACTGAGAAAAAAGATCGCAGAACCTGCTTCACTAAAGTTAACTAGATGCCACAGGAAAGTTAACGGAAAAACTGTAACTGAAAATAAAACCCCAAAAACAGCTTAGTAACTCTTTGACTGTTCTAACTGAAAACTGTGGTATCTGATCATCTATCAGCTTGACTCAGAGTGTTATCTTACACTCCTGTCAGCAAGAATCAATGTGTAGTATCTGACCGTTTGTCAGCAAGAATCAATGTGTAGTATCTGACCGTTTGTCAGCAAGATTCGATGTGTAGTATCTGACCATCTTTCAGCATTAACCATTATCATATGATCCTCTATTAGCAAGAATCACTGTGTTATCTGATCTTCTATCCGCATAAATCACTGTTATCTAATCTTCTATCAGCAAGAATCACTGTGTTATCTGATCTTCTATCCGCATAAATCACTGTTATCTAATCTTCTATCAGCAAGAATCACTGTTATCTAATCTTCTATCAGCAAGAATCACTGTGTTATCTGATCTTCTATCAGCATAAATCACTGTTATCTTATCCTCATCCACAAGTGTTGCTGTGTTATCTGATTCTGTCAATAAGAATCACTAGTATTTGATCCTATATATCAGCAAGAATCACTGTTATCTGATCCTCTATCAGCATAAATCACTGTTATCTGATCCTCTCTCCACAAGTGTTGCTGTGTTATTTGATTCTGTTAATAAGAATCACTGGTATTTGATCCTAAATATCAGTAAGAATCAGCATCATCTGACTCCCTATCTGCAAGAGTTATACTCTTGAATAAAATATATATTCTCTTTCAAAAGGATCACTTCTCAAGGTGCAAAATCTGTCCAAAAATCACCTCAAAAAAGTGTAGTATCCAACCTTACAGGCAAAATATGTGATACCAAGAGATATTTTTTTACATTAAAATTTCTGACCCATGTTTAAAAAATGCAGTCCGGGGCAGGCGCTTTCTCAAGTTCACATCATGGCTGAAAAAACAAAGCAGAACTTGAAAGCTTCAAATGATGACAAGAGAGCACAAAATTATAACTGGGATTTACATATGAAAGAACTGAAAATAGGTAGCTTAAACTTTGTGAACTGTCTATACTTACCTGGTCACTATTCTTGCCATTAAAATTTTCTCAGTTATTTAATTGATTCAATTCAATATAAGCCTAGCCAATCAATTAAATACTGTAATTTATTGTTTATGTCCAACATCTGACACACACACAAAAAAAAGACAGACATTTTTTTCTTATGAAATGACTGAAAATTGAAGCACAGGTGTGATAACTTGTCACTGATATTACAAGAAGGTTGTGAGTAAACTAAAAACATCATCAAAACTGAAAATAAAACTTCAATAAACATTGTAAATAACTTCCATTAACACCTAAAACCCCACATAATCTGAATCCCACTTCAATACCATGATACTGGAGCATCCTAAATCTGACCCTGCGAAAGCTGATCAGAAACTCCAATTTCTCTCTTTCCAACAAAAATCAAACTTTTGTTGGCCGTTACTCCTGCTGACAAGTGTCATTTCTAACTTGAGAAATGCTAGGTTAACTGACACAAGTATCTCATTCTCAAAATAGTTAAAACTTTTGTCAGTCATTATACAATGTGTAATTCCAGAAAGTGGCAGACTTCCCTTCACTTCTCTAGCATAGTTTAAATGCTTCTCATAAAGGAGTTAAACGCTGAAATTTGCAACAAAAATCCAGACACTGAATTTAACTCATGGCATACTTTACCAGAGAAAGATGTATAGTTACTGTCAATTGTTCTTTGGAAGATTTTAAACACACTAACAAATGATAGTCAAATGATGACCAAAAAAAGTAAAAAATTTAAACTCAATTATCATCCATTTCATCCTCATTTTCCTCTTCTTCTGCCCTTCTGCTGTATCCTGAAGCTTGGTTGCGGTATTCATCATCATCATCTTCTTCCTCTTCCTCATCTTCGCGAAAATCACTCTGCCTCTTGGTCTCTGCTGAAGTGGTAAGAAATAAAATTCACAAACTTATTAGTTAAAACAAGCACCACAGTGATCACAAGCACCATCCTCCCAGTCAACATGACAATTGCTTACATCTAAAATGGCTCAGAAATTAAGTAACTAAGAGCTAGCAAAATTGTTGCTATCACACACTGTGATGATACTGCTACCCCAACATCAGATTTACAAAACACTCTTAATGCAGGATGCTGAAATTAAAGAGAGATAACTGATTTTTGAGTCTAAGAAGGTTGATATTAAGTGGCTGAGAATACACTGGTTCAAAAACAGACAACCTGTCAAGAATTGGACTGACTGACAGAAGAGATCAAAATTCCTGATCAAGCAGAGATAATGTGCCATGCACCAAATGAGGATAGGAACAAAAACTTCAACAATAACCTGGAAACAATCAAGGATATATTTTATCACCTCCTCAAGACCTATGTGCCTCTAAGGCATGAAAGGATTACCTTTACCTTACTTTTTACCTCAAGACACCATCATGACAGTAAAAGATAAAATTTTAATTATGAATTTTAATACTATAGATTGAAAGAGCTATTGAACAAAAATATCAGCTCTGGAAAGTTAAGCAAACGATGTTCTAAGTGCCATGCCTCATGACGTAGGCGATCATTTCTCTCCACTATTCCTTGTCTTTAGACTTGATTATGAGATCTGCCAGTACCTGACGGGGATGTATGTGTATCCTAATCATGCTGAGATTTTCCGGTGAGAAAGTCCAGCGCTGGACTGGATGGGCAACCACCTCTCACCTGGTGGGGATACATGGGTATCTCAAAACACGTTGAGGTTTTCCGATGAGAAAGTCCAACTCTAGGCTATATGGGCAACCACCTCTCACCCAGTGGGGATATACTCATATCCAAAACACGTCGAGGTTTTCTGGTGAGAAAGTCCAGCTCTAGATTAAACTGGTGCAACGAAAACCACGGTGTCACGCAATCCCGCTTCTGAGACCCACCAAGAATACAGGCTCAAGCCCTGCGATACTCTGAACCTCTTGTGATCCCTCAATTTTTCCAGTTGCCACAGTGTGTTCTACTTTCCTCTTCTCAGGAAATGTCCCATAAATCTTGCTTGTCTGCCTCTGATCTTTGCTGTAATTTGCTTTTTAACTCCAGCTTTTCTTAAAACTTCTTCACTGGTTTTCTTGCCTGTCCATGTTACCTTCAACATCCTTATAAACCACATTTCCATGGCCTCCATTTCTCGCTGTACTCTCTTATTCATGGACCATGCTTCACACCCATAAAACAAAATTGGCTTGATGTAACATTTAAGTACTCGGAATCTTGTTTTCATTGATATGGATCTGTTGCACAAGATGTGTCTCACTGTCTGGAATGTTGACTTGGCCTGAGCACGTATGGTTTTTATTTCATTGTGACATTTCCCATCAGTTGTTATAATCGTTCCTAAGTACTTGAATAAATCACCTTTTTTCAGATTTGTGCCATCGATAGTAATGCTACATTTTGGTGGTATTATTTTCTTTGAGATGACCATCACTTCAGTCTTCTTTTTGTTCAGGCTGAGACCTTTATTTTTACTTTCATGAACCACAATGTCCAGAAGAGCCTGTAGCTCCCCTTCACTTGTAGCAATCAGAAAAGTGTCGTCCCGTGCCAAAGTCGCTATAGTGATAATTTCCAGTTACTGAGTTGGTGGCCGTAGTCGTTATAGTGACAATTAATTTGTTTAAATAAAACAACCGGTGTAACATTTAGATTATACATATTTCGTCTGCGTTTCCGGTGACACTTTTCAAAATGGTGAAAGAGCCCTTAGTTATAAGCGATGCCAAGCGAGAAAAAGGAAGAGAAACACCGAAAATGTTCAATTTTTGATGATGTAGATAGGGGTATGGACATGGCCTGTGACCACCCCACTGCTCTTGAATGTATCCCAAGTAGATCTAGACATATTAGACGACTGGAGAAGTAGGTAGGAGTTTATTTCAGACATTAATTTACCGAGAATGCAACACTGAATCATAATACAAGATCGACAAGTAGATCTAGACATCTCAGATGGGAAGTAGTGCATATCTAGACCTAGCCGATGGTGAGCTGGGCACAATCATTGCCTAAAAACATCACATTACTTCTTTTTTCCTAAAAAAATTCTGCATTTATGAAATTTTTGTACATTTAGTTATACTTTGAAACATAATAAGTACACGGAAGTACATGGAAATACTGTTTTCCATTCCATTTTACAACTATACCCCCTAACATATCAAGATTACTTCTTTATCAAGACCCACGGTTTTTGTGTGGCACGGACGGGAACATCCACATTTTTTTTCTGGGCCCGGGAAGAGTTAAGTTCTTACAGTTGTACCCGCCAGTTGATAATCCTAGCATGTTCTCTATATTTCTCATTATGTTTTCACTGTACAAGGAGAAGAAGTCAGGAGATAAAACACATCCTTGTCTCACTCTGAATTTTATGTCTTGGAATGCTCCTATTTGGTTCTCAACCCTCATTGCTGCTGATTGCTGTCAATATATGTTTTTGATGAGTTTCAGATCTTTCCCATCTATGCTGATGTCTTCCAGCATTCTTATAATTTCTGCGTGTCTCACTTTATCAAATGCTTTATGAAGATGTGTGGTTCCCTGATTTTTGCGATGCGCCTTTTGGCTGGGTGCCTTCAACTTCAGCATCTTTCCTTGCTAGGGCAGACTGTGGTCTTGCTCGGACTACCATGAAAATGGCGTATGCTGGCCTGGCCAAAACTTTGTTTTCCAGCCTCTGGTGGCTGTACTGAAGCCCCTTCTACACCTCAGATCCAGCATGCAATGCTGGCTGGCCAGGTGGCTTTGAGACAGTTCCATAGAGACAATCTGACTTTGGGATGAGGAATCTGATGAGTGGCTCAACGATATCCATTCCCTGCCACCTATAGTCTGCTGGCTCTGTTTTGTTTACATCATTCTGATAGCCATTGTTGTAAAGACCCATAGGCTTGTCATGTCCTGGATTCATTGGTTTCACACCAGATTTTCCTCATCTCCACCGGTGATCGCCATGTCCCCATCCATCTACCAACCTGACATTACATTTTACAAAAATAATTACAATCAGTGTTGATTGCTACAGGTTTCTAGGCTACAGAAGTAGGTCAGAGCTTTTAAGCAAACAGATCTATGTTCCCTGTCTCACAAAGACTATGTTAGGATAAGTGTATTCTTAACACAGTTGTTCCCAGGGGAAGTTGAGAACCAAATAGGAGCATTCCAAGACATAAAATTGGGAGTGAGACAAGCATGTGTTTTATCTCCTGACCTCTTCTTCTTTTACAGCAAAACTGAAGTTAAGAGTTCGAAAACTGATACAACTAATACAGCATACTGACATTTACTGAGATTTCAGCACTCCTACATACACAGATAAAATCCATAAGTCCTTTTAAGAATTACAAAGACTCAATTACTGTAAGGAAAGTTAGATATATGATAAATTCAGTTCATTACAGAACCAGTTCATGGAATATGTGTATCTGAAACTAAAAATATACAACTGATCACAAACACAACTAGAAACAACAACTTGAAATGCTGTACTGCATACTGAAACTGATATATGTGATGTGTTACTTCACATACACTGAATATGAGAAATGAATCTGTCAATACTGATGGTGACCAAATCAGGAGCTTCTGAGATCAAATAAACACATCAGAAATACACTGATGTCTTTCTCAGAATCTCCTAACCTAGACATGCTATTTCACTTAACTCTCTGACCACCAAACGACATCCACTAAACATGTAAACATTTTGTTATCACACATCAGTTCTGCTGTTTTACTAGCAAAATAATTTGATGTCTATTTTTATATTATATTAATTTATAAACACCAAGTTATGAAACAAAGCTATGTGACTGCAGTTTTTTTTTTTTTTGCTTTATAAAGTCTCTTAAATGGTTAAAGGTGGTCTAAGAGTTAATGATCCTTCCTAACATATCTGTTGTAAAAACTCTCATATGTACTATGGTCTCTTATCAACTGTATTATAACTCTGTCATATTAAATATCCATGTTATGTACCACATCACATATATTAGAATATGATCAACACTGCAAAGATCAGCAAAATGGTTTCAACTCTTACAAAAAAATGTCACATAGTACTACAGTTTCACACTTACCAGATGCTAGATCCCACAACCACGGATACAGCAGACGTGCTCAAAACGTTGTCAGACTTTATATAAAATATGTTTGAGTATGACTTCTGGTAACGCATAAGTAATCACTATTCCTGATCATAAACCACAATTTCATATAAAGAATATACTTTGCCCTTCCCCTTTAACTACATGATTATGACGTGTGTAGATTAATGTTGACAGCATTTTATAAGTAGCCAGAAATGTGTTCATTATAAGCTGAGTCATACCACTGCACAGAGAGACAACTCCTCATAATATGCAAGCCACATTTTCTTTTTTTAAGTTTAAAAACTAAACCATTTTTTTTATAAAGGCCACCACAAACTGTGTGATGCTAAAGAGCAGAAGCCATGGTCCAGTTTAAGCAAAAACTGTTTTAACTTCAAACCACAAACCACTGTCATCTGAGACTAGGATGGAGCAGCATTTTTGTAGTCTTGACTAATTCCATGCTGCGGATGTAAGCTGGTCAGCCATCAGGCATCCTCTAATCAACCAAGCTGTAGAAATGGGTACCCAACAAACTTGCGTTGTAGAAAACAGCCTCCAGAGACAGAGAACATTCACCCGGAGGGCCAGGTATAACACATTTCAACACATGCACAGGGTTGCCAGTGAGTGAAAAAGGAAAACAGGGTATCATGTGAAGCTGAATCCATGAACAGTGAGATGAATTTCCTACTGGGAGTTTCCACTTAAAGCAACTTCCTTTTCTTTGATGTCACTGAAATGGCACAGACTAGCCATCTTCTCCAAATATATAAAAAAAACATTCTGCTGCCTTTTCAGTTTACATATCACTGGTGGGTTCAGTTGTTTTCCATAGAAATCTGTTATTACCATTTTCTTTGTTTATCCTTTAGAAGATACCTGACATCAATGTTCAGGCAGAACCATATTCTACTTTACAGTAAAGACACATTAATAAATGAACTGTAAAATTAGCAAGGGAAACATTAGTTTGCTTTTTTTTTTTTAATCAAATTATGACAAAAGAAAGAAAAGATAAATCTGATTTCACTATCATCTCTCACCTCTTCCTTTGCTTAATCTGCTCTGGTCGCTTTCTTGTTGAGGAATCTGCCCTGACTTCAAAATCTGGTTCAGCCTATCAATTTCTTCTAAAGTTTTTGCATTTGCAATGGCTTTCTGTGGACATAATATGGGTTTAAAACTTAATCCAGACTTCTACAAAGAGACAATAAATAAATAAACAGATGCCTTGAATACAGCAATCTACCATTGGATGTTATTTGCTGACCTTTGCTGGAGCATCTGTGATCTTTATTTCAAGAACACAGATCAGGAACAGCAAAGGTCAGCAAATAGCCCAATATCTGAAGCAATGAAGAAGTTTCATTAGCATTGGTAGAAAATAAAACTTCATTATATCGCTCAACATGCACTTTTCCTAGCATTCTAAATACAGAATGTTAAAACTATTTAAGAAAAAAGTAGGAGCAGCTTTATTAACTAACGAGCATGCAGTTGTAATGTTTTGGTTTGCATTTATAAACATAGCAATGTTATTTAAAAATAAAACTTGCTGCATACTGAGCAAATTATCATAACCTACTAAGAAAGTAACATCATTAAATGCTTGATTTCTTTCTTATTTGTCTGCAGACAAATATGTGGTAAGTAAACACTTTTATGTAGCAAAAAATCAAAATACATTTTCGGCGATTTTTTTGTTCTGAGGTCTTTGTTATTTACAATAAATATACATACATTTTCAGTTGGAATATATCAGTAATAACTTCTGAAGCTTGTTTATAAAGAATAATTGGGTGAAAATGTAAGCAGATCTGGAAATCGCTGATGGTAAACATTGTAGATCTAGGCATCGCTGATGGTAAGCACTACACAATTATCGGCTAAAATTATCACACTACTTTTTTCCCTAAAAAAAACTCTTCATTTATGAAATCTTCTTACATTTACAACTATTTTCATGCATAATATGTATACTTTTAAAGTGGAAATACTTTGTACATTCACAACTATACCCCCTATACATATCAAGACCCATGCTTTTTGTGTGGCATGGATGGGTGTGTCCGCATTTTCTTCTGTGGCCCGGGAAGAGTTAATGGCATAGAAACAGGGCTTTTTGTCTTTTCACCACATATCAGAATGTCATTCCTTCTCTCCTCTACCCCGAAGAGTATTTGAGTCAAAAGGTTCATGGCAAATAATATGTATAATATTAAACAGAGTCTGTCAATCTGTGGTCCCAAACAGGGGGAGGAAGGAGGAGGAGGGAAGTCTCACTGACTGAGATTCCCTGGTTTTAAACTATATTAAGAAAGCTCAGAAATATCTGGAGAAACATAAAGAATAAATATGTTTTCACCCTTATGGCTGCGATATCATGCTTTGGCAATCCTGTAGGTGCTGGTCTGGAGGGTGGAAGTCTATCACCAGGTGTAAATGTCTTTGCTCTTGCACCATTTTCTGCTGTGGACTGTGGCTGCTGGCCCTTCTTCTTTTTGAACAGTTTTGCAGCAATCTCCCTCTCCTACAGAATTATTAGTAAATGTATCATTTCACTGTGCAGAAAAATTAGAACACTGTAACAACTAGCAATGCTATTAAAATGATACATAAAAGCAGAAAAATAAACTCTTGATGGTTGATGCAGTTTTATAAATACAATGTACTTCTTTCATGCCCTCCACCCTCTAATTTAATAATCCCTGTTTGCCACACCTTGGCAGCTACATAGACCAGGATGGTGACAGCAGGAAGGAAGTTAGAATTTAAATTGCAAAAGCTGCATTGTCCTTCAAAAATCTTGAGAACATATGAAATTCAAAACTTATAACCACAAAAACCAAGTTAAGATTATTCAATTCAAATGTGATATCCACCCTCATTTATGCATGTGAAAGCTGGAAATCAAGTAAAGAAATAGACAAGAAATTAGACACTTTTGAAAACACATGCCTAAGGAAAATACTCAGTATAAAGTGGAATGAATTCAAGAACAATGCAGAGATAAGACAGACGAGCAAACAACAACATGTCTCATAGGTGATCAGGAAAAGAAGACGGACATATGTAGGCTATGTGATGTGAAGAAACAATCAGAGAATACCAAAACAAGCTATTAAGTGGACCACAACAGGCCGAAGAAAAAAAAGCTGATCACATGAAACTCTAAAGAGGACATTGTTAAGAGAAGCCAGTTTAGTGGGCATAACATCCCTTGATGAGGTTGAAATACTCCCTGAAAACAGGAAAACTTGGCAAACAACTATGCAAGCCCTATGTGACATTTAATGGCATGGGAAGGATGTAAGATGCAAGATTTGCAGTGTATTTTGCAACAGTAAATATCTATCCCAGGCTAATATGTTAATAATGAATCTTATTTTGTTTTAGTCCATGCAGTCAAAACCCTTGAGCCCACTTTAGCCTCTATTGTTTTTTAAAACAATTCTCATGGACCAAACAAAAAACTTTTTTTCTAAAACCATCCTAATACTGCTACATTGGGAGTTTGTGCACACATCTGTGTTTGCTGTTGCTGAGTTTGTGCACACATCTGTGTTTGCTGTTGCTGAGTTTGTGCACACATCTGTGTTTGCTGTTGCTGACTCTGTGCACACATCTGTGTTTGCTGTTGCTGTATTTAACTTCAGCTGTGAGCTATTTGAAACTGATGTCTGTGGTAAAGTTCTCATAACATACACATCTTTTCATACATGGAATGGACTACAGTGACCTTAACTTTCATGAACAGATCTAAAATAAGGAGACTTTGTAACAGACACTACCACCTCAAGAAACATCTAGATCCCTACATTTATCTATTCTGAAACATCCCAGTTTCTTGTGAATGTGTGGAAAATATACCACTACAAATCCCTTTAATGTTTTTTGTCCTGGCCTGTCTCAGCACTTATGAATTCAATAATTCAATGCTTCCCAACTGCCAGAATTTCTCCACCTCTACTTTAGTAAATGCCTATTTTTGTTTATTGTTTCACTGACATAGCGTATGCTCTTCTTCTCTTGTGTGTATCAATTTCTACTAAGCCTAATATTTCATATTTCTACTAAGCATGAGTATGTACTGTTTGTTTAACATCTTGTTTTTTTTATTTAAAAATTATGTACACTTTTTTGTTAGTCAATGCTTTTGCAAAAATCTAAAAAAAAAAATAATAATAAAATATGAACCAGTCACTGGTCCAAATTTAAAATAAAATAGTATAAGAACAAATTCTACTACAGTAACAAATAAAAAATGTGTGCTATTTCTGCAGGAAATCTCAGACTACAATGATACAAAGAAAAAAGAAGGGACAATGGATGCCACATGTAAATACCAGTGTAAAATAAGACAATAAACGAGACCTAACCATGGATCCAAAGTAAGCTACAAGTTTTTTTTCAGTTTATGGCCGTGACTGTACAATTTTTTAATATAAACATACACTATCTTAGGCTAATATTCAAAATTATTAATTTTAAATAAACATATGCCTTTAATTTCTGTTTTGAAAATGAGAGCATATGCACATATGTAACCTAAACAATCGCTGCTATACTCACTCTTTGTTTGATTCTGTTAAAATCCAAGACTCTGAGACTGGGAATTTTGTGAATGACATAATATCTGTAGTTTTTCTTCGCTACAACTGGGTTGCCAAGAAGACTGAAAACATAAAACAAAATAGAGGAGATCTCCAGTCATTAGGCAATGCTGTTGAATTTGACATTAGATTCTAAGCATAAAATATTCAATTGACGATTTTTAAATGTTATATAAATATAGTTATGATTAGGTGAAGGAGTGATTAAATAAATATTGTAAAGAAATAAACATTAATGAAATAGTATCAAGCATGTTGCTTTTCTCCCTGCAACTACAAATGTAAGTTCATTATAATGAATGCTATGATAAAGACCTTTAAACATATACGAGAAGTCAGACTGAGAGCAGTGCCCTAACCATGCAGACCTGAGGCATGATTGATTGATTGATCTTTATTTCAAAAGGGTTAAGAATTGGGCACGCAGGCCCGTCTGACATTCTGCCCTTTATCATACATCTTTCACTCTATTCCAGACATTCTACAAATATGCTGTTCATATAACAAACATAACTAACATTGAAGCTGAGAGACATAAAATAAAATATAACATTTACGTTTCGCTCTTAAACATTCACTCAGTACAGAAGTAACTACATACATTATAAACGACTATCTACTAAACAAAATTTTCGGGACTATTCAGAATTAATTGTATTCAGTGTCTGTAAGAGCAGTTTAAGATAACTTTTAAGTTTTATAATTCATGGAGGCATGTAGTTGACATCAAATAGATGAGACATGGCCAGAGGACACAAGCCTGGAACAAAAGCTTTGGGACTCCTATCAGGATCTGGAGAGGACTGCAAGCTTTGCCACATCAAAAGGGATCAGGATCTGATGTTACTAACAATCTCAAATACAGAAAAAGAAGACTGAAAGTGAGCTGAACAGGTTATGCTGACATTTCCATAATTACCAGATTAGAAACCCCCCCAGTCTGGGTCCACTATCAATGTTAATACACTGATCTCTACCCAGAAGGGAAGGCTGAAGTAGCATAAGGGCACCTTTCAAGAAGCACCACTGGAAGCTATATTAGGGGCCTTGCCCTGCTGTGATTCACTGGTCGTGATAGCTGTCATTGCTCTTATACTGCTATCTTCTCTCCCCTTATAATTCAACATAAACATGACAAATGAATTTTGTTTCAAACTGCACCACAACTGGTTTCTTGTGTAATCCTCGATATCTGCACAGTGACAAGACAGGTAAAAATGACAGAAATTTTCATGGCCTACTCAATTCAAAAAGATCATATAAATCTACTTACATCTGATAAGTACATGTATTAATTACATGCAAATCTAACAATCACCAACAGTGTTTATGATAATGGAAACTAAGAGACTATAAAAACCAAACCTTAGGTTTGTTAATGTGGTAACAGTGCCCAAAGGATCAATGTCTGAAAGTTCTTTAAGGCCATTGTTTGTCAGTATCAGTGTTTCCAAACTGGGAAGAGTCTCCTCAAGATTTTCTGATATACGGCTGGAAAATGGTAAGAGCAACATTACAAATGTGCCAAGACTTTATCTACAGTCAATACATGGTCTTTCTGCTAGGCTTTTCAAAAAATGTGTTTTGAAATTGAAATTAGGATATACATACTAGTAACATAAAATACACATGCTTATTCAGATATTAAAACAGCAATGAAGTACAGAAATATGTATCCAGTGATCTACAGATGTGTATTGAAATTCAAATTTCCATCTATTTATTGTCTCTACTGAAATTCAGATTTCCATCTTTTTACTTCTTCTTCTTCGTTCACTTCTACCACCAAAAACCGCACTGTGATCCTACTGAATTCACGCCTGTGGTCCTCATTAGGTCCCGTGGTCCCCTGTGTGGTCCCCGGAAAGACCACACGAGATCCACGAGCGGACCACAAGGGGTTCAGAATATCACAGGGCTTTAGCCTGTATTCTTGGTGGGTCTCGGAAGCGGGATTGCATGACACCGTGGTTTTCATTGCACCAGTTTAGTCTAGGGTTGGACTTTCTCACCGGAAGACCTCGACGTGTTTAGGATATCAGTGCATCCACGCTGGGTGAGAGGCGGTAGCCAACCCATGCCAGAGTTGGACTTTCTCACCGGAAGACCTCGACGTGTTCTGAGTCACCCGTGTATCACCGCCGGGTGAGAGGTGGTTGCCCATCCAGTCCAGGGTTGGACTTTCTCACCGGAAAACCTCAGCATGATTAGGATACACAAACATCCCCGCCGGGTGAGAGGTGGTTGCCTATCTAGACTTCCCTGGTCCAGTGTCTCCGATTTCAGCATTTTGTGGTCATGGCCGCTACCCTTCCTAGTTGTGACCAGGATGGAGCTTTTGTCCAGGAGGACGAATCCTCGCCATTAGTAACTTCTACCCCTGGGTTGAGCCGGTTTAGGCATTATCCTAGTATGTGCGTGTTTGGGACGAGACCGACCTCTAGAGCAGAGGTACTGTGACATGCATAGCCTTCAAGATTCACCTCTGGTATGAGCCGGTTTAGGCAAAATTCACCAATATGGGTGTATATCAGGCGTTACCGACCTCTAGAGCGGTGGTGGCATGACATGTCTAGCCATCAAGTTCCACCCCTGGTGTGTGCCGGTTTAGCCATATTTCACCAGTGTAGGTGTATTTCGGACGTGGCCGGCCTCTAGAGCAGAGGTGCCGTGGTATAGCTCTCGTAACGATACTACTGGACATACCAGGTTAAAGTTCACTTTCCACCACCTTTTCCCATCGGCGCAGCACAGCAACCTTTATTTCTTTTCCGCATTTCTTCCTTGACTGGGAGGAGCTTCACTCCACGCGCGGCATTTGAAGAGTCTCGCCAGCAGTGCATCT
This sequence comes from Achatina immaculata, assembly GCA_009760885.1. Lineage (NCBI taxonomy): Eukaryota > Metazoa > Mollusca > Gastropoda > Stylommatophora > Achatinidae > Lissachatina > Lissachatina immaculata. The sequence continues at coordinate 46,635,335 of CM019720.1, read as the reverse complement.
TTTTACTGTTTCCATAGAATTTCAGAGTTTCATCTCCATTTACTGTCACTATTGGCATTTAGATTTCCATCTCCATTTACTGTTTCTACTGACATTCAGATTTCCATCTACAAGGGTTGCTCCGAAAGTAATGCCTCCTAATTTTTTATATGGAAACTGCAACAGATACAAACAGCACAATAACATTACTTGAAAGAGCAATGTCTCAGCTAGAAAACACTATTTTTCCACATAGTCACCAACATTTATTATGCAATACTGCCAGCGATGAACAAGAGCCTGTATGCTGCGCTTACAAAAATCTGCACCAACAAAGGTAACCCATTGTTTCACAGCTGCTTTGACGGCGTCATTAAGAGAATGTTTCCCAGAAAAGTCCATCTTTCAAGGGCCCAAACAAATGGAATTCAGAAAGTGCCAAATCCAGACTATATTGTGGGTGTGATAAGACAGTCCAGCCATACTATGTGCTCACTGGTCTTCAAACTGGTACATGGCCTGGCATTACTGTGTTGCAAGAGAAGGCTGTCTTCTTCTCAGTGCACGCTTTGGGATATTCCAACTTTGCCATCATCATTCTAAGGCACTGAAGCTGATATCAAGCTTTGTACACAGTTCCCTGGTCGTAATCCAACAATTTGCACAGATGAGCTAATTGAGATGCTCTTCATTTGATGGTGTGACAGAGTGCATGGCTGTCCAGAATATGGCTTGTCTTTCACCACCATTGAAACATGCCAACCACTGCTTCACTGTGCTAACATCCACTGTTTGGTCTCTACAAACATTCAGCAAGCATCAATGAATGTTAATGGGCAGAATTTTTTCAGCATGGAGAAATCTGATCACAAATCTCTGCTTCATACAAACATCTACATCATAGGTCATTCTGACAGTCTGTTTCTCTCTTGCTATCTCACACACACCAATCAGTTTTGTAAAATAGTTGCTTGACGGTTGAAACTTTACTTACACATCAACAACTTCTGCTTGTGACATTTCCAGAAAAAAATACAAAATTAGGAGGCATTACTTTCAGAGTGACCACCATATTTATTCTCTGGTTAACATCTATGGACTTTTTTGTCTGTGCATTTGTCAAACTGTCTCCAAACATACCAGGTCATTAATTTTCACACAAATTATTCTTTTCTATCTTTAGTAGTTTTTTCTTTTAAAATTTTGTTTACATCCATCACCACGGATATTTTCAACAAAAAACAAACAAAAACACTTGTCCTTTTAAGATTTATGTCTGAAAACAGTGATGCCAAATTGGTTTCTGTGACCTTCATGTGCTGATACTCCTGTAGCTTGTGGTTCACTGCCATTTTGTCAGTATCATATGGATTTGTAAGAAACAGTAATTCTGAGTTAGCTGTAGAAGTAGATGAGAACATCAAAACAAGAACCAAACTTGGGCTTTTCAATACAAATGTAAAGACTGTCCTGCTACATGGTTCAGAGACATAGTTATGACCAAGACAATACAACAGAGAATACAAACATTCATGAACTACCACTTGAGGAGGATTTTAAACATTAAATAGCAGGACAAGATCAGAAATGAGGAGGTTTGGGAAAAGGCAGGACAAGAACCTATGAACCTACAAATCATGTCTAGAAAATAGAGGTGGATTGGCCACACTCTGAGGAAACCTGACACCAGCATAGCAAGACAGGCACTGACATGGGAAAAGAAAACGAGGAAGGCCTAGACTTACTTGGAAAAGAGAAATTATGACAGCACTCAGAGACAAGGATACACATGGAAAGAAAAAGAATAAATCCAAGAACAGGTATGATTGGAGAGCCTTTATCTATGGCCTATGCTCTCAAAGGAGTGAAAGATGATAATGATGATGATGATGCAGAGGTAACTTCTCACTCTGTTATGATCACACTTATAACTCAACATGGCCCTTCAAATCACTCTTTGATTATTAAAGTCTAATGCTAAAAAAAAAAAAAAAAAAATACTGGACACAGCAGTTACCATCACCCAAAACACAATATTTGTTAATATTACACAATATTATATAACATGGCTATTAAATGTTTACCAATCTAAGCTATTTTATCATAACATTAACTTTATTTAATATATGGCTATGTGCATGAGTGTTTTTGAGAGGTAGAAGAGAGAATCACCTTTTTGGGGAAAATTTTATATTTTAGTTATCAGATATTAACCTTCTCATTTGTCTCTTATTTTAAAAGTTTTCCACTAATTCCCCCTTCAGTAAAGTATATTCTTGCATTTGTCAGTAAAGTTTATGTCTATGCAGTGAATGCACTCAGTAACAAAATAATAATCTTATCAGTTTATATTTAACAGCAAATGGAAAAATGTACCAGAAGTGGGCAAATTAACTGACACAATACATGTATGAGGAATATGCCAGTGTTCCTTTTCAAAAAGACCAGTTTAACAGCAGGAACAATATAAGGAGTTTCAAAGATTCTAACTATGTGGACATAGGATGACATACAAGAAACTTACACAATTCTGTTGTTGCTTAGGAGAATGTGCTTCAGGCGTTTCAACAGTGGAAATTTGTCCAGTTTGCGAATATCATTATCAGTGAAGTCAATTGTGTCAAACTGGTCCTGTAGTACAATAATTAATGAGTGAAATCTTATGGAACAACCTAGAAATGGTTGAGACAGAACAATATAAATTAAATCTTCTCACTTCTCTGACGTAACGAATATGTCATTCTTCCAAACAGAAGCATAGATCAGAACATTCACTTAATGAATATAATGATTATACTAAATAATTTTTTAATATTTAGATTAACAGCATATGCCGAAATGGACAGCCCAATTAACAACCAGTGACTCTTAATATATGTGGCATTAATTTATGAATGTTTCAATATGATACAAACCTAACACAAAGAATTAAATTACAAGGGTCACTGTTAAGTCAGTTAAAGTACAATACGCTCTCAAATCAAATCACGATATCTTCATGTGTGGTGAAACACATACATCATGTCAAATGGGCAGTCAGTTATGGCAGTAAATTTTACAGACCCAGAATGAAGCCAAAAACCAGGAAAAAAATGCAGTGCTTCTTTAGCAGACTCCACTGTCACAGGGACTACAGCAATCCATGCCCTGCTGGCCAGGCCGAGCTGCTACTTAGAGAGTGAGTACGACAGGGTCCTGTACAGCAACAGCTCACTGGTTTCCCGACAACAGTGCTGTCACCCTAACATTGTCATTGTCAGTCCTACACTGATCTGTCTTCTCATGCTGAAATGTGGGTTTGCAAACCTAGCTGTAAAAACATGCACCTAATAGACAGGAGCTTGAGAAAATATCTCCAAAAAGTGCTGAGCATCTGCATGGAGAGTGAGGCACACCAGACTACACTGTGCACACAGTCACCAACAAATGAAGGGGAAAATATATAATGTGAAGGCTAGTTCATGAGGAAGCAACTTTACTGCCTAGTCCTCAGCATGTGAATTTTTTAAAAAGCAAACACAAAAGAAAGGAAACCCCCCCCCCTCTTTCCAGAGAGAGAGATAGAGAGAGAGAGAGAGGCAGCTGTCTGGGAAACTTAAAATTAGTGATGATGATGATGGTGTCCAGACTGCAATTTGTGAGCACTGTTGCTGCAATGTAATAGAAAGACAACTTACCAGGGTTGCTCCTAAATTCTCTATAACTGGAATTCTGTACCCTGTTGAACAAAAAAAAAAAATACTAAAATAAAGCTGGGCACAACAGATGCAGACATCTTTGTACACTGGCCTGGTCTTAGAATTTAAAAACATACGACAAAGTAAAATCAATAGATGGCAGGTTAACGGAGCTAAATTATACATCTAAAACAGATTCTAAAAATTATAAGCATCACAGATTTAGTTCTGAGGGTTATTCAACTGCCATTCATTGTCGGATGTTGTGTCAAAGAATAATACTTTCTTGTCCGTGGTGCCAGTGTTAAGTGATCAACACTGAGTTGTTTTAAACCCCAAGTTGCGTGTCAGCTTTCATATGTTCACTATATTGGCTTTTCCCCATTGCTGATACATACTGACCTTAAGGTAGACAGTAAGAAATGGAAGCTCGATAACAGGTATTCTTGCATCGTTTTTCATCAAAATATTCATACCTCTTAGATCCAGCTCCCAATCTCTAACTGCATTGTGTTTCTGTGCTGACATGTTTATTAACTGTGCGCTTAAACGAACCATTCTTCTTTGATAGCTTCACACCAGTTTTAAACTTTTACGAAGTAATACTTCTGCTTATCCTTACTAACGTTTTGACCACTCTACAACGTTAAAAAAAAACAAAACACGTTTATATAGCCAACATGGCAGCCAATGGAAAGTGTGCCAGGTTAAACCCCTTTTCCAGGTCAAAATTTCCGACGCAAAACCTGAAGCAAGTTATATACCATAAATGTCTATCGACTGCAATAATAATAATAATAATAATATTAACAATAATGCATCTATAATGAACATTTGCAATGATTATGTGTGAGTTTCATCTCAGTCAGTCAGTCATTTGCATGTCCCTTGCGGAACTGCCTCCCAAACAGCTCTCATGTAAGCCTCTCGGTTGTAAGCAAGATGCCCTGCTGCTGATGCATCCATTTGCAAGATCATCAACGATGTCTTGCAGCCATCTTCGCCTTGGTCTTCTTCTCTTTTTTTTCCCATTATGTACCCTTCCAATATGGTCTTCTCTAAATTATCATGACGTTTAATGTGTCCAAAATATTTAAGTTATCTCTGTTTTTAAAAAAAATCCTCTTTACTAGCTAGCCTTCTTCAATACGACTACAAAGTTGTGACGTTTCGGCATACAAATACACATACAGGATGAAGAATTAGAGAGAGGAGATAAAGTATAGATTCACATGAATCATATGTTAAAATAAATAAATAAATAAATAAAATGAATAGAGCACTTAGTTATAACTTGAAAGAATATGTATCTTTTCCGACACTCGTTCAGGGGACGCATTTCTGAACGAGCTTTGGTATCACAGCTTTACTGCAGTGCTTCGTGTATAGTTATATACTTATACACTAATTATTGTGTGCTACTCATAGACAGAGATGTATGGTTCGGTTTTACAAAACGACTGAAGAGGAATGAAAGAAATAAAACGTCAATAAGGTAAAGAGAAAGAACACACGAAAAACGCAACAACAACAACAACAACCCAAATTTCGGCAGGGAAAAAAAACAACAATAAAGAATCCCCCCCCCCCCCCTCCCAACCGTCCATCCCCTTAAAAAACCAGCCTTTTGTAGCAGAGTGCTGTAATGATAGAAAGATGAAAATTATTGTTCTCAGCCTTAAGCACGTGCAGTGAAACTAAATAGCTGTTTGATCCCAAGCAAACTTATATTTTACATCCTTCTCGTCACATAGGCCTCGCACCGTAGATGATAAAGTTTTCCTGTTTTCGGCGAGCTTTTCAACATCATCAAGGGATTTTATACCTATTGGTGTGGTAAACTACTGGGCATTTACACAAATTCAAAATTATAATTTCCAAAGCAGTACATATACGGCAATGAAGTAGGTTAAATAAAGTAAAAAAGTAAAGATAGTCCCATAGCATTTCAAATGCCGTAGGGGGTGAAGCGTTAGAGACCTCATTATGCTGGGTCATCAGCGTATGAGGTAGGGTGACCAGTTCCTTTCCTCGCTGCCTTTACTTCCCAGATTTTCTCTGGTACCCATTTTACGAGGCTGGGTCGACCTACTTAAATAAAGTACCAACATCCATTTGGTGATAAATTTGTCGTTTCTGGAGATTTTCATCAAACATCTAGTATTGCTCCAAGATTATCAACAACTGTTATTTTAAATGTTTGAATGGTTCACTTATTTGATGTAACTTAGTATCGTAGCTAAAAATGTAAAATCAAATTATCATCTGTTATACCTTTCATTTTCGTTTGTTTCCCTGTTTACGTTAGTTTGTTTGTTTGTTTTTTTTTTTGTGTTATAGCTTATTTGTGCTTATTTGTAAGTGGGGTTGGTTCTTTTTGGGAGTGCATTCCATTTTTGTGCATTCTTTTGTTTCTTGTTGTATATTATCCTCTCTCTCTCTCTCTCTCTCTCTCTCTCTCTCTCTCTCTCTCTCTCTCTCTCTCTGCGTGCATTGTTCTTTGATTTAAGTTGAGGTGTTTTTTTCTTCCTTTAAAAGTTTACTTATTTGTATGCTTTCTTAATTTGTTTGTTTGTTTGGTTGTTGTTGTTTTGTTCATTAAATTGATTTCTTTATAATTCATCACTTGGTAAATTGATAAACACTTGTCGCATTTGGAGATTTTCGTTAGACCACCAGTACTGCGCTCTTGTTCCAGGAAGATAATATAAGTGTGTGTGTTTGTTTGTTTGTTTGTTTGTTTGTTTGTTTGTTTGTTTTAGGTTTGTCTGAAACATTCGTTGCTTTGACGTCATTTTCAGAACCGCGGTTTCAAATTAGGAAGAAAAAAAAAGTCTTATTCCCAATTCTTGTCCTGGCATTTTAGATGAGATACAGCAACAGAAGCAGTAGCAGCAGCAGCAGCAGCAGCAGTAGTAGTAGTAGTAGTAGTAGTAGTAGTAGTAGTAGTAGTATAGTAGTAGTAGTAGTAGTAGATTGAAAAGATGTTCACAATGAGGTTATTTTTTTCCTGATTATTGTGTAGCAAAAAGCATAGCGCTACGAGATACATTAGTTCAGATATCCTCCCGGGAAATACTTTCTTTTATTACAGTACTGATCTTTTTCTTCTTCGTTCGCTTCTACCACAAAGACCGCCCCGTCATCCTGCTGAATTTACTCCCGTGGTCCTCAATAGGTCTCGTGGTCCCCGTGTGGTCCCCGAAAGGGTCCACACGAGATCCCCGAGAGGATCACAAGAGATTCAGAATATCGCATGGCTTGAGCCTGTATTCTTGGTGGGTCTCAGAAGCGGGATTGCGTGACACCGTGATTTTCGTTGCATCAGTTTAATCTAGAGTTGGACTGTCAACCGGAAAACCTCGACGTGTTTTGGACATCAGTATATTCCCGCTGGGTGAGAGGTGGTTGCCCATCTAGCCTAGAGTTGGACATTCTCACTGGAAAACCTCAGCGTGATTAGGATACGCATACATCCCTGCCGGATGAGAGGTGGTTGCTTATCTAGACTGCACTGTTCCAGTGTCTCCATGGCCGCTACCCTTCCTAGTTGTGGCCAGGACGGAGCTTTTGTTCAGGAGGACGAATCCTCGCCACTAGTGAGTTTTACCCTTGGGTTGAGCCGGTTTAGGCATATTATCCCAGTATGGGCGTGTTTAGGACGTGACCGACCTCTATAGCAGAGGTACCGTGACTTGAGTAGCCATCAAGTTTCACCCCTGGTTTAAGGTTTTGAACTAATAAAAGCGCTCTTTCCACGAGGGTCGGAGCTTGGTAATCATGTATTAGCTCTAGAATTGCTACAGTTATCCAAGTATGATCGTGTCATTAAGGAACCTCGATTGATTTAATGAGCCATTCGCTGTTTCACTGTGAGACAGTGTGAACTTAGACATGCATGGCTTAATCTTTGGGACAAGCACATGACTACTGGCAGGATCAACTAGATAGCTTTCTTCACCGAACCTTAGTCGGATATCTGCCGACAGATCGACGCGGGGGTAAAGGAAACATTGCTCTTCTCAGAGCGGATCCCTTTCGACCCCGGCGGCGTTTCATTTCATTTAACCGGCGGCGGCCGGCTCTCTCTGCTCTAACGAACGAGAAAAAAGCCCGGCACCCACAACCAACGCATATTACATACTGCAGACCCGATACTCTTTGCGTGAAATGGGCCAATTTCGAGACCATCGATCGACAAAACCGTAGTACACCACAGACACGTTAGCACAAACCTGGCTGGCTAGCCGTTTATAGGCTTCGCTCGACGGACAAACCACTCGCTTCTGAATCTAAACACCTTAACTCTCGCCGTCCAGGAAGGGAGTGAAAATCTTTCTCCCCACTTACAGAACTCGAGAGCGCTTTTTCGCCAAAAGAACCGTCGGCTTGCGCAACAGCAGTCCGCCCTGCGCAGCTCGGCGCGGCTCTGCGAGGCTGACTCAGTACTGATAACTGACGACTGTACTAATCGTTGTCAGACTGTATGAATATGATACGCCTTGCGGTCTTAACCTTGACTTTGTGATTATACACCAGCTGTCTTCCATCAGCTCATGCTCTCATGCCCTAAAAGTTTGGTATCCGAAGACATTGTCGTTTTCCCTAGTCCTCATTAATACACGCGTTTAGCATTTATAGTAGGTAAACTGCGGATACACATATTTGCGCATGTTTGATGTTGTTTTAGTATCCAAATACAGTAAGCATATATATTGATGTCCAAACGTAAATGGTCCACATGATGTCTGTAGATGAAACAGTACTAACTAATAATGGAGATACAATAAGGGAAATTAAAAGGAGGACATCTATCGCTCTTCAAAAAGTAAAACAACAAAATAAGCTGTGGAGAGGAACAGACAGAACTACAAAAATACGATTTTTAAGGGCATGCATCTTTCCCATTGCAACATATGCTTGTGAGACCTGGACACAAAACATCTGAGAAATACATAAATGCCTTTGAATGTAAATCTACAGAAAAGTTCTTCATATATCATGGACAAAAAAGAACAAATAAAAATAAAGAACAAATAATAAATAATAATAAAGAACAAATCCATACTACAAGAACATAAAGCTGTTCCTACTTTATTTCCCCCTAGTTTATACATTCTGTCTATCAGTGCCCTCGTAAAAGTAATATTTATGCCATATTGCATTACGGCGAACTTTTCGATAGCATTCATTCAACTTCCTCACGTTTTTCAAGTTAACATAAACTGAAATGTTTTACCTTGTTGGTTTGGGATTAGGAGATGCCAAGGATATTACTGTAAAAGGATTAGAAGTTGTAAAAAATGCAGAGAGAGTTTACCTTGAAGCATACACATCAATTCTGACAGTAGGGAAAGAAGCGTTGGTAAGTATAACAGACTTTCCCAGGTCTGAACATTAGCGTACTATTATGTTATATGGTTATATGAGGGCAGGATTGACCTAATCGGTCTCTCGGATTCAAAACACTAAGACCAAATCCCACCGTTGCGCCTGTTACTGGACTAAGTTGTAGGAGTGTATGCTCAGTACGATATGTCTAAGATAAACAGACAATTTATCTCTGACGACGAAGAATATCTGCCTACAGGACAATGCCTTGTGGATTATATTGCACACACCCAACTGTCACGAATGCACAGAATGGAATATCACCCACAGTTCAGACTCCCATAAAATTTACAGATATTTTACATTTTTTATTTTACTTATAATTTACATATATTCGCAGAAATATTTGACAGTCACGGCTGTAAAGATGCAATTAGAAGAATCACACAGGGTTTACAACTGTATTTCTACCAAATAATTCATTCTATTTTGAGCAATTCATATTTATCAGATACATTTCCACTTTAAACAGAACAGTATATTTTTGTGTTAGCTTTGGGCACATTTCATTTTGGAAAATGCAGAAAATGCCCAAATAAATTTGATACCTGTAAGGTTAGTGGTGCTTTTTTTGGCAGCAATCCAGACTGTTGATTGACTAACAGCACAAGCTGAATTATCACATCATTTCTTTACCTTATTCTATGGATGCATTTACTGTCCATGCCTGCAGTTTTGTCTCTTGGATAAAATGGACTGTTTGTAGTTTCTGTGTAGAAATATGAAGTTCAGCTTCTTGAGTTGTTTCACTAGGGTGTAAAAGTGTTTCATATGGTGTTGCAGTATTGAAGGATGTCTTCCATTTTTTTTGTTCATTTCCTGGACATATTCATAGCATAATTTTTTCTTGCTACTATAAGTAAAGACTTTTTTTCATGTTTTAAATTTCTCAAGTTAGAGTATGCTTTATTTCCTTAAACTGAAACTTTAGAAGAGTGTATTTTAATGAACATAATCTCTAGATAAGATCATAGCCCACATACTACATAATCTAAACTGCAGTCCAGAGTGCATAGCTAATCTCACATGTACCATCACATTTATTTAGGTATTTTAATAATTTTAAAAGTGATGACACAGTGACAGTTATATATGCTAAAGGTGTTGTGTTCTAGGTGATAGTTATGGTACTAAATGAATGAAGAGAGAATTATCCAATAGATATACAGCTGTATATTCTGTGCTGTTCCTTTGATTACATTTTGTGTAAAAGTAAAGGTAACACTTTTATGTGTAGAGGCACCTAGGGGATATGGTGTTAATACCTATATTTTCCTTGACCTGTCAGCACACTTGAGGGTGATGTGGTGAGCATCACACCTGGACACAAAACAGCTGCCTTTCCTTCCCCAGCTTCGGAAGTTATGTACCAGTTTCTTCAGCTGGGTAACAAGGGGCACCTCCAGCTAGATTCGAACCCCCCCCCCCCCCCCCCCAACCTTCGCCATGAGAGACTGATTTTGTTTAAAATAATATAATTTCATATAAAGATCTGCCTTCAGTAGCATCAGTGTCATAAGCAATATTTACATCATATAGGATCTTGATCTCAGTGAAATAGGTTCTCAATGTAGAAAGATCACATAGTACTAGACCTGTGAATAGAACGCTAGTCCTGTGTGTGTAGTCTATGCTATATGTGAAGTTGGCTTTGCCTGCAAAAAAAAAAGGATCTGACTGTATAACACTAGTAAACAATATCTACAAGTATATCAAATGTATGCTCATTATTTCCACCTGTGTTTTGTTCTGATGCTTACACTGATTAATCAACAGGAGTCATACTATGGAAGAAGTGTTGTGCTGGCAGACAGAGATATGGTTGAACAGTCTTCAGGTAATATACCATGGGCTAGTGAAGTATAAAAAGTACAGTCTGAATATGATATTTGGAGTTCATATTTTTTGTGTGTGTTGACTTTAAGCTCTGGTGGTTACATATAAACAGGACTGTTTTTTTTTTAATGTGAACATATTTTTCCTGAATAATGATGTTGTTCAACAGCAGTATATTCTGAGTTTCTGAAAGCAAGTGTCAGGGGCTTGTGTTTTTACAGCTGGATCAATTGGAATACACTTGAACTGAGTTTGAACTTATTTCCTTCATCCTGAGGCCCAGCTTGTTATTTGTTGTACTAATCATGTGATCCACATTATCATTAATAAATTATTTGCAGTAATTCAGGTATACTACCAGTGTCTGACCATTAAATATTGGATACATTTTAATTTGAAAAAAAAAAAAAATTCCAGAATGATGCTCAGAAGAGAAAAAAAAAAGTGTTATAATAATAAACTTTTGTATTACTCTTACAATGGACTGCTTTTATGTTTATGAACATTTATCAGTTTAGCTGGTCAGCATTTCCATTTTTTACTCTTTCTATAAAAATGAACCATACACCTCTTGTCTACCTTTATTACTAGAACAAGTTTTACCACATTGGCCACCTCTCTTTTATCTCTCATCATTTTCACAAGATCCCATCTAACTTAAGTGACAAGCTGGCACTCAGCTGAAGAAAAGACATTTTCTTTTTGTTCTCTCTACAGATGAATTGATGGCACAGGCAGACAAAGTTGATGTTGCCTTTCTAGTCGTTGGTGACCCTCTAGGGTAAACATAGTCAGTCACGTGTTGTTTGAGAGCTGAACTTTGTGAAAAGAGCATTCTGCTGTGATTCAGTTACAGTATTAAAAGACTGTAGCTTGAACTCACTTAAATGAAGAAAGTATAAGTGAAAAATGTACCCATTCAAAATAAGATGTTGCTGTGTTATATAAAGCTGAATTTGTAACAAAGCAATAAAATGTAGACAGTGATTTAAAGAAAAAAAAATTATAATAATTAAACACATTTGTTCTTTAAACAATAGGCCAGATGAAGTTACCTTGACAGTGATCAGAATGAAAAAGGTGAATCACAAATAAGGATTAAATAAACAAAAGCATTCATCATTGACTTGCTAAGAAATATTGCAGAAATTTAATTTTATACCAGATTAAAAAAAAAAAATGTTCAGATTTGACAGCCTGAAGAAGCATGGTTTTTGAGAGAATGTTGGTAAGATCTGCTGAATGTCAAAATAATGAATATCAAAGGTTGTGGACAGAAATCTTTATTTATTCCTATTTAATGTTTTCTTTACTTGTTATTTTAAAAATTGGCACTTTATAAACTCACATATGATTAGGTGACACATTTGGTTTTCTGATGACCTTGAGACTAGAGTGTGTTTGACTACATTTTTTGTTTGTTCATTTAAAAAAATAAATAAAAACTCTTTATCAGGGCCACAACTCATACAGATCTGATTTTACGAGCAGTAGAAAAGGGCATTCCTTACACTGTGATTCACAATGCATCAATTATGAATGCTATTGGCTGCTGTGGGCTGCAGGTAGGCGAGGCTTTGCACTGTGAACAGTTAAAAAAAACATTAGATTTGCTGTTAGGGCAATTTCATTTCCTTAGTTTTTGGGTTTTTTTTTTTTTTTTAATCATCTGACAGCTTTGTCATGAACACTAAGAGACTTTTTCAGACCTGTTTATAAACATGACCTACACCTCAAAGAAAAAGAAAGAGGGGTAGGCCATTAGGAACATGGAGACACACAATACAGGTGGAAGTAAAGGGAGCAAGAAAGACATGGTTCGAGGTATTTCGACTTGCTTGAGACAGGATTGGCTGAAGAACCTTTGTTAATGCCTTATGCTCCATTGGGAGTACAAAGGACTGATGATAAATTTGACCTGCCTTTAGATATTCAGAATGTGTATTAGGCAACTGTTGATTGTAAACTATTTAACCTGACAAATAAAATTCCGTATCACTTGTTTACATAGATCCTTCCATAAAATTTTGAAGTGTAGTGGGAAAAACTGTGAGGTTCCACTTCCTTCTAGAATTTGGGATTCTTTCTCCAGTTTGTTTCTTACTGTTTTTCTTTCACTGACATCTTTGTTGATTTTCAAGGCCAGTTCTAACCTTTCTGTTCCCCTTATTCAGCTAATGCTTTTGAGTTTTTCCAAGTATAATATAAATTAGAGGCAGATAAGTTGAAATTAAGGACTTCATTCCAAGCTGAACGGAAAGGCTTGAGTTAAAAAAAAAAACTGAGTAACACAAAACAGATTTTTTTTGTTTTTGTTGTACTTTCAGCTTTCAACACATTTCTTTTTTGCATAATTTTACATTTTTATGTGAAACTTCACACTTTTATACAGGTGTTTTTTTTCCCCTCAAGAAGGCATAAATAACAATTTCTTCTTCAACTTTTTCATGTGTTTCCCAGCTCTACAACTATGGAGAAACTGTTTCCATTGTTTTCTGGACAGATGACTGGCAGCCTGAGAGTTTTTATGACAAAATTGTTTCTAACAGGGAGAGAGGGTTGCACACACTCTGTCTTCTAGGTATGGATTAACTCTTTCTGTGTGTATGGTAGAATTTTCGACATTTCCGGTGGTCCCAAGCTACCGTATGGTCGAAAAATCGACAATTCTTTGTTTCATTAAAACAAGCGGTGAAACATTTAGATTGTACATATTTCGTCTGTGATTCCGGTGACACTTTTTATGATGGCGAAAGAGTGCCTAGTTACGAGCGATGCCGAGCGAGAAAAATTACAAGCGAAAGATCGAAATTTTTCAATTTTTGATGATGTAGATAGGCCTGTGACGACCCCACTGCTCTTGAATGTATCTCAAGTAGATTTATACATATTTAGATGACTGGAGAAGTAGTTATGAGTTATTTCAGACATAATTTAGCGAGAATGCAACATAGGAATCAGAATACGAGATCGACAAGTAGATCTACACATCTCAGATGGTAAGTAGGGGTAAGTAGGACCTAGCCGATGGTGAGCTGGCCACAATCAGTGTCTAAAAACATCACATTACTTCTTTTTTCCTAAAAAAACTCTGCATTTATGAAATTTTCGTTCATTTAGCTATACTTTGACATATATTACTTATACGGAAGTACATGGAAATACTGTTTTCCATTCCATTTTACAACTAGACCCCCTTACAGACAAGACCCGCGTTTTTGCTCCCGCACCCCATGACACATCCGTGTTTCTTCTCCCGCACGGGAAGAGTTAATATTATTTCTAAGAGAGAATGAGAGAGAGGATTGCATACAGTCTGTCAAGGCTAATATTTCTAACAGAGAGAGAGAGAGAGAGAGGATTGCATACAGTCTGTCAAGGCTAATATTTCTAACAGAGAGAGAGAGAGGATTGCATATAGTCTATCAAGGCTAATATTTCTAACAGAGAGAGAGAGAGAGGATAGCATACAGTCTGTCAAGGCTAATATTTCTAACAGAGAGAGAGAGGATAGCATACAGTCTGTCAAGGCTAATATTTCTAACGAGAGAGAGAGGATTGCATACAGTCTGTCAAGGCTAATATTTCTAACAGAGAGAGAGAGAGGATTGCATACAGTCTGTCAAGGCTAATATTTCTAACAGAGAGAGAGAGAGAGGATAGCATACAGTCTGTCAGGGCTAATATTTCTAACAGAGAGAGAGAGGATAGCATACAGTCTGTCAAGGCTAATATTTCTAACAGAGAGAGAGAGGATTGCATACAGTCTGTCAAGGCTAATATTTCTAACAGAGAGAGAGATGCAAGTGCTGTTTTTTCCCCCCCTCTTTTTTTCTTTGGAATATCATATAGGGTTATGGATAACAATTTTAAAAAATTTTGCTGCTTTTAAAAAAAACATCTGCAACAACAAAAGTATTTATAATAATTAAATTTCTGCAGGATAAAGTAACACATGGAGACAAATATAATTTTTAAAAATACCTTTTCTTAAACATAATTGAACAATTTTTAAAAATATCCTTTTCTTAAACATAATTGAACATTTCTTCTTTGGCATTTAAGAAGTGCTTGAATTCTCAGACATTTGCAGCAGGTCCTTGACCTCACACCTTGAAGATTTCTAATCTCTTGAGATATGTCTGCAATGACAGCATGAAGTACTGGTAGTTTTCCTATTGCCTAGACATACCTTCATGCACCAGGTCCCCTGTCCTATTATTCATAATATTGTCATCTGCACTGTTCTGAATAGATGATATATTTTGTCTCTGAAGCCGGTCTCCATGAGTAATTATTGACCAAAATTGATTGAACAGCAAACAGTGGAAAAAAAATTACTTATAAAAAAGTGATAACAATGGTGAAAAAAAAATAATGATTTAAATATGTGAATTTAATGAGCATGATCATGCAGCAGTGCTTGAAGAAAGTACATGAGAAATAAGCAGAAATTGTGATGATGAAGTCACTAAAGTTGGTTACAATTTAATTCTGAAACGTCATGATCGTTGCTGCTTATGTGCATTGCTCATACAAGTTTTTACTATGTTTTATATTTCTTAGCAACATGTTAATTTATTATGTCATATACAATTGTGCCTTTGTCTATACAATAGTGCTTTCGTCTTCTTTTTGTTTCTAATTTCCAGACATTAAAATGAAAGAACAGACTATAGAAAATCTCATGAGGTAAGAAGTGTGTTACAGACATATAAATGGAATTTTTTTTCCCAGCTATTTCTCACAGATTATGTTGTCGAAAGTCACAGTTGGAAATGTCAAAACTAACAGATGTGTATTTTAAAGTATGCATGATTTTCATATCAGTAATTTTATATTGTCTTAGTGTATTGGTATTTTAGTCATTCAGAAAAGTACAGAGGTGTTTGTTAAAGTTGCAGAATAATTTAATATTCATTAATTGCTCTACCTGTGCTAGGGGCAGGCCAGTTTATGAACCACCCCGATTTTTGAGTGCAAGTCTTGCAGCACAGCAGCTACTGAAGATTGTGGAGAGAAGGGATGTGGACAAAAAGTCAACAGCAGGTGGTGACTAGTTCATTATTTTCACTGCTTTCCAAAATACTATCAAAATAGAAATACCATTATTATTACTGTCAGTTAGGGGTTATGTTACTAGTATTCACACTAACACATATAAAAAATTTTGCTGCTTTTAAAAAAAACATCTGCAACAACAAAAGTATTTATAATAATTAAATTTCTGCAGGATAAAGTAACACATGGAGACAAATATAATTTTTAAAAATACCTTTTCTTAAACATAATTGAACAATTTTTAAAAATATCCTTTTCTTAAACATAATTGAACATTTCTTCTTTGGCATTTAAGAAGTGCTTGAATTCTCAGACATTTGCAGCAGGTCCTTGACCTCACACCTTGAAGATTTCTAATCTCTTGAGATATGTCTGCAATGACAGCATGAAGTACTGGTAGTTTTCCTATTGCCTAGACATACCTTCATGCACCAGGTCCCCTGTCCTATTATTCATAATATTGTCATCTGCACTGTTCTGAATAGATGATATATTTTGTCTCTGAAGCCGGTCTCCATGAGTAATTATTGACCAAAATTGATTGAACAGCAAACAGTGGAAAAAAAATTACTTATAAAAAAGTGATAACAATGGTGAAAAAAAAATAATGATTTAAATATGTGAATTTAATGAGCATGATCATGCAGCAGTGCTTGAAGAAAGTACATGAGAAATAAGCAGAAATTGTGATGATGAAGTCACTAAAGTTGGTTACAATTTAATTCTGAAACGTCATGATCGTTGCTGCTTATGTGCATTGCTCATACAAGTTTTTACTATGTTTTATATTTCTTAGCAACATGTTAATTTTATGTCATATACAATAGTGCTTTCGTCTTCTTTTTGTTTCTAATTTCCAGACATTAAAATGAAAGAACAGACTATAGAAAATCTCATGAGGTAAGAAGTGTGTTACAGACATATAAATGGAATTTTTTTCCCAGCTATTTCTCACAGATTATGTTGTCGAAAGTCACAGTTGGAAATGTCAAAACTAACAGATGTGTATTTTAAAGTATGCATGATTTTCATATCAGTAATTTTATATTGTCTTAGTGTATTGGTATTTTAGTCATTCAGAAAAGTACAGAGGTGTTTGTTAAAGTTGCAGAATAATTTAATATTCATTAATTGCTCTACCTGTGCTAGGGGCAGGCCAGTTTATGAACCACCCCGATTTTTGAGTGCAAGTCTTGCAGCACAGCAGCTACTGAAGATTGTGGAGAGAAGGGATGTGGACAAAAAGTCAACAGCAGGTGGTGACTGGTTCATTATTTTCACTGCTTTCCAAAATACTATCAAAATAGAAATACCATTATTATTACTGTCAGTTAGGGGTTATGTTACTAGTATTCACACTAACACATATAATAAATTACTTTGGCTCTTATTAAAACAAGAAGATTATTTTTCTTTCTAGATGCTTCAGTGTAGAAAGTGATTCTTAGTTCTTTTCCGATTTTATTTCTAATTTTTCTCTTACATATCGTATGAAATATCTTTCAAAACGAATATTTTTCAGCATCTGTTAGATGTAGGTGGATTCCTTTCTGTTTCCTAAATTAAAGGATATAATCTTTAGTTTTCCATGCTCCTAGATTTGACATCAGA
Organism: Achatina immaculata; assembly: GCA_009760885.1. Classification (NCBI taxonomy): domain Eukaryota; kingdom Metazoa; phylum Mollusca; class Gastropoda; order Stylommatophora; family Achatinidae; genus Lissachatina; species Lissachatina immaculata. Next base: position 46,617,780 of record CM019720.1, on the reverse strand, counting down.
CACTGTATGTGTGGCAGTGGCTAGAGTTGGTGCTACAGATCAAAAAATTGCAAGTGCTACATTGAAAGAAATGACAACCTTGGACATGGGGTCTCCTCTTCATTCATTGGTTATTCCGGGTCACATGCACCCATTGGAGAAGCAAATGTTACTTATGTTTGCAGTTAGTGACCACGTGAGGTCTTTCTTGTTAGCAGAAGATGGCGTTTGTGAAAGTAGTAATAAATGATAGTTCTTTTTGTCAAATATAATAATAAATACAATATTCTTCACCGAAAATAAATGTTTGTGTTAATGTTGTATTCTTCATTGCATTGATTCACATTAATCTGGAAGTTAGGCCAAGGAAAAAGATTAAATTGCATCATACATGGGTTCACTTTAACACAAAGTTTTAAATTGCTCTAAGCATGTTTCTTCTTCTGTGTCATCTTTTACATCTTTGAAACTGTGAACTATTGCAACAATGAAGGTGTTGAGGCACGACGTCGTGTCAGACTGGGACTGGGTTATAGCAGCTATTTTTCCAGCCATGAGTGGAGCTATAAAGAGCAGGGAATGTGCAGTACTTCTTTAGCAGACTCCACCACCGTGGGGACTATGGCAATCCTTGCCCCGTTACTGGGGGTACCAATGAAGATGGGACAGTGTCTTGTTCAGCTATGCTTCGCTAACCCTAGCATGTCAACTCCGAGTTACTCGCTGCCAAGCTGAACAGAATCTCCCCCCCCCCCCCCACATATTTCATAAAGTGAATAGACTGCCAGAGCTGTATTATAATGTGTGGATCTAAGCACCTGAGGAGTGAAGTCACTAGTGTACTTGTCTCTCATGGTCAGTAGTTTGAATTTGACTAGAGGCTCCTTACAGAAAGGTGGCCAGTTATGATACTAATTGCATCACCCTCTAGTATTCTGACAGGTCAAGGAAAATATGGGCACATCACATCTTCCTGCACGCCTCAATAGCTTGAAACAGTGATATCCTCACCATTAAATGATCTGAAAATTTTTTGTTCTTCCAAGTTCTCTTGAGCAACAGTGTGCATGTGCAATCATGATGCAATAATCTGTGTGTGATGAGATTTTATTTTACATAACTTTTTGTTATGAAAATAACACTTCAGACTAAGTAAGGAATGCCACTACAATATACACTATACTCAAGTGCACCGGGTGGCAAGAGCAGATTTATACTTGTATGTAACAGCTTTATCTCCTTTTTTGACTTCAACAAAAGTGTTACTCTACAAGCACTTTAGGAGCCATGGTCATTAATTTTAATATTTCTCATTAAAAAATAAGTACATAATAACTTAAAAATAAACAGCAGTAATTCACAAAAATTCATGAAACTGTTCCTATCTTCTTGCACATTAAATCCTGTATAAACAAAAACAAAAAACATTTCATTAAGAATTCTGCATGGAAAACCTTTTTTCTCCCTGCCAGTTTTTAATTTCTGAGTTTTTTTATTATTAAAAAAAAATTTTTTAAAATAAACATTACTTTCTTACCTCCTTATTTTATTATGCACAATGTTTTATTTTCTGTCTCTTTCCTCCAACTTTCTGGTAGTTTTTTTTTTTTTTTTAAGTCTCCCTATACAACCAAAATGTAGCATTACCATTGATGGCACAGAACTGAAACAAGTTGATAGATTCAAGTACTTAGGAATAATTATAACAGCTGATGGGAAATGTCACAACGAAATAAAAAGCAGACATGCTCAGGCCAAGTCAGCATTCCAGAAAATGAGAAACATCTTGTGCAACAGATCCATATCAATGGAAACAAGATTCAGAGTACTTAAATGTTATATTGAGCCAATTTTGTTTTATGGATATGAAGCATGGTCCATGAATAAGAGTGCAGCAAGAAATAGAGGCCATGGAAATGTGGTCCATGGACAGCTAAGAAAACCAATGAAGAAGTCTTATGAGAGGCTGGAGTTAAAAGGCAAATTACAGCAAAGATCAGAGGAAGACGAGTGAGATTTGTAGGACATTTTCTGAAAATATGAAAATTGGAACACATTGTGGCAACTGGAAAAATTGAGAGAAGAAAAGAGAGAGTATAATGGAGAGAGAAGTTACTGGATGGACTGTCAGTGTGGTTAGGAAGAAAGTTGCCGGCGGATCTCATAATCAAGTGTAAAGACGGGGAATTGTGGAGAGAAATTGTCATCTACAATATGCGGCACAGTGCTTGATTTATACAACCAAATCCTTGTCTCGATAATGGATAATGAGATGTTGGAATTATTGAAAGATGGGAAAGCACTGGCCCATATGGCCTTGCAAAACAATTACCAAAATAACCATCATCAGTGTAAAAGTATACCAGACAGTATACCACAAACAGCATTTACACTAATATTTGAGGAAACAGAGGAGGGGTTGCTCACACAAAAGAGGGAGATACTGAAGAATTAAGTATCCCATTATATGAAGAAAATTGCAGAGCTCTATCAAGACATCTGTCCCCTCAACACCACTGAAAGGTATATGAGGGGAAGGAGACAAGACAAGTGTAAAAGTGACACCCATTGTAAGTCTTTTAGCACTTGGAACAATAAAGTTCATTTACAGTTTGGCTTTATGAGCATACATTTTATGAGACCCATGGTGTAATTTAGAGTGTTTTGTTGTGCAAGCAGATGTTCTCTATCCTGGGAGGCATGTTTTTACATGCATTACTGAGCTTAGTTGACCACTGTAAACTATTATACTTCACACATTAATAGTGCTTACAAGTAAATGCCAAGTAATAACTACACACTATTAGTCTTATTACACGCTTTCACATAATATTACTTCCTTTGTCCCCCTCACATATTCATTTGGTGCTGTGTCAGTAAGTGTTGGTCCTTGATATCTTTAATTAGAAATGTTTGCCTTTCTTTTCCTATGACACTTTGTCAACTTAAAAGCACAGATAAAGGTAGCCCTATCATGTTATAAAGGCATCTGTGGGAGGTGGGGGGGGGGGAATGATATATTGGTGTTAGTGCCAGTATTTTCCCTGACCAGATGGTACATTTGGGGGTGATGTGGTCAGCATCACACCTGTCTGACTTTATTTCCCCAGCTCCAAGGTGCCCAGTTCTCTAGATCTGGATGACCAAGGGCTCCTCTGACTGAACTAGAAGCATTGATCTCATGAGAAACTGGTGCGCTAACCATTTCACTATTTAGGCATCCTTGAGAAACATACACAGGTTTTTCTTTTCTTTCTTGCTTTTTTTTTCTTTTATCCTTGCTGATATTACAGATTACAGTACTCCCAATTAAATATTGATTGACTGATGTGTTTTGGACTGTCCATGTCACATGTTGATTGTGGATTCATCCCTTCCGTCCATAGAAGGACCTTATCTCCAGTTCCTTCATTCTGCAGATGTGATATGGGGGGGGGGGGGAAAGAGAAGTGTTTTATTCTTCCCCTATAGGTCTTCATTCACATTCCAGTCACATAAAATTACTTACACTTGGTTTGCTACATAATCTTTATTCACACTAAAGCGGACTCCCTTTTTTCATTAACTCTTCCCGTGCCATTGTCGCGATAGTGAGAACTTCCGGTTACTGAGTTGCGTGCCATATTCGTTATAGTGACAATTCATTTGTTTCAATAAAACAACTGGTGTAACATTTAGATTATACACATTTCGTCTGCGTTTCCGGTGACACTTTTCAAAATGGCGAAAGAGTGCTTAGTTACAAGCGATGCCGAGTGAGAAAAAGGAAGAGAAACATGGAAATTTTTCAATTTTTGATGATGTAGATAGGGGTATGGACATGGCCTATGACCACCCCACTGCTCTTGAATGTATCCAAAATAGATCTAGACATATTTAGATGACTGGAGAAGTAGTTAGTAGGTTATTTCAGACATTAATTTAGTGAGAATGCAACACAGAATCAGAATACGAGATCGACAAGTAGATCTAGACATCTCAGATGGTAAATAGTGTAGATCTAGACCTAGCCGATAGTGAGCTGGGCACAGTCATTGTCTAAAAACATCACATTACTTCTTTTTTCCTAAAAAACTCTGCATTTATGAAGTTTTCACACATTTAGTTATACTTTGAAACATAATAAGTACACAGAAGTACACGGAAATACTGTTTTCTATTCCACTTTACAACTATGCCCCCTATTCAGATCAAGGCCCGTGCTTTTATTCCGGCACCAACTGAATGTCCGCGTTTCTTCCTGTGGCACTCCTGAGTTAAGAAACTATTGTACTTTAATGAAGAAGAGAATCAAGGAACTGGAATATTTCTTCAGGGCTATCAGAATATCAAGCAACTGGAATATTTCTTCAGGGCTATCAGAATATCAAGCAACTGGAATATTTCTTCAGGGCTATCAGAATATCAAGCAACTGGAATATTTCTTCAGGGCTATCAGAATATCAAGCAACTGGAATATTTCTTCAGGGCTATCAGAATATCAAGCAGCCAGAATATTTCTTCAGGGCTATCAGAATATCAAGCAACTGGAATATTTCTTCAGGGCTATCAGAATATCAAGCAACTGGAATATTTCTTCAGGGCTATCAGAATATCAAGCAGCCAGAATATTTCTTTAGGGCTATCAGAATATCAAGCAACTGGAATATTTCTTCAGGGCTATCAGAATATCAAGCAACTGGAATATTTCTTCAGGGCTATCAGAATATCAAGCAACTGGAATATTTCTTCAGGGCTATCAGAATATCAAGCAGCCATAATATTTCTTCAGGGCTATCAGAATATCAAGCAACTGGAATATTTCTTCAGGGCTATCAGAATATCAAGCAACTGGAATATTTCTTCAGCGCTATGTAATTTCACCAGCACAAGATCAAAATATTGCAATAAAAAATTATCACTCGAAAGTAACAGTCTTTAGTGCGTTGTTCTCAGCAATTTGAAATGAAGCCACAGCTCCATCATTAAATTTGAAAGACATGCCCCCATCAATCACTAAACAGGCATCCCACATCCTGGATCGAATGACAATCCTGGAAAAGATCAGACAAAAGCCTATGACATTGGTGGAAAACCATTATATCTTACATCCTTCATGTGCCATTAAATGTCACATAGGGCTCACATGGTAGTTCACAAAGTTTTTCTGTTTTCAGCAAGCTTTTCTACCTCATCAAGGGATTTTATATCTACTAATTTGGCCGCTCTTAACAATGTCCTCTTTAGAGTTTCCCATGGTTGACCTCTTTTTTTTTTTTCTTCGGCCTACTGCGTTCCACTTGATAGCTTGCTTAGGGATTTTTGTTTCTTCTTATCACATGGTCAATATATGTCCATCTCATTTTTCTGATCACCAATGAAACAGGTTGTTGTTTGCTCATCTGCCTTATCTCTGCACTGGTCTTGAACTCTTTCCACTTTGTACAGAAACCTTTATATACAATTCATAAAATAGTACTGAGAATGGGCTTTCAAATGACCAAATGTAGGTGTAGCTCAGGCTGATGGTGAATTGGTCTCTCGCAATGAAAAGAAAGGATTCAAGCTTGACTCTGTTACAATCTAATCAACTCAGCTGTAAAAATGGCTACCCAACACTTATGTTTGGGGAAGCTTCTTCTTTCTTCTTCTGCATTCGAGGTTGTTGGTCACATCAGATCCTGATCCCTGTCGACATGGCAAAGCCCATAGTCCTCTCCAGATCCTGATAGGAGCCCCAAAGCTTTTGCCCCAAGCTTGTGTCTTCTGGCCATCTCATGCCTCAGGTCTGCATGGTTTAGGCACTCTTGAAGGATGTGTTTTGGAGTCTGGACTCCAATGCCACACGAACACTCGTCTGTGTGAGACATTTTAAGCTTCCTTCAGAAAATGGATATTTAATGCCTATATGGGAAAGCATCACTGGAATGCACTACACACCTAGCTGTTAGTGCACCGAGGCAAAAATGAGATAACTGCATAAAAATCAAAACTGTGAACTAAGCCCTAGTTGAAAATAAAAAACATTAAAAAAAATATTTTGAATGAAATAAAATCGTCTAAATCACTAAACAAACTGTTAAATAATTTTAGGATAATCCAATCAGAAACAATAAATTTTAACAAATCATAGGATTTCTGAAGTGTTTTTCAAGGCCCACAGTCATTGCTGTGAGTGTTAACACGTTTCTCATAACAATTCTTATCCTTACAGAAAAAAAAATCCTAAAACCACACAAACACCTTTACAATAGACATATCTGCCACATTTTTTACCTGGAAATGATATGATGCCTATAGTTACCTTATCTTACACCCTTCCCGTGCCACTAAATGTCACATAGCATGATAGTTCACCAAGATTTCCTGTCCTCGGGGAGTCTTTCAATCTCATCAAGGGATGTTATGCCCACTGAAATGGCTTCTCTTAACAATGTCCTCTTTAGAGTTTCACGCGGCCGACCTCTTTTTCTTCGGCCTGTTGTGTTCCCCATGATAGCTTGTTTGGGGATTCTCTGATTGTTTTCTTCTCATCACATGACTGACATATGTCCATCTTTTTCTAATCACCCATGAGACAGGTTGTTGTTTGCTCATCTGTCTTTTCTCTGCATTGTTCTTGAATTCATTCCACTTTATACCAAGTATTTTCCTTAGGTATTTGTTTTTGAAAGAGTCTAATTTCTTGTCTATTTCTTTCATTGTTTTCTAGCTTTCACATGCATAGATGAGGGTGGATATTACATTTGAATTGAATAATTTTAACTTGGTTTTTGTGCCTATAACTTTTGAATGCCATATGTTCTCAATATTCTTGAAAGTCAATGCTGCTTTGCAATTTGAATTCTAACTTCCTTTCTGGTGTCACCATCCTGGTCTATGTAGCTGCCAAGATATGCAAATTGGTATATTTCTTCAACAGCCGTTCCTTCTATGTATATTTTCCTTCATGGTTAATGAGAAGTTTCATTATTTTTGTCTTATCCTTGTTAATTTCAAGTCTATTTTACTAGCCACTGAAGACAGGGTATCTGTTTTTTCTTGCATTGATTTCACATTGTCAATGATAAGAGTTATGTCATATGTTACCTTATATTGTTTTTTAAAATTTTAATAATAAAACAGGACAGACCTGGTTTTTTTCCCCCAAAGCCATTTATAGCCACTTAAGTGGCTCACAGAAATAAAAGAATTAGTTTCTCATAATAATTTTGTTCCCCCTTTTCTTCTTGCTATATATATTTCACTATTCTCTGCAATTTATCCAAGAGACAGGACTGCAGATATAGACAGACAGTGCGAACGAAGAAGAAGAAGAAGATTATTCTCTGTTTTTTCTAACAGTTCTTATGTCATTTTTTTTCCACAACAACATTTCTTCTATTTAACTTTTGAACCAGCTTCCTCTTGTGGCATATCATTAGCATTTAAAGGATTTTCATGATGCATGATGTGCCTAGAAAGAGTGATTTGTATTTTTTTTTGCCTTTTGTAGCTTATCACAAGAAATAAAGTCACTCACTTTTTAGAAAATCCGCCCGTGTGCTCGGCATTAAAGACAGCTGAAATTTATAATAAAACATTCTTGAATTCTCATTACCAATGTATTATTAACATGATACGCGTATTTTAAAGAAAAGCCATGGATTTACCATTAAATTTAAACAATTATTAACAACTGTATTTTAATTAAGTATCATTTAAAATAAATTACTGACTGAAAAATGAGCCAGTGGAAGCAAGGACAGGGAGACAAAAAGAAGTATTAAAAGATAAACTAAAGATATTATGTCACAGCAATGTAACAAAATAAAGCACACAAAAGCTTATAAATGAAACTGGGAATAAACAAGAAAAGAGAGGGAGAAAATAAAACACTGCTAATGTAACACATATAGACATGAGCTGATAAACTAACCACCAACCATTTCTAATAGGGTCGCGAATAGTGTAAGCCATATACGCTTCACTGGGATCAAAACGTAAGCTGCTGTTGAACTGCTTCATTATTTTCTCCACCACCTGTTTATCATGGACTGGAATGTCGGTGCCAGTTACCTCATTAGCTGAAGAGAAGATTGCAGTGTATGTTGAACTCACTATTTTAATAGTCACCTTACCTGAGGGTCTCCTGCAATAAAGATTTGGAACATTATCACTTTCATTCCTAGAATTCAAATATTTCACTTATGCTAGATTTACAACTCTGTTACTCAGATGAAGCTCAAATTTCTCCTGAATCACTTGGCAGCTCCATAACTCTTCTCTCTCATCCCTTTTTTTCTCCCTTCTTTTATTTTTCTTCTGCTCACCGACTATGGACTTTTAAAAATCCTACTTGTCCTTCCTGCACTGACAACTCCGTGTATAGTGTAATCTATTCTGCCTCGCCCTGCTTTTTTCTCCATTTTCTGAGGCAGTTGTACTATGCACTAATGTTTCAAGTTTCTGTTTGTACAACTGGAAGGTGTCAGTGGCAGGTCTCGCAACATTTGGATATGAACACAGTTCACAAATGGCAGTTCTACTCAAGCACTACAACTTTTCACCATTTTCCAAACATGTATTGGGGGTATTAATTCAGATCTCTCTGGATCTTAAGTGCCCAGGGCACATGGGGCTTCCGCAAGGGTTTTCCACAAATGCCTGTCTTTCGCCTTTTTTTCTGCTCTTGCCCAGGTGAGCCCTCTATTGCTCAACATCCTTTCTGTTGTTCTTCTCCATGTCTCTTTTGGTCTACCCTTACTTCTGCTCCCCTGTGGTGTCCATCTTAGTGCTATTTTTGGTAGTGAGTTGTCAGTCATTCGGAGCACATGTCCCAACCATCGCCAGCGTCTTTCCTCAATAATTGTTGTCAGTGGTTTCATCTGCATTTCTGCCAATAAGATGTTATTTCTTATGGTGTTTGGCCAAAATATTTTTTTAATTCTACGTAAACATTTAGTCTGGAAAGAATTCAACTTGTTTTCTATGGTTTTGGTGATTTTCCAGCATTCACTTCCATAGAGTATTACACTTAGAACATTACTCTTAAATATCCTGATTTTCATATTTATGCTTAGTTTATTTGATTTCCATATATTCTGTAGCATTGCAAAAGCCTGTTTTGCTCTAGTAAGTCTGCTGTTGATGTCCTCTGTGCTGTCTCCATTTTCTACTACTCTGCTGCCAAGGTATACAAATTCGTTGACCTCCTCCACTAACTTGTTATCTACTCTGAGTACATTTCTGTTGTTCACATTTTGCTTCATTAACTTTGTCTTTCCTACGTTGATCTTTAGTCCTACGTTGTTTGCATTCTGGGTTAACTTGTTTATTTTATCTTGCATATCTTTGTGACTGCTTGATAATAGACAAATGTCGTCCGCAAAGTCAAGGTCCTCCAGCACTGTGTTAAGGGTCCATTGTAATCCTCTGCGTTTGTCTGATGTTGCCTCCTTCATTAACCAGTCTACTGCCAAGATAAATAATGTTGGTGATAGTACACATCCCTGTTTCACTCCTGTTTGTACCCTAAAGCTGCTGGAGGTATGTTCTCCACAGATAACTTTGCACTGAAAACCCTCGTATAGGGCTTTGATTACATTAACTATTTTATGGGGGAGGCCATGCCATCTTAGGATTTTCCACAGTGCATCTCTGTTGACACTGTCAAAGGCTTTCTCAAAATCTATGAATAATGCATATGTTGTGCTATGCCATTCATTTGCCTGTTCTAATATTTGTCTAAGTACAAATATATGGTCTATGCATGATCTTCCTTTCCTAAATCCTGCCTGCTCTTTCCGAAGTTTTTCCTCAAGTGTTGGTACAATTCTGTTGATGATTATTCTGCAAAATACTTTACTAGTGAGTGGCAGTAGGGTAATGCCTCTCCAGTTCCCGCAATCTCTGAGGTCACCCTTCTTTGGTAGTTTTACTATAAGACCAGTTTTCCACTCCTCTGGGGCTTTTTCTAAATCCCAGATTTGTTGTAATATCCGGCAAAGTTGTTTTGGTGTTTCTGTTTCTTCTGCTTTCAACATCTCAGCAGTCACTTCATCTTCACCTGGTGCCCTGTCTGATTTTAGCATCTTTATCGCCTCTTTTACTTCATTTATTGTTATTGGTCCTGTATTGATGTTTAGTTCCGCTTTTGCTTCAGGTATATCTATTGCTTGTGTTCTGTTTAGTAGGGTGTTAAAGTGTTCCCTCCATCTTTCAATTTTTTCTCTTTCTCCACTGACCAGTTGTCCATTTTGTGTTCTTACTGCACTTTCACATCTTGTATTGAAGTTACCTGTCATCTGCTTTGTGATTTTATATATGGTTTTCATGTCATTTGTATATGCTGCTTTCTCTGCTGTCTCTGCTAAGTTGTCATAATACTGACGTTTATCTTGACGGCATGATTCCTTCACTTCTTTGTCTTTTTGTGCATAATTACTTATAACTCGTTCTTTAAGCCGTTGTGATTTGGTGTTCAGTAATTTTTTCTTGATTTCTTTTCTTTGCTCTATCTTTTCCCATGTGGTCTCACTTATCCATTCCTCTTTTCTCCTTTTCCGATATCCCAGCACCTCTTTTGCTGTTTCCTGTAGTGTTTTATTGAACTCTAATATGGACATTTCTGCTTCGTCTTGTAGGACACTGAAGCGGTTCTTAAGTATTTGAGAATTCATTTCTTGTTTGCTGGTCTATCAGTTTTCTTGTATCAAAATGTATCTTTCTGTGTTCTCCGATTCTGGCTTTCCTTAATTTTAGTTTTATTTTTGCTACCAGAAGGTTGTGATCACTTCCTATATCTGCTCCTTTCCTTGCTCGCACATCTTGTAGTGACCGTTTCCACTTGTTGTTTATTAGTATGTGATCGATTTGGTTTTCTGTGGTTTTATCTGGTGACCTCCAAGTCACCTTATGGATGTTTTTGTGTTGGAAAATTGTCCCTCCGATGGTCATCATGTTTTCTTCACAGAAACTGCACAGTCTTTCTCCATTTTCATTTATTTCTCCGATTCCTTCTCTTCCCATGATTCTTCTTCTATCTTCATTTCCTTCACCTACTTTTGCATTGAAGTCGCCCAAGATGAGTAGCATATCATGCTTGGGTATTGTTTCTACTGTGGCTTGGAGGCTGTTGTAAAAATCTTCTTTTAATTCCTCTTCAGCTGCTTCTGTTGGTGCATAACAAACTATAATAGACAGCTTCGTGAATCTTGAGTTGAACCGTGCATATAATAATCTCTCATTTATTGGGGTCCATTTCAGCAATGCTCTTGATGCTTCTTTTGTTATAATCAATGCTACTCCTCCTTCATGAAGATCTTCTTTACCTGACCATATTATTGTATCTTCTGTGTGCTGTGTTGTTAATTTCCTTCTGCCTTGTCCTGTCCATCTTGCTTCTTGTATTCCTAGTATGTCTAGTTTGTATCTGTGCATTTCCTTGATGGTTTGTGCTAGTTTTCCAGTCTGGTTTAGTGTTCTTACATTCCAGCTGCCTATTTGCATCTTTTGTTTAGGTTCCAGGAGGTCTGCAGTCGGGCTGGGGACTTCCAGTGGCTGGCTTTCATCCACAACCTTCATGGGCTCAGTTTCCTGATACGCATTTCTCCTTCCACCTGCATTTGCTTTTTCCCTTGCTTCTGTTTCTGTAGCAGTCTGATTGTTTTTTACCAGATAGGGTTGCTGGCCCTATGCTGAACCCTCCTTAGTCGCCTTTTACGATCATGCATGGTAGGGTACAGTGGTCCTATTCTTTGCAGATCCCGGGTACCACACGGGGGATTAATTCAGATAGCTGTCCTTAATGAATTACAAATTTTTTTTGGTGTACAGATAGCCATATGCTTAACTCTTTCCGTACCTCAAGAAGAAATGCGGACGTTCAGATTGGTGCCGGATTAAAAACACGGGTATTGATATGTATAGGGGAATATTAGTAAAATGTGAATGAAACAGTTTTTCATGTGAAAAGTGTACTTATTATGTTTCAAAATAACTAAATATATATGAAGATTTCATAAATGTAGAGTTTTCTTTATAAAAAAAGAAGTAATGTGATGTTTTTAGACTTCTTCTTCTTCTTCGTTCGCACTGTCTGTCTATATCTGCAGTCCTGTCTCTTGGATAAATTTTACTGTTTTTTGTAATTCATGTATGGAACCATAGAGCTTATCTTCTTTAGTGGTTTCACTGGGCCAGTAATTATTTCTCAGTGTCTCGTAGTTGATGCAGTTCTGGAGGATATGTTCCACAGTTTGGGGCACCTGGGCACATGTACATAGATTAGTAGTACCAACCTTAAACTTTGTATACATATGACTTCGGAGTCGGCTGTGTCCTGTTCGGAGACGGAAGATGGTGACTTGTTCCTTTCTGTTTAGCATGTGACAGTCATCATGTGGTGGTGTTTGTGGCTTCCTGTAGGTTTTTATCATGCTTTTCTTCTGATTATAAGTGATTGGTATGTCTGGTTACTCCATTTCAGTGCCCTCTTTGGCCAGGTGGTCAGCTTTCTCATTGCCTGGTATCCCACAGTGGGAGGGAATCCATTGCAAAGTGACTCCATGTTGTAAGCCAATTTTTGACAAGGCATCCTCAAGGTCTGGTAGTTTGTTGCACTGAAGAGCCTCCAGTACTGATCTTGCATCTTTGAGAATTACTACAGGACATGTATCAATTCTGGAGTCTGATAGTTTTTCAACTGCAGCAATAATTTCCCTAACTTCTGCATCAAAGTTGTTGCAGTATTTTCCAGTGGGTATGGAAATCTTGTCAATGGTGTTGTTTGGATATTCAATATATGCTCCTGCCCCTCCATTCTTTATGGCATTATGTGCAGATCCATCTGTATACACACGTATCCAGGTGTCACATGGATATCTGTCATCTAGAACACTAAGTGTGGCTGTTGATCTTACAAGACTGCTCTGCATCTCACCATTCTGCACACCTTTCACTTCAGTCTGAATAGTTATTTGTGTATAATCTGCTTCTTTCCATGGTGTATGCTCTGGTACAGATGATAATGGAGCGACTACAGCTGGAAGGTCAGGTATCAGCTTACGCATACGCTTGGCCTGATGAATGAAGCTGCTTTTTTTAAGCCGTCCTAATGCCAAGTTATTGAATCTCTCCTTCAGGGGATGGCTTACAGAGCTAAGGAATTTTTCTCCCATGGTCATGACCTTTGTGTCTCTACGTTCCTTTAGCGCTTGAACACCAACTATTTTCTGCATTTCTACTATTGGTGTGGACCTCATGGCACCTGTGATAATCCGTAGTGATTGATTTTGAACCTTGTCTAGATTATGCAGGGTAGTGTTTGATGCCGTGCACCAAGATGTTGAGCCATATTCTAAATGTGGTAGAATACTTTGCTGATATACATTCTTGAGGATTCTTTCACTAGCTCCCCATGTGGTTCCACTCAATTTTCTTAATATGGCTAGTTTTCTTCTAGCTTTTGCTTCTGCACTGTTGATGTGTTGCTTCCACGTCAGTTTTGAGTCAAGAGTCACTCCTAAGTAAGTGGGTTGGTTGTCCATCCTTAAGGGTATTTCATTTACAAAGATCTTACCTGCTTTCTGTTTAGATGAGAGAGTGAACAGAGTGGTACTTGATTTCTCTGTGTTGATACTTACACACCATTTGTTTGTCCATGATGTCAAGATGTCTGCTGCTCTTTGGAGTCTCTGTGTAGCAACTGTCGCATATTCATCTGTACACCACATGACCAGATCATCTGCATACAGTGCCGCTTTGATTCCATAGGGAAGTTCCTTGACCAGGTCATTAATGAATACAAGGAATAGTGTAGGCGAAAGGACTCCTCCTTGTGGTACACCGTGTCGCAGAAGTACTTTCTGGCTTTTGTGTCCATCCATTACTACTCTAGCTCTTCTATTGTGTAAATAGGACTTTATCCAGTTGTACAGTCTTCCATTCACATTGCAGTTTCTTAGTTTCCACAGCAGACCTTTTTTCCATACTTTATCAAAGGCTTTCTTCAGGTCTATCCACGCTGCTAGTACAAGGTTTTTCTCTTGGAATGCATCCTCAATCTCTTGCGAGAGATAGGTCACTTGATCTTCCGTACTGTAGTACTGCCTAAATCCTGCTTGTTGTGGAACGAGAAGGTTTTCACTTTCTAGGTACCATTTTAGCCTCAGGTCAATGATGCGTTCCATCGTTTTGCATAGGCAGCTAGTGAGACTGATTGGCCTGCAGCTGGAGGCATTATCACTGTTTTTCCCTGGTTTTAGCAGTGGTACCATGCTTGCTTCCTTCCAGATTTGAGGTAACTTACCTGTGCTCCAACACATATTGAAAATATCCAACAGCTTTCTCATTGCTGCCATTCCCAGGTTCTTGATCATTTCATTGGACACTCCATCTGGTCCTGGTGATTTCCTTGGTTTCAGTTTACTAACTGCTAGGTCTAACTCACTGCGTGTGATTGGTGCATCCATGACCTCCACTTTTCTGACTTGTTCCTCCTCTTTCTGTGGCTCGATGCGCACTGTACGCTCCTTCTCTGGATGGATATCAATGTTGTAGTCCTGTGCAAACATGCGAGCAAAGTGATCTGCTACCTGCTTACCTGTAAGAGTTTTCCCATCCTCTATTAGTGTAACCTTTGTACTTCTTCCAGTACTCTCATCATTTAACTGTTTGATTAGTTTCCACAGTTTCCTTCCATCCTTTTCAAAGTTTAGGGACTCTGTTTTCTCTCTCCAACTTTCCCGTCTGGCTTGCAGCTTTGCTCTCTGAAATTTGGCCTTAGAATGTTGGTAATTATTGTGGTGTTCTTGGCATGGTCTATTTTCTGCTTGCTTTCGAGCTGCTTCCATGTCATCATGGAGTTTTCCCAGCTCACTAGACCAGTATGGTTTATAGTCCCTACGAGCTCCTCTGGGAATGGTTTCACGAGCGGCCTGAAGGATACAAGCATTGAATTCCTTCACTCTCTCTCTCTCTCTCTGAACCTTAAGTGCCCAGGGCACATGGGGCTTCCGCAAGGGTTTTCCACAAATGCCTGTCTTTCGCCTTTTTTTCTGCTCTTGCCCAGGTGAGCCCTCTATTGCTCAACATCCTTTCTGTTGTTCTTCTCCATGTCTCTTTTGGTCTACCCTTACTTCTGCTCCCCTGTGGTGTCCATCTTAGTGCTATTTTTGGTAGTGAGTTGTCAGTCATTCGGAGCACATGTCCCAACCATCGCCAGCGTCTTTCCTCAATAATTGTTGTCAGTGGTTTCATCTGCATTTCTGCCAATAAGATGTTATTTCTTATGGTGTTTGGCCAAAATATTTTTTTAATTCTACGTAAACATTTAGTCTGGAAAGAATTCAACTTGTTTTCTATGGTTTTGGTGATTTTCCAGCATTCACTTCCATAGAGTAGTACACTTAGAACATTACTCTTAAATATCCTGATTTTCATATTTATGCTTAGTTTTTTTGATTTCCATATATTCTGCAGCACTGCAAAAGCCCGGTTTGCTTTAGCAAGTCTGCTGTTGATGTCCTCCGCGCTGTCTCCACTTTCCACTACTCCGCTGCCAAGGTATACAAATTCGCTGACCTCCTCCACCAACCTGCTACCTACTCTGAGCACATTTCTGCCGTTCACATTCCGCCTCACTAACTTTGTCCTTCCTACTTTGATCCTCAGTCCCATGTTGTCCGCATTCTGGGTTAACTTGTCCATTTTATCTTGCACATCTTTGTGACTGCTCGATAATAGACAAATGTCGTCCGCAAAGTCAAGGTCCTCCAGCACTGTGCCAAGGGTCCATTGCAATCCTCTGCGTCCGTCCGATGCCGCCTTCTTCATCAACCAGTCTACTGCCAAGACAAACAATGTTGGTGATAGTACACATCCCTGTTTCACTCCCGCCTGTACCCTAAAGCTGCTGGAGGTATGTTCTCCACAGATAACTTTGCACCGAAAACCCTCGCATAGGGCCCTGATTACATTAACTATCTTATGGGGGAGGCCATGCCATCCTAGGACCCTCCACAGTGCATCTCTATTGACACCGTCAAAGGAATTCCTTCACTATGCTGTTAATATCCTTACCTTCTATGGACAGCTGTCCCACCAGGATACCTGTACGATGTCTGTACATTGTCCAGTTTGCTTTTTTATAGTTCCATCTGGGGAGAGGGTTACTGGTTTTAAGGAGTTCATTTTCTATTGTCAGGAAGACTGGTCAATGGTCGCTACCTCCAAGTTGTTTTCCAACTTCACGTGTAATGTTCCACTTCAGATCTGGAGAGTGGAATGCCAGATCTGGTGTTGATTTTGTATGCCACGCCCTTGAGTAAAATGTTGGGGCATCCATTGGCTGGTTGATCAGGAGAAGTCCATTATCATCCTGCCAGCTCTCAACTTCCTCTCCTCTCTTGATGGTTTTAGACAATGATTATGTCCAAAAACTTACCATCAGATAGGTTGAGAGGTACACTACGTACCATCTAAGATGCGTAGATCTACCTGTTGATGTTGTATTGATTCAATGTTGCATTATCGGTAAAATAATATCTGAAATAACCTTCTAACTACTTCTCCAGCTGTCTAGATCTACTTGGGATACATTCAAGAACAGTGGTCTGGTCACAGCGCATGTCCATACCCCTATCTACCTCTATCTACATCACCAAAAATTGAAATTTCTCACAGAAAACTTCAATTTTCTCTCTCATAACTAAGCATTCCTTGGCCATTTTGAAAAAGGTCACGGGGCACGCTAACTAAATGTTTACAATCTAAACATTACACCGGGTTTTTAATGAAACAAACCAAACGTCACTAGAGCAACTAAAGGCATCACGTGAGAAACTGGAAATGTCGTCTAAGTGACGAAAGGCCCGGGAAGAGTTAAGACTGAGACACATTCAAACAAACCCATCATATATATATATTTTTGGTTAAGTCAAAAATCATTTAACACTGAGGCACATGCATACGTAGTGTAGTACTGTATAGGTATATTCAGTTTATTTTTCATGCTCATACTGTACATAAAACATTCACAGCAAGCCTAAAAGGGCATAAGCTGAAATGGACAAATTCAAGACCAAATCTGTATTATAATTTTCTTAGGATGGGCAGATTTCTATCTGTCTTCAGTCATCTTTTTTTTATGCACAAGGGAGGTGAACACCAGTTCTATTAATTTCTCTCCCTTAAGGAGTCCTGGTATCTTCTTACATCTTACATCCTTCCCGTGCCGTTAAATGTCATATAGAGCTTGCATAGTTATTTGCAAAGTTTTCCTGTTTTCGGCGAGTTTTTCACCCTCATCAAGGGATGTTATGCCCACAAAACTGGCTTCTATTAACAATGTCCTCTTTAGAGTTTCACGTGGCCAACCTCTCTTTCTTCAGCCTTGTTTTGGTTTTCTCTGATTGTTTCTTCTCATCACATGGCCTACATATGTCCATCTTCTTTTTCTGATCACCTCTGAGACAGGTTGTTGTTTGCTCATTTGTCTGGTTCTAAGGACTGTTATAGCCAGAGGTGGGATGGGGGAATACGCTCTTCACTCCAATTAAATGTCTCCAAGGCGTGCGTCTCAAACAGCCTCTGACAGTCCAAGTCCAGCTCCTGGCCTTCTTGTGGTGGAACTGTTTAAACTGACAGGAGAAGGGGTGAAAGGCGAATATCTGGTGTCTGAAAACCAGACGCTTTGGGTAGATGAGAGTCTTGGTTGGTAGCTCATCTAGGAGAAGGAAAACACTGATTTAAAACCCACTGCTGGTGAGACTCTTCAGCTGCCGTGCATGGAGTGAAACTTCCCCCGGCCAATGAAGAAAAATGCAATTAGGGTTGCCACGCGGCACCACCGTGGAAAAGGTGAAGGAAAAGATTAAGTGAAGTAACCAGTAGTATCGAGGTCAGGACTACTCAAATCGTGGCACCTCTGCTCTAGAGGCTGGACACGTCCTATATACACCCATACTATGGCAGACTGGCTAAACTGGCTTAACCAAGGGGTTAAACTAAGACACTGATGGTGAGATTCTTCAGCTGCCGCGTATGGGGTGAAACTCCTCCCGGCCAATGAAGAAAATGCGAAAATGCACTGTGAAAAAAGTGATGGAAAGGAAAAGTGAAGTTTAATCGGAATGTCCAGTAGTCTCGTGACGAGAGCTACTCATACCATGGCACCTCTGGTCTAGAGGCCGACCACACCCTATGTATACCCATACTGGTGAAATATGCCTAAATTGGCATAACCCATTGGCAAACTTGATAGCTAAGCATATCACAGTGCCTTCATTCTAGAGGTCGGTATGTCCTATATACACCCATATTGGGATGTCTAAACCAGCTTAACCCAGGGGTGAAAATCACTAGTGGCGAAGATTCGTCCTCCTGGACAAAAGCTCTGTCCTGGTCACCACCAGGAAGGGTAGCGGCCACGACCACAAAATGCTGAAGTCGGAGACACTGGACCAGTGCAGTCTAGACAGGCAACCACCTCTTACCTGATGGGGATATATGTATATCCTAATCACACTGAGGTTTTCTGGTTAGAAAGTCCAACTCTAGGCTAGATGGGCAACCGCCTCTCACCTGGTGGCTATATATTAATATTCAAACCACGTCAAGGTTTTCCAGTGAGAAAGTCCAACTCTAGACTAAACTGGTGCAACGAAAACCACAGCATCACACAATGCCGCTTCTGTGACCCACCAAGAATATAGGACCAAGCCCCACAATGCTTTGAGCTTCCATCCTAAATGAGACTATCGCAAGAACCACAGGAGTAAATTCAGTAGGATCACAGGGCGATCTTGGTGGTAGATGTGAACAATGAAGGAGAAGAACCTCATCTGTCTTATCTCTGTGTTGTTCTTAAATTTGTTACACTTTATACCAACTTTTTTCATGACGCATTTGTTTTCAAAAAGTCTAATTTCTTTAGTTGATTTCCAGCTTTTGCATGCATGAATGAGGGTGGATATCACATTTGAATTGAATAATCTTAATTTAGTTTTTGTGTTCATTACTTTTGAATTCTATATGTTCTCAAGATTCTTGAAGATTGATGCTGCTTTAGCAATTCTAATTCTAACTTCCTTCCTGGTGTCACCATCCTGGTTTATGTAGCTGCCAAGGTATGCAAATTAGTATTTACATGTCTCAAAAACAAAAAAACAAAAAAAAACAGCACAATAATAACAACTGTTATAAGTCTTCTTGAACGACTGCCTGTGCAAAACGGCAAGGAATATGTCAGGTTCATAAATGTACACTACTGGTGCAAAGACAAACTCAAGACAAAAATAGCAGTGACAGTATGGGTTGATGAATAATAAAAAAATTATGATGGCATAATTTCCTACTGGACCAGATATGCAATACAAGTCAATTCAGCGCTAATAGTTCCTGACAAACTTGTCTGACATACAACAATATGGGATAAAGATAAGTTTTGTTTTTAGTTTCTTTGGAGGACAAGTGTCCTGGTAAGAAAACCACCCAGGCGTGCACTGGATGTAAAAAAGTTTTCAAAATATCGTACCAATTTTAAAAATCTTCTCCACAGATCCCATGGACAAGTGATTAATGTGGAAATGCCATGAACTTGATCCAGTTCCAGTACAGATTGTCACCCCTGAGCTCTTCTGCTTCTCTTTGCTAGTGGTATCTGTAGTTATTTCATAATAGGAGACTCTGGAAACAGAAAGGAAAACAAAAAATAAAATCTTAATATTTTATTTCAGACATAAAATGAAATAAAAATTTGGAATAAATCTATTGAGGAGGTGAAGCAGTGTGAAACAGCCAATCCCAGGTGTCAGGGTTGGCAAAAATCCCATCCCACCTCTCCATCTGCACCCCTAATAACAGCTTCAGTCTGGCTAATGAGGCAGGGATCAGTATAGTCCCCACAGCAGTGAAAAGCTGCTGCTTCTTCATCATTCGCTCAGACATCAACGCCAATCTCTCCCACAAATGCGGCTGTTCATCGTTTTCAGCATCACCGTAAAGGTTCTCTTGTATGGGGCTGGGGTCTGGTCAGGTCCTTTGCCTGAGTTAGCTGTGTCTGGCGACTCTGGAGGATGTGACGTAGTGTCTGTTATTTCTTGCTGCAGGCATATAGCTCTTTATTACCAATTTTCAGCTTCTGGTATAGATGGTGCCTCAGCCTGCAATGTCCTGATCCTAGCTGGAAGATTATCACTTGAGTGGGAGCTGGTAAAGAACCACTGTACCCTGTAAAAAGCTGCCATAAGCCACTTCCCACCAAACACAATGCTTGTGCTTTAACACCTTCGGTGCACTGGCTGCAAAGAATATCCTGCTCACAGTTTCAGGGAGATGTAATAACATCTACTGTAACAGACAATCTCTCTCTGGACCTGTAAGTGCCCAAGGCACATGGGGTTTCCACAACAGTTTTCCATAAATGCCTATCCTTTGCCTTTTTTCCCCCGCTCTTGCCCAAGTGAGCCCTCTAATACATAGCTTCTTCTCTGTTATTCCCCATGTTTCCTTTGGTCTGTCCTTATTCCTGTTACCCTGGAAGGATATTTTTGGTAATGAGTTACCAATCATTTGGAGTAACTGGGCTAGCCGTCACCAACCTTTTTTCCCAATAATAGAAATCAACGGTTTCATCTGCATTTCTGCCATCAAGGTGTTACTTCTTATAGTATTTGGCCAAAAATATTCATCTAATCCTATGTAGACGCTGAGTCTTAAAGGAATTCAATTTGTTTCCTACAGTTTTGGCAATTTTTCAGCATTCACTTCCACAGAGTAACACACATAGGATATTGCTTTTAAATATCTTGATTTTTGTTTTCCTGCCAAGTTTTTTTTGGACTTCCATATATTGTGCAGGATTGTTAAACCCTGATTTACTCTGGTTAGCCTGTTGATGTTCTCTATGTTGTCTCCATCTTCTGCTACTCTGCCACCAAAATGTACAAAATCATTGACCTCTTATACTATTTTATCATCTAGTCTCAGTACGCTGCTTCATAACAGACAAGCTTAACTGACTTTTAAAAAAAATTACTCATTTTATTTTTTGGTGTTCATACAGATCTTCTTCTTCTTCGTTCACTTCTACCACCAAAAACCGCACTGTGAACCTACTGAATTCATGCCTGTGGTCCTCGTTAGGTCCCGCGGTCCCCTGTGTGGTCCAAAATAGACCACACGAGATCCACGAGAGGACCACAAGGGGTTCAGAGTATCACAGTGCTTTAGCCTGTATTCTTGGTGGGTCTCGGAAGCAGGATTGTGTGACACCGTGGTTTTCATTGCACCAGTTTAGTCTAGGGTTGGACTTTCTCACTGGAAGACCTCGACGTGTTTAGGATATCAGTGCATCCCCGCTGGGTGAGAGGCGGTAGCCCACCCAGGCCAGAGTTGGACGTTCTCACCGGAAAACCTCGACGTGTTTTGAGATACCCGTGTATCACTGCCGGGTGAGAGGTGGTTGCCCATCCAGTCCAGGGTTGGACTTTCTCACCGGAAAACCTCAGCGTGATTAGGATACGCAAACATCCCCACCGGGTGAGAGGTGGTTGCCTATCTAGACTTCCCTGGTCCAGTGTCTCCGACTTCAGCATTTTGCGGTCGTGGCCGCTACCCTTCCTAGTTGTGACCAGGATGGAGCTTTTGTCCAGGAGGACGAATCCTCGCCACTAGTGACTTCTACCCCTGGGTTGAGCCGGTTTAGGCATTATCCCAGTATGGGCGTGTTTGGGACGGGACTGACCTCTAGGGCAGAGGTACTGTGACATGCATAGCCTTCAAGATTCACCCCTGGTATGAGCCGGTTTAGGCAAAATTCACCAGTATGGGTGTTTATCAGGCGTTACCGACCTCCAGAGCGGAGGTGGCATGACATGTCTAGTCATCAAGTTATTTAATGAGCCATTCGCGGTTTCACCGTGAGACAGTGTGAACTTAGACATGCATGGCTTAATCTTTGAGACAAGCATATGACTACTGGCAGGATCAACCAGATAGCTTTCTTCACCGAACCTTTGTCGGATATCTGCCGACAGACCGACGCGGGGCAAGGGAGACGGCGCTCTGCTCAGAGCGGATCCCTTTCGACCCCGGCGGCGTTTCATTTCCTTTAACCGGCGGGGGTGGCTCTCTCTGCTCTAACGAGCGGAGAAGAAAGCCTGGCCACCCACAAACAACACACGTTACATACTGCAGACCCGATACTCTTTGCGAGAGATGGGCCAATTTCGAGACCATCGGTCGACAAAACCGTACTACATCGTTATCACGAACCTGGCTGGCTAGCCGTTTACATGCTTCGCTCGACGGACAAACCACTTGCTTCTGCATCGAAACACCTTAACTCTCGCCGTCCGGGAAGGGAGCGAAAGCCTGTCTCCCCACGCACGGAACTCGAGAGCGCTTTTTCGCCAAAAGAACGGTCGGCCTGCGCAACAGCAACCGCCCGCGATGTGCAGGTCGGCGCAGCTCTGCGCGGCTGACGTTCATACAGATGAACATGTGCATCTCACAATGGACTGATTTTACATGAATATTATTTCTATGTGTACAGTGTATCCTAATGCGATACACCTTGCAGGCCAAGAATTCTCTAATATCAGAGGTAGTTTCCATAACAAAAGTATGTCTGGTGCTTATTTTAACTGGTGGGTTGACTGGAAGGCAGCCACACCGATCTACAAAATCATGTGAACAGATTTAAGACAAATTTGTTTTAATTTAATATCTTCAAAGAAATTCAGCAGCCAATATATTCAAAAGAAAATAAGTACCAATGAGACAATACACCCATTATATCATCATCATCATCATCATCAGGTGCTGTGCTGACTGGCGTTGGCTATTATGCTTCTCCAGAGTACCCGATCCTTCATGCAGGCCATCAGTTCAGTTGGTGATCTCCTCTCACGCCATCCCGTCAGACTGTCCAGTATCATTTCTCTTGGTCTTCCTCTTGATCTTCTTCCTTCTATTTTTCCTGTTGTTATAATATTTTCAATGCCCCCTCTTCTCATTGCATGATTATATAGTTAAATTTTTTTTAATCTGTTCATTAATTTCAGCTCTCAGAGTTCATCAAATCCTTAAAAAGGTGATTTGTACAGAAGAGTTTGCAGACAATGAGTTTTTATGAATTTTTAAAATGAGAAATTATATACAAATATGAGAAGTAATGCAAGAATTTCATTTTCATAAATGATTATATCTCTCACTTTCTCAATCTCATACATATATACATACGCTAACATAATTTTTTTTTATATACCTCGATGAGAGGGATTCTCCAACAAATACTTCATTCAGAGCTAGGCACGGCAGTGTTCTTGTGGGAAAGTTCATCTTCGGAGTTATCTGTGGCCGAAGAATCCTAACTTGCTCATCCTCTGCTATATGTTCCATGAAACGGTGCTCTGGAAAAGCTAGCTGCTGGTCGTGGAGCTCAGTGGGATCATCATTTATATGTTTCCCTGACATAGTTACCTGAATACGTTGTCTCCACTTCCACCTTGTTTGAGGAGGAATGAATCAAAAGCAGCTGAAATTATGTGAAAAAAGTGAAATGACATGAATGACCTGCAGAAAACAATATATGTGTGTGTTTCAAATGGGCACCATTTGAGAGGAGGTCACCAGCTGAACCGATGGCCTGCATGAATGATTGCATACAAAACAGCCAAAGCCAGTCAGCATGGCACCTGATGATGATGACCATTTTAGTGGAGTTAAAACCAAAGAGACCACAAAATGCAAATCCTGCTCCAGCACCACTTGGGAGGGGTAAATAATTTCATCTACAGACTAATTCTGCATTTAAAACATACTAAATACCCCCATGTAAATAAGCTTATGTAAAGTTGAAGAGCTGCCAGTTTTGTGTGTTATACACAGGATGTCTGGAAGTTATCTTTACAGCTTCAATACTAAATGAACAAAAGTTGTAAGGTCAGTTTCCAGACATCATGTACATGTACATGTTGTGAGACATTGGCTTCTGATGATGCCATTTTAGGAATTAATGTGCAGTTCATAACAGCTTCTACTTTAATTCTTCCCGTGCCATAGTCACTATAGTGAGAACTTCCGGTTACTGAGTTGTGTGCCATATTCGTTATAGTGACAATTCATTTGTTTCAATAAAACCAACTGGTGTAACATTTAGACTGTATATATTTCGTCCGTGTTTCCGGTGACACTTTTTAAAATGGTGGAAGAGACCTTAGTTACGAGCGATGCTGAACGAGAAAAAAGAAGAGAAACATCGAAAATTTTCAATTTTTGATGATGTAGATAGGGGTATGGACATGGCCTGTGACCACTCCACTGCTCTTGAATGTATCCTAAGTAGATTTAGACATATTAGACGACTGGAGAAGTAGTTAGTAGGTTATTTCAGACATTAATTTAGCGAGAATGCAACACTAAATCACAATACGAGATCGACAAGTAAATCTAGACATCTCAGATGGTAAGTAGTGTAGATCTAAACCTAGCTTATGGTGAGCTGGTCACAGTCATTGTCTAAAAACATCACATTACTTCTTTTTTCCTAAAAAACTCTGCATTTATGAAATTTTCATACATTTAGTTATACTTTGAAACATGAAAGTACATGTAAATACTGTTTTCCGTTCCATTTTACAACTATACCCACTATACAGATCAAGACCCACGCTTTTTGTGTGGCACGGACTGGAACGTCTGTGTTTTTTTCTGGGGCGCGGGAAGAGTTAAAGGACCAGCTGATATTTTCAGGAACTGACAGCTTTCAAACAGCAAGGAATGACACATTTGTAAATAATTTCTCAATTTCGCTGGCAAATCTGCCTGACAAATATATATATAACAAGCCAGTTTTTTTTTTTTTTTTATCACAGCTTGATTTAATTGGGTGAAATTGTGAGATTTGCATGTGAAGCCATTTAGTTATGACCATGTTGTTCCTGTACTCACAGGAAATTAATGTTTCATTACATATTTTCAACATACAATGGGACTCGTGGTACAAATTACCATCTCATTTGAATCCCAAGCTTGAAAATACTGTTAAGATAGAAACAAGTGAAAAAAAAATGAGGTAAATTTTGTAACTTTATCCTACTAAGTGGAGCAGATCTAAGAATAATTCTGGTGATCTTAATGAAAAAAAGTAGAAAAACTTTCACCTTACCAAACAACAACATTTATACTGTAACAACAATCAGAAATTTCTGTTCCAGATTCAATATTTAGTTCATGGATCATACAAGTGCAAAATTTACAATGATACTGAAATAAAGGTGGCATTAAATTTAATAAAGATAAATTAAAAGACTGATTAACATACCCAAAATCTCCATCTAAAAGTCGTTTCAGTGCCCTATCAAACTTGGTGGCAGCATAGTCTCCCTTTGGCAGACATAGATGGCCCTCTGATCTGTCCCACATTAAATTAATTTGTTATCAATAACAGAAATGCTAATGTTGAGAATATGGAAAGTAGATAAAGTTATTTAAATTATGGCATGTAATTTCATCAGATGGTAATTTTGAGATATAGGACAAGTGTAAAATAATATAATTGTGGATAGGGGAGGAACTTTATTTGAGACAAAGGAAGACACAACCAATGGACCTACGTGAACTGAAGAGAGATGGACAAGAAGAGAAATAAATAAAGATAAATCTGATGAAAATAAAGATAAAAATCTTTGTTTGGCACTGTAAGAGATTTTATTTATTTCAGCACATCTATTCAATCTTGTAGACAAAAATGATACTGCAAGGACTGCTCCTCTCTTGTTCTACAATTAACTTATATGTCCACTTCTTGGCTGCACTTCAGGAAATAAGTAACGTCATTACAGCATTTCTGATGTGATACTTTCATCCTCAAGATCTTCATCATTGAATTAGATGTCAAGGCCCCCAAGTTAATCATTACAGAGAATTACATTTGTTGTAACTGATGTTGTTATGCATATTACTTTATTAGGATATCTGACATGTTTCATTCACATTATCTGTACTATTTATACAACATATTCATCATTAAGTTCTACCACACAACTCAGAGTCATCTAGGTTGTATGTGTCATTTAATTTGGTCTCCTTACATCTTTTAACTATGCTAAATTATGAATTTTCATTTTAAAAATAATAAAATTCATCTAGTTTATGTTTACTGCCTTGAAAAGGTAATTTCCACAATAAGAAATATATCATAAGGCAGGACTGTTCCATGCTAACAAGGAACATTAGGGATATGCTAGTATGGTAGTGTCCATTATTTTTTGGCTTGCCGTTACATCAAAGGTGATATGGTTAATACTATACTTGGGTACCTCTCCTTCCTCAGTTTCAAGAAGAGTCTGTTTATGGCTCGGATGACTGGAGCAACTCTGGCTGTAATTAAACACTGATCACCTTTCTGCAGGATGAGTGCACTAAGAACTTTCCTACCCTGGCACCCAAGCTTTGTCATGGCATCACATTTTGTCCCTGGATATAACTGTTTTGAACAAGGACTGTGGAATTTATTATTTCTGGAGGTAATGGAGTCAGACTTTCAAATCCATGTTTATTTGTTTCACACTCAATTTTCTAATTCCTTTTTTGAAACAGTGTTCTGGAACAACTGGCAAACAACTTGTGAAAAAAAGGGGATTTCATAGAGGAAAATTAATAAATACAAAATAAATAATGTTTTCACAGAAAACAAATATTTTCCACCTGTCTGGATCCGTGTTGATTCCAATAAGTGGTTTGCTTGTGTTGATAAATTTGTTTGCTGCAAGTAGATATGTACCATCACCACCAGCTGTGAAAACAACATCTGCCCAGTCCATAAGGCTCTGATTCAGACTGAACCTATGGACCACTTGGGTTTCTATATTAGCTTTACTGCAAAAATGCCACAAAAAAAAAAAAAAATTAAAGTTGTATAAAATATTCATGATGTCATTGCCATTACACCTTCTGAAAAGTTTATGATCTGAGCATCTTGTAACAGTAAAGATATCTACAAGTACACGTCTTTTTAGCTGAGCTGGCTGAAGATGTAGTACTCATGCTGAATGAGATTCATGGCTGACTGCATGTGCGTTAGTGAACCAATGCTAGTCAAGACCCTTTTCTACTTCTCAGTGGTGCCCCCGGCCACAGACCAATTTGGCTGAATGAACAAACTTGATTCCAAAAACAGGTCACATAGAAGAGACGACTCTGTCAGGGAGAAAGATGCAGATATCACAGCCTAGCTGCAACCTGTGACTAAACATGATCTTTTGCAGACAAGCACAGATGAAGATCTTACTAGACGCTTCATACAGTACTTGCTGTTTGTGAGGGTATATGGCAAGTTTAGCTAAAGTAAATAATCCAGTGGACCACATAAAGATATGACACCAAGTAAAATATGCAACCATTCACCAACTTTCAGCTACCATTACTCACTTAAGTGCCTTTACAATCACATCCAATGCAGCATAGTGTTTCTTGTGACGATCAAGAAGTCCACGGTAATCAGACTCTTTTGAATCAAGCTGCAAGAACAAAATGAGCTAACTGATCTCTTGAATTTTATAATTGCTTTTTACATCTCTGGACACAGTTTTGAAATAGGCAATTGCTTTTCCTGTTTCATTTCAGCAACTGGTATAGAAAAAGCTTCTCGCCTATTTCAAGCTAAATGACTCTCAATTATGAAGTTATATAGCCATACGACAGAGACTATGGTTATATCTAAGAAACAGAATCCACCAGCATGCAGTATAAAATTAAATGGAACTATTCTAAAGCAGGTGCAGAAATTCAAATACCTTGGAGCAATAATAACTTCAGATGGGAAATGCAAACAGAAATTAGGAACAGAATAGGCCAAGCAAAGACTGCATTTCAGAGAATGAGAAACATATTATCCAACACATCCTTATCAATGAATGTTAGAAAACGAGTCCTAAAATGCTATATTGAACCTATTTTGTTATATGGAAGTGAATTATGGACAATAGGCAGGTCTGCACAAAAATCATTGGAAGCAGCAGAAATGTGGTTTATTAGAAGAATGTTGCTAATCCCCTGGACAGCAAAAATAACTAATGAAGAATGTATGAGAAGAGCTGGAGAGACAAAAAAATCTTGTCAAAAAGATAAGAGAGAGACGATGTACTTTCACAGGACATGCCATGAGAAGAGGGGGCATTGAAAATATTATAACAACAGGAAAAATAGAAGGAAGAAGATCAAGAGGAAGACCAAGAGAAATGATACTGGACAGTCTGATGGGATGGTGCGAGAGGAGATCACCAATTGAGCTGATGGCCTGCATGAAGGATCATGTACTCTGGAGAAGCATAATAGCCAACACCAGTCGGCACGGCACCTGATGATGATGATGATGATAGCCATAAACAGGTCCTGTCAATTTTTAAAAAATCTGATTTATAATTTTGCAAGTTCAAAAACAACAAACTATAATTCTTTTCTCTTGTGGCACTTTTTGGCAAAACAGTGTCATAACTTAGTGCTGTATGAAAAAGGCATGGATGATCATGCTCACCAACAGTTCCATCACCACATTCTATCAAGTTATCACATTAAAATTGTCCATTTTCCTCAGGCTTCATCTCTCTTATAGTCCTAAGCAGCACAGACATGAAATGAGTATTATAAAACTAAATGTATAAATACACAAAAGTGGTGAAGATATTGTCTGACTTCGGGAAATAGCAACCCATAACTAACATGCTGGCATTAGGGTTGGCGAAATATAGCTGACATGCTGACATCAGGGTTGGTGAAATATAGCTGACATGTTGGCATCAGGGTTTGTGAAATATAGCCGACATGCTGGCATCAGGGTTGGTGAAATATAGTTGACATAGTGGCATCAGGGTTGGTGAAATATAGCTGACTTACTGGTATCAGGGTTGGTGAAATATAGCTGACATACTGGTATCAGGGTTGATGAAATATAGCTGACATACTGGCATCAGGGTTGATGAAATATAGCTGACATACTGGTATCAGGGTTGATGAAATATAGCTGACATACTGGTATCAGGGTTGATGAAATATAGCTGGCATCAGGGTTGATGAAATATAGCTGACATGCTGGAATCAGGGCTGGTGAACCACAGATGACCAAGACTCTGTCACATCTTTTCTTTGGTACCTCCGGTAACAGACCCAACCTGGCAGATGGGCAGGAAATGCCAGTCCCCATGGCAGTTGAGTCTGCCAAAGAAACACTGCACACCCCACCCTGCTTTTTAGCTCCACTTAGACACTGACAGAAATAGCTGCTGTAACCCGCTCCCAATATGACACACTGCTGTGCCTCAAACACCTTCACTACACTGGCTGCAAAGAAAACCAGCTAGCAATTCCAGGGAGATAAAGAAGAAATACACCCAATGCCATTGAAGTAAAGCTGTAATAATAAGTAATTAGACATTTCAAAAGGATAAGTTTTACTCATTAACAGTTCCTACTTTAAAAAAATAAGTTGGGGTTTTTTCAAAGTCTATTTAGGATGCTAACTTGTTCTGGGTCTGGCCAACATGTCATAGTTTATCCTGGTTCTGAGGATTTTTGTTCAGTTTTTTTTAATATGCAATTATAAAACAGCACTGAGATTTATTATTGGATTAAGATATGCTGCTTTGATACTGCAGAATGGATGTGGAGGTAATTTATATGATGGATTCTTTGTGAATTATATTATGCCTTCTAAAAGGTAAGATAAAGGTAACCCTGTCATTCCTTAGAGGCATAGAAATGAGTGCTCATATTTACACAGGGATATGGTGTTAGTGCCCATATTTTCCCTGATCTGTCAGCACACTAGAGAGTAATGTGGTCAGCATCACGCCTGGCCACCTTTCCTTCCCCACCTCCATAAGATGTCAGGTGGGTGACTGGGGCGCCTCTGGTCGGATTGGAACACCCGACCTTCGCCATAAGAGGCTATTGCATTGACCACTTTGCCACTCAAACTCCCATATGTCTTCTAACTTAAAAAAAAAAGGCGGGGGGGGGGGGGTTGAGAATGGCTGCATTAGATAATGCATGTTATTTATAATTCTTTCGTATTCCTTAAACGAATTCTGACTCACATACTCCCTGAACTCCAATTCTGACATTCTTTCACAAAGTTTTCTTTCATATTCAAAGCGTGTCATTTTGGTGAAGATCACTGCCCGTCTCGTCTGAAAAATTTGTGCTGCATCATCTTTACGAATCAAGCGGTGATGACGGGCAGTTTCTGTTTTCGGCTCAGTTTTATCCACGACAGGGCTGCTTCTGTATCGTATAGGAACTGGGGGGCAATTTTCGGTCACAAAACAGGTCTTCTTGATACCATTTAACAGTATATAAGGATGTAGAGCATTTGTTCGCTGTAGAAAGCTCTGCAGCGGAGTATTAAGAAACCCGCCACTGCGCATTGCTGATTCCGAAATATTAAGCTAGCTGCGACAGGAGAAGTAATTTAAGCTGATGCTATCACAAACGGAACATAACCACGAGCAAAAAACAGTGTACAGGGATGAGAATTCCCGTTAGTTCCATAGATTTGTCATCGCTGACATTTACCAACCAGAAACAGCAGACAATTTTTAAAAAAATACTATTCTTATTTTCGAACAATTTCTTAAGATGCTATTAAACTCTCTTGAATTTATAAGTTATGAATAATTTTAAATTCAATTCAAGATCCAATTAGTTTCAGTTATTTTTCATTTGCAATGTTATACAAAATAAAAATACGAAACTATATACCGGAAATATGTTCCGCATCGAACAGCCACGACAGCTGTGTGATTGCCGACTCTGTCGGCTAGTGTATCTGTCATATCGTGGCATGTTCGATTCATCACTAACCCACCTCGCTTCACACATCTAAAATTTGAAATGCTGCCTTTGCATAGCGGGGATAAATATCGACCTACCTCAAAAATAAAAGAGAAATTCCTAGGGTTGATAAGGTAATCATTGTTGTATTACGTATACGTCTAATGTAAAGGAAACTTATCACTGGAGCAACAGAACCACACCTCCTAGATCCCTAGAAGTTGAAACAACACATACTTTCCACGCTCACTCCGATCGAAGCTAAGCTGATTGTCTTCGTGACACTATGGTATCAGGGACAGCATACCAGAACTGGCCAAGATTTTGTCTGATCTCTCAGTGCTCGCGTCTTATCTGTCCTAACGGGACATGGCAGATCGTGATCTCCACGGGCGGAAGCAGTAGAAAAGTTTCCTTTACAGGTCCACACATGGTCTTCAATCTAGGGACTGTAGGCTATTACCACTTTGATATAACCCTCACGTTTTTACAACCTTTTACACTCGTGACACTTTCCAAGAAACCACCACTGCAGATGTTTCATTGTAATGCAGCAGAGGAGCAAAGATAACAATGTGAGAGTATTGGCACATTTGTCAGAGCCAGCCTACTGAAGCTGACCAGGATGCTGCCCCACCACCTTTAGATGCACCTAGTAACAGGCTGTGTGCAGAGTAGGGCTTGCTATGATCCTCTGTAGCGAGTTCTCAGCCCCATAGAACAGTGTTTTCCAACCTTTATTAGATCATGCCCCACCTCATTACCTCAAAGATTTTGACCCCCCCCCCCCCCCCAGGCATAATAGTCAACCAGTTTCTGAAAAAGTATAATATATGTGAATATATTCTAATTATCCCCTAACATATTCATATTGCCCCTCTGTTGGGCATATAATATAATGTTGAGAAACACTGTTTTAGAAGCTTATTTATTAATTCCATTTCTAGTCTTTGTCATAATTCATTCCTCTTGTGATATACTGCAGTGTATAGTCATCAAAGCACTTGCTGCAATGACACATCTGCAGTTTCAGGAGGGTTAGAACAGCACACTGTAGTGACACCTGCATGTGTGTTCATATCAAGAAGTGAGGTTTTCATAAGCTCACTTTCCTTCAGATGCCATATAATGATTGGTTCATAATGCACAGATCAAGAAGTTTTTTGCAAAAAAAAAAAAAAATGAAACTCTACTCATTTTGTCATAAATTTACTTACTTATTTATTTCTTTTTATAAGAAATTGCAACCAGCTAAAATCTCTTTCAAAATATAATTTCTAGAAGATTCCAAATTCCATGATTGAAAAAAAAATCCAGAATACCTTTATTTTATTTTCTGTTATGTAGAATATATATATTTTTAAATCTGGGTTTTTTTCCCCCCCAACAGGTTAATATTTTCAGAAAAAACATCTCGCAGACTATTGGGCTTCCTCCTTTTAAATTTGTCCTTTGCTTTTGTGGAACTGCTTTATGGCATATGGACAAACAGTCTGGGCCTTATCTCAGATTCTTTTCACATGTTCTTCGACTGCACAGCCCTCCTGGCTGGTCTCATTGCATCTGTGATTTCCCGGTGGCGTGCAAATGAGGCTTTTTCATATGGGTAAGTTGAGTGATTGTATTAATATAGGGAGATATGGTTTAGAGATTGCATTGAGAGATTTGTATAGATTGACTGGATCAGTGTTTCCCAACCTTTTTTAACATTCATGGACCATTTTTCCAACTGTATGTAAGTTACAGACCACCATCTAATTATTGTAATGCCACAAACCCTTAATGCAAACATTAATGAGCTTTTGCTTGAGGAGGATTTTAAACATTAAATGGCATGACAAGATCAGGAATGGGGAGATCTGGAAAAGAGCATGACAGGAGCTTGTGAACCTACAAATCATGTGTAGGAAATGTAGGTGGATTGACCACACACTGAGGAAACCCAACACCTGCATAACAAGACAGGCATCGACGTGGAGTCCTCAGAGAAGTAGAAATTGAGGAAGATGTAGAACTACCTGGAGAACGGAAATTATGACAGTTCATAGAGAGAAGGAATGCACATGGAAGGAAACAGAACAAATCCAAGAGTAGGGACAACTGGAAAGCCTTTGTCTGCAGCCTATGCTCTCAGGGGAGTGAAAACTGTTGATGATGACAAACCCTTAATTGTTTTTATTCAACAGATGGAACTTAATACCAGATTGCTAATACTTTAATAGACCACCTGATAATGCTCCACAGACCATTTGTAGTTCATGGACCACAGACTGGAAATCACTAATGAAATGAACTATGATGATGAGAGAGGAAGACTAATTATAAAGTTTCTTTTATCACATTTTACCTAAAAACTCACACGTGCATGCAAACATACACACAAAAAAAAGCCCATTAATATTACTGACCCAATCTCCTACCAGAAAACCATTAGTAATACACACCTCCACAAACCCCCCCCCCCCCCCCCCCAAAAACATAAACATCACTTCATCTGTTAATACAAGGATGAATCAGATATGAGATGGGGTGGAGGGACAGCATGGCTGCATGCAAGAGGATCCATGTGTGGTATGTGACTACATTGTATTACCTGTCATGTGATGTATCTTGATCAGGCAACCTGCAGCATTTGTGCTGTGTGACAGAAGCCTCACTGCCAGACTGCTTCTTTCACACCAGTGAATAATAAAAGAATGCAGGACCATCTTGTCAGGGATCTTACCAGTTTATAATGTGGTTTAGATGACACAGACCGAGTTGATTCTGGGATGTTGGCAAGTCAGAGTGATGACATTACACCAGTAGGAAGCAGCAAATGAAGAGATAACCACTTAAAAAGGGTGTGAACAAATGGAGAAGCAAAAATGAAAACAGAGATGAAAAAAAGATGGAACTTCTTATTAGAAGTGACCGGCTAGCGTAGTGGTTAGAGCACTCGTCTAGCAGCTGAATGGTCAAGGGTTCGAATCCCCAGCTGAGCGGGATTTTTTTTTTTTTTTCTGACCAGTATGACCCAGGGGTTCACCCAGCCTCAGAAAATGGGTACCAGAGATATCTCTGGGAAGGTAAAACAGCCAAGCTTGATACTGACCATGTCACACTTTCATGGAAAACACGGGTCTAACACCATATTCCTCAATATGCCTAAATGGCATGGAAACGGAAATTTTACCTACCTAACTTATTAGAAGTAAATAAACATTAAAACCGTTAAAAAAATGTCCATCTGATGCAGTTGCTAATATCAATACATGAACATATACATACACGCTCCCAATCATTCCTATCCAGACATCATACTGCACCTTTCTACATTCCACAATCACTCTTTTTCCAAACATTAGTGGACACACCATTTCAGACTTAAGCAGTCATGCTAATATTAAAGATTTAACTTCGTCACTTTGTTAGGGCAACATTCAATTACAAAGCCACTGGTCGTTGGGACCAAGTCAGTTATAGTCATGTGGTTATTTAACGTAGCACCTGACAACATAAGCTGGGACACCTGCACCAGTTTGCCTAGAGTTTTACACCCCATGGGATCAAATATCACAACATTCACACTCTACACACTATCACAATGCATTATATGAAGACTTGCATCTCCCTCTGCGGCATTCACTCTGTTAATTATTAAACTCTACAATTCTAATTACTACTTAACAGTTTTATGCATTCATTATCAAAAATAAAACAGTACAATTAATAATGAAAGATCACAATTACAGGCTAGCTCACTGAAAACAATATTCTGTAATAAAAAATCATAATAATGCAGCCTTCAGCAAAACTGTCATTCATACAGCCCTAAGACACAATATTGTTACTAAAACAAAAATTTTCCACTTACCTCAAAGCATTGGATTCCAATGATGATGAAAGGTTCTTCTTGGTCGAGATAACTGGATAGCAGATGCTATACTGTGTTGATAACTGCATTTTGTATCCAAGAAATGCGAAATCTTAGGTTGTCTAAATGGTGAAGTAGTTAGTGCACTAGTTTCATGGTGAAGTTTGGGGGGAGGGTGTTTGAACCCTGCCAGAGCTGACCCCAGTCACCCTGCTGTAGAAATGGTATCCAACTTCTTCTGGAGTTGGGGAAGGAATGGCAGCCAGATATGATGCTGACCACATCATCCTGTAATGTGCTGACAGGTCAAGGAAAATATGGGCACTAACACCATATCCCTATGTGTCTCTAAGGTATGATAGAGTTACCTTTACCTACCTTACCTAAATGCACAATCCTATGGTCCCTCTGTGTCTTTCTTTTTTTTTTTCACCAGACTGAAAAATAATATACACCTTTGGAGTAACAATTAGTTCCATGGCATCCATTACATACTGCTCTCTACCAAATATAATTCTTTGTAATTGTAGTCCTAGGGAGTAAAGCTAAACAGTTTACCAGTTTCACCTGTTCTCTCTTTTGTGATATAATGAGGGGTATAGACAATAGACTTTTAGATATTGTAAAGTCAGTTTTTTATATTTACCGAGAGGTAATAAACTCATCAGTTGAATTCATTGTTGTTCCTTGTTTCTGCAGGTATGTCCGTGCAGAAATCTTGGCAGGTTTTGTAAATGGCCTCTTCCTTCTTTTTATTGCATTCTTCATCTTCTCTGAAGCTGTTGAGGTATGTTTATATATTTTGGCCAAAAAAAAATTTTTTTTTCAAGATATGAATGCAAGTGGCCATTTTCTTTTATTAAGTAAGTGGAACAGTTTTCTTTGTTGGAATATTAATAATTGCAATATAATGCATTTTTGAAAAGAGAGTTAACCTTAAAATTAAGAATATTTAACATACTTCATGGTCAAAAGAGAACCACAGTCAAAAAGAAAAAATTATGTTTCCCATCAGTGTCTGTATGTTTTAATTAATGCATGTGAGAGATACAAAAAGTTTTTGATGCTTTGCATAGAGAAGTAATTACACAATATATTTCAGTTGTTATACCTTGTACAGAATGAAAAAGAAAAAACTTTCATGTAATCTTAAATAATCTTTTTTTTGCATTTATGACCATTTTCTGTCTTTGTGCTAGAAAATAATTTTGGTATTCTTGACTGTTTAAAAAAAAAAAAAAGCAAATGTACTAATCTTAGTTGGTGGCCTGGTTGGGTGAGTGGTTAGTCACTCAGTCTACTAATATGGTGGCACTGGGTTCAAGTCCCAGCATTGGGATTTATTTCTGGTACTACCACATGTTTTAAAGGCTGTGGGGTCCACTCAGCCTCTAAAAAATGGGTACCAGAGAAATCTGGGAAGGTAAACGCAGCCAAGCGTGATACTGACCACATCACTCTTTCATTTGCTGAATGTGGTGGAAAAAACAAACTAGCACCAAATCTACATTGTGCCTTAATGGCACAGAAATGGGAATTTTAACCTTTTTTTTTTTTATTTTTTATTTTTTAATTTACCTTTCCTAGTTGGAAGTTTTCTTCACAACCTGACAAGTTTTGTTTTGTATACAACACACTTACAAAACTATCAGCTCTTGCAGGACTTCTCACTTTAGAGATTCACGTTTGATTACATGGCCTAAATGTTTGTGTTTCAGAGAGCAGTGGAGCCACCTGAAGTGAAACATGAGCGTCTGTTTATAGTGTCTGTGGGAGGTTTTATTGTAAATCTTATCGGCATCTTTGCTTTCCAGCATGGGCATTCTCATGGAGGAGGAGGTAGTATTAATTTGGGGTGCTTGCAGTGGTTTGAAAATTTGTTGTTGTTTTTTTTTTCCTTTTTAAAGTTTTGAATTGTGTTGACTTTGACAGTCAATTTTTGCTTGAAAAACCAGGACATTTATGTGTTGTGATTTGTGTATTTACATTTGATTTAGCGATAGTGATAGAATATAATTTCCTCTGTCTCTCTTCCCATTTACCTTTCCTGTTGTTATGATATTTTGAAGCCCTTCCCGTCTCATTATATGTGCAGTGAATGATCACTGGCAGTTTGTTATAGATTTAATTATAGTTCACTTCTTCATTTGGTTTTGTTAGACATTCCCTGTTTATTATCTTGGCATTCTTGTGAATGATTAAAAGCTGGTAACATTAAGATAGTCTCATGTTTTAAGAAAGTAATTAAGCACATTAGACTTGACCTTTATGCTGCTATTGCAACCAAATTTTGTACTGTTATATATAGACAGATGGAAAGTTTGTAGGATAAAGTTTAAAATGTGTAATGCATATCAGTTTGTACACTTAATCATTTAATAAAAAGTAGATTAGAAGGCATTACTTTTTTGCATGGGATCATTTTGAAAAGGGCTTTGACAAAGACATAACAAATTCTGGCATAATTTATAGTTATGAAAAGAAGTGTAGTTGTAAGTGAATGCCTGAGACTGAACTCATTACGTACAAGGTCCGACAATTAAGTAATGAGACTGATTTTATTATGGCCAAGGCAAAAATGCCATCAGTGAAGCAAAGCATGGAATCCAAAGAACCAACCTTCATCTATGATCTGGCAACTTTTCATCGCCGCCCGATAAGCAGACAACAAACAAGCCGCCATTTTGTTGACCTAGTCAGAGGTGCATTGTTACGTAATCTGCATGGAGCAAAAAGCTAACATTAAATTCTGTTTAAAACTTGGGGGGGGGGGGGGGAGAAGTGCCATCGAGATAGTTGAATTGATGTGACAAGCTTATGGGGATAATTGTTTATCTCGTCTACAGATATTCAGGTGGTATTCATGATTAAAAAATGGCATGGAAACGATTACAAATGCAACTAGACATGGATGTCCAATTTCTGTTTGTAATGAGGAACTCATTGCAAAAGTCAGAGAATGGATACAAGAAGATCGTTGTTTGACTGTGAAGATGATGGCAGATGAATTTGGTGTTAACTGAGAGACCATTCGTAAAATTTTAGTGGAAGATTTGGGCACGAAAAAAGTTGCTTGCCGGTTTGTACCACATTTGTTGTCTGATGACCAAAAATATCAGCCTGTTGAGTATGCAAAAGACATCATCAAAATATGTTGCAGAAGTAAACATTTATTAAATTTGATTGTTGCAGAAAATGAAACATGGATTTTCCTCTATGATCCCATAACTAAATGCCAAAATGCTCAGTGGAAGTCATCATCATCACCAAAAGGCAAAAAAATTTGTCTTCAGAAGTCGAAAGTGAAGGCAGTGTTGGTGTGATTCTATGACAGCAAAGGAGTTATTCACAGAGAATTTATTCCAGAGGGACAGACTGTCACTGCCAAAGTTTATTTAAGTATTTTGAAATGCCTATTGAAAAGGATTCTCTGAGTCCGACCCGAGTATTCAACACCTGGCAGTTTTTTCCATTTTCATGATAATGCACCGGCTCACCGGACGGTAGTTGTACAGGAATTTTTAGCCCAAAAACAAGTGTGTTCTTAACCATCCACCCTATCCCCCAGATTTGTCTCCCTGCGATTATTTTGTATTCCCAAAATTAAAGTTACCATCGAAAGGACATTTCTTTGACGATACTGATGGCATTCAAAAGGCCGTAACATCAAGTTTAAGGGCCATACCAACAGAAGAACTGCAGAGGTTGTTTCAGTGTTTGTTAGATTGTGCCATTCGCTGTATCAAATAATACAAAGGGCTTGCTTTGAATAAAATACAGGTTATGTCTTCAACTGTTGTTTATTTTATTTTTTATGTAATTAGTCTCATTACTTAATTGTTGGACCTTGTAGGTTAACAAGAAGCCACTTAACTGTCAAAATCTAGCACTTTTGCTGGTTTGGCCACAATACTGGGTTTGACTTGGTTTCATGTAGCTTCTCTCTCTATCCAGTCTACATGTTTATGATGTTTTTTCCAATTCTTTGCTTGTCTTATCAACAATTTTGGCTTTAAATCTCAACAGGAAATCATGCTGTAGGCATATCATGGTATTTATTGCTTTTTATTCTCCCGCTCTGAATATTTTATGATATATGGAAGTTAATTATTGTTTGCTTCATTTGTATCCACTTTAAGATCATGGCCATCACATGGATTTGGTAGTCATGGACACAGCCATGGCTTAGGTGAGTCAGTTTTTAAGACCGTACGTATATTCATAGTGGTTAATGAAAAAAAGTATTGCGTCTTATATGAAGTATCATGTTATATGAAAGAGGTCATGTTTTGTGTTCGAAGTCATCATGTGAACATTCAAATGAGAAGGAGACAGCCATGTCTCTTTTGTTTTCTTTGTCTTCTGGTGGTTCCAGTTGGCTATGTTTGTTTATGCCAGTGAAAATTGTTACCTTTGTCTTGCCTCCAGTATTTTGACGTTTGACCTGACATATCATCATCCATCATATGAATTTCATCATCATCCTGACCTGCCAGTATACTCATCTAATGTTTTCCCTGATCGATGGTATTGGCAACATGCTGTAATCAACTGTTCAGCTGTCTCCGTGAGATATCGTACCGGGGTCCCTGTCAGGTGTTTATCATACAGGAAATGTGATGTTGATGCATGACTTTGTGCTACTTGTTAGAAAATCATCTCACTAGAGTCCCTATGAGAAGACACTGCCAGTAGTCTTCATCTGTCAGACTTATGGGACACATGAACTGCTGTACTTAGTGCAGGTCTACATCAGATGAATGAAATGCAAAGAAAACTTCAAAACTTTGCAAGAAGTTTTTCATTTGCTTCATCAGAATCCATTATTCATAAAGTTGTTTTTTGCAGTAGGAAAGATACAGTTCTGGAGATGGAGTACATTATAATGCAGTTTCAGATCATGAAAATATTTAACAGAAAGAAAAATGACTCACGACATTCAACAGTTAAAAGAAGTGGAGACCTTCATTATTAGCAAAATTATTGTGTTCTGTCAGAAGAGAAGATAAAGAATTTTTAAGCAATTGAAGCAGATGAAGATGAAGAAAATAATGGATCTCTGATACTATGGCATGGAGGGCCAGTGAGAGATTTGACAGAAACTTTTAGTGTAGAGGAGTTCTGCCACATGACGTGGCATGAGCTAATGACGACAAGATCTTTAAAAAGCAGTCTTTAAATTTTTGTTCAGGTTTGGAGGATGAAAGTGAAAGTGACAGCTATGGTAAACCGGATCATGGTGATCATGGGCACAGCCATGGTGATCATGGGCACAGCCATGGAGATCATGGTCATGGTCATGAAGATCATGGACACAGCCATGAGGATCATGGACACAGCCATGGAGATCATGGGCACAGCCACGGAAGCCATGGGCACAGCCATGGAGACCATGGACACAGCCATGGGGGACATGAAGGAAAGTCAAAAAACACAGCCAAAACTGCCCAAGCACAGATCATGCAGGGTAAGTGCAGTGTCTAATTTCATGGTATGTCCTGTACTGTTACAGCTGAGGTAGATTTTCGTGACTCTTGTTGGTCTTGATTCTGATGCACTGGCTGGTCACATTTTACATAGTTTTAAGAAAATTAAAAGAGTAGCATAACATTTATAATTTGTCAGAAGTGATAGAGTGACCGGGGAGGAGGCCAATAACTTATTTTGCAAGTTAAAAAAAGTTAGAGATGATGTAAGGTGTTTGTAAATTTTTCATCTGTTTTCCACACTTTAGGTGTATTTCTACACATATTGGCTGACACTTTAGGCAGTGTTGGTGTGATAGTCTCCTCAATCCTCATTTATCAGTTTGGCTGGATGATAGCTGATCCTGTGTGTTCAATGTTCATTGCAACTCTTATTGCCATTAGGTAAGTTAAGTTAGTGTTTATTTTAATGTATATCCTTTTTTTTCTGAGAATTTTCATACTGTTATTATATGCATTGTGTGAGGATATCATAAAGATTATATAATAGATGAGAATATTAGAAACTTGGAAGTGGCATGTTAAAGAGTATAAACACAAAGAAATAGTGAAAACTTATATCACGTTGGTAATTTTATATTTTTATAAGATCAAATGTTCCAAGGGAAGGTTTCAAAGAAACACAGGAATAGGAAAATAAAGATAATAATAGTGTCATCGAATGAATGGGGGAAAAAAAGGAAATATTCAGAGAAATTGTCAGGACTGCATTGAACAAATGCAGTTAAGAGTGAACAGTTGCAGAAGTTAATCAAGCTCTTCACCTGTGGTGCTGTCCCTCAGAACTTGAGCTCACATCTAACTGCAGACATGATTTTTGACAGGTTAATAAATCAGTAGAAGACAATGTAACCATAAGAGAAATGAAAGAGAGAGAAAGAGATCCACTGAATTTAGATCTTAAGGACATGGACCGCAGCTGGTTCATAATATGCTAACCAACCAAGAATCTAACAAAATGGAAGGCGGATTGATGCCAGAAAATCTTGGAAGTTGTTATGGACGTTTGTTAGTTCCTGTCATTCAGTGTTGGTTAGTGAAAACATCAAATTGTGGTTTAGTCATTTGGTGTTGGTTAGTGAAAATATCAAGTTATGGTTTAGTGTTTGAGAATGGGTTTAAAGTATTACGGTGATCATTTTAAGCCTCTTTTGTTTGATTAATTTCAGTGTGTTGCCATTGTTGCGTGAATCTATTGGAGTTTTGATGCAGCGTACACCAAGATCATTAGACCATCAGTTGCCAGGGTGTTATCAGAGGGTATATAATGTTTCTTGCTAGTGTATTAATCTGTTTAAGTGCATAATTTTTAAGATGCTGTCGAAAGGCATGATGTCTCTAAAAGCATATTGGCTTGTTTAATTGCATAAATTACTAGGATGCAATTAGAAGGTATGATAAGCAGTTCATCAGACCATTCATCAATTTCCACATATTTAACTCTTTCAGTGCGTATGGTCGATATATCGACACCGGAAGTGTCCCTAAGCTACCGTATGGTCGATATAGTGACATTGTTTGTTTCATTAAAACAAGCGGTGTAACATTTAGATTGTACATATTTTGTCCGCGATTCCGGTGACACTTTCAAAATGGAGAATGCGTGCCTAGTTACGAGCGATGCCAAGCGAGAACAAGGACGCGAAGCATGGAAATTTTTCAATTTTTGATGATGTAGATAGGGGTATGGACATAGCCTATGGCCACCCCGCTGCTCTTGAATGTTTTCTAAGTAGATCTAGACATATTTAGACGACTGGAGAAGTAGTTAGGAGGTTAGTTCAGACATTCATTCAGCGAGAATGCAATACGGAGTCACAATACAAGATCGACAAGTAGATCTACACATCTCAGATGGTAAGTAGGGGTAAGTAGCGCGGATCTAGACCTAGCCGATGATGAGCTGGCCACAATCAGTGTCTAAAACCATCACATTACTTCTTTTTTCCTAAAAAAACTCTGCATTTATGAAATTTTCATTCATTTAGCTATACTTTGAAACATATTAAGTATACGGAAGTACATGGAACTACTGTTTTCCATTCCATTTTACAACTAGACCCCTTACAGTCAAGACCCGCGTTTTTACTCCCGCACCCCAAGACACGTCCGAGTTTCTTCCTCCAGCATGGAAAGAGTTAACTCTTCCCGTGCCACAGGAAGAAAAGCAGATGTTCAGTTGCTTACCAGAGTAAAACCGCGGGTCTTGATATATTAGGGAGTATAGTTGTAAAATGGAGTGGAAAACAGTATTTACATGTACTTCCATGTACTTATTATGTTTCAGAGTATAACTAAATGTATGAAAATTTCATAAATGCAGAATTTTTTAGGAAAAAAGAAGTAATGTGATGTTTTTAGACAATGATTGTGCCCAGCTCACCATCAGCTAGGTCTAGATCTACACTACTTACCATCTGAGATGTCTAGATCTACTTGTTGATCTCATATTCCGATTCTGTGTTGCATTCTCGCTAAATTAATGTCTGAAATAACCTCCTAACTACTTCTCCACTCATCTAAATATGTCTAGATCTACTTGGGATACATTCAAGAGCAGTGGGGTGGTCACAGGCCATGTCCATACCCCTATATACATCATCAAAAATTGAAAATTTTCCATGTTTCTCTTCTTTTTTCTCGCTCGGCATCGCTCGAATCTAAGGACTCTTTCACCGTTTTGAAAAGTGTCACCAGAAACGTGGACGAAATATGTACAATTTAAATGTTACATTGGTTCTTTTATTGAAACAAACCATGATCGAAATTCCGACCGTTGGCACGCAATGGGAATACCGGAAGGATCGAAAATTCGACCACTGGCATGGAAAGAGTTAATCTGTATACCTCATCATTTCTATTTTTAATCATTACTTGTTCTTTGAGTTATTAGTTTATCCATGCTTCTGTTTGGCCTTACTATTTATTATTATTATTTTCTTTTGTTTATTCACTGCGATCTAATGCATAGTTCCATGCTGTATATGGACGATTGTTTTTTTTTTTTTCCCACAATGAATTAATGAATTTAGTGTCATGTATGCTTCATATTCTGGTGTGTGATAACATGCAAGCAGGCATTCTCTTGTTTTTAATAGCCAGTTTTCCTAACACATTGTGTCCAGTACTAATTTTTAGCAAGGATGCAAAGATTATCAGTAATGAATATCACTGCCTCTCATTAAAAGCCATTTGCTGCACATTCACCATTATGCATGCCCTGTATCATATGACTGCAGAATATCTACTAGATGACTGAGGTAGACTGTTTATATTTCTGGTTCAGTTGTTTTCCCATTATTAGTGTTTTATTTTGATACTGTAATGACCTGAAAGGTCTTGTTCATTTCTTAAGTATTGACTATTTTAACATGGTTGTTGTAGCACAAAGATGGTGGGAGGATATTGCATCCACACGTTGCTTTTCTTCTTGGAGAGATTTCAGATAATCTAGTAAAATCTCCTTTCCTCTCTCTCTACCTCTCTCTCTCTTCCCCCTCTCTCCCTCCCTCTCTTTCTTTCCACCTCTCTCTCTCTCTCACATTCATTTTTCAGCATTTGCTGCCATGTAGTAAAACACTTTAAAAACATTGCTTTTGAATATTCTACATTTGGATTTCTGGCTTTTCTTTTTGGAACTCCAGATATGGCTGAGTACAGCCCAAGCTTCTTGGGCTTTTATTATTCTTATTCTGACTTCTTTACTACTGTCTACGTCTGCTGTTATGACAAGGTATGTGAATTCTTCGACTTCTTCAGCAGGCAAATGGTTCACTGTGGTTGGCCTAATGATTTCAGCATTTTGTTTCACAAGTTTGATCTTCTGTTTTTGTTCACTCATAGTCCAATACTGCTTGCTTTTGTTTTCACCCTGTCTGCATCCAAGAAGCTGTTTGAGAGTAATGTTACGGTGTCTACAAAGTCCAGGTCTTCTAGTGTTGATGTTAATGAACTTGTGAATTGGTAGCATATATGGGCTACATGAAGATATCATGTAAAGATCAGATAGTTCATGAGGGTATTTAAAGTTGAAGGATCTCATGTCACTATATTTTTCTGCTGAATTTTATGTATAATTCTTTATAGAATCATTTTTTAAAAAATCTTGTTTTCCTTATTTGTATTTATTTCAAGTTTCTTAACAGTTGCTACTTTGTATAACTTCTTCATATAAGATAATTTTACTTGAGGTTTTTTTTTTTTTTT
Source organism: Achatina immaculata (assembly GCA_009760885.1). Classification (NCBI taxonomy): domain Eukaryota; kingdom Metazoa; phylum Mollusca; class Gastropoda; order Stylommatophora; family Achatinidae; genus Lissachatina; species Lissachatina immaculata. The sequence continues at coordinate 46,573,458 of CM019720.1, read as the reverse complement.
TCACATTATTTCCTAGGTTTCCCAGTTGGAAGGGGTGTATAGCGTACAAGAGCCGCACTTTTGGACTCTGTGTACAGATGTATATATAGGCACTATCAAACTGGAGGTGGCCACCAATGCAGACAGTAGATATATTTTGAGCCAAACACACAATATTTTTACTCAGGTAAGTGATGGCTAGAAATGTGTATAATTGGAATGGACGTACAAACCATATGTGTGCTGAAATGGAATTTGATGCCCTGTGCCAATGAGCCAGAATTGGATCAGTGTTAAAAAGCTTTTAGAATTATCTTTATTGCATTGAGGACAAAACTATAAATCTTTGATTTCCTTCTCAGAAGGAGCATCATGGTACAGCTACGCATGCTATGTAGCCAGCAGTGAGATTTCTTATTGAATGGGAAGTGATAACTGCATCAAGAAACTGCATCAGTGTGTGGCCAGTCCCACTTCATCCCAAGTTGGTAAAGATCCAGCCCTATCTCCTCATGGTGCTGCTGACTGTTGTGTAAGCGCAGCCTCACATATATATGGTGAGAATTTAAGTGTTCCCACAGGGTTAGAATGCCAAGAAGTCAGCTTCTGGATGTGCTGTAGGGAAGTAGGACCACCACCACATTCTCCATATGATATCATGCTTTTGTTCCTAACCCTTCTCCATGGCATTAGCTGCCAGAGACTGCTAGTTTGCAACTGTATGGAGGTCCTGCTAGTCATATCAGCTATGTTTTTCAAGCTGAATAGTGGAAGAGCAAAACCTCTATCTTAATGCGAAGAAAACTAAATTGATGACAACTGACAAAATAAATAAGGAGAGTTTTGAATATCTTGGATCATTATTAACTAATAATGAAGATACAATGAGGGAAATAAAAAGGAGGACATCGATTGCTCTTCAGAAAATAAAACAACTAAAGAAACTGTGGAGAGGAACAGACAGAACTACAGAAATAATATTTTTAAGGGCATGCATCTTTCCCATTGCAACATATGCCTGTGAGACCTGGACACTTAACAAAACAGCTGAGAAACACATAATGCCTTTGATTGTAAATAATACAGAAGAGTTCTTCAAATATCATGGACACAAAATGGAGCATATATCCATACTACAAGAGCTTAATATTGAAGTAGGCTGGTTAGTAAAGAGGATTAAAAACTTAAATATTTTGGACACATTAAACATCATAATTTAGAGAAGACCATCTTGGAAGGCTACATAGTGGGGAAAAGAAGGAGAGGAAGACCAAGGCAAAGATGGCTGCAAGACATCATTGATATGAATGAATGCATCAGCAGCAGGTTATCTTGCTCACAACCGAGAGGCTTACATGAGAGCTGTTAGGGAGGCAAAGTTCTGCTAGGGGCATGCAAATGACTGACTGATTCAATCTGAAAATTAACATATGAAAAGCCAACAGATATTCCATATCTAGGAAACAGCAAAAATCCAAATTCTAGGAAGTAGTGAAGAAGTAAAATTACAAAGAAAGCTAAGATCTTTACATGTTGTGAATCAGACATTTGTAACCTGTAAAGTGTATTGATGACTGTATTCATGGAAGATGTTCATCCTGTTTTGACAACTGCTTTCAACTCTCTGTGGCATGTTGAATTTGTGATGGTGGCAGTTTTTCTGGCTATTAGAAGGATTATCCATTTTGGCTTTGCATTTTGGTGTCTCTATGTTGTACAGTACCGTCCCTAATTTATACACACACAAAAAATTGTTCTGGAGTTTATTTAGCTATTTCACATAATCTTGGGTCATGTTCATCCAAGATTCTACATTGATAAGTAGTTTAGGGAAGGTTTTCAATGAGTCACATTTTTAAACTTGTATTAGGCATATCAGAGGCAATTTTGCTAAGCCTGGCTAACAGGGCAGGGATTGTCATAGTCCCCATTGTGGTGGAGTCTGCTAAAGAAGCATTGCACACCCCCTAACCCGCTCCCACGCTGATATGATACTGTGCTTTACACCTCTACAGCATCGGCTGCAAACAACAACAACTCACAGTTACAAGGAGTTCGTACAAGTGGCATATCAGAAAGAAAGTACAGTACTAAAAACAGTGCCACTTTGCAGCTGAAAAAGTTGGCCTTGCGAGTTGTTAAAAAATGTGAAACAAATAATTTATATGGTACTGTCAGCTATTATATTTTCAGTTATTTTGTTTTGTTTTTTTTTCTCCTTTTTTATATTCAACTTGATTAGCTGAGAGTGGTTACGCGCTCGGTCTACTAATCCAGTCATATCAGGTTCAGTGCCAGCAGTGGGATTTTTTTTTTCTGGTACTAGCACACCAGAAAGGCCCTGGGGTCCGCCCAGCCTAAAAAAAAAAATGGATACCAGAGAAATCTGGGAAGGTAAATGCGGCCAGGCATGATACTGATCATATCACACTTTCATGTGCTTAAGACCTTGGAAACGTGGGCCTAACACCATATCCCCAGTGTAACTTAATGGAATGGAAATTGAAATTTTACCTTTTTGTTTTTTAAACTTTCTTTCAGTGCCACACAAATGTCTTAGTCTTTGTTTTTTCTCTGTGGTTTAATTGGCTTTCATTTGATTATGAAGAACTAACCCAGTACATTAGTGACAGTCTGTATGAGTTGACAGAAGAGAAAATGTTGGATCAAGCAAAAAGAAAAATACAATAGCAGAGGAATGAATGTCTTCTGGGAAAACCACATCATATTCAGGCTGAATATTCTTCTCAGTATTTTGTCATAGTTATGGTTCATTGCTCACATCTACTGATATATTTTGTCATGCTGTCCTACATGTACTACTTATGACATTCTTAAATCCTGAATAATTTAACTTTACCTTTTTTTTTTTTTTTTATTTTAAGGTTGGAGTGAGGCAGTTGTATGTACAGATAGATCATGCACCCATGTAGATCTGAACTCTTCAGACATGATCAGCATTTGCTCTAGTCTTGTTTGCAGAAAGTCAGCCATGGAACATAATTCTCTTGTGAAAAAAGATGAAGACAAAGAAGATGCACTTGCAGTGTTCACTACATTTTTATAATTTTTTAAAGAAAGCTACGGTTGGCAGACAGTGAACATAACTTTGATAAGAGATGTTTTAAATGGATGTATGCAGATTTTGAGCTTACAGCTCATTAAGTTGGTGTAAGGCAGTGGTTACCAAACTGTTTTAAGTTAACATCCCCTTGTCTCCCAAACCGCATCCGTCTGTCTGTCTGTTGCTCTGGCGATGGCTGTCACGCTTTTCCACAATTCCCTGCCCTGAGTGCTGATTGTAAGCTGTTTTGCTGTTCTTTATCTGTGCAGTCTAGTCAGTCCATACAGCATTTTCTCTTTCTGTCTACCTCGATCTCTTTTGCCGTCTTATCTTTCCTGTTGTCACAGTGTATTGTAGCTTGCCTCACCATAGAACGTGTCCTAAGAATTTGAATTGTCTTTTTCCTGGCTTCTGTTACTGTTTGTCTTATCTCTCCAGTCACTCTCAGAACTTCCTTGTTTGATTTCTTTGCCATCCATGGTATTTGTAGCATTCTTCTAAGGAACCACAGTTTAGAGGCTTCCAGATAGCATTGTATTTTATTAATATGACCATCACTGGAGCACTCTTTTCCTCACTCCAAATGGCAGTGATTTATTAGACAGAATGCTCATTTTCTGAAACATTATTTTGGCTTGCATTATTCTGGTCCTTATTTCAGCTAGGCATCTTCTTTCTGAGGTCAGCACTGTCCCCAAATATCTAAACTTGCCCACCTGTTTCAAGCATTGTGGTGTTTACTGTTATTTCAGTGATTCAGGAATCACTTTTTTCTTTGAGATGGCCTAACTTCCGTGTTCAGGGTAAGGCCCTTGTTCTCACTTTCTTTTACTACTATGGCCAGCAGTTCTTGTAATTCTTTTTCACTCTTTGCTATTAAGACTGTATCATCTGCATATCTCTATATGTTTAAGTTGTATCCCTTCACTGATATTCCATCTATATTCTGTAGGATATTCTCACTGTATAGGGAATATAAATCAGATGACAACACACATCCTTGATGCACTCCACTTTTAATTTCTTGTTCCACCTATATTGCTGCTGAAATACGGTGTTAATAATTCTCAGATCCTTAGCATCACCAAAAAATTATTTTTGTCCTCAGTTGGTTCTGGTTGATGGCCCTGCTGCCCCCTTTTTCCTCACAGCCCCGGGAGGGATGGTACAGGCCACCTTAGAAACCTCTCGTGTATGGGAATGTTTCTGTTGCTGTGTTGATTCTTTTGCATGTCCATGTTCATGCTGTGAATTGGTAAGAAAGTGAGTATATGGTCAAGCTTCGAAAAAGTTGATGCTTACCTTTGGGTTTCATCTTGCCTCTTTAAGTTCTGCTTGCCTCCCCTGTTGCTGAAGCATTCATCAGTTCTTCCTTCAGTGTATCTCAACCTTATGAAACTAAAAAAAAAAGCAAAGAGGAAAGGTTAATTATTTAACATCTTTGGGAAATGTTGCAATGATGCAGTTAAAATGAAAGTAAACAGAGTATTGTGGTACTGGAGTACAAGCTAAAATATTCTCATGTGTGTGTGCCCAACAATACTTTTTAAAGAAAATATAACAGTAGTTCAGGTAACTCCATGTCTGTTGTTCATATCCTATTGAGTCATGGGACCCTTGTAGACAGAAGGGTTTGAGTTTATATTTGGTATGATAATGTTATACAAGACTTTTTTTTTTTAACACTGTGGTGTAGTACTGTTGGTATGTGTAATTTTGCTCTTAAATATTTGAAAATAGTACTTTTTGACTTTATCATTACAACTCATGATACTTATGGTTAGCTTGGTTACTTCCATTTCAGTAATGTAAAACTCAGCATTTATAAAACACTGGTGGCTCACTTGTCTGGCAGAGCCAAGCATCAACGGATTTTTAGTAGCTGGACAAGGCTTGTTGATTTTTGTTAATTATATATCATATCAAGAGATGTTGATGGAAACAAAATGATGACAGTTAAGAAGGTGTAAATTTCTATATATAAGTTACTGCACAAGTTTAGATTGTTGGATTTGCAGGACCAAGCAGTTTAATGCCATTTTGCTCAGCTAAGGAAGGAAAATTAGAATCTGTTGAATGAATGATGTATTCAAGATGTTGGGCATCAGTACTATTATTTTTATTGTTACCATTAGAATTATATATAGCACATCATGCTAGTGCGGCTGCATCCTGTGTTGTTTATAGTGTCAATAATATGAGAAATTCTGAGACTCAGGGGACATCATAATGACAGAACACTTGTCTTGAGCATTTGTATTGTAGTTCCAGTTCATCGGCAGTCTTTAAGACTGACATACAGTTATTATCAAATGCGTGGAGATGATGTGTCATCATGAAGTGACACTCAGACCATGGTGAATAAACATGTCAAAAAGTGAAAGTAATAAGATAGAGCCACTACAGTAAAAACTGCAAAATATGACATAGAAAGAAATGAAAACAAAAGTTTAATGAAGAAGAGAAATTATTAGGGAAAAAGTGCTATTGGAAACATTCTATTAGAATATCATTATGGCTCGATTAACTTCAAAGAGAAAAAAAAAAAAGAGCAAAAATTTAAATCATTTAGCAAGAAATAAAAAACCATGGCCAGAACCGAACTATATAGGAGAATAACATCAGAAAAAAATGTCTACATAGGAAAGTTTCAAGAATTACAAAGCTGATCATGAATTTATCATGTCATGAGGTGTGCACATTTGTACATTTCCATACATTGTGGATAATTTTTTTTTTTTTTGTTCCATATGGTGGAGGTGTTTACTATGATGCTAGATTACATGAAATGTCTGTGGTGTTCATTTCTTTCTTATGATTCTAGATTATTTGATGAAATGTCTGTGTTGTTCATGTTGATAACATATACTTGACTCATAAAACTGCTTATCTAAAACTGTTGTGATAACTTGTGCCTAGCTGTTGTCAGTGGTGGTTTGTTTTATTGTGCATATGCATTATTTGTGGCATCATTTAATTTCTTCTCCCCATACTAGAAGTACATCACAGCTTTGTCTTTGTGATGGGTGTCCGAGAAGTGAAGTGATTAGAGCGTTCATCTCACATAGTGAAAATCAGTGGTTTGATCTAGGCCAGTCAACCTTACTGCATAAATGGGCACATGTCTCCTCCAGGAACTGAGGAAGGAGTGGTGGCAGAGTAATATTGACCACATCATCATATGGTGCAGGGGTTCTTAATGTTTTTAAGATTACAGACCACAAGTGGATTGTCCAGTGTGCCCTCCTACACTCTTCACAAGGCTCTGGAAATTGTCATCATCACAAGTTCCATTAGGGTACCAAGAAGCCTTCAAAAGTTGGCAGTAACCTGATTTTGTTTCACATATGGATAGCTACTAACAAAACAACTGAAAGAAAATTAAAATCTAATAGTTTTTTCATTTTTTTCATATAGAGTCCTATACCTCCAGCCTTTGGTTAAGAACTGCTCTAGTGTGTTAATAGGTCAGGAAAGAATATGGCCCTAATATCATATCTGCTCTATTCTAAACCACGTTGAGGTTTTTCAGTGAGAAAGTCCAACTCTAGACTAAACTGTTGCAACGAAAACCACAGTGTCACGCAATGGCGCTTCTGTGACCCATCGAGAATATAGGCCCAAGCTCCATTTTGCTCTGAGCCTCCATCCCAAATGAGACCATCACAAGAACCACAGGAGTAAATTCAGTAGGATCACGGGGTGATCTTGGTGGTAGAAGCGAATGAAGAAGAAGATATCTGCTTTATGCTTCAGCTTTATGAATCTTTTAAAGAGATGACTCAGAGACTTTGGAATTCATTTTTTTCTAATCACATGGAAAGTTCTTAGTCTTTATCTTAGTAAGTTCTTTATCCAAAGTGCTCATGTCAGAAGTGAGAGACATTTGTTATATACCAAAGTAAAGTGATAGAGCACAGTGTTGTATTGTTAGCTTTGAAAAATACAAAGCTTATGTCCAGTCTTTCAACTAGTCAAAGATTAGACCATGACAGCTACAATATGTAACACAAGAAATGAAATATAGTGCATGTAGCTGAAACAGTACAGGGAATAGACTTTGCTAATGATTTGGAGTTGCTGTCTTCCGATAGTAATTCTCACAGATGCAAGATCAGTACTGGAAGCTCTTCAGTGCAACAAACTAACAACCTTAAGGATGCTTTGTCAAAAATTGGCTCGCAACACATTCACCTTGCAGTGGATTCCCTCCCACTGTGGGATACCAGGTAATGAGAAAGCTGACTTTCTGGCCAAAGAGGGCATTGAAATGGAGCAACCAGACATACTGATCACCTATAATCAGAAGAAAAGCATGATAAAAAACTTTAGGAAGCCACAGACACCACTACATGATAACTATCACATGCTAAACAGAAAAGAACAAGTCACCATTTTCCGTCTCCGAACAGGACACAGCCAGCTCCGAAGTCATATGTATGCAAAGTTTAAGGTTGGTACTTCTGTTCTTTGTACAGGTGCCCCAAACCGTGGAACATATCCTCCAGGACTACATCACATATGAGACACTGAGAAGCGATTACTGGCCCAGTGAAACCACTAAAAAGATAAGCTCTACGGTTCCATACGTGAATTTTTAAAAATTTGTCAAAGAAACAGGACTGTGGATATAGACAGACAATGCGTAAGAAGAAGGAGTTGCCTTCTGAGAATCTTAACAAAACTGACAAGTGCCATTTCGTTTTTTTTTTTTTTTTTAATTCAATCTTCTCTCCTTACAAAGCTTGAGGCACAAACAAAAATTTCTCCATTCAGATCTGTACTGATCCAGTCATTTCAGGTTTTCCAGTGCATTTTGTTTTTATACAGATCTCCAACTGGAAAACTAAGGAACTGATTTAGAACACAGGCTGTCCATGTATTTGATACAAGAAAATGATATCATAATCTGATATTTCTAGAAGTGAACTGTTGTTTTGTGAAGGTTACAAAGCATGGGCATTGCATCAGATTGGTAATAGATTATGGTGACTTGCTTGATGACTTTGGGTGAATCCAAGAAACAAGCTTCTTGGTGAACTTCACAAGCTCTGGACAAGCATTGAGCCATACCCAGTCAGCCTGATTGAAAAGCATATCAGCCTCTTAACAGAAACACCATGAAGATTTAAGCCCCTGGCCAGCTTTGACTCACTAGTGCAGACAACTGTAGCTTCACCCTAGTGCAAGTATCATTGCTACCAAGCACAAATTGCACATTTAATTACACTGTTAAAATTTGCTGCAGTGATTTATAGTCATTATACTAATGTTTCATTTAGTCTTTTTTTGTTTCTTTGTTGTTAAGTGACATAATATTTTTTTTGTTTTTGAAGAAAGAACCAAAACTTTTGAACATCCGCCAGTTTTTATTTGTTGATCCATCTCCCACCGGACGACCACAGTTGTTTCACTCAAAATGCTAAATAATGTGATGATGTAGGGTAAGATTTTTTTTTTAATTACTGCCATCAAAAAGTTTTTCATTTGTGAGGCCTGTGCAAGTTTTTTTAGTTCATCTGGTAATGATTACAAATGAAGGTGTTTTGGGGTAAAATGGTTAATGTAAAAAAAAAAAAAAATAGCAAAAGAATAAGAAGTACTTGCCACAGCATACAGCATTTTCCCCCCTTTCATCCCTTCATGTTTCAAATTTTTGTGAAGTATTATATATCACATACGTGCGCGCCCCCCCCCCCCCCCCCAGTTCAGAATATCCATAACCCAGAGTCACAAGTTTTGTTTTATTTCTTGGTTTTAATTTGTGATTTTTTTTTCTTTCTTTCTTTTTTTTTTAAACAACAAGAATACAGTAGCCTTTTATATGTAATTTTTAACTGCGCTCCCTAAACAATTATTCATCCTCCTAGTAACTGTGTTTTTGATAAACCCGCTCTGTTTAGATAGTTTATACAAGGAAGAGTCTGAAAGAGTGGGACATAACAGCAATATTTCATGAAAATGTATACAATCGAACTATCCTCGAAATATTATAGTTACTTCTCATATTGCATTTCATTGTTTTGTTTTTTTTTTTTTTAACATGATCTCATGTTACCGTCTGCTTCCAGCGGATTTGAGGAGTTCCAGAAGGTTGTTGAGACAGAGACTCATTAGTGACACTCGCTAGCACTGTTCCCTCTAAGCTGCACGCCTGCGCGGCCAGGCATAGAAAAAATCATACAGTTTGCAAAATTTTTGGAGCCCGGCAAAATGAAAAATGAAACTGCTACTTTTATTTTCCAGTTTCCAGATGTTAAAAATACAGTGATGGTACATGTTTTTCCTTTACTGTTTCTTTCTTATTGAGAAATGACCTTTGCAACGGATGTTTCAAGTAGTCTTTTATTGCGTAGTTTCGGTAGTACTGTAGCAGAGTTACTGAATAAATAAACAAAGAAATCATCATTGCAATTAACTCTTTCTGTGCCGGAGGAAGAAACGCAGACGTTCAGTTGGTACCGGAGTAAAAGTGCGGGTCTTGATATGTATAGGGGGTAAAGTTGTAAAATTGAATGAAAACAGTATTTTCATGTACTTCCGTGTACTTATTATGTTTCAAAATATAACTGAATGTATGAAGATTTCATAAATGCAGAGTTTTTTAGGAAAAAAAGAAGTAATGTCATGTTTTTAGACAATGATTATGTCCAACTTGCCATCGGAAAGGCCTAGAGGTACAATATGTACCATCTGAGATGCATAGATCTGCCTGTTGACATTGTATTGTGATTCAGTGTTGCATTATTGGTAGAATAATGTCTGATATAACCTTCTAACTACTTCTCCAGTCGTCTAATATGTCTAGGTCTACTTGGGATACATTCAGGAACAGTGATCTGGTCACAGGCCATGTCCATATCCCTATCTACATCACCAAAAATTGAAATTTCTCAATGTTTCTCTTCGTTTTTCTCGCTCGACATCGCTCGTAACTAAGCACCCTTTCGCCATTTTGAAAAGTGTCACCGGACACGTGCACGAAATGTGTACAATTTAAACATTACACTGTTTTTTTTAATGAAACAAACCAAATATCAAATCTTTGATGACTGGCATCCACATGAGAAACCGGAAGCGTCAGATATCTGACAACTGGCAGGAAAAGAGTTAACTAAATACCAGTTACTGAAAAGTACAGCAGATTTATTCTTTTATTAAATGTACAGGCCTTTACGGTGCGTGCGTGTGTGTGTATCTGTTTTACTGTGCATATTTTCACATTTTTTTTTTTTTTTGCGCATGAGCTGAATATTTTGCACACAGATCGCAAACCCTTAGAGGGAATATTGCTCACTATTATGTATTTTAAAAAAAATGTAATCCTACAGTCTCTGGTTGCCAGTTTAGCCGAGAGGTAGGCGCTCAGTCTACTAATGCAGTGATACAGGGTTCAGTCCCAGCAGTGGGATTTTTTCTGGCACGCACACACACATGCACACAAAAAGGCTCTGGGGTCAACCCAGCCTCTAAAAAATGGGTACCATAGAAATGTGTGAAGATAAAAATGGCCAAGCTTGATACTGACCACATCACACTGTCATGTACCGAAGGTCATGGAAATACAGTCTAACACTGTATCCCCAATATGCCTTAATAGCATGGAATGGGAATTTTACCTTTTTTTTTTTTTTCACCAGCAGTCTCTAGAGATGGAGCTTTTCTGGTTTTGGTATATTCATTTCCAAATCAGTTGAAAATGTACAATATTCCAGAACATTTATGTGGCCATATTTTATGAATAGATCTGAAATGTTGTTCTGTTTAATGTTTGATGTTCAGAGGGATACATGAACATAATTAAGCAGCATTGCTGAAGGTTCATTTTAAAAAAAAAATAAATATTGTAGTTTTTATTTTTTTATGAAAAAGTATAAGGAAGCTGGGAGAGATTGTTTTCAATTTAGTGAAATAAATGTGTGCTAAAAGACTTTGGAATGTGTATTATTACTAAAGTAAGGATGATTGAGAAGAAAACGAACTAATGAATCATTGGTTTTGTTTCATTGGGGTGATCATGTCTTTTTCATTGTGCACTCAGACATTTGATGAGGTTGAAAGACTCGCCAAAGACAGGAAAAATTGGCGAACTACTTTGCGAGCCCTATGTGACGTCTAACGGCACGGGAAGGATATAAGATATAAGACTCAGACATTGACACCAGTCTCTCTCAAAAATGCACCAGTTCATCTCAGGTTTTCAGTATAACCATAGAGCTTCTCTTGAAGGGGGCTGGGGTCTTACACAGATCCTTTGCTTGAGCAGGTTGTGTAGGTGGCAACTCTGGAGATTATGATGTGGCGTCTGTTGTTCTTTGCTGCAGGCACACAGGTCTGTTGGGCCAGTTATCAGCCTGTATGATCACTTGAACATTTGCTGAAGTAAATGGAATATGCCATTCTCTTTGTCTTGTGGTCCTTGGAAAAGGCTCACGGGTTTAATTGTACAGACACCTTATAAAATCTCATCTGCACAGTCATTCAAGACAGTGTTCCACGTGACAGATTCAAGTCATGCATCACTTTCTTCACAATCACTCGTCTGTTCTCCAATATAAAGCATTCAGCAATTGTTTTGTTTGCTGCCATATCTCCTGTCATGAGTCTATCATTCCACATTGCATCACTGGTTATCACTCAGTTGGTTGAAATTCTGCACGCCATTTTGAAACACACTGTCAACTCATCACACTGTCTCCATAGACTTCCACCACCTGGCAGTGAATTTCTGCAGCTGGCACCTGCTTAATGTTCAGAAATCATTTGGACCACAGCTCCAGTCAACCTTCCATCTTTAGGTGATGCATGTCACCTAGATGATGATGATGCACAGTGCTGCCATCTGGCATGGTTTTTGCCAGTTGACGAATATAGAAAATTTCGCAACCATGCCCGGTAGTCCAGCATCACTTTTATGGTTGTTACAATCCTTGTAAACTTACTTATATAATCCCCCTTGTCTATAAAATAATGAGGCTATAGTAACTACTGTCTACTATAAAAGCGAATCGAATCTTGAGAGCTGATGTCTAATATGAATCTTCCAAATCTGATGGGAGCAGAGGGCAATAGATCTAGAAACTGTCCAAAGAACAGAAATTCACAACAGTGGAAAGAAATTGGGAAACTGAACTGTTTAGGATCCCCTTAAGCTGCCTTAAAGTTGGATCCTTGGGAATCAGATGAGAGGGAGGGAGAGAGAGGCAAACATCACACCAGACACACACCCACACCAGCCCCCAGTGACAGTGTGAGAAGAAATATTAGTGGGGAAAAAAATGAAGTTGAAGAAAGCAGGAAATAAAATATAAATGTCTGGTACAGGATAGGCGTAAGTGAAGGGTGTTCTGGAGAAAGAAGAAATGCACTACAAACTGAGGTATGCACGTCCGCTTATCTTGATTGCTGTCAAATGTGTAGAATATATGTGAAGTAAATGACATAGTGTAGATCTTTTATTTCACATTTTCTTTGTTTTTAAGTAAAATTTGAGAATTTTGTCTGCAAAACCTTATGAATGTACAAATCACAGCACATGTGTGACTCCGTGGTTTAATTACTGACATGTGTGATATTTGGTGAGAATTTCTGTTGCAGGTGCCACACACTGCATTATTTTTCAATATTTTAATCTAGTTTTCCATCTCGCTGATTCCTGAGTGGTGTAGTGGTTAGAGCACTTGTCTCTCATGGCAAGGTTGGTGGTTCAAATCTGGCTGGAGACGACACCCCCCCCCCAGATTTAGAAATGGGTACCTAGCTGCTTCTGGGGCTGGGGAAGAAAGGCGGCCAGGCGTGGTGCCGACTGCATCAGTCTAGTGTGCCAACGGATCAAGGAACTTGTTGGTACTAGCACCATATTCTTAGGTGCCATATTGGCATAATAGTGTGTTGTCCATCTCCTTCTGTCTTGTTCATATCAAGTTTTTTTTCCTGTGCCTACTTCTTTGAAGAAGAAAAAAGAATTGACTTGTTTATAAGACGGATGAAGTTGCTGTCATATTGTAGCGTATTGGCCATGCAGCTTGTCGGTCCACACAAGCCTCCAATCTCTGTAGGTCCTGGGGATGTTTAAAAAGCTATGACACCTACCTCTTTTGTGTCAGGTATAAGAATTAACCTTTCGGTCCTTGTGATCTTTGATCATGTGGCCACTGACAGTGGAGGCAGGGCAGAGAAGAATTTAAACTACTCAGTCCTTTGGCATTAGACAGATCTAAGCAGACAAGACAGATCTAGAAGCAGTTAGAACCAGTACAGAATTGAGATGTATGAGAAAGACCTGTTACTGTGGATGATAGAGATACTGCTTGTTACATATCAGTATTTCTTACATAGTAGCTGCTTTTCTCATATCGTCTTTTATCTGTGGCTGTAACCTATTTTCAAGGTTTGACTTCTGTCACAGTAGGATGTGAACTTTTGTGCACTGTTTATTAGAGTAAGCTGAATGGTTATGGTTCATGTTCAGTTACTTATGTATATTCCTAAAGAAGTCCTTAACAGGATTAGTATTATCAGAAGTTCACCCAGTGTAACACTGAATCATTTTTTTAGCACGATTTTTTTTTTTTACTTAAATTTCACAGTTAAGTCGACAAAAGAGTAGTGATTGTGCTTGCATAGTGAAACAAAATTTATATAAGTATTAATAAATTAATATATGTGGTTACCTGCCATGTCAGGAGCCATTGATGTAAGGGAAAACAGAGCAATGGATATTCTTTTAAAAAAAAAAAAGGTTTTTCAATCCTTTCTTCAGAAATAGCCATATGGGATAGAAGTGACAATGTTTCCTTGGGGAAAATTATTGCAAATTATTAATGCTCATTTAGTGTGTTATTTTTGTTTTATATACCAAACCACAGATGGGCTCACAGCATGATAGCCAAGGAAGGATGTATACAGGGTCAATAGAGAAACCATAGATAGGTCATAACTTCCCAAAATCAACTGCAGCGTACCAGCTGGACTGAGACCCACAACATTAGGGACAAAATAAGACAAGAACAGAAAAGACATCAAAGCTCTCACAGCAAACAAATGCCATTTAAAGCTGAGAATAAAACAAGACTTAACTCACATCATGGAAAAAAAAAGAATTAACTAATGGTTCATACATCAGAGCTGAGGTAGGCTGTTAACTTCAAAGATATCCAAAGACAGGGAAATCTTATTCTTGTATGTGTGATCTAGAACAAAATGTTAACTATTCTAATCTGTTTTACATTCCATCTTTTTTGACCATGACAGTTTGTTTCTTTTGCTTTTTTTTTTTTTTTTTATTGGTGTCGGCTTCATTTCCCATGTATCTTTTTTAAGAAAAATCTTTATGCTGTCAGTTATACTCCTATTGTCCTTTTTTATGTGTGATATTTAAGCCTTGCATGTTTGTATATTTCACTTACATTTATCACTTACTTTATTATGCTTCTGATGGATAATGTAAACAGCTTTATTTACAGAATGTGTTGTTTTTAATACTTTTTTTTTTTGGTCTGCTGCCATACATTGTACCAGTATCATTTTGTTGGCTTTTTTTTCAAACAGCTGTCCTGACTGAAAGAAATTATGTTTGTGTTGATGTTAATTTTTCAGAAATATGTAAGATTACTGAAATTGCTTCTTTTTTTTTTTTTTACCCTTTCCCGTCATTTGTCAAAGACTTCTTAGAACACCCCCCCCCCCCAAAAAAAAAAAAATCAACAGATCTTGTGCCAGAATTTTCTTACAAACTGAGTAATTTTTTTACAAGTAATTTTATAATATCACTGATATGTAAAATTACACGTTTTATAAATTATTTGGTTGAATCAAAAGTTCGTCACGTTTTTACTGCACAAACCTAAGCAGCGTAATATAGTAGCTGTCTTCCCGGTGGTACATAACGATGTCATTTCACTCTTCAAAATATAGTTCATAACTTTCAACGCTTTGAGACGGGCCCAGCTGGGCTGACAAGCGCCGAGCACTTTTACTTATCTTCAACAGCTTGACCCAGGGCTTCATCAATGGTGGTTGAGGGGCGTCCCGACCTGGGCTTGTCGGTGTCCCCATACCTGAACCTTTGGAACCACCTCCTTGCACTGTTGTCATCAATTGTTCCTTCCCCCTTCCACGTTGCAGATTTCACGGGCAACAGCAAAGGCATTCATCCCTTTCTTCCAATAATGGCACAGGAGGACGCGAACGACAATCTTGCTGCCCGTCATATTTCCTTCCACTGATCACTTATCTGGCGATTCTTTGGTTAAAATTGGGTATGCCTGCTTCAGGACGACGCAACACATGACGTCAGGATAGCGTTAGGAATGCCAGTACAGCATATAAGACGGGAACTTTGACCGAAATTAAGAGTATTGAAAAACGCGATGAATTCTTGATTCACCATAATATGTTTATCACTATTTTGTATATTTCATACACATTTTGAAAGCAAAAGGGATATCTGATCAAAGATGACATATTGAGGTGAAAATAAACTGGAATTCATGTAGGGTCTTTTTCTTCGAGTTTTGACAGGAAAGGGTTGAATGTGTCTGTAGTAAGATTGGTCGTGAGAGAGGACGAGCCATTTTGTTTGCTTTGTTTGAGTTTGTTTGCCTTCATCTTGTCAGTAAGTACGGGAATCATATTTACTGAAACGTTTGCCTCGTATGATATTGAATGTGTGTAATGTACATAGACATGACAAATAAACAAGAAAATTAACATCAGATGACAGGTCTTCCCTCCACCCAAGAAAGTTACTGTCATTATAGATTCTTTAAATAATGAGATTTTAAAACAAAATTCTTGGGAGAAAACTTTTTTTTTAGTTCTTTTTAGTCAATTCTTTGTTAAAGCTGATGAGATTCAATAAAGCTGCATTTCACTTGATTAAAAAATCATAATAAATAAACATCTTGAAGTGATTCATGTTAATGTTTTTTTTTAATGTTTATATTTGGATAATTTTGCCTAAGAAAAATAGTAAACAAGACAAGAAGGGATCGAGTGCGAAATGAAATAATCCGCAAATGCTGGGAACAACACCTGTCAAGGGCTACGTTGAAATCAGAGAATTAAGTGGTTCGGGCATTTGATACGCATGAATCCAGAATAACCATGCAACTCGAAAACAGCTGGATGTAGGGTTCGAGGACGACCAAGGAAAAAAAATGGATAGATGGAACGAAAGACACACTGAGGAAACATAGCATGGCTACTACCCAGGTCTCTCACCTTGCTCTGGCCAGAAGTCTGAGACCCCCTGTGACGGTAAGCAGACAGATAAGAAGGATAATTTTGCTCAAGGTGAAGTGAGCTGACCACTGGCAGTTTTTGTCCTCATTAAGTATTTATAGTTCTACTAACTAAATTTCTCATAGCTTTGCATCTGTCACATTACTTTATTATTTTTTCTTCGTCTCTCTTTACCACACACACACGCGCGCGTTCATTCTTTGTAGCGCTGTTGCGGCCTAATGTCATGATAGCAAGCGTACTCAAACTAGTTCTCGTGTAGACAGATACAATTTGCAATTTCACAGACGTCCTAAGTGATATAATAGTGAATTTTGGCCAGTTTTGCTGCCGACAACTGAGCAGCAAAGGTTTCCAAAGTAAGCCATTTAAATAGATGTGTTGAGGGGGAAAAAACACACAAACTACATCTATCAGGTTTTGTTCTGTGCTATAAAGATTAAACTTTTAAATTACATGTAAAAATACAGACTTCTGATCATTTCCCGGTAACGCATTGATGGCTGTGTTTATTATCAGTTGTGTGTGGTCCTATGATTTTTGTTTTGCTGCGAAAGTTGATGAGACGATGGTTTACTTGACTTGGTCAGCCATAGCTAGCCTGGACTCTTGTTCCTACTTCAATGCCATGCTCTCTTCTGTCACTTCAGCCAGGCTATCTGGCTCGAGACTGACGAGTTTTCTGTTGTGATGAAACTCGCAGAGAAGTCCGCTTCATCGGCCCATGCTGGAAAAGTTAGTGACACCACAGTAATCTACACCCAGTCCAGCTTGATTCTCATTGTTAGTGTGATCTTCTCCCCATAAAATGCTAAGCCACTGTAACAAGGGGGAGAGAGAGAGAGAACTCTTGAAAAGTGGATTTTACACTTTCCATTTATTATAGACCAGTATCAGGCTTAATTACATCGATACATTCATTCATTGCTCTACTGTGCAGGACAAGATTGACGATCATGTTTCTATGTTTAGTACAATCCTTTAGTGTTTCTGCTTTTATTTTCTTCTGTGCCACTTGATGAATCCGCTGAGACATTTTTCTTTTATCATTCCTCCTCCCCTCCCCCCCCCCCCCCCCCCCATAACGACTTTTCAGTAATCACCAAGTTCTTTAACTTCTGTATTCTCATGACATGTCCAAAAAATGTTTACGTGGTTTTTTTTTTCTTATAGTTTTCGTTGTTCTGAAACTTCTCTGATGGTATTTTTTCCCCTAGTTGTCCAAGGTATTTAATGCATCTTTCTCCATAGCCACATCTCTGGTGATTCCAGTTTCTTTATCATCAGCCCTGATACCTCTCTGGTATTTACTGTCCACGTGATCATGGCTTCAGATGGAGGATCAGCGCATCGTAAATCATCTCTTCCTTTCTTACTGTCACGAAACTGATGCCAAAACAGATGGTTTGCTCGTTTATTCTGCCAAGCCAATGGGATTTCCTTATTGTTCTCCTAGAACACCAGCATACCTTTGCGGCAAGACTGCGCACGTTACACAGCGTAGGGGAATACTCGGGTCAGTTCAAACAATTCAAGCAATCTTCTTCCGCCATCCGGCATCTTTCGTGTGAAGCTCTTAAAGTCATAACAGCATGGAGCTCAAGTCTGTAGTGAAAGAAAGAAAGAAAGAAAGAAAGAGAGAGATGTATAATACTGGAAGATATTCTCAAGAGTCTTGAGATGTATAATATTGGAAGATATTCTCAAGAGTCTTGAGATATATAATATTAGAAGATAATCTCAAGAGTCTTGGTTACTTATCTTATATCTTATATCTTATATCCTTCCCGTGCCGTTAGACGTCACATAGGGCTCGCAAAGTAGTTCGCCAATTTTTCCTGTCTTCGGCGAGTCTTTCAACCTCATCAAAGGATTTTATGCCTGTTAACTTGGCCTCTCTTAATAATGTTCTCTTCAGAGTTTCACGCGGTCTGCCCCTTTTTCTTCGGCCTGTTGTGTTCCACTTGATAGCTTGTTTTGGGATTCTCTGCTCATTTCTTCTCATCAAGTGGCCAACATATGTCCATCTCCTTTTCCTGATCACCCGTGAGACTGGTTGTTGTTCAGTCATCTGTCTTATCTCTGCATTGTTCTTGAATTCATTCCACTTGATGCCGAGTATTTTCCTTAAACATTTGTTTTCAAAAGAGTCTAATTTCTTTTCTATTTCTTTAGTTGTTTTCCAGCTTTCGCATGCATAAATGAGGGTGGATATTACATTTGAATTGAATAGTCTTAACTTGGTTTTTGTGCTTATAACTTTTGAATTCCATATGTTCTCAAGATTCTTGAAGATTGAAGCTGCTTTTGCAATTCTGATCCTAACTTCCTTTCTAGTGTCACCATCCTGGTCTATGTAGCTGCCAAGGTATGCAAATTGATTGACTTCTTCAATATCTGTCCCTTCTATGTGTATTTTTCCATTTTGATTGATGGGAATTTTCATTATTTTTGTTTTGTCCTTGTTAATTTCAAGTCCTATTTTGCTAGCCAGTGAAGATAGGCTATCTGTTTTTTCTTGCATGGAATTCACATTATTACTGATAAGAGTTATGTCATCAGCAAAATCAAGATCTTCTAGTTGGGTCCCATGTACCCAGTCAATACCTGTGTTACCTGTGCAGCATTGTGTCATTATGAAGTCTATTGTAATCCCAAAAAGTAAAGGAGACAGTATACATCCTTGCTTCACGCCTGTTTCAATCTGGAACCATTCACTCATCCCTTCTTCTGTCTTGACTGCACAACCATATCCATTGTATAAGTCCTTAATGATGTTGACAATTTTAGATGGTATTCCATATAGACCTAAAATTCTCCATAATGAATCTCTGTGTATGCTATCAAATGCCTTCTTAAAATCTATGAAATTCAGTATTAATGGTTTCTGCTTTTCAATATGTTCTTCAAGTATTATTCTGAGAGTAAAGATCTGGTCGAGACAGCTTCTCCCTTTTCGAAATCCTGCTTGTTCTTCTCTCATTGCAGTATCCACTATATCTTTGAGTCTATTCAAAATGACCTTGCAAAATACTTTTGACACAACTGATATTAAGGTTACTCCTCTCCAGTTGTTACAGTCACTAAGGTTGCCCTTTTTTGGTATTTTAACAATGATTCCCTTCTTCCAATTAGAAGGGACCTTTTCTTCTTTCCAAATCTTGTTAAACATTCTCTGTAGTTGTCTCATGTTGTCACTATTGATAGCTTTTAGCATCTCGGCTGTTATTTCATCTTCACCTGCAGCTTTGTTGTTAGCCATTAAATTCACTGCTGTTTCAATTTCATGCAATTTAATTTCATCTAGATTGACATTTAGTTGTGGGGCTGGTAAGTCAGTTTCAAGGTTTAACAATTCTTTTGGGTGTGGTCGATTGAGTATTTCTTGGAAGTGTTCAGCCCATCTTTGCTTTTGGTCTTTATTTGATGTTAATAGTGTTCCAGTTTTGCTAAGGATTGGTCTTTCTTTAGATGTAATAGTACCTGTTAGCCTCTTTTGTATGTTATATAAAGTTTTGCTGTCTCCTGTTTTTGCTGCTTTTTCTGCCTCTTTCGCCATATTGTCTATGTATTCTCTTTTATCCCTTCTAGCTGAACTTTTTACTTTCTTGTCTATGTCTTTGTATTTTGCTTTTGCCGAATCTCTTTCATGATCTGCTTTTGCATTCAACATGTTTAATTTGACTGCTCGTCTTTCATGTATATACTTCCATGTTTTATCTGATATCCATGCTTTTCTATTTGGTTTTTCCAATCCAGCGCTTACTTTTGCTGCTGTGATTATGGCTGTGCTGTAAGAATTCCATAACTCATCTATACCTATCTCCTCAACTTCACTGGGTGTTTTGGAATGATTGGCAAGTTCCTGATTGAAATTAATGTTAGTATTTTCTTCTTGTAGGCTGTGGATGTTTATCTTTCTGTGTACTGATTTCTTGTGTTGACTTTTCAATTTTAGTTTTATTTTCCCTATGCACAGGTTGTGATCACTGTTGACATCTGCACCCCTATAAGCCCTTACATCCATGAGAGATGTTCTGTATTGCTTTCTAATACAAAAATGGTCTATCTGGTTTCTAGTTCTATCATCTGGAGATATCCACGTTGTTTTATGTATCTCTTTGTGTGGGAATATTGTGCCTCCAATGACCATGCCCTCTGTTAGACATATTTCAATTAATCTTTCTCCATTCTGATTAACCATGTCAATTCCTTCTTTCCCCATCACTTTTTCAACGTCGGTATTATCCTTCCCTACCTTAGCATTGAAGTCCCCCATAGCAATTAGGATGTCGTGTTTAGGGACTTTGTTGATGATTTGTTGTAGTTGGTGATAGAAGTCGTCTTTCACATCATCATCTGCATCATTCGTGGGTGCATAACACTGTATTATTGTCATTCTTCCGTGTCGTAGGTTGTATCGTGCTCTTATTATACGACTGTTCACTGGTTCCCATTCTACAAGGCTCTTTGCAGCTACATTTGACATAATAATGCCCACTCCGTCTCGGAATTTATTGTCATTTCTACCTGAATGTATAATTAACTTACCGTTTTCCGCCGATCTTTTACCTGCTTCTGGCCATCGCATTTTGCTGATGCCCAGTATGTCTAGATGGTATCTCTCCATTTCTTTGATGACCTGGTTAGTTTTTGTTGGTGCTGCCATCGTTCTCACATTCCAGAATCCCATCTTTGTCACATGTTTGGGGCCGACGAATGAGCTCTTCGGAGTTGGCATCCCTGATGCTCGGTTGGTTTCTCTGCGAGTTTCCATAACGATATCTTTTTTTCCCATCTGGAGTTGCCTCTAGATAGGTCTCAGGATAAGGTTGTTAGCCTTATGCCCAACTCCCGGTATATGATATGTAACAGATCAAGCGGAATTCCGCTGATTTCTGCATGCCGGCGAGAGCGTTTTAAAAACGACCGCCATCTTATAAATGCAAGTATTTATATGGTGGGAGAATACAATTACACTGGCTAACACACATTTTGATGCATCAAATGTTAGACCTGTTTCTTTGTATATTTGACCTGCCGATTACAATATATATATATATATATATATATATATATATATATATATATATATATATATATATATATTTACCCATATCTAATAAGCTAACTATAATGCGCTCTACACAATGCAAATTTCTGAATAAGCGCCACAATTACCACAGGAACAGGTCTAAAAACCAAGGCAGCTAAAAATAAAAAAATTTGTTTTTTTTTTGTTGGTTTGGTTGGGCTGTGTTATTTATGGTATCCTGTGGCTTTTTTCCCCTATTTAATTGGCGACAGTCATCCCATTTCTATACGCTTTTACATGTTTTCCAGGTTTGTAATTGTGTTTGTCAAGTAATATGAGCTTTATGTGAAACACGGACGTTTTTTTTTTTCCAATTTTCTCCTGTGTTGCAACAGTACTGTGGGAAACTGCTCATGCTTAAAATTAGCGTCTTGAGCTATGTCTGTTAATCATGCGTTGTTCCTTTTGAAAGGAGGCATGGATAGTCGAACATGGATAGGATTTCATATGATTGCGCTTATAGGGCTAGGTACAGTGACAAAAGTCAAGCGTTTCTGGTTAACGATTGATTAATTATGTGTAATGACCCTTTTCGTCTGGATCACATTACTTTCTCGTCAGCGTGCGCCCTCTAACGGACCTTGGTTGCTGTGATCGTCGTTATGCGTTTTATCTGACACATCGAACTTTGCCTCGGTGTATCTTAAAGGATCCATTGTGGTCCGCATTCCCTTGACCAGACTTTTGTCTGTAACCAGGGGCGTTCAATAGGAGGCAGAGCCTTGGTTGGTCATGGTTAACGCCCCTGACGCAGGCAATCAAACATGGATCGCTGACCACTTGCTCAGCCTGAGAAATGCATCTTCGTTTCCGTTCATCAGTTCTTGCATTTTAATTGTTAAAAATGGAAAATTCCACTTGTCGTTTTAAAACTTTTTTTTCCCTTTCAAATAACGCTATGTATTTTGTGCCTTGTGCGTTATCAGTTCTAGTTACAACTCTATTATTTATTGTCTCGATGAACAAATGAACACGCTAGTCTACAATCATCTACTTACACATATTTGTATTATCTTAACTCATTACTGTTTATCAAACTGTGTTCTAAAATGAAACATGGGGGCGTTGCAAGCAGGGAAAGACTTTGTCGATTCCGAGGCCCAGAGGATGAAAGTAGTGATCAACCGTTCCGTATTATACGGGATAATCTGGTATATTAAGGGTTTCTCCTGGGGAGGAATTTTAAAACACTTGCCCTGTATCCTCACATTTGATCACCGCATGTTCAACAATAGGGCTGGCTAGCGTAGTGGTTAGAGCACTCGTCTAGCAACCAAATGGTCGAGGGTTCGAATCCCCAGCTGAGCTGGATTTTTTTTTTCCGACAAATACGGCCCTGAGGTCGACCCCAGCCTCGTAAAATGGGTACCAGAGAAAATCTGGGAAGTAAAGGCAGCGAGGAAAGGAACTGGTCACCCTACCTCATACGCTGATGACCCAGCATAATGAGGTCTCTAACGCTTCACCCCCTACGGCATTTGAAATGCTATGGGACTATCTTTACTTACTTTTATGTTCAACAATACTTAGAATTGTTTAATTACTTTAATGTAAATGTTGCTGTTTTAGAAGAACATTCACTCTGTAGTAGCCACAGATTAACCACCATACAGGCCTCTAGAATGAACTTAAAAATGCGCCTCCTTCAACCTATACTGTTCATTTCCTGAAATAAAATCTGTAGCACAGTAATCTATATTCGCAATTTTTGTTTTCCATGATGTTGGACCCCTTGCCTCTCGAGACCCATAAGCTTTCCCCCGTTCAACTTTATGGATAATCAGTCACTGCTCTGTGAGCAAGTACAAATATGCCTGACTGGCACTTTTGTAAGCAAAGTTATAAACCTGGTCTACTGATCAAAATTGTGGGTGAACATTAAATCTCCCAAATCATGCATAAGAAGTGGAGGTGGAGTGGTCATACCCTGAGGAAACCCGACACCAGCATAATAAGACAGGTACTGACATGGAATCCTCAAGGAAACAGAAAACGAGGAAGACATAGACATACTTGGAAAAGAGAAATTCTGACAGTAATCAGAGACAAGGCATGCACATGGAAGGAAGCAGAGAATAGTTCCAAAAAACAGGGATGGCTGGAGAGCCTTTATCCGTGGCCTATGCTCTCAAGGGAGTAAAAGGAGATGATGATAATGATGATGATGATGATGATGATAATGATGATGATGATCAAATCTCCCCCATCTCTCCCCGCCTGCTTGATTGAATATTTTAACTTAGACAAAATGGCCCAGTTAGTGAAATGGGTCTTGTAAGGCCAATTAAAGAGGGGCTCGAAGACTCGAGAGACAGAAGGCGGAATAGAGCAAGAGGCCAGAAATTAGTTTTGCTCCAGCTTATAAAACTCCTCTTAGAGGCTCTGGGACGGTGGAGGTCTGATATTCTGCTGTCTCTAGCGGATCCAGTTCTTTAAAAAGAAAAATTGATTTTTTTCTCTTTTTTTTTTTTGGGAGGTTCGGGAGCTGTATTTAAAAGTACAGAATACCTGAAGATTTTGCAGAAATCTGATTATGTTGTAAGTATTCAATACGCCGAGGTAAAAAAAGAAGCACATCCCATAAGATTGTCCCAGTTATGTGGGAATACGCTTCAGTCTACAGTATGTGAAACTGAGAGGAGGGGGAGGGGGGAGCTTAAAACTGCAAACATTTTTATTTTATAGTTAGAATTCCACTTTAGAAAGCCAAATTCAGAAAAAAAAGAAGGCGAAGGAAGAAAGCGAGAGAAGACGAGAACAAAGGTAAAGGAGCTGGCCCTAGGAATTTTACCTGGTCGTGCAGTAGCATACCACAGAATCACAACAACATTAATTTCACTTAAGACACAGTGCCAGTTAACTTACATCTTACATCCTTCCCGTGTCGTTAAACGTCACAAAGGGTCCGCATGGTAGTTCGCCAAGATTTCCTGTCTTCGGCGAGTATTTCAATCTCATCAAGGGATGTTATGCCCACTGAATTGGCTTTTCTTAGCAATGTCCTCTTTAGAGTTTCACGTGGTCGACCTATTTTTCTTCGGCCTGTTGTGTTCTATTTGATGGGTTGTTTGAGGATTATCTGATTGTTTCTTCTCATCACGTGACCGACATATGTCCATCTCCTTTTTTTCTGATCAACCACGAGACAGGTTGCTGTTGCTCATCTGTCTGATCTCTGCGTTGTTCTTGAATTCATTCCACTTTATACCGAATATTTTCCTTAGGCATTTGATTTCTTGTCTATTTCTTTAGTTGTTTTCCAGCTTTCTCATGCATAAATGAAGGTGGATAATACATTTGAATTGAATAATCTCAACTTGGTTTTTGATTATAACTTTTGAATGCCATATGGTTCTAAGGACTGTTATTGCCGCAGGTGGGGTGGAGAATACGCTCTCCACTCCAATGGGGTGCGTCTCAAATAGCCTCTGGCAGTCAAGTTTGGCTCCTGGCCTTCTCGTAGCAGAACTGTTTAAACTGACAGGAGAAGGGGCGAAGGCGAATATCTGGGGCCTGAAAACCAGACGCTTCGGGTAGATGAGAATAATGTTTGGTAGCTCATCTACCCCTGATGGCGAGATTCTTTAGCTGCTGTGCGTGGAGTGGGGCTCCTCTCGGCCAGTGAAGAAAGGTGCGAATGGGGTTGCCGCGCCGCACCACTGTGGAAAAGGTGAAAGAAAGGACTAAGCGAAGTAGACAGTAGTCAAATCACAGCACCACTCATCTGGAGGTTGGCCACGTCCTAATTGCACTCATATCGGGCGAAATACCTGAACCGGCTTAACCCAGAGGTTAAGATACTGCTGGCGAGATTCTTCGGATTTCGCGCGTGGAGTGAAACTCCTAAAGGCCAATGAAGAAAATGCAGAAAAACAACTAGGGCTGCTGTATGGCGCCGATGTGAAATGGTGATGGAAAGGATAAAGTGAAGTTTAATCGGTATGTCCAGTAGTATCGCGGCGAGAGCTACTCATACCATGGCACCTCTGCTCTAGAGGCCTGCGACGTCCGAAATACGCCCATACTGGTGAAATATGGCTAAACCGGCTTACACTCTGGGTGAAACTTGATGGCTACGCATGTCACGGTACCTCCGCTCTAGAGATCGGTCACGTCCCGCCCACGCCCATACTGGGATAATATGCCTAAACCGGCTAAACCCAGGGGTGGAAGTCACTAGTGGCGAGGATTCGTCCTCCTGGACAAAAGCTCCACCCTGGTCACAACTAGGAAGGGTAGTGACTACGACCACAAAATGGTGAAGTCGGAGACACTGGACCAGTGCAGTCTAGATAGGCAACCACCTCTTAACCGGCGGGGGGGGGGGAATGTATGCGTATTCTATTCACTCTGAGGTTTTCCGGTGAGAAAGTCAAACACTGGACTGGATGGGCAATACCTCTCACCAGGCAGTGATACACGAGTATCTCAAAATATATCGAGGTTTTCCGGTGAGAAAGTCCAACTCTAGCCTGGATGGGCTACCACCTCTCACCCAGCGGGGATACACTGACATACAAAACACGTCGAGGTTTTCCGGTGAGAAAGTCCAACTCTAGATTAAACTGGTGCAACGAAAACCACGGTGTCACACAATCCCGCTTCTGAGACCCACCAAGAATACAGGCTCAAGCCCTACGATACTGTGAACCTATTGTGGTCCTCTAGGGAATCTCGTGTGGTCCTTTCAGGGACCACATGGGGGACCACGGGACCTATCGAAGACCACAAGCGTAAATTCAATAGGATCACAGGGCTGTCTTGGTGGTAGAAGCGAAAGAAGAAGAAGAAGTAGAAGAATGCCATATGTTCTCAAGACTCTTGAAGGTCACTGCTGCTTCGGCAATTCAAATTCTAACTTCTTTTCTGGTGTCACCATTGTGGACTATATGGCTGCCGAAATATGGAAAATGGTTTACTTCTTCAACAGCTGTTCCTTCTACGTAAATTTGTCCTTCGTCGTTAATGAGAACCTTCATTATTTTTGTTTTATCCTTATAAAATTCAAGTCCTATTTTACTAGCCATTGAAGATAGGATATCTGTTTTTACTTGCATTGATTTCATATTGTCGCTGATAAGAGTTATGTCATCTGCAAAATCAAGATCTTCCAGTTGGATCTCACGTGCCCAGTCTATGCCCGTTTTACTTTTGCAAGATTTTTTCATTATAAAGTCTATGGCAATTCCAAAAAGAAAGGGAGATAATATACATCCTTGTTTCGAGCCTGTTTTAATCTGGAACCATTCACTCACTCCTTCGTCTGTACTGACTGCACACTCTACTGTAGAGGTCACTAATGATGTAGACAATTTTAGATGGTATTCCATATATTCTTAAAATCCTCCATAATGATTCTCTGTGTATGTTATCAAATGCCTTTTTAAAGTTCAGGATTAACGGTCTCTGCTTTTGTTATTCAAGTATTACTCTTAGAGTAAAGATCTGGTCGAGACGGTTTCTCCCTTTTCGAAATCATGCCTGTTCCTCTTTCATTGCAGTATCCACTATATCTTGAATTCTATTCCGAATAACTTTGCAAAAAACTTTTGACACAACTGATAGTAAAGTTACTCCTTTCCAGTTGTTGCAATCGCTAAGGTTTCCTTTTTTCTCGGTAGTTTAACAATGATTCCTTTTTTCCATTTAGAAAGGACTTTTTCTTCTTTCCAAACTTTATTGAACATTCTCTGTAGTTGTTTCATGTTGTCTATACTGATAGCTTTTACCATTTCATCTTCACCTACAGCTTTATTGTTAGCCATTAGATTCACGGCTGTTTCAATTTCATGCAATGTAATTTCATTGGGAATGGTAAATCAGTTTCAAGGTCTATCAGTTCTTTTGGATGTGGTCGATTAAGTAATTCTTGGAAGTGTTCGGCCCATCTTTGCTTTTGGTCTTTACTTGATGTTAAAAGTGTGCCAGTTTTGGTAAGGATTGGTATTTTTTGGATGCAATAGTACCTGTTAGCCTCTTTTGTATGTTAGATAGAGTTTTGCTGTCTCCTGTTTTTGCTGCCCTCTCCGCTTGTTTCGCCATACTGTCTATGTATTCTCTTTTATCCCTTCTATCTGAACTTTTTACTTTATTGTCTAGTTCTTTCTATGTTGCTTTTGTCAAATCTCTTTCAAGGTCTGTTTTTACATTCAACATGGCTAATTTGGCGGCCCGTCTTTCATGTACGGATTTCCACGTGTTATCTGATATCCATGCCATTTAACACGACACCATAGAATTTGTAAATCGCTGCCTTTAAGTGCAAGTGACTCTTGTCTTACTAGTTTGTTCACTTGCTCTTCATCGGCAAATTCTATCAAGGCATAATAAAATTCACCAGCACAACATCTGAAAGACGAATGGCTTCGATTCTAGATTCCAAGCGGGTGGTACTTAGTGGATTGAGCGTTAAACTTGTAATATACTGTATTTTTTGTAAGGGTCCCCCTCTCCCTACAGCAATGCTGACATCCACAATTTCTGAACTGCTTAAACTAAATAAATAAAACGTCTTCTCTAGATGAGATGGTGGCATCACTGACAACTTAACTGTAAGCTCCCATGTTCACGTTTGTAATGATTTGCTAAAACTTCTGAATTTTTTCATTTCATATTTGATCTATTGTCGTGCCTTGGCCACGCATGCTTTGCGCTTGGAATATTCTTCTCTGACAATTTTGTAATAATGCATTCACTTAACCCTGAGCATGTGGTGACTTCTATAGGAATTAAAACCAAGAATATGCTCATGAATATTGATAGCACTTGGATCTGGAGTACAGTTTGTAACTATCCTTTAAATATTTAGCTTTCTCTACAATAGAAACTATTTCCTGAAGAAATCAGTTCACTTTGAATTCTTTTCCCTAAGATAATGTTGGCCGATTCATGAGTAAATGTGATCAGTAATAAATGAAAATGTGTTTAAAAAAATAATTTGTTTTCATATTATTTGTTTTTTCCCCCCCAGTCCATCCAACTTTTGCCATTTTTTCCGCACCAAAACTTGGCGCACAATCGGTAAAGCCAGTCCTGCCGTTAAGAGCTCTGTTAATTTGTCAGCTTGACCTAAGCTGTACACTTCCGATTTACAATTTACGCGTATAACAACAGCAACAACAACATAAGCACACGCATACACACACAAATGCTCACACTCTCAACGCACACACACACGTTGTTGTGAGTTACTAATGGGTTAACCCATTTCTATTTATCACGCGACGAGATATTTCATCATCCGTATATTCGCTTTTCGAAAGCACAAACTGTAAACAAGGATCAACGTTTCCACAATATCCAGGAATAGTTCCAAGGCTGTCATTCGCTTACCGCGTGTTCTGCGCGATTAAGTACTGTATTCATTCATTCATTTGCATGTCCCTTGTGGAACTTTGCCTCCCTAACAGCATTCCTGTAGGCCTCTCTGTTGTGAGCAAGATGCCCTGCTACTGTATCTTAGTAAATTAGTGGCAATATTTTTACTACAAGGAACATAGCAGTATCAAGAATAATATCTCTGATTCTTTGGTAAATATTACTTTTTATAAATGAAGTTTAACAAGTATACGAAAGTACTTTAAAGCCTAGTCATTTTGTGTGGCGTAGCGATTGTATGTATTAACTTCCTGGTTTATTTTATCGCTAGAACATCTGCACACAACCTTCAAACCAGTGGAGGTTAAGCTGAGTTTGACGGCCAACAACGTTTCTAGCATTTGTCTTGTGAAATTTCAGTAAAGACAGCGACAGGATCAAGTAAATAAGGCAAGTTTATTTATTTGTGACAGATTTAAGTTGCACATATTGCCATAGTCATAACTGATTTGTGGTTGTGAGATTTGAACAGTTAACAAAGCATTTGAAAGAGAAATTGGAGGCAACAGAAATGTGTTTTTTTTTAGGGTGGGAAGAGAAGATGTAACATATACCAAACGTTGCGAGGGGAAAAAAAGCAAAATCAAATGAATAAGTTCTTATAGAGGTTGCAAAACATCGAAAACTAATTAATTAATAAAACGATTAAAATGACGAAGAAAAATAAATAAATAAAAAGGCGAACAAACACGTGGAGGAAAATAAAATCGCTCGATACGATTAGATGTACTGTAGCAAGAACGACACAAAATATCGTCGCGCCGTGAATGAATGGAGGAATTAATTTACAGTTTGTGCTTTCCAGAAGCGAATAAAATATACAGATGATGAAATATCTCGTCGTGTGAATCAGAGGTATAGTTTGGCAGTTCATTTCATTGTCTTAAGCTGAAGATCGTATCAATAAACAAAGCTTGCTGCACGTGAACAGTGGAAGCTACGATACGATATGGAGTAGAGTGCTGACTGAACTATTTACTGAATTTTACGTTGCTTGAATGGCAGTTTGTAAAGTTTTCTGTTCATCTACCTGGAGGGTTAATCGTATTGCCTGTCAGCGATCCTTAGCTGACATGCTAGTGTTAGGGTTGGCGAACCATAGCTAGACGAGACCCTCTCTCATTTCTCCGCTGGTACACCCCCACCCAGTGGAGTCTGTAAAAGAAATATTGCATACGCCTTGCTTTTTACCTCCATTCTGTGACCGAAAAAATAGCCGGTTCTCAGTCACAAAGAGAATGAAGAAGAAGGCTTACTTAACTATCGCACTCTGATAGTAGGTTATGTGTTAGACTGACCAGGCTAGTCTAGAGTTTCGAACGGGGAAGGAGTCCAGTGTTAAGGAAAGTAGTAAGGAAAATTACAGACAGAAAATACAGGGTAAACTTTGTTTACATTATAATGATAAAAGGAATACGTTTATAAAAAAATGAAAGATTGACTGGGTTTTGCTTATATATACAAAGTCATATAGTACATATTACAAATATAGGCGAATCATAACATATATCAGGAGATTGGCGATTTACATCGGGGGGGGGGGGGGGGGGAATGAGCCCTTACAAAATTTAGCCTAGGGCCTGGGCTGTAGCTGACTCTGGCCAACCCATTTAAACATGTCTGATGTCTCTTTACCCATATATCATGCTTTCACAGTCTGGCTGAGAGGGTAGAGTCATAGCGGTGGGGTATACTGATAATCATTGCATTAGGTCCACTCTAGAAACAGTTCAGCAATTCCCTCTAAACCCACTCTATATCAGACTTGTTTAAGCTCGTCACTGAAACAATTCAGTGAACTTAATTTTACAGCTACTGGAGGATCATTCACAAATCAGTCAGTTATTCTGTACAGTGGCGTAACCAGATAATATATGCGCCTCCCTCCCCGTGTGGATTTATTACTGTATTTTCATCATATATAAATGTGGTCATGACCACGGCGAAATATGTCTAATTCTTTTGTACGATGTACTGCAGGCATAATAGATTAAATGTGATATATTTTGCATGCAACTGCAGCAGAAACACCATACATAATAAAAACTGTAAACCTGTCATGCCTTAGAGGCACATAGGGATATGGTATTAGTGCCCAAATTTTCCTTGACATGTCAGCACACTAGAGGGTGATATGGTCAGTATCCACGCCTGGCGACCATTCCTTCCCCAACTCCAGAATAAGTCAGGTACCCATTTCTACAGCTTGGTGACGGGCGCATCCGGTCGGATTCGAACCCCGACCTTCGTCATGAGTGACTAGTGCACTAACCACTTCGCCACTCAGACGGCAAAAATGTGTAGGCATACATATATTATTATTCCGAAGAGAAGACAGAAATGATAATAAGCATTATTAGCATTTGATATGAAAATATATCTAAAATTAATTTATATTGAACAACAACGTTATATTTGCAGTGAAGGCAATCTATACTTTAATATTTGCTTGAAACTAAGTTGTTTTTTTTTTCCATGTCAGTCAGTCAGTCATTTGCATGTCCCTTGCGGAATTTTGACTCCCTTAACAGCTCTCCCCCCTCACATACTTAACACTAACCTAGACATATCAAGACCCGCGCTTTTTTGTCTGGCACAAATGGAGCGTCCGCGTTTTCTTTTTTCTGTGGCACAAAAGATTTGCAGTAATCATTACTTATGAGACTAAACAAGTTTCACAACAGACTTATGTTTTCTATGTGAATTCATATAATAGCTGAATATTCAGTTAAAGTATTAGTAATCATACGAAGTTTCTAATAATTACATTTATGATATAAGATCAGTTTAATGTTACACGTTACATTCATGCATACATTTCATGATTTAATCACTCAACGCATTTTCCTCTTTCGAGCTTTTACTCTGGCAAAATCTTTGACTTTTCTTTTTCACGTTATTTTCTGCTCTCTTTTCTTCATCACTGACAAGACAGTCAAACTTTAAAGTTTTATTTCTGACAGCCATGGTCTCAGATTATAATTATGTCTAAATTTGGTGAATGACCTTTCAGTTGTAACTATACATAACACGCCGCAAACTGGCACGAAAAATTTGCAGTAAACTGGCTGTTACTCGGTTACAGTTTGAGTTTCTTACAGTGTTGATGAATTCTTTGTTTGACATCTGTCGAGGTCGCATCGCACGGCGCACACGCGTGACACATGATGTGCAACATAATTTAATAAGGGGGTAAATACTACTTCAAACCCGTGGAACTCCCATTAGGTCTCTGTCTTCACATTCTGCATGCCTAGTTTGTACGTCACTGATCATATGACCCATAATGTTGAACAGACTGAGATTTCGGTAAAATTCCATCATTGGGCCCATAATGCATGTGAAGACCTTTCTCTAACGTGTGCGCCATTGTTGCGATGAGCCTCGGATAGCTTACCACTTAATCGCCAGGCATAACATCAGTCAAACTGAGACTATCACCCCTTACCAACTTTATAGAACGACTATCACCGTTAAAAAAACGGGGGAACTGCGTAGTTAATTTTCCCGTAAAATGACCAGGATGTTACGTCAGCGTGTGTCAGTCTACAACTCATGACACATTCCCCCGTCTCGTATTATGTATCAAGCACACAATTCGTCATCAGATGTAGGCCAACACTTCTGTTGTTTATTTTCTTTGTAAATTACCATTCGCATGGAGCTAACAGTAAACGATTGCTGTTTGAAAAAAAAAGTCAGATTGAATTTATGTTTGAACATTTGCCTGTTTCTTACACCAGTTCAGTACTATATGTTGCTCCACTGTTTCGTGAAAATGAGGCCAGCCTATCTGTCGATAAAGATAGAGTTGAGTTTGTATTTTAAAAATAAACACGGCTTACAAAAATGTTGAGTCAAAAGTAGCAGTTTATCAACATAGCGCTTTACCGAGCCGTGATAAACCCTGACTCTCAAAGAGAACAGTGTGCGGTGGGATTTTTCAGGTTCAGTATTACACGGGATATTGTTCGAAGCCACAAAGCGTCTACATCGCTTTAATGATATTCTTTTGGAACATCCGATTAAAAAAAAAAAAAAGCACTGTTCAGTATGTTACGTTTCAGACAGGTACATAAATCATTACATATGCGTTATTTATTAGCATATTTTACAGAGACATATCACTGTTTTTACTGTGACCATTTAAGCCAGTCACATAGATTGTATTAGTAGAAGACTCGTGTGACCGAAGACCATACACAACAGAAAACAACGCCGGCAAGGTCCTCATTGAAGAAATAAATTGAGAACAGAGAAATATCAACACCGACAGGGAGATTCTCCAGAAACTACAGAGCACAGACAGATGCCCTCAGAGGTGCAGCAGAACCCGTCACGAGAGAACAAAATGTCCAAGAAAACTGTTTCTCACGGACGCAAGGACAGTAATAACAGCACTGGAGAGTCACCAAATTAAAAAAAAAATCAATGACATACAAACAGAAATGCACCAGTTACACATACAATTCAAAAGAATAATAATACAGTGGATCCCATCCCAATGTGGTATACCCAGAAAAGAAACAGCAGGCATCCCAGCGAAAGGAGGTAAGAACCACAGATACATCATATGGGGAGGCCAAAACATTGATAAATCTCAACTACAAGAAGAAATGGGAGAAAGAGCACCCAGACCATCGTAGAAATGATGCCTACTACCAGCTAAACACAGAAGAACAAATCATCATCCTAAGGCTACGTACCAGACACAGCAGACTAAGAACAACATCAACTGATGAATGTTCATGTGGCACCAATAAGATGAGAGCAGATCACATACTGCAGGAGTGTCCAATAAATTAGAAGGCAAGTATGGCCAACTACTACACCAGTCCAAAACAAACTGTTTGGGGATGTCCACGTCTTCTAGATGATAAAAAACTACTTCAAAATTATACAAATCGATGGCTGAAACTGTTCAAAGAAGAAGAAGAAGAAGACAGAACACGGCGGAGTCTTGTTCCATTATCGCTACCCAGCACCACCTCAGCAGTACACCTGTAAACTCGGCACGCAGTGGTGATAAAAATTGCTCATGAAAACGGAGTATGTCTGCCTGCATAGCGAAGTGTACTGAATTAGTCAGTGCATGTGACTGTTACCAGACGCAGATATTACAAGGAGTTCATTTTCATGAACACGAGACAGAATCTCAGCAACAGGATAAGCAACAAAAAAGATCCTCAAGAAAAGGGAGCCCAGCAGACACAAACTTCGCCAAAATGAACTGCTTTATAGCCGCCTTTTAAAGGTTAAATGAGCGATTATACAGTGTTGTTAGTTACGTAGAAAGGGCCATCATCCATGCACTCCACATCCAATCTCCTCTTCGATTTTTATTTACAGTTGATGAGTCATTAATTATTACAAACCGTAGACGCGTTTCGCCATTACAAAAAGCATGATACGAAGCTTTGTAACATCTAAGTGTGCCACTGGAGATTACTGGCAACCAATTAAAAAAATATTAAGCCTGACACAATAGGGGAAAGCCCGCTATTTGCATAACAGGACATTATGTAGTTATAAGTTTCATCTTTCCAAGTATGAAATTATGTTCTATTTGACTTTCAAATAGTGATGCAGTTTTGACCGATAGAACACTACGTGTCTTTAAGTGATTTAGGAAGCGAAACAAGAAGTGTCTTTATAAAATCGTCATCATATACACAGGTAAGATTAATGTGGTTTTTTTTAACGTTACCTTGGGTTTAATGTGTGTGTGTGTGTGTATATATATATATAATATACACACATACATACGCACACATACATACACACGCACTTTAACAGCACCACATTGTCAAGAATATCATGGGAACAAAGGGCAGTCATTTTTCTTCAGAAAATGATAAGCTATTTCTAGAAATGGTATAATGAGCCGCTGTGGTAACACAAATGATACTATATATAACTTATCTGACAGGTCATATGATCTCAGAAACAACAAGTTAACAAGCTCGATAAATGTTTGCGCCATGTTAATATTTGCAGAAGTTCTCTGGAGTGAGAAGTTTTATTGTAAGGCATTTATTGGGGTTAGGGAATATAGCTGTAAAATCTCTGTAAAAGTTGTGACAGCTGACACTGAGAATTGTTCAGCAAACACAACTGTTGTTACAGAACTTCTTTGAAAAGTTTTAAACCGTTCCTGAAATTAAATGTTCTGTACTAAAAACACAACATTAACTTAAATGTAATATTTTAAAATGCAATGTTATGTTTCATGATGAAATAGGTTTGAATCTGAGTTTAGCAGATATATTCATCAATCATAAGACAACTCATAGTGCACTGCTACTGATATGAATTTTTATAAATAGGAAACAATGAGGCTTTTGCACAGTATTGTATGGTTAGACCTTGGAAAAAATCATAGACTATGTTTAGAATTTTGTTGAGGTCTGTCCATACAAAACTGTTTTCTATTACACCATTGATAAACAAATACAATGTTTGAGAATCACTAGAGAACTAGCTAAGGAAAAAAATAAAAAGGAGTTCTATTTCACTTGAACTAGTTATATTTCCAAAATGAATTCTGTTTTGCTTCAGCTTAAAAAATAAAGATTTTGATCTTTGTTGTAGTGGGTTGTCTTTCAAAACTAATCTCATATAAAAAACAAAAAAGGACAGCAATGAAGATGTGCTATAGTGTTAACAGTAGACCTTGTCTGCCTTATTGATTTCAGGTCTATCTTTTGATGTTTGCACTTCTGGTTAATTACAGTATAATTATCAATAAAAGTTAATTTTAAAGATCATGTGTGAAATTTGTTGATTGAAAGGTGAGAAGTGGTTTTAGTTTGGTTGTAGTGTATTAGTATAGACCCAATCTCATTTTCATATGGTAGTTCATGCTGCTGTAATAGGACTCATTCTTTTATTTCTTGTGTATAGATCTTCAGATATCAACCTGGATATTTTCAATAAAAGCAAAAATACTCTTAATCTTTCCCATGGGTTTGTCATAGAAGAATACTTACACAGACCATAATAACTTTCTCATTTTCACAAGCTGGAGTATTCTTGTGATGGGTACACTGCTGCCACTTTGTCGATGTTACAGACTTTTTTTGGTAATTGGAAGCTTGTTCTCCTTCTCAGTGACTTAGATTGTTCTTCTTCTTTAGTGATTTTTCTTGTTCTCCTTCGTTAGTGACTTTGTTCTCCTTCTTTAGTGATTTAGCTTGTTCTCCTTCTTTAGTGAATTTGTTCTCCTTCTTTAGTGATTGTGTTCTCCTTCTTTAGTGACTTTGTTCTCCTTCTTTAGTGACTTAGCTTGTTCTCTTTCTTAGTGACTTTGTTCTCCTCCTCAGTGACTTAGATTGTTCTTCTTCTTTAGTGATTTTTCTTGTTCTCTTTCTTTAGTGACTTTGTTCTCCTTCTTTAGTGATTTAGCTTGCTCTCCTTCTTTAGTGACTTTGTTCTCCTTCTTTAGTGATTGTGTTCTCCTTCTTTAGTGATTTTGTTCTCCTTCTTTAGTGACTTTGTTCTCCTTCTTTAGTGATTGTGTTCTCCTTCTTTAGTGATTGTGTTCTCCTTCTTTAGTGATTTTGTTCTCCTTCTTTAGTGATTGTGTTCTCCTTCTTTAGTGATTGTGTTCTCCTTCTTTAGTGACTGTGTTCTCCTTCTTTAGTGACTTTGTTCTCCTTCTTTAGTGATTGTGTTCTCCTTCTTTAGTGATTGAGCTTGTTCTCCTTCTTTAGTGACTTTGTTCTCCTTCTTTAGTGATTTTGTTCTCCTTCTTTAGTGATTGAGCTTGTTCTCCTTCTTTAGTGATTGAGCTTGCTCTCCTTCTTTAGTGACTTTGTTCTCCTTCTTTAGTGATTGTGTTCTCCTTCTTTAGTGATTGAGCTTGTTGTCCTTCTTTAGTGACTTTGTTCTCCTTCTTTAGTGATTGTGTTCTCCTTCTTTAGTGACTTTGCTTGTTCTCTTTCTTAGTGACTTTGTTCTCCTCCTCAGTGGCGTAGCTTATTCTCCTTCTCTGTCTGGTATGTCCTGTGCAGTCTGAATGTTGGAATTTGTTCTCTTCACCTGAGTTGGTAAAATCGATCACATTTTTAGTTGCCAAAGGCACTGTCTCCCTACTTATTTCAAAATAATGTAATGGTAGTTTTAGCCTCAAGAAAAAGAAGTCGATCACATGAAACTCTAAAGAGGACATTGTTAAGACAGACCAGGTCTTACATCCTTCCCATGCCGTTACATAGGGGTCGCATGGTAGTTCACTAAGTTTTCCTGTTTTCAGCGAGCTTTTCAACCTCATCAAAGGATTTTATGCCTACCAATTTGGCATAATTAGTAATAAACAGGGGAGCAGAAGTAAGGGTAGACCAAAAGAGACATGGAGAAGAACAACAGAAAGGATGTTGAGCAATAGAGGGCTCACCTGGGCAAGAGCAGAAAAAAAGGCGAAGGACAGGCATTTGTGGAAAACCCTTGCGGAAGCCCCATGTGCCCTGGGCACTTAAGGTTCAGAGAGAGAGAGAGAGAGAGTAATAAACTAAAATAATTGTGTAATAAACTAATTAGTTTTACAAGGTGGCAGAAGGAGTGAGTCAAGTGAGAAAAAACAAATAGAAAGTATGAAAGTGAGATGAGAATGTATAAATAAAAAACATGCAACATCCGATATTTCAGCATGAGCCTTTTTTGAGGATTACATACACAAACGAGACAAAAAACTTGTGGATGAGTTCGTTGATTGTGTCACTAAGACTGGTCTTTCTCTTTCTGCTACTCATCTTCACATCCGTGACAGCTGCTTAGGGAAGCCATCCTTTTTTACTACTTCACTGGTGGCGAGATTCTTCAGCTGCCGTGCTTGAGGGAAACTCCTCCTGGCCCGTGAAGAAAAATGCGACTAGGGTTGCCGCGCAATGGTGAAGGAAAGGATTAAGTGAAGTAACCAGTAGTATCGAGGTCAGTACTACTCAAATCATGGCACCTCTGCTCTAGAGGCCAGCCAGCTCCATCCTGGTCACAACTAGGAAGGGTAGTGGCCACGACCACAAAATGGTGAAGTCGGAGACACTAGACCAGTGCAGTCTAGATAGGCAACCACCTCTCACCTGACTGGGATGTATGTGTATCCTAATCACGCTGAGGTTTTCCGGTGAGAAAGTCAAACTCTAAACTGGTGCAACGAAAACCACGGTGTCACGCTGTCCCATTTCTACGACCCACCAAGAATTCAGGCCCAAGCCCCGCGACACATTGAGGACCACAGGAGTAAATTCAGCAGGATCATGGGGCGATCTTGGTGGTAGAAGCAAATGAAAAAGAAGACTGCAGTCACCATCCCTTTTATCTGTCATGTTCCACATGATAGCTTGTTTTGGGATTCTCCCATTGTTTTTTCTCCTCACATGGCCAATATATGTCAATCTCCTTTTCCTGATCACCCATAATACAGGTTATTGTTCACTCATCTGCCTTATCTCTGAGTTTTCTTGAATTTGTTCCACTTTATACTGAGTATTTTCCTTACTCATTTGTTTTTAAAAGAGTCTGATTTGTTGTCAATTTCTTTAGTTGTTTTCCAGCTTTCACATGCATAAATGAGGTTGGATATTAGATTTGAAGTGAACAATCTTAACTTGGTTTTTTTTTTGGTGCTTATAACTTTTGAGTGCTGTATGTTCTCAAGATTCTTGAAGGTCAGTGCCACTTTTGCAATTCTAAAGTCTGTTCTGGTGTCACCATCCTGGTCTATATAGCTGTCTATATATAGTAAACTGGTTTACTTCTTCAACAGCTGTTCCTTCTATGTATTTTTTTTCCTTCTTGATTAATGGAAAGTTTCATTATTTTTTCCTTGTTAATTTCAAGTCCTATTTTTCTAGCCAGTGAAGACAGGGTTTCTATTTTTTTTTTTTGGCATCGAATTCACATGTCGTCTGCAAAATCAAGATCTTCTAGTTGGTTTCCATTTACCCAACCAATGTCCATTTTGCCTGAGGAACATTTTTTCATTATGAAGTCTATAGTAATTCTAAAAAGCAAGGGAGATAGTATACACTGTTGTTTCAATCAAATTAGTAGGCATAAAATCCCACGATGAGGTAAAAAAAGACTCACTGAAAACAGAAAAACTTTGTGAACTACCATGTGAGCCCAATGTGACGTTTAACGGCACGGGAAGGATGTAAGATAGCTTTTTTTTTTTTTGTAAGTAGTTTTAGTCTCATGACTCATCCCTGTATTGTTTTGGGACATGAAACCCTCATGTTTTTCTTAATTAGTCTGCTTGTTCATTTCTCTAAATGCTGCTTGGCAGGGATCAGCTAACTGTAAAATTAGCTTTTCTCAGAACCACTCCGAGAACTGAGGAAAATGCTGTGGACGAGTGCACATTAGATTTAATGCCTTTGTTCATTTGACAGTGGTGGAGAGCATTAAATAAAAGAATGGTTATAGTTGCTGAAGAATCTTTTTCACTTCAGTATCGGATGCAAAGAACACCAGACTCAATGTTGCAGAGAGAGAGAGAGATCAGCAACGGGAGCACAGGAATTAACAAAGATGGTTTTATGGAAATGAACTCCATGTGATTCCTATTTTCATAACTTATCACTATGTTTATTTTTAGAACTATATAATTCCTACTCAGTGTAACTTACAGAACAGGTTCATTCTATTTTAAGCCTGAGCATGGGTGTGGACATTTGTTGTGTAAATAGTAAATTAATTAATATTTTATATATCTCCAGATCTTCACCACTGCTATATAACCATGAGTGAATATTGCTATACAGTCATTGATCTGCATCCAAGCAGAGCACAACTTCAAGAACTCCATGAGGAGAACAGGCAGCTGAGATTAGAAAATAAACTGTGTAGAACAACAATTTCTACTTTGGCATTTAAGCTTCACATCAGCGGGGAAAGAGAGAGTGATCTTCGTCAAGAAGTGGAACAGCTAAGAGAAAACTTGGCTGCTGAAAAAACAAGAGCTTCAGAGAATGCAGAACAAGTGGCTTTCCAAAAACAAACAATTCAAGCGCTGCAGCTTCAGCTTGTGCAGCTAAAAGCTGAAAAGACTGAGCCATATGATGGAGTAGTACAGAGCCCGTTGAAAATGCAAGATTTAGAACTGGAGAACAGTGCTCTGCGTTATTTGATTAATAAAACGAAGCAGGTAAAATGGGTATTACAGTCTCTCTCTCTCTCTGAACCTTAAGTGCCCAGGGCACATGGGGCTTCCGCAAGGGTTTTCCACAAATGCCTGTCTTTCGCCTTTTTTTCTGCTCTTGCCCAGGTGAGCCCTCTATTGCTCAACATCCTTTCGGGTATTACAGTAAGCAAACATAAAAGTGCACCTATCAGTCATTGTTATTTAAGCAACATTCACCAACATCCATTTTTTAACTTTTAGACTACTGAATGACATAAATATTACAAGAATGGTTTTAAAAAAAAATATTACTCATTTATGACTCACATGTTTTACTGGGAAATGATACCATGCTTGATCAATAGTACAATGAAACCATATGTCTGAAGTTATTTCTGTCGTAGTAACTGGTGAGCATCCATGTTTGGCATTGATACCACAGGATTGGGGTGAAAGAATTGTTTT
The DNA here is from genome assembly GCA_009760885.1 of Achatina immaculata. NCBI lineage: Eukaryota > Metazoa > Mollusca > Gastropoda > Stylommatophora > Achatinidae > Lissachatina > Lissachatina immaculata. Next base: position 46,533,111 of record CM019720.1, on the reverse strand, counting down.
TTGGTGTGCATGGAGATATTTGGATGTTTTAGGATTGGCACAAGTTTTCTCTTATATTTCTCTTGGGCAATGGAAAATGTGAAATGGATGCAGGAAAAAAAAACAGATTCCCTATCTTCCTTGACTAGCAAAATAGGACTTGAAATTAACAAGGAAAAAATAATGAAACTTCCCATTAATCAAGAAGGAAACATATGTGTAGAAGAAACAGTTGTTGAAGAAGTAAACCAGTTTGCATACCTCAGCAGCTATATAGACCAGGATGGTGACACCAGAACAGAAGTTAGAATTAGAATTTGCAAAAGTAGCACTGTCCTTCAAAAATCTTGAGAACATATGGAATTCAAAAGTTATAACCACAAAAACCAAGTTAAGATTATTCAAGTCAAATGTGACATCCATCCTCATTTATGCATGCGAAAGCTGGAAATCAACTAAAGAAACAGACAAGAAATTAGACTTTTTTGAAAACAAATGCCTAAGGAAAATGCTCAGTATAAAGTGGAACGAATTCAAGAACAACGCAGAGATAAGACAGATGAGCAAACAACAGCCTGTCTCATGGGTGATCAGGAAAAGAAGATGTACATATGTTGGCCATGTGATGAGAAGAAACAATCAGAGCATAACAAAACAAGCTATCAAGTGGAGCACAACAGGCCAAAGAAAAAGGTTGACTGCTTGACACTCTAAAGAGGACATTGTTAAGAGAAGCCAGTTTAGTGGGCATAACATCCCTTGATGAGGTTGAAAGACTTGCCGAAAACAGGAAAACTTGGCAAACAACTATGCGAGCCATATGTGACATTTAATGGCCCAGGAAGGATGTAAGAATCTAAAAAAGAGAGGTACAAACTTTAGAGAAAGGACACTAAAAGAAAATGTATAAGCAAGCAACAATAGATATATATGTCTCTTGCAATTTATTGTTAGAAGCTTAAAAAAAAGTCCTTATGAATATCTTATTTAAAATGTAATCTGTAAAAGGTATTAATTCTGCACATATTTGTTTAATCAGGAAGAGACAAAGCTGCTACAGGAGAATCAAGACCTGCGTGATAGACAGCTGAGGTCTAGTCTTCCAAATATTGCCGGCATCACTGAAAGCAACATCCTGTTACCAGTGATAAAATGTGGCAGATTTGTGGTAAATAAAAGACGTTTGGAGTGTATAAAGTGTCATCAGTCATTTGACTCTTTAACAGATATGGAAAGTACAAAATGTCACTTTCATCCTGCACGCCCTACAGTCACAGGTGAATCATCATTGTAATACTTCTGTATTTGAAGACCAGTGTGTAATATTTTATTAGATGAGAAACTTAGGAGATGAGTTATGCATAGCTGACATTGTAAAGATCTTGAAAACACAGGCAAATAAATTCGGAGTAGGTTACCATTGAGACAATAAAAAAAAACCCCAAGCTTTTTGATAAACTCCACCCTTATGGGAAATGACTATGGGATAAAAATAAAGTGAAAATACGATTGAAGAATCTGCTGTATCTCATTCTAATTGCAAAACTGATGTTATTAGCAGCTGATGTTATGAAAATCTTTGACCAAAGGCATCAAATTTGGAAGAGACTAGGCTTTTGAATTTTACTTTTAGCTCCATGAACCATAGCAAGCTCCATTACCATGAGAAACAATATATTATAGGATAGAATATGGGGTGGGGGTGAACCAATCTGTAAGAGAACTGGTCAAAATATACTACTATGGTCTGTTTAGCAGTATCTATGCTACTACAATTTACTGATGATGTAACCAAGCCTTTTTGGGTGGGAGGTGTCCAAATAGTGTAATGCTTTGAAGCCTGGAGGTTTTTCACTCATTTTTATGATAGGCCCTTAAAACTGTGGGGGGGAGAAGAGAAAGATTTTGCACGGACTTAAGTGATCTTCTGGTTTAGTAGTTCAATTTTGCTGAAAGGACAAACTATAACTCTATATATATTTGTAAGTATTCTAACAAATAAAGGATAAATACTTCTTCTGAAAGTGAAGGAGAAAGTATTACAGTGCTATAAAGAGCCAGTAATGCTGTATAGTTGTGAAACATGGACAATAGATGACAGATAAATTGGAAGCAAAAAAAAAAAAAGCAGTTTGGGGGGGGGGGGGGGAAATGCAGCAAACACATTGGAACAGTCAGACAAAATTTCTTGGAAATTTTATGAGAAGACAGAAGTTAGAGAACTTGGTAATGACAGAAAAATTCAAGGGAGAAAAAAAGGACAGGCAGGCCAAGAGAAAAAATATCTCAGTAGACCCACCATTTGCTATGGAAAAAAAAGTGTCTGAAATGATCAAAAGCACCAAGGATCATACAAAAGGGAAAATCAAGAGTGCCACTGTAATATAACAGGGGACATAACAAGTGCATCAATGTGTTTTCCATAAAGCATATGTGATTACTGTGAAGGGTTAAAGGGAATATATGAACTGACTGTGAAATTGTAAACAGCAACTTGAACTAATTTATATAAATTAGAACTATTTCATGTGTGAAAAATGGGTCGCAAGTGAAAAGTATTGTTGAAAATTTAACAGAACATAAATGTAGCTACTGGCAAGGCCCTAATTACCTTACACTCTTGTCTTCAATTTTACAGCCAACAGATGCTACTATTGGACATGCTGTGAATCTGAAGCAGTTGGCAAATCATGTCCTGGATGTAAAGAAGGAGAACACATCGCAAAACCAGACTGACAGATTATTTTCTGGAATAGCACTTCACAGATTGTGATTTGTTAATTTCTTTACTGTTCAGAGATATCATCTCCTGTATATTCACCTATGCAGTAAGACCAATACCAAGTACCGTCTTCCATATGTGATCTTTTTTTAAAAAAAAAAATTACATCTTTCTTAGTGGTGGAGGATTTTCTGTGCTATAAGTTAATGTTTCTTAGTTGCAGCTGCCATGACTTTACTTATCTTTTATAGTCTAATCAGTTTGGAAATGCAAACATTCTTCAGATGTGGGGTAAAATGTTATTAGTTTTTTGGGTATTTTAATAAGAAATGTTCAGCTGTTCCCTACTCACCATACTTGCTTTTTTTGGGGGATATAATTACTGATTCAGCTTTGAAGCATATTCTCTCCCCCCCCCCCCCCCCCCCCATTTGAACGATGAAGCAGGATCATTTAGATCTTTCCTATACAACTAGGTGCTTACCTAAATCCAGATGCATTTTCAATATCTGTTTCAAAGAAAAAGTGCTTTTAAAACAATCTGCGTCATTCTGCCTCATCAAAACATCTTATGTGGAAGCTATGAATAAACCATAACTGGATTATAAAATTTCTAGATTCAAAAGTTGAAATGACTAGATTAACTGAACGAAATCTGGGATGATAAATGCGGCCAGGCGTGATGCTGACCATACGACACTTTCATGTGCCAAATGTTGTGGAAATATGGGGACAACGCCTTAATAACATGGAAACAGGAATTTTATCTTTACATATATATTCACTAAGTACATAGAAATAACATATAAGAATAAGCATATTTTTGCAGTGCCAACTTTTTAAATGAAATTACCATACACCCTGTGTAGCATACTCGTATGAATTATTTCCAAGCAGAATTCTAAAGAGCATCCGTTTTGTTCTTTTACTAGTGGACAATGTTTTTTTTAAATGGTTACTAAGGAAGAGATAGTTGGGTTCAAGACTGCAGGCTTTAAAAAAAAAATGACTCCATCATCTTATATCATCAGTGATGCACCTTTTCTTGCATTCTTTTTTGTTTGTTTAATGATATTGTGTAAACAGATTCCACTGCTGAAATGTTGGAAAACACATTCCAGAAATGCATGTACGGTGGCAATCATGAATATAATATAAACATATAATCCTTCCATTATTTTTGTAAATGACGACATATTTTGAGAAGAATATTGTCTGTACTATTTTAAATGATGTGTAATATTTGCTCCTGTTCTTGCCCAATCTGAGCCTTCTTATCATTTATTCTAGAGGGTTGGCCATGAAAAACCTGTCAATCTCATGTTTTACACAGCAAGGTTTCAATTTCTTACAAATGACAAAGCCATCACAGAATATGTGAATCAAGCAGGTTTTTCATGGCCCACCCTGTAACTTTCCTTGCTTTGGATGGCTTATGAACATCAGTAATTGCCATAGGTTCAGATTTAGAAAGTGCAAACACTGCTTGCCCAGTTATGCAGTTGCAACATTGATAGAATGAGCTCTGTGGCAGTTGCAACATTGATAGAATGAGCTGGAGAACTGACAGGAGAAGGGGCGAAGGCGAATATCTTGCGCCTGAAAACCAGACGTTTCGGGTAGATAGCTCATCTACCGCTGCTGGCGAGATTCTTTAGCTGCCGTGCATGGAGTGGGGCTCCTCCTGGCCAGTGAAGAAAGGTGCAAATGGGGTTGCCGCGCAGCACCACCATGGAAAAGGTGAAAGAAAGGATTAAGCGAAGTAAACAGTAGTCAAATCATGGAACCTCTGGTCTGGAGGTTGGCCACGCCCTATGTGCACTCATATCAGATGAAATGCCTGAACCGGCTTAACCCAGAGGTTTAGACATTGCTGGCGAGATTCTTTGGATGCCGCACATGGAGTGAAACTCCTACCGGCCAGTGAAGAAAATATGAAAAAGAAATTAGGGTTGCTGTGCGGTGCTGATAAGGATAAAGTGAAGCTTAGCTGGTACGTCCAGTGGTTTCGCAGCGAGAGCTACTCATACACTGCACCTCTGCTCTAGAGGCCGGCCACGTCCTATATACAAAGATACTGGTGAAATATGCATAAACTGGCTTAAACCAGGGGTGAAACTGATGGCTACTCATGTCATGGTACCTCCGTTCTAGAGGTCGTTCATGCCCTAAACACCCCCATACTGGGATAATATGCCTAAACCACCTTAACCCAGGGGTGAAACTTACTAGTGGTGAGGATTCATCCTCCTGGACAAAATCTCCATCTTGGACACAACTAGGAAGGGTAGCGGCCACAACCAGAAAATGCTGAAGTCAGAGACACTGGACCAGTGCAGTCTAGATAGGCAACCACCTCTCACCTGGTGGAAATATATGTGTATCCTAATCATGCTGAGGTTTTCTGGTGAGAAAGTCCAACTCTAGGCTGAATGGGCAACCACCTCTAACCCGGCGGGGGTTTGCTAATATCCAAACCACGACGAGGTTTTCCACTGAGAAAGTCCAACTGTAGATTAAATTGGTGCAATGAAAACCATGGTGTCACACAATTCCGCTTCTGCGACCCACCAAGAATTCTGGCCTCTGAACCTCTTGTGATCCTCTCGGGGACCACGAGACCTATCGAGGACCACAGGAGTAAATTCAGCAGGATCATGGGGGGGTCCTTGGTGGTGGAAGCGAACAAAGAAGAAGACTTCTCAGTAAAAGTTTCATTTTTTTAGATTATTTCCCAGTGATTTTTTTAAAGTACAAAAAAATGTTCATTTGTCATGGATTTTGTTTAGTAGTTATAGGTTAAAAGGTAGTAAGCTGAACATGAAAAATGTTTTACTGTGAATATAAATGCACATCTGTGTTAAAGATTGTCATTATACAAATCTATCTGAAGAATGGAACAGTAAATTTTGTCAATAAAACATCCCAGACATGAAGTGATCTTAACAGATCAGACTATGATTTAATATGTTAAAAAGTTTTAGACATAAAATGAGCAAAACCAAAATTAAAAACAGGACTGCACAATTAAGCATGCCCCGGAGTTACTGTATAGGACAATTCAACATTCATGCCAATTAAAAATGAATTTTCATGTTTGCAAGCTGGGAATTGAAGGACATCTTGCAAATTTTGTACTTTTTATCAAGAATGGGAAACTTGGCTTTATATATATTGCATGCTATAGGGGTGTGAAGTTTAGTGCCTTCACATTTCTAGGCCATTACAGCATTTGAGGTAGGGATGCAAATGCCTGTCTTCACTGCCTTTGTTTTCCCACAGAAAAACCCCACCAGGTACACATTTTACGAGGCAGGTTTGACCCCTGTGCTGGTCAGTCCAAAAACTTTCACACAAATGCTAAATGAACCAAGGACCTTCTGATCAGCAGGTGAGTGCATTAACCACTACACCACCATATAAGGTGTGCACACAGAGACAGTGGGTAAAATATACTTTCTATTAATAATTTTGAATTTGTAACTTTGGTACCAAAGAAAAAATTTTTTAACAAATTACAACTGGAGGAAATTTCTTCTTATCAATTTACAGTGAAACCCACTGCAATGTAATTTGTGATGTACACAATTCTGAGCAAGAGCTGAGAGTTTCTTTATGTGAATTTTCCAGAAGTGATGTAATATTAAAAACAAAGAAACTATATGACTTGGATCACAGACTGAGGAAAAAATTCACCCTCGGACCAATCCAAAAGCATATGGACATAACTAAATCTGGTTATTTAGAAAAGCACACCAGGCAGTGCTGATCAAGTAAAGAAAACAACCAACTGCACATAGCAGCATTAAGTTACATGGCATGGAAACACTATGAATCAGGCAAAAAGAGTGTTACTGATGGCAGTTGGAGACAACATCTAAAAAAAACTTTTTTTTTTGGTTACAAATGAACAATACAATACAAGAAAAAAAAGGAATAAGAATTACTCCAACATTTAAAGTGAGATCTACATGCTGCAAGTTAAAAAGAAAAGGCATCATATGTGCCATTCTGAAGACCATAGAGAAACTGACAGAACTGGCTTTTCCAGTATCATAATTTGACCAATTATATATTAACATTTTCAAGAAAAATGGAAGGCCACTCTCTGTGGATCTCTCACATTAACTTCATGTAGATATGTGACAGAGTTTGGGTCAAGACAAAGAACACCAGATGTCCACAACTATTCCTCCAGCTGACTGTTCTGTTCCACAAAGATATGAAGGGGCCAACATAATGCTTAATGATCATATAGCTTATAATTCTGAGATTAAAAAAAAGCATGACTAACATTCTCTAAGCACCATCACAAATGGCATACCATTTACCTATTGTGATCTTGAGTTGTTAAAAAAAAGTAATGAACCTTTATCTAGATTATTCTTGCTAATGATACACTGCATTCAGTAATGACAGGCCATTAAACATATTTTCACAGGATATGAGTGCCAAGAGACTATTTTAGTTTTTTTTTAAAATTTGTACAAGGGAAATTACAAGAACAACCACCATCCACAAAACACAAATATAAATTTAAACAAAAATTCAGGTAAAACACCTAACATGTTTATATGTCTAGATCACTCATGGTTATGTTTCACTAGACAAATCAATATACAAATGGGAAGAGCAGCTATCACATCTGATAGCTATGAAACGGTGGGATATAATTTTATTTGTGCAGTAGATAGGACCTTCCTATGATTGCTGTTTGGGCGAAGATAGCTGCAAGACATTGCTGATGATCTGCAAATGGATGCATCAGCAGCAGGCCATCTTGCTCACAACTGAGAGGCCTACAGGAGTGCTGTTAGGGAGGCAAAGTTCCACAAGGGACATGCAAATGAATGAATGAGATAGGACCTCCAAAGAAAAAGAGGCACACCGCGTGAAACTCTGAAGAGGACATTGTTAAGAGAGGCCAAATTAATAGGCATAAAATACCTTGATGAGGTTGAAAGACTTGCTGAAGACAGGAAAAATTGGGGAACTACCCTGCGAGCCCTATGTGACGTTTAACAGCACAGGAAGGATATAAGATAAGAAGATAGGACCTCACAACACACATATCTGTTATAGCTTCAGTCAACCGTACTAAATCAATTTTGAGAGAAATTACTCAGCTTGTAATGTCCAGCACCTCCCACTGATCTCTAAAATCCATCTTCTTCGGCTTCGTTAAGAAGGGTGGACAAGACACCCAAGAACTTTTCCAAACACAAAAAAAAAAAGGTACAAATTTAAGCAGCACAAATTAATCAACAATCATTTACTTCTTTCTAAGTTTATTAAACTTATGCTTAAGTGATTTCAAATTGACCTTTGACTCATCTGTGCTTTTCATTTTCTTCTGAGGTGGCCCTGAAGGTTCCTCAGGAGCTATGAAAGACTTGTCCCTTTTTTGCTGGCGCTCTTGTTTCGATTGCTTCTGCTTCTGTTTCCTTATTTCTGCCTTTCGTTGCTTTCTCTCCTGTTCCTTGAGGAAATATTCTCCTGATGCAAGTTCTTTATCAACTTTGGATTCCTGCTGGGGAGGTGGGAATGGTGTATATGGCTTTTTAACTTTCTTTCTCAAAGGTTGCTTTCGCTTACTTATATTCTTGTTTTTATACTGTGGCAGATATGGCTCCCAGTTCTTGTCAAGCATTTCTGGGTTCTTTGCTAGATCGTGCTTTTCCATTATGGTACGAATTGTGAAGAAAGGGTGAATGTTATTCATGCAGTCTTGAACGATTTTTCTGACTTCCTTGAGTCCTGCATAGGGACCAAGTGCCGCCACAGTATTGCCTTGCACAGCTACATAACAGTCTGTGAGACACTCAATTGCCTTCAGTGTGGTACCACCCGGGCCAATCAGTCTTTTCCTACGCTTGATAAACCGTTCTTTGTTGGCTACCATTGAGCCAATTTTAATAATGTCACATGCCACATCATCCTCTAAAACCTTTTTTGCTTGCTCAAGATCAACACTGCGGGCAAGCAGCGTGATAAGGTCCCTGGCTTTAATGATCATATATGGATCATAAGTCTTTCTGGTTGTCTTTACACTGAGACTTCCCTTGATCAAGTCCATCTCAGGCTCAATGCCGTGTTCAGCCAACACCTCTTTGACAAGAGGCCATACTTTTGACAGGTACATCTCTCGATATTTGGGGAAGAGAACAGAGAAGGAGCTCTCTGAAATGGAAATGACAACAAAAAAAAGAAAAGTGTAATTGTATAATCCTTCAAACTAGACATTTGAATACAACATGGAAATGTTCACAGAAACAAATTCTCATATTTTTTTTTTAAAGAGTATTGCCCTATATCATTAACAACACAGGGGATTTAGTTTTAGAGTCCATACTTTCCTTGACCAGTTTGCACTCTAGAAGCTGATGTGGTCAGCATTATGCTTGGCTTGTAAATATATTTAAATCCAATAATTAAAAAAAAAAAAACAACCTTAACAAGCGCTATGAATGTAGCTATAGCTATTTTCACTTTATCACAGTGTAAACATCCATTGAAATGATATCACCATTCAAGAATTTAAAAAAACATGTACCGAAAGTAAAAGGAATCTTACAGAAATCATTATTTATTATAGCAAGAAAATAGAAACAATGGGTTTATCACAATGTTGTTCAAGTACATGGAATAATTTTATGACAAGTACATAGGTTCAACATCCTGAACACAATAATAACACTGGATGGAAAATAAGTACACCAAGCCAGAACAGGTATGCAGAAAAAAACAAAGTACTAAAATGCTACATTCAATGTATTTTACCATATGGGAACAAATTGTGCAAAACAGACCAATGCAAAGAACATTAGACAGAGTAGAGATGTGATGTCTTAGAAGAAAGTTAAGAGTGTCATAGATAATTAAGGAACAGATATTTCACAAACAAAAGAATGGAATCTAATTAAACCCATAAGAATATGACAAACAATATTCATTGGAATATAATGAAAAGGAGAGGATTAAAAAAAAAGAGAAAAGTTAAATGGAAAGAAAGCTATTTAAAAAAAAATTCTAAGCAAGAAAGCATGGACAGTGTTAACATGATGGCATGAAAAAAAAAATCACTCAGCCAATGGAAAACATCAAAGATTAAGATCTGTGGAGAAGCATCATCAAATACACCCGAGGGCTAGGACTTCTAATTTTATAATATTTCTATACTGTTTGATCTAGACCATTTATACAAATCAGCCATTAGTATTTGTAATCTGATAGCTCAATCACTTTACACAAGTTTAAATTATATTCACATATTAAAAAACTGATGAAAAATTAAACCCTTAGCTTTTTTTTGGTATCTTCCATGTAAGACTTGTTCGAACTCCATGTAACTGCGAGCTGTTGTTCTTTGCAGCCGATGCTGTAGAGATGTTGAGGCACAGCATCGTATCGGTGTGGGAGCGGGTATGGTGGCTACTTTTTCAGTCCTGGAGCAATGCTAAAAGGCAGGGGGTGTGCAATGTTTCTTTAGCAGACTCCACCACCATGGGGACTATGGCGATCCCTGCTCTGTTAGCCAGACTATGCCTGTTACTGGGGGTACCACAGAGGTGGGACAAGGTCTTGGTCAGTTATGGTTCACTAACCCTGATGCTGGCATATCAGCTATGGGTCACTGATTGCCTCATTGGACAGCGTCTTCACCTCCATGTAAGAAAAAAACAGACATAAAATGCCCCCAAATAGATATAGGTAAACACAATAAGACAAAATAGCTCTTTAATTTTTAAAATCTATTTTTCATGTTTTTATCTATTGTGTTGTTTCTATATGTTGAAAATGACTTGTCAAAATATTGGACTGCTGTATGATCTTCATTTATATGTGCTCATCTTACGTTCTGCCCACTTTCCTCACTCTTTCTATCTTTTTTGTGTGAAAATGAACCATACACCTATCTACTCTATTTCTAGAACCAGTTTTACCACACTGATCACTTCTCTTATCTCTAGACAGATAAAAAGAGCATATATCTAGTCAAAGTCAAAACAAATTATTAACTGGGATGTAGGATATGTAATATTCAATGCTGACTGAACCAGTCATGAGAAAGCCAACATTGCTGGAATCAGCCATGACAGGATCTGTTCAGCAAAGGTTCAGAATCAGACTCTGGTGTCACTGCATTTAGGGCGGCCCCATATATGCTCCGCCGCACGTCATAGGATACATCCAAGAATGTTTTTGCTAACAGGTTCCCATCAAGTACTCTTTTTGATGCGTTTTCTGTCACACAGTTCAGATTTCCTACTAACACCCTTAATTTGTCTAGCTTCATCACTTCACAATTACATTGTTCTTCTATTTATGCTCTTCATTTTGCCGCAGTCTTTCCAATACATGCTGAAATATACGGCAGGATGAGAATGGCAAGGGCGACACTGCTAAAGCCGTATTGTTCAGCAAAAACTAAAAAAAAAAGAAAATTCCGTTTCAAAAGAATCTTCCAAGAAAAATGCGACCATTAGAATACGATAACGTTCCTGAATTATTCAAATTTTCTTCTGAATGCTGCTAAGAGAACTAGAGAACTAAGGAGAGAGAAATACCACTGAAACAATTTATGAGCACAGTTGGCATAGAATTTCTTTTACTGATTCATCACGTGGGGTGTTCAGTCTTCCAGTTAAGAAAAAAAAATCCCTGATTTTACCTGTCAGCAATCCTCTAGGGTTGTCCTCTCTAGTAAATGGTTTGTCCTTCCATCCTTCAGGAACCGTAAGTCTGTCATCTATCGGTTTAGTAGCCATTCTGCATTCCTTTCCTACAGTTCTTGAACAGAACGTTTACGAACTGTGCAGAAGCGGAAACGGATATCGATTTAGTAACCTTGAACTTGTAGTATAAATTATTGTATTGGCATTTTAACTTATTCATTGATGTGACTTGTTATTCCGAAATTCCAAATACATATCTTCAAATATGGTGGAAAATTAATTGAAACAGTGACAGTATTAGAATAATAGTAATGAATACAACATGCAATCTTAATGTAATTTAAAGTTTCAGTATCATTCATACGTTTAATATCTACCATATACATTACTTCATGATGAGCGATGTACTAATTAATAATACGGGTGATAATAATCGCCATTTAAAGATTTAAATTAACTATTTTATTTCTCTTGAAACTATATAATTTATAATGTGGGGATATAAGTCTGGTAACCCATGCAATAAATAGAAAATTTCATCGATATTATAAGTATGTATTCATCGAAGTACTAAAAGGATGAAGTGGTCACGTGACGCCAGCATTGCGGATACGGATACTGCCTCTTCTACTATTATACGGTGTTATTGAGCCATGTAATCAACTCATTAGTGCGTTTCTTATCTGTATTGGGGAAAAAGATTCGGAAGAATTCTTAAGCAGAAACATTCGCTGACTCCACCAAGCCATGTTTTTGACTAGAGCTTTGGAGAAAATTCTTGCAGACAAAGAGATAAAGAAAGCATACCATTCACAACTGAAAAAGGCTTGTGAAGGAGCGCTAGGTAAGTAAACACAGCAAAGATATTTGGAAAAGCTTTGTTCGAGAGGAGTCGTGTTATAGAATGTAATGATTTTCAGGTTCTCATAAAAACTAGTTCAATTTAAATGTAGCCACATTGTCGGACAAATGCAGTTTAAACATATTTGCGCGCTCTGTTCTGCTACAAATCCATAAAATATGTAGACCATCGACTACGCTGATGTTTCTAATTAGTTTTAACACCTGGTAACTATACCCTTCTAGTGGCTCTCTATAGCCTAGATTTGAAAAAAATATATAGAATATTTTTTAAAGGCTTACATTATTGTACATTAATATTCGTTAGTTAGTGATTTTTCAATGTTTATCAAAAGTAGGTGTGGCCGTTTGCGTGGCGGGCGTGTGTACGTGTGTGTGCGCGCGCGAGAGTGCGTGCTCGCTAATCGCCATTGCTGTTGTGTAACTTCTCCTTGGACATAATGAACGAAGTATGTCAAAATTTTTTTAAAAAAAAGAAATTTAACAATTGGCAATAGTGGAAGAGACACATTGCAGCAAGCCAAACATCATATGGGGTTTTGTTGAATCAGTAATGCAGATCCTTTCATCATTATATTTCAGAGTACAGCAAATGATTGATTTCACATTTCTGTGAGCTATATGTGATTTTAAAAATATTTATTTTATATGTAAATATTCTTTTAAATGAGAATGCCCAAAAAAGTTTACATTAAGAAATATACATATTCACTTCCAAATTAAATCTTCACAGTTAAGATGATGTTGAGATTTATGTGAAATATTTACTCCCACCCCCCCCCCCCCCCCCCCCCCAAATTTAATGGCTTTAGCACAACTAGTGGGCCAGTATGTCACAGTATTAAGTAGATCAAATTAACTTCATAACTGGAATGCTTATAATGTTGAATGATCCTCACAGTTTTTTGGAGTATTGTTCAGTGACTGGAAATGAGTCCTGTAATTTGCTGAAAACAACTGCTTAATAAACTTCTAGGTTTCCTTGTATTTAATGATGAAATGGCAGCATGTTTGGCTGAAAAATTGAGTGGAGCTTTTGATAGTAGAAAAGTTGAAAGTATCAGAAGAGTTCCCTACTTGTGATTATTTTGAACTTAAATAGTGAAAAATGGGAGCATGGAGAATAATCACTTAATATGACACATTTGTTACTCTTTTAATGTTTTAAATGATGAGAATAATTACTTAATATGACACAGTTGTCCCAGATGGCACTTAATGATGAGAACAGTCACATAATGTGACACAATTATAATAAATATTGGAGATTTGACTGAAGAGGAAGAGATACATTTGATAGCTGCATGATTTTTTTTTTTAACATTAGAAAACTTTTCAAATTTCATTAGAATTGCAGCTTGTAGTAGCATTATTATTTAGTTTAAATTGTGAAAGATGTTTCTTCAGTGTGTAGAAATTACGGTATCACAGAAGAATCTTCCAGCTTCATTTTATATCAAGCTAGCAAGTTTTATTTGAGTGATTAGAAAATTTATTAGCTGCTAATGTTCTTTGAACATGTCGCTTTGAAGATGGCAGTTATAATTTTTTGTTTGTTTCTTTTTTTTTTTTTTTCTTCAGAACAACTTAAAAATGACAACAAGACAAAGTAAGTATTTCAAGTTACCTGTGATGGATGTGTGTTTAAATTTAGTTTTCACTGTTATCTGCCTTTTAGTTTCCTAGAACTTAGTGAGTGAGTTATTGAATTCAGTTTCCCTGGTCTGGAGTTTGAGGGTGAGGTCTTCTTCTCTCTTTCTCTCCCACCCTTGGTTTCTGTTGTCTATCCACAGTACATTTTTGCATACTCATCTGTCTTTCTGTTGAAGAAGACCCCCCCAGAAAGTAACTGGTAGTGCTTGTAGAGGACTTGTTTACCAAGTGGCATACCAGTTTTCTTATTTTCTTCTTTTTTTTTTCCACATGTTTCTCTAATAAGAAACAAAATCCGCCAACATGCAGTATAAAATTAAATGGAACTATTCTGAAGCAGGTGCAGAAATTCAAATACTTTGGAGCAGTAATAACTTCAGATGGGAAATGCAGAACAGAAATTAGGAATAGAATAGGCCAAGCAAAGGCTGCCTTTCAGAGAATGAGAAACACATCCTTATCAATGAATGTTAGAAAACACATCCTTATCAATGAATGTTAGAAAACGAGTCCTAAATTGCTATATTGAACCTATCTTGTTATATGGAAGTGAATCATGGACAATAGGCAAGTCTGCACAAAAATCATTGGAAGCAGCAGAAATGTGGTTTATTAGAAGAATGTTGCGAATCCCCTGGACAGCAAAAATAACTAATGAAGAATGTATGAGAAGAGCTGGAGAGACAAAAAAATCTTGTCAGAAAGATAAGAGAGAGACAATGTACTTTCATAGGACATGCAATGAGAAGAGGGGGCATTGAAAATATTATAACAACAGGAAAAATAGAAGGAAGAAGATCAAGAGGAAGACCAAGAGAAATGATGCTGTTCAGTCTGACGGGATGGTGTGAGAGGAGATCACCAACTGAGCTGATGGCCTGCATGAAGGATCGTGTACTCTGGAGAAGCATAATAGCTAATGCCAGTCAGCACGGCACCTTATGATGATGATTCTCTGCACCTATTGTGGTTAAAAAGTGTTGGACAGAATCATACTAAACAGGTTTGACCAAATACATGTATTTGTGATGTATTAATGTAATTCTAAAAGTATTTATTCTGTTCAAACATCAAACAAGAAACATAACTGCAAACAAGCAAGCAAACTTATAAAAAAAAAAAAAAGCAAGAAGCATTATCACAGAAGAAATACTCATTACACTTTAACAAAGTTTGTGCTGTGCTGTATTGTACATTTCAAGAAAGCTTTTGATAAAGTTTGCCGCTGTGCCTTATGGAGCGCTAGAAACTGGGCCTAGTGTATCTGGGAACATTTAGATGATGCAGCATAATGACTTTTATGTCTCATAGGCAGGAAACAGATGAAGTGTAAAAATTTCAGAATTAGATCAAAGCTGTGTGAGCCATAGACAGAAAACAGTTATGAAAACAAATGCAGATGTAAGTCCACATACATATCAACAAGAACAGGAAATGAACTGTATGACTTTGTAGAAGCGTATAAAAGGACCAGACATAGATGAGTGTTTAATGAAACAAAAGGAAAGAATGGTATCTGACTTTCTTGCAACATGATAAAAGTAGTATGAGACCCCAGACTAAAGTGAAGTTCATCTGTAAACATAGTTAGATAGAGAATTAGACACACACTGTATCTAGAAATTAAAGATGAAAAGAAACTAACGAAATGAAAGGGGGAGAGGTGAGAGAAAGAGGGAGGGAGGGTAATTGGATATATGTAGTTACACAGGAATGGAAAACAACACATCTTGAGTAGAGGCACCATTTTACATCTTACATCCTTCCCATGCTGCTAAATGTCACATAGGGCCCGCATGGCAGTTCGCCAAGATTTCCTCTCTTCAGCGAGTTTTTCAATCTCATCAAGGGATGTTATGCCCACTGAACTGGCATCTCTTAACAATGTACTCTTTAGAGTTTCATGTTGTCGACCTCTTTTTCTTCAGCCTGTTGTGTTCCACTTGATAGCTTGTTTGGAGATCCTCTGATTGTTTCTTCCCATCACATGACTAACATACGTTCATCTTCTTTTTCTGGTCGCCCATGAGACAGGGTGTTGTTTGCTCATCTGTCATATCTCTGTGTTGTTCTTGAATTTGCTCCACTTTATACCGAGTATTTTCCTTAGGCATTTGTTTTCAAAAGAGTCTAATTTCTTGTCTATTTCTTTAGTTGTTTTCCAGCTTTCACATTGCATAAATGAGGGTGGATATTACATTTGAATTGAAAATCTTAATTTGGTTTTTGTGCTTATATAACTTTTGAATTCCTTATGTTCTCAAGATTTTTGAAGGTCATTGCTGCTTTTGCAATTCGAATTCTAACTTCCTTTCTGGTGTCACCATCCTGATCTGTGTAGCTGCTGAGATATGCAAAACTGGTTTACTTCTTCAACAGCTGTTCCTTCTGTGTATATTTAAGGAGAAGTTTCATTAAGAGGCACCATGGACAGCACAAAATGGAGAAGCAATATGTTACCTGCACACATGACACATATTGATGACTATGATAGTGAAGAAGATAATCTTTGTCACCAGAGCTGTAGAGATGGTGGTCCTGTTGCCTTAGAATGTGAGCAGGCTCAGCTGAAGCATATCAGACTCCACTCTACAACTGATGTACTTGTAATAAAATACATATTACTGTGTTCTTAGAGTTGAAGTTCCTGAGGTGTCATCGTCAGCATTACCAATGCCAAAACAGGCGGGATTCGTGGAGGCAGATAAATACTTTCTTCCATTTGAACTGGCCTGTCAGTCAAAGTGTCCACGAATTGTCAACATTGCCTTAGATTGTTTACAGGTGAGAGATCATTGTAGGCCGAGTTAAATATTTTTAGATTTCATATGGTTATAGATTTCTAGTAAAATAATTTAAAAATAAGTTGTTTTTTTTTTCCCCTAGTTTGTTCAGTGTATTGACTGTTAACCCATGTGATGTTATGACATCCTTAACCCTAGAATTTTTCAGGGTTTTATGATCTATACTATCATTATTTGAATTAATTTCTTATATAATACAGTTCTGAGCACAGAAAGTAAAACAACTAAAGAATCTGTGGAGAGGAGCAGAAAGAACCACAAAAATAAGATTTTTAAGGGCATGCATCTTTCCCATCACAACATATGCCTGTGAGACCTGGGCACTTAACAAAACAGTTGAGAAACGCATAAATGCCTTTGAATGTAAATGCTACAGAAGAGTTTTTCAAATATCATGGACACAAAAAAGAACAAATATATATATATATATATATATATATATACTATAAGAACTTAATATTGAAGAAGGCTGGCTATCCTTTAGGATTAAAGGGAGAAAACTTAAATATTTTTGACACATTAAACATCATGATAATCTAGAGAAAATCGTCTTGGAAGGGTACATAATGAGAAAAAGAAAGAGAGGAAGACCAAGGTGAAGATGGCTGCAAGACATCACTGATGATCTGTGAATGGATGCAGCAGCAGCAGGCCATCTTGCTCACAACCTGGAGGCCTACAGGAGTGCTGTTTGGGAGGCAAAGTTCCGCAATGGACATGCAAATGAATGAATAAGGAGTAAGAAATCGGTTTAACTTGAATATAAAAAAGAAGAAGAAAAGTAAATCAGCTGTAAAATTGGAATTGCTTAATCATTAGTTTTTATTATGAATCGTCAGCGTTTACAAGTAACAAGTGAAGTAGCTGAAAAAAATGGCTTAGTAGAAAAACTATGGCTTAGTAGAATAACTGGGTGTCTGAGTGGCGAAGTGGTTAGTGCACTGGTCTCTCATGGCGAAGGTTGGGGGTTTGAATCCAGCCAGAGGCACCCCAGTCACCCAGCTGTAGAAATGGGTACCCGACTTCTGGAGTTGGGGAAGGAAAGGCAGCCAGGCGTGATACTGACCACATCAACTCTAGTGTGCTGACAGATCAAGGGAAATATGGGGACTAACATATCCCTGTGTGTCTCTAAGGCATGACAGGACTCTTTTAGTACAATAACTATGGGTTAGTAGAATAACTAACATAAGAAGAAATCACACATTTCATAGGTTGCTTTTTTATGACCAGACTGACAGTTATGGTAGAATAACTAAATTTAGAAAATGTTCCAATTACCTTGGGTGGAAATATATTATGATAAAAATGTTTATACACTGTATATATATATATATATATTTTTTTTTTTTCATTCTAGAAACTTATTGCATATGGTCATCTGACTGGTAACACACCTGACTCAACAACACCAGGAAAATGTTTGATTGATCGTATAGTGGAAACAATATGTGGGTGTTTCAATGGACCACAGACAGATGAAGGGGTGCAGTTACAGATCATAAAGGTTGGTTGTGGTTGATATGTACGTCTTTGTGTGTTTGGGGGTAAGGGGTTGGGAGTGCACCTTATAAATGGATAGTTTTCAGTAACAAGACAGCTGTGTTTGCATGTATACACTTTTGTGTCAGAGTTGGCA
This sequence comes from Achatina immaculata, assembly GCA_009760885.1. Classification (NCBI taxonomy): domain Eukaryota; kingdom Metazoa; phylum Mollusca; class Gastropoda; order Stylommatophora; family Achatinidae; genus Lissachatina; species Lissachatina immaculata. The sequence goes on along the minus strand of CM019720.1, from coordinate 46,514,778 downwards.
AACTCTAGCTGGCCAAGACCCTATTCAACCTTCACATGGTGCCCCTGTAAACAGACAGTATTTTGGTCAAGCAAATAGGGATAAAAAAAGGAAGGCAAACCTGATTCTAAAAATAATCAAAGTTGAATTTGAATATGTCTGGTTTAAAGATGCAGTGCAACCAGTGCCTTTTTTGATGATGAGTGTAGTAAGTACATATACATGTATATATGTGTATATAAGTGTGCATGTAAGTACTATTGCTTAAAATTTTTCTTTATGTAAGGTGATGCTGGTTACATCAGTGCTTTTAATTGACTGTTTAACTGTTGATTATAAACAATAAGTAATTTCAGAATTTATTAACAGTATTGATTGTTAAGACTAGCTCTTGCTACTTCTTCAATTCATCATTAAAAAGAAAAAAATGTTCTTCATTCAGGCACTTTTGACTGTAGTGACATCCACTACATGTGAAATCCATGAAGGCACTGTACTTCAGACTGTTCGTACTTGCTACAATATATACTTAGCTAGTCGAAACCTTGTCAATCGTTTGACAGCTAAGGCAACACTGACGCAGATGCTGAATGTTATCTTCAGTCGCATGGAAGCTCAAGCTGTAAGTATCAAATGTTTTATCTGAGGTGAAGGTAAAATATATATTATATACAGATGTATGGAATGTATATAAATACATTATAGCCTATGATAAATCAGTTTGATTTTTTTTTTTCACTATGCTTTCTAGCTTTCAAATAATAAATCTTACATCCTTCCCGTGCCTTTAAATGTTACATAGGGCTCGCATGGTAGTTCACCAAAGTTTTCTGTTTTCAGCGAGTTTTTCAACCTCATCAAAAGATCTTATGCCCACTAATTTAGCCTCTTTCAACAGCGTTCTCATTAGAGTTTCACATGGCCACCTCTTTTTTCTTTGAACTGTTGTGTGCCACTTGATAGCTTGTTTTGTGATTCTCTGATTGTTTCTTCTCATCACATGGTTGATATATATATATATCCGTCCCCCTTTTTTTTTTTTTTCACTGATGAGACAGGTTGCTTGCTCATCTGCCTTATCTCTGCATTGGTCTTGAATTCATTACACTGTATAAAGAGTATTTTCCGTAGACATTTGTTTTCAAAAGAGTTTTGTTTTGTGTTTCTTTAGTTGTTTTCCAGCTTTCACTTGCATAAACAAAGGTGGATATTGCATTTGAGTTGAATAATATTAACTTTGTTTTCATGGTTATAACTTTTGATTGCAATATTTTCTCAAGATTTTTAAAGGCCATTGCTGTTTTTGCAGTTCAAATAAGCTAACTTCCTTTCTGGTGTTGCTATCGTGATCTATATAGCTGCTGAAGTATCCATATAGGTTTTACTTCTTTAAAACCCATCTCATATATATATATATATATATATTTCTCCTTCTTGTTTAATGGGAAATTTGATTATTTTCATACTTTTTCCTTGTTAATTTCAAGTTAATTTCAAATAAGAAATAGGAAGTATTAAATACAAGATTACCATATACGAATTGAAACACAGCAAAACTTATTTTATCCTAAGTTTGTGCTACTGATTAATAGTTACAGCATATCAGTAACAGTTGATACCTGGCATATTTCTTTATGTATTTTAATATATTTAATACTCTGGGTAATTGGTTATTGATCCCCCTGTAAATGTTGAACTTGAGATTTATACACATGGTGGCCACATTGAATATAATTAAAACAGACATCAGATTGGGTTTAGAGCAGACCTTGGTGTCCTTGTATAAAAGACAGGAAAATGAAATGTGTTAGAACAAAGGAATGAATTATCTTTTGTGTGAGCAGTAGAGAGTATTGTTAGTCTGGAAGCTTAAAATGACATGAAATTGTAGTATAACTGTAGATTACATTTGGCAGTAAGATTTTTGGTGTTGCTACAATGTTTTTCTATTACTGCTAGAATAATATATATATATTTTTTCCTGTTCATAATTTATTTTATTTTGTTTCTGTATTATGCACGAATAAAACTGAAATGCTAGTACAACTTGTAAATTTTCTGTTATTTAGAAGATTGCTTTGCAAACATTACTTATTTATGTATTATGAATCCATGTTGTGTGTTTGTATATGATCTGCAGGCTCAAGAGGAAAAATCTAGAGAACGCAGTGAGAGTAAAGAAAATAAAAAAACAGATTATGAGCAGAATAAGCAGGAGGTATGTGAAAGCATTATGTACTTGTCATTTATGTGTGTGTATCTCTCTCTCTCTCTATATATATATATATATATATATTAGGTGAATAAAAGCATATAAAATAGAAAATAAGTTGATTTATGTCATCTGAAACTTACAAGATATAGTGTTTTTTTTTATTCCAAGTAGGCTAGCACTGTTTGACTAATGTAAAAAAGGATTGTTGTTCTTGTGAAAAATAGACAAATATTTTAAAATTTGAGATAGCAAGACTAAAATTTACCTTTTAAAAAAAATTTTTTTATATGGTTTTGTTCTGTAATTGTGAGTTTGTAATTTTAAAACTCCTGTAAATAATAATAGGCGTCACATCATTTCCTGGTGAAACCTGATGGCCATGATGCTTGATTTCACAGAGTGTTCTTGTGTATTGGGTATTTTTTGGTATGATTAGAGTTAAAAATCTATTACAGAAATTTCTGGCTGCTAATTTGTTTGAAATTAGAAGTGAGATAGTGATGCTGTGTATAACAAAGTGCGCCATGTGATGTATTAGCTTCACCAGGTGAGGAACTGAATTCGTGTTTGATTCCCTTGGCATTTCAGCCAGTCAGGGTTTAAAGAGGTACTTCTTGACATATTTGTGTTAGAGAACCAAGGCAGCAAGGCCAAGAGGAGGCGTCTCACTTTTAGAAGCTGAGATGTTTAGAAAGTAAAGGGCCTGGTACATCATTGTACTGTTTTGTGACCATTATATGCTGGTGTATTACTTAAAGCTGCTACATTATTTAATAAATCACATTATTTAAGAATGCAGTGGGCATTTTAATTCATGTGTAGAATTGTGTCCTTGTGGTTAGGTTAGGTTAAAAACATAATCCTTGCGCTCCATGAAAGTCCAAATAGAGTACAGCAACTAATGACACAAGGTCTGTGTTGATATACAGTACTTGTACTCTTGTTTGAATCCTGCAATCAGTACCTTTTGCTCACAGTGCTTTCATCCTAAGCAGAGATGTCATGTCACAAAATCCTCTATTCTTCCAACCTCTTTATTGCTGGCTAATAGTGTTAACAGATGCACCTTTCTAACCATCTATGTTACTGCAGATGTAGCTAGTCCAATCTGTATATACATCACTAGTCCGTGCAAAGTAGTTTATTAAAGGAGATTTGCAGCAGTGAATAATGGTGTACATATGCAGCCTCTGCATGTTGCTAAGTAATAATTTTCTTTATATCCAAATATGTCACAGTACATATTACTTTTGGCTCTTATATCTTATAGGAGAAGAAAGGCAATGTAGACGAAGGTGTGTCTGTACAGAATGGGGATGATGTGACTGATGCTGGGGAAGATAATACAAGAAGTTCACAAGGTAAATAATAATATAAATGTACTCCAAGAACAAGGGTGTACAAGGTATGAATCAAGCACTTTACTGATGATGATGATGGTAATGATAATGATGGTGGTGATATATTTAAGAGATACAATCAGCTCCCAACTAACATAATTCCTATATATGCAGACGTTAAAGTGGCCTGGTTAGCTAGGTGCATGGTTTATCAATCTGGTGGTACTGGGTTCAAATCCCAGCAGTGGTGTTTCTTTCTGGTACACACTAAGAAAAGGCCCCTAAGGTCCACCCAGTCTCCAAAAATTGGGTACCAGAGAAATCTGGGAAAGTAAATGCAGCCAGGTGTGCTACTGACTACATCATCCCTTCATGTGCCAAAGGTCTTGGAAATACAGGCCTGACACCTTATCCTCAGTATACTTAATGGCATGGAAGTGGAGATTTTACCTTTTAACCTTTATGTAAGCATTTTTATTGAATCTTAACAATTTTAAAGAAGCTTTGTCATCAGCATAGAGTGTGCTCGGTCATATGTGCATTTTGATTTACATATGGCTTTGTACATATATAAGTCAGGGACAACCTCTACCATATATTAAAATCTTTGTTTTAGTGGAATTTTTTTTTTTTTTTACGCTCGTCAGCTGTGAAACTCTCTTATTCAGGAAACTCATATTTTCCTTTCATGCACTGACTGTCATGTATGTGCATTGCAATATGGTGTGCCTCACACTGCAAGTGGATGTTTCATCAGATTTTTTTTCCTTTTTTAAATTTTTTTATTTGCTAGTTTGTCTGGTATGTACAGCTCGGTTGATTGGAGGACACCTAACACGGGCCATGAACTCACAAAACTTTGGGTGATAATGCATGTCACCATCAACTAGCCTACTTGGCACTGGTGCATTTAAGTTAATATTCTTCTGATTCTTGTTTCAAGAGCATCTAAACTTGGGAAAGATTTTCTGAATTTTATGTAACATGAGGTTACTTAAAAACATGCACATCTCAGGCACTGCTAGGGCTTGCGGTTACCTGTATCTTTATGGCCAGATAGATTGTAATAGAACGTAGATTCTCTTTGAGCCTTAAGTGCCCAGGGCACATGGGGCTTCCGCAAGAACATAGATTAAATGAGTGTAAAATTGAATAGATTTGAGTTTATAGCCTGTTTTCTCCCTGTAATAAATGTAAAATAGAATAGATTTGAGTTTATAACCCAATGTCTCTCTGTCTTATGTCTAGAACTTTCAGATGTTTTTGAATTGTTCAAAGGGGGAAAGCATTTTAGGCATTTAAAAAAAAAAAAATCAAGATGATGATAGTTTCATATTCAGCCTTCGTTAGGGTTAAAATCAGTCTCTCAGCCTGGGTGAAAGGAATGGGTCCCATCACTTGGATGAAAGGAATGGGTCCCCAGCTTAGATGAAAGGAGTGGGTTCCCCAGTTGGATGAAAAGAATGGGTTTCCTAGCTTGGATGAAAGGAAAACTAGAGAGTCTGTTTAAATTGGAAGGTTTTCATGATATATATATATATATTTCAGATGAGGGCAAGTTACAACAGCATGAGAAAAGTCCTGAAGAGTTGAATGGTACAGATGCAGATACAGAATCTGCAGATACCATTGTGTCAAGTATACTGTCAGAGATTGTGAATAATGTGGTCAGAGGTGAGTACTGAGTAATTTGATGTGTGTTAGAAGAGGGATATACTAAGGCATGGACTTTGAGCTTACACCCTTCACAAGAATCTTGAAATTCAAAAAAAAAAAATTGTTTATTTCATTTCTAATCTTTGTTTCATCTGATTTTTGTGAAATGATTCTGTCTTAGTCCATCATAGTTTATTTTAAAATGCAAATGAATTGCTTTGAAAATATGGAATGTTATATTTAGACATTAATAGTCTCTCATAATTTATTTTAAAATGCAAATGAATTGCTTTGAAAATGTGGGATGTTAAAATTAAACATTAATTTGCATTGCATTCTTCAATTAGTTTTGCCTTGAAAAGTTCTAGAAAAAGATGTATTGTGTGTTTACATCTATGAGGGTCATGCAGATTCAAATGATAAATACATTGTTCACAGAAATTTCAGTCATTAAAAAAAAAAGTAGAAAAAAAGTGCTAGATATTATGCCCAGTATTTGACTCAGTTCCTTTTTTTTTTCCCCACTCCTCAGTATATTAATTTGTATCATAATTAACAGTAGAAGCATCAAACCTTTTATTTTGGACATTTTAGGCTTTTGAAAAGTGCTCAGTGCTAACTTGAAATGCTTCTTTCAAAACTGCTATCAAGTTCACCCATATCCTGAGTTAACTCGTTAACTGGGCCAGTAGGTCACTTCCACACAGTAAAAAATTGTGGGCAGTGAAACCTCCATAAGAGGCGAGCAGTGCCATAAGAGATGAGGGCATTCAAGGGAAGCAACTTAGTGTAAAAAAAAAAGTTACCACATAATAGTTTATGTCCTTTGGTCTTTTTTATCTTCATGAAAACTTCTGATGGCAGTATTTAAAGAAAGAGTAAAAAAAATGATTTATTGTGTGATAATTTGACCCCTGTTGAGATAAATTCTGAAAGCATGTTTTTAAATTTTGGAAGCATGTTTTTAATGATGACCACCTGTAGAGAACATTTGGCTTGCAGCCACGAGGAGATCCACTAACAAAATGCATTACATGGTTTTTTAGGATCCTGTTTTATTACGGCATGTTACCCTCTAACCCTTTTACTTTTTGACCATTTCAGGCAGGGAGGAATTGCTCAGTAGGGGAGTTCTATACTCCTGCATGCTGCCTTGGTTTTGCATTTTGAATTTTTATGATACTTTCGGAGCATATTTCTTAAAGATTTTGGAAAAGATGTGAATTTTATAATAGTTTTTCAGTTTTTTTTTTAAAGTGTTTACTTTATTTCAATATTTAAATGTTGCCCATCTCGCTTATCTTGGGGTTTTGTTCAGAAGTGAGTGGTGAATCACCTGAAGAAAAAACAGAGGCCGTCGTTGTTGCTAATGGTTTATCAAATGCTGTCCAACAAGAAGAAGAACAGCATCAACAGCAGCCTCACCAACCTCAGGACCAGCAGCAGTTACCACCAGTGGTGACTAATTCAAGTGAAGGTGATGTAGAGCCGTGTTGGGTTTACTGAAAACTAGAAGAATCCTCTTTATACTAAGCATTTTAACATCATTAGAATGTGTGTATTTTTTTATCTTTTAGATTTTTAAAAAATATTTGAGATAAACAGCCACAGCCTACAGGAAGAAAATACTTATAGTAATTTCAGTCTGGAACTTGTCAGTCATTTCATAAAACTCAGTGAGGTAGAGGAGATAGATGTTGATGAATCATGGAATTCTTACAGCACAGCCATAAACATGGCAGCAAAAGCAAGTGCTGGACTGAAAAGAACAAATAGAGAAACACGGATGTCAGAAAATACATGGAAGTACATACATAAAGACGAGCAGGCAAATTAGCCATGTTGAATGTAAAGATAGATCTTGGAAAAGATTTGGAAAAAGCAACATACAAAGAAATAGACGATAAAATAAAAAGTTGAGCTAGAGGACATAAAAGAGACAATATGGCAAAAGAAGCAGAGAAAGCAGCCAAAGTAGGAGACAGCAAAACTATATGACATACAGAAGTGGTCAACGGGTATTATTACATCTAAAGAAAGACCAATCTTTAGCAAAACTGGAACCCTATTAACATCAAGCAAAGACTAAAAGCCAAACACTTCCAAGAAATACTTAATCGACAACAGCCAAAAGAATTGATAAACCTTGAAACCAACTTACAAATTCCACAACTAAATGTCATCCTAGATGAAATTACATTGAGTGAAATTGAAACAGCAGTGAATCTAATGGTTAATAACAAAGCTGCAGGTGAAGATGAAATAACTCTCGAAATGTTAAAAGCTGTCAACAGTGACAACATGAGACAACTACAGAGAATGTTTAGTAGAATTTGGAAAGAAGGAAAGGTCCCTTCTAAATGGAGAAAATGAATCCTTGTTAACACTTTGTGGACCACAGTTATTTACCCTGAAAAACCACCAGTTCCCAGTCATTTTTCTGTAAAATGAAGTTTTTTGAGTGGACTTAGAAAAACATGCATATCTTTACTCACCCTTTAGGGAATGTAATCCAACTTGGTAGACAGACTCCCAAGACCCTCTAGTACTTCTTGAATGTGTGATATCATGTGCAACAGTTATTTAGATGCAGTGGGACTTGACAACTTTTACAAATAAATCTTGTTTCACTTCTTTTCCCATTGACCAAGCACACCCTGCACTTCCTAGATGGTGGTTTTTTAGTGCCTTGACCTTGAAGCTTCACTAGGACATGATCCTTTACTATTCCAGATAATCTCTCTCTAGAGGATCCTTGCTTGGAGCCCTTTTGAGCTGTTTGATAGGGGTTTCATTCTCATCACCTGCTTCCAAGATTTCTTGAACAGTAGAATTGGTTTCAGAGAGCCAGAATCTTGCCACTTCAACCAAATACTGCTTATAGGTCTTCTTGTTCATATTTAAGGCTCTGTGGATTATGTATGAATTAAATAATGCACAGTTGATGAGATAGAATCCTACTTTTTTGTTCCATTTCACTGTCTTCCTCAAGATGTAGTATGAAAGATACTGATCAGCCCTGTCTACTCCCTTCATGTGCTTGTTGTAATCAACAATGCAAATTGGTTTCACTTTTGGCTGTCCAGTTTTTCTATCTGTCTTCTCAGTAGCAACTATTCTTGAATTGTGCATTGTTGATATCATGCGAACAACTCTTTTGTCTTTCCAGACCTGAAGCAGTGTTTGGTCTTTCTGACAAAATGTGCTTTCACTTTTCTTTATTCCTTTGGCAGCAGCTTTCAAACTTTTTGGCAGTCCTCTGTTTTCCCTAATTGTTCCACAGACTCTGGTTTTGTTTTGCAGTAGAACTTCAGATATTGACACACTGTTGTCATAGTTGTCTTGATATACATGATGCCATATTCCAAGATAGGGGCTCAGAACTGGCAGGACTATTTCTTCTAGCTTCTTTCCTTCTCCTGTGTATATTTCATGTTTAGTATGTAGTCTGTGTCACTCTCACACACCAGTCTCACAAAGATCCCATACTTTGTTAACTTTGAAGGATTATATGTCCTCAGTTGCAGTCTTCCTCTTCAAGAAATCATTCCTTCATCAAGCGAAAGCAGCTGTTTTGGTTTATACAACTCCTGAGACTTAGGCAAAAAATAATCCAGCAGAGGTTTTATTTTGCTAATTCTGCCTGTTTCTGGATGTGTCTGAGAGTTGTCAGAGAATGCAGAAATGTCAGAAGATGCTCAAATTTAGGTCTGCTCATTGTTTTGGAAAATATTGGTGTTTCCAGAAGAGGGTCTGTTGTCCAGTACTCTTTCCAGTATGGCTTCCTAGTCTAGCCCATCAAAATGATTAATCCAAAGAATTTTTTCATGTCTGCAGGTGTTATATTTTCAGACTAAAAGGCAATAGGCTTGTGCATATGTTGGGTCTGTGCAGAATATAAATTTTCATGATGAGCTAACAGTTAAAAAAAATCATTCCCAAACATTATACTGCAAATTTCCTCTATGCTGTCTGGTTTGTTATATTCACTGAAACACCAGGATTTCCTAGAAAATTTTCAAGAACTGGTGTAGAATCAGTGTTACTCCACACACCTATATCACTGCCAACTAGATCACATGAAAAATTTAAAATACCTGCTGCTGGAGCATTATATCTTGACAATGAATCACGATCACTGTTGCCAGAAGTTTCACTATCTGATGCAGCAACACTGTGCCTAGTTATCGTAGGTCTTATCCAATCGCTGTCACAGGAATCACTTTGATACACATCATTTTCATTACAAGAGTCATTAAACAGTGCACTAGGGCAGTCTGACAACAAATCATAGCATAATTCAGCGCAAACAGCAGTGTTATCGAGAAAAGCATGCTCCGCCATTTCGAAAAATGTTGACTTGCGAAATCTCGCAAAACATGTGCTCCCGACAGCTAAAACCGCGAGATTTCTATTCTTTTTTTTTAAGTTACGAAGATTGAAAACAATATTTTATGATATTAACTTTGCAGTAAAAATACAGACAATCAGAAATTAGTTTAAATAACATGCTAGAAACAGTTTAAATAAGACAACCATCGAAAACGGTAAATCCGCCTTTCGGCCAACAATGCATGGAAACCAGAAAACGAATTTTCCCGTCTTTGGCCTGGGAAGTGTTAAAATACTAAAAAAAAAAAAAAAGCGGTCTTAGTGACTACAATAATTGGAGAGAAGTAACCTTACTATCAGTTGTATCAAAAGTATTTTGCATTCTTACAGATATAATGGATACTGCAATGAGAGAACAATAAGCAGAATTTCAAAAAAGGAGAAGCTGTCACGATCAGATCTTTACTCTAAGAATAATACTTGAAGAACATGTTGAAAAGCAAAAACCATTGATCCTGAACTTCATAGATTTTAAAAAAGCATTTGATAGCATACACAAGGTTCATGGTGGAGAATTTTAAGACTATATGGAATACCATCTAAAATTGTCAACACCATTAAGGATCTCTACAACAAATATGTTTGTGCAATCAACACAGAAGGAATGATCGAATGGTTCCAGATTGAAACAGGCATGAAACAAGGACATATACTATCTCCTTTGCTTTTTGGAATTGCCATAGATTTCATAATGAAAAAATGCTGTACAGGTAACACGAGTATTGATTGGGTACATAGGACCCAACTAGAAGATCTTGATTTTGATGATGACATTACTCTTATCAGTGACAGTGTGAACTCGATGCAAGAAAAAACAGATAGCCAGTCTTCACTGGCTAGCAAAATAGGACTTGAAATTAACAAGGAAAAAAACAATAATGAAACTTTCTATTAATCAAAAAGGAAAAATATACATAGAAGGGACAGCTGTTGAAGAAGTCAAACAATTGGGATGCCTTGGAAGCTACATAGACCTGGATGGCAGCACTAGAAAAAAAGTTAAAATTAGAATTGCAAAAGCAGCATTGACTTTCAAGAATCTTGAGAACATATGGCACTCAAATATAAGCACAAAAACCAAGTTAAGACTATTCAAATCTTATGTAATATCCACCCTCATTTATGCATGTGAAAGCTGGAAAACAACTAAAGAAATAGACAAAAAATTAGACTATTTTGAAAACAAATGCTTAAGGAAAATACTCGGCATAGAGTGGAATGAATTCAAGAACAACCAGAGATAAAGCAGATGAGCAAACAACAACTTGTCTTATGGATGATCAGAAACGGGGATGTATGCGTATCCAAATCACGCTGAGATTTTCCGGTGAGAAAGTCCAACTCTGGACTGGATGGGCAACCACCTCTCACCCGGTGGTGATACATAGGTATCTCAAAACACGTCGAGGTTTTCCGGTGAGAAAGTCCAACTCTGGCTTGGGTGGGCTACCACCTCTTACCCAGCGGGGATATACTCATATCCAAAACACGTCAAGGTCTTCTGGTGGGAAAGTCCAACTCTAGACTAAACTGGTGCAACAAAAACCATGGTGTCACGCAATCCTGCTTCTGAGACCCACCAAGAATACAGGCTCAAGCCCAGAGATACTCTGAACCTCTTGTGGTCCTCTCGGGGATCTTTAAGGGACCACACGGGGGACCACGGGACTTAATGAGGACCACAGGTGTAAATTCAGTAGGATCACGTGGCAGTCTTGGTGGTAGAAGGAAACGAAGAAGAAGGGTGATCAGAAAAAGGGGATGGACATATGTCAGTCGCATGATGAGAAGAAACAGTAAGAGAATCCCAAACAAGCTGTCGAGTGGAACACAACAGGCTGATGAAAAAGAGGTCGACCACGTGAAACTCTAAAGAGGACATTGTTAAGAGAGGCCAAATTAGTAGGCATAATATCCATTGATACAGTTAACATCACTGCTGTATCTAGACCAACAAGCAGCAGTAAGAATAAATACTGAAACAACAACTTGGTTTGACATAAAACAAGGGGTCCGTCAGGGGTGCATATTGTCACCTTACTTATTTAACTTATATACTGAAAATATAATGAGGAATGTTCGAGAAGATGTAGAAAAAGAATATTACGATGCCATAACAATTGGAGGTTATGAAATACCAGAGATTAGATATGCTGATGACACAGTATTACTGTCCACAACACAAAAAGGAATGGAGAGACAAATTATGTCAGTCCGTAAGAACAGCAGAGAGCAAAACCTCTATCTTAATGTGAAGAAGACTAAATTGATGATGACTTACAAAACAAACAAAGCAGCTGATATATGTATCAATGAGAAAAAACTGGAAGAAGTGGAGAGTTTTGAATATCTTGGATCACTACTAACTAATAATGGAGATACAATGAGGGAAATTAAAAGGAGGACATCTATTGCTCTTCAGAAAGTAAAGAAAATAAAGAATCTGTGGAGAGGAGCAGACAGAACTACAAAAATAAGATTTTTAAGGGCATGCATCTTTTCTATCGCAACATATGCCTGTGAGACCTGGACACTTAACAAAACAGCTGAGAAACACATAAATGCCTTTGAATGTAAATGCCACAGAAGAGTTCTCCAAATATCGTGGACACAAAAAATAACAAATATATCTATACTACAAGAGCTTAATATTGAAGAAGGCTGGCTAGTAAAGAGGATTAAAGAGAGAAAACTCAAATATTTTGGACACATTAAACGTTATGATAATTTAGAGAAGACTGTGTTGGAAGGATACATAATGGGAAAAAGAAAAAGAGGAAGACCAAAATGAAGATGGCTACAAGACATCGTTGACGATCTTCAAATGGATGCATCAGCAGCAGGCCATCTTGTTCACAACTGAGAGGCCTACAGGAGTGCTGTTTGGGAGGCAAAGTTTCGCAAGGGACATGCAAATGAACGAATGAATGAATATCCCTTGATGAGGTTGAAAAGCTCACTGAAAACAGGAAAAATTGGCAAATTACCATGTGAGCCCTATGTGACATTTAATGGCACAGGAAGGATGTAAGATGTAAGATTTTTTTATCAGTTTCATTTCTGATATGTGCCAGGTAGGAAGTAATAAAAGGATACAGGCAGGTGTTTGGTTATAGTATAATTATATTACTTTTTTTTCTTCTGTAGTGTTTAAGATCAAATCATTGTGATTTATAGAATGAGTATGGATGAAGTTTTATGTGTCAAAAAAAATCTTGGTCTGTTTTGCATTTGTAAAAAGTGCATTTTTACACATTGTTTAGTTTGTACAGTTCTAACTGCTCATGCTAACAAGTTTGTTCACCTCAGCAATTTTGCACAATGATTCACTTCGGTAAGAATCATATAAGGAGAGGGAGGAGGCAGTAGTTGTGAATGCCGAGAGCATCTTTCAAGGATGTACTGTAATAGATTCAGTTTTGGGCATGTTTCTTTTTGTTGCAAACAGTAGATATGCATACACAGTACTGAAGTACACTTCCTTGCATGTACCTGATTGGATTTGAACCTTTACTAACACTTGTATAAAAGAGCATAGAGTTTGTTCATGGCTGCAGTTTTTGCCATTCAAGACCTTAAATCATATCTTGGAGAGAATCACTAATAAGGCATTCAGATATGTTAGTCTCTGGTCACATGGCATGCATATGAAACAAGTGTCAGAAAATGATGTCTTTGCTTCGTTAATAAATGTGAATTTTAAAATAGCAGTTATTTGAGTTATAAGTTTGATAGCATTAAGGTGACCGAAGGTGGGTATTTTGAGATGAGCATTTCTGCATTGAAATCATCATTGCTCCACTTCCGTCATCATCCTCATCAGTTGTTATGGGTGATTATGCTTCTCCACAGACCATGATTTTGGATGCTTTTCATTGTATCATATTGTTCATTACTTTCTCTGTCTCTCTTCCCATTCTCTTATGGATTTAAATCTCTTATAGACCAAATTGATTTTGATATAGTTGTAGCTTCTGGCATGAATTGTTAATTATTTTCATACTGTTTGTTTCAGTACTTACTACATTATAGTTTTAGTCTACATCTTGTTTTCTTCTGTTATGTATTACATGTCCACATTAGATATTGGAATACTCTATTTAAACTTACCCGATGATATATGAAAGATACTGGAAATGTGAAAAGTCATTGATTCTGCAGTTTTTCTGGTCCAGTTTCTTTTTTTTTTTTTTTTAAAGTAGACTCATATATTTTCTATCAGGAGTGGCCCTTTCACCAGATGATGGTGGAGAAGGCACAGAGGGCGGAGAGCAGTTCCATTTAGCGTTTAGTCACATCCTACAGAAGGATGCCTTCCTTGTGTTCAGAAGCCTGTGCAAACTGTCAATGAAACCTCTGGGAGATGGTCCACCAGACCCAAAGTAAGTTGTATTTCATTATTGCTGGGTCATTGTGGTCCTCCAGATCCAAAGTAAGTTGTATTTCATTATTGCTGGATACTATGTTCCACCAGACCCAAAATATTAATTTCAGATCACTTTTATATGAATATTACTATTAACAGTGGAATATACTAGCAGTAAATGTAATATATGTTACTGCCTGAGGTATGTAGCATCAGTTGAGGCATAAAATACAAGGTCTGACAATTTAGTAATGAGACTAATTACATAAAATAAGCAACAGTTGAAGATATAACCTGTATTTTATTCAAAGTAAGCCCCTTGTACATTGATACATTGAGTGGCACAATCTAACAAACACTGTAACGACCTCTGCAGTTCTTCTATTAGTATGGCCCTTAAACTTGATGTTACGGCCCGTTGGATGTCATCATTATCATCAAAGAAGCGTCCTTTCAATGGTAACTTTAATTTTGGGAATAGAAAATAATCGCAGGGAGACAATCTGGGGAATAGGGTGGATGGTTGAGAACACACACTTGTTTTTGGGCCAAAAATTCCTGTAAAACTACTGCCCAGTGAGCCGGTGCATTATCATGAAGAAGGAAAAAGCTGCCAGGTGGTGATTACTCCAGATTCATCTGCCATCATCCTCACAGTCAAACAACGATCTTCTTGTATCCGTTCTCTGACTTTTGCAATTAGTTCCTCATTGCGAACAGAAAGTGGGCATCCATGTCTAGTTGCATTTGTAATCATTTCCACACCACTTTTGAATCATGAATACCACCTGAATATCTGTGCATGAGATAAACAATTATCTCCATAAACTTTTTTGCATCAATTCAACTGTCTCAGTGGCACTTTTTCTGAGTTTTAAACAGAACTTAATGTTAGCTTTTTGCTCCATGCTGATTATGTAACAATGCACCTCTGACTAGGTCAACAAAATGACGGCTTGTGTGTCGTCTGCTTATCGGGCGGCGATAAGTATTATTTTTGACATTTCATTAATCCTAGACTGTAAGGCTGCTTGTATTACTGGTTAATTCAGATTATTGAGTCATCACTATTGATTTAATATAATCCACACAAATGAATGCCTTTATAGAAGTGGAGTGCAGACTTCAGAGCATGTGTCTGATAAATGCCCTGTGTTACCAGACCTACATAACCAGGCTGGCCAAGAGCTGTAGATATGAAGCAAAAGCTATGGGGCCGCCACAAAAACTGAAGAGAAAACTGGGAGTTTCGACAAAGCAATTAGGCTCCATATTTAGCATGGCATTTCCCTTAAAAGCTGAAGAAAAAGATGCCAAACAAATGTTGTTTATTTCTTTGAGATAGAGCATTGGAAAGGTCATGTTTCTTATATTTCAGATCACATGAGCTTCGTTCCAAGATCCTTTCCTTGCAGCTACTTCTGTCCATCCTTCAGAGTGCTGGTCCTGTGTTCCGGACAAATGCCATGTTCATCAATGCTATCAAGCAGTACCTGTGTGTTGCATTATCCAAAAATGGAGTTAGCTCAGTGCCAGAAGTGTTTGAACTCTCATTGACAATCTTCATCACTTTGCTGGCCAACTTCAAGCAACATCTCAAAATGCAGATTGAGGTATGTGCAAAGTTATTCTGTGACTTCATGAAGCAGTGCATTAAGTTCAGTCAGTATTTTTTCTGGGGTATATAATATACAGTTAAACCCAGTTTGATTCATGTTTGAAAAAAAGAGGACAATTGGCAAGTTTTTCCAACAATAAAACAATCAATGAGATCATGTATTGACTTTCAACTTCATAAAACAAGAAGAGTTAATTGCATTGATCTGAAAGCAATTTGTTGAACACTTCCAATCCAAGTCACAAATTTCATGCTTTTTTTTTTTAAACCTTAATTGTTTTCTCTCTTCATTTTTTTTGTAGTTGTTGTCTATAAACTTTATCACAACATCATTGATAATTAATCTGGTGTGTTTGGATAATCAAGAACACAGTCCCCATAAGGAGAGCATGATGAAGTAGAAAAGAAGCAAAACTTCAAAATGACTCCATTTTTCTGTGTTTAAAAAAAAATCATATTTGCTGTCACATAAATTGCCAATACAGAATAACAATATTCTTTGTTCTCTGGCTTGGTTTGTTTCATTTTTTATATTTTATATTGACATTATTGTATGTTTTAAATTATTGTATATAGATAGTGTACATGACTCACAGTACAGGGGACACTGATCTTTACCACATATAGTTTACATGACAACTCACAGTACAGGGGGCACTGATCTTTACCACATATAGTTTACATGACAACTCACAGTACAGGGGGCACTGATCTTTACCACATATAGTTTACATGACAACTCACAGTACAGGGGACACTGATCTTTACCACATATAGTTTACATGACATCTCACAGTACAGGAGGCACAGATTTTTACCACATATAGTTTACATGACAACTCACAGTACGGGGGCACTGATCTTTACCACATATAGTTTACATGACAACTCACAGTACAGTGAACACTGATCTTTACCACATATAGTTTACATGACAACTCACAGTACAGGGGCACGTATCTTTACCACATATAGTTTACACGACAACTCACAGTACAGGGGACCCTGATCTTTACACATATAGTTTACACATGAAGGAAAAAAGTCAAATTTTAGTGTCTTATCAGTTATTGAGGAAAAAAAATCCTTTGTTGCATAATATAGTTTTACATACTTTTGCTCAGCCTTAGCACACATTTCACTTTTTTTTTTTCTTTTTAGTCTGTTTACATTATTATTTGTGAAAGTTAGTATCAGATGGTTTAACTACAGTTAGAAATGGAATGGAATTATACCATGGCCAAACAAGATTAAACCTCATTTCATAATAAGAGGAAAAAATGATTTGTGTAATTCCTCATTGGAAGAGTAACTAGTTTAAGCAAACAATAAAGGCAATTTAAACTTGGTTGAAGTTTTTTAAAAATATATTTCATCATTATAAATTCACTGTCAGGCAAACTATGAGTTTAGTTCATATGATCCTGTGATTTAGGAATATACTTTCAACATTCAGTGTTTTGTGATGTGATGTGTGGTTTTTCCCTTGTTTTGTTTTTTTTAACAATCAGTATTTCACTTTGTCCAGGTGTTCTTCAAAGAGATCTTTCTCTACATCCTAGAAACTCCCAGCAGCTCATTCGAACATAAATGGATGGTTATCCAGGCTCTCACTAGGATTTGTGCTGGTTTGTTGCTTTCATCCAATATTTTTTTTTAAAATCTATATTTCTAAGATAGACACTAAATCCTGTGTTGTTCAAAGTGAACCTTCATATGTTACTCAGTCCATTTACGCCTGGTCAGGTTTTTATCTTCTGTTTTTGGGTTCTGTTGTGTAACAACTCTCCCCCCCCCCAAAAAAAAAAGCCACCAGGTAATCAGGTAATTAAAGTTTCTTTGATGTCATGAGGCATAATAATATACTGAAAGCCATAATGGGAGGAATGTTTAAGGGGAAAGAGCAAGATGATAACAGTGGTAGAAATGAGTGGATGTCATGAGATGGACAGACGAAGCAATCTCCAAGAAAGCGCAGAATAAGTTGGAGATCTGTTGCAGCCGTCTGTTTATGTGGAGGCAAAATTAGGTGATGGTAAAATGATTCCTTTTTTTGCTTTTTTAAAATATTTTTTCCACATAATCATACAGTCATGGACTTCTGTGCTGATCAGTTATGCACAGTAGTTGCTGAGACTATCTGAGCATATCTCAGTGATTTGAATTCAGCCGGAGGCACCCCAGTCACTCAGCTGTAGAAATGGGTACTCGACTTATTTCTGAGTCGAGGAAGGAAAGACGGCAGGCATAATGCTGACCAGGTCATCCTCTAGTGTGGTGACGGGTCAAGGAAGTTATGGACACCACATCATATCCCTATGTGCCTGTAAAGTATGACAGGGTGACCTTTACCGTATATTATATCTCACTGACATCATCAAGGGTTGTGAATCAGGAAGGAAAGTATGACTGACATGGTATATGGCTACACTGATGTCAGATCAGTTAAGATTATATTAATTTCATTACGTGGCATCATTTTCACCTGTAATGAATATTTCTTCTGCAGATGCCCAGAGTGTTGTAGATATATATCTAAACTATGACTGTGATCTAGCACTGGCAAACATATTTGAACGCCTTATTAGTGATCTCTCCAAGATAGCTCAGGGACGGCAAGCACTGGAATTAGGTTTGTATTTAATGTTTTTGAAAATTATGTTCTCATGTTTCAAGCCATTCACATTCATTTTATAGTCTTTCACTTATGACTTAAAGTTAAAAAAAAGTGGATGTTTCAGGTATTGAGTATGTAATTAATAATTTTCTCATGTATTTCTCCCATAGAACACAGAACACTATCAGGAATTGCCAAGCACATCATTTTGGGAAATAAGTAGAATAGTAAGAAAATCCTATTGAACATATGGTATAGAGTCTTGTTATATTGGCCTTATATTCCAGCTCTGCAGGGAATTTTACGTTGTTTGTTGTCACATTTGTAAATTATGTATATATACAAGCAGCCTTACAGAATAGTATAAACTTATTTAAAGCTGTTTGATGAAAATAACAACTGGTTTGTTTGAAAGAAAATAACTGCTTTAAACATTGAGAACTTCCTTTCTTCTGGCTTTCACACACCATGTCATAGATCTTCATAAAGAAGTTCCTTCCTATCCCAGTAATAATTTTTCCTCTTGTCGAGTTCTTGTTGATGTTTTCATAGCTAATGTATATTTTACTGAATAGGGTTGCTGACCGTGTGCTGAACATTGAGAACTGTTTAGTGGAAGTATGTATGCACATGAACATTGTTTTTCCTCTTGACCATCAAATCTAAGAAAAGCTGCTTGAAATTTCCTGCACAGATGCTTCCTTAAACTAGTTAACAGTCATTGTCTGTGACCTTCCAAAAAAAAAAAAAACAAGATTAAAATCAACTTGTAGTTCATGATGCAGAGGGTCAGTCTTTTCCCAGTTATTGTCATTTTCAGAATTTTATTGGCTTCTTCACTAGCTTTCCTAACCCCTATCTGGCAAGGCAGACATTTAAAATGAGAAAGCCAGGCTGTATATTCTTTGACATATGACAGTGATTGAAACTGTAGGATCAGTTTATATATTAAAAAAAAAAAAGAATGTGGTTTGAGTTTGTTCTTTGAATGTTGTTCATAATGGTAGAGATTTTGAATACCATATATGACATTTTACTTTAGGTTTTAAACTTTGCCTCTGCATATCAACAGGTGCAACTCCAAATCAAGAGAAAAGCATGAGAATAAAAGGTTTGCAGTGCTTAGTGTCCATACTCAAGTGTATGGTAGAATGGAGCAAGGATCTCTATATCAACCCTCACTCACAGTCTAACCTGGGTAGGTCTGGCCAGTGGTGAAGTAAATAGAGGCAAATCATTTAGCTTGATCATTTGGAAGATAGTGTTGTGAAACTGATCTTTTGGCAGGGTTGTTGGACTTTTTGCATTGAATTTTATTTAAAGGATGGCTTTTTTTCTTTTCTCTCCGGTATACCTTGGGCACCAGAGTGGCGTATTAGTTTGTGTGCTTGTCTGTCATGGTAAGATCAGTAGTTCAAGTCCAGTCAGAGGTGCCCCAGTCACCCAGCTGTGGGGAGGAAAAGTGGCCAGGCATGATACTAACCACATCATGTTGTCATGTTTCGGTACGTCGAGGAAAATATAGGCATTAACATTTCCCTAGATGCCTCCATGCTGTGATAGGGCTTCACATTTTTAATGCACATTGCCATGTCTGTATGATTTCTAAAAATATATGTTCATTTCTGGCTTTGATAACCACATTTTTCAATAAAAGGATAGAATTATTCTTTCTTAAGTATTTTGGACATATTAAACATGAGAATTTAGAGATGATGATCTTGGAAGGGTACATAATAGGAAAAAGAAAGAGAGGAAGACCAAGGTGAAGATGACTGCAAGACATCATTGATAATCTGTGAATGGATGCATCAGAAGCAGGGCATCTTGGTTACAACTGAGAGGCCTACAGGAGAGCTGTTAGTGAGGCAAAGTTCTACAAGGGACATGCAAATGACTGAGTGACTGAATTCCTAAATTGTAGGACAATAATGGTCTTGTGCTGTGATGTCATTTGATTGAATTAATGGGCCCTACTTATTGCTTCTTCCACAGTTACTTTGTCTATTAGAAAGCATGCGAGATTACTAAAGGTGTTTTACACTGTAATGAATTTGAAGTTGGTTTTGTACTCTGTTATGTTAGAAAGTTTCAGTTTTAATTACCTTCAATGAGAATAATAGTCAGCTCTGACAGCGTAACTGTAAAATTGTAGTCAAAAGATTGGTTCTCTATTGTGTGCTTATGGAAAAGCATGTCACTTTAGGTTACTGGGAGGACATAGTCTCATTTTCTTGAGTGCCCTGACATAGTCTCATTTTCTTGAGTGCCCCGACATAGTCTCATTTTCTTGAGTGCCCCGACATAGTCTCATTTTCTTGAGTGTCCCCAAGGATATGAGAAAAAACTGTGGTCATAGTCATGTTCAATAATTAACATTGCTTGACAGAAGAGCAAACGTACCATAGCACTGAGAATAACAGTATACCCATGGTTATAGAAGTTATCTTCTTCATCTTCCCAAGCCATCAAGACTTATTGCTGCAGATAAAGTTCACTTACATCCCTCTCTATTTGTAACATTCTCTCTTCATTTGGTGATATCAGTTTACTATATATTATCTGTTATAGGAGTTATTAAAAAAAATTCTTTGTGTTTTGATCATCTGTTTAATTATGAAAATGATGCTTCCAGTTTATCATAAAAACATTTTATGCAGTGTTCTTTTTGTTTGTCACTGTAGTATATATAATTTAAATGCCGCCCACCCACTGCATCGAAACAGGCCAGGACAGCAAACCGTACACAGAGACAGATAATGACTCAGGCAGTGGGACCATGACTAGCTATGGCAGCACCAATTCTCTAAGCTCAAACAGCAGTGCACCTCCAGCCAACACTGCAGTAGGGAACCCAGCCCCTGGAGCAACCCCTGCAGATAATCCAGAGCAGTTTGAGGTGCTGAAGCAGCAGAAGGAGGTCATGGAGGTTGGGATTGAGTTGTGAGTAATTGTTGTGATGTGTGTCACCTTCTCAGGCAAATCTGGCAGGCTGAAGACATAGCCTGCGCCCATTCTGGTTTTTTTTTATCATGGCAGAACAATGACTGTGTCTGGATGGCAGAACTGATATCAGAGTAGCAAATGTATTTTACCTTCAGGTGGTTACCCATTGTAATACTGCAAACTCAGCGGCAGGTAGGGGGGGGACCATTGGTTCCCCATGGTGGTGGAGTTTGCTGCTTTGTTTCTTCACTACCTTTTAATCTAGTGCCAGTGTAATGTGACCTTCACCGTTGGCTTTAGCTAATAAGAGATTCGAGGAATGTATGAAGGAGACATTTTTTCCTTTTTTAAGTCCTCAGAGAAGTTGGAGAGCATTGAAAACTAAGTGAGAGCAGTAAAATCTAAGTGAGATAAGTGAAAACTAAGTGATAGGAGTGAAAACTAAGTGAGATAAGTGAAAACTAAGTGAGAGGAGTGAAAACAAAGTGAGATAAGTGAAAAGTAAGTGAGAGGAGTGAAAACTAAGTGAGATAAGTGAAAACTAAGTGAGAGGAGTGAAAACTAAGTGAGAGGAGTGAAAACAAAGTGAGATAAGTGAAAACTAAGTGAGAGGAGTGAAAACTAAATGAGATAAGTGAAAACCAAGTGAGGGGAGTGAAAACTAAGTGAGGGCAGTGAAAGCTAAGTGAGAGGAGTGAAAACTAAGTGAGAGGAGTGAAAACTAAGTGAGAAAAGTGAAAACTAAGTGAGGGCAGTGAAAGCTAAGTGAAAGGAGTGAAAACTAAGTGGGAGCAGTGAAAACTAAGTGAAAGAAGTGAAAACTAAGTTAAATTATCATAATAGAAAGATAGTCAAAATTCATGAGACATGTCTTGAGAAGACAGAGGTTAGAAAACCTGATGTTAGATAATTACTGGAAAACTCAGGTGAAAAAGAAAGTGAGGTCGGCGGAAAAAAAAAAAGAAAACGATCTGAACAGACTGACTGAGTGGCACAGGAAAATAAAGACAATCAAACTGACTGAAAATACCAAGGATTTAATGAAATTGAGAAATGCTATCACAAACATATGTCAGCACAACACGTAATGAATGAATGAATTGCATACATCATAGCAAATTCTGTATGGTAGCTAATTAAGTACAACCTCTCATTTTAGTACTTGCTTGTCATATTCTCATAGTTTGTAGCTCACATTAAATCTTTCTTTGTGGTACTTGCAGATGATGCCACAACATTTTTGTCTCAGGTTCAAAATGATGTGCCCAGGTTTCGTCACCTGTTACAGTCTTAACCAAAAAGTTCTCTCTTTCTCAGCATTGATACGCTCCAACAGTTCAGAAGAAATTGTTTTTCTTTGCAATTGATGGTCATTTGTGAGACTTCGAGGAACCCATCTTGTGCAAACCTTAGAAAATCCGAGAGCTTATATAACTGCATTTGCACTACCATTGCTGACTGACAGCTTTAAGGCCAACTATTGAGTAGTGATACGCCTATCAGTAAGAATAATGCCCTCAGTGTATTTCAATATTTCTGCCTTGGTGGCTGTGGCAGGACATCCATAGCGCGGCCGATCATGCAACTCTTTATCTCCACTTATTGATTCTTTGATTCTCTGAACCAAGCGACTGGCTTTACTCCTGTCAACTGCAAAACTTCCATAAACATCGCATAGATGCTTGTGAACGTTCACAACAGTTTTCTTCTCTGCAACAAGAAATTCTATCACTATTCGCTGCTTACACCACAAATTTCTAACATGCTCCATTTCAAAGGTTAGGGCAGCCATATTCTTTGGCCGGTTGTGGTGCAATTTGGTTCACACAATCGGCACATGCCATATTTAAAGTGTGCAAAATTTCGTGCTTCTATCTTCATTAGTAGCTGAAAAAAATGATGTGGTGCATTACTTTCTGAACGCCTCTCGTGTGTATGTGTGTATATATATATATGTAATTTGTTTTTGTCTCTTTGTCCCCATCTTTTAGAAATGGAAATAGAGGCCATCACACAAGCATTAAAATGGGTAGTGACACAGAAAACACACCGCATCACCAACATTACTGACTCCCAAAATCTATTAAGAAAAGTGGAACAAAAAGCCATTAGAAGTGAATGTCAGGAAATAATAAATCCCACATAAAAAATGTCATATGCGGGAGTCGATGGAAATAACAAAGTCGACCAGCTAGCTGTAAGGGCTAAACCAGAGGGTCTCATCAAAATGGACAAATCGGACCTATACAGATCCATCAAGCAGCACCTCAACGAACAAATGCTAAGTAACTTTCTCCAAAATACCTATCACATATGACTCAGTGCATTACTTTTACCCAAAGCCAGTGGTTGCAAATCCCAACTAAATGCTAGATCATGAACAACACACAGTCAACACAACATTGGAGTCATCTCTCTAAAAATACTGAAGGAAATCCTGATGTCAATGGCCAAACATGTATGGGCATGCCTCGAGTGTAATGAAACCACTCCCTGGGACCAGCAGTAGAGCTAGATCCCTTTTTTACAATTAGTTACAGTTGTCTCCATCCATTTGACTGTCTTTCTTTGCCTGTATGTGTTGTATGTTGTTTGTTACAGTGCTTATTCTGCTGGCTCCTCCCAGTCCAGCTGTCAGTTAATCTGTCACAATTTATGTTGTAATTAATACTTTCTGCATTTACTCCTCAGACCGTGGTAGGTGATTTTCTTGGTGAAAATGAAAAGTAAGTAGTGTGTTACTGTTACATGTTTATGTTTTCTTGAAAGTAGTGGTGTGAAAGTCCGAGTGATGGGAAATTTTGACTGGGTAGTTAAGATATTGAAACAATTCTGCAAGTGTTTCAGGTGTCGGTTTTTGGTGTGATTTTATTTGTTCACATAAAACAATTTTATTTTTTTTAGTTAGAAGACATGATATAAGATTTGTTTTAGAAAACATGACATGAGAACTTTATATGGAAGAATACATCTTGTAAGGTTTATTTTAATTGCAGTAAATTTCTGCAACATTAAAGATTCAACATCTCAGACTGAAAGCATTTGTAAATGGGATTCTCTTGTTGAATGTCTCAGGCAGAAAAGATTTGTAAATGGGATCTTCTTATTGAATATCTCAGACAGAAAATATTATTTGTAAATGGGATCTTCTTGTTCATGAATATACTGTTAGTGAAATGTTATAAAATGAAGCAGTTGTCTTGATAGAATTTTATTTAGATACATACTAGATGGTGGCTAATTTAGAAAACCTGATGATTTAATAGTGTTTCTTTTTGGTATGTAAGTTGTAAAGAGTGCATCTGTTCTATCCTTGTGTGTTTTTATCTAATTACATTAATGATTTACAGTTATTTATTTACTTGAAATCAGATGCAGGTAAAAAAAAAATTATGTGTGGCATTAAACATATTTTTTTAAAACCATTTGTCCACATTTTAAAAATATATATAATACATATACTAGGGAAGTCACTAAGTAACTCGCAAATGCCTGTTACAAAAATACTAAATGCAGCAGTAATTTGAAAACTTTTAATTTTTGAACCTACATTATTCTCCTATTTCTCAACGTAATTGCCACCAACATTGATACATTTGTCCCGTTGTGTAATCAGTGATGCAGTACCCATGGCGTAAAAATCAAGAGTCCGATTTCTGAACCATATTTTTACTTCTGTTTCCACCTCTTCATCACTCAAGAATCTTCTCCTGCCATGGCGATTTTTCAATGGACCAAACAGGTGAAAATCACTTGGAGCTAAGCCAGGACTATAGGCTGGATGTTCAAGAACTTCCCAACCAAACTGGCTAATTTTCTCTTGTGTTAATTGAGCCATATGTGGTCTGGCATTGTCATGAAGGAGAAGCACACCTCTAGTCAGCAGACCAGGATGTTTTCTTTGAATTGCATCCCGTAGCATCTATAGAACTTAACAGTACAATACAGAATTCACACTGTCACCATACTTCTGGAACTTGGTTAACAACACTCCTTGATAATCCCAGAACACTGTCAGTATAACCTTTTGCGCAGAAGGCGTAATCTTGAATTTTTTTTGCGCATGGTGATGACGGGTGTTTTCCATTGCATTGAGACACGTTTTGATTCGGGTTGGTAGTGGTGCACCCAAGATTCATTTCCAGTAATAATTCTATGGAGCATGTCTTCACCTTCATATGCGTAATGATGCTGCAATGACAAACCAAATCAGTTCATTTTGTGTTCATCATTCAGATCTCTGGGTACCCAGCGTGAGCAAACTTTCTGAAAATTCAGTTGTTCATGCATTATTCTGTAGGCTAAGCCATGTGAACATCTGATTGCACTTGCTACACTGTCTATCGTTACTCTATCAGCTCTGATAATCTCATTCACACGTTGCACAGTCGCTTCTGTTGCAGTCTGAACAGGACGGCCAAGTCAGACTTTGTGAACAATTTCGGTTTGTCCTTGAGAAAATTCTTTTACCCAATTATAGACCGCTTTACGCGATAAACACTTTTCATCATAAACTGTAATCTTTTCCTTATGAATGTTCTCAGCTGAATGCCTTTTAGCCCACAAAAATCGCACTACACTTCTCTGTTCTTCTTTGGTACACACTAACAGTTGGGTAGCCATTTTGTTATTGCTTCACGCATGCGCATGTAACTCCCAGCATCCCCTACATACAACTGTTATAAAGTTGGATGATGGTATTATCTAAGGATATATTTAAATACTACCTGATAACTGCCACTGATAAAATATTTCAATTTGCGAGTTACTTAGTGACTTTCCCTCATATATATATATCACTTTCAGCCGCATATAAATTTGGCTGTATACATAAATACTTTTTGGTCACAGACTGCACAAGGAAGTGATGTATGCTTACATAGATCAGATGGAATTTTCTGGCATGGACATAGTTTCTGCCCTAAGAAAGTTTCTGGCTGGGTTCAGGTTGCCCGGTGAATCTCAGAAGATTGACAGGCTGATGGAGAAGTTCGCTTCTAGATACTTTGAGTGCAATCAAGGGTAATGCATGTCAGTTACTGTTAAAAGTTGCTGAATGTATTTAATTGTCAACTTTCATAGTTTTATACAGGCTGGCTGTCAACAGGAACTTGAGATGTGCTACTAAATAAGCTTTATTTGAAGTAACAAGACAACAGTGTGTTATTTTCAGCTCTCATGTATTGAACTAAAAATTTAGCAGATTTAGTTGTGTGCACAGTAAAGTGATAGAGCATATTATATATGTTGTGCCTGAAAAAACATGGTAGATAAAGCATGACTTCAGACATGAGAAGAAGAATGACAATAATAAAAGAATGACCATGACTTGAACCATGGAGTCTGGTAGGATGAGTAACCACCTACCCATTTGAGATCGTATTTCGAGTCATAGACATTCTCATAAAGTTTTTTTTTCTCTTATGTCTAAAGTGCCTTGTCTGCTGTTTTGCAAGGCTAATCATAGACATTGTCTTCTGTAACTTTTTTTTAAGCAATAACAGCAACAGACAAAGATAAAGGAAAAGAAATAATGCTATGAATAAATAAAGTCAAATGTAAATTGTACCAGGTTAAAAAACTGTACAGCTAAGGATAATGGAAAAAACCCAAAAAACTCCTTAATTCCAAAGCAACACTAGCAGTGTTTGTAAATCCTGTACATTATGCAAATCTGTGCTCAGGGCAGTATTTAGCCCAAGTCTAAATAAACAGAAAATTAGCACATTCTTAACCCAACCTGTATTTTTTTTTTTCACAGTAACTTCTTTCCAGTTTCTCTCTTCCAAATTTTCTCCTGAAAATTTATCATGACAGAGCATGGAAACTAACTCAGGAGTGAAAGAGTTAAGATGAAATAGAAGCCAGATCAGAGGACTCCTAATCTGGTTTCTGCTTGAAGTCAAGTTGTTCCTACCATATTTTAAGTTGCATTCCACACATTTATGGTAGTAACTAGTCTGCAGACATGTGGTCATATTACCCTGCATATCCACACTACTTCATATGACCTGTTATCATTGTGTTTATACTTTATTTCCAGATTTTTTTTTCTTTCATATTTTTGTTTTGAGTCCTTCTGTTTCTGTTGTCCAGGAGCTTCTTCTAAGACATGTCCTGACTATGGATGTTTTAATATGATTTGTATCATTTATAATTCAGGATGGAAATATTTGCCAGTGCTGACACAGCCTACGTTTTGGCATTCTCTGTGATTATGTTGACCACTGATCTGCATAACCCTCAGGTATTGGTTAATGTAGTTAGAAATGCTTCATATTTCCTCTCCCAAAATGCTATTGTAACATAATTTCATAAACATTGTCAGAATCTGAGCAGAGCAGAGCAGAGCTGAAAAGAAAGATATGTGAAATGAGTGTGTATATATTACAGATATTGTTCATTATAGCATTTAAGTAATTAGCAAGTAACATCAGTTTTTAATTACTTGAGTTTAAAGCTGAGATGACTGTGTCAGAAATGCTTATCTAACCTCTTTGTAGCACTCATGTTTATGGAAGCTGATGTGCTAGCAAAGCCTGGCCAGTGGGTTGAGGACCAGTGTTCCCCATGGTGGAGCAGTCAACTTCTTAGGTCCATGCCAGGAAGAATAGCCCATTTCCTTGACCTTCACTGTAATATCAGCTGCCATGAATGTCAGGTTAAGAGCTGCAGGGAGATCCTATAGTATGAGGGGTGATTGATAAGTTCTCGGCATAAGCTACAATGGATTATTTGTGGACAACTTTTTTGGGTTATTTTTCAGCATAGTCCCCTTGCAAGTTTATGCACTTAGTCCAGTGATCCTGGAGCATACGGATCCCTTCTTTGTAAAAGTCAGCATCTTGTCCCAGTAGAAAGTGGTCTACAGCATGAATGACATCATCATCTGAAGCAAATTTTTGACCGCTGAGCTCCTTTTTGAGTTTGGTAAACAGGTAATAGTCCGAAGGGGCAAAATCTAGGGATTAAGGAGGATGTTCAAGAAGCTGGAAGCCGCATTCATGAATGGCAGACATTGCCACTGCCAACTTGTGAACTGGAGCATTGTCTTGCTGAAAAATGACTCCTCTCGTCAATTTCCCTCGACGCTTTTCCTCCAGTTTGACCCACAGTTGCTTCACAAGATTAGTGTAATAGGCCCAGGTGACTGTTCTGCCCTTTTGAAGATATTCTACCAATAGCACACCTTCTGAATCCCAAAAGATGGAAGCCATCATTTTGCCTGCAGACAGAACCACCCTTGCTTTCTTTGAAGGTGGGGATCCATGGTGTTTCCACTGCTTTGACTGTTCTTTGGTTTCTGGTTGAAAATGATGAACCCAAGTCTCACCCATAGTCACAAATTGCCGAAGAAACTTTTCAGGATCTGCAGAAAAATGGCCAAGATTGTTTCTTGACATGCTGAGACACTGTCGTTTGTGATCAGCTCCAAGAAGTTTCAGGATCCATCAAGCAGAGAACTTTGTCATTTGAAGATCATTGTGAATAATGGCATGAACACATTCCTGAGAGATGCTCAACTCAGTAGCAATGTACCGCTCAGTTAGTTGTCGATCCTCCATTATCATGTCATGGATTCTGTCGGTGGTTACCATTCTTGGTCCTCCTGGACGGGATCATCTTCCAGACTCTCCCTTCCATGTTTGAATTGACCTGCCCATTTCTTCACTGTGCTGTAAGAAGGGGCACTCTCCCCTAAAGTCTCTACCATATCCTCGTGAATCTCCTTCAGTGATAAGCCCTTGATGCAGAGGTAGCGAATGACTGCTTGATGAGAAGTTTTATCCATTTTATCAATTTCTGGCATGCCGTACTACTTCAGTAGCCTGTTAAAAAAAATTGGTTGCAGTTAATTTCTGTAAACTTGGTGTTTAATCTTACATTAACCTGATCTACAAATGCACCTAATACCAACTGTGCATTTCAAGTATTTGTACCTTATGCTGAGAACTTATCAGTCACCTCTCGTTATAAAGGACATTGAGGTGGAAGACATGGAGAAAGAATAATGTATCAATTTTTTTCCTGAAACTTACTTTTGATAATAGAAGCGTTTCATTGTTTTCATATTCTGCGCCTGAGATAATATGTATTTAATAATATACTGAGTATTTGTTTGGCCTGTGAGAAAAGGTAACCAAACTTAAGGTTAAAATATTCTTTTTTTTTTTTTTATGCCAGGTGAAAGCAAGCTCAAAGATGACAAAAGAACAGTACATTCGCATGAATCGTGGAATCAATGACAGCAAAGATTTGCCAGCAGACTTTCTGTCAGCAATCTATGATCAGATTGCCAGCAAAGAAATTAAAATGAAAGCTCACAGCACAGGCCCAAAACTAAATACATCTGCCAGTAAGTTTAGGCTGCCAAATTTACTGTCTTGTAAGTGGGTCAAGAGAGCCACGGGCCAGAGGAGTAAATCCAGACTGCCAAATATACTATCTTGTTAGTGGGTCAGGAGAGCCACAAGCCAGAGGAGTAAATCCAGACTGCCAAATATACTATCTTGTTAGTGGGTCAGGAGAGCCACAAGCCAGAGGAGTAAATCCAGACTGCCAAATATACTATCTTGTTAGTGGGTCAGGAGAGCCACAAGCCAGAGGGATGAATCCAGGCTCCCAAATCTACTGTCTTGTAAGTGGGTCAGAGAGCCACAGGTCAGAGGGGTGAATCCAGAGAGGGCCATGAAATAGGCAGTGCTGAAGTTCTTTCTAACTGATCTTCTAGCATCCCCTGCAACTGTGATAGTTTTTGTCACGTGGACTATATCCTTCCTTTGTATTTCCTACTAGTAAATTGTAGAGAGAGTTGAAATTTTAAGGGAAATATTACATCTATGTATATTTACTTCAGCTCCAGATATTTCCTTTACTTTATTTTTGGTGAAAGTTTAGCAAAGTAAGCACCAAAAAAAAAAAAAGCAATGGCAAGGACACATCAGACTGTATGGTGGTCTTCATGTTTTCTACAATTAAGAAATGAAACAATCAACCTGAGTTAATAATTTTAGTGTTAGCACACAAATTGCTTTGACTTCTAACATATGTAATAGCCCTATCACGTTGTCACAGAGGCACCTAAGGGTAATGTGTCAACACTTATTTTTTTTTCTTGACCTGTTGACATGCAGAAGGGTGATGTGGTCAGCATCATGTCTTGGTGCCTTTCATGCTCCAACTCTAAAAGGAACTAGGTACCAGTTTCTACAGTTGGGTAACTGTGGCTGAACTTAAACCACTGACCTTACCATGTAAACATCATTCTACTGAGTCATTCACCATTAGCTTAGGCTCTAGGTAACCAGATTTAGCAAGTTATAGAAATGTCTTTAATGATGATTTTTTTTTTTCATATTCTGAAGTACCTTAGAGGCAGAAGATAAAGCACTTAAAATTCTTCTGACAGTTTAATTTTTTTTTTTTTTTTAGTTTGTGTGAAACATTTCTTATGCATGATCGGTATTTAGTGGTTGTTGATCTGTGTGTATTAAAAAAAAAGAGAACGTAAATAAATTTAGAAAAAATTAAAAGTTTATATAAGTAATAACTAGGTAATACTGAACGAAGCACCGATTCATTTTTACAGAGGACATCACATCAGACAAGCAGAGACGACTACTGTACAATGTAGAGATGGAGCACATGGCCCAAACAGCAAAAGCCCTCATGGAAAGTGTTAGCCACTGTCATGCTAGTTTTACTAGTGCCACACATCAGGAGCATGTGAGACCCATGTTCAAGGTAATTCCTGTCACAAGGTCTTCTCCCGTGATGCTCTCATTTAGCAGTTTCTTTCACTGCCATCTGAGGTTTATCTTGGTCGATCAAGAGTCACATAGAACGATGATTCATAGATTTCTGTCAGTTCCTCATCATCCGTCTTGAATACCTCTTCCTAACATCTTGGTTGTAGCAACAGAGATCTTCTGGTTATAAAATGTCAGTGCATCCTCATCCATAGAATGATATGAACAATCATTGTGCAAGAGATGAACAGTCACCAGTAGTGTGTGTAGCACTGTATGATATGAGACAGCTCCAATTGCTGGAACCAGATATTAATAATCTTCACTTGTAGCTTAGATGTCTAATAGGTTTCTAAGGCAATTTTTTATTAGAGGCTGGGTAGATTCTGGGGCCGTTTAAATAACTTTTTGTGCACTTTAAAATTAAAAAAAAGTATGGATATTTAGTTTTACTAAACAGATAACGACAGAATACAGAAATGAAATCTCATTTTATAACAGTATAAGATAAACTAGTTTTTGTTTTTTTACAGCTCGCATGGACACCTTTCTTGGCTGCCTTCAGTGTTGGCTTACAGGACTGTGATGATAATGAGATTGCCCAGCTTTGTTTGGACGGAATCAGATGTGCAATCAGAATTGCCTGCATCTTTCACATGGAGGTAGTAGCTTAAACTGTTTTCTGCTTCATAGTCTGTGTAGACCAGTTAAAATGTTGTTAGTGTTTTGGATGGTAGAAGATTAAATTTTTGCTCATGAAGTTACACAGGAGCTTGTTTCAAAGCAGTGGAGGTTTTATTTTGAAACTGGTATCAGGATTAGTGAGCCATAATTAGCACAGACTATGTCAAAGTTTTTTTCTTTTCAAGAATCCTGTGTCACAGTTCAAAACTTTATTCCAAACCTGAACAGTTACAAAGGACAGCTGAGTTCTTCTTTTTGGAATCAGCTGCCAAGGGTTTTTTTTATCTCACAGTCATGGTGTGGTCCATCACCTCCACCTGCATCACAGGACCATAGCAGATTTGATTCTGGTGGTATTCTGGCATTTCAAGGTTCTGTGAGGGTATTTACCAGCCTTGTTACATTTCCCATAGGAAATGAAAGAGGCAGACTTGGAGCATTTAGTCCCAGACAAAAACTTTTGAAAAAAAAATGTTTTTCATTAAAATTAGCATCCAGCAAGACAAGTTGTCTCAGCAACAAAAGCTAAAGCAAAAAAAAGCAAGGACTGAAGGAAAGAACTTAACCTAAGAAGACACACTGTGCACTTATTCTTTGAAAAAAAAATTTTTCATTGTGTTGCCTCTGATGATTTTTAAATCAAATGCTCGTGTCCGAATCCCCAGCTTGAGAGGGATGCCTATGTGCAGGCCCTAGCGAGGTTCACTCTTCTGACCTGTGCCACACCAATTACTGAGATAAAGCCCAAGAACATTGACACGATAAAACACTGATTTCTGTGGCTCACACTGATGGAAATTACTTAGGAAAGTCATGGCTGGAGGTATGTGTATTTTCTCATGTGTAAAATAAGAGAATAAATCTCATAATGCACCATGCTTTTTTTGTGTGTGTATAATTTGCTTGTTTTTAATGACTTTTTTTTTTAAACTGTGTTTTTTCTGTGTGTGTGTGTGTTCTCCTGTGGACAGCAGCAGGACATCTTGCTTACAACTGAGAGGCCCACAGGAGAGCTGTTAGGGAGGCAAAGTTCTGCAAGGGACATGCAAATGACTGACTCTTTGGACTCGTGCAAAGTCTTATATTCATGGAGTTTATTTGACACCCTATTTCCACATCATCCACCAACAACATGTGGAAATATCTCCATTTGTCCTCAACACAGCATGCTAAGTGCTCATTTTTACAGTTAGATTGTCACATGGGTACATCAGTGAGAACAAAATCTACTGCCTTCAGTCCTTGCTACTTGACTGCTTATTGATTGAGTCTCCTCCACATTATATAACTATGTTTTCAATTCAAGTTTTAGAATCAGTTGTTTGTTGTTACTAAAATTAGTACTTCCTGTAGTGGAGTAACATGCTTCATAGCCATTATCATGTTCTTCATATAACCACACCCAAACTGACTGTATAGAACACTCATTCTCCACATACACCACATAAAGTTTGACTCTTTATAGAACATGCTTGTTATTCACACACAACACACACCTCTTAAAGTCTGACTCTTATAGAAAACTCATTCTCCACACTCACCTCTTAAAGTCTGACTCTTATAGAAAACTCATTCTCCATACACATCACCTTAAAGTTTGACTCTTTATAGAACATGCTTGTTCTCCACACTCACCACTTAAAGTTTGACTCTTATAGAATACTCTCATTTTCCACACTCACCACTTATAGTTTGACTCTTTATAGAACATGCTTGTTATTCACACACAACACACACACACACACACCTCTTAAAGTCTGACTCTTATAGAAAACTCATTCTCCACACTCACCACTTAAAGTTTGACTCTTATAGTATACTCTCATTCTCCATACACATCACTTAAAGTTTGACTCTTATAGTATACTCTCATTCTCCATACACATCACTTAAAGTTTGACTCTTATAGTATACTCTCATTCTCCATACACATCACTTAAAGTTTGACTCTTATAGTATACTCTCATTCTCCATCTTATCTTATATCCTTCCCGTGCCGTTAAACGTCACATAGGGCTTGCAAAGCAGTTCGCCAATTTTTCCTGTCTTCGGCGAGTCTTTCAACCTCATCAAAGGATTTTATGCCTGTTAACTTGGCCTCTCTTAATAATGTCCTCTTCAGAGTTTCACACGGTCTGCCCCTTTTTCTTCGGCCTGTTGTGTTCCACTTGATAGCTTGTTTTGGGATTCTCTGATCATTTCTTCTCATCAAGTGACCAACATATATCCATCTCCTTTTCCTGATCACCCGTGAGACTGGTTGTTGTTCAGTCATCTGTCTTATCTCTGCATTGTTCTTGAATTCATTCCACTTGATGCCGAGTATTTTCCTTAGGCATTTGTTTTCAAAAGAGTCTAATTTCTTTTCTATTTCTTTAGTTGTTTTCCAGCTTTCGCATGCATAAATGAGGGTGGATATTACATTTGAATTGAATAGTCTTAACTTGGTTTTTGTGCTTATAACTTTTGAATTCCATATGTTCTCAAGATTCTTGAAAATTGATGCTGCTTTTGCAATTCTGATCCTAACTTCCTTTCTAGTGTCACCATCCTGGTCTATGTAGCTGCCAAGGTATGCAAATTGATTGACTTCTTCAATATCTGTCCCTTCTATGTGTATTTTTCCATTTTGATTGATGGGAATTTTCATTATTTTTGTTTTGTCCTTGTTAATTTCAAGTCCTATTTTGCTAGCCAGTGAAGATAGGCTATCTGTTTTTTCTTGCATGGAATTCACATTATTACTGATAAGAGTTATGTCATCAGCAAAATCAAGATCTTCTAGTTGGGTCCCATGTACCCAGTCAATACCTGTGTTACCTGTGCAGCATTTTGTCATTATGGAGTCTATTGTAATCCCAAAAAGTAAAGGAGACAGTATACATCCTGTTTCACGCCTGTTTCGATCTGGAACCATTCACTCATCCCTTCTTCTGTCTTCTGTCATTCTCCATACACATCACTTAAAGTTTGACTCTTAAAGTATACTCTCATTCTCCATACACATCACTTAAAGTTTGACTCTTATAGTATACTCTCATTCTCCATACACATCACTTAAAGTTTGACTCTTTATAGAACACTCTCATTCTCCATACACACCACTTGACTCTGTGACTCTTTATAGAGCACTCTTGTTCTCAGCATGTGCCACTTGAACATTGATTCTTCATAGAACATTCATTAATCATGCAGCAAAGATATATCTTTTGGGACTTAAAAATTGCTGTAGAGGGCTACTACTAATATCATCTGTGAATTTATTGCATATATTTGTAACCATAGTAAGTCACATGTGAAAGTAAAGATCATCATTGTAACCTAAAGTGTGAGTTGAATTGTAAATGAGGGCTGGGATCACTGTTCCCTCTAAGCTGCGTGGCTGCGCACAGAAAAAATCATACTGCGCAAAAAATTTTTGGAGCTGTGCAAAAAGAAAAAATGAAACTGCTACTTTTATTTTCATGCTTTTCCTTTATTGTTTCTTTCTTGTTGAGAAATTACTTTTGGATTGGATGTTTCAGCTGGTCTTTAACCGCATAGTTTCGGAAGTACTGTAGCAGAATTGTCACGAGGCAAGTAAGCACACACAGAATATATGGTAATTAAAATAAACTGGCAGATATTCATCTGCCTGTTTATTTTAATTACCCACTATTCTCTGTGTTGTGGAAAAGTAGATTGTTCATTGAATTGCTCAGGTATGGAAATTGACCTTGGTAACTAACACCAGACGTTGTGACCACCAACATTATAGCCATTGTGTTTTTTTTTTTTAATAGCAGTAGATTTAGAGAGAGAGAGAGAGTATATATATATATATATACACACACACATTACTACACATATTTGCACACACAATAGCTGAACATTTTGCACACAGACCGCAAACCTTAGAGGGAACATTGGCTGGGATGCGACTTTTATTTTACCTAAATCAACAGATCCTGCGCTGCATCTCTCAGTTAGAGCTTGCACAGCTGATTGGTACAGGAGTGAAAACCAAATACATCACAGGTGGACCACATGGTCATTCAAACAACCCTGTCGAAGCTCATGACCCTGAAGGTAATGAAGGAAGGTTGCGGCTTTTTTTTTATATAGGTCTTTTTAAAAAATTTTTTTTAAATTTTGTAAAAATAAACATATGCTGTATAATTTGTGCGTGCGAAAGCTGAAAAACAACTAAAGAAATAGACAACAAATTAGACTTTTTTAAAAACAAATGCCTAAGGAAAATACTCGGCATCAAGTGGAACGAATTCAAGAACAATACAGAGATAAGGCAGTTGAATGAACAACAACCAATCTCATGGGTGTGATCAGGAAAAGGGAGATGGACATAAGTTGGTCATGTGATGAAGAGAAAGAGGATCCCAAAAGAAGCTATCAAGTGAAAGACAACAGCCCCCCCCCAAAAAAAAAAAAGAGATTGACCACTTTAAACACTAAAGAGGACATTCATATCCTGTGAATTCAGTTAGATAACTTTTGAATGTTGGCTAGAGTAGTATCATAGTGTTGGTACTAACTTTTGAATGTTGGCTAGAGTAGTATCATAGTGTTGGTACTAACTTTTGAATGTTGGCTAGAGTAGTATCATAGTGTTGGTACTAACTTTTGAATGTTGGCTAGAGTAGTATCATAGTGCTGGTTCTAACTTTTGAATGTTGAGAGTCATGTCATAGTGCTGGTACATGGTAAAATGAGATCTGATAGAACAATCTGTCTTGTAAATATTTATGTTAACAAAGATCAAAATGATTTACTACAACGATAGTAAAGTGGGATATTTTTTAATGGAAATATGTGTAATATTTTTAGTTTTGCAAATTCCAGAGTTTTTTTTTTTCTTGGAAACAACCTTCACAGGACAAATAATTAGACTGTTTTAGAAAAGGTAGGAACAACATGGAAATGTGGTTCATAAGAAGGATATTGAAGGTACCATGGACAGCTAAGAAAACCAATGAAGAGAGGCTGGAGTTAAAAGGCAAATTACAGCAAAGATCAGAGGCAGACAATCGAGATTTGTAGGATATTTTCTGAGAAGAGGAAAATTGTAACACATTGTGGCAACTGGAAAAATTGAGGGAAGAAGAGACAGAGGAAGACAGAGAGAGAAGTTACTGAATGGGCTGTCAGTGTGGCTAGGAAGAAAGTCGGCGGTGGATCTCATAATCATGTCTAAAGATGGAATTGTGGAAAGAAGTGATCGCCTACGCCACACGGCACGGCACTTGATTGATTGATTTGAGGATCAATTTAACAGAGGACATATTTGCAACATTTCATCTTATACATTATTCATATAAAATCTCTTCTTGTCCTTTTTAAAATAGCGTCTTGAGTATTTGCTATCACAGCTTTACTGCAGTGGCCTTGTGTATATTTTTTATATTTAGTTTTTTATACTTATGACCAAAAGCTGTTTGTCCTTGTACAGGACATACTTTTGACATATTTGACATTCAAATATTGACTTGGTTTATTTTGTAGCAATAGTCAAAGGAAACATGGGGAACATGGACAGACAGAGACTGGCAAACTTTCAGGAGACTGTGGGGGAGACAAGTTCACAGAGCGTGGTTGTCGCTGTGGACAGAATTTTCACTGGGTCTGTGAAATTGGATGGAGATGCTATTGGTGAGTTAGAAGCTTATTTCTGTGTTTTCCCTTCAGCAGAATTTAGTTTTCGTTAACCAAGTTTTTAGTTTTCATTCCATGCATGTCATGAGAGGCGACCAAGGGGTTGGGGGGATAGGCCAATGATCTGTTCACCTGGAAAAAATCAAACCATTACAGAAACATGGAGAAGAAAACCAGAAACATTATCTTGGAAAAGGAAGGGACTGTGATAAAAGCGTGTATGAGGTTATGCAGTCAAAGTCAAAAGGACACTGCAGAGTGGATATCCGAACTGGGTACCAGGGGAAAGTGCTCAGAGACAAAGGATCCACGTGGAGGGAAGCAGAAAACAAATCCAAGAACAGGAATGACTCGAAAGACTTTGTCTATGGCCTTATACTCCCTAAGGGAGATGATGATGAGCCCAGACTTTGTGAAACTAGTTAATTTTAATCGTGAGTTGAAAATGCTGCAGTAATTTTTTTTCTTAAGCCAAGTTTGATCTGTCTTTTTTATTACCGTGTTTATTTTCTTGCTCTGTTTACAGTGACTTTTTATAGTGTTATATAAAAAAAAAAGTTGTTATATAATACTGACTGCTGTCATTATGATCGATCACATCAGTTTAAAAGAAAAATTTACAGGATGAAGAATGTACTGCTAACAATTATAGCTTGCGTTGATGTTGTAGAGGAGCATGAATCTTAAAATGGATTTTAGTTAATGGCAGTTGTGGCTTAAATGCTACAGTATTTTGAGAAAAATCCCACGTATGCATATCCTAGCATTGAGTAGTTTTTGTCTAGAATTAGTTAAGCTTTTTTGTGAAATTTTAAATCTTATTTATGTTTTTTTTTTTAGTGGAATTCACACGGGCTCTGTGTCAAGTCTCTATGGACGAACTGGCCAGCCCAGCTCACCCACGCATGTTCAGCCTTCAGAAGATCGTGGAGATTTCCTATTACAATATGGGGAGAGTCCGTCTGCAGTGGTCAAGAATCTGGCATTATCTCAGCGACCATTTTAATAAGGTAGTTAGAATAATTTTTTTTTTTTTTTTGGAGGAATTATTTTTTTGTGTGTGCAAGTTTGTGATTCTGTTGCAGTAAAATTTTGGCAGTGGATGACATTTTCACAGACTAAGAATTCTACAAGTTTTTTTTTTAATTGTTTTTTTCAGTAAAATAATTCATATTGAAGACATTTTAGTTATTATTAATGAAAAATATCGTCGGCTTTTATTATGTAGCTTTAATTTTCTCAAAGCCTCCCCATGCTGCATAACAAAATAAAAAAAAAAAAAATAATAAAAAAAAAAGACATAAAACACAGCATCCTCTAAACATTCACTAGACCAGTATAACAGGTAAGTTCAGCAATTTATTATATGTAAAAAGATAGTACATTTGCCCTGCCTTTTAGAATTTATATATGAACCAAAAATAACATTAGATATTAGCACAGATCAGAAACACATAAGAACAGAAAATAGTACAATGGTGGATAGAATTTGGTTCATATTTGACATGATTTTTTTTTCCAACTGGGGGAAAAAAAGTCCTGTTTTGTTTTTTTTTTTTGTGGTCTCACAGATTCTTCTTCTTCATTGCCATCATCCATTCTTCTCTATTCCAAATCTTCTCTCACCAGTTGGTGACACCAAATTTTCTTTATATCCTCTTCTATGTTGTCTTTCTATCTCTGTCTTGGTCTACCCCTTGGTCTTGTTTTCTTCATCTCATGTACATACATAACTTTCGTTTGTCTGTTGTCTTCCATTCTTTCTACATGGCCCGACCAGCGTAGTCTGTTCAGTTTCAAAACATTTATAATTTGTTGGCATTTAAAATAGCTGTTCAATTCAGTGTTCTTTCTAGCTCTCCATTTTCCACCGTTGGTATCCTTTATGGGCCCAAAGATTCTTCTTAGGATCTTGTTCTCAAAGACTTGCAGTTGTTGTTCATCTTTCTTTGTTGTATTCCATGTTCCTGATCTATACATGATGGCTGGTTTTATTATGGTTTTGTAAATAGTTGTTTTGGTGTTTTGGGACAGGATTTTGTATTTTAACAGGTGTTGCAAGGCAAAGTATATTTTATTCCACATCCGTAATCTGCTTTTAATTTCCTCACTTACTATGTTGCTTCCGTTGAAGGTTGAGCCTAGATATTTGTATGTTTACCTATAACTGATTTACTTATATTGAATTTTAATGTAAAAGAAGTTTTTAGGTTCAGTTTGAAAAAAGATTCATTTTTTAACCATTTCACTGTAACAACGACAACAACAACAAAATCAAGATCATGTTTATGTGAAAAGAATTATTGTTGCAGTGGTCAATAACACAGAAATTATTCAAATCTTTTCATTCAGGTTGGCTGCAACCCTAAAGAAGACATTGCATTCTTTGCCGTGGACTCCCTGCGGCAGCTGTCAATGAAATTCATTGAGAAAGGAGAGTTTGCCAACTTTAGGTTTCAGAAAGACTTTCTGAGGCCTTTTGAGCATATCATGAAGAGAAACAAGTAAGGATTCCTTGCTTCAAGAATAGAAATATAAGACTGTGAAGTATGTTTTTTAAGTCCCACCAGGGATCATATTTTGTTGTCCTAGCTCCATTGACCATTCTGTATCAGCTTTGTGAATGTTATGAATGCTTCTTGTTGGGTTCACCTGCTATCTTTTAACGCGATATTACCGGTCCCTGTCAAAGCCACTGCCTTGTGAGTGGCTTGGAAGAGTCAACGACTGTGTGATTAAACCTCAGAAGTGCCGGGGGCAAATTTGCTGTCCGTTTGGCTATCTGTGACCCATAGTTGACCAAGTCCTTGTCCTACCTCTCTGTTGGTACCACAAGTAACAGGCCTAGCCTGGCTAATGGGACAGGGATTGCCATAGTCCTCATGGTGGTGGAGCCTGCTAAAGAAGTATTTGCACACCCTCTGCTTTTTTAGCTGTTCTCAAGGGTTAAAGAAACAGCAGCCATGACCTGCTCCCACATCTACACAGTGCTGTGTTTCAAAATCTTCACCACATCTGCTGCAAAGAACACCAGCTTGCAATTTCAGCGAGACTAAAGAAGTGTCCAAACTGTCCTTAAAGCGTTGGCAGTGACATTCTTTTGCCTAACCATCATCTGGCACCCCCTGCAACTCTGCTAGACTTTCAGACGTATGCTCCTTGTTCTTCCTGTGGAAGCAATTGTCAGAGGGGGAAAAGTCAACATGAGCAAGCTCCCCTGGGAACAACTGTGTTAAGAGCACACTTATCTTAACACAGTGTTTGTGAGACAGGGAACATAGATCTGTTTGCTTAAAAACTCTGACCTACCTCTGTAGCCCAGAAACTTGTAGCAATTAACACTAACTGTAATTGTTATTTTTGCAAAATGTAATGTCAGGTTGGTGGACGGATGGGGACATGGAGATCTCTGGCGGGGATGAGGGAAGTCTGGTGTGAAACCAATGAATCCAGGACGTGACAAGCCTATGGGTCTTTACAACAATGGCTATCAGAATGATGTGAACAAAACAGAGCCAGTAGACTATAGGTGGCGGGGAATGGATATCGTTGAAGCACACATCAGATTCCTCATCTCAGAGTCAGAGTGTCTTTGTGGAACTGTCTCAAACCATCTGACATGGAGAAGGGGTTTAAGTACAGCCACCAGAGGCTGGAAAACAAAGTTTTGGCCAGGCCAGCCACACTGTCTTCATGGCAGTCCGAGCAAGACCACAGTCTGCCCTAGCAAGGAAAGGTGCTGAAGTCGGAGTTACCCAGCCAAAAGGCGCATCGCAAAAATCAGGGTAACACGCATTATCGCTAATGAAATGTCTATATCTACAGTTTTCAAACATGGTGCTCGCCCTGTGAAGACTAACCAGGCAGGTGCAGTGCCGGGCCCCCTGCCTCGAAAGGGTCCACCCAATGCTACTGGAGGTCCTCTCAGTTCGTCTTGTGGAGTCAGGAGACATGAGAGTAGAGCTACTGGCCAAAAAATACAACAGAAGAAAACAGCCAAAAAGCAAGAACTTAAAATAATGCAGTGGAATGCTGAGGGTGTCAGCAGTGTTAGAGATGGCTATAGCAAAAAGGTGGAACTAGAGAACATACTTTTTGCAGAGCAGGTAAGTATATGCTGCATACAGGAGACACACCTAACCAAAGATGCCGCCTTTAAAATCAGAGGCTACCAGTGTTTTAGATCAGACCGACAGGACAGAAGAAAAGGAGGAGTACTCACACTTGTTAAGAATAACATCAGCGCATGTCAGGTGGAGTGTACATGGAAGGAGCCGAGTACCAGATGATCCATCTAAAAAGTAGTAATACAGATTTCCACCTCCTTAACTATTACTGTCCTAATGACCGCCCACTTGCTTTAGGAACAATCCCACACAAAGAGAGACTGATGGTCTGTGGTGATTTTAACAGTCATTCCCAGAGCTGGGGCTATGACCACATAGACAAGAGAGGAGAGGAAGTTGAGAGCTGGCAGGATGATAATGGACTTCTCCTGATCAACCAGCCAATGGATGCCCCAACATTTTACTCAAGGGCTTGGCATACAAAATCAACACCAGATCTGGCATTCCACTCTCCAGATCTGAAGTGGAACATTACACGTGAAGTTGGAAAACAACTTGGAGGTAGCGACCATCGACCAGTCTTCCTGACAATAGAAAATGAACTCCTTAACACCAGTAACCCTCTCCCCAGATGGAACTATAAAAAAGCAAACTGGACAATGTACAGACATCATACAGGTATCCTGGTGGGACAGCTGTCCATAGAAGGTAAGGATATTAACAGCATAGTGAAGGAGTTCAATGCTTGTATCCTTCAGGCCGCTCGTGAAACCATTCCCAGAGGAGCTCGCAGGGACTATAAACCATACTGGTCTAGTGAGCTGGGAAAACTCCATGATGACGTGGAAGCAGCTCGAAAGCAAGCAGAAAATAGACCATGCCAAGAACACCACAATAATTACCAACATTCTAAAGCCAAATTTCAGAGAGCAAAGCTGCAAGCCAGACGGGAAAGTTGGAGAGAGAAAACAGAGTCCCTAAACTTTGAAAAGGATGGAAGGAAACTGTGGAAACTAATCAAACAGTTAAATGATGAGAGTACTGGAAGAAGTACAAAGATTACACTAATAGAGGATGGGAAAACTCTTACAGGTAAGCAGGTAGCAGATCACTTTGCTCGCATGTTTGCACAGGACTGCAACATTGATATCCATCCAGAGAAGGAGCGTACAGTGCGCATCGAGCCACAGAAAGAGGAGGAACAAGTCAGAAAAGTGGAGGTCATGGATGCACCAATCACACGCAGTGAGTTAGACCTAGCAGTTAGTAAACTGAAACCAAGGAAATCACCAGGACCAGATGGAGTGTCCAATGAAATGATCAAGAACCTGGGAGTGGCAGCAATGGGAAAGCTGTTGGATATTTTCAATATGTGCTGGAGCACAGGTAAGTTACCTCAAATCTGGAAGGAAGCAAGCATGGTACCACTGCTAAAACCAGGGAAAAACAGTGATACTGCCTCCAGCTACAGGCCAATCAGTCTCACTAGCTGCCTATGCAAAACGATGGAACGCATCATTGACCTGAGGCTAAAATGGTACCTAGAAAGTGAAAACCTTCTCGTTCCACAACAAGCAGGATTTAGGCAGTACTACAGTACGGAAGATCAAGTGACCTATCTCTCTCAAGAGATTGAGGATGCATTCCAAGAGAAAAACCTTGTACTAGCAGCGTGGATAGACCTGAAGAAAGCCTTTGATAAAGTATGGAAAAAAGGTCTGTTGTGGAAACTAAGAAACTGCAATGTGAATGGAAGACTGTACAACTGGATAAAGTCCTATTTACACAATAGAAGAGCTAGAGTAGTAATGGATGGACACAAAAGCCAGAAAGTACTTCTGCGACACGGTGTACCACAAGGAGGAGTCCTTTCGCCTACACTATTCCTTGTATTCATTAATGACCTGGTCAAGGAACTTCCCTATGGAATCAAAGCAGCACTGTATGCAGATGATCTGGTCATGTGGTGTACAGATGAATATGCGACAGTTGCTACACAGAGACTCCAAAGAGCAGCAGACATCTTGACATCATGGACAAACAAATGGTGTGTAAGTATCAACACAGAGAAATCAAGTACCACTCTGTTCACCCTCTCATCTAAACAGAAAGCAGGTAAGATCTTTGTAAATGAAATACCCTTAAGGATGGACAACCAACCCACTTACTTAGGAGTGACTCTTGACTCAAAA
Organism: Achatina immaculata; assembly: GCA_009760885.1. Taxonomy (NCBI): domain Eukaryota; kingdom Metazoa; phylum Mollusca; class Gastropoda; order Stylommatophora; family Achatinidae; genus Lissachatina; species Lissachatina immaculata. The sequence goes on along the minus strand of CM019720.1, from coordinate 46,471,308 downwards.
CTGACTTGGAAGCAACACATCAACAGTGCAGAAGCAAAAGCCAGAAGAAAACTAGCCATATTAAGAAAATTAAGTGGGACTACATGGGGAGCTAGTGAAAGAATCCTCAAGAACGTATATCAGCAAAGTATTCTACCACATTTAGAATATGGCTCAACATCTTGGTGCACAGCATCAAACACTACGCTGCATAATCTAGACAAGGTTCAAAATCAGTCACTACGGATTATCACAGGTGCCATGAGGTCCACACCAATAGTAGAAATGCAGAAAATAGTTGGTGTTCAACCGCTAAAGGAACGTAGAGACACAAAGGTCATGACCATGGGAGAAAAATTCCTTAGCTCTGTAAGCCATCCCCTGAAGGAGAGATTCAATAACTTGGCATTAGGACGGCTTAAAAGAAGCAGCTTCATTCATCAGGCCAAGCGTATGCGTAAGCTGATACCTGACCTTCCAACTGTAGTCACTCCATTATCATCTGTACCAGAGCATACACCATGGAAAGAAGCAGATTATACACAAATAACTATTCAGACTGAAGTGAAAGGTGTGCAGAATGGTGAGATGCAGAGCAGTCTTGTAAGATCAGTAGCCACACTTAGTGTTCTAGATGACAAATATCCATGTGACACCTGGATACGTGTGTATACAGACGGATCTGCACATAATGCCATAAAATATGGTGGGGCAGGAGCATATATTGAATATCCAAACAACACCATTGACAAGATTTCCATACCCACTGGTAAATACTGCAACAACTTTGATGCAGAAGTTAGGGCAATTATTGCTGCAGTTGAAAAACTATCAGACTCCAGAATTGATACATGTCCTGTAGTAATTCTCACAGATGCAAGATCAGTACTGGAGGCTCTTCAGTGCAACAAACTACCAGACCTTAAGGATGCCTTGTCAAAAATTGGCTTACAACATGGAGTCACTTTGCAGTGGATTCCCTCCCACTGTGGGATACCAGGCAATGAGAAAGCTGACCATCTGGCCAAAGAGGGCACTGAAATGGAGCAACCAGACATACCAGTCACCTATAATCAGAAGAAAAGCATGATAAAAACCTACAGGAAGCCACAAACACCACCACATGATGACTATCACATGCTAAACAGAAAGGAACAAGTCACCATCTTCCGTCTCCGAACAGGACACAGCCGACTCCGAAGTCATATGTATACAAAGTTTAAGGTTGGTACTACTAATCTATGTACATGTGCCCAGGTGCCCCAAACCGTGGAACATATCCTCCAGAACTGCATCAACTACGAGACACTGAGAAATAATTACTGGCCCAGTGAAACCACTAAAGAAGATAAGCTCTACGGTTCCATACATGAGTTACAAAAAACAGTGAAATTTATCCAAGAGACAGGACTGCAGATATAGACAGACAGTGCGAACGAAGAAGAAGAAGAAGAAGAACATGAGCAAGCCTCTTACTCTCTCCATGCAAACTGCTGAGGCAAAGCAAGATATGTAATAATAATAATAATCATCTTTGGCTTTAGAATTGTCTTACAAGATGAAAAATGCATTTGTAAGCGTTAACAATAGATAACTATTTGCACTAATCTTTATTAGGCATTATATTAGCCATTTTATTTAGTCATTTTAAACAAAAAAATAACTTCTGCAATTTTTTTTTTTTTTCTGAAACACCAAGACCATTAGATTTTTATTTAACACCAGATTCTTGCTTCAGTCATCAATAACATTGATTTGGTTCATTCACTGATCTGTCTTTAGTTCTCTTGCTGTTAGTTCATAGTTTTATAAAATTTTTTTTATAAAACCAGATTAAAAGCAAAGGAACAGTGCAAAGATTGGTAAAATTGTCAGGGAATAAGATTCTTTTTTGGCTCTCAAAGTTATGCTGTTAACCTCTTTGGTATTAACCCCATACATTGTATGTGCCAGGTATTCCATGCTAAAATTGTTAGCCCTATACATTATACTGGCTAACTTGGCATTGACCCTATACACTGCATTAACCCTTTCCGTGCCTTATGCCAGTATACTGCCGTAGTCGATTTTGAATTTGGTGTTTTATGCCAGTATACTGCCTCATGTTTCGTTTCGTATAACTGCAATTCACATTTTGGTTCTGCATGTTAACTGCAGATGTCCTTTTTCAAAATGGTGGAAGAGTGCTTAGTTATGACCGATTTGAGCATGAAAAATGAAGTTTGTGACTGAGAAATTTCAATTTTTGATGATGTAGTTAAGGGTATGGACATGCACTGTGACCAGACCACTGTTCTTGAATGTATCCCAAGTAGATCTAGACATATTAGACAACTGGAGAAGTAGTTAGAAGGTTATTTCAGACATTATTTTAGCGAGAATGCAACATAACAAAACAAGACAACTTCAACAGGTAGTTCTAGACAACTCAGATGGTAAGTACTCTAGATCTAGACCTACCCAATGTAAGTAGGACACAATTATTGTCTAAAAACATTACATTACTTCTTTTTTACTAAAAAACTCTGCATTTATGAAATCTTCATACAAGTACTGTGTTTCATTCACTTTTACAAATATACCCCTGTACATATCAAGACCCGCGCTTTTACTCTGGCACCCAACTGAACCTCCATGTTTTGACACCCCCCCCCCCCCCCCCAAGAGTTGAATAGGTTTAAAAAGAAAAAAAAATAGTAATTGTGGGAACTCCTCCTTATTATTGAGTTGTTGGGAACATGGCATCTAACCAATGTTTTTTTTTCCCTGGAAATGTAATGCTAAAGAGTTTAAATCAGCATGTAATGAGAAATCAGTGTGTGTAATAATAGAAAGGAAAAAGCCTGGAGATAAACCTAAACTCTGATACAAAGAGCCATGTGAGATGTCCAGGTTCATTATCAGTAACAGGGACTAGGAACAGCTGCATCATTTTTAAGATTTGAAATCTGGTTGATAAAAGGAATAAGTGCATGAAGGTTAGGTCTTGTAACAAAGATGTGACTTATTACTTATTAGTAATGCAGGTAACAGTAGAACATCTGTGATTCATATCAGTGTAGAAACTCTATGAATCTCTGTGATTCACATAATTGTAAACTCGGTATAATGAGAAATAAAGCAGATCAGGATGACATCTGGAAGCCATCTTTAACATTTGACATTCAACTACATCAACAACAGCTGCAGAGTGGGGGAGTTTTGATACACAAAAATATTCACAAGTAGGAGAAAGGAAAAAACAGGCGTTCTCTATGGAAAATTAAACTTAGTCGTAGCCAGCTGTTTACTGCCAATGTTTTTTTTTTTAAAATATGTGAATAATGCATGCAGCATATAGTTTTTCTCATCTACCATCTCATTATAGGTCTCCAGCAATTAGAGACATGGTTGTCAGATGTGTGGCTCAGATGGTGAACTCCCAGGCCGCCAATATAAAGTCTGGATGGAAGAATATTTTCAGTGTTTTCCATCTAGCAGCATCTGACCATGATGAAGGGATTGTGGACTTATCATTCCAGACTACAGGAAAAATTATCTGTGAGTGGTTGTTGAATATGTGGCAGACAGAGAATTCATTCATTAGGTGGCTGTGCTAGCTGGAGCTGGTGATCATGCTTCTCTGTTTTGTTTATTGTATTTTTAGCCTTTGTTATCCTATGATGTTCAGTGATCTCATTGTTTTCAAAGAATGAGGACTTGAATAAAATCTGACCTGGGAAAAAGATATCAGACAGAACAGTCTGGATAACTCTTTTCAAACCCTAGGCTAAAATAGGATTGTTTAAAGTATGCCAGCAGACATGTCAGAAGAGGTGGTACGTTTGAAATGGGGAAACCGTTTATCAGCTGCATGAGGCAGAGAAAGGGGAAAAAAGGAAACGGAGAAGGTCTCAGGATTCACTGATAAGAGTAAGAGAGATAAAAGCAATAGATGTGGCATCTTAAAACTAGAGTCAGCTGATAACAAGAGAATAGGATGAGAACTGTTTGATCTCATGTATTTCATAAACAAATGAAAAGTGGAGTTATTTGTTAGTAACTTTTTGAAAATTCTGGTGTGAGTAAGGTTCGTGTGTGAGTAAATATCCTTCTTCTCTTAATTTAGTGAGTGTGTTCGAGAAACATTTTGCGGCCATCATTGACTCATTCCAAGATGCAGTAAAATGCCTTTCTGAGTTTGCTTGTAATGCAGCATTCCCAGACACTAGCATGGAGGCCATTAGACTGATTAGGAACTGTGCCAAATATGTTGCAGAGAAGCCAAATGTAAGTATTAACAGTGATATCTAAAGCTTGCCATAAATAAAACTGACTTAATACCTTCCTTCCTTTCTCGTGTGGTATGGGCCATCAGCAAGGGCTTTTATTTTGTCCTGGGCTGTTTCTTCTGTCCGTCACCAGGTGTAGTCCATCTTTTTGCTTCAGGACTCCTTCGCCAGGCGTTTCTAGATCTTACTTGTTTCCTTTTTCCTTGGGGATTTCAGCTTGTCTGGTTATGTTTGTGATAGGCTTTCAAAGTGTATATTTTGTCCATCTCCAACATCTTTTCATTATCATTTCTTTCATTGTGGGTTGGTTCATTTTCTGCAATAGCTCTTCATTGCTGATGGTATGACAAGATTCAAGGTCCAAAGTCAGACTCTGGCATCATTGCATTCAGGACAACCTCATGTACACTCTGGCGCTTGCTGCAGCATCCATTACTAATGGCATCCGGGCATTTGATGTGAAGGGTCTTCCTTAGGTTGGTGTTGACTGCAGTCTCTTGTTACTTTTGGCTGATGCTGTCATGTTTCTGAACCATTTAAGAGGAGCAATTTGATGTCTAAATTTTGTTGTTAGGGATATTGCCTTGGCCTTCCAGATGTTTCTCAGCTATAGAAATGCCACTGTAGCCTTCCCATTTCTTGCTGTAATATCTTTTTCTGTATAATGCTGTAATGAATTTAATGCTGCCAAGATATGTGAATGTCTCTGCTTCTTCTAATTTTTTACTTTCTAAGGTGATTAAATTTGTGCTGGTTGTGTTTATTTCTGAGAACTTTTGTTTTTCCTTCGTTTGTTTTTAGTTCAATTTGTGCCGATATCTCTGACACCCTCTTGGTCTTTTCTTGCAACTGTTGTTGATTATGTGATAGGAGTTCCAAGTCATTTGTAAAATCCAGGCTTATGAGTTGTGTCCGTGAACTGAATATGCAGTGTGGCAATAAATGGCTAAAAAAAATAGTTGGCGGGTTATATAGTTATATTAGTTATCAGTAATAGTAATGTAAATGGTACAGTGGTATCTTAACATGTTTCTATACTACAAGAAGTCTGCACCTGAGAATAGCAAGTGTTAATGTTGTATGTTTGCTTGTGGCTTTTGTTCTAGATGTTCAAAGAACATGCGGGTGAAGAAATATCAGTTCCAGAAGAGGATCGAGTATGGGTGAAGGGATGGTTCCCAGTTTTGTTTGAGCTATCCTGTGTTATTAATAGATGCAAGCTGGATGTAAGAACAAGGTAAGATAATATTAAATGTGGTCTTTTTTTTTTGGATGTCCTATTGGTTTGTCTATAGAATCATGTTACTTCCATGTGTTGACATTTTGTCATCAGATTTTCTGTATAAAGGTAAAGGTCATCCTGTCTTGCCTTAGAGGCACATAGGGCTATACTGTTAGTGTCTATATTTTCCTTGACATGTCAGTTCACTAGAGGGTGATGTGGTCAGTGTCATGCCAGGCTACTTTTCCCTGCTCAGCTCCAGAAGTCAGGTTCAGCTGGGTGACTTGGGTGCCTCTGGCTGGATTCAGACACCCCGCCCTTCACCGTGAGAGACTCAGACACCCCGCCCTTCACCGTGAGAGACTAGTGTATCTGTCAATCAGTCATTTGCATGTCCCTTGTGGAACTTTGCCTCCCTAACATATCTCCTGTAGGGCTCTCAGTTGTAAGCAAGATGGCCTGCTGCTGGTGCATCCATTTGCAGATTATCAACAATGTCTTGCAGCCATCTTCACCTTGGTTGTCCTCTCTTTTTCCCACAATATCACCTTCCATGATGGTCTTCTCAAAATTCTCATGATGTTTAATGTGTCCAAGATATTTATATTTTCTCTGTTTATTTCTCTTTACTAGCCAGCCTCTTTCAGTTCTTGTAGTATGGATATATTTGTTCTTTTTTGTGGCCATGATATTTGAAGAACTCTTCTGTACCATTTACATTCAAATACATTTATGTGTTTCTCAGCTGTTTTGTTAAATGTCCAGGTTTCACAGGCATATGTTGCAATGGGAAAGATGCATGTTCTTAAAAATCTCATTTTTGTAGTTCTGTCTGTTCCTCTCCACAGATTCTTTAGTTGTTTTACTTTCTGAGGAGCGATAGATGACCTCCTTTTAATTTCTCTCATAGTATCTCCATTATTAGTTGGTAATGATCCAAGTTATTCAAAACTCTCCACCTCTTCCAATTTTAGACTAGTGTACACACACATATATTTATTTCTCTCTGTTCAAGTCTGATATTTAGACTAAATGCTGTCTTTTTTTCTTGTTTTTTTTTTCTTCATCTTAAATCAGCCTACTGGTTTACATCCATGCTCATCTTCAGTTGGTCAAGAGACTCAGGTGACTTCTTTTTGATTTGTCAAATGACCAGTCCTACGCTTGGGCTGAGATCAGAAAAGTTTTGTTGCTAGATGCATGAGATAATGTTAAGTAGATCACTCAAGGCAGGACATGCTTGTAAAATTATACCAATGATTCTTTCATTTCAGAATTGACAGAAAACTGTTTGATGATCAAAATGTATTGTTTCACATTTATTGAGTGCATTGTACTGTTACTTTGTGTCAGTTTTTTGCATTAAAAGAAGTCGTGTATGCTTCAGGAGTTTGGGGAGCTGTATTTTGTGCATTCATGCTGAAGAAGGGCTTTGATGTTTTAAATCATTTTTCTTAGGTTATTTAATCTTTTGCATTCCTTTAATAGGAGTGAGCTTAATATGATAATCTGTTTTTTTTTGTTGTCTTATTACACTTATAACTGTATGTACAAAGTAACCCAGTGTGTCCCACCCTGCAGGCAGATGTTTTCTACTTTCAGAAGCAGATTTCCCCCCAGTAATAGTGTATCGATATCCATTTTTATGCCTTGGTTGGCAGGGAGTTGCCTGGAGTAAGTCTCAGACTAGTAACCTGTAGTTAAAAAATTATACTAGCTATCAGTTGTATCACTGACTGTCTGAAATCATCAGGTTGTATAGATAAAGTTAATAGTTCCTGTCAGTCAAATATGCTTCATTGTGAATCATCTAGAGGTCTGACTGTGATGTTTGAAATCATGAAGACGTATGGAGAAAGTTTTCAAGCACACTGGTGGAAAGATTTGTTCAAGATTGTTTTCCGCATCTTCGATGTCATGAAGTTGCCGGAGCAACAGAGTGAGGTTAGTTTGATTGTCACCACAGTAACTTTTAAAGTGTGGAACATGCCCATTCAAAATGAGTAGAATAAAGTGAAAAAGATACATGCAGGCTTTTTTCTTTAACAAGAAAGAGAGATAGATACTGGTGCATTTTTTTTATTGATGTGTCAGATTTCATACACTGTTCTTTTAATTGTTTAAAAATAGAATTAAACCATGTTTAAGTCTGTTGTGGTGCAGAGTACAGTGCTTTGAAGACATATAGACAGTATTTCATTGTTTGAAGACCTGTGAATGTGTATACATAAATGTCTTGTCTGGAGATCTGTTGACATAAGTGCATTGTTTGTAGATCTATGGAAATGTATATAAATAAATAAGTCTTCTTCTTCTTCGTTCGCACTGTCTGTCTATATCTGCAGTCCTGTCTCTTGGATAAATTTCACTGTTTTTTGTAATTCATTTATGGAACCATAGAGCTTATCTTCTTTAGTGGTTTCACTGGGCCAGTAATTATTTCTCAGTGACTCGTAGTTGATGCAGTTCTGGAGGATATGTTCCACAGTTTGGGGCACCTGGGCACATGTACACAGATTAGTAGTACCAACCTTAAACTTTGTATACATATGACTTCGGAGTCGGCTGTGTCCTGTTCGGAGACGGAAGATGGTGACTTGTTCCTTTCTGTTTAGCATGTGATAGTCATCATGTGGTGGTGTTTGTGGCTTCCTGTAGGTTTTTATCATACTTTTCTTCTGATTATAAGTGATTGGTATGTCTGGCTGCTCCATTTCAGTGCCCTCTTTGGCCAGTTGGTCAGCTTTCTCATTGCCTGGCATCCCACAGTGGGAGGGAATCCATTGCAAAGTGACTCCATGTTGTAAGCCAATTTTTGACAAGGCATCCTTAAGGTCTGGTAGTTTGTTGCACTGAAGAGCCTCCAGTACTGATCTTGCATCTGTGAGAATTACTACAGGACATGTATCAATTCTGGAGTCTGATAGTTTTTCAACTGCAGCAATAATTTCCCTAACTTCTGCATCAAAGTTGTTGCAGTATTTACCAGTGGGTATGGAAATCTTGTCAATGGTGTTGTTTGGATATTCAATATATGCTCCTGCCCCTCCATTCTTTATGGCATTATGTGCAGATCCATCTGTATACACACGTATCCAGGTGTCACATGGATATTTGTCATCTAGAACACTAAGTGTGGCTGTTGATCTTACAAGACTGCTCTGCATCTCACCATTCTGCACACCTTTCACTTCAGTCTGAATAGTTATTTGTGTATAATCTGCTTCTTTCCATGGTGTATGCTCTGGTACAGATGATAATGGAGCAACTACAGTTGGAAGGTCAGGTATCAGCTTACGCATACGCTTGGCCTGATGAATGAAGCTGCTTCTTTTAAGCCATCCTAATGCCAAGTTATTGAATCTCTCCTTCAGGGGATGGCTTACAGAGCTAAGGAATTTTTCTCCCATGGTCATGACCTTTGTGTCTCTACGTTCCTTTAGCGCTTGAACACCAACTATTTTCTGCATTTCTACTATTGGTGTGGACCTCATGGCACCTGTGATAATCCGTAGTGACTGATTTTGAAAATAAATAAGTGCTTTGTTTGTAGATCTGTAGAAATGTATATACATAAATAAGTGCTTTGTTTGTAGATCTGTGGAAATGTATATAGATATTATAAGTGCTTTGTTTGTAGAGAAATGTATATACATATATAAGTGCTTTGTTTGTAGAGAAATGTATATACATATATAAGTGCTTTGTAGATGTATGGAAATGTATCTATGAAAGTGCTTTGTGATGTTCTGTGGATAATGTGTGTGTGTGTATATATATATATATATATATATATATATATATATATAGTAAACTATAAAATGTAAAGTCATTGATTCAGTAACCTAAAAGATTAAGTAAAATCTGTTTTTTAAAAATATTTTCATATAAGGAAAATCCTGTGTGAATTTTTATATGCTGCATGTGCATGGCTGGTCTGAGGGATCCCACCAAGCCATGTTTATTTTCTCCATTATTTTTAAAAGATAAAAGTCAGAAAATTTATCTTATGTGTTGTCTTTTGCTGCTGAAGGTTCCTCTTAGCCCAAGTGACTTTCAGTATGATTTTAGTCTCTAGATGAGTTCTTTATCACTAAGTCTTTTCTTCCGTGGTTTGATGTTAGTCTTGGTGTGATTTTAATTTCTTGGTAACTTTATTGTTAACAGGTCTTGTAAGTCTTGGTGTGATTTTAGTTTCTTGGTAAGTCTTTTCAGTTTTGGTGTTAGATTAATTCTTTATATTATTTCTATGAAAGTTTTATTTATTTATTTATTTTTTTTTTCAGTAATTAGACTTCACTAAATGGCCACTTTAATTCTGCAAAATTTTAAAATGACTCTGTTTGCCTGACCAAAGTAATTTTATAAAAAAAATCTTCAGAAAGCGGAATGGATGACAACCACCTGCAACCATGCCCTCTACGCCATTGTTGACGTGTTCACTCAGTATTATGAGCAGTTGTCCCCCTTACTTCTAACAGACTTGTACCAAATGTTGCAGTGGTGTGTTGCCCAGGAGAATGAGCAGCTTGCCAGGTATGGGCATTAAGAGACAGTTTAAAAACATTTTAATGTTACTGAAGAGTCATATTATCATATTTCATCTTGTGGGATTCAAGAATGGAATTTAAATGAAATTCCCTTCCATGGATAGTTAGTGCAGCAGTCTTTTCATGTCTCAGTCAAAATAGATCATAGCAGGGGACATGTGGAAAGAGGCAATAATTATAGCAGAGGATATGTCTGAAGAGGTAATAATCATAGCAGGTGATATGTTCAAAGAAACATTAATCAAAGCAATTTGTAGATGGCCCGTTTGTCAGGTATAATTGTACCTGATTTCAAACAAAAGTAAGAGATTGTTGTATTCATTTATTTAACCCCAGGCAACCTATAAATTAACTGTTTGTATCCTTCTTATGTTCATATAGTTTGAAAATGAACATGAAGTTCGTTTTGGTGTCTTGTCATAGGAAGCATTTTTACCTTTATTTTTGTTTTCCTAGATCTGGAACCAATTGCTTGGAAAATCTGGTCATTTTAAATGGAAGCAAGTTTTCTTCAGAGGCCTGGGACCGAACATGCAATTGTATGCTGGACATATTCAAATCAACCATTCCACATAAGTAAGAGTTTTATGATTATTGCATTAGGCGTCTTCCAGTTGGCCTGGATGATTGCACTCTTCCGTGTCATCTACTCTTTCTCAATTTCCTGTGTTATTTGACTAGCTGTTCACATAGATATTTTCTCTCTCCATCTCTGTTGCTTTATTGCATTGGGTTACCTGGCTTTAATAAGTGCTCAAAATGCTGTCTTTGTCAAGACAAATCCAAAGAAATTTGATTGTCTTTTCTGTATGGTGTTAATTTGTTTAAAAATTCTCATTGAAAATTTTTTTCAGTTTTTCTGACATGTTCATCTCTTGGTGTAAAATGGCTTGAATTTTAGATCTACAACCTTGTGATCATAGAGACTGATGTTAATTTTTTTTTTTTAATGTCTGAGGAGTTATAGAAAAATACAACCATACTTCAAAGATATTGTGGGTTCATTTCCATACCACTGTAATAAAGCAAATATCACAATAAAGTAAGTCATATTAATTTTTGTTTTTTGTGCTTTTCCAGTGCTTAAAATCACGTTTATTATGTAGTCTCTTTAGTGTGCAATATACAAGGTCTAGAAGAAACACTGGACTGTAAAATTCAAAGTACTTTCGTTGCTAATAAAAACAAAAATGCTAATCTTCATCATGTGAGCCATCAGCAAAGTATAATCTTTTAATTTCCTTCAAGAACTCAGTTGCATACATAGCTTGGTGAACTGTTTGGCATATGTTTTGACCTGTTTTGGCTTTCAACATGCCTTTTTCACTGAGCTTAATAATTTCTAGCTTTTGATTTAAAGTGAGAGACATACGACTCTTCCTTTCACTTGTACACTTTGGTACCATTGTAGGATTATTGATAGGTTCAATTTCAATATATCAGTGAAGAGTGAAGTAATGCAAGAATTGACAGATCATGACATTGTGACCAGAGGTGTTCAAATATGGTAAGGAGAATGGCACCATTTGACTCTCTTGATGTGATGTTACTAGCTAAAACCGTCATAGATAGAAGGGATACTCTGAAAATTCTAAATGTGAATAATTTTTTTAAAAAAAGCACAGTATCTGTGAAATGTGATAAAGCAAGGTATAGGCTTTACTGCTTTGTAGGTTAGTCTCTTTAGAGAAAGATTAGGGACACAAAACTTCATAATAAATTAATTATAGTTTAAAGGAAACCACTGTTGTACTAACCCAAATTTTAAATAGTATTGGAGCATTTACACTTATTGATAGTTTGTAATTAATTGTATGAATATTTATCTTGAATTATCTTAAAGTTCTGTTGTAGCTTTCATGTGAATATTTATCTTGAGTTAACTTAATCTTTGTTTCTATGAGTTGTTGTTAACTTGGGTTTTTTTTCCATAATTGTTTATCTTGAGCTGGTTTGGAATGTAACTGTAATTTGTAATCATCCTCACAAATGTTTGTCTTGAGCTAACTTATGGTTACAAAACTAATAGTACCCCATGAATAAAAAAAAAATTTCAAGCATCTAAAGCTGTGTTTGTTGCTGAAGGTGTTACCTTCATGTTAACTTGATTGATCTCAAGGGGAGGTTTTACATCAAGTGACCAAAGGGGTAAATTTCATAAAGTGGAATGGGGTGGTTGTCACATTTAAAAGGATCACAAAAGCTTAATCTGATTTGCAATATGACATATTATACATTAGTTTAAACAGGAAAAGCTGCATATTGTTTTTCTAATAAAATGGTAGTATATTGTTAGTATAGAACAGAAAAAAGAGCTAAGAATTGAGAAGAAAGAATAGAAAATTATGATGAAAAATGTTCTCACTTTCCCCTCAAGTTAATTCACCGTACTGGGTACAGTATATCCATGATGAATAAAAATTTACACAAACACCATTTCCTCACAGAAAATATACACTAATTATTTTATTTTTTTTTGTAATTTAAAATTAATTTACCATCTTTAAACTGAAAACATGAAAACACAAATGGATGGCGGGCTGTCAGCTTAGAAAAAAACTTAAAAACAGTTAAATATAGGCTCTGAATTCAACCTTGTGTCTACGGTTTAGTACTGGAAGGAACTAATGCTACCAGCGTTGCCAGATTTTTAAAACTACTTAGGATAAATTCAAAATTAGAGACCAACGTATGCCATTGCACTAGATGTGGGTGGGCATAACTTATATGGACCCCATCCACGCAACACACATCAAGGGGCATAGAAAGATTTAAGTTCTTCTCTCTCTATCTCTCTCTGAACCTTAAGTGGCCAAGACACATGGGGCCCTCTATTGCTCAGCATCCTCACTGCTGTTCTTCTCCATGTCTCCTTTGTTCTACCCTTACTCCTGTTCCTCTGTGCTGCCCATCTCAGTGCTATGTTTAATAGTCATCAGTCATCCGAAGCACGTGTCCCAACTATCACCAGCATCTTAAGTTCTTAGTGATAGTATAAGAGTTTAAATGTTTCATGGCCTTCTTGACTTACCAGTGCATGTACAAGATGCCTAGCTTCTCTGCTAGATGCACCACAGTAATTGCTAATGACTTGCTGTTTATTTGGATTAAAGAGGCATTTGACAGCTTCAGCTTTTAGTTTATAAATTTAGCTGAATTTATTGTTCCTTTAATAAGATAAGATGGCTTCAGTAATATTGAATGTACCATGTAACAAGTTTACAGTACTTTTTACCATCATTTGCTGTTTCGACAGCTGTTCTGAAAGCACCGTGTAGTGAATATTTCTTTGATCATTATTTTCATGTTCAATTATTCATTATCCTATGTGTTTTTATTGCAAAGTACCTAGATAACATTTAAAAATCTTCTTTAAGTACCATATAATACATAAATGTGTTTTTCTCCTTCTCTTGTTTGCTTTGAAAGCACAGCGTATTGAATGCCTTTGTAAACTTGTGAAAATATCAGATGAGTGTGGCATGAAGATATCAGATGAGAGTTGTTGTACTGGCTTTATTCGTCTTAGAAGATGGCAGCGAAACAGATATATGACACTGTTTATGGTATCTGCCAGGCGTGATTTTGCTGGGCAGCTTGTCCCAGGACTGATTTAATAGTTTTGTGATTGACTCGGTCACCTGCAGTAGCAACAGACCTTGCATTTGATTCCCTTCAGTGCATCCGTTAAGAGATGGTGAAATAATGAACACATTTGCTGTAGTGGTCAGACATAGGCATTAAAAAGCCAGACTTTGATTAATTATTTATATAATCTTGTCCAGAATTATAGAAAATATCACATGATTAATACTGTTAATGTTTTGTGTGTGTGTAACCAGGCTTCTGACATGGCAGCCAGATATTCATTCAGAAGTCTTATCTCCAGTGAAATCAGATGTACCAATAGGAACAGAATACAATGTAAGTTAAACATGAGATTTATTTGCAGGATCCACTGATTATCATGGTATATGAATGTGAGGATAGTGTTGGCTGAATGAATAGTGAAATTGGTCTCTTATTCGGTCAGAGATTGAAGGCATGGGATTGAACCCCCTCCTCTGTTACCCCTTCACTCAACCCGTCGGTACAAATGGCCACTCAGCATACCAGTGACAAATTTCTTTGCAAAAACTGAGAAAATCAGTGCTTACACAACAAGTGAAAAGGAAAAAAAATGTAGGCAGTGCACCACAGTGTATTTTTTTAAAGTGTGCATATATATTTGTTTAATTGCCATGTATATAAGATTACAGAGATGCAATAAAAAAAATATAAACAGAGTCCTACTGTAAAGTTGTACAATATAACTTTGAGGTTTAAAAAAAAAATGACTGAAATATTCTTTACTTGTGTCTTGTCTTGTCACCTTCCTCATATACCTTTCAGTGTTGAAGGGACAAGTAGACATCTTGATAGGGCTTGGTGATTTGCTTCATACAGTGTAATATTTAATGCTTCTGTAATTTCCTCTCTCCATCTCCTGCGTGGGCAGCCTCTTCCTCTGTTACCTACAGATCTTAGTGTGAATGTTTTCTCTGGTGTGTGTTCTTTACTATTTGTAACAAGACAATCTTATTTACCTTTTTTTTTTTTTTTTGAATTTAGTTAACAATTTATTCAGCTGTAAATAGTAATAATTTGTTATAACCATTTTTGAACCATTAACGAATTTTTTAGGCTTTGTGGCACCAGAATTGAAAAAACAAAGCTTTAGATGCACAGGAAGAGCTTGAAAAGATGTTATTTTTTGTAAAAAAAAAATCAAATATTTACAATTTCTATAAAGCTTTCAGGAGTAGTAATACTGACGAAATATTTATGGACAAATGGACACGAAAGCATCAGGTTTAGCACATTTAAAGACTCAAAAATGTGCAAATACCAAAAAAAAAAGTGCTTTGATTATCTCCTCAGTTTTTTTTTATTCCTAGAGGTGTATTAGGCAGAGATAAAAGCTGTTTGTTGCACAGTTTTAGGCATCTGCGTCCAGTCTTATCAGTCCTTTAATTCTGATGTTCATTCTGGTAGAGTTTCTCTCTGTAAGAACATTCTCCCCATGTTATTAACTTCAGTTTGCATTATCTTGTTATCTTCACATATCTCTCTCCCTCTCTCTGAACCTTTATCTTGTTATCTTCACATCTCTCTCTCCCTCTCTCTGAACCATTATCTTGTTATCTTCACATCTATCTCTCTCTCTCCCTCTCTCTGAACCTTTATCTTGTTATCTTCACATCTCTCTCTCCCTCTCTCTGAACCTTAAATGCCCAAGGCACATGGGGCTTCCGCAAGGGTTTTCCCCTAGTGGCTGTCCTTTGCCTTTTTTTTTTTCCCCACTCTTGCCTAGGTGAGTGCTCCATTGTTCAGCATCCTCTCTCTTGTTCTTCTCTGTGTCTCTTTTGGCTTACCTTTGCTCCTGTTCCTGATCCTGCCATTCACTGCAGCATCAAAAATCTAAAATTAATTTTAAAAAGAAAAAAAAGTAAGAATTTTTTTCTTCTCAGCTTCAAGGAAGAGATGGCAGGTTAAAATAATTTGAGTTGTGGCGCAACATCCAACTAACAACACATGTTGTATGGCTCTATTTAGGATGAATCTTTGTCGGAGTCTGGTCGTATGGGCCGAGCAGACAGTCTGCAGAGTGTACAGAGTGTGATATCACAGGAAGGTCATGATAACAGACCTATCAAAAGTAAGTTAAACAGTTTGTTAGCTGATCATCTATTTATCTGCAGGGGGAATTGTGATAGCAGACTATCTGAAGTAAGTTATCAGTAAATTTATTTCAGTCTGTTAACTGACTGCAGATGTATCCATTGAGGAATCTTGACATCAGAGGTGTCAAATGTTTTTCAGTGAACTTATTCACTTAGTTCATTAACCAATATAATCTAGCACATAGAATTTACATGTTCAAATTTGGCATGCCTTATGATAATATGGTAATTTCTTAATGGATAGTGTGTGTGTGTGTGCATATATATATATATAATTTTTACATCCCCCGTGTGGTACCCGGGATTTGCAAAGAATAGGACCACTGTACCCTACCACGCATGATCGTAAAAGGCGACTAAGGAGGGTTCAGCATAGGGCCAGCAACCCTATCTGGTAAAAAAAAACTATCAGACTGCTACAGAAATGGAAGCAAGGGAAAAAACAAATGCAGGTGGAAGGAGAAATGCGTATCAGGAAACTGAGCCCATGAAGGTTGTGGATGAAAGCCAGCCACTGGAAGTCCCCAGCCCGACTGCAGACCTCCTGGAACCTAAACACAAGATGCAAATAGGCAGCTGGAATATAAGAACACTTAACCAGACTGGAAAACTAGCACAAACCATCAAGGAAATGCACAGATACAAACTAGACATACTAGGAATACAAGAAGCAAGATGGACAGGACAAGGCAGAAGGAAATTAACAACACAGCACACAGAAGATACAATAATATGGTCAGGTAAAAAAGATCTTCATGAAGGAGGAGTAGCATTGATTATAACAAAAGAAGCATCAAGAGCATTGCTGAAATGGACCCCAATAAATGAGAGATTATTATATGCACGGTTCAACTCAAGATTCACAAAGCTGTCTATTATAGTTTGTTATGCACCAACAGAAGCAGCTGAAGAGGAATTAAAAGAAGATTTTTACAACAGCCTCCAAGCCACAGTAGAAACAATACCCAAGCATGATATGCTACTCATCTTGGGTGACTTTAATGCAAAAGTAGGTGAAGGAAATGAAGATAGAAGAAGAATCATGGGAAGAGAAGGAATCGGAGAAATAAATGAAAATGGAGAAAGACTGTGCAGTTTCTGTGAAGAAAACATGATGACCATTGGAGGGACAATTTTCCAACATAAAAACATCCATAAAGTGACTTGGAGGTCACCAGATAAAACCACAGAAAACCAAATCGATCACATACTAATAAACAACAAGTGGAAACGGTCACTACAAGATGTGCAAGCAAGGAAAGGAGCAGATGTAGGAAGTGATCACAACCTTCTGGTAGCAAAAATAAAACTAAAATTAAGGAAAGCCAAAATCGGAGAACACAGAAAGATACATTTTGATACAAGAAAACTGAAAGACCAGCAAACGAGAAATGAATTCTCAATAGTACTTAAGAACCACTTCAGTGTCCTACAAGATGAAGCAGAAATGTCCATACTAGAGTTCAATAAAACACTACAGGAAACAGCAAAAGAGGTGCTGGGATATCGGAAACGAGAAAAGAGGAATGGATAAGCAAGACCACATGGGAAAAGATAGAGCAAAGAAAAGAAATCAAGAAAAAATTACTGAACACCAAATCACAACGGCTTAAAGAACAAGTTTTAAGTAATTATGCACAAAAAGACAAAGAAGTGAAGGAATCATGCCGTCAAGATAAACGTCAATACTATGACAACTTAGCAGAAGCAGCAGAGAAAGCAGCATATACAAATGACATGAAAACTATATATAAAATCACAAAGCAGATGACAGGTAACTTCAACACAAGATGTGAAAGTGCAGTAAGGACACAAAATGGACAACTGGTCAGTGGAGAAAGAGAAAAAATTGAAAGATGGAGGGAACACTTTAACACCCTACTAAACAGAACACAAGCAGCACAAACAATAGACATACCTGAAGCAAAAATGGAACTAAACATCAATACAAGGCCAGTAACAATAAGTGAAGTAAAGGAGGCGATAAAGAAGCTAAAATCAGACAGGGCACCAGGTGAAGATGAAGTGACTGCTGAGATGTTAAAAGCAGAAGAAACAGAAACACCAAAACAACTTTGCCGGATATTACAACAAATTTTTTTTTGGGATCTAGAAAAAAGCCCCAGAGAAGTGGAAAACTGGGCTTATAGTAAAACTACCAAAGAAAGGTGACCTCAGAGATTGTGGGAACTGGAGAAGCATTACCCTACTGCCACTCACCAGTAAAGTATTTTGCAGAATAATCATCAGCAGAATTGTACCAATACTTGAGGAAAAACTTTGGAAAGAGCAGGCAGGATTTAGGAAAGGAAGATCATGCATAGACCACATATTTGTACTTAGACAAATATTAGAACAGGCAGATGAGTGGCATAGCACAACATATGCATTATTCATAGATTTTGAGAAAGCCTTTGACAGTGTCAACAGAGATGCACTGTGGAAAATCCTAAGATGGCATGGCCTCCCCCACAAGATAGTAAATGTAATCAAAGCCCTATATGAGGGTTTTCAGTGCAAAGTGATCTGTGGAGAACATACCTCCAGCAGCTTTAGGGTACAAACAGGAGTGAAACAGGGATGTGTACTATCACCAACATTATTTATCTTGGCAGTAGACTGGTTAATGAAGGAGGCAACATCAGACAAACGCAGAGGATTACAGTGGACCCTTGACACAGTGCTGGAAGACTTTGACTTTGCGGACAACATTTGTCTATTATCAAGCAGTCACAAAGATATGCAAGATAAAATAAACAAGCTAACTCAGAATGCAAACAACATAGGACTAAAGATCAACGTAGGAAAGACAAAGTTAATGAAGCAAAATGTGAACAACAGAAATGTACTGAGAGTAGATAGCAAGTTAGTGGAGGAGGTCAACGAATTTGTATACCTTGGCAGCAGAGTAGTAGAAAATGGAGACAGCACAGAGGACATCAACAGCAGACTTGCTAGAGCAAACCAGGCTTTTACAATGCTGCAGACTATATGGAAATCAAAAAAACTAAGCATAAATATGAAAATCAGGATATTTAAGAGTAATGTTCTAAGTGTACTACTCTATGGAAGTGAATGCTGGAAAATCACCAAAACCATAGAAAACCATGGAGTTGAATTCTTTCCAGACTAAATGTTTACGAAGAATTAGAAAAATATTTTAGCCAAACACCATAAGAAATAACATCTTATTGGCAGAAATACAGATGAAGCCACTGACAACAATTATTGAGGAAAGACGCTGGCGATGGTTGGGACATGTGCTCAAATGACTGACAACTCACTACCAAAAATAGCACTAAGATGGACACCACAGGGGAACAGAAGTAAGGGAGGGTAGACCAAAAGAGACATGGAGAAGAACAACAGAAAGGATGTTGAGCAATAGAGGACTCACCTGGGCAAGAGCAGAAAAAAAGGCGAAGGACAAGCATTTGTGGAAAACCCTTACGGAAGCCCCATGTGCCCTGGGCACTTAAGGTTCAGAGAGAGAGAAATAATTTTTACATATACATGTAAAATTTACAGGGTGTGAATAATTTTCATTTGTGTAAAAGAAAAAAATGTGAAATTTTGTTTTGTGTAAAGCTGACAGTTTTAATTTTAATTAATTAGTTAAATTTTATGTCCCTCAAATGACTTGTACAGAGATTGTTGTTTTAACAAAATTTTTTTATGTAATACAATTGTAACTTTATTGTAACAAAAAGTGAATTTTGGTAGCAAAGATCCATCCATGCTCTTGGTCGGCGATCAGCCAAGCAATCACCACCCAGTATGCCCTTTGGTGTCTTGCGGGGCAGCAACAAATTCTCTCCTCCTCTCACTTGCTGCAACCAGCCCTTTTATTGTGCTCCAGCTATACTGCATGCTACTCATTTCCACTTCTACAGTTCTCGTAGCGAAGACAGCTGTTAATATGTGATATTGTCATCAGGGATGATGTGGCCATTGAAGACTCGTCCGTCCCGCACTGTTGTTCCTTGAAACTGGTGACTGTATTTCTTCAGCCTGGTAGAGGCTGGCATTAAAATCCACAAGCTGTTGGAGTTTGCTGAAGAAATTTCCTTGGTTTGTTTTCATTATGAAATTGAGAAAACAGCCACAGCCAACACCAGAATCTGACCTGGAGCTTGTTTTCAGTGTATTCTTTTTCTTCAGCATTAGAGGAAGTTTGGTCATGTTAAATCTGCAGCCATGACGAAGTCTGCTGTCTTCTCCAGGCTTGAGTGGGAGCCCCATTGCTTTTCTTTCAGTGTTTTCAGCACATTCACCTCAAGAATGTATGTGTGTGCCTTGGCTGCAATTCTGTTTTTTTAACTGTATGTGACTGCTTTGTTTCTCAAGAAATTCACATTTACAGGGGAGACAGTCAAGTGGTTAACAGAAGCAACAAGTGAGCATCACAGTAACGAAGAAGGATAATTCTGTCTTCCTTTCATGTGTTCACAGAAACAGCCAATGACCAGCAGCTGTTCCAAGGCCTCCTTATCCGTTGTGTTGTCCAGCTGGAGCTCATCCAGACTATAGACAATATTGTTTTCTTCCCTGCCACCAGCCGCAGGGAGGATGCAGAAAACTTGGCCGTTGCTAAGGTGAGCAGAATGGGTAATCTGTTTTCCACGTCTCTGAGTGTGGCATGAATACATCCAGAATTCAGAAGAATGTATAAGACACAAAGCTTGCCTAAGACAGCAGTGATTGAAAGTATACCTTTCTTAACTCTTTCTGTGCCTCAGGAAGAAATGCAGACATTCAGTTAGGTGCTGGAGTAAAAGTGCGGGTCTTGATATGTATAGGGGGCATAGTTGTAAAATTTAATGAAAACAGTATTTCCATGTACTTCCGTGTACTTATTATGTTTCAAAATATAACTAAATGTGTGAAGATTTCGTAAATACAGAGTTTTTTTAGGAAAAAAGAAATAATGTCATGTTTTTAGGCAATGATTTTGTCCAACTTACCTTTGGAAAGGCATAGAGGCACAATACATACCATCTGAGATGTGTAGATCTACCTGTTGACATTGTATTGTGATTCGGTGTTGTATTATTGGTAGAATAATGTCTGAAATAAACTTCTAACTACTTCTCCAGTTGTCTAATATGTCTAGATCTACTTGGGATACATTCAAGAACAGTGGTCTGGTCACAGGCCATGTCCATATCTCTATCTGCATCACCAAAGATTGAAATTTCTCTATGTTCTCTTCGTTTTTCTCGCTCGACATCGCTTGTAACTAAGCACTCTTTCGCCATTTTGAAAAATGTCACCGGACACGCACACGAAATGTGTACAGTCTAAACATTACACTGGTTTTTTTAATGAAACAAACCAAATGTCAAATTTTTGACGACTGGCATCCACATGAAAACCGGAAGCGTCAAATATATGATGACAGGCACAGAAAGGGTAACACTTTCCATGCCGTAGACACTTAAGTGTCCGCATCCGGTTTGCCCTGTTGTTGCTGGAGACTTTATAGTGAGCTCTGGTTTGTTTCAGTGTAAAATCGGTTGAATTTTTAGACCGCATGCGTATACGTCACATTTACCCATCATTCTTTTCGCAAAGCATTATTAACAACGGAGGTCAAATGTAGTCAAATTCAATGTTTTCAATCGAAGTTTTCAGCTTTTTTTGTGTGACCTCAGAGGCAAACATGTTCCCCCTATGACTAGAGTACTGTTCTTGAATGTATCCTAAGTAGATCTAGACATATTAGACAACTGGAGAAGTAGTTAGAAAGTTATTTTACCGATTTTTGGCACATATAATCACAATATGACATTGAAAAATTGTCTAGACATCTCAGATGATAACTAGTGTCAATCTAGGCCTATCTGATGGTAAGTAGGACACAATTATTGTCTAAAAACATCACTTCTTTTTTTTTTTTCCTAAACCATTCTGCATTTATGAAATCTACATTTTTAGTTATTTTGAAACATAATAAGTATACTTTTAATATGGAAATACATGTTTCATTCACTTTTAGTAATATACCCCTATTCATATCAAGACCCTCCCTTTTGCTCTGGCACCCACTTGAACATCCACTTTTTTGTCCTGCGGCACAGTTAATTGTTTAATTTGCAAAGCCGCAGCTTCTTACAAGTTACAGCTAAGTGCTCTATTCATCTTATTTCATTTTTTTTCTTCGTTACATAGCATTTATGTGAATTTGTACTGTCTCCATATAAATATTCTCTGCACTCCACCATGCGCATTTCTGAACACAGCATCGGACAAGCCACAGCTTCTTACAAGTTACATCTAAGTGCACTATTCATCTTATTTCTTTTTTTTTTTTTTCGTTACATAGCATTCATGTAAATTTATACTTTATCTCCTTTCTCTGTTTCTTCGTCATGCGTGTTTTTGTATGATTAAGGCTCACACTGAAATGTCACAACTGTGTACTCGTTAAGTAATAAATCTGTTCCAATTGTTTTCCTAGTTTATACATTTTGTTGAACCCCTATGCCTCATTGGGAGTACAGAGGTCTGATGATGATTATGCGTACTTTGTTTTAATTGTATTAGTTCAATTTCATGTCATTACTACATCTGTGATGTAGTTTAGTACACTCGCTCCAAAGCCATCACACAAACTGGTTCTGGGACTTCATAAGGCCGTGGCATGCAGGCAAAAAGCAGTGAAAGTGTTAATCACCTGTATTATATTCTTGCCTATATCGCAGGGTGGAGATTCAGACTCAATGACTGATTCCTACCATGAACACGGAGATGAGCAAGGAATGTATCAGTACCTGTCTTCTAGTCAGCTGCTCCTGTTTGTGGACTGCTTGCTTGAGTCTCACAGATTTGCCAAATCATTTAACACTAACCAAGAGCAGAGGAATGTGCTGTGGAAAGCTGGTAAATTTAACATTATTTTTCTTTCTTTTCTTTTCCTTTATTTTCTTTTCTGTTTTGTTCCAGTGTAGTAACTTGGGCAAAGGTCCATCTCCGCCCGCCTGGGCCCCACCCTTTTTTTTTTTTTTATTATATGGAACCTGGCTGTGTATGATGTCCTATTTTGGCCATCTTCCACTGACAGTCATATATTCAGTGTAATTCAGAGCTCTTCACTAAGTAGACAGATACTCTGTGGGTTTGGAAGCAGATTGTCTCTGACAAAGTGTGCTGGGAGTTTGATCTCACAGCCTTCAGGCTGAGACTGATTGAGAGACATTTGTTATAGATTTGGCCAGTCCCATGTCGTGAATTCCACTGTGACACTGTCATTTATTAATTATAGTACCAGTATACTTTTTTTTTCTTTAGGACCCTCCATCCATCATGCCAGGTCATACAAACTAGTTAATAAACTGCAGTATTTCTATTTTCTTCCTTTCCCAACCTTAATTATTATCATCTCATAAGTGGGGTTAAAGGTGAAAAAAAAAATAAGACATGTCCTGGCTGTTATTCTTTATAGCCAGACCTGGGTGGAAGGATTAAATCTGAAAACAAGATTGAGTGCCGCTGGAAGAGCTATGGCAAGCTTCATATTGACAGTGCCATTGTTGGCAGTCATATGCTGCCAAAAAATCCACAATGTTCAGTTATTTCCATCAACTTTAAATGCGGTATTATCAGACTGGACCCATCATATTGTTTACTTTCACCTTATGGTTAGTGTACAAAATGCTTGGAGCTTGAAAAAGCGAGTAGGCAGAAAAGCTAAGATAGAAATTGCCATTGTTTCTCAAGATAGAAAATTGGCATAGTTTCTCAAGATAGAAACTGTCATTGTCTCTGAGTTATATCAGCTGCCATTATTTTTCTTGGCTGTGTATCAGTTGTCATTGTGTTCTTAAATATTGAGTGATTCAAAATTATTGTTGGGGGTGACTGCTGCCTAAAATTTTCAGACTGAAAACAATGAACAGTGAGCACTTCATAGGAAAATGTTCGAATCCAGAAATCATTATATGGAAGCCTACAAAATAAGTAGATGATTTCTTTACAGCTAGATACAGATGACCGTTTGGATGGTTGTTCATAACTACCTTCATCTCCGTATCTGCAAAGTGCAGACTGGTCAAACTTTAAAGCCAGATGATGAACCCCATCATTTCCAGTTTGTCAGAGACATGTTCTCAAATATTGAAGCTGATGTCTGGGTCCTCTGTCATGTTTGGAAATTTTGGGGGCCTTTTTTTTTCTCTACAGAACTGTGGCAGCGATGATCTACTTGAACATGCTAACATTTGTATCTGTTATCCAGTTGGAAGATCACCAGCCATATGTGGTGTTCCAGTAAGATGGTGTATCTCCACATTGGACTTGTCCCAGAATTTCTTGACATGCGTTTTCCTGGGCGCTGGGTTGGTCATGACGGACCAGTTCTTTTGGCCTCTCTTGGTCACCCGATGTTATGTTGCTTGATCTCTTCATGTGGGGGTTCATTAAGGACATTGTTTACAGGACCTGTGTTACCTCTCTCAGAATTGTTGCTGCAATCGAATCATTTACACCAAAAAAATGCTAGAGAGCACTTAGAGGGAAAATGAATGCCACTCGGGCATCTTGTGTCTTACGAAAGATGTTCATGTTGAGATTGTTAGCCAAGCTGTGAATGAACCAGTTAGTGTATTTGTGTGCTTTAGTATTTAAAAAAGCTGTGTTTATTTTTAACCGTTTCAGGTTTCAAGGGTAAAGCAAAGCCCAACTTATTGAAACAAGAGACCCAGAGTTTAGCCTGTTTGTTTAGGATCCTGTTCAGGCTATATGATGATCCAGCTAGGCAGAGCTCCTGGCCTGCAGTGGAACAAAAGTTGTTGGGGTGAGACTTCACATATATAATCTAGCAGGGAAAAAAAGCATTACCTGTGTGGTACCAATTAAACAGTAATATTGTTAAATGTTTGTAGAAAGCTTGCCATTGTTGTTGCACTGCCAGTGTTGTAAATTGTACATTTTTATATTTCAGGAGAGAATTGTTCACTCTGCGCTTGTATTTTTCAGCAATAGTATAACAGGATTTTGTTTTAAAAGCCTACTTTTTATTTTTCCAGTGTGTGCAAAGAAGCCCTTGAGTATTATCTCACAGGAATGCAATCTGAAGGCCATCGTGAGGCATGGGGAAGCCTGTTACTGTTGCTTCTTCTTAGGCTAATGAGGATGCCTGATGACAGAGTAAGTGACATGATGTAGTATCAGTACATGAGCGTCGTTGCTTCAACACACAAGCTCAGAGTTTTACTCATTGTTACATTATATCTCACATTATCATTGGATTCCTGTCATGTGAAGTCTGACTTTTCCTTTTTTATGTCTGTTTCTTCATCTTGTTAGTTCTGAAAACATACTCTGATTTGTTGTTGAACTTTCAAGTCATTGTCATTGCTGGAAGCAAAGATGAGACTGACCTAGATGACATAGAATGAGAGATGGTGAATCAGAGATGGCCAAGACACCGTCCTCCATCTCTGTATTGGTGCTCTTAGTAATAAGCTCAGCATGGCTGATATGGCAGGCTCCATGTAGAGTCTGTCAAGTTCACTTTTTTGGGATTCACTCCTGGTCTTCAAGCTGGTTACCATGATCCACTCCCAGTTCAACTTGATGGGAGAGAGAGAAAGAATTGCTCAGAATTGGGTCACTTTCTGGGTGCTGGTAAGTCAAGAAAATTATAAATCCCTTACATCATGTAGCCTGTTTGACTAAATGGCATAGAAGAAGACATTTCCTATTACACATTTGTTATTGTTTTTAATGGCATTCATTTTTATTCAGATAGGTTTTTTGTTCGGTTTTTTTTTGTGTGTAATTATTTAACCACCTTCTATTCCTTATTATTTTCCAGTTCAGAGTACATGTTAATGCGTACTTTCCATTCCTCTGTGAGGCCATCATGTTCCCATCAAAACAAGAGATCATGTCAACCCTTTGCAAATTTTTCCAGCGACTAGGGCCTGTATATGGCATAACGCCAAAGTAACATTAGTGTTTGTGTGTGTGTGTGTGATGATGATTACAAAGATGTTGGAGAAATAATTCTCTTCACTGACAGGTGATGAATTATTTATAATGTGAGGATATTATGTATGAACCTGCCTGGTGTGTGCAGGATTTATGCAAAGAATGTGAAAAAAAAAAAAAAAAGAAATATGTGCACTTAATTTATTGAGGCCTCATCCACACTGGCAGGTGTATGCATTCTCGATTAAATGTTGCTATTATTATGTCAGTTCTGAGGTGACTCTGAAGAGATGGGAGTCATGCGCTGAGGAATTCATGAACTTGGAGACCTCAGCCCCCATATTTTAGAAATTTGGTAACAAAATGTTGTACACTTTATTTCGTCTCTGCACATGTTTGTTTTTTTTTTTCCCCGTGTCAGCTATCAGCTCCTTCGAAGGTGCAGATGCTTCTGTGGTCTTAGTGTATGTTGCAGCTATGCATTTAGACATGTAGTTTTACTCTGTTGAGCGGTACCCCTGCTCTGTCTTCATTTTCCATTGCCTGCTATGTTGCTCAGTAGCAGAAGTTGTTTCTTTGCAGATTACATATTTATTTATAACAATACAAATGAAGATTTCTTCTATGTTTTGCTTGTATATTTATGAATTATGAAAAAAGGGTCCCTCCTAAGCAATGGAGCTTGTGAGAGGGGGTTTCGGAGGGCTTTTAATCTAAGATGGTTGTATCTGTATATTGTTTTCATCCAATTTGGACATTGGAAAGGTCAGTATCATCTTCTGGGAAAGCCACATAATTGTAACCATTCTTTTTTGTGTGTGCTGCCGTCACTGTGTTAAAATGACAGTAGATTATTGTCTCATAATGTTTTGTTTGTATTTCTCCTGACTATGTACTCTGGTATGAGACTTATCACTGGAGGAAAAACGTGGAATAAAGAGAAGAGAAGAGATGGTTTGATGGAGCAGTCTGGCCTACCAGTGTATAAAGTGGCTTAGTGATGAAGTCTGCAAGAGTGGTGAAGAGAATTTAAGAGAAAAAAAAAAAAGAGGAAATGAGTTATTAATCTTGTGTTGTATAAATACTTGATATTGACTATTAAGCTCTGTGGGATACATGTGTATTGAAAAATTAGCTGGATGAAATTTACAATAAACTTGGGAGTCTGTTAACGGGGAAATGATATTAAAGTAATATAAATGGAACTTCATTTGTTACATAGCACTGATTTTTTTAAAAAATGTTGTTTAATATGTTACAGTGTGTTTATGGTTGTGTACATAATAACAGGTAATCAGAGTACCTTATGTGAAAAAAATATGTTATATAAATCTTTTCATACTGAAATAAAAGCAAATCTAGCCGGATTTCATAATTTAAATTGCTTTACTTTTCTTACGTTCGTTACGTCATATATCCGTGGATTATTTTGGCTGTTTAGTTTGGTAACATTGGATTATGTTAGCAATATAATGTAAGAAAGTTTTTATGATGTTACTTTTCAGGTTTTGCTAGATTTGATGGTGCTAGTTACATAGCCAGATGTTAAAAAAAAAAGTGTCATTTATCAAAGCATTTCTTGATTAACAGAAGAAACTGTGATATAAAACTTCAGAATCCATGTCACTTTCTGTGGCACACAGGCAGAGATGACAAGTGAAAGATAATTCATACAACCTTTCTCCCAAAAGTTCCAAGGCTAATAAAATATCATGACTTATGTAAATGTTAACTTTTCCGGTTTCTTTGCGAGTGCACCTTGACATGAGAAGACTCATTTGTGTTAACGACATAAGTGCACATGACGTCACTAGGTGGCAGCACACGGCAGAAAAACCCATGTCACTTGTCAGTATCGTGTTAAACTGTGTGAAGAATGGGCGTAGAGTTGAAATACTGAGTAAGCATCAAATTCTGTGTGAAGCCGGGCGAGACATCCAGACAGACATTGCAGCATCTGTGAGATGCCTATGGCCATGAAGCCTTATCTAGGGCATGTGTGTTTGAGTGGCACGGGCGATTCATGTTGGGTAGGGAATCGATGAAGGTTGACACAAGATCAGACCAGCCCTCAAGTTCATGAAATGAAGACAGTGTGGTTCCCATCAGAGATGTGCTACGGAAAGACTGTGATGTTACAGTGCACATATTGGATGATGCCCTGAATCAGTAAATCAACCTGCTACCAAATTCTACAGGAACACTTGTGCAAATGAAAGCAATGCCGTTCCAGTTGTGTGCCCTTTCTTCTTACAGCGTAACATGCCACTGACAAATGATATGAGTTTTCCTGCTGTGTGCTGCTGTCTCCAGATGTCAAGGTACACCCACATAGCAACTGGAAAAGCGCAACAATTACATAAGTTGAAATATTCTATTAGTCTCAGAACTTTTGGGACAAAGGTTATACATTAATGTTACTAAGGAATTTATCCCAAGTACACTAGTTCGAGAGGAGCTGTTTCTTAATTGTCAAAAAGTAATAAAACCTGAAGTGAAGTTTTGTTAGCGTTTCTTCATATTCATTGTTTGCTCACTTTGTAGTGTCTAGGAAGGCTGCAAGTTATATTGTTTTCAAAGTACAGAAATGCCACATTGCATGAGTGATTTGTTTTTTTTCCGTCTTTTATCGTATCAGCATTTGCTGGTTTCCATTTTTGTGTGTGTTCAGACACCAGAAAAAAAAACAAAGCTTCATTTCTTTTAGTTTTGTTTCAGTTCTGTTTTTTTTTTTTTAATTTTCAGCATAATACCTGTCATGATGAAAGGTTTTCACACCTTTTTGAAAGAGGTCATTTTGCTTTCAAACAAATTTTCACATAGATGGGAATCAGCACTGTGTGTACACTTGCTTCATGCTATATTTTTTTGGTATTTTGTCCCCAGAAATTATTATCACAGTTTATATAATTTGAGTTGTAATACTTACATAGAGGAAATTGTTGCATGTTAGGGAAGTTTGTCAAAAAAAAGTGAGATACTGTATCCTGAGTTGTATAAAATAGGTGACTGTTATGTTCAATTGGAGCATTCAGAAAGTCAAAAGTTCAAAGGTTTGGTTTAGTTATTTATTTATTTATTTATTATTATTATATTATTTTTTTTTTTTTTGGGCTGTGAGTCCCCAAGATCTTTTCATATGTGATATTGCTCGTCTTTTTATCACTATACAGAATATAATCTGGATCATATGTTAAAAAAAGTATTGTTAAGTATTGTGTGGTACAATTTAATTACAAGGCATTGTAAAGTCTTCATGTTGAGATAAATATTTGTCTTCTCCTGTCTTGCACACTTTTGTCTTGTCCAGGTATTCCTGAGAAGTATCAGCCTTTTCTTACATAACTTTACTAGTATGATAGTGGATCACGTCAGTAACCAAGTAGGAGTGTGATAGTGGATCACCTCAGTAACCAAGTAGGAGTGTGATAGTGGATCACGTCAGTAACCAGGTAGGAGTGTGATAGTGGATCACGTCAGTAACCAAGTAGGAGTGTGATAGTGGATCACCTCAGTAACCAAGTAGGAGTGATAGTGGATCACGTCAGTAACCAAGTAGGAGTGTGATAGTGGATCACCTCAGTAACCAAGTAGGAGTGTGATAGTGGATCAGTCAGTAACCAAGTAGGAGTGTGATAGTGGATCACACCAGTAACCAAGTAGGAGTGTGATAGTGGATCACGTCAGTAACCAAGTAGGAGTGTGATAGTGGATCACGTCAGTAACCAAGTAGGAGTGTGATAGTGGATCACGTCAGTAACCAAGTAGGAGTGTGATAGTGGATCACGTCAGTAACCAAGTAGGAGTGTGATAGTGGATCACGTCAGTAACCAAGTAGGAGTATGATAGTGGATCATGTCAGTAACCAGGTAGGAGTGTGATAGTGGATCACCTCAGTAACCAAGTAGGAGTGTGATAGTGGATCACCTCAGTAACCAAGTAGGAGTATGATAGTGGATCACCTCAGTAACCAGGTAGGAGTATGATAGTGGATCACCTCAGTAACCAGGTAGGAGTATGATAGTGGATCACCTCAGTAACCAAGTAGGAGTATGATAGTGGATCATGTCAGTAACCAGGTAGGAGTATGATAGTGGATCACCTCAGTAACCAGGTAGGAGTATGATAGTGGATCATGTCAGTAACCAAGTAGGAGTATGATAGTGGATCACCTCAGTAACCAAGTAGGAGTATGATAGTGGATCATGTCAGTAACCAAGTAGGAGTATGATAGTGGATCACCTCAGTAACCAAGTAGGAGTATGATAGTGGATCACGTCAGTAACCAAGTAGGAGTGTGATAGTGGATCACCTCAGTAACCAAGTAGGAGTGTGATAGTGGATCACGTCAGTAACCAAGTAGGAGTGTGATAGTGGATCACACCAGTAACCAAGTAGGAGTGTGATAGTGGATCACGTCAGTAACCAAGTAGGAGTGTGATAGTGGATCACGTCAGTAACCAAGTAGGAGTGTGATAGTGGATCACGTCAGTAACCAAGTAGGAGTGTGATAGTGGATCACTCAGTAACCAAGTAGGAGTGTGATAGTGGATCAGTCAGTAACCAAGTAGGAGTATGATAGTGGATCATGTCAGTAACCAGGTAGGAGTGTGATAGTGGATCACTCAGTAACCAAGTAGGAGTGTGATAGTGGATCACCTCAGTAACCAAGTAGGAGTATGATAGTGGATCACCTCAGTAACCAAGGTAGGAGTATGATAGTGGATCACCTCAGTAACCAGGTAGGAGTATGATAGTGGATCACCTCAGTAACCAAGTAGGAGTATGATAGTGGATCAGTCAGTAACCAGGTAGGAGTATGATGAAAGGTTTTCACCCTTTTGAAAGAGGTCATTTTGCTTTCAAACAAATTTTCACATAGATGGGAATCAGCACTGTGTGTACACTTGCTTCATGCTATATTTTTTTGGTATTTTGTCCCCAGAAATTATTATCACAGTTTATATAATTTGAGTTGTAATACTTACATAGAGGAAATTGTTGCATGTTAGGGAAGTTTGTCAAAAAAAAGTGAGATACTGTATCCTGAGTTGTATAAAATAGGTGACTGTTATGTTCAATTGGAGCATTCAGAAAGTCAAAAGTTCAAAGGTTTGGTTTAGTTATTTATTTATTATTATTATTTTTTTTTTTTTAATTTTCAGCATAATACCTGTCATGATGAAAGGTTTTCACCCTTTTGAAAGAGGTCATTTTGCTTTCAAACAAATTTTCACATAGATGGGAATCAGCACTGTGTGTACACTTGCTTCATGCTATATTTTTTTGGTATTTTGTCCCCAGAAATTATTATCACAGTTTATATAATTTGAGTTGTAATACTTACATAGAGGAAATTGTTGCATGTTAGGGAAGTTTGTCAAAAAAAAGTGAGATACTGTATCCTGAGTTGTATAAAATAGGTGACTGTTATGTTCAATTGGAGCATTCAGAAAGTCAAAAGTTCAAAGGTTTGGTTTAGTTATTTATTTATTATTATTATTTTTTTTTTTTTTTTTAGACTAAACATAAGTACAAGCTGTATGAAACCTCATTGTTTGAAACTGTTCTAATAACAGCATTCTAATAAATAGACAAGACATAGGAGTATGATAGTGGATCACCTCAGTAACCAAGTAGGAGTATGATAGTGGATCACCTCAGTAACCAAGTAGGAGTGTGATAGTGGATCACCTCAGTAACTAAGTAGGAGTGTGATAGTGGATCACCTCAGTAACCAAGTAGGAGTGTGATAGTGGATCACCTCAGTAACCAAGTAGAAGTGTGATAGTGGATCACTTCAATAGTGAAGTGGGAGGTGCCAGGTTGTTCATGACATTCCCATGAGGACATTGAAACTGATCATGGAAAAGAAAGAGTAAGAGCTTCCCAATACTGACTTCAAAAGAGTTCCTAGGATACTGAATGGTGGGAAGCATTTTCTTCTCCAAGTAATAAAATTTCATACTGTTAAATAAGGTTCAATGTTAGGCTCAGTATTACAACACAGTAGCCTAAAAGTGGGTATGAAAAGCGTCACAAAACTGAGCAAAGTGGGTACAGTAAATGCCACAAAACTGTAGACTAGCAAAGTGGGTACAGTAAATGTCACAAAACTGTAGACTAGCAAAGTGGGTACAGTAAATGACACAAAACTGAAGACTAGCAAAGTGGGTACAGTAAATGTCACAAAACTGAAGACTAGCAAAGTGGGTACAGTAGATGACACAAAACTGAAGACCAGCAAAGTGGGTACAATAAATGTCACAAAATTGTATACCAGCAAAGTGAGTATGATATGCATTAAAAAAAAACCTTAGACTAGCAAAGTGAGTATGATATGCATTAAAAAAAAAACCTTAGACTAGCAAAGTGGGTATGATAAGTGTCAAAAAACCATCACAAAACTGTTGACTGGCAAAGTGGGTATAAGTTTCAAGAGACTGTAGACTAGCAGAAGTGTAGCAAAATGGGTATGATTACACATCACAAAATTGTAGACTAACAAAGTGGGTATAATAAGTGTCAAGAGATTGTAGACTAGCAAAGTCTAAACATAAAAAACTAGATTATTTTAGATGAGAGAGAGAGGAAAAAAATAGACAAAAGAATGACTATCATTTGATCCTTAAACTCTAGCAAAGATATGTAAGCTTTCTAGACATGAGAATACAATGGTCTATAAATTCTTCCATAAAACATCCAGATGGAATCCAGGATTGGATTTACAGCCATTTCTCTTACTATATATCTCCCACACCAAAAGAGCTTATTTCTTAATTTGTGTTTTTTTTTTTTTAGACTAAACATAAGTACAAGCTGTATGAAACCTCATTGTTTGCAACTGTTCTAATAACAGCATTCTAATAAAATAGACAAGACATAAGAGTTTTCACTCTTCAGTGTAAAATTTAAGAGAAAAGAGGATAAAAATAAGGATTATGATGCAAGAACAGAATGAAAAGAGGGTAATTATTCCATGAAGCATGTGTTCAAAATATGATGTTAACCAAAAACCAGTTCTGATTACTTGTACTTTTTCCCCATTTGAGTATGTAATGAGTTGCCAGATGAACGCACGAGTTGTAGGGTAAGGGAAATGACGGAAAAATTGTAGCTAGGCAGCTAAAGTGCCTACTGTGAGCTATTTAGACTTTCTTCATGTGACGTGTCCTTTCTAGGGCATTGTCCCTCCTACTGCCTCACTAAATGCAATGCGGTCTTGTGCAAGTTGGCCAGTGTCTTGCAATGACATATTCAGACTGTCCATGATGCCCTGAGTCCACCTGCATGAAAGCTGCCCCTTTTCTCTTTTGCCGGGCACTGTGCCCTCTACTATCAACAGACAGGTTTAAAAAAAAAATTAAAATAACTGCAGTCATATGGTTTTGTTCTGCAGTAGGAAGTTCATAGGTTTAAACTGCTGGAGATGCTAAAATTATGCTTCAAAACATTTCCCAGTAAAACAGTATGGTGATTAATTACAAGAAATGTTCATGTGTCATGAATGCTGTTTGGTAGGATTAAAGACGCTGTAACAGTTTACTGAAAGCCAAAGTGAATAGGAAGGTTCAAAGAAAAGAGAATGGGAATAATATATAGTATACACAGTACATGCATATATAAAGAAATGCAGACAAATAGGAGAGTATCATTCATAAGTTGATTTGCTCAAGTCATGACATACTGTGAGAGCTGTGATCTGATCCGAAGTGAATCAAGTGGTGGGGAGGGACAAATATAATAAGGTTTTTGATACATATTCTGGGTAAATATTATTATTCTCCATTAGGAGATATTTAGAATAAACTGATATTTTAAAAAATATTTTATATATGGAGTGTACGATAGTTGTGTTTTTTTTTTTTTCTTTCTTCCTTCACTTGAGTATTCTTATAATTTAAAAAAATTATCAATGTTTATTGCATAAAATATTATCTACCTTATTATCATTTTGAACTTACGTGCATTATATCACTTTTTCCACTTTGTATGTGTCAGAAATGATGGCTTGCTGTTCAGTGCATAAATTTGAATATTTTTAGTCATTAATAATTATTGCTAGGATTGCTATTAGCTTTGTCATAGCACTTTTTGAATCGTAGCATTTGTTAAAAGACTGGCATGAATACATATCTTCAGGTACATTGAAAGTGCCATATGTTTCAGAAAATGACAGTTATCTGAGATGATTGTAACATTTTATTGAACTGTGACAGAATTCAGTAGATAAATAAATATTTCCCGTTGGGTTTATATAAAAATAATATCCGTTGTAAGTTATCTTTGGTTATGTGTGTGACATATGTGTGAAAAAAAACATGTACAGCACATTTACCAAGCACAGACTTTTTTTTAAAGAAAGTTAGTTCACACAGGTCAGGAGGTCTTGATATAGGGAGGGGGGGGCATGGAGATGCTACTGGAACCTGGAGAAAGCTTTAGGTTACATCCTGGTAACATGGCTGTATAGAAACATGACCTAGTGCTGGAATCCCTAGCATGACATCATGCTGGAATCCCTAGCATGACCTAGTGTAGGAATCCCTAGCATGACCTAGTGCTGGAATCCCTAACATGACCTAGTGTAGGAATCCCTAGCATGACCTAGTGCTGGAATCCCTAGCATGACATCGTGCTGGAATCCCTAACATGACCTAGTGTAGGAATCCCTAGCATGACCTATTGCTGGAATCCCAAACATGACCTAGTGCTGGAATATTTCCGCCCCCCCCCCCTTTTTTTTCAAATAAAAAAGAAAAAAGACATACAATTTCATAAAAAGGTAAAAGAAAGAAGGAAAAGAAAAATAGCAACAGAAGACACAAAAAGAATACACAGTAATGGAAGACAACAGAAAGAAAATGAGTATTTCAACAGAATGTCTTTATCATGCACAAGAGAGAATACAAAGCAACAGATAAGCCTTTTAGAAATTTGTCTCCAGTGAATATAGGCCACACAAAACAGCTTAAACGTGAACTAACAGTAAGGCACACAAAATGAATTTGAGAGCATTGATCAGTGACCTTTTTAAGTAAATTAATTGGCTCAAACTTGTTCAGTGTCTTGCCTTAATTTAGTGCTACATGTTGTTTTCAGCGAAGTCTGTAAGGTAAGACAGTGTGTGAAGCACAGGAAACATGGATTCTGATGCTTTTGCTTTGATACTTTGACATTACACAACAGTTTGCATCAATCAGCCTAATTGCTCAGCTTTGGAGTGTATTTATTTATTGTAAAAGATCAGTGTCAGCCAGTGTGAACCAGTTATTCTAAACAGTGTTTCTCAATGTGGGGCGTACGCTTCACAAGAGGGCATTTTTAATATTTGGGGGGGGGGGGGGTAATTTGAATAAATACAATTTTTCAGAACGTAGTTGACTATTATGCTGTGTGGACATCAAAATCTAAAGCATTGAGGTGGGGCATGATCCAGAAAAGATTGGGAAACACTGCCCTGACAAAATTTCAGAATTTCACATATTTGAAAGTTTTAAAAAAGATGTTTTCATGATGGACCTTCTTTCAGTTGTGATATATCAGTCATTTTCAAATAAATAGCAGAATTTCCCTTGTTTCATTTTGGATTGTTTAAAGTACTTAAAATTTCAGACGTTTTATTTTGGATGTTTAATTGACAGAAATTCTAGCTAAAAGTATTTGTGTAATAGTTAGTGGTAGTGTGTACTGCACTGAAATTTCAAACATTTTGATTGTTTAATTGACTGAAATTCCAGCTATAAAGTGTTAATGTAATACAAAGTGATCAGTCAGTCAGTCATTTGCACGTTCCTTGTGGAACTTTGCCTCCCTAACAACTCTCCTGTAGGCCTCTCGGTTGTAAGCAAGATGGCCTGCTGCTGATGCATCCATTTGCAGATTATCAACGATGTCTTGCAGCCATCTTTACCTTAGTCTTCCTCTCTTTCTTTTTCCCATTATGTATCCTTCCAAGATGTTCTTCTATAAATTATCATGACATTTAATGTGTCCAAAATATTTAAGTTTTCTCTGTTTAATCCTCTTTACTAGCCAACCTTCCTCAATATTAAGTTCTTGTAGTAAGGATTTACTTGTTCTTTTTTTGTGTCCACGATATTTGAAGAACTCTTCTGTAGCATTTACATTCAAAGGCATTTATGTGTTTCTCAGCTGTTTTGTTAAGCATCCAGATCTTACAGGCATATGTTGCGATGGGAAATATGCATGCCCTTAAAAATCTTATCTTTTGTAGTTCTGTCTGTTCCTCTCCACAGATTCTTTATTTGTTTTACTTTCTGAAGAGCGATAGGTGTCCTCCTTTTAATTTCCTTCATTGTATCTTCATTATTAGTTAATAATGATCCAAGATATTCAAAACTCCACTTATTCCAATTTTTCCTCATTGATACATATTTCAGCTGCCTTGTTTGTTTTGTCAGTTGTCATCAATTTAGTTTTCTTTGCATTAAGATAGAGGTTTTGCTCTTCACTATTCTTACGGACTGACATAATTAGTTGTTCCATTCCTTTTTGCATTGTGATACAAAGTGATAGTGTGCATAAATTCCACTGAAATTTCAGATGTTTTATTTTTGTTGTTTAAATAAAGTGTTGGTGTAATATAAAGTGATAGAGAATATCATGTGTGGTTAATATTTGAAAAATACGAAACATTTTAAATGTGAGAGAAGAGTAGTAAGACACTATAACTTGAACCATGAACCACGGACTCTGGTGGGATGCACCGCTATCTAGCCATGAGAGGATGAGATTGGTCAGAGTGTTGATCTGTAACAAATAAGTTATCTTAGAAATTAGTATTACAGTTTGGTGATTGTTAGCTAGTGTCAGGGACATGGTAGTTTGTTAGTAAATTGCTTTTATTTCTTGACAGTTGATGAAAAAAGGGCACCTAGATATCTTAAGACAGTCGTTAATGCGATTCAGGGATAGAGAATATATCTTTAGACAATCGTTAATATGCTTCAAGCATGGAGAAGATATCTTTGGACAGTTGTTAATGTGCTTCAAACATGGAGAAGATATCTTTGGAAGTCGTTAACATGCTCCACGGATGGAGAAGATACCTTTAGACTGTTTTTAACATACTTCAGACATGGAGAAGTTATCTCTAGACAATCATTAATGTGCCCCAAGCATGGAGAAGATATCTTTAGACGATCATTAACGTTCTTCAAGCATGGAAGATTCATCTAAG
Organism: Achatina immaculata; assembly: GCA_009760885.1. Lineage (NCBI taxonomy): Eukaryota > Metazoa > Mollusca > Gastropoda > Stylommatophora > Achatinidae > Lissachatina > Lissachatina immaculata. Next base: position 46,434,427 of record CM019720.1, on the reverse strand, counting down.
ATCATAGGCCATCTTTAACATTCTGCCAGAGTGGAGGAGATTAGGCTCACTTTGAGGGCATCCATTGTACACAATGACTAAAAGAAGCTAAAAGTTTTTCACGGAATTGCTATAATTACAGTTTCTAAATCAACACTCGAAGATAATGCTCAGAAATATAATGTAGATTTCTGGTGATAATTTTAAAAAAAAGATTCAGAGAATGTGTTATTTGTTTCAACTCGATTATTGCTCTATGTTTTTTCTTTACGGAGTAAAATTTTATATTCTCCCTGAAAAACAGCGTACATGAGTCAAAATAAATACATGGTGGTATCGGAAAGTTCCCAGAGCTGCTCATTAAAAAAAAAGAGTGCGGTTTTATCTTATTTAAATTTAACCACCATTCTCTTCGAAACAGTCCCCATGAAAACGCACAGTGGTCATACCGCTTCTTCCATGCCTCAGAAACACCGTGGGAGTTTTTGTTTTCTTTTTGTCCGAAAGTCTTCTAGTGCAGTTAGGATTCTTTTTGGACGTCATCTACGGTTTTGAAATCTCGCCCCCTTCAGCCTCAGTTTCATTTTTCGGAACAAGGCGACTTCACAGAGGACTAGATCAGGCGAGAACGAAGGATGTGTACTGTCGTTTAGTCATCTCACCAAACTCAAGATGCGGCTGCTTCTGATCGAGCATCGAGAACCTGGGAATAAGCATCGCAGTAACGTGAAGCATGCTCAAGTTTTCTGAGAGACTCGTGAAAAACTTCATAACTCATTCCAACCATGTGAGAGAGCTAAAGGATTGTTCTGCGACAGTCTTCCTTCGTGGATAAGTTCCCGAATTTTTTATCCATATTCCTTGGCGTTTTATTGGTGATTGGTCACAGGAAACACCCATCTTGAACAGACACTCGGCCGGTCTTGAGACGCACGTGCCACATATAAACCTGCGTTCGAGCCTAAAGAATGTTTGTCCAAAGCCTCGAAGAAGTATTTCAAGGGTCTTTGTTGTAGATCTGCAGAGTTTCACGCACAGTTTGATGTAGGCAGGTTGTTCCAGTTTTGTCAGTCATCGCGAATGTCACAGAACTGTCCTAACACAAAATCATAGAACACGAGGTACACAGTACGGCATCAACTGCCAGACTAACTCAGCAGGTTTGGGGGTAATAATCTTCAGCATCCCGCATGTATTTGTAGAACGGTATAGTCACGGCAAGTACAGTCCGGGAACCTTCCTATACCATTTATTATTAGCTTCTAAAAAAGCCGATAAAACACAGAAAATGTGAGGGAAGGGAACCTCCAATCAGCAACCGTCTAGTTACGAGAGAAAACACGCCAAGCTCTGGACCATAAAGCCTTCCTTGCTTGTTACTCAGGTGAATGTTTTAAAAGTGGCTTTAGATGCGCTTCATTTAATCCAAACAAATTTCCCGTTTTAATTACTCAGTTTTTTGAAAATCTTATTTCTCGTGTGTGTGTGTGTGTGTGTGTGCTTGTTTGTTTTGGTGGTAGTGGTGAGAGAAGAGATCATAACAAAGATCTGCCTAGACAACCAGTCCCCGAAACAATATCTAGGCAGCACAATATCATCTTCAGGGAAAATCGACTTTGAGACCGAGAACAGACACACAGTAAAGCGAATCAATAAGAACAGATGCAATAAAGCGAATCATTAAGAGCAGACGCAGTAAAGCGAATCAAGTCGCTGGACAAATGGCACCTTTACTGAAAAACAAAAACATCAAAAAGAGCACTGTACAACAAAGTTTTCCTGCAAACTCTGAGCTATTAATGTCAGACATGGACACTAACAGTCAAAAACAAAGGAAAAATCGTCACGACAGAAATTGAGATGTTTAAGAAGAACACTAAATGTGACAAGCAGAGACCAGATAAGAAATGACAGCATCAGGACAAAGGTTGGAGTAACACCAGTACTACACTATATCCAGAAACAATAAGTCTAATGGTTTGGCTATGTCTCACGGTTACCGCCAGACATTACATCACAGACAACATTCACACTAAGATTTGTAGGTAACAGAGAAAGAGGTTGTCCATGCAAGAGATGAAGAGAGGAAATTAGAGAAGTATTAAATATCCCGTTATATAAAGCAAACCGCACAACCTTTTCAAGACGTCTCTTTGTTCCCTGAGCACCAAAGGGTAGATGAGGAAGTAGACAAGAGACAAGACAAGACAAAATTGTGGTGGTGAGAGATTAAAGGCGGGGGGGGGGGGGGGAGATGAGAGAGATTGTGTATTGACACTGTATTGTTAGTTCAACCATTCTTTCAACTTCAGCGGATTATTGGAAATCTAAACTGAAACTGCTAAGGCCATCACTTTCACTATCAGATTTGTGTAGACGATTAAAGGCCAACAAGATAGGAAGCGATAGATGTAAATATTGAGAGCTTTAAAACCCAACAGGATGCATGTCGGAAGAGGGCGCTTATGAAAATTAATTCTTGTAATGATCTTTGACCTTTCCTCTCTCCTCCCCCCTACTTCGTGCAACTTTTGTGTCTCTGTGAGTGCTTACATACTTACACGTCTACAGGTCTTGTCTACGTGAATTCTTACATGTCTTCTGCGTGAAGTGTATTTGATTCACCATCACCCATACAGCATGTATCGGAAGTGACATTTTCCGGCTATAAGATGTACCAGATGAAACACCGTACAATGATTTCATTCATTCCTTTGCATGTCCCTTGCGGAACTTTGCCTCCCAAACAGCACTCCTGTAGGCCTCTCGGTTGTGAGCAAGATGGCCTGCTGCTGCTGCATCCATTTCCAGATCATCAACGATGTCTTGCAGCCATCTTCGTTTCGGTCTTCCTCTTTTTCTTTCTCCCATTATGTATCCTTCCAATACGGTCTTCTCTAAATTATCATGACGTTTAATGTGGCCAAAATATTTAAGTTTTCTCTCTTTAATCCTCTTTACTAGCCAGCCTTCTTCAATATTAAGCTCTTGTAGTATAGATATATTTGTTCTTTTTTGTGTCCACGATATTTGGAGAACTCTTCTATAGCATTTACATTCAAAGGCAGTTATGTGCTTCTCAGCTGTTTTGTTAAGTGTCCAGGTCTCACAGGCATATGTACAATGATTTACACAATGTTTATTTACCCAACGTTTGCCTTGTGATTTCCGAACAAAGATAACGTTTACCAAAATATTTGTTTAAAAATGTATTAGCGCCTACACTATGAAAAGCCTGCATTCTCTACACACAGTTTTTAGGTATCAGTATATATTACTAAATATACAAATAAATATAAAGCCTCTGCGGTAAAGCTGTGATAAGATAATATTAGACTATTTAAACAAGGAAAAGAAGATGTTGCCCGTTATGACTATCAGAGACCAGATCTGACATGCTGGTGTTAGTGTTGACTAACTATAGCTGACATGTTGGTGTCAGTGTTGACTAACTATAGCTGACATGTTGGTGTCAGTGTTGACTAACTATAGCTGACATGTTGGTGTCAGTGTTGACTAACTATAGCTGACATGTTGGTGTTAATGTTGACTAACCATAGCTGACATGTTGATGTTAGTGTTGACTAACTATAGCTGACATGTTGATGTTAATGTTTACTAACTATAGCTGACATGTTGATGTTAATGTTTACTAACTATAGCTGACATGTTGATGTTAGTGTTTACTAACTATAGCTGACATGTTGATGTTAGTGTTGATTAACTATAGCTGACATGTTGATGTTAGTGTTTACTAACTATAGCTGACATGTTGATGTTAGTGTTTACTAACTATACCTGACATGTTGATGTTAGTGTTTACTAACCATAGCTGACATGTTGATGTTAGTGTTTACTAACTATAGCTGACATGTTGATGTTAGTGTTGACTAACTATAGCTGACATGTTGGTGTTAGTGTTGATTAACCATAGCTGACATGTTGATGTTAGTGTTGACTAACTATAGCTGACATGTTGATGTTAGTGTTGACTAACTATAGCTGACATGTTGATGTTAGTGTTGACTAACTATAGCTGAAATGTTGATGTTAGTGTTGACTAACCATAGCTGACATGTTGATGTTAGTGTTGACTAACTATAGCTGAAATGTTGATGTTAGTGTTGACTAATCATAGCTGACATGTTGATGTTAGTGTTGACTAACTATAGCTGACATGTTGATGTTAGTCTTGACTAACTATAGCTGACATGTTGATGTTAGTGTTGACTAACTATAGCTGAAATGTTGATGTTAGTGTTGACTAACTATAGCTGAAATGTTGATGTTAGTGTTGACTAACTATAGCTGAAATGTTGATGTTAGTGTTGACTAACCATAGCTGACATGTTGATGTTAGTGTTGACTAACTATAGCTGAAATGTTGATGTTAGTGTTGACTAACCATAGCTAACATGTTGGTGACCATGACCATGACGTTGTCCCATCACTTCGTTTATAACCCCCCCCCCCTTCCCCGCCATTAACATGCCGAGCCTGGCTAACAGGACAGGGATCGCCACAGTCCCCATGGTGGTGGAATCTGCTAGAGAAGTACTGCTCGTACATTGCTTTGTACTGTACTCAAGGATTGAAAAAATAGCTGTTATAACCTGCTCCCAAGCTTAAACGATGCTGTGCCTAAGCATCTACACTGCATCGGCTGCAAAGAATAGCAGCACGTAGTTCCAGGGAGATTGAAGAAGAAGAAGATTTTTAATAATTTAGTAACAGTATGTTTTTTTTTTCATTAAAGAGCACACAATTTTAACGTTTTTGATTACTCCTTTTTTATACGAAAACATACAGAACGAAGCAACAAGACAAGGAATTAAATTATGTACAAGTATGATGTATACCGAGTGCGAGAGAAATGAGAAAAAAGGAGCACTTATCTGTGACTTGTATGAAGCTGTGTCTGTGAAACTTTGTGCTTGTTTTTAATAAAGATTTATTGGTTGTGATAATAATTTGATTGGCTGAAATAGAGAAGGAATGGAGAAAGATGGCAAAAGAAAGAAAGATACAAAGGATGTCAAAGCAAGATAAAAAGTAAATAAAATAGGTGGATGTAAAATGGATAGAGAGGAAAAGGGTCCGCATTTATCACTTGCAGGAGAGGAAAGAGTAGATGAGACCTCAACAGGGAAAGAGATTTAGGGCTATGAGTAGGTGGGGGAATAAATCCCTCCTTTGTGGAGAAAGAGAAGTTTAGGTACAGCTGAATATTTGATTCGATCCGCGTGGTTTCCGTGTTTCATATTCCTGCATGAAGCGGTTTTCGAGCATAAGGCGGCTTCTTTCATCAGTGTGACACTGTCTGATGGCTGTTACTTTGGAAGTCAGACAATGTGACTGGGACCGTTTAAATGATTTGAAATTGACTTGGAAACTATATCTAACCTTTCCTTTTCTCCACAGTCATATTCCTTCCCATACTAATTTCTATTCTACTCTTTCATAGCAGTCAGCACAGAAAAACATAAACTAGCTGTAAACAGGAGTATAGACGGAGACATATTAGAAAATAGCGAAAGAAATGTATACGTATGGAACACATAATAACAGATCTTGGATTCATCAATAGCGAGGAACGATCACTTTGTTGACATTTCTTATGATTCTGAGGTAGTTAAGATTATTTTGATAGCAAGATAGTTCATGATCAAGACATATCTTTACAAGCTAAAATCCGCCCGAGCTTCTTAAGACAGTGATAGAAATCTCTGTAGACTTCTACATATGTTGTTCTGTGGTGATATTTATATGGAGAAACATGTGATTTCTAGAATTAATGAGGCTGGAGGTAACTGTGAATGTGAATTCTTTGATGGAGACTCCTTGGTGAATATCTTGAAGAAGGCATTGAGTGTCTAAACAGGTCTAAGAAACAGGCTTTTCTGCAGTCTTCGCCAACAAGGGAGACCACCATTCATTCTTATCGCCATTGGTTAGACAGCGTCATAGCAACCCGGAGCCAGAGTATCCAAGAGAGGTTAAGACAGGATAATGGCTAGTAGTAGTTCGAGACCAGTACGGAACCTCTGATCTAAGTCACCTTAGCATTCACCTCTTAGTGATTAAAAAAAGAAAGTTCTCTTCCTTGCACTTTAACTGTCAGTCATCATTAACATGTATGTTGCTTCAAATGTGTGTGTCTAACAGTGTCAAAGTCCAAAAGTTAAAATTCTTCTGTTATGTAAATTGTATCACAATGTAATGTTTACGATGACAATTACACAAGTAATCATTGCAGAATAACATAAATATTAAGCTTTATTCTGTTCATCTGACTGATAATAAATGTTCATGTACTTCAAGATGTTATTCATTTTATTGCCCATTTGATGAACAACTAAAACAATTCAAGAATAGTTGTTATTTACCACGAGAGCCCGCGACCTTTACAAACGAAACAAAATTTATTTCAGTTTGTTCAGCTACAAGCTTTGGAGTTTTAGCTTGTACTTTTCTTGTTTACACGAGGAGAAGGCGATTTTTTATTTCGTGATAAATTAGATCAAAAGAATTTTGGACAGAACAAACAAATATGACAAAATAGTAAAAGCATGAGAGAGAAAAAAAAATGAGAGAAGAAGATGTAAGGCAGAACTGTATGTGCTTCTGGAGTTCAGTTGTAATGAAATGAACTGTCATCTGGAATGTGGCATCTTTTTCGTCATATGTGTTGGAACTGTTGGTCGTAAAAATAGTAACAACCGAAATATTAGTCAGTTTATTCTAGCAGTAACTAAATATGACTAAATAAACAGGTACGGTAAGTGAGTTAGCAACCAATGAATGCGTTAGTGAATGAATGATGAATGTGATTTACTGAGCTTTTCCCCCGATTTAGTCTCCAAAGAAGTCCCTCATTCATGGGGACCAAGTCGCACGTGAGATCTTGTTTCTTCTCATTCACCGACATCAGCGGGGCCCTGGGAGGAATCTTGTAACGTGCTGCAAAAATATTGTATGGCCTCCTACCCTATTGTTTAGCTGTTCTATTTTTACACTATATACCCTCCCTTAACAAAGTGCAAGCCATGCACCGGCTGCACCTTCCTCTCATTGGACCTGGCTGTGAGTGTTGATATTCTCCATTTCTGAGGTCATTTTCCCCACAAGTACCAGTGTACCGGAGCTGCCGTCTTTACAGGGAAGTTGACTAGAGGGCGAAGGTAGGTCGCCATCAATCCAGTTTCCATGATGACGGGACAAATGCCTGCAGATTAACTTACTCGAGTGAACGAGTGATTGAGTCAGTGAATGAGTAGTGAGTGAGTGAATGAGAAGTGGCAAAATACAGTGATAAAGATACATATATGGGAGACACACTAGAAAGGTCTTCGCGAGGGGAAAGATTTCCTCCAACTACAGGGCAGAAACAACAACTCTCATCGAAGCCGTCAGAATACTTAAAATAGAAAACCAGCAGCCATAACCAAAATAGCCTTCTTCACAGACTTCAGGGCACTTCTAGAATCACTAAAAACAACAAACAACCCACAGGCTAACATACAGGAAATCACAACAGAACTGAAACACCTTACACTGTCAATAAATGTGGCCCTACAACAGGTACCATCCCACTGTAAAATATCTGGCAATGAAATAGCCGACACCCTATTCAAAGCTGGCAACAATCAAGATCAAACAAATCATCCAGTAAACTACCAAGAGGTGAAAACTATAATACGTAACCAGTGCAGATCTGAATGGAAGAAAGAACTGAAATGCAACAACGAACCAGATGCAGTACATCTACTGCAAAGACATCAGCAAACCATCCTACAGACAGGCCACAGCAGACTACTGAGCCACCTACATCGACTCAAAATATTTCTCACAGACGAGTGTCCATGTGGCAGTGGAGCCAGACTCCAGAAAATATCCTTCAAGAGTGCCCACACCATGCAGACGCGAGGCGTGAGACATGTCCAGAGGACACACGCTTGGGGCAAAAGCTTTTGGGCTCCTATCAGGATCTGGAGAGGACTGTGAGCTTTGATATACCAACAGAGATCAGGATCTGATATGACCAACAACCTCGAAGGCAGATGAAGATGAAGCAGTATAATGATGATTTTCATGTAGATTGCACCTGACTAGCACTAACAGCGTATACGGGAAGTGAAATAGAATTGTTGTGTGTGTGTGTGTATATATATATATATATATATATATATATATTGTATTTGTAAGACATCGTATTGTATACATTTTAGAAGTAATTACTTCATAATAACAGTTAAAACCCGGCTTTAACATACTCAGTAAATACGTAAGAAATTGATTTACAGTAATTTATTTATAGTTCTAAATACATATTTTGTTCATCGACAGGCCAGTCTCCATAACGATTTATGAAATGGTAATTAATTATTCTTAATTTTCAGTTTAATAGTGAAATTTGGTTTCCTTCTTACTTTCACTTTCAGTTTCAAATCTCTGCATCTTTTATTGCTCATAGTGTGAAGTATACACTTCCTTCTGGTTGGAGCTATATAAGTCTCGAGATATGTGCATAGTAAAATTATGTTTCCTTTTATCGAAGATCCTCACACGGTTGAATACGACATTTAAATACTGCGCAGTAAACCAGTGATTTTACGTTTTGAGGAAATATTATTGTCCATCAATTTTATTTAAAAAGTATATAATTCCAAATACAATAAAATTTAATTTTAAATTTTTAACAAATATACGTCATCGCAAATTCTGCGTGTGACATGCAGGCACCGTTTACACTTATTGTTTTATGCTAAAAAATGTATCTCTTTGTTTCTAGTAACAGAACCTCATAATGGAAGCTCTGGTGATAGTGGCCTGGGTAAGGCTCGCTCTTCTTGGAGGCATCGTCTTCAGCAGCGTCACTGGTCTTATAGAACTGGACTTCAGAGTAGAACCCGCGGTCGTCAAACCGTTGGAGACAGTCAACATGACCTTACAGTGCACCATCACGGAGAGAACCCAGTATCATAATCAGCAAAGCGGATCTTATTACATCGACCACCGGGGATATCGCAGGCCAGCAACAAATCCCCCTCCCCGGGACAGCGATAAGGGTAGCATTGCTCTCCTTAGAATCATGAAGAATCTTCAGGTAAGAAAAATTCTGTACTAACAACAGACAAACTAAGGACTATCTCAGTAATTTCCCAGTTTCCAGTTTTCTCAACGAGAAGGAAACGAGTCTTTGCCCTGCTTCTGCCGCTACTGACCCAGGTTAAGGAAAAAAAATGCCTGGAACCTGTATTAAGGAGACTTTACTTATAAAATAAGATAATGCTGCTGCTGTTTACGCGTGAGTTTTAAACAGTGAAAAGTTATTTTTAAGATGTCGAGGACACCTTTTATGCCATAATCTACATAAATAATATAACAGTCACGAAGGGAACTGTGGCTAGACTGCTCTGAACTGATCAGCAATCATGTTCTAGACTGGGAACGGAGCTGTCATATTAAAAATAAAATATAACTCTTTTTTTTTTACTGAGAATAAGTAGCCGTGAGTAACATCTTTTATAAGAATATTACCCCGTTGACTAAAATACAATACAGTTTGCTGTAAGCATAAAAAAATGAGGAAATACAAAATGAAAATGTTAATTTTGTTCAGGCAATTTTCTACACAGTTTACATAACTGTATATGGTATTATGGGCCGGCAGTAACCAGCACATTCGTACACTACGATAGACAAGTACTGGCTAATAGTGTGACGTGTAAAATCCCACCTGGTGACCTTAATTACATTGTTTCTGCACTCGCCTAGCCATTATTGAATTTTGTCCACGCACTGCTCGAAACATCGCAGTTTTTAAAAAAAACTATTCGACTCCAAACCAACATTGACAGGTTGGTGGATCGTGAAGGCCAATGTGAATCGTTGCTCAGGGTGATATTTCGGCAAAGCCTAAATGAAATGAAAAGTAGCACATTTCTAACTCAACCCATATTTATAAATTATAGAGTAACTTTTTAAAGTTTTTATTTTCTACCGCAAATTCTCATCAACTGAATTCTGGAAGAGCTCGGGAATTAATTCAGGAATGAAAGAGTTAACACTTAAAGAATTTACAATATTTGAGTATTTCACTAATGAAGACTTACATTAAAATTTTTTTACAGCAAAAGTGGCAGCCCATTGCACAGATAAGCTTCATGGCGCCCACCTCTGTCCATACAACAGACCACAGCATCACAGCGAGCAGCGGATTGATATCCGATAATCTGAAAAGCCGATCCTTCCTTCAAGTGACTTGGGCTGTAGCAACTGCGGATGCTTTCGGGAATTACCGATGTGATACCATCAGTTTCGACAGCAATCAGGTAAAAGTTTTTAAAAGGACATTACGAGTAAGCAAGTGTTCTTAAAGAAACATTCAGGTCTAGACACGCATAAATATGCAGTTTCAGAGTCAAGGAGAGGATTCCTTTATATGAACACAAACAGAAATTACTTTCGGCCGACACTGGCAAAAATTTCTTTTGTAGGCATTAATGACTAGCTTTCCAGATATTTTTTAAAAATTCCGTTTTAGACGCTCTCCAGATTTGCTCAGAACTACTTTCTGGTAGTCCAAGGTAAATCTTTCTTTAAAACCACATCTCTTTAACTTTTCATTTCTGTTTGATCTGTTTGTTTTTCAGTGTGTGTGTGTGTGCGAGTGTGCGTGATGTGTGTGTGAGAGTGTGTGTGTGTGAGAGATAGTGTGTGTGTGTAAAAGAGAGAGAGAGGGTTGGGGAAAGAAAAAGGTAAAAATATCTAAGAGATAGAGAGGGCCAGTTAGAAACAAACTCAGATCATAAAACTCAATAGATTAATAAAATGATGATAAAAGTGCTTTTATTTGTTGTATTGCACAGAATGCAGTTCTCACGAAATCATCCGAACTTGCACTGGGCAGCACCCTGAATGCCCTTGATCTGTTACGCTTGCTTCAACACGACACAGCCAACATTCAGGAGAAAGTGGGGGCACTACAGACAAGTCAAAGGTCAAATCAGAACATGACAGACCAAATGAAATTAGATTTAATTGCTATGAAGAACGAAACTGCAGACGGACTAAACGAACTTGTAGAAATAATGAAGAAAGAACATGAACTACTGGAAGAGCACGGAGAGATACTGAAGGAGAGAATTACTGACATGGAAGCGGATATTAACAAAAGAGTGAACGATATAAGCGAGAAAGTTCAGGTTGCTGTTGACAGCGGCTTTCTCATGTTTTGGCCTGGGGGAAATTACGGGCTTCTGAAACCAAAAAGTGGATGTCCATCAGAAGGATTAACAAGCTGGAAGTCAGGGTTCAGGAGACACCACACGGAATCCACAGACAGAAATCAAGACTCAGTGTCGGTTGAGAATCATCTCCAGCAACCTGTTTTAGCTAGAGAAAGAGCAAACAACTTTGTTACCCAGCATTTCTGTATCAAGAGTGAAACGCGTTCTTTAGGACCCAGCTGGCCAAGAGGTTCCTACTGCATTAATAAGAAAAGAAAATGTCCTGGTGGTTTTAAGGAAGGATATATCAGATGGGACGAAGAGGACGACAGCACACACCAAACAGTAGAAGGCGAGCTGCCCGATGGTGAATTTAATAATACTGACAATACCAGTATCGAATACTGTTGTCGTCAAGATGGCCAAGCAGATGTTTCAATGTATCTCCCCAGCTCAGACCCCTTCTATCTGTATCGATACGGCGGTAAATGCCAGCAGGTGTACGGCATGAGCGTGACAGAGGAGTTCCTGATGTTTGACACAGAAAACACCAACAACGATGACGAGTTCGGACCCGTCCACCCCGACGGCAAGATCAACAACCTTCGTTTAGAGCTGTGCTACTACAGCTGAAGCAGTCAAGCTTTTTCTTATAAAATCCTCAGATGCAGATAACAAAAGCATTACGAGGAAAGAACAACTCATTTTAATTAACTTAGCGAAAGCTTTTTTCTGTAATGTATCTAACATAAGCGAAACATAAAAAGTACAAATATTTAACACTACGTTACTGCCGAGCTTGTAATAACATATGATATATCATGCTCTGTTATTCACATCATTCAGAACAATCAATGTAATAATATGAAACTTACAGAAGTCATTTGTCTGGCTAATTTGCATAAACTCGCATTCCCTGGTTTTCTTTCTTTCTTTCTTTCTTTCTTTCAAATATTAAAATGTAATTTGGCGTTTTTGTGTTTATATTCGACCGTATTGAAACGGTTCTGAGTTTTGTAACTCTTCTACTTCAAATGTTGAAACAGAGGAAACACGAAGATTTTCTTGTTACAATAGATCAGAATCTATCTAACGTGAAGTAATTTCTTACTTATCTTACAGCTGACGTCGATCTTTTCCTGCACTGTAAAACAAGTTTACTTATACAATAGGTGCAACCCACCAAAAATGACGAGAGGGAAAAAAAATGAAAATGTCCTTTTTGTGAAGGGAATTTTCTTCTAAAACAACAGAAGTGTATGTGGTAATATGGTATTTTCATTTTGTTAATATAACTTTATGGATTTATTAAGTAACTCTGCTTTTTTCGAATTAAAAGTCTACACTGGAAATAAAAAGTATTCATGTCGTCATTGTGTGGGATGGGTAACGTGTGTTTACGAACAAAATGAGAGAGAGAGAGAGAGAGAGAGAGAGAGAGAATGAATGAATGAATGAATAATCTTTATTTTTAAAGGGCAAAGAATTGGGCACGCAGGTCCGTCTTACAATTTGCCCTTCATCACTCCATCTTGCGTTCTTCCCACACACTCTGTTTAATACAAGTTACATTAGAAAAAAACATATAAAAAAGTGTAAGATTAAACTATTACATTCAAAGTAAAAGAGACGAAGTAATTAACCTAATAAAATAGCACTCACACACACATACACGCACACACAGACATATACATTATCAAAAATACATTGTCAGTACAGATCTTCTAACATATGTTTTTAACAAACATTAAAATAATTTCTAACAATATCTAACAAGTTACTTTTCGAACTATGTCATTTTAGTATTTGATGGCTGGCGAGTCATGGGTTGAGAGAGTGCTTGTTATTCTATGGATGCATATAATTACAAGCAAGTAAATAATGAAACAGATTTGAGTTAAAGGATAAAGTATTAGTAATGTATTTTAAATGGTAGGGAAGGGTGTTCCAGAGCTGTACTGCATAGTATGCAAGGCTTTTCTTGTACAGATCAATCCTGGGTTTAGGTTTAGGAAGAAGACAGTTTTTTAAATGCTGGCTATGTCTAGTGTTATACGTAAACAGTGACCACACGTCAGGCGGAGCATTGTGCGACAGAATTCTGCTAACAAACTTAACTGTGTTAAAAATGACTCTATATTTGAGGGGTAGAATTTTGAGTTGTGTGTGCTGATCTACAGCCTGTACTGGGTGTTTGTCACAAATCAGATTTGATGCTCGTTTGTGAAGTGAGTGGAGTCTTTTTGTGTTTGAGACTGAGCATCCATCCCAGATTGTGGAACAGTATTCTAAGTATGTCTGTATGTGTGATTTGTAGTATATCTTTCTTGTGTCTTTGTCAATAAAGTGTTTAATTTTGGCTAGTTGGTAAACTTTCTGTGCAATCAAGATAGATAGATAGATAGATAGATAGATAGATAGATAGATAGATAGATAGATAGATAGATAGATAGATAGATAGATCTTTATTTCAAAAGAGTTAAGAATTGGGCAATAGATAGATAGATAGATAGATAGATCATTATTTCAAAAGAGTTAAGAATTGGGCACGCAGGCCCGTCTGACATTCTATCCATTATCGTACATCTTTCACTCTATTCTGGACATTCTTTAAATATGCTCTTCATATAACAAACATAATTAACATTGAAGCCGAGAGACATAAAATAAAATATAACATTTACGTTTCGCTCTTATCCATTCACTCAGTACAGAAGAAACTACATACATGTATAAATGACCATCTACTAAACAACAATTCCGGGACTATTCAGAATAAACAATTAACTGTATTAGATATCTGTAAGAGCAGTCTAAGATAACTTTTAAGTTTTATGATTCATTGAAGCATGTAGTCGACATCAAATAGATATTTGGAAAGTTTGCAGCTGTAGGAAGGAGAATAATTTATATTTTTTTATACAGGATGGGAAGGTATTCCAAAGATGAGCAGCAGAATAACTAAAGCTTTTCTTGTAAAGATCAAGTCTAGGTTTTGGAAGACATATGTTGTTCAAGCGTTGGCTGCACTTTGGGCCAAATTTAAACAGGTTCTATAGATAAGACGGGGCATGCCGTGAAAGAATTTGATGTACTAACTTGGCTTAGTTGAAGAGGAACCTGTTCTTAAGAGGCAGTATTTTGATACGTTTGTGCTACTTAGTTGTTTGTGCTTGATCTTTGCCACTAATAAGCTTTACTGCTCGCTTCTGGAGTGAGCAAAGCCTCTTTGTAATTGACACTGAGCAACCATCCCAGACTGTTGAGCAATAGTCTAAATGTGTTTGTTTATATATATATATATATATATATATATATATATATATATATATATATATATATAGAGAGAGAGAGAGAGAGACAGATGGAATGCTGCTACATGATAAAAAAGATACCTTTTCATCTTGCATTCAACCTGAATCGTCTTTTTTCTTCTCTAGTCTTCCAATCAAGTCTCAAATCAATATCTTCAATCTTATGTCAAGATTTTCAAAATCTTCAAGTCTTAAGTCACTTCTCAAGTCAGATTTAAAGTCCCTGTTGGAAAGCTGGAAGCTTCAAGTCACCTCTCAAGCTAAGTCTCAAGTCCATTCTTCTTCCTCTTCTGCGTTCGAGGTTGTTGGTCACTTCAGATCCTGATCCCTGTCGACATGGCAAAGCCCGCAGTCCTCTCCAGATCCTGATAGGAGCAACAAAGCTTTTGCCTCAAGCTTGTGTCCTCTGGCCGTAAATTAAAGATTAAATTAAAAAATAAAAGATTAAAGAAAAAGAGTGATAGTTCAGATTGCCAGATCATTAGCCATTTAATGACTTTACATAGGATTTTAAGGGTTTTACACAGTAATAAAACCTAATAGGAATACAGTATTAATGTTCGGCATACCGTCATTCATTCATTCATTCATTCATTTGCATGTCCCTTGCGGAACTTTGCCTCCCAAACAGCACTCCTGTAGGCCTCTCGGTTGTGAGCAAGATGGCCTGCTGCTGTTGCATCCATTTCCAGATCGTCAACGATGTCTTGCAGCCATCTTCGTCTTGGTCTTCCTCTTTTTCTTTTTCCCATTATGTATCCTTCCAAGACGGTCTTCTCTAAATTATCATGACGTTTAATGTGTCCAAAATATTTCAGTTTTCTCTCTTTAATCCTCTTCACTAGCCAGCCTTCTTCAATATTAAGCTCTTGTAGTATAGATATATTTGTTCTTTTTTGTGTCCACGATATTTGGAGAACTCTTCTGTAGCATTTACATTCAAAGGCATTTATGTGTTTCTCAGCTGTTTTGTTAAGTGTCCAGGTCTCACAGGCATATGTTGCTATGGGAAAGATGCATGCCCTTAAAAATCTTATTTTTATGGTTCTGTCTGCTCCTCTCCACAGATTCTTTATTTGTTTTACTTTCTGAAGAGCGATAGACGTCCTCCTTTTAATTTCCCTCATTGTATCTCCATTATTAGTTAGTAGCGATCCAAGATATTCAAAACTCTCCACTTCTTCCAGTTTTTCCTCATTGATACATATTTCAGTTGCCTTCAGTACTCACTACCAAAAAAGAGCACTAAGATGGACATTACAGGGGAAAAGAAGTAAAAGGTAAAGTTAATCCTCTCATGCCCCAGAGACACATAGGGGTATGATGTTAGTGCCCATATTTTCCTTGACCTGTCAGCACACGAGTGGTCAGTGTCACACCTGGCCGCCTTTCCTTCTCCAACTCCAGAAGAAGTCGGGTACCCATTTCTACAGCTGGGTGACTGGGGCTCCTCCGGCCAAATTCGAACCCCCGACCTTCGCGGTGAGAAATCAGTGCACTAACCACTTCGCCACTCAGATGCCCGAAAAGATGTAAGGGTAGACCAAAGGAGACATGGAGAAAAACAACAGAGAGGATGTTGAGCAATAGAGGGCTCACTTGGGCAAGAGCGGGAAAAAGGTCAAAGGACAGGCATTTGTGGAAAACCCTTGCGGAGCCCCCATGTGCATTGGGCACACACACACACAGAGAGAGAGAGAGAGAGAGAGAGAGAGAGAAAGAGAGAGAGATACCGTCAGCGAAAGTCAGACTCGATTTTACTTTCCTAGTTAACTTTTCCGTTCTATTAGTTTCTCTGTGGCTACACTTCCCATACCTTGAGAATACAAATCTAAATTTAAAATATCGCCCCGAACTTCGAACTATCTTTCTCTCTATAAAATCTTTTTTCTGATAAATGGTACAGTATAAAGAGAGAGAGAGAGAGAGAGAGAGAGAGAGAGAGAGAGAGAGAGAGAGATAGAGGGGGGGGATAAAAGAAAGAAGTTATTTATAAGAGGTAAGAACGGTGAAATGATCATGAAAAACAACAATAACAAGAATCTAGTATTTCGACAAATATGTCTTCATCAAGAACAACAGAAGAAATAAACAAGATAAACACAAATACGAGCGAAAAAAAACTATCTGCCATCCGCTCCTTGAGAAACTGAACGCAAGCTGCAGCCAGAGATAGAACTGGAAAGATGAGAAATGAAAGAGGCAAGCGTGGAATACTGTGAGTTAGAAACTGGAGCAGTAGAAAAAAAAAGGACTGAACGGATTAAATGACATAAGGCAGAGAATAGTATTTTTTTTTAATAGAAAAAGTTGAATGACAGTTGCAAGCAGCTGGGTTCAGACATCAAGTCAGAACAGTATTACTAGGTGAGTATTAGGTAGTATTATTAACCTTTGCTACCACCACCACGGAGCAGATGAAAGTCTAGAAGGGTCAATGGAATGTTTCTTTACCAGTAGCAGTTTTATTTCAGCCACGATCACAGTTATCCTGTGAAGATACAGGTATTGTATCGACGTGTTAGGAGATTGTGACATAATCCTTCAGTATGTTGGTGCTTGCTTACTCTGGGTTCTGTGTTGTGCATGTAAAAGAGTTTGAGAAAGCAAAAAGAGAGAGCAAACTGAGAGGGGGAGGGGAGGATGACGATGAGGACGTCACTGATCTGTGGTACAAATAAATCCAGACTATAATTGTCAAGAAAACCAAGTTAAGACTGTTCAATTCAAATGTAATATCCACCCTCATTTATGCATGCGAAAGCTGGAAATCAAGTAAAGAAATAGACAAGAAATTTAGCCTCATCTGAATACAAATGCCTAAGGAAAATACTCGACATCAAGAGGAACGAATTCAAGAATAATGCAGAGATAAGACAGATGAGTGAACAACAGCCAGTCTCATGGGTGATCAAGAAAAGGAGATGGACATATGTTGGTCACGTGATGAGAAGAAACGATCAGAGAATCCCAAAACAAACTATCAAGTGGAACACAACAGGCCAGAGAAAAAAGAGGCAGACTGCGTGAAACTCTGAAGAGGACATTGTTATGAGAGGCCAAATTAATAGGCATAAAATCCCTTGATGAGGTTGAAAAGCTCGCCGAAAACAGAAAAAAACTGTGAGCCCTATGTGACGTTTAACGCACGGGAAGGGTATAAGATATAAGATAAGATAATTGTAAAGAAATAAAATGCAACGTTAGGACTCTTTTGTCATATTTTCCCATCATATTACAAGCTTTAACCTTTAAAAATTCGACTGGAAAAGAAGGTATGTTTTAAACTTTTACATAAACGACTTTACCCCCTCCCCCCTCTTCGTTAAACACACACACACACACACGTACGTACAGACATACGCAAGCACACACTCACGTAATTTATGTATTAATTGTTACTGACAAGAAATCCTCCAATATTTTTACACCTTTAAGAAAACTAGAATCAGGTTGTAAGTTTAATCTCGTCCTGTAAATGAACCAATTCAACAGACACCCTTCCTTACTCTGACAGACTCTCACATCTTCTCCCTCTCCAACCTTCACCAGGACGTGCCGTACTGGAGCCAACACTCGAGTAGAAGGCGACAAACAAAACAAGAAACACTTCATTATTTGTGTTTTCCCTGCGTTTAATTCTTATTGTCCTTCCTATTGTGTTGTTGTTGGTTGTGATGTTGTTGTCTGGCCTGTTGTGTTCCACTTGATAGTTTGTTTTGGGATCCTCTGACAGTTTCTACTCATCACGTAACCAACATATGTCCATCTCCTTTTCCTGATCACCCATGAGACTGGCTGTTGTTCACTCATCTGTCTTATCTCTGCATTGTTCTTAAATTCGTTCCACTTGATGCTGAGTATTTTCCTTAGACATTTGAATTCAAAAGAGTCTAATTTCTTGTCTATTTCTTTACTTGATTTCCAGCTTTCGCTGTTGTTATTATTGTTGTTGTTGTTGTTGTTGTTCTTCTTCTTCGTCTTTCATTCCTCCGGAGCACCGTATGAAAACCTGTCGTGAAACTGGCTGTTAATAACATTTTGTCTGTAATGTTATCACAACATATCATCACCTGGATGTTTATTAAGTCCAGTTCAGTGTTTTTTCTTGTTTTAATAGCACAGGTGATTGATGTGATAGATTTTTACAAAACAAAACTATACCATCCTTGCGGAATGCATTTGATGCTGTGTATGGTTTAGTTATTTTGAAGATTCTCTCGTCTAGGAAGGTATTTTCGCCTCTCTTCTTCGTGTGGTGTTATAATGTATTGAAACATTTTAGCCTAGCTTATATATAAAATTGTTACTAAGGAGCTGTTTCTTGTAAAACTTAAAAAATAAAATTTAAAACATCTGGCTTTCTATGAGTGTTGAAGCTTCCATTCGAAGAATAAAAACAGTGTATCTGAGCTAAATGTATAAATAATAGGAAAATAAGATGATGCTATCAGAATTGGTACTCTCGTCAAGGGCTGCAAGCCAAAGCAGGGGAAAGTTTTATATTGCCTCCATGAGAGACTCATGGTAAAAGGCTAATGTGTCGTCATCTTCTGGTGGCATATGAACAAGCCTGAGATTTATAAGAACTTCAGGGCTATCGGCCACATCATGAAACGTACCTTTTTTGTTCTTAGATATTGTACGAAAAGAGTTTGTCTCTCATGGAGAAGGTCGGCAGGTTGAATCCGGCTGTAGCCGCGCGCCAATCGCCCAGCTGTAGAATTGGGTACACGGCTTTTGTTGCTGGAAAAGGAAAAGCGCGTGAGAGAGCAACACTGAACTGAAAACACTTAGGAGCTGTTCATTGAGAGATACACTGAGGAGGAGATGAAGCACTGGAGTGCAGTGATAATGATACATAAAACAACATAATAGCATAGCATAGCATAGTATAGCATAACTTAGCATAGCATAACATAAATATGTTTCCTCTTTCCACAGACGGAAAACTGATGGTTGCCAATGAACTGAACGGTCTACATTTCAAATAGCGAATAAATGTGTTTTATATTACACGTCCTTTTCTGAGCAACAGCAGTCACTGGGCTTAATTAAATCACATAAAATTCTAACATAAATAATGTTTTAATTTGAAAGAAAAAATATAAACTTATTCTTCGCATGACATGCATGCCAGTGTACCCGTGATTACTGTTATGTTACTGCTAAAAACTCTCTCTGTGTTTATTCATAACAGCGCGTTATAATGGGATCTCTGGTGCTCATTCCGGTGATCAGTCTCTTTCTTCTTGGAATCATCATCTTCAATAGCGTCATCTGTGATGTACAAGTAGATTTCAGAGTAACACCCGCGATCGTCAAACCACTGGAGACAATCAACATGATCTTAAAGTGTACTGTCAAGGGAAGAATCATCATCATCATCATCATCAGGTGCAATGCCGACTGGCGTTGGCTATTATGCTTCTCCAGAGTACACGATCCTTCATGCAGGCTGTCCACTATCATTTCTCTTGGTCTTCCTTTTGATCTTCTTGCTTCTATTTTTCCTGTTGTTATAATATTTTCAATGCCCCCTCTTCTCATTGCATGTCCTATGAAAGTACATTGTCTATCTTTTTGAAGAGGTTTTTTTTTTGTCTCTCCAGCTCTTCTCATACATTCTTCATTAGTTATTTTTGCTGTCCAGGGGATTCGCAACATTCTTCTAATAAACCACATTTCTGCTGCTTCCAATGATTTTTGTGCAGACTTGCCTATTGTCCATGATTCACTTCCATATAACAAGATAGGTTCAATATAGCATTTTAAGACTCGTTTTCTAACATTCATTGATAAGGATGTGTTGGTTAATATGTTTCTCATTCTCTGAAATGCAGTCTTTGCTTGGCCTATTCTGTTCCTAATTTCTGTTCTGCATTTCCCATCTGAAGTTATTACTGCTCCAAGGTATTTGAATTTCTGCACCTGCTTTAGAATAGTTCCATTTAATTTTATACTGCTACTGCATGCTGGTGGATTCTGTTTCTTAGATATAACCATAGTCTCTGTCTTTTTGATGTTCAAAGTAATGCCTTTTTGTTCACTTTCTTTGGTGACTTTATCCAAGAGATTTTGCAGGTCTTGTTGGGTCTCAGCTATCAGTACTGTGTCGTTAGCATACCGAAGGTTGTTAATATTGTATCCTCCAATTTTTATGCCTGGTTCTGTGATGGTCGTTCTTAGAATATTCTCGCTGTACAGAGAAAAAAAGGTCTGGAGATAGTACACATCCTTGTCGCACCCCTTTGTTATCGGTTGATATTTTCCAGTTCTATTTTCAACTCGAACTGCTGCTTCTTGCTGCCAGTATAGATGTTTTACAATCCTCAGGTCTTTGCCGTCTATACTGATGTCTTCAAGCATTTTAATAATTTCATTATGTTTCACCTTGTCGAATACCTTGGTGTAATCAATGAAGCATAAGTAGAGATTTTCTGTACTTCTAAAGCTCTTTATGTTAATGTTCGTAAACCATAAATGGCATTGTGTACTCCTTCCTTCAACAAATCTAAACTGTTCATCTGCTATTTCCATTTTTATCTTTTTCCTTGTTCTTCTCATAATTATTCTCAGAAGTAGCTTCGTTATGTGACATGAGAGGTTGATAGTCCAGTGGTCATCACATTCCTTTGCACCCGGTTTCTTTGGTAGTGCTATAAACGTGGATTTAAGCAAGTCACTGGGAATATAACCACTGTTGTAAATGTCGTTCAGTAACTTGGTTATTATTTTTATTCCTGTCTCCTCTAGTGCCTCTATTTCTTCTATTGTTATACTATCAGGCCCAGTCGCTTTTCCTTTCTGCATGTGTTTGATGGCATCTATGATTTCATCTTCAAGTATTGGTGGTCCATCACAGTTTTCAGTATCTGGTGTTAATTCTGGTCTTTCTCCTCCATATAGCTCACTGATATACTCTGTCCACCTGTCCACAATGTCTTCTTTTCCCATTAACATTTTACCTTCTTTCGATTTCAGGCATCCTGTGGTATATTTTGTTTTCCTGCCTGTGAGCTCACTAATCCGTTTGTGTATGTTCTTGCTGTCTTTATTATGAGAGTCCTCTATCTGTCTGCACTGTTCGTTTAACCACACTTCTTTTGCTTCTCTGCATTTGCGTCTTATTTCTTTATTTATCTTGCTATATTTTTTTCTCATTATTTTTACTCCTCCTCCTCCTCTTGTCCATCAGTCCTAAGATGTCGTCTGTCATCCATTTATTTTTAGAGGCTTCTTTTTTGGTGGTATTATCTCCTTAAAAGTTTGGTGGATAGAATCTCTTAACATTGCCCATTGTTCATCTATACTATTTATCTTTGCTATTGCATTGCATCTATTTGTTATGATAACTTTGTATTGTTCTCGCAGTTCTTGATCATTTTTAAGGAGTTCTGTATTCAGTTTGATGTTTCGCACTTTTCTGCATGTTTTCTTTAGCTTTATTCTAATTTTTCCACAGAGTGGGTCATGGTCACTATTGCAGTCAGCTCCTGGCATGGTTTTTGTTGTCAGTAATTCATTGCGGAATCGTTTGTTGATTAATTTGTAGTCTATATGGTTAAATGTCTTTTTGTCTGGGCTGCACCACGTTCCAGTCTTCGAGGATGTTGTTTAAACCAGGTGTTTCCTACAACCATGCTGTGTATTCTTGCAAATTCAATTCATTTATAACCTCTGTCATTCCTCTCCCCCAGTCCATAGTCACCAACGATGTCTGAAATTATTCCTTTACCAACTTTGGCATTAAAATCTCCCATGACTATGGTAACTTCATGTGACTTTGTGTGTTTTAGGGCTGTCTCTATGTCATTATAAAATATCTGTACATCTTCTTCAGAGCTTTCAGATGTTGGAGCGTACACTTGCATAATATTTATGTTCATTGGTCGTCCTTTCAGTTGGGCTAGCAGGACTCTGTCCGAGATGGTGAAATATCCTACAATTGTCCTTGCTGTTTGTTCGTCAAATATTATTCCTACTCCTCGTTCACGTTTCTCACTTCCTGAATACATTATTGTATATTTATCAGAATTTATCTTCCCTGCACCTGTCCATCTAATATGTTGATCTTCATCCTTTCCATTTCCATCTTTACATTTTCTAATTTTCCAGCCTGGAATAAAGTTCAAACATTCCATGTTGCTATTTTGAACTTCTTAGTTTTGCCACCAGCTTTACACAGCAAGGGAAGAAACCAGTATTATAATCAGCGACCCTGAATCCAGTATTATCCTCCGTGGAAAATATATATGGCCACAACAACTCGTCCTCTTCAGAAAATCAATAACGGAAGCGTTGTTCTGATCAGAATTATGAAAAACCTTCAGGCAAGGGTCGTTCTTTCTCAGTATTCATAGTGAATCAAAGCAACAACAATAAACAAAACATGAGATTAGCAAGTTGGCCGACAGAGTCAATAGGAATAGACTGGTCTAACTCTTTTCTCACAGATATTAAAACAGATGAACCTTATCACTTCCATTAGATATATTTTTTCCCCTTCACCATTCTTGACCCGGGGTAATTCATTTATTCGTGTGGCTGAACTTCGCATGATCATTTTTCCTTTTTTTTCGATGACTACCACTTGAGGGTTGTGTTCCAGTGTAACGCACCCCTACCTCCCCCCACTCCCACCCCACCCCCCACCCCAGCCCTCTACCAAAGTAGGCAGATATTCTCAACCTTCTCAACATTAGAATGCCATGCGATCGTTTCTACAGCTGAATCGAAGAATCAGCTTTCCAAGTAAGAAGGCAGATGATCGTTTTAGACCAGTCTACTCATTCATTTTTAGCAATATTGTCTCAGCAAACGGAGATAGCATACCTACAAGACAAGACACACCATATTACGCTGTATACGTGGCTGTCAGTGTATTAAGCTAATATAGACTTTTCAAGTGAAAATCTATGAAATAGCTGACAGTCGAGGAATTAAAAAGTAATGAATGTGTAGTGTCTTCAGACTGTTGCTTCTTTGAGTACAGCAACACACCCACCCTTGCCGTATAGCACCGCCAAAGTTGTTGCAAAATTCCCTCGGAGTACACAAAACCGGTCCTAAATCATTAGTTTCCGAAAAATTGGTGTTCAACTCGTATAACAATTTTGTTAATCCATATTTTCTCAGGGAAATAATATCTGCACTTTTCCCATTCTATACTTCATGCTTTCTACATTGCTATGCAGTCTATAAATATTAGATAATACATTTCTGACTGTAACCTTTAATATCCAGTTTGAGAGCTTTCTCTTTTAGATATCTTATAATTTTTACAGGAAGAGTGGAAGTTTATTGGTCACATAAACTTCATGGCGCCCACCGATGTGCAAACAACAGACTCGGGCATAGCAAAAGTTAGGGGTTTTATATCGGATAATCTCAGAAACCTATCCTTTGTTCAAGTGAATTGGGCCTTAGCAGCTGCGAATGCTTTCGGAAATTATCGATGTGGCCCCATCAGTTAAAATTCAATACGAGTATTATATACAGATCTGGTTTAATTGAGTTTCGCATGTGTTATGCTTCTTTTTTTTAAAATCTGATATTGGGTGAAAGAGTAGTGCGGCTGCATGCGGGAGAATTTATGGTGTAGTATGACTATGGAGTACTTGTCGTATGATGTTTCTTGATCAAGCGACTATACAGCAGTTTCGCGCCCCTTCACTTACACCAGTGAATAAAAGAAACGCAGGATCGTCTTGACAGGGATTATCAGTCTATAAGATTCAGGTGAGTCAGTTTTAGAGTGTTACCGGTCAGAAAGATGATAATATACTATACGAAGCAGCAAATAAATGTAGATATGAAAAAGATAACGAGATGAGAAAGGTGGATAAAATAAGAAGCATTAAACGTTTTATCTGATACAAGCAATCATGGCAGTTTTCAAAGAAACAAAAGTTTTTTTTTCTAACACAATCACTATTTTATTACATAAAAATATACACACGCACTCCAAGTCATTTCCATAACACATAATACTTCATCTACACTCTACAACCATTCCTTCTACGTTCTACAACCACTCATACCTTCTACAACATTTCCGTGTACATTCTACAACAATTCCTTCTACATTCTACAATTCCTTCTACATTCTGCAACCACTCCTTCTCTGCTCTTTACCGGACACACAAACGTAAGTAACTGTGATGCATATAACAAAAAATTAATTTCATCGCTTCACTTTGGACTGCATCCATTTATCTACCCCTATAAAAACTGATGTAGGTCATGGAAGCGTTCAATACTGAATGAAAGAAATTCACTTTTAAACATTAAAATAGATTGGAAAGGTTTTCAAAAGATGAGCAGCAGAGTTAGGTCTAGGTTTTAGAATTAGATACTTATTTAAACATTGACTATATTTTGTGTTAAATTTAAACAGTGTGTACAAATAGGGGACAGTATTCTGCGACAGCATTCATTGAATTCTTTGTTGATTTTGAGTCCATATTTGAGAGGTAAAATTCTAGAATGTTTGTACTATTTTATTATCTATGTTGGATGTTCGTCACAAAAATATTTACTGTTCGTTTCTGAAATGAGAAAGTCTATTTATTTTAGACACAGAGCAAAAAACTCAGAGTTTAGATCAGAAGTCTAGGTGTGTATTTCTTAGGTGCAGCATGTCTTTCTTAAGGCTTGGTCCATAAAGTTCTTCATTTAGTCTAATGGTAAATCTTTTAGATATGGTATTAGACAGATTATGCATGCGACATTTCCAAGGTAGATGCTGGCAAATAGTGAAATCTAGATATTAAATGCTGTACACGCAATACATGAGGTGGCATAGGAAAGTTTCCGGACTGGTCCTAAGAAAAGTCCCGGCGCATCTTGTTTAAATTTAATCGCCTTATCCTTCGAAATAGTCCCCTTGGGAACGTAGGCAGCGATCCAAGTGCTTCTTCCACGCCTCAGAAACACCGCGAAATTTTAAATATTTTTTTCCCCTATAGCCTTCAGATACATTCTTTGAGATTTCGTCTACGGTGTCCAAGCGGCATCTTTCATTCTAGGAAACAAGGTGAAGTCACATGAGGCTAGGTTAGGCGAGTACAGAGGGTGTGGTCGGCTTTAGTCATCTCATAAAATTCAAGGCACACGTGAAGACGACGTTGCCTTTGAACGATTGTCAAAAGTAAGGGGAAAACTTCGCAGTAACGTGATTCATGTTCAGGTTTTTTGTTAGGATCTTCTGGAAGACTTCTTAACAGATTCCAACCATGTAAAAGAGCTGAAGGATTGTTCAACGATGATTTTTATTGATAAGTTCGCCAGTTTTCTCTCACATTTTCAGGCCTTGTGCTAGTGACTGGCTGCCATGAACGCGTCATTTTATACAGACACTTGACCGACCTTGAAACACAATTGTCACTCAAAAACCCGTGTTTAAACTAAACACTATTCTTCAAAATAAGCATCTCGAGTGTCCCGGTAACAGATTAGCCGAGCTTCAAGCAAAATTTGGTGCAGGCACCGTAATCACATTTGTCAGCTAATAAAAGATCCTAATAAAAGATCAGAAAACCGCATGCAGAAACTGAACACGGTTTAGTCAGTAAGTCAGCTGACAAATGACTGATTGAGCAGACTTTGGAGTAATGACACATTATGAATACACTAGGTCTACTGAATTTCACCCAGGGAGTGTGTGTGTGTGTGTGTGTGTGTGTATGTGTGTGTGTGTGAGAGAGAGAGAGGAGGGAATGAGAAATATCTTCCACTCTTTGAATCTTTAGATGCCAAAGTCACATGACGTTCGTAAGGGGACTATTTCGAAGAATAAAGCCACGACATTTAAACAAGATACGCCGCAAGAGTTTTCTACGAACGCCTGTCCTTTGCCTTTTCCCCGTCTTTGCCTAGATTAGCCTTCTATTACTCAACAGCATCTCTGTTGTTTTTTCCGTGCCTCATTTGGCCTACATATACTTCTGTTCCCCTGACGTGTCCATCTCAGTGTTATGTTTCGTTAAAGAGTCACCAATCATCGTGAGCACATGTCGTAACCATCAACAAGTATTTCCTCAATGAGAAATTGAAACAGAGTGAGAAATAGAAAGGTAAAATTAGACAATATACGGAGAAGATGAACTAGAATTAACGCTTTGTTTGAAATGAATGTGGGAATGGTTTTCTTGTATTCATCAGAATGCAATATGGAAGTACTAGAGACAAGTCAAAGGTCAAACCAGAACATGACAGATCAAATGAAATCTGATTTAGTTGTACTGCAGAATAAAACTGCTGGCAGACAAACTAAACTTGTAGAAATAATGGGAAAAAGAACACGAACTACTTAAAAAGCATGGAGAGAGACTGGAGAACATAATCACTGATATGGAGAAGGTGGTAAGTGGAAGAAAAGAAAACAAGTTGAATCCTTTCCAGTTTACGAATAATTAGAATAATATTTTGGCCAAACACCGTAAGAAATGACATCTTGTTGGCAGAAATGCAGATGAAGCCACTGACAGCAATTACTGAGGAAAGACGCTGACGATGATTGGGATTTGTGCTCCGAATGACTGACAGCTCACTACCAAAAATAGCACTAAGATGGACACCACAGGGGAACAGAAGTAAGGGTAGACCAAAAGAGACATAGAGAAGAACAACAGAGAGGATGCTTAGCAATAGAGGGCTGACTTGGTCAAGAGCAGCAAAAAAAGGCAAAGGACAGGCATTTATGGAAAACCCTTGCGGAAGCCCCATGTGGTCCTGGGCACTTAAGGTTCAGAGAGAGAGAGAGAGAGAGAGAGATGTCAGATGGGACGAAGACAACAACACGCTCCAAACAGTAGAAGGTGACTTGAACAATAAATACAAGTATCGAATACTGTTGTCGTCAAGATGGCCCATCAGATGTTTCAATGTATCTCCCCAGCTCAGACCCCTTCTATCTGGATCGATACGGCGGTAAATGCCAGCAGGTGTACGGCATGAGCGTGACAGAGGAGTTCCTGATGTTTGACACAGAAAACACCAACAACGATGACGAGTTCGGACCCGTCCACCCCGACGGCAAGATCAACAACCTTCGTTTAGAGCTGTGCTACTACAGTTGAACCAATCAAACTCTGAGATGATTGTAAAATTTTATTGGACAGAATTCGATAGATAAATAAATATTTCCTACTGGGTTTATACAAAAATATATCCATTGTAATTTATCTTTGATTATGCGTTTGACGTATGTGTGGAAAAACATGTACTGCACATTCACAAAGCACAGATTTTTTTTTCAAGTATAAAAGAAAGTTGGTTCACACAGGCCAGGAGGTCTTGATATGGGGGGGGGGGGGGTGGGGTGGGGCATGGAGATGCTACCGTAACCTGGAGAAAGCTTTAGATTACATCCTAGCAATATGGCTATACACAAACCTGACCTCTCGCTGGAATCCCCAACATGATATATTGTTGGAATCCCTATCATGACCTCGTGCTGAAATCCCTAACATGACCTATTGTTAGAATCCATATCATGACATAGTGCTGAAATCCCTAACATGACCTATTGCTGGAATCTCTAACATGACCTCGTGCTGAAATCTCTAACATGACCTACTGTTGGAATCCCTATCATGACCTAGTGCTGAAATCCCTAACATGATCTTCTGTTGGAATCTCTAACATGATCTATTGCTAGAATCCCTAACACGACGTATTGTTGAAATCCCTAACATGGCATCGTACTGGAATCCCTATCATGACTTGTCCTGGTATCCCTATCATGACCTAGTTCTGGTATCACTATAATGACCTCGTGTTGAAATCCCTAATATGATCTATTGCTGGAATCCCTAGCAAGACCTAATGCTGGAATCCCTAGCAAGACCTAATGCTGGAATCCCTAGCAAGACCTAGTGCTGGAATCCCAACGAAAATAAAGACAGACATGTAATGCAATTTCATAAAAAAAAGATGAAAGAAAGAAAACAAAAATAGCAATAGAAGACACAAAAAGATTACACAGTAGTGTAAGGCAAAAGGAAGAAACCAATATTTCAACAAAATGTCTTTATCATGGACAACAGAGAAAACAAAGCAATAGATACGCCTTTTAAAGATTTGTCTTCAGTGAATATAGGCAAAAACAACAACAACAACAAACAAACCACAGTTTGAACATGAATTGACAGTAAGGCACACAAAATGAAGTTCGGAGAAGCGATCATTGATCTAGTATGTAAAGTAATTGTCTCCAACCGTCTTGCCTTCATTTAGTGCTACATATTGTTATCAGCGAAGTCTGTACGGTAGGACAGTGTATGAAGCACAAGAAACACGGATCTTGATGCTTTTGCTTTGATACTTTGACATTACACAACAGTTTGCATCAATCAGCCTAATTGCTCAGCTTTGGAGTGTATTTATTTATTGTAAAAGACCAGTGTCAGCCAGTGTGAACCAGTTAATCTAACACAGTGTTTCTCAACGTGGGGAATGCGTTTCACAAGGGGGCATTTTGAATATTTGGGAGGAGGGTAATTAGATTAAATACGAGGGGAAGTCACTAAGTAACTCGCAAATGCCTGTTACAAACAACAACAACAACAGCAACAACAACAACAACAACAAAAACAAAACTAAATGCAACAGTAATTTGAAAACTTTTAATTTTTGAACCTTCCCTATTTCTCAACGTAATCGCCAGCAACATTGATACATTTGTCAAATCGTGTAATAAGTGATGCAATACCCATGGCGTAAAAATAGGGAGTCCAATTTCTGAATCATTTTTTTACTTCTGTTTCCACCTATTCGTCACTCGAGAATCTTTTCCCGCCAAGGTAGTTTTTCAATGGACCAAGCAGGTGAAAATCACTTGGAGCTAAGTCAGGACTATAGGGTGAATGTTCAAGAACTTCCCAACCCAACTGGCTAATTTTCTCTTGGGTTAACCGAGCCGTACGTGGTCTGGTACTGTCATGAAGGAGAAGCACACCTCTAGTCAGCAGACCAGGACGTTTTCTTCGAATTGCATCCCGTAGCATCGACAGAACTTCATAGTACGATACAGAATTCACACTGTCACCGTTACTCGTCTATCAGCTCTGACAATCTCATTCACACGTTGCACAGTCGCTTCTGTTGCAATCTGAACAGGACGGCCAAGTCGGACTTTGTCAACAAATTTGGTGCGTCCATGAGAAAATTCTTTTACCCAGTTATAGACCGGTTTACGCGATAAACACTTTTCAGCATAAACTGTAATCATTTCCTTATGATTGTCCTCAACTGAATGCCATTTAACCCACAAAAATCGCACTACACTTCTCTGTTCCTCTTTAGTACACACTAACAGTTGGATAGCCATTTTGTTATTGCTTTGCGCATACGCACGTAACTCCCAGCGCCCCCTATATACAACTATTATAAAGTTGGGTGATGATACTATCTAAAGATATATTTAAATACAATCTGATAACTGCCACTGATAAAATATTTCAATTTGCGAGTTGCTTAGTGACTTCCCCTCGTACAGTTTTTCAGAACTTGATTCACTATTATACTGTGAGTGCATCAAAAGTGATAGTGTGTATAAATTCCACTGAAACTTGAGATGTTTTGTTTTGGTTGTTTAAATGACTGAAATTCTAGCTATAAAGCGTTAATGCAATATAAAGTGATAGAGAATATCGTGTATTAAAAAAATACAAAATATAAAATACTTTAAATATGAGAGAAAGAAGAGTAGTAAGAGATTGACCGTAACTCGATCCACGAATCACGGACTCTAGTTGGATGAACCGTTATCTAGCCACGAGAGGATAATATTGGTCAGAGTGTTGATCTGTAACAAATAAGTAATCTTAGAAATTAGTATTACAGTTTGCTGATTGTTAGCTAGTGACAGGGACATGGTAATTTGTTAGTTAAGTTGCTTTTATTTCTTGGCAGCTGGTGAAAAAAGGACACCTAGATATCTTAAGACAGTCGTTAATGCGATTCAGACATGGAGAATATATCTTTAGACAGTCGTTAATATGCTTCAGGCATGGAGAAGATATCTTTGGACAGTCGTTAACGTTCTCCACGCATGGAGCAGATATCTTTAGAATGTTTTTAACATTCTTCAAGCATGGAGAAGTTATCTCTAGACAATCATTATTGTGCCCCAAGCATGGAGAAGTTATCACTAGACAATCATTATTGTGCCCCAAGCATGGAGAAGTTATCTCTAAACAATCATTATTGTGCCCCAAGCATGGAGAAGATATCTCTAGACAATCATTATTGTGCCCCAAGCATGGAGAAGTTATCTCTAGACAATCATTATTGTGCCCCAAGCATGGAGAAGATATCTCTAGACAATCATTATTGTGCTCCAAGCATGGAGAAGATATCTATAGACGATCGTTAACGTTCTTCAAGCATGGAAGATTCATCTAAGATCATAGCCATCTTTAACATTCTGCCAGAGTGGAGGAGATTAGGCTCACTTTGAGGGCAGCCATTGTACACAATGACTATAAGAAGGAAAACGTTTTTTAAAGAATTGCTATACTTACAGTTTCTAAAACAACACTCGAGGATAGTGCTCAGAAACATAATGCAGATTTCCGGTGATAATTAAAAAAACACACACACACAGATTCAGAGAATTTGTTATTTGTTTCAGTTCGATCATTGTTCTATGTTTTTTCTCTACCGAGTAAAATTTTATATTCTCACTAGAAAACAACGAATTTTGTGAACATGAGTCAAAATAAATTCATGGGCGTGTCGAAAAGTTCATATATCTGGTCATTAAAAAAAGTTCAGACGTACCTTACTGACATTTAACCGATATTCTCTTCGAAACAGTCCCCTTGAGAAATCACACAGTGATCATAGCACTTCTTCTTAGCCTCAAAGGCACCGGGGAAGTTTTTTTTTCTGTTCTTTTTTTCAGAAAGCCTTCTAGTACAGTCAGGGCTTCTTTTGGATGTCATCTACGGTAAAGATGAAACGTCGGCCCCTTCAGCTTCAGTTTCATTTTTCCGAGCAAGGTGAAGTCACGTCACGGAGGACTAGACCAGGCGAGAGCGAAGAGTGTGCAGTGTCGTTTAGTCATCTCACGAAACTCACGATACGACTGCTTCTGATCGAGTATCAAGAACTGGGGGGGTAAACATCGCAGCAACGTGATGCATGTTGAAGTTTTCTCTGAGACTCTCATGAAAGACTCCATAACTCATTCTAACAATGTGTGATAGCTAAAGAATTGTTCTGCGACAGTCTTCCATGAAGTTCACGAATTTCTTTTCCCATATTCCGTGGCGTTTTGTTGGTGATTGGTCATACTGAACATTCATCTTGAACAGATACTCAGCCGGTCTTGAGATGCGCGTCGTGTCACACATAAACCTGCGTTCGGCCTAAAGAATGTTCGTTCAAAGCATTGAAGAAGCATTTCAAGAGCCTTGGTAGTAAATCTGCAGAGCTTCACGCATATTTTGATGCAGACAGGTTTTTCCAATTGTGCCAGTCATCGTGAATCGCGTGTACAAACTGAACACGGTGTACACAGTACGACATCAACTGGCAGACTGACTCAGTAGGCTCTGAGGCAATAATCTTCAGCATCCCACACGCATTTGTCGAATGGTATAGTTATGGCAAGTATAGTCGGGGAACTTTCCGATACTATTTCTTATTAACCTCTAAAAAAAAGTCGATAAAGAAATGTGAGGAAAGAGAATCTCCGATAGCAACCACTAATTATGAGACGAAAACGAGTGGTTTTAGATGCACTTCATTTAATCTAAACAAATTTCACGTTTTAATTACTCAATTAAAAAAATTCTTGTGTGTGTGTGTGTTGTGTGTGCTTGTTTGCTTGTTTTGGTGGTAGTGGTGAGAGAAGAGATCATAACAAACATCTTCCTAGGCAACCAGCCCCTGAAATAATATCTAGGTAGCACAATATCATCTTCACTGAAAACTGATGATGAGATTGAGAACAAATGCAGTAAAGCTAACCATTAAGAACAGATGCAATAAAGCGAATCAAGACAGAGGACAAATGACACCTTTTACTGAAAAACAAGTACATCACAAATGAAACAAAAAAGAGCACTATGCAAAACATTTTTCCTCCAAACTCTATGCTATCGATGTCAAAAATGGACACTAACAGCCAAAAGAAAAATCACCACGACAGAAATGAGATGTTTAAGAAGAATACTAAATGTGACAAGAAGAGACCAAATACGAAATGACACCATCAAGGCAAAGGTTGGAGTAACACCAGTATTATAGTACATCTAGAAAAACAAGTCAAGTGGTTTGGCCACGTTACACTGTTACCACCAGACAGTATACCACAAAAAGCATTGGCACTAAGATTTGTAGGTAACAGAGGAAGAGGTCGCCCATGCAGGAGATGGAGAGAGGAAATTAAAGAAGCGTTAAATATCCCATTATATGAAGCAAATTTGTTTATATGTCCCCAGAACACCGAGAGGTAGATGAGGAAGGAGACAAGACAGGACAAGACTAGGTGGTGGTGAGAAATAAAAGAAAAGGGTGGGGAATAGATAGATAGACAGACAGACAGACAGATAGATAGATAGATAGATAGATAGATAGATAGATAGATAGATTGTGCACTGACAATGTATTGTTGACACTGTATTGTTAGTTCACCTATTCTTTCAACTTAAGCGCGGGTCTTGATCTGTATAGGGGGTATAGTTGTAAAATGGAATGGAAAACAGTATTTCCATGTACTTAAGTGGAATATAGGAAATCTAAACTGAAACTGCCGAGACTATCACTTTCACTATCAGATTTTTGTGGATAACAAAAGGACGACAAGTGCGCACAGGAAGCACAGTATATGAAACTACTGAGAGCTAACAGGATGCATGCCGGAAGGTGCCGCTTAAGAAAGTTATTTTGTTAATTAGTCTTTGACCTTTTCTCTCACTTTCCGGCTATTGATGTACCAGATGAAACAACGTACAATGGTTAACACGATGTTTATTTACCCAACGTTTGCCTTGTGATTTTTGAACAAAGATAACGTTTACCAAAATATTTGTTTAAAAATGTATTAGCGCCTACACTATGAAAAGTCTGCATTCTCTACACACAGTTTTTAGGTATCAGTATATAATACTAAATATACAAATAAATATAAAGCCTTTGCGGTAGAGATGTGATAAGAAAATATTAGACTGTTTAAACAAGGAAAAGAATATGTTGTCAGTTATGACTATCAGAGACCAGAGCTGACATGTTAGTGTTAGTGTTGACTAACTATAGCTGACATGATGGAGTTAGTGTTAACTAACCATAGCTGACATGTTAGTGTTAGTGTTGACTAACCATAGCTGACATGTTAGTGTTAGTGTTGACTAACCATAGCTGATATGTTAGTGTTAGTGTTGACTAACCATAGCTGACATGTTGGTGTTAATGTTGACTAACCAAAGCTGACATGTTGGTGTTAATGTTGACTAACTATAGCTGACATTTTGGTGTTAATGTTGACTAACCATAGCTGACATGTTAGTGTTAGTGTTGACTAACCATAGCTGACATGGTGGTGTTAGTGTTGACTAACTATAGCTGACATTTTGATGTTAGTGTTGACAAACGATAGCTGACATGTTAGTGTTAGTGTTGACTAACTATAGCTGACATGTTGGTGTTAGTGTTGACTAACCATAGCTGACATGTTAGTGTTAGTGTTTACTAACCATAGCTGACATTTTGGTGTTAGTGTTAACTAACCATAGCTGACACGTTAGTGTTAGTGTTGCCTAACCATAGCTGACATTTTGGTGTTAGTGTTAACTAACTATAGCTGACATGTTGATGTTAGTGTTGACTAACCGTAGCTGACATGTTGGTGTTAGTGTTGACTAACCATAGCTGACATGTTGACGTTAGTGTTGACTAACCATAGCTGACAGTATGGTGTTCGTGTTGACTAGCCATAGCTGACAGTTTGACATTAGTGTTGACTAAACATAGCTGACAGTTTGGTGTTAGTGTTGACTAACCATAGCTGACATTTTGATGTTAGTGTTGATTAACCATAGCTGACATTTTGATGTTAGTGTTGACTAACTATAGCTGACATTTTGGTTTTAGTGTTGACTAACCATAGCTGATATGTTGGTGTTAGTGTTGACTAACCATAGCTGATATGTTGGTGTTAGTGTTGACTAACCATAGCTGATATGTTGGTGTTAGTGTTGACTAACTATAGCTGACATTTTGGTGTTACTGTTGACTAACCATAGCTGACATTTGGTGTTAGTGTTGAATAACCATAGCTGACATGTTGGTGTTAGTGTTGACTAACCAAAGCTGGTATATTGGTGTTAGTGTTGAATAACTATAGCTGACATATTAGTGTTAGTGTTGACTAACCATAGCTGATATGTTGGTGTTAGTGTTGACTAACGATAGCTGACATTTTGGTGTTAGTGTTGATTAACCATAGCTGACATTTTGATGTTAGTGGTGACGAATCATAGCTGACAGTTTGACGTTTGTGTTGACTAAACATAGCTGACATGTTGGTGTTAGTGTTGACTAACCATAGCTGACATGTTGGAGTTAGTGTTGACTAACCATAGCTGACATGTTGGTGTTAGTGTTGAATAACCAAAGCTGATATGTTGGTGTTAATGTTGACTAACCATAGCTGACATGTTGATGTTAGTGGTGAGGAACCATAGCTGACATGTTGGTGTTAGTGTTGACTAACCAAAGCTGACATGATGGTATTAGTGTTGACTAACCAAAGCTGACATGTTGGTGTTAGTGTTGACTAACCGTAGCTGACATGGTGGTGTTAGTGGTGACTAACCATAGCTTACATGTTGGTGTTAGTGTTGACTAACCATAGCTGATATATTGATGTTAGTGTTGACTAACCAAAGGTGACATGTTGATGTTAGTGTTGACTAACCATAGCTGACATGGTGGTGTTAGTGTTGACTAATCATAGCTGACATGTTAGTGTTAGTGTTTACCAACCAAAACTGATATGTTGGTGTTAGTGTTGACTAACCAAAGCTGATATGTTGGTGTTAGTGTTGACTAACCAAAACTGATATGTTGGTGTTAGTGTTGACTAACCAAAGCTGATATGTTGGTGTTAGTGTTGACTAACCAAAGCTGATATGTTGGTGTTAGTGTTGACTAACCATAGCTGGCATCTTGGTGTTAGTGTTGACTAACTAAAACTGACATATTGATGTTAGTGATAACTAACCAAAGCTAACATTCTGATTTTAATGTTGACTAACAATAGCTGACATGTTTGTGTTAGTGCTTTTACATGCTGAACCTGGGTAACAGGACTGTGATCGCTTTTGTCCCCGTTTGGACAGAACAAACAAATGTAACAGAAAATGAGAAAAGCATGGGAGAGAAAACAAATGAGAGAAGACGTTGTAAGGCAGAACTATCGTAGGTCTGTGTTTCAAATGACTCTAGAGTTTAGCTGTAATGGAATGTCATGTGGAATGTGGCATCTTTGTCGTCATATGTATTGGAACTCTAGTTCTTAAAAATATTAACAACCGAAATATTAGCATAACAAACAAATGTTTATTCTAGCAGTAACTAAATATGACTAAATAAACAGGTATGGTAAGTGAGCTAACGATGAATAAATGCGTTAGTGAGTGAGTGATGAATGTATGTGTGATTTACTGAGCTTTTTCCCGTTTTAGTCTCAAAAGAAGTCACTCAATCATGGGGACCAAGTCGCTCGTGAGATCTTGTTTCTTCTCATTCACCGACATCAGCGAGGAATCTTGTAACGTGCTGCAAAAATATTGTATGGCCTCCTACCCTCTTGTTTAGCTGTTCTATTTTTACACTATATACCCTCCCTTAACAAAGTGCAAGCCATGCACCGGCTGCACCTTCCTCTCATTGGACCTGGCTGTGAGTGTTGATATTCTCCATTTCTGAGATCATTTTCCCCACATGTACCAGTGTACCGAGCTGCCGTCTTTACAGGGGAGTTGACTAGAGGGCGAAGGTAGGTCGCCATCATTCCAGTTTCCATGATGACAGGACAAATGCTTGCCGATTAACTTACTCCAGTGAACGAGTGAGTGAGTGAATGTGTATTGAGTGAGTGAGTGAGTGAGTGAGCGAGAAGTGGTAAAATACAATGATGATTTTCATGTAGATTACACCTGACTAGCACTAAAGCAGCGTATACGGGAAGTGAAATAGAATTGTCTGCATATATAAATTTTGTGTAAGACATCGTATTGTATACATTTTAGAAGCAAGTACTTCATAATAACAGTTAAAACCGGGCTTTAACATACTCAGTATAAACGTAAGAAATTTAATTACAGTAATTTATTTATAGTTCTAAATGCATGTTTTGTTCATCGACAGGCCAGTCTCTATAACGATTTATGAAATGGTAATTAATTATTCTTAATTTTCAGTTTAATAGTGAAATTTGGTTTCCTTCTTACTTTCACTTTCAGTTTCAAATCTCAGCATATTTTATTGCTCATGGTGTGAAGTATACACTTCCTTCTGGTTGGAGCTATATAAGTCTCGAGATATGTGCATAGTAAAATTATGTTTTCTTTCATCGAAGATCCTCACACGGTTGAATACGACATTTAAATATTGCGCAGTAAATCACTGATTTTACGTTTTGAGGAAATATTATTGTCCATCAATTTTATTTAAAAAGTATATAATTCCAAATGAAATAAAATTTAATTTGATATTTTTGACGAGTTTACGTCATCGGAAATTCTGTGTGTGACATGCAGGCACCGTTTACACTTATTGTTTTATGCTAAAAATGTATCTCTTTGTTTCTAGTAACAGAACCTCATAATGGAAGCTCTGGTTATAGTGACCTGGGTAAGGCTCGCTCTTCTTGGAAGCATGGTCTTCAGCAGCGTCACTGGTCTTGTGGAACTGGACTTCAGAGTAGTGCCCGCGGTCGTCAAACCGTTAGAGACAGTCAACGTGACCCTACAGTGCACCATCACGGAGAGAACCCAGTATTATAATCAGCAAAGCGGATCCTTGTACGTCGACGAGTGGGGAAATTATAGGCCAGCAACAAATCCCCCTCCCCGGGACAGCGATAAGGGTAGCATTGCTCTCATTAGAATCATAAAGAATCTTCAGGTAAGGAAATTTCTTTACTAACAACAGACAAACTAAGAACTATCTCAGTAGTTTCCCAGTTTCTAGTTTTCTCAACGAGAAGGAAACGAGTCTTTGCCCTGCTTCTGCCGCTACTGACCCAGGTTAAGGAAAAAAAAATGCCTGGAACCTGTATTATGGAGACTTTACTTATAAAATAAGATAATGCTGCTGCTGTTTACGTGTGAGTTTTAAACAGTGAAAAGTTATTTTTAAGATGTCGAGGACACCTTTTATGCCTTAATCTACATAAATAATATAACAGTCACGAAGGGAACTGTGGCTAGACTGCTCTGAGCTGATCAGCAATCATGTTCTAGACTGGGAACGGAGCTGTCTTATTAAAAATAAAATATTACTTTTTTTAACCGAGAATAAGTAGCCATAAGTAACACCTTTTATAAGAATGTTACCCCGTTGACTAAAATACAATATAACCAGTTTGCTGTAACCCATAAAAAATGAGGAGATAAAAAATGAAAATGTTAATTTTGTTCAGGCAATTTTCTACACGGTGTACATAACTGTATATGGTATTATGGGCCGGCAGTAATCAGCACATTCGTACACTACGATAGACAAGTGCTGGCTAATAGTGTGACGTGTAAAATCTCACCTGGTGACCATAATTACCTTGTTTCTGCACTCGCCTAGCCATTATTGAATTTTGTTCAGGCACTGCTTGAAACATGGCAGTTTTTTTTTAAAAACTATTTGACTCCAAACCAACATTGACTGATTGATGGATCTTGCAGGCCATTGTGAATCGTTGCTCAGGGTGATATTTCGACAAAGCCTAAATGAAATGAAAAGTAGCACATTTCTAACTCAACCCATATTTATAAATTATAGAGTAACTGTTTTTATGTCAGTTTTTTTTCTACCACAAATTCTCATCAATTGTATTCTGGAAGAGCTCGAGAATTAATTCAGGAATGAAAGAGTTAAGACTTGAAGAATTTACAATATATGAGGATTTCACTAATGAAGACCCGCATTAAAAATTTTTTTTACAGCAAAAGTGGCAGCCCATTGCACAGATAAGCTTCATGGCGCCCACCTCTGTCCATACAACAGACCACAGCATCACAGCGAGCAGCGGATTGATATCTGATAATCTGAAAAGCCGATCCTTCCTTCAAGTGACTTGGGCTGTAGCAACTGCGAATGCTTTCGGGAATTACCGATGTGATACATCAGTTTCGACAGCAATCAGGTAAAAGTTTTTAAAAGGACATTACGAGTAAGCAAGTGTTCTTAAAGAAACATTCAGGTCTAGACAAGCATAAATATGCAGTTTCAGAGTCAAGGAGAGAATTCCTTTACACAAACAGAAATTACTTTCGGCCGACACTGGCAAAAATTTCTTTTGTAGGCATTAATGATTAGCTTTTCAGATATTTTTTTTAATTCCGTTTTAGACGCTCTCCAAATTTGCTCAGAACTTCTTTCTGGCAGTCCAAGGTAAATCTTTCTTTAAAACCACATCTCTTTAACTTTTCATTTCTGTTTAATCTGTTTGTTTTGCAGAAAATTATTATCAAGGAAAGTTAATGACTCAGTTTGTGTGTGAGTGTGTGTGTGAGAGAGATAGTGTGTGTGTAAAAGAGAGAGAGAGGGGAGGGAGAGAAAGGTAAAAATGTCTAAGATATAGAGAGGGCCAGTTAGAAACAAACTCAGATCATAAAACTCAATAGATTAGTAAAATGATGATAAAAGTGCTTTTATTTGTTGTATTGCACAGAATGCAGTTCTCACGTCATCATCCCAGCTTGCACTGGGCAGCACCCTGAATGCCCTTGATCTGTTACGCTTGCTTCAACACGACACAGCCAACATTCAGGAGAAAGTGGGGGCACTACAGACAAGTCAAAGGTCAAATCAGAACATGACAGACCAAATGAAATTAGATTTAATTGCTATGAAGAACGAAACTGCAGACGGACAAAATGAACTTGTAGAAATAATGAAGAAAGAACATGAACTACTGGAAGAGCACGGAGAGAGACTGAAGGAGAGAATTACTGACATGGAGACGGAAATTAACAAAAGAGTGAACGATATAAGCGAGAAAGTTCAGGTTGCTGTTGACAGAGGAGTTCCTGATGTTTGACACAGAAAACACCAACAACGATGACGAGTTCGGACCCGTCCACCCCGACGGCAAGATCAACAACCTTCGTTTAGAGCTGTGCTACTACAGCTGAAGCAGTCAAACCTTTTCTTATAAAATCCTCAGATGCAGATAACAAAAGCATTACGAGGAAAGAACAACTCATTTTTAATTAATTTAGCGAAAGCTTTTTGTCTGTAAGGTATCTAACATAAACTGAACATAAAAAGTATAAATATTTAACACTACGTTACTGCTGAGCTTGTAATAACATATTTTATATCATGCTCTGTTATTCACATCATTCAGACCACTGAAAGAACAATCAATGTAATAATATGAAACTTACAGAAGTCATTTGTCTGGCTAATTTGCATAAACTCCCATTCCTAAGACTAGCTTTCTTTCTTTCTTTCTTTCTTTCTTTCTTTCTTTCTTTCTTTCTTTCAAATATTAAAATGTAATTTGCCGTCTTTGTGTTTATACTCGACCTTATTGAAAAGGTTCTGAGTTCTGTAACTCCTCTACTTCAAATGTTGAAACAGAGGAAACACGAAGATTTTCTTGTTACAATAGATCAGAATCTATCTAACGTGAAGTAAGTTCTTAACTTATCTTACACCTGACGTTTATCTTTTCCTGCATTGTAAAACAAGTTTACTTATACAATAGGTGTAACTCACCAAAAATGACGAGAGGAAAAAAAAAAGAAAATGTCCTTTATGTTAAGGGCACTTTCTACTGCATGTAGAAACTGAACTGCATGTGGTAATATGGTATTTTCATCTTGTTAATATTAATTTTATGGACTTATTGAGTAACTCTGCACACAAGCCCTGCTTTTTTCTAATTAAAAGTCTACACTGGAAATAAAAAAGTATTCATGTCGTCATTGTGTGGGATTGGCAACGTGTGTTCATACACACACACACAGACACACACACAAACACACACACACACGAGAGAGAAAGAGAGAAAGAGAGAGAGAGAGTCAAGTATAAAATCTATAACTTCATGTCTCAAATCAATATTTTCAATCAAATATCAAGATCTTCAAGTCTTAAGTCAATTTTCAAGTCTCTACCTTCAAATCTAATTATGTCTGTCCGTAAGAACAGCGAAGAGCAAAACCTCTATCTTAATGCAAAGAAAACTAAATTGATGACAACTGACAAAACAAACAAGACAGCTGAAATATGTATCAATGAGGAAAAACTGGAAGAAGTGGTGAGTTTTTAATATCTTGGATCACTACTAACTAATAATGGAGATACAATGATGGAAATTAAAAGGAGGACATCTATCGCTCTTCACAAAGTAAAACAACAGAGGAGCAAACAGAACCACAAAAATAAGATTTTTAAGGGCATGCATCTTTCCCAAAGCAACATATGCCTGTGAGACCTGGACACTTAACAAAACAGCTGAGAAACACATCAATGCCTTTGAATGTAAATGCTACAGAAGAGTTCTTAAAATATCATGGACAGAAAAAAGAAAAAATATGTCCATACTACAAAAACTTAATGTTGAAGAAGGCTGACTAGTAAAGAGGATTAAAGAGAGAAAACTTAAATATTTTGGACACATTAAACGTCATGATAATCTAAAGAAGACCGTCTTGGAAGGGTACATAATGGGAAAAAGAAAGAGAGGAAGACCAAGGCGAAGATGGCTGCAAGACATCTTTGATAATCTGCAAATGGATGGATCAGCGGCAGGCCATCTTGCTCACAACCGAGAGGCCTACAGGAGTGCTGTTCGGGAGGCCATGTTTCGCAAGGGACATGCAAATGAATGAATGACCTTCAAATCTTAAGTCAGATTTCATGCACTTGCTGGAAGCTTCATGTAATCTCTCAAGCCAAGTCTCTAGTCCATAAATTAAGATCTCAAAAAAGTGACTGATAGTTCAGGTTGTCAGATCATCAGCCATTAATAATTTTGATTTTACACAGTAATAGAACCTAATAGGAATGTAGTATTAGTTTTCAGCATACCGTCAGCGACGATTTTACTTTCTAAGCTAACTTTTCCTTTCTTTTAGTTTCTTCGGTTTCTGTGGCCACGCTTCCTATATCTTAAGAATACAAATTTAAACTTGAAATGTCGCCCTGAACTTCTTTTTTCTTCTTCTTCTTCGTTCGCTTCTACCACCAAGACCGCCCTGTGATCCTACTGAATTTACCCCTGTGGTCCTCGATGGGTCCCGTGGCCCCCCGTGTGGTTCCCAAAAGACCACACGAGATCCCCGAGACCACAATAGGTTCAGATTATCGCACGGGTTGAACTTGTATTCTTGTGTGGGTCTCAGAAGCGGGATTGCGTAAGACTGTGGTTTTCGTTGCACCAGTTTAATCTAAATTTGGACTTTCTCACTGGAAAACCTCGACGTGTTTTGGATATTAGTATATCCCCGCTGGATGAGAGGTGGTAGCCCATCAAGACTAGAAATTGGACTTTCTCAGCGGAAAACCTCGACGTGTTTTGAGATACCTGTGTATCACCGCCGGGTGAGAGGTGGTTTCCATCCAGTCCAGTGTTGGACTTTCTCACCGGAAAACCTCAGTGTGATTAGGATACGCATACATCCCAGCCGGGTGAGAGGTGGTTGCCTATCTAGACTGCCCTGATCCAGTGTCTCCGACTTCAGCATTTTGTGGTCGTGGCCGCTACCCTTCCTAATTGTGACCAAGACGGAACTTTTGTCCAGGAGGATGAATCCTCGCCACTAGTGACTTCCACCCCTGGGTTTAGCAGGTTTAGGCATATTATCACAGTATGAGTGTGTTTAAGACGTTACCGACCTCTAGAGCAGAGGTACCGTGACATGCGTAGCCATCGAGTTTCACCCCTTGTGTGAGCCGGTTTAGGCATATTTCACCAGTATGGGTGTATTTCGGACGCGGCCGACCTCTAGAGCAGAGGCGCCGTGGTATGAGTAGCTCTCGCTCCGATACTACTGGACATACCAAATAAGCTTCACTTTATCCTTTCCATCATCTTTTCACCTCGACGCTACACAACAACCCTAATTGCTTTTCTGGATTTTCATGGTCGGGAGGAGCTTAACTCCACGAGAATCCAAATAATCTCGCCAGCAGTGTCTTGCAGGCATTTCACCCGATATGAGTGCACTTAGGCCGATCCCCAGACCAGAGGTGCCGTGATTTGACTACTGTTTACTTCGCTTATTCCTTTCTTTCACCTTTTCCACAGTGGTGCCTCACGGCAACCCCATTTCCACCTTTCTTCACTGGCCGGTAGGAGCCCCACTCTACGCACGGCATATGAAGAACCTCGCCAGCAGCGGGCCCCGAACTTCAAACTATCTTTCTCTCTGTATAATCTTCTTTTTTCTGATAATACGGTGCAGTATGAGAGAGAGAGAGAGAGAGAGAGAGACAGACAGACAGAAAGTGTCAGAGAGAGTGAGTGAGAGAGAGTGAGAGAGAGGATAAAAGAAAGAAGTTATTTATAAGAAGTAAGAACAGTGAAATGATCACGAAAAACGGCAATAACAAGAATCTAGTATTTCGACAAATATGTCTTCATCAAGAACACCAGAAAAAATAAACAAGACAAACACAAATACGAGCGAAAAAAAACTATCTGCCATCCGCTCCTTGAGAAACTGAACACAAGCTGCAGCCAGAGATAGAACTGGAAAGATGAGAAATGAAAGAGACAAGCGTGGATTACTGTGAGTTAGAAACTGGAGCAGTAGAAACAAAAAAAAAGCACTGAACGGATTAAATGACATAAGGCAGAGAATAGTATTTTTTTAATAAAAAAAAGTTGAATGACAGTTACAGCCAACTGGGTTCAGACATCAAGTTAGAACAGTATTACTAGGTGAGCATTGGGTAGTATTATTAACCTTTGCTACCACCACCACGGAGCAGATGTCTAGAAGGGTCAATGGAATATTTCTCTACCAGTAGCAGTTTTATTTCAGCCACGATCACAGTTATCCTGTGATGATACAGGGATTGTATTGACATGTCAGGAGATTGTGACATAATCCTTCAGTATATTGGCGCTTGCTTGCTTTATGTTCTGTGTTGTGCTTGTAAAAGAGTTTGAGAAAGCAAAAAGAGAGAACAAACTGAAAGGGGGAGGGAAGGATGACGATGAGGACGTCACTGATCTGTGGTAAAAATAAATCCAGACTATAATTGTCAAGAAAACCAAGTTAAAACTTTTCATTTCAAATGTAATATCCACCCTCATTTATGCATGCGAAAGCTGGAAATCAGCTAAAGAAATAGACAAGAAATTAAACTCTTTTGAAAACAAATGTTTAAGGAAAATACTCGGCATCAAGTGGAACGAATTCAAGAATAATGCAGAGATA
Source organism: Achatina immaculata (assembly GCA_009760885.1). Taxonomy (NCBI): domain Eukaryota; kingdom Metazoa; phylum Mollusca; class Gastropoda; order Stylommatophora; family Achatinidae; genus Lissachatina; species Lissachatina immaculata. Next base: position 46,390,273 of record CM019720.1, on the reverse strand, counting down.
AGACAGATGACTGAACAACAACCAGTCTCATTGGTGATCAAGAAAAGGAGATGGACATATGTTGGTCATGTGATGAGAAGAAACGATCAGAGTATCCCAAAACAAGCTATCAAGTGGATAGAGAAAAAGAGGCAGACCGCGTGAAACTCTAAAGAGGATATTGTTAAGAAAGGCCAAATTAATAGGCATAAAATCCATTGATAAGGTTGAAAACCTTGCCGAAAACAGGAAAAATTGGCGAACTACCTTGCAAGCCATATGGGACGTTTAACGGCACGGGAAGGGTATAAGATATAAGATAAGTGAATTGTGAAGAAATAAAATGCAACGTTAGGACTTCTTTTGTCATATTTTCCCATCATTTTACAAGCTTTAACCTTTAAAAATTCGACTGGAAAAGAAAGTATGTTTTAAACTTTTACATAAACGACTTTACTCCCTCCCCTCTCTTCGTTAAACGCACACACATACATACATACATACGCAAGCACACACTGACGTAATTTATGTGTTAATTGTTAGTGACAAGAAATCATCCAATATTTTTACGCCTTTAAGAGAACTAGAATCAGGTTGTAATTTTAATCTCGTCCTGTAAATGAACCAATTCAACAGACACCCTTCCTTACTCTCTCACATCTTCTCCCTCTCCAGCCTTCACCAGGACGTGCCGTACTGGAGCCAACAATCGAACAGAAGGCGACAAACAAAACAAGAAACACTTTATTATTTGTGTTTTCCCTGCGTTTAATTCTTATTGTCCTTCCCATTGTATGTTCTTGTGATTCTCAGTTTTCTGTTTAATAATCTTCATCATCTTTATCCTCATTTTCTGATTATTCCTCTCACACTCCCTTCATGCTCCACTTCACCAACATTATCTTTGTTGTCATTTTCTTCTTTTGCATCTTCTTCCCCTTCATTCTCTTTTCATCATCACTTGACTACCGCCACCGCTATCGCCGCCACACCACCACCACCACCACCACCACCACCACCACCACCACCACCACCTTCTTCTTCTTCTTTTCTTCCGCACATCCTCTTTCATTCCTATGAAACATCGTATGTATGAAAACCTGTCGTGAAACTGGCTGTTAATGACATTTTGTCTGTAATGTTATCACAACATATCATCACCTGGATGTTTATTAAGTCCAGTTCAGTGTTTCTGTTGTTTTAATAGCACAGGTGATTGATGTGATAGATTTTTACAAAACAAAACTATACCATCCTTGCGGAATGCATTTGATGCTGTGTATGGTTTAGTTATTTTGAAGATTCTCTCGTCTAGGAAGGTATTTTCGCCTCTCTTCTTCGTGTGGTGTTATAATGTATTGAAACATTTAAGCTTAGCTTATATATAAAGTTGTTACTAAGGAGCTGTTTCTTGTAAAACTTTAAAAATAAAATTTAAAATATTTGTCGTTTCTGTAAATGTTGAAGCGTCTGAAAAAAGCCTGAGATTTATAAGAACTTCAGGGCTATAGGTCACATCATGAAACCTACCTTTGTTTTTTTTTTTAGATTTGCACGGAAAGTTATTGCATTTGTCTCTCATGATGAAGGTCGGCAGGTTGAACCCGGCTATAGTCGCGTCAGTCGCTCTGCTGTAGAACTGGGTACCTGACTTTTGTTGCTGGGAAAGGAAAAGCGGTCCGGCGTGATGCTGACCACGACAGCCTGTAGTGTGCCTAGAGGTCTAGAAATATAAGACAACACATTACGCCATATGCTTCTTCGTGAGTGGCATTGCTAACTCTGTTTTTATCTTTTATGGTGAAGTCAGATAAAAATCACATGAGCTCGCTGTGTATTTTAAAATGAAAATTTGCGTACCAATATCTTCACATTGCTATGACCGCCAGTAGTATGAAGTTTTCAGTTCTACTGTTATTTTATAATATCGTCTTGTACAGTAATTATTCTGATGTACAGACAAGCCTCTTTTTTGTGACTGGGTTTTTTGTGTGTATTTTATTTTATTTCAGTGGGTTTTATTGAAACTTAATACTGAAATTAGAGTTATTTGATCGCCATAAAAAATGAAATCATGTATTATATTAGAAATGTAAGGATGAGAACGAAACAAATTAGGGGGAATACCTATTTTTCGTTGTTGTTCTCAGTTCATTCTTATACTTAATATTAGAAGAGTTGCTTAGTGAGTAGGTGATGTACAAGATACGCCCTAGGCGTAGATACCCCATCATCTAAAGCTTGCCCTAGACGTAGATACCCCGTCATCTAAAGCTTGCCAAGATACCCCGTCATCTAAAGCTTGCCCTAGGCGTAGATATCCCGTCATCTAAAACTTGCCAAGATACCCCATCATCTAAAGCTTGCCCTAGACGTAGATACCCCGTCATCTAAAGCTTGCTCTAGGCATAGATACCTCATCATCTAAAGCTTGCCCTAGGCGTAGATATTCCATCATCTAAAGCTTGCCCAAGGCCTAGATATCCCATCATCTAAAGCTTGCCCTAGGCGTAGATATTCCATCATCTAAAGCTTGCTCTAGGCGTAGATATCCCATCATCTAAAGCTTGCTCTAGGCGTATATATCCCATCATCTAAAGCTTGCCCAAGGCGTAGATATCACATCATCTAAAGCTTGCTCTAGGCGTAGATACCCCATCATCTAAACCTTGCCCTAGGCAAGATACACCATCATCTAAAGCTGCAGAAGGCTACACGAACCTTAGATTCGCTGGTGTTCATTCGCTCTGTTATAAATACTTCATTCTAAAAATAATTGTTTATACATGCAGTAATTTTTTTGTTTGTCTGTTTGTTTGTCACACTCATATTTTCTTTTTTCAGAAGCGAAGAAGTTATTCAACAAATGATATATTCCTGATCGAGACATATAGCCAGGCGCCATATTGACCTGTTTCTGTTTTGTTTGCTTGGGCATGCGAGATTTCTCGTAGTTGGAAAAATTACAAAATTCATTTCTTGACAAAGCGTAATGACACAAAAACTTTCGAGTGTAATTATGCTCACTTTATATCTTTCTGTGTAATAAACTAGTCTAATTTGAAAGTATATCAGACAAGATGTGTGATTCGCGTAACTTAAAGTATAAACCGATATGTGTGCTTCTCGGATCTTAAACATTGCATTAGAAATACTTTTAAATACTTTAAAAATCAATATAGTTTACTACTGCATCTTTAAAAGTATAGGTCTAAAGTAGATCTGAAATTCAGTTTTCTATAACGAATATATAGCTGGCTATTTTGTACACTGGAAGATCACTATCTTTAGTGGTTTTCATTGAGATGAATACCTGTTAGCTACAGTCAGTTTCAGAATAATATATTATTTATACATCCACTTTCATTGTCAAACTCAGCACTGATTTCCTTCCACATGGTTTCAAGTACAAATTTCCCTCCACCTTTAGCTTTGTAAATGTTCAAATATTAAAGTAATGAAATTCTTCTCTCTCTCTCTCTCTCTCTCTCTCTCCTCTCTCTCTCTCTCTGTGTGTGTGTGTGTGTAAATGTGTGTGTACCAGTTCAAGCTGGTGTCATGGGCAATGAAAGGGGTAATAGACTGGCTGGTTTAACCATCATAGGCCTGCCGATGAATTGTGTGGGTAGTGTTAATGTCCTCAGAGAGCTTTAAAGGAGAGGGCTTTGAGCGAGGTGACCTGACGTCGCTGTCTCGGATGTGGGAGTTGAGAGTGAAGGATGGCATCACAAGGATTGAGAGGTGTTACCGGCACGTGGGAGGAACAGTCAGTCAACACTGAACTGGCCACACTTAGTGGCTGTACACTGAGGAGGAGATGGAGCACTTATGCACGTGTCTGAAGTGCAGTGATGATGATACATAACATAACATAACATAACATAACATAACAGCATAGCATCGTATACCATAACATAACACAGCATAACATAACATAATTATGTTTCCTCTTTACACAGACGGAAAACTGATGGTTGCCCACAACTGTACAGTCTACATTTCAAATAGCGAATAAATGTGTTTTATATTACACGTCCTTTTCTGAGCAATGGCAGTCACTGGTTTTAACTAAATCACATCAAATTCTAACACAAATAATGTTTTAATTTGAAATTTAAAAAAACATAAACTTATTCTTCGCATGACATGCATGCCAGTGTACCCGTGATTACTGTTATTTTACTGCCAAAAACTCTCTCTTTGTTTATTCATAACAGAGCGTTATAATGGGATCTCTGGTGCTCATTCCCGTGATCAGTCTCTCTCTTCTTGGAATCATCATCTTTAACAGCGTCACCTGTGATGTACAAGTAGATTTCAGGGTAATACCCGCTATCGTCAAACCACTGGAGACAGTCAACATGCTCTTACAGTGCACTATCAAGGGAAGAAACCAGTATTATAATCAGCGACCCTGGAAACAGTATTACTCTCCGTGGAAAATATATATGGCCACAACAACTCGTCCTCTACAGAAAATAGATAATGGAAGCGTTGCTCTGATCAGAATTATGAAAAATCTCCAGGCAAGGATCGATCTTTCTCAGTATTTGTTATTCATAGCGAACCAAAGCAACAATAATAAACAAAGCATGAGGTTAGCAAGGTGCCCGAAAGAGTCAATAGGAATAGATTGGTTTAACTCTTTTCTCACAGATGTTAAAACAGAGAAACCTTATCACTTCCATTATTGATAATTTTTCTTCTCAACATTAGAATGCCATGTGATTATTTATACAGCTGAATCGATAAATCAGCCTTCCAATTGAGAAGGCAGATTATCGTTTTCGACCTGTCTACTCGTTAACTTTTAGCAGTGCTGTCTCAGCAAACGGAGATAGCATACCTACAAGACAAGACACACCATATTACGCTGTACACGTGGCTGTCAGTGCAATAAACTAATACAGACTTTTCAAGTGAAAATCTGTGAAACTCAGCTGACAATCGAGGATTTAAAATGTAATGAATGTGTAGTGTCTTCAGACTGTTGCTTCTTTGACTGAAAGTATTTAGTACAGCAACACACCCACCCTTGCCGTATAGCACCACCAGAGTTCTTGAAAATTCCCTCAGATTAAAAAAATAAAGGTCCTAAATCGTTAGTTTCCCAGAAAACTTTGTGTTCATTTCGTATAACAATTTTGTTAATCCATATTTTCTCACGGAAATAATATCTGTACTTTTCCCTCTCTGTGCTTCATGTTTTCTACATTGCTATCTATTTTATAAATATTAGACATTACATCTCTGATTGTAACATTTAATATCCAGTTTGAGAGCCTTCTCTTTTTAGATATCTTGGGATTTTTACAGGAAGAGTGGAAGCCTATTGCTCAGATAAACTTCATGGCGCCCACCAAAGTGCAGACAACAGACTCGGGCATAACAAAAGTTAGGGGCTTTATATCGGATAACCTCAGGAACCTATCCTTTATTCAAGTGACTTGGGCCTTAGCAACTGCGAATGCTTTCGGAAATTATCGATGTGACACCATCAGTTTCGACAAAGATCAGGTAAAATATTGTTAAAATTCAATACGAATGTTGTAGACAGATTTGGTTTAATTGCTGTTCGCATTTGTTGTGCTTCTTTTTTTTTCTGAGATTGCGTGAAGGAGTAGTGCGGCTGCATGCGGGAGAATTTATGGTGTAGTATGTGACTATGGTGTATGTTTCTTGACTAAAGGACAATACGGCAGTTTCACGCCGATTCACCCACACCAGCGAGGAAAAGAAACGTAGGATCGCCTTGACAGGGATCACCAGTTTATAAGATTTAGGTGAATCACTTCTAGGATGTTAGCAATTCAGAAAGACGGTAATATACTATACGAAGCAGAAAACAAATGTAGATATGAAAAATATAACGAGATGAGAAAGGCAGGGAATATGAGAGAGCATAAAACGTTTCATCTGAAACAAGCAAGCTTGGCAGTTTTCTAAGAAACAAAAGCCTTTATCTGACAATCATTAATATTATTACATAAAAATATACACACCCCTAGTCATTTCCATAAAACAAAATACTTCATCCTTCTACACTCCACGACCACTCCTTGTACACTCCATGACCACTCCTTCTATACTCCACGACCACTCTTTCTACACTCCACGATCACTCCTTCTACACTCCATGACCACTCCTTCTATACTCCATGACCACTCCTTCTACGCTCCACGATCACTCCTTCTACACTCCATGATCACTCCTTCTACACTCCACGATCACTCCTCCGATCATTAGCGAACCCACTGATTCAAATTTAAGTAACTGTGAAGCATACACAATATTAACTTCATCGGTTCACTTTGGACTGCATCTAATTATCCAGCCCACCCCACCCCCCCCCCCCCCCCCCCTATATGCCAACTTTCATTCTGTCAGAAATATCCAGTAACAATTATTACAGACGCCCAAATTCAGCGAGAATGAGTAAAATTTAAAATAAAACTTTTGCTTTCACCTTTTATCCACAAGTTGAACAATATAAGAAAATAAATGGCAGGCGGTACAGCTATATTTACCCTCTCTCATATTACAATCAAGTCGTTAAATACATTGATATACATTATTAGAATTACTGCAGTCATTATGTAAATATATTAATTAACTGTTTGACAGGTTTAAGCATTTTAAATAGAGCAGAAGGCTTAACGAGGCATATAAAACTGATGTATATACTGAAAGCGTGGAAGGGTTTACAAAAGATGACCAGCAGAGTAAGCAAGGCTTTTCTTTTGTAGGTTAGGTCTAGGTTTTAGAATTAGACACTTATTTAAACATTGACTATATTTTGTGTTAAATTTAAACAGTGTGTACAAATAGGGGAAAGTATTCTGCGACAGCATTCATTAAATTCTTTGTTGAATTTGAGTCCATATTTGAGAGGTAAAATTCTAGAATGTTTGTACTAATTTATTATTTATGCTGGATGTTTGTCACAAAAATATTTACTGTTCGTTTCTGAAATGAGAAAGTCTATTTTAGACACTGAGCAAAAAACTCAGAGTTTAGATCAGAAGTCTAGGTGTGTATTTCTTAGGTGCAGCATGTCTTTCTTGAGCCTTGGTCCATAAAGTCCTTCATTTAGTCTAATTGGTAAATCTTTTTAGATATGGTATTAGACAGATTATGCATGCGACATTTCCAAGGTAGTTGTTGGCAAATAGTGAAATCTAGATACTAAATACATGCACTATATGAGGTGGTGTCGGAAAGTTTCCGGACTGGTCCTAAGAAAAGTCCCGGCGTATCTTGTTTAAATTTCGTCACTTATCCTTCGAAATAGTCCCCTTGAGAACGTAGACATCGATCCAAGTGCTTCTTCCACACCTCAGAAAAATCAGAAAAATTTGTAAAACATTTTTCCCGGTGGCCTTCAAATACCGTCTGTGACTTCTTTGAGATTTCGTCTACGGTGTCCAAGCGGCATCTTTCATTCTAGGAAACAAGGTGAAGTCACATGAGGCTAGGTTAGACGAGTACAGAGGGTGTGGTCGGCTTTAGTCATCTCATGAAATTCAAGGCACACGTGAAGACGACGTTGCCTTTGAACGATTGTCAAAAGTAAGGGGAAAACTTCGCAGTAACGTGATTCATGTTCAGGTTTTTCGTTAGGATCTTCTGGAAGACTCCATAACTGATTCCAACCATGTAAAAGAGCTGAAGGATTGTTCAGAGACGATTTTTATTGATGAGTTCGCCAATATTTCCTCACATTTTCAGGCGTTGTGCTAGTGACTGGCTGCCATGAACACGTCATTTTATATACATAATTGGCCGACATTGAAACACATGTGTCACTCAAAACCCCGTGTTTAAACTAAACACTATTCGTCAAAATAAGTATTTCGAGGGTCTCGATAACAGATTAGCCGAGCTTTAAGCAAAATTTGGTGCATACACCTTGCTCGAATTGTCAGTCATCGTAGATGGCTTAGCGGTCCTAATAAAAGACCACAGAACCGCGTGTAAAAACTGAACACGGTGTAGACAGCACGAAGTCAGCTGACAGACTGACTCAGCAGACTTTGGAGGAATGACTTTCAATACCCCGAGCATATTTGTCGAACGGTATGGTCACGGCAAGTGCAGTCCAGGAACTTCCCGAAACTACCTCATAATATATTTATTACATTTTCTGTCCATTCCAGAATACACTAGGCCTATTGAATTTCACCCAGAGAGAGAGAGAGAGAGAGAGAGAGAGAGAGAGAGTGAAAGGGGTGAGAGAGGAAAGAAAGAGAAATATCTTCATCTCTTTGAACCTTTAGATGTCAAAGGCACATGGGACTTCCGCAAGGGTCTTCTACAAACGCCTGTTCTTTGTCTTTTTTCTGTTATTGCCCAGGTGAGCCTTCTATTACTCAACATCTCTGTTGTTTCTCTGTATCTCATTTGACCTACCCATACTTCTGTTCCCCCGAGGTGTCAATCTCAGTGCTATTTTTGTTAATGAGTCACTGCTCATCGTGAGCACATGTAACCATCAGCAAGTATTTCCTCAGTGAGAAATTGAAACAGAGTGAGAAATAGAAAGTTAAAAATAGACAATATACGGAGAAGGTGAACTAGAACTGATGCTTTGTCTGAAATGAATATGGAAATTCTTTTCTTGTATTCACCAGAATGCAATTTTCGAGACATCTGAACTTGAAATAGGTGATGAACTGAATTCACTCGACCTCTTACGTTTGCATCAACACGACACAAGCGACATTCTAGAAAAAATGGAAGAACTAGAGACAAGTCACAGGTCAAACCAGAACATGACAGATCAAATGAAATCTGATTTAGTTGTCTTGCGGAACAAAACTGCTGGCAGACAAACTAGACTTGTAGAAATAATGAAGAAAGAACATGAACTACTTAAAAGGAACGGAGAGAGATTGGAGAACAGAATCACTGATATGGAGAAGGCGGTAAGTGAAAGAATGAACGATCTGAGCGAGAAGGTTCAGGGTGTAGTTGACAGCGGCTTTCTCATGTTTTGGCCTGGGGGAGATTATGGGCTTCTGAAACCAAAAAGTGGATGTCCATCAGAAGGATTAACAAGCTGGAAGTCAGGGTTCAGGAGACACCACACGGAATCCACAGACAGAAATCAAGACTCAGTGTCGGTTGAGAATCATCTCCAGCAACCTGTTTTAGCTAGAGAAAGAGCAAACAACTTTGTTACCCAGCATTTCTGTATCAAGACTGAAACGCGTTCTTTAGGACCCAGCTGGCCAAGAGGTTCTTACTGCATTAATAAGAAAAGAAAATGTCCTAGTGGTTTTAAGGAAGGGTATATCAGATGGGACGAAGAGGACGACAACGCACACCAAACAGTAGAAGGTGAACTGCCCGATGGTGAATTTAATAATACTTACAATACCAGTATCGAATACTGTTGTCGTCAAGATGGCCAAGCAGATGTTTCAATGTATCTCCCCAGTTCAGATCCCTTCTATCTGTATCGATACGGCGGTAAATGCCAGCAGGTGTACAGCATGAACGTGACAGAGGAGTTCCTGATGTTTGACACAGAAAACACCAACAACGATGACGAGTTCGGACCCGTCCACCCCGACGGCAAGATCAACAACCTTCGTTTAGAGCTGTGCTACTACAGTTGAAGCAGTCAAACGTTTTCTTGATGTCCTCTGATGAAGATGAACCAAGTTTCACGTCGAAATAAGAAGCTTATTTTGATTTAAAGTTAACATTAAACCCCCCCCCCCCCCCCATTTCTCAATATACTGTCTCTTTAATTAAACATAAACGTATGAATTTACAGGTCATAAACATTGTGTCACTACTGAACTTATATCGTGGCCTGTTATTCAGGTCAGTCGTCAGTTTGAACGCAGAAGAAATGAACAAGGTAATAATATGAATTTTACGCAATGTCCCTCGCCTGGCTTTATGTGTAAATTTGATTTCTAAAGATGTATACGTTCTTTTCAGCTGTCCTGTATAGTTTTGATGTAGAATTACTGCTTGATATAAATTGTCCAAATACAAGAAATGCTCTCGAGTTTTATATCACAGAAACTTAAATTTAAAGTAAAATATTCTAGAAAATTTTTATTAAAATCCTTGCAGTTTTGAATGAAAACACTGGAAATTTAATTGTCATTTTTGTGATGGTGTTTGACCTGAAATAGGAAAAAAAAAACGTGAAGATTTACATTAGATAAAAAAAAAGTCAGGTTACAGTAGATGAAAATTCAGGTTTATTGTGTAAAATAGCTTATTTTTTCACTTATCTGAATAAATATCGATCTTTTGCTGCATTATATGCTTTTCATTTCGTTAATATTAATGTTCTAGGTTAATTAAGTCATTCTCGTATTAAGTTTCTGTTTTCTGTGAATTGTCAGCAACCCTGAATATTGTTTTTCGAAAAGTGATATCATCATAATGTGGAGTGATTATTTTTATTGTATTAACTGTATTATTAAACGAAATGAACGAACAAACGAAGAGAAGAAAAAAGAAGGAAGAGAGAGAGAGAGAGAGAAATGAAGAAGAGAGACCAGAGGTGCTGTGTAATTGTTATGGTTACTGAGTTTAGAAGCACAGTGGTCTCAATGGCTGTCTCGCATGTTCACTTCGCACAAGACCATGTTATCCCTCTACACACCCACGTTTCTCGCCCAGTGAGAAAGGCCGTGCTTTTTCTTCGCCTCTGTCATTCCTCATTCACTCTGTACACAACTGCAACTTCCATAATAGACTTGGTAGATTTTATACTTATTTATAGTATCGGCATTCTCATTCCACACTCCACGGAGCTTCTAATCTCTCTATGCATACACTGGAGTCTCGCCGTCATACTTTCAACAAACGTACAAAAAGATAAATGGCTTGTAGCAGATGGCATGAGGTTTACTACTACTCAGAATCCCTCAAGAAGAATACAAATCAAAGCAGTCACTTGGCCAGCACACCTTGCATGACCAATCTGGTTGTTTGACCAGCACGGTAATTACAACAAAACACAAAGGATCATAGAATAAACCAGCTGGCCAGGAGGTTGGCATTGCTCCTCCTTCCAAGACAACTTCCACAACACATCAATAATCATCATTTCACAATAATTTACATAACAAGCAAAATACATCATCATCATCATCAGTTGTGTGCACTCTCAGAATTCAGAAGTAATCAATACAAAACATGCACATGAAACTGTCCATTTCTTCTTGTCACTTAATATATTCCTGTTACCATACCGTCCAAGTTAATAAAATTGACATTCTCTCAACGCACGCATGAGACGCACAGCGCCTATCGGCAACTATTTCAGCAAAGCCACTAAGGAACTCCAAGTGTGACATTTTCAAGTTATTCTCATCCATGATCAAGCTTCATAATATCTCAGTACCTTCCTCATTTTAATATTCTTGACATATTTACTAGGTTAATGCAGATTAACTTTATCTGAAGATATTACACTCGCAGCTGAAATAAAATTCCTCACTCACAAACACAACACATCCCTCGGAATTCAGGGTAACCGGCGACCCCACCCGAAAGTAGCATGTATCCTCCCAGATCTCCAGGCCTCGAGTGGCAGCGTTGGTAGAGCTCGCACACTTATATGAATCAGTGCTCGGAGCGATATTTAGGCCCAAAAAGTAGCACATTTCCAAGCCACCCATATTTTAAATTTACAATAGTAACTTCCGCTGTTCAGTGTAGTAAGTCTAGGTTTTCATCAACTGTTGTAAAGATGTAGTAAGTCTAGGTTTTCATCAACTGTTGTAAGGATGCAGTAAGTCTAGGTTTTCATCAACTGTTGTAAAGATGTAGTAAGTCTAGGTTTTCATCAACTGTTGTAAAGATGTAGTAAGTCTAGGTTTTCATCAACTGTTGTAAGGATGCAGTAAGTCTAGGTTTTCATCAACTGTTGTAAAGATGTAGTAAGTCTAGCTTTTCATCAACTGTTGTAAGACGCTGTTGGCGAGATCTTCAGCTGCCGTGCGTGGAGCGGTGCTCCTCCCGGCCAATGAAGAAATTTGCAAATGAGGTTGCCGCGCAGCATCACTGCGGAAAAGGTGGTAGAAAGGATAAAGCGAAGTAAACAGTCAAATCACGGCACCTCTGGTCTGGAGGTCGGCCACGTCCTGAGTGCAGTCATATGGGGTGAAATGCATGAACCGGCTTGTCCCAGAGGTTAAGACACTGCTGGCGAGACTTTTCAAATGCCGCGCGTGGAGTGAAGCTCCTCCCGGTTAAGGAAGTGAATGCGGTAAAGAAATAAAGGTTGCTGTGCGGAGCCGATGGGAAAAGGTGGTGGAAAGTGAAGTTTAATCGGTATGTCCAGTAGTATCGCTACGAGAGCTATACCACGGCACCTCTGCTCTAGAGGCCGCCCACGTCCGAAATACACCTACACTGGTGAAATATGCCTAAACCGGCACACACCAGGGGTGGAACTCGATGGCTAGACATGTCATGCCACCTCCGCTCTAGAGGTCGGTAACGCCTGATAAACACCCATACTGGTGAATTTTGCCTAAACCGGCTCATACCAGGGGTAAATCTTGAAGGCTATGCATGTCACAGTACCTCTGCCCTAGAGGTCGGTCCCGTCCCAAACACGCCCATACTGGGATAATATACCTAAACCGGCTCAACCCAGGGGTAGAAGTCACTAGTGGCGAGGATTCGTCCTCCTGGACAAAAGCTCCATCCTGGTCACAACTAGGAAGGGTAGCGGCCACGACCGCAAAATGCTGAAGTCGGAGACACTGGACCAGGGAAGTCTAGATAGGCAACCACCTCTCACCCGGCGGGGATGTCTGCGTATCCTAATCACGCTGAGGTTTTCCGGTGAGAAACTCCAACCCTGGACTGGATGGGCAACCACCTCTCACCCGGCGGTGATACACGGGTATCTCAAAACACGTCGAGGTTTTCCGGTGAGAAAGTCCAACTCTGGCCTGATGGGCTACCGCCTCTCACCCAGCGGGGATGCACTGATATCCTAAACACGTCGAGGTCTTCTGGTGAGAAAGTCCAACCCTAGACTAAACTGGTGCAATGAAAACCACGGTGTCACGCAATCCCGCTTCCGAGACCCACCAAGAATACAGGCTAAAGCACTGTGATACTCTGGACCCCTTGTGGTCCTTTCGTGGATCTCGTGTGGTCTATTTTGGACCACACAGGGGACCACGGGACCTAACGAGGACCACAGGCGTGAGTTCAGTAGGTTCACAGTGCGGTTTTTGGTGGTAGAAGTGAACGAAGAAGAAGAAGAAAAACTGTTGTAAGGATATAGTAAGAATAGATAAAACATTTTACAAATCTTAATTTCGTTTTTGTTGGCAGATTTCTAGATACCAGCACTGTCTTCATGGTGTTGAATGTATATTTTGCCTTTCTTATTTTTTTCTTTATCTTCATCTTACATCTCCCATCTTCATTTAATATATGTTCTAGGTCGCTGTACATTTGACTTAGGGACAGCCGTAATAGTAGTTCTGTATTAAAGAGGTAATTATAGTAGCGACCACTGCTTATATCGTCTTGTAATATTTTTTCTTATTAAAATCCTCTTATTTTCGTTATACACAAAGAATCCAAATATGAAAGAGATATAAGGAAATCTTGTCCTAGCAAAATCCAATATACACGTAAGATCGACTATAACACTATATTTAAAAGAAGGGATATAACTCATGAGATAAAGATGACGCTCTGAGTTGCGTTGGTTACTCCCCATGGGAACCCCTCCTAAAGATCATTTTTGGTACAAATCAAGCAAACGATAGAGCAGACGGTAAGAGCAGACGCGAAGATGGGCTCTCAAAAATGTGGGAAGGACGACAGACAAATGTGGTGAGGACGACAGACAAATGTGGTGAGGACGGCAGACAGACGTGGGGAGGACGACAGTCAGACGTGGTGAAGACGGGAAGCTCTAGAAAAAGTGAACGATTCTTAAGGAGAACAGGACAGCATGCAGCCGTACTGGTTGTAGCAGATGAGAATTGTCACTAACGTCCATGATTAATTTGAAATTTGTAGCGGTCAAGGTGACTAACGTAGTGGCTAGCGTACTGGTTAGAGCACTCGTCTAGCAACCGAATGGTCGAGAGTTCGAATCCCCAGCTGAGCGGGATTTTTTCCGACCAATACGGCCAGGAGGTCGACCTAGCCTCCTAAAATGGTTACCAGAGAAAATCTGGGAGGAAAGGCAGCGAGGAAAGGAACTGGCCACCCTACTTCATACGCTGATGGTCCAGCATAATGAGGTTTCTAACGCTTCATCCTCTACAGCATTTGCTATGGGACTATCTTTACCTTTACCTTTACAAGGTGACTTTCTCCGAGCTGTAACAGGATTACTTATTCAAGAGATTCAAGGGAAAGGTAGAACTCCAGTAGAATAGCCCAACATATTTGGCTCTCCCTTGACAGTATATAATGAATTATGGAATAGTTGTACTTACTGCAGTTGACAGACAGAATTAGACAATGACAATGTTTATCTTATTTGTGAGACCATGCTGATTCATTTTATTTGATTCATCATTCATCATAGAACGTTCATATTCAATAAATTCCTATGTTAACACTTAAGGCCAGACTTTTACTGGGTTATATAATGTCAACGTGAAGTCCTGTATGTAAGGCAAAGAACCTGGAAGAAACCTTTGAAACAGTTTCAGAAGTACTGACGCTAGCGCAAGAGGATTTATCGTTGTTGTCTGGGATATTGTACCAACTGACTGCAAACGTTTGCTAACACCTGCCTAGGGAAGATCTTTCAGATTAGATGTTCAGATGCCACCAGTAATGAAGAGCTATGGCAGAAAACGAACCATCCCACAGTATAATAATGAGAAGACGCTGGAGATGGATAGGGCATGCACATCAAAAGCCTACCACTACCATAATTAAACAGGCTCTAACTTGGAATGCCCAGGGTAAGAGAAAACAAAGAAGACCGAGAAACACCTGGAGAAGGAGTCTTGAAGCAGAGATCTAAAAGATAGACTACATCTGGAGACGGATAGAAGAAACAGCCCAGGACAGAAATAAATGGAGTCCTTGATGGCCTATGCCCCAGATAGGGATAAAGAAGGCGAATATGGGATGGGGTGGAGGATATCTCTGCCAGGTCATTCCTCCGTCTGCTAGTTCTAACATTATTCTTTTTATAATGCACGGATTTAAACTGAAGAAAGCTGATAATAGTGTCTTAGAAGTAGATGTAATATCATAGGAAGCCCTTACATTGATACATTGGTAGAAAGAAGAAACGATTTCTTCTCCTGAAAGTGAAATCTATTGTGAAATAAGCAGAAGATGAAGTAGGCCTATCAGTTGTAGACATAAATAAAGTTTTTGTTGAGATAGAAGAGTTTTATGAAACATGTCATGCTTATGTACAGAAGAGGATGGCATCTTTAAATGAATTTTCCATCTGTAAGTGGGTGCTCTTAGATTCTATACCAACCCGGCTTGAAGTGGAGGAGGCTGTAAAGTTTCTACAAGACAAGGGGCAGTCAACTGACGATTCGCTATTGTTTGATCAACTCACATATCTGAAACACTGTATCGAAGTAGTACTCACAACAGAGGACATCCGGAATAGCAAATCCAGCCAGGAGAAGTGGGCCTATTTCTCTGGACAGTCAAAATCTTTGTAGCACTACTCGGAGTTAATAAAACTACGTGAATATATCTTTAGTGTTTCTGGACATAATGTGGAAAGAGTTTTTTCCCCTCATGAATGTGCAAAGGACAGAGGAACGGAATCTCCTTCATATCTCCAGTTGAAGCAATAGTTAAATGTGGTTTAAATTATCGATCAGTTACTCAGAGTTCTATGATTATATCGATCAGCAACACAATATTCTTTCGAATCAGCTCTTAGACTTCTATGATTATATCAGTCAGCAGCAAGATCTTCTTTTAACTCTGAAGTCGGATAAAAACTAGGAGCAGGACGGCAAGAGAAATGCAGAATCCGAAAGTAAAATAAATTTGTACCCAGATAAAGAATGTTCTACATCTCGTGAATTAATTTTGAGCTATTTTAATTTCAAAATGAACAAAAAAATTAAACATAGGTATTATACATACTAACAATTTCTGCTTTTCTGTGCTGAACGATATCAGCATTATGGCCTAACTTATATTCTTTCCTCAGACGTGCTACATGAAAACAAAATTCTTAATCTTGGGACATGTCTGCTGTTGTTTGTTAGTAATTAGTGATGATACTGGAACAGCTTTTCTGTTTTCAATCTCTGAGAAAAAAATGTCCTGGTTTTTCATTTACAGAATCTGGCAACCCTACCCCCCTCCCAGGGTGGGGAATTTTAGGGTTTCAGGGGAGAGGGTGGGGCAGAGAACTAGGGCCACAAATTATTATTAAACACTGTGAGAGGTGTGGCCAAACGTAACTGTAATATTACATGCAAATTATTTTGAAATACCGCTTATGATCTTCTGAATCATACAATCTTGGAGAGTGTACAGCTGGGAAAGGCAAGTGAGAAGAAATGGGGGTTGGTGGGAATAACATTGTGATATATGGCGTGAAGGCACATGGGGCAAAAAAAAAATCTTGGGAACCACTGACGTAGAGGATGACACAAAGTCTTGTATATCTATTTATATATTGTGAGAAGTCAAATCCAGACTCAACGCCTGACACAGGAAAAATAGCGTTTCTTGGACGACAACTCAGTCAGTCAGTCATTTGCATGTCCCTTGCGGAACTTTGCCTCACTAACAGCTCTCCTGTAGGCCTCTTGGTTGTACGTAAGATGCCCTGCTGCTGATGCATCCATTTGCAGATTATCAACGATGTATTGCAGCCATCTTCGCCTTGGTATTCCTCTCTTTCATTTTCTTATTATGTGCCCTTCCAAGACGGTCCTCTCTAAATTATCATGACGTTTAATGTGCCCAAAATATTTATATTTTCTCTCTTTAATCCTCTTTACTAGCCAGCCTTCTTCAATATTAAGTTCTTGCAGTATGGATATATTTGTTAACGCTCTTTATTTAACAGTCACCTTCAAGCGGTGTTGTGCCATGACTTGGCAATGATGACAAGATGGTGACGGCTGGCCCACCATTCGTGAATGTCACGACACCTCGTTAAATCCATCTTAATTAATACAACTGTCAGTGCCAGCGCTGCCGATATGGGTCGGTCTAGTATCTCACTAGTGCAGGTATCCGACACTGAGAGTTATATATTGCAGGTGCACCTGTTTTATAAATCATAATTTAACACATAGGAAATATGTGAAGAGTTTTTTTTTTTGGTGTTTGTTTTGTTTGAGCTTCCCGTCCTCACCACGTCTGTCTGTTGTCCTTAACTACAATAATATAACAAAAACATCAGAGTTTCTGTCTTCTTTAACTACAATAATATAACAAAAACATCAGAGTTTCTGTCTTCTTTAACTACAATAATATAACAAAAACATCAGAGTTTCTGTCTTCCTTAACTACAATAATATAACAAAAACATCAGAGTTTCTGTCTTCTTTAACTACAATAATATAACAAAAACATCAGAGTTTCTGTCTTCTTTAACTACAATAATATAACAAAAACATCAGAGTTTCTGTCTTCCTTAACTACAATAATATAACAAAAACATCAGAGTTTCTATGCATTATCGTAAAAGGCGACTAAGGAGGGTTCAGCATAGGGCCAGCAACCCTATCTGGTAAAAAACTATCAGACTGCTACAGAAACAGAAGCAAGGGAAAAAGCAAATGCAGGTGGAAGGAGAAATGCGTATCAGGAAACTGAGCCCATGAAGGTTGTGGATGAAAGCCAGCCACTGGAAGTCCCCAGCCCGACTGCAGACCTCCTGGAACCTAAACAAAAGATGCAAATAGGCAGCTGGAATGTAAGAACACTAAACCAGACTGGAAAACTAGCACAAACCATCAAGGAAATGCACAGATACAAACTAGACATACTAGGAATACAAGAAGCAAGATGGACAGGACAAGGCAGAAGGAAATTAACAACACAGCACACAGAAGATACAATAATATGGTCAGGTAAAGAAGATCTTCATGAAGGAGGAGTAGCATTGATTATAACAAAAGAAGCATCAAGAGCATTGCTGAAATGGACCCCAATAAATGAGAGATTATTATATGCACGGTTCAACTCAAGATTCACGAAGCTGTCTATTATAGTTTGTTATGCACCAACAGAAGCAGCTGAAGAGGAATTAAAAGAAGATTTTTACAACAGCCTCCAAGCCACAGTAGAAACAATACCCAAGCATGATATGCTACTCATCTTGGGCGACTTCAATGCAAAAGTAGGTGAAGGAAATGAAGATAGAAGAAGAATCATGGGAAGAGAAGGAATCGGAGAAATAAATGAAAATGGAGAAAGACTGTGCAGTTTCTGTGAAGAAAACATGATGACCATCGGAGGGACAATTTTCCAACACAAAAACATCCATAAGGTGACTTGGAGGTCACCAGATAAAACCACAGAAAACCAAATCGATCACATACTAATAAACAACAAGTGGAAACGGTCACTACAAGATGTGCAAGCAAGGAAAGGAGCAGATGTAGGAAGTGATCACAACCTTCTGGTAGCAAAAATAAAACTAAAATTAAGGAAAGCCAGAATCGGAGAACACAGAAAGATACATTTTGATACAAGAAAACTGATAGACCAGCAAACAAGAAATGAATTCTCAATAATACTTAAGAACCGCTTCAGTGTCCTACAAGACGAAGCAGAAATGTCCATATTAGAGTTCAATAAAACACTACAGGAAACAGCAAAAGAGGTTCTGGGATATCGGAAAAGGAGAAAAGAGGAATGGATAAGTGAGACCACATGGGAAAAGATAGAGCAAAGAAAAGAAATCAAGAAAAAATTACTGAACACCAAATCACAACGGCTTAAAGAACGAGTTTTAAGTAATTATGCACAAAAAGACAAAGAAGTGAAGGAATCATGCCGTCAAGATAAACGTCAGTATTATGACAACTTAGCAGAGACAGCAGAGAAAGCAGCATATACAAATGACATGAAAACCATATATAAAATCACAAAGCAGATGACAGGTAACTTCAATACAAGATGTGAAAGTGCAGTAAGAACACAAAATGGACAACTGGTCAGTGGAGAAAGAGAAAAAATTGAAAGATGGAGGGAACACTTTAACACCCTACTAAACAGAACACAAGCAGCACAAGCAATAGATATACCTGAAGCAAAAGCGGAACTAAAATCAATACAGGACCAATAACAATAAATGAAGTAAAAGAGGCGATAAAGATGCTAAAATCAGACAGGCACCAGGTGAAGATGAAGTGACTGCTGAGATGTTGAAAGCAGAAGAAACAGAAACACCAAAACAACTTTGCCGGATATTACAACAAATTTGGGATTTAGAAAAAGCCCCAGAGGAGTGGAAAACTGGTCTTATAGTAAAACTACCAAAGAAGGGTGACCTCAGAGATTGCGGGAACTGGAGAGGCATTACCCTACTGCCACTCACTAGTAAAGTATTTTGCAGAATAATCATCAACAGAATTGTACCAACACTTGAGGAAAAACTTCGGAAAGAGCAGGCAGGATTTAGGAAAGGAAGATCATGCATAGACCATATATTTGTACTTAGACAAATATTAGAACAGGCAAATGAGTGGCATAGCACAACATATGCATTATTCATAGATTTTGAGAAAGCCTTTGACAGTGTCAACAGAGATGCACTGTGGAAAATCCTA
The DNA here is from genome assembly GCA_009760885.1 of Achatina immaculata. Lineage (NCBI taxonomy): Eukaryota > Metazoa > Mollusca > Gastropoda > Stylommatophora > Achatinidae > Lissachatina > Lissachatina immaculata. Next base: position 46,370,551 of record CM019720.1, on the reverse strand, counting down.
AGATGGCATGGCCTCCCCCATAAAATAGTTAATGTAATCAAAGCCCTATACGAGGGTTTTCAGTGCAAAGTTATCTGTGGAGAACATACCTCCAGCAGCTTTAGGGTACAAACAGGAGTGAAACAGGGATGTGTACTATCACCAACATTATTTATCTTGGCAGTAGACTGGTTAATGAAGGAGGCAACATCAGACAAACGCAGAGGATTACAATGGACACTTAACACAGTGCTGGAGGACTTGACTTTGCGGACGACATTTGTCTATTATCAAGCAGTCACAAAGATATGCAAGATAAAATAAACAAGTTAACCCAGAATGCAAACAACATAGGACTAAAGATCAACGTAGGAAAGACAAAGTTAATGAAGCAAAATGTGAACAACAGAAATGTACTCAGAGTAGATAACAAGTTAGTGGAGGAGGTCAACGAATTTGTATACCTTGGCAGCAGAGTAGTAGAAAATGGAGACAGCACAGAGGACATCAACAGCAGACTTACTAGAGCAAACCAGGCTTTTGCAATGCTACAGAATATATGGAAATCAAATAAACTAAGCATAAATATGAAAATCAGGATATTTAAGAGTAATGTTCTAAGTGTACTACTCTATGGAAGTGAATGCTGGAAAATCACCAAAACCATAGAAAACAAGTTGAATTCTTTCCAGACTAAATGTTTACGTAGAATTAAAAAAATATTTTGGCCAAACACCATAAGAAATAACATCTTATTGGCAGAAGTGCAGATGAAACCACTGACAACAATTATTGAGGAAAGACGCTGGCGATGGTTGGGACATGTGCTCCGAATGACTGACAACTCACTACCAAAAATAGCACTAAGATGGACACCACAGGGGAGCAGAAGTAAGGGTAGACCAAAAGAGACATGGAGAAGAACAACAGAAAGGATGTTGAGCAATAGAGGGCTCACCTGGGCAAGAGCAGAAAAAAAGGCGAAAGACAGGCATTTGTGGAAAACCCTTGCGGAAGCCCCATGTGCCCTGGGCACTTAAGGTTCAGAGAGAGAGAGATCAGAGTTTCTGTCTTCCTTAATTACAACAATGTAACAAAAACATCAGAGTTTCTGCCTTCCTTAACTACAATAATATACAAAAATATCAGAATTTCTGTCGTCCTTGACTACAATAATATAACAAAAACATCAGAGTTTCTGTCTTCCTTAACTACATTAATATAACAAGAACATCCGAGTTTCTGTCGTCCTTGACTACAATAATATAACAAAAACATCAGAGTTTCTGTCATCCTTAACTACAGTAATATAACAAAAATATCAGAGTTTCTGTCATCCTTAACTACAGTAATATAACAAAAATATCAGAGTTTCTGTCTTCCTTAACTACAGTAATATAACAAAAATATCAGAGTTTCTGTCTTCCTTAATTAAAACAATGTAACAACAACACCCGAGTTTCTCTCTTCCTTAATTACAACAATGTAACAACAACACCCGAGTTTCTGTCTTCCTTAACTACAACAATGTAACAACACCCGAGTTTATGTCTTCCTTCCCGAGTTTCTGTCTTCCCTAACTACAACAGAAGACTGCGGGGAGCAACGTCTCTGTTCGTGCTACCTGCAGCCACGAAATAAACAGTCACAAAATTGCCATCTTGGCCAGCTCCAGACAAACAGAACAAACACAGCAACATCTCTGTCTCCTCCAACCACAACAATAGAATACAACATCCCCCCCCCCCAATCAAACTATAACAACAGAACATACAACAGCACCATAATCTCTTTCGTTGTTCACTGCAGTAAAACGACCCACTTTAAAAACATTTCTCCCTTACGTGGTTTGAAAATGGCAACACTTGTAACTGAACCAGTTCACATTGACCAGCAACATTCACCACAAACGACCCAACTATCATCATTTGCTTGCATCAGTCACACTCTACAACTGACAGTCTAACTTTATCTAAAATTGTACACTAACATGCCACACAACGTGTACGCAGTTGTAGAAACTATTTTAAAACAAGTACCGGAAGGCCTTTAAGACGTCTGTCCTGTGCGGTCATGGAATGTTATTGACGATACCAGACGAGAATTTCAAGTATTTCTATAATCTAGATTGTACATTACAAAGTATTTTCAAGTTTGTGACGTCACTCGATATTGTGGAGTATCGATTCAGTTTAGAGAGAAATTGGCAGTTTGCTATTGGTGTGTGAGAGCAAGAGAGTTCCAGAGCGTTTATCGACGGACCCCCATTTAAGCAACTTCGATATACGTAGATTTAAAATCAGAGAAAACATTCACGAAATGCACACTCTACGGAAGTTTTCAGAACAAAGGGGTTGTGTAAAATACAGTATAAAATACACAAATAAAACTTGACTCTGAGTTGCGTAAATACTGATTTACGTATAGGGTTTCAGAATGATCTACTCACGTTAAGTTGGAGACTATCTGTATATGTTTGATGAACCATAGTAGATCAAGACCCTATCCTACACCACCACTGGTGTTCTTAGCTTGGCCTGGATATAAGATTCAGTCTCGTTGCAGTCTTCAAGGTAATGGAGTCTTTTGAGACACATTCGTAGTCTTCTTCTTCTTCTTGTGCTTCGTTCAGTTTTGTATGCTCAGCTTTCTATTTTTAAATTATAATGGTAACTTTCGTTCACTATCTTTTTTCCAACATTTTCATCAAAATTTGTTCAGGCAGAGCATGTAAATTAATCCTGGAGTGAAAGAGTTAATGAAATAAGTTTTTTTTATTTCCTAAATCGTATTTAAATTCAAAACAGTTGCACATCAGCATCTCTACAATCTGTATGGACAGAAAAGTACAGTCTGAAGTTTTACGTCTTGAGTTTTCTGTAATGCCATTACTCAAATTATGCTAGTGTACAGACTGTACATTTACAAAATATCAAGACGGGATCAAGACTACTCCGCTTTGATCTTACATAAATACCAGAACAATACGGTATAGAAGTGAAGAACCGTTTCGAAATCCTGATGGCTGTACAGGAGGAGATGACACCAGATGAATTGGCTACGCAGGCCAGAGATATCTTAATAACAACAGCTAAAGACATGGTTCCAGTAAAGAAAACACAAAAGAGTGGATGGATTACAGCAGGCACACTAGAACTGATAAAACAATATAGAGAAATGAAGACGCAATGGAAAGTGACAATCAATAACAAAGAGAAATATAAATTTTTAACAAAAAAAGTACGAAGAAACATAAGAAAAGACAAAAAACAATACATACAAGATTGTTGTGAAAGAATAGAAGAACATCAGAAGTGTGGAAGAGATGGTGAAATATTTAAAGAAATGAAGACATTGACGAGAAATGTCACACCTAAGCTAAATGTAATTTGTGATGAGATGGGGAATACCTTGACAGAGACAGAGGAAATTCTAGAAGGATGGAAGGAATATTGCAGAGGAATGTATGAAACAACAGACTGTGAAAGCAGAAATCAACAGTGTGAGTTATTATTGGAGGAGAAAGAACCCGAACCGACAATAGATTGATTGATTGATTGATCTTTATTTCAAAAGGGTTAAGAATTTGGCATGCAAGCCCGTCTAGAAGAAGTTTTATGGGCAATAAAGAATCTGAAAAATGCTAAATCACCAGGATGTGATGAGATAACAGCTGAACTTATTAAAGCAGGAGGAAAGGAATGTGCACTATGTAAAAAGATATGGCATTCAGGTATTTGGCCAACAGAATGGAAAATAACTGTATTCATACCACTGCCAAAAAAGGGTAAACTGAAAATATGCACAAACTACAGAACTATTGCCCTGATTAGTCATGCCAGTAAAATTGTGTTAAAAATCATAATGGGTAGACTTTGAAAGAAAATAGAAGAAGAAGTCAATATGGTCAAAGCTGGTTTCAGGCAAGGAAGAGGATCAAGAGATCATATATTCAATATAAGATTAATAATAGAGAAATTCAGAGAGTTTAATGTGTGGAATATATATATATATATATATATATATATATATATATAGCCTTTATAGACTACTCAAAGGCATTTGATAGTGTACAACACCAGAAACTTTGGGAAATAATGGAAAAAATGGGATTTCCAACACATTTGATACAATTATCATCACTGCTGTATCTAGACCAACAAGCAGCAGTAAGAATAAATGGTGAAACAACAACTTGGTTTGACATAAAACAAGGGGTCCATCAGGGGTGCATTTTGTCACCTTACTTATTTAACTTGTATACTGAAAATATAATGAAGAATATTAGAGAAGATGTAGACAAAGAATATTACGATGCCATAACAATTTGGAGGTTATGAAATACCAGAGATTAGATATGCTGATGACACAGTATTACTGTCCACAACACAAAAAGGAATGGAAAAACTAATTATGTCAGAACAGCGAAGAGCAAAGCCTCTATTTTAATGCAAAAAAATACTAAACTGATGACAACTGACAAAACAAACAAGGTAGCTGAAATATGTATCAATGAGGAAAAACTGGAAGAAGTGGAGAGTTTTTAATATCTTGGATTACTACTAACTAATAACTGAAATACAATGAGGGAAATTAAAAGAAGGACATCTATCGCTCTTCAGAAAGTAAAACAACTAAAGAATCTGTGGAGAGGAGCAGACAGAACTATAAAAATAAGATTTTTAAGGGCATGCATCTTTCCCATCGCAACATATACCTGTGAGACCTGGACACTTAACAAAACAGCTGAGAAACACATCAATGCCTTTGAATGTAAATGCTACAGAAGAGTTCTTCAACTATCATGGACACAAAAAGGAACAAATATATCTATACTACAAGAGCTTAATATTGAAGAAGGCTGGCTAGTAAAGAGGATTAAAGAGAGAAAACTTAAATATTTTGGACACATTAAACGTCATGATAATTTAGAGAAGACCGTCTTGGAAGGATACATAATGGGAAAAAGAAAGAGAAGAAGACCAAGGCGAAGATGGCTGCAAGACATCGTTGATGATCTGCAGATGGATGCATCAGCAGCAGGCCATCTTGCTTACAACCGAGATGCCTACAGGAGTGCTGTTAGGGAGGCAAAGTTCCGCAAGGGACATGCAAATGAATGAATGAATGAACAGACTGTTTTGGTTGGAAAAAAGTTTTTAATATGTTCGCGTAAAAAAAAAATCAACGTGTTCAAAAAATCCATAAGAGTGACGGTAAATGGTTGGTTTCATCTTTTCCAGTCCAAATATTGAAACTGCTATGCAAGACATAAGGCTAATTATATTACTTCTTCCTTCCTTCTTCTTCTCCTCCTCCTTCTTCTTCTCTTTCTTCCCCTTCTCCTTTCGAGCCATTTAGGTTCATTGCTGCAGATAAAGTTCGCCTCAATTCCTTTCTATTCCTAATCTTCCCTCTCCAGTTGGTGACTCTAATTTCTTTTATATCCTCTTATATATTGTCGTTCCATCTCTGTCTCGGTCTACCCCTTGGTCTTGTTTCCCCCATCTCTTGTGCGTACATAATTTTCGTTCGTCTGTTCTCTTCCATTCTTTCTACATGGCCCAGCCAGCGTAGTCTGTTCAGTTTCAAGACATTTATAATTCGTTGGGATTTAAAAAAGCTGTTCAGTTCAGTGTTCTTTCTAGCTCTCAGTTCTCCACTGTTGATATGTTATGGGCCCAAAGATTCTTCTTAAGATCTTGTTCTCAAAGGTCTGCAATTGTTCATCTTTCTTTGTCGTACGCCACTTTTCTGATCCGTACATGACAGCTGGTCTTATCCTAGTTTTGTAGATGGTTATTTTGTTGTTTTTGGGACAGGATTTTGGATTTTAACAGGTGTTGCTAGGCGAAGTATATTTTATTCCCTATCTGTACTCTGCTTTTAATTTCCTCGCTTACTGTGTTGCTTCTGTTGAAGGTTGTGCCTAGATATGTGTGTTTCTGCTTTCCTAACGATCATATCTCCAACATTTATATAATCTGGATCATTCTACCACTGGCCTCTTGATACCTTCATATACTCTGTCTTATCTTCGTTAATGGTCAAGCCTACTTTTAGTGCCACATCTCTCAGGTGTGTGCAGATATTGATGGCTTCTTGCATAGTTTCCCCCACTTGGTCGATGTCATCAGTGTATCTTAGTATTTTAGCTTGCTCTTCTATACTGCTTTATTATTTCATTTTTCTGAATACCTTTTCTAGCGCTAGGTTGAATAGTAATGGAGATAACGTATCACCTTGTTTTAAACAATTTCTTATATAGAAGGGTTCTCCGCTGTTGGCGAGATTCTTCAGCTGCCGTGCGTGGAGCTGTGCTCCTCCTGGCCAATGAAGAAAGGTGCAAATGGGGTTGCCGCGCAGCATCACTGCGGAAAAGGTGGTAGAAAGGATAAAGCGAAGCAAACAGTCAAATCACGGCACCTCTGGTCTGGAGGTCGGCCACGTCCTGAGTGCAGTCATATTGGGTGAAATGCATGAACCGGCTTGTCCCAAAGGTTAAGACACTGCTGGCGAGACTCCTCGAATGACGCGTGTGGAGTGAAGCTCCTCCCGGTCAAGAAAGAAAATGGGGAAAAGAAGTAAGGGTTGCTGTGCGGCGCCGACGTGAAAAGGTGAAGGAAAGGATAAAGTGAAGTTTAATCGGTATGTCCAGTAGTATCGCTGCGAAAGCTATACATACAACGGCACCTCTGCTCTAGAGGCCGGCCACGTCCGAAATACACCTACACTGGTGAAATATGCCTAAACCGGCACACACCAGGGGTGGAACTTGATGGCTAGACATGTCATGCCACCTCCGCTCTAGAGGTCGGTCACGCCTGATATACACCCATAGTGGTGAATTTTGCCTAAACCGGCTCACACCAGGGGTGAATCTTGAAGGCTATGCATGTCACAGTACCTCTGCTCTAGAGGTCGGTCACGTCCTAAACACACCCATACTGGGATAATATGCCTAAACCGGCTCAACCCAGGGGTGGAAGTCACTAGTGGCGAGAATTCGTCCTCCTGGACAAAAGCTCCATCCTGGTCACAACTAGGAAGGGTAGCGGCCACGACCGCAAAATGCTGAAGTCGGAGACACTGGACCAGGGCAGTCATAGATAGACAACCACCTCTCACCCGGCGGGGATGTATGCGTATCGTAATCACGCTGAGGTTTTCCGGTGAGAAAGTCCAACTCTGGACTGGATGGGCAACCACCTCTCACCCGGCGATGATACACGGGTATCTCAAAACACGTCGAGGTTTTCCAGTGAGAAGGTCCAACTCTGGCCTGGATGGGCTACCGACTCTCACCCAGCGGAGATGCACTGATGTCCTAAACACGTCGAGGTCTTCCGGTGAGAAAGTCCAACCTTAGACTAAACTGGTGCAACGAAAACCACGGTGTCACGCAATCCCGCTTTTGAGACCCACCAAGAATACAGGCTAAAGCCCTGTGATACTCTGAACCCCTTGTGGTCCTTTCGGGGACCACGGGACCTAACAAGGACCACAGGCGTAAATTCAGTAAGATCACAGTGCGGTTTTGGTGGTAGAAGCGAACGAAGAAGAAGAAGAAGAAGAAGGGTTCTGTCTTTCTTACTTTATATATTACTATGTTTTGTGAATCCTCCATGCATATTCTGGTCAAATTGAATAATTTATTAGCTATCTCAAATTCGTACATAATTTCCCATAAGCTGCTATCTATGCTGTCGTAAGCTTTCTTGAAGTGAATGAAGATATTATGTACTTATTTTCCATATTCACAATGCTTTTCTGGTTTTTAATGTTGATAAAATATTTTGTCTACGACTGAAATATTCTTCCTAAAACCTGCTTGATAGTCTCCCAGTATATTCAGATTACAACGACTGTAGAAGGAATGGATTAGTGTCATCAGACCAGACTCGTGTATGTACAGGAAACAGAAAGGGCAAAGACCAATTGTCAGACCATGGCAAAGATGAAGGTACAGCAAGAAAGAAAGCCTAAGAGAATTTGGAGGAAACAATTGGAAAGAGAAAACCGGGAACAGATGAATGGAGAATACCTGCAACAGCGAGGCTTTGATGCTCAGAACACCAAAGATGGTGAGACTTCAGTTTTGCATTGTTTCATTTGTGTTGTGATAGCTTGTTCTGGCTAAAATGTTGGGTATAGTTTTTCCAGTTTTTTCATCTCTTTCTATCTTTTGCAGAATGCTCACCATCATCTACATGTCACCTGCTAGAAATCAACCCTGCCAAATACTATTACAAGCCTTGGGGGAAAAAAACCTTTGTGAAAGTTGTAAAAGATAATTTAGTATAAATAAGCTGATAAATAACCCTGCTATACAGTTAAACTGTATTACCTCTGGTTGTGAAAGCTGATAAATAACTCTGCTATACAGTTAAATGGTACTACCTCTGGTTGTGATAGCTGATAAATAACTCTGCTATACAGTTAAATGGTATTACCTCTGGTTGTGATAGTTGATAAATAACTCTGCTGTACAGTTAAATGGTATTACCTCTGGTTGTGAAAGCTGATAAATAACTCTGCTATACAGTTAAATGGTATTACCTCTGGTTGTCAAACACACTTTTTGTGGGTAATTTGGGAGAGTCTTGGGGGAGAAGTCCTAAGGGTCTTTCTAACCGATCGGGCATTTATAAGAACTCTGTTGGATCTGTGGATCTTGTTCTTTCTTTGAGATGACTGAATGAGTCAAAAGGCAGTTAATGCAGCATAAACATACGACACTGCCCAGATGAAGCAGGTAACATGCTCAGTGGAGATATAAACCCCATTCTCACTCATAAAAACTGCAAAAAGACAACATGGTCTTGTATTGTTACTGTAACCTATCATGTTAATTTATCATACACTGGCTGAGATAGTCATGACAGAGGCTGCCGAGCAATCTAATAAGCACCTGCCTGAAACATGCTTTCTAACTTGAAAGAATTACTAAAATTTACTAATACTTTGAAATTAGGATTGGAATATCAAAGCCAGTTTGTCGGAAAAAAAAATGGCACCAAAGTAGTAACAGGTTAGGCAAAAACAACAACAACAAAACAACTCAAAACAATGCATAAAAAACTAAATATAATTTTACTACTGTCACTGCTAATTTTTTTAAAAATGTGATAATGATGATGATGCCATATTTAAAGTATGAAAAATATAAATAAATAAAATACATTTTTAAAAAAGCCCATCAACTATGCTTATCCCACTTTTCTAAACCAACAAACTAGAATAAATAAGTACGCATATCAGAGGGTTTCCCAGAGTCTTCAACCTCAAGGAACATTCTGATATAAAATTACAAAAATAAAACTATGGAATTTGCATATTACAGAGGTTATGAAGTGTTAGGCCTTCCACATTACTCGGTCACAACACTGTTAGGTAGGGGAGACAACATTTTCAAGTAGGGGAGACAACATTGTCAGGTTGGGGAGACAACATTTTCAAGTATGTGAGACATTTTCAGATAGGGGAGACAGCATTGTCAGGTAGGAGACCCAGCACCCCTCATCATGTTTATTTTCTCCAGAAACACTCCCCGTACTTGTTTCTTCAGTTGGGCTGACCCTGATGCAGGTTGGTTAGAGAAGAAAAAAAATCCCGCCCCAATGGAGAATCAAACCAGGACATTCTGGTCAGCAAGTGAGTGCACAAGTTACTATGGCAAATTAAATTTTAAAACAATGATCAATTTCATTAATTTGTTGCATTTTCCAGATTTGTTCCCCTCTTCGTCAGTTTATTTATGGATGTTGAATAATTTCGCATTAATTTATTTTCACCATATTTATTTATCATTTGTGAACATCCTTTTGATCATCAGTTTTCAATCGTTCTAGACAGCTAGTTGTTTGCAAAGCTCATACTGTATAAATAGCTCAAATTCTTCTCTACATACAAAGAAATTCCATGTTTCAAGATGACTCATATTCTACAAATTTATAAAGTGAAAAACTGATTCCATTTGATAATAATAAATTAAAATAAATGAGACAATTCAACAACAAAAAAAAAAGACTGTGGTACAGTTCATACTCGATCCAAAAAATATATATATACATATATATATATTCTGTCTTTTATGCACAAAAAATGTCTCTTTTTCAGATCACTTTCTTATCTATTCTTCCTTGCATGTATAACAGCAAATGAGAAACAAAAATGTCAAGTCATTATGTTTTTGTGGCCCATTATTTTGTGGCTTTAAATTGATTCCAATATGGATGGTGTTTGTATTTTGTAGTGTTAATTTTATAAGCAGGATAGCACCACTGCATATACAATATAACACAGAAAGTCAGCATTACTTTATGCTCATGATAACCGGACAAATAAACGAGTAAATGAAACAAACTGTAAAAGTCATGTGGCTTTTGAGTAAGGTACATCATATACCCTGATGTTACACGGCCAGGAAAATAAATTTTAAAAAAAAAAGTTATTTGAGAATTTATAAAACATGTAGAAGTAGTTAAAAGCATAGGTAAAAATCAATCAAGCTTCTTTGGAAGAACTTAGAAATCTGAAGGACTGATGATAATCACTGGAAAAAAATCAAAGGAAAAGCACTGAAAGAGAGGTCCACAGAAAGAAAGAAAAAACACATGCACAAAACTAAGAACTGTGCAAAATGAAAAAGATAACCACCAGCATCCACCAGAACTTTATCTTTAGAATAAATTGATATCTGTATACTGAAAGGCCCATAAATCATCAATTTACAGAAATAAAAAAAACTCCACATTTACTGGTTTTTTAACTCTTAAACTGCTAAATGACATCCGTGCCACATACAATCTATTCTTTTTTTTTGTAATTTTAAAAAACCCAGCTGTGTTGTTTTACTGGGAAATGATGCAATATCTACTCTTAGCATTTGTGGAAGTTTAAAAATATGAATTCCTGACAACAGAATAAAACCATATGACTATTTTATTTTTAACAAAAACAAAAAAAAAAAAGTATGTTGAAACAGCCCATGCCAGGTCAAAAGCTAAATAATCTAAATAAATTCTGGTCCCAGTTTAGTATAAAAAGTTTCACAACAAAAGGAACTGCATCTTACTTTCTTTCATCCTTCCTCTTGTATGTGTTAATTGTTGTATGTGTTGAAGAAAAAAATTTATAATCCTACATTAATTAATTATCATAATATACCAACTCCTACTGTCATTAACTGCTGAAAATGTGAAAGAGGTGTGGAGCATGCTTTGACTTGCTTTATCAGTGGACTTGTATTGGCAGTCATTGCAGCATTTTATCAGTCTAGATCAGTGTTTCCCAACCATTTCACATCCAGGGACCACTTTTCCAAAACTATATAGCCCTCCAGCTTATAAGTGATGGACCACTTTTCCAAAACTATATAGGCTGTAGCCCTCCAGCTTATAAGTAATGGACCACTTTTCCAAAACCATATAGGCTGCAGCCCTCCAGCTTATAAGCAATATCACAATGCTATAAACTATTAATTGTTTTAATTCAACAGATGGTTGTTAATACCAAACTGATACCACAGCTGCAGACCACCTGATAATCCTTGTGGATAGAAGGTCAACAGGTTGGAAACCAGTATCTAAATAACAGTATAAATGATCATCATAATTTTGTCACTTCACTGGTCATAAACATGTTGACTCTGTATAACAATCTAAAAATCACTATTTTATTTGTGGTCAAACTGATTGAAAAAAATTTACAATTTGTATTTAAAATGTGTATTTACTTACAACATTCAAAATCTACTTAATGTTAAAATAGCTAAAATAATGTTGATAGCTATATACTGGAGTTTGTACATGATCTTAAATCACAACATAAAAACCTTCAGCACATATATGGTATGACCAGCAGGTAATACGCAGTAAAGTTTGTGACAGTTCTCAGAACTGCAGCATTCAGTTTATAAGAAGAAATAAAAACAGCATAAAATAAATTTATACATTTGTAAGCCCTATGTGACGTTTAACAACACGGGAAGGATATAAGATGATATCTCAATTTCCCTGTAGCTTTTTTTTTTTTTTTTTTCATTTTTGTGTGTGCATACTGTGCATTTAATTAATGCTTTTTTAAACTGACCAAGGTTTGAGAATTTATAAAACATGTAGAAGTAGTTAAAAGCATAGGTAAAAATCAATCAAGCTTCTTTGGAAGAACTTAGAAATCTGAAGGACTGATGATAATCACTGGAAAAAAATCAAAGGAAAAGCAGTGAAAGAGAGGTCCACAGAAAGAAAGAAAAAACACATGCACAAAACTAAGAACTGTGCAAAATGAAAAAGATAACCACCAGCATCCACCAGAACTTTATCTTTAGAATAAATTGATATCTGTATACTGAAAGGCCCATAAATCATCAATTTACAGAAATAAAAAAAACTCCACATTTACTGGTTTTTTAACTCTTAAACTGCTAAATGACATCCGTGCCACATACAATCTATTCTTTTTTTTGTAATTTTAAAAAACCCAGCTGTGTTGTTTTACTGGGAAATGATGCAATATCTACTCTTAGCATTTGTGGAAGTTTAAAAATATGAATTCCTGACAACAGAATAAAACCATATGACTATTTTATTTTTAACAAAAAAAAAAAAAAAAGTATGTTGAAACAGCCCATGCCAGGTCAAAAGCTAAATAATCTAAATAAATTCTGGTCCCAGTTTAGTATAAAAAGTTTCACAACAAAAGGAACTGCATCTTACTTTCTTTCATCCTTCCTCTTGTATGTGTTAATTGTTGTATGTGTTGAAGAAAAAAATTTATAATCCTACATTAATTAATTATCATAATATACCAACTCCTACTGTCATTAACTGCTGAAAATGTGAAAGAGGTGTGGAGCATGCTTTGACTTGCTTTATCAGTGGACTTGTATTGGCAGTCATTGCAGCATTTTATCAGTCTAGATCAGTGTTTCCCAACCATTTCACATCCAGGGACCACTTTTCCAAAACTATATAGCCCTCCAGCTTATAAGTGATGGACCACTTTTCCAAAACTATATAGGCTGTAGCCCTCCAGCTTATAAGTAATGGACCACTTTTCCAAAACCATATAGGCTGCAGCCCTCCAGCTTATAAGCAATATCACAATGCTATAAACTATTAATTGTTTTAATTCAACAGATGGTTGTTAATACCAAACTGATACCACAGCTGCAGACCACCTGATAATCCTTGTGGATAGAAGGTCAACAGGTTGGAAACCAGTATCTAAATAACAGTATAAATGATCATCATAATTTTGTCACTTCACTGGTCATAAACATGTTGACTCTGTATAACAATCTAAAAATCACTATTTTATTTGTGGTCAAACTGATTGAAAAAAATTTACAATTTGTATTTAAAATGTGTATTTACTTACAACATTCAAAATCTACTTAATGTTAAAATAGCTAAAATAATGTTGATAGCTATATACTGGAGTTTGTACATGATCTTAAATCACAACATAAAAACCTTCAGCACATATATGGTATGACCAGCAGGTAATACGCAGTAAAGTTTGTGACAGTTCTCAGAACTGCAGCATTCAGTTTATAAGAAGAAATAAAAACAGCATAAAATAAATTTATACATTTGTAAGCCCTATGTGACGTTTAACAACACGGGAAGGATATAAGATGATATCTCAATTTCCCTGTAGCTTTTTTTTTTTTTTTTTTCATTTTTGTGTGTGCATACTGTGCATTTAATTAATGCTTTTTTAAACTGACCAAGGTTTGAGAGTTACAGTTATCAAGTGTGCATAATTCTGAATTTCAAGTATGGGTTAGGCCAAGCACAACTCGGTGACATATATATGTACAACGAAGATTATGAAAATGATTTAACACAATATATATAATATGAAGACAAAGATATGAAACGAACATCTTAGAAATAAACACAAAAAGCAAAATAACATAGATATGATACAACTACAGATTCCCCCCTCACCCTCTTTACCCCTTTCTGGGGGGGGGGGGGGAATAGGCCATCAACAAGGGCTCTCCATTTATTTCTATCCTGGGCTATTTCTACTATCCGTCTTCAGGTGTAGTCAATCTTTTTTATCTCTGCTTTGAGACTCCTTCACCAGGTATCTCTAGGTCTTCCCCGCTCTTTCCCTGGGGATTCCAGGTGAGAGCTTGGGTGGTTTCGTTTGTGGTAGATTTCTGAAGTGTATGTTCTATCCATCTTCAACATCTTTTCATTATCATTTCTTTTACTGTGGGTTGGTTCATTTTCTGCCATAGCTCTTTTGTTACTGGATGGCATCTGGCCATCTAATATGAAGGATCTTCCTTAGACAGATGTTAATGAAGGTCTACAGTCTCTTGGTACTTTTGGCTGATGCTGTTCATGTTTCTGATCCGTATATAACACGACCAGTTTAATGTTTGTATAGAACAGTCTAAGTTTAGATTTCAGGCTACAATCTAGCTGCTTCTGAGATCCTGAATGATATAATACAACTACAAAATAGCAATTTAGCTACTCTGGAGATCCTGAATGATATAATACAACTACAAAATAGCAATTTAGCTACTCTGGAGATCCTGAATGATATAATACAACTACAAAATAGCAATTTAGCTACTCTGGAGATCCTGAATGATATAATACAACTACAAAATAGCAATTTAGCTACACTGGAGATCCTGAATGATATAATACAACTACAAAATAGCAATTTAGCTACACTGGAGATCCTGAATGATATAATACAACTACAAAATAGCAATTTAGCTACACTGGAGATCCTGAATGATATAATACAACTACAAAATAGCAATTTAGCTACACTGGAGATCCTGAATGATATAATACAACTACAAAATAGCAATTTAGCTACACTGGAGATCCTGAATGATATAATACAACTACAAAATAGCAATTTAGCTACACTGGAGATCCTGAATGATATAATACAACTACAAAATAGCAATTTAGCTACACTGGAGATCCTGAATGATATAATACAACTACAAAATAGCAATTTAGCTACACTGGAGATCCTGAATCATATAATACAACTACAAAATAGCAATTTAGCTACTCTGGAGATACTGAATGATATAATACAACTACAAAATAACAATTTAGATACTCTAGAGATACCGAATGGCAAATAGACCAAGAAAATCAGAATGTCAGTGGTGAAAGAAGGGCACTGTTTGTAATGTAACAGTCATTGTGAAAAATTAATAGTAAAATAGAGATGTACTGAATACTTTATTGAAATTCATAATCGGTCAAATTACTCAAATTTAAATATATTTAAATACTCATATTTAAAATAAAATTCCAATAGTAAAATTTTCAATAAGTAACAAATGGAAAGGAAGTTAGAAATCGAACTGCAAGAGCAGCATTGACCTTCAAGAGTCTTGAGAACATATGGCATTCAAAAGTTATAAGCACAAAAACCAAGTTAAGACTATTCAATTTAAATGTAATATCCACCCTCATTTATGCATGTGAAAGCTGGAAAACAACTAAAGAAATAGACAAGAAATTAGGCTCTTCGAAAACAAATGCCTAAGGAAAATACTCTATATAAAGTGGAATGAATTCAAGAACAACACAGAGATAAGACAGATGAGCAAAAAACCTGTCTCATGGGTGATCAGAAAAAGAAGATGGACATATGTCGGTCATGTGATGAGAAAAAATGATAACAAGTTATCAAGTGGATCACAAAAGCCCAAAGAAAAAGAGGTCAACCACGTGAACCTCTAAAGAGGACATTGTTTGGAGAGGCCAGTTCAGTGGGCATAACATTCTTTGATGAGAGTGAAAAACTTGCAGAAGAAAGGAAATCTTGGCAAACTACCATGTGAGGTTTAGCAGCATGGGAAGGATGTAAGATGTAAGAACATATGTATGAGGGTCATTCAGGAAGTAATGCACCACATCATTTTTGTATGCTAATAATGAAGATAGAAGCATGAAATTTTGCACACTTTAAATATAGCATGTGCTGATTGTGTGAACCAAATTGCACTTCAACTGGCCAAAGAATATGGCTGCCCTAACTGTTGAAATGAAGCGTGTTAGCAACTTGTGGTATAAGCAGCAAATTGTGATAGAATTTCTCGTTGTAGAGAAGAAAACTGTTGCGAACATTCACAATCACCTATGTGATGTGTATGGAAGTTTCGCAGTTGACAGGAGTAAAGTCAGTTGCTAGGTTAAGTGAATCAAAGAATCAATAAGTGGAGATAAGGAACTGTATGATCGGCCGTGCTGTGGACATCCTGCCACAGCCACCATGGCAGAAATGTTGAAATGTGCTGAGGGGATTATTTTTACTGATAGGCGTATCAACAATTAGTCTTAAAACTGTCCTTCAGCAATAGTAGTGCAAATGCAGTTATAAAAGCTCTCGGATTTTCTAAGGTTTGCACAAGATGGGTTCCTCAAAGTCTCACAAATGACCATCGATTGCAAAGGAAAGCGATTTCTTCTGAATTGTTGGAGCATTTCAATGCTGAGGGACAGAACTTTTTGGCTAAGATCATAACAGGTGATGAAACCTGGGCACATCATTTTGAACCTGAGACAAAAAGACAGTCAATGGAGTGGCATCATCCGCAATCACCACGAAGAAAGAAATCCAAGACAACTCCTTCAGCTGGAAAGGTCATGATCACTGTCTTTTGGGACATTGAAGGTGTGACTCTTGTGGATGTAATGCCAAGAGGAGAGACAATCAATTCACAAGCTTACATTAAGACACTGAAAAAACTCAATCAACGTTTTCTCAGAGTTTGGCCACATAAGAATCCAGCAGACCTGCTTCTCCTTCATGACAATGCGCACCCTCACACAAGTCTGGCAACAAGGGAAGCAATCACCAAATTGGGTTGGACTGTACTACCCCATCCACCCTAAAGTCCTTATTTGGCACCCTCTGATTTTCATCTGTTTGGTCCACTTAAAGATACACTCCAAGGGATAAGATTTGAAGATGACAAAGGAGTGATTCATGCACCAAAGAAATGGCTACATAATCAAGAAAAAATCTGGTACAGGCTAGGAATACATGCACTTGTTTGCACTGGCATAAAGCCATACAAGTTGATGGGGATTATGTTGAATAATACCAATGTTTACATGACATATCCATGCATATTGTGTATAAATTTAATGCTTTTTGAATAAACAGCTCCTGAGAAAAATGATGTGGTGCATTACTTTCTGAACGTTCCTTATATCTCCTGGACTACCTACACTGATACTAAATTAATATAGTTTAACTGGAAACTGAATGTTAAACTCTAATTTGTTATTAATATCCACATATTGGATAATTTCTATGGGAGTGGAAAGAGCCTACATAAATAATATTTTAAATTTAATGCCAAATTTCTAATGATAACTATAGCACCACTTTTACGTTCTACTTTTAGTGGGTAGTTCTTTTTTATGAAGCTAACTCATATTTAGTCCAAATGCAAATCAAATACAGTGATCCTCTTGTATCTGTGGCTGTTTGGATATAAGCCCTACCATGGATAATACTGAATCCTGTATTGAACCACATAAATCATACAAAGCATGGTCTTAAATTTTTTTTTATAACACTTTACTGCAGTGGCTCTGTGTATATTTATATATTCAATTGTATATATACTTGTATGCAAAAACTATTCATGTATACACAGCACTGTACAGTTATTATAGCAATACCACCAGTGTGGATATTGTTTACACTATGGGTGATATAGTGTAATTGTGTGAATAGGAGACTGGGAAAGGGATGGGGATGTCTGCACGGGTGAAATTTATGAATTGAAATGATGAATTTCTTGAATTTTTGGCAAATTTTTTATTCAACATTTTCAAACTATTGGTAACTGAAATTTTAGATACAAGGGGACTATTGTATTTTTTTATTTGACTTAATAATTACAACAAAGTATTCAGACATCTCTACAATGATGTTATCAAAGTACGTACGAAGAGTTTATGGTCCGCTGCATGAACTTCCTTTCACACTCCACAAGCATGAAAGCTCCCAGCTTGTTACACAGAAACTTATCATGCTTTGAGAATGAGAAAGTAAGTTTACTCTTGTACTTTTGCTCTCCAAATTCACAGTGTAGATTCATTTCTTGCTTAAATTTACAGACCTCATTTAGTACAAGATTTGCATAGCTGCAAGAAATTAAAAAAAAACATAAAGTCATTAAATGATTTGTTTTCTAAAAAAAAAAGACCACTCGTTTGAACTTATCCTCTAAAAAAAGACCTACCAGTCTGAGTTAAGCAAAATCTAATCAGTATTCCATTTTTGTTTTTGGGTTACACTTGTGACCCAGTTTGTCATCTTCTGATGACAGCTTGGTGCACCTGACGTTCTCTCCTTGGGCATTCCTTTATTATGAAAGATCTCATTCTACAGAAAGAGACCTTACCACAATGTCAGAATGAAAGAAAAGATAATGGTGCGGTTTCACTTCTTTTCAATTTGTGATGGTCTCAGAAAAGAGGAATTTCTTCCCTTCTCCCCTTTCTGAGAAAGATTCATTTCATTTCAGGTAAGGTCACTCAATAATCTCTGTTTAGAGATATTACAGTGAAGTGTTTTCAGGTCTACTTCTTATCACCATTTATCCTGTGGATTCAGCGCCTTCTTAAGAAGTTTCATAAACTAAACATCCATGTAACTCAATGTAATCTTCGTAGTCTCTTCACTTGCACTGCCTATGATTTTTCTGTCACCATTTGAAATATGGTTGAATAAATCCCCAAGATAACCTCAAGTTGTAAGGTGTCTTCATTCAATATACATCCTTGAGTTATCCTTTCATAAAATATATTTTGAACCTATTCTTTCATTAAACACGTTCTGAATTTATCCTTGCTCCTTACATCTGAGAGCTGCCACAGCAAATTCTGAAGTCTTCATTTTTATATCAAAATTGAGTTTTTTTAACAAGTTACTTCTCACTATTCATGCGAAGATGTTAATCAGATGACACCACAAATACATTTTATGCAAACACAGAAATATGTCACAAATTTGGTCCACCAAACTCGTTAACAGTACCTTAATTTTGTAGAATTTTGATAATCGTATAGAAATTTTTAAAAAACTCCATTTTAAGCCTCTTTTCCAATTTTTAACTACTTTGTTTGCTATAGAGTTAAAACATCCACATTCGGTTCTATTATGTTATACAAGTTTGTGATCTGTGCCCTACTTTATATATGCTCAAATAAACTATTCATGAGAATTAATGTGAAAACTTAGGCTTTATTTCTTCAATCCATGAAACACATCACAGCTGCTATTAAAACTCTTCAGTCTGGTTTTTTTTTTTGCCCTGACTTTTTTTTGTATATGCTTTTAGTCTTTTTAGTTATGTTCATAAGTACATTATAAAAAATTATATTTATATATTTTTATTTAAAAAATAAATATAAAAATCTGTTTGTACTTCAAGCTTTAACATCACATTAGTGATGTTCTCCTGCATGAACAACAACTTGTAGCTGAACAGCCGGAGCATAAGCTAAATAATCAAACTTCGTATTACTCTCAGGACAGGTAAGCCTTCCTGATTGCATTAAATACCGTATGAAGCATTCGCTACATAGCTGGAGCACATGTTGACAGGGAAACAATGTCAAGTGGAAGGATGGTTGACATGTACACATTTGGCAAACTGGGGAACAAAAACGGAAATACTTAATAAACAAGTCTATCTGAAATATGCGCTTCATATGTAATTCTAAAGTGTGGAACTGATTTCTTACCATGAAAATGATGTAACAATAACTACTGCAGGCAGTGCCAAAGCTAACTTATCAAAAACAAAATATTGCTTTTACAATCTATTGTTTACAGATTGTAATGCAATACTGTTTCTCACTTCTGTGAAAGATTATATTTTAAAAAGCCAAATGACGTCTCAAACAAATTAATTTTTTAAACATTTACAAGCAGTGAACCTAAAGTCTGTTTAGCTCTGTGCATTCATGAAGGCTGCTAAGACTATGAAAGCCAACAAAGTATGTGGAAAAACTCTCCTAACTGGGAGTATTCAAAATATTCAAACATTTTATTTCTAAACTACTCAGAAGTAGGAAGTGAGCAGGTGACTGACAGAAGTGAGAGAAGCCTGGATACATTATTTCTATCAATTTGATCCTAATAATGATATTTTTATATCCACAAGTTAATTACAGAGAGAAATTCATTTGATATAAATGGTTTCCTGCTTGAGTTGGTAGCCATGACAAAAAGTGGTCTTGTAGTGTTTATAAATTGTACAATTTCAGTCAATTTCAATGAAAATAAAATCACAGAAACAACAGTGTCTTAAACCGATATCTGCTAGATGACATTTTTACAACAGTTTATTTGCTGAACTCAATAAATAAATTCAATCAGCTTTATTAAATATGCAATTCTTGTATTTGGGTAAAACTCAATTACTTTTCATAGATTATCATTCACATACGAAAGTCAACATAAAATATAGGTCTATATTTTAAATGTTAGGTCATCAATCAGCAACTAAGGGGATATGTGATGACTTGCAGAGTGAAAATGATATGATTACAATATGAGATAATCATAGAATGAATGAATGAATGAATGAATGATCTTTATTGAAGGGTGAAGAATTGGATGCGCAAGCCTGTCTTACATTCTGCTTTTCATCACTCCAGATTTCATTCTTCCTACACACTCAGTTTAATAATATCTACAAAATTACATAAATTATATATATATATATATATATATATATATATATAAATGAATGGTGTGTGTGTATGTTAGAACATCATACTTGAATGCCTGGAGCAATTTCAACCAAACTTGGCACACATATGACTTACAATTTGGACAGTGCACCGTGGGGGTTAAATCATCCCTAGGATACCTCTATGACTCCTAGGGGTTGGGGTGACATGTAAAAATAATCGAAAATGAATGATATTGGTGTCGAATCCGTATTTTTCAGGGGTCGCTGAGCTGAATAGTGACACTCCTGATGCCATTTAAGTCCAAGTTCAGCCCCGTATGGCATGGGGGCCCTAGGGGTTGGGGTGGGATGTGGTGACATGTACAAATAATCGAAAACAACCAGTATTAGTGTTGAATCAACACTGCTGGCGAGATTCTTCAGATGCCGCACGTGGAGTGAAGCTCCTCCCAGTCAAGGAAGTAAATGCAGAAAAGCAATCAGGGTTGCTGCATGGCGCCAATGTAAAAAGGTGATAGAAAGGATAAACTGAAGCTTAATCGGTATGTCCAGTAGTATTGTGGCGAGAGCTACCCATACCACAGCGTCTCTGCTCTAGAGGTCGGCCACATCTGAAATACACCCATACTGGTAAAATATGCCTAAACCAGCTTACACCAAGGGTGAAACTTGATGGCTACATATGTCATGGTACCTCTGCTCTAGAGATCGGTCCTGTCCTAAACATGCCCATACTGGGATAATATGCCTAAACCGGCTCAATCCAGGGGTGGAAGTCACTAGTGGCAAGGATTTGTCCTCTTGGACAAAAGCTCCGTCCTGGTCACAACTAGGAAGGGTAGCGGCCATGACCACAAAATGCTGAAGTCGGAGACACTGGATCAGGGCAGTCTAGATAGGCAACCACCTCTCACCCAATGGGGATGTATGCGTATCCTAATCATGCTGAGGTTTTCTGGTGAGAAAGTCCAACACCAGAATGGAGGGGCAACCAACTCTCACCCGGTGGTGATAAACAGGTATCTCAAAACACGTCGAGGTTTTTTGGTGAGAAAATCCAACTCTAGTCTGGATGGGCAACCACCTCTCACCAAGCGGGAATATACTCATATCCAAAACACGCCAAGGTTTTCCGGTGAGAATGTCCTACTCTAGATCAAACTGGTGCAACGAAAACCACGGTGTCACGCAATCCTGCTTTTGAGGCCTACCAAGAATACAAGCTCAAGCCGTGCAATAATCTGAACCTCTTGTGATCCTCTCTGGGCCCTCGTTTGGTCCTCACATAGGGGACCACAGGACCTATCGAAGACCATAGGCGTAAATTCAGTAGGATCACAGGGCGGTCTTGGTGGTAGAAGCGAACGAAGAAGAAGAAGGTTGAATCCATAGTTTTTGAGGTTGCTGAGATGAATAGTGACACTCCCGATGCCATTTAACTCCAAGTTCAGCTCCCAACGGCATGGGGGGGGGGCACCTAGGGGTGGGGTCGAATGGGGTGACATGTACAAATAATTGAAAATGACCAATATTAGTGTCAAATCCATAGTTTTTGGGGTCACTGAGATGAATAGTGACACTCCTAATGCCCTTTAAGTCCAAATTCAGCCCCCATCAGCATAATGTCCTAGGGGTGGGATGTAGTGACATATACAAATAATCAAACACGACCAATATTAGTGTCGAATCTTTAGTTTTCACAGCTGCTGAGATAAATAGTGACACTCCTGATGCTGTTTAAGTCCAAGCTCAGCCCCAATCGGCATGGGGGCCTAGAGGTTTGGTGGGATGGGGGTAACATGTACAAATAATCAAAAATGACCAATATTAATATCAAATCCATAGTTTTTGGAGTAGCTGAGATGAATAGTGACACTCGAAAGTTCAGCCCCCATCGGAATGGTGGTGGTGGGGGGGGGGGGGGGGGGTGGTGGTGTGAGAAATGGTGAAAAATAAAATGTCCAAACTGGCGGAGATTAATGTTGAATCCACAGTGTTCAGGGTCGCTAAGCTGATTGGTGATAGTCCTAATGACAATTAAGCCAGGTATAGTCGAATAGAAGGAATAGAACTCTGCAGAACCGTCTACACTCTGTAGAACCTTCTAGAAGATTGGGGAACTGAACAGACCTCTGTAGAACTTTCTAGAAGGCCGTGGAAATGAATAGAATGTTGTAGAACTGTCTAGAAGGTTGTGGAAATGAAAAGAATTTTGTTGATTGGAGAGGGGGACACGCACACACACACACACACACGCACACACACACGCACGCACACACACATATATATGCAAGAAACTATATGAAATATAATTATACAGATTACATTAAAAAATATCTAAGAATGCAAGATGAAAATATTACATTCACAAATATAGGATAATGAACTACATAAGAGGTAACTGATCTAACAAGATAGTATGCACACACACACACACACGTTCATACACATACACACAATACATTATCAATAGAGTTATTCTGACATTCCACTCTCACATATTTACTAAGATAATTTCT